>OX392524.1:10000000-11258847 GCA_947623375.1 Apotomis capreana
CCGCTCACTCCAATATACTTTAACAGGAGATCCAGAGGAACGGCACTATTGGGACACTGCGGGGCAATCTAAAGGAGTCGTCGGAGTAGCCCTTCAGTGTTCTTTACGGGATCCGTGACGTCACTATCATGGGCGAAAATGGCAGACAGCGTTTTAAGCATTTCAAAATACGGAATGAAAACCATATATAATTAATACTATACGATGGATGGATGGATAGTTGTAGGTTTGCAGCTAGTATACATATATGTTTTTGTATTCAGTGCTGGGTGTGCGGTCTGTTGGACACGGGCGTCCCCACCAACTCGTACTGCGCCGACAACTTCGGTAAACTTGGCAACAGCCTGGCCCTCATCGAGAAATCCACATACCGCAAGTACTGTCGTTACATGGACGAGTAAGTATCACCATCAGCTTACCATGAGACGAAACACCACTTACTCCTTAGGCTAGTGGAGGTGGCACCCATTTGTAATATGGTGGGTATTACCTCCAGTAGAGTCGGGCATGCTGCCAGGACCAGCAAAAAACTCCACTTACAGATTTACGGGATATGCTATGGTATCTCGAGAAGCGTGGTACACACTCCGCGCTAAGGTGACCTAAGACTTGCCCATGCCCAGGCTACGGGATAGACACCAAACACCACTTACAGATTTACGGGAGGAGCTATGGTATCTCGAGAAGCGTGGTACACACTCCGAGCTACGAGCGAACGCTATCTTACAACCCGCGCAGTAATGCCGTGTCAACGACCTGACTGCCTCAAGGGATTGCAAGACACCGTCCCTGGTTCTTTTTTTTTTAGCATTACTGGAATTGTATCAGGGCTGTTTAGCCCTCGCTACCAGTGAGACGGACTTTATGAGGGAATCATCATTATCATCATCATATCAGCTGATAGACGTCCACTTCGAATCGAGCTTGCGCCGCCCTAATTCAATTTCTGCTCGCGATCCTAACCAGATCGTCGGTCCACCTTGTTAGGGGCCTTCCCACGCTACGTCTTACAGTCCGCGGTCGCCACTGAAGGACCTTTCTGCCCGAATGGCCATCAATTCTACGAGCAATGTGCTCCGCCCACTGCCACTTAAATTTGGCGACTGTCTGAGCTATATCTACAACGTTGGTTCTCTTGCGTATCTCATCATTTCGATCCCGCAAGGAAACTCCGAGTATAGTTCGCTCCATTGCAAGTATAACTTCATAATGTCAAATAGCATCATTCAGTTCAGTTCATATTGAGTGGTTGCAAACGAAAGATGTACTGATATAGCGAGTTGGTTTATCCTTCAGTGAGTGAGTTACTGACATGAATGAAAAGATTATGCTTTATTTGAATCATTCACTCGCGAACGACACAGAAATAGATGGACCTGTTTCTCTACTGTCTGCAGCGATAGTAATTTACATATCTGTCTCTCACCCTACGCAATTTGCTTCAGCGATAATTATACCTGTCTCTCTCTTCGTATACAGAGTTGCCCTATGGTTCAACCGCTCCAACCCGTTAGCCGTGTTCCGACCCTGGTCTGACGGCTGCTCGACGAAATAGATAGACCCGTTTCTCTATTGCCTGCAGCGATAGTAATTTACATATCTGTCTCTCTCCCTACTCAATTTGCGTCAGCGATAATTATATCTGTCTCTCTCTTCGTATACAGAGTTGCCTTATGGTTCAACCGCTCCAACCCGTTAGCCGTGTTCCGACCCTGGTCTGACGGCTGCTCGACGAAATAGATAGACCCGTTTCTCTATTGCCTGCAGCGATCTTCTTTTTCTTCGTTTCGCTCTTGTCAGAGCGGTCGTGGTCTTCATGAGGGTTGGGGGCTGTTGTCACCCGCCGATCGATGTCTCGCCATCTCATCCGGTTCGCGGCACTTCTGGTATTCATGCAATGGTTTGCCCAGAGCAGATTTTATTTTACCACGTGCTCTCGTGCCCTCCACTTTTCCCTGAACAACTAGGCTATATTACTTCACTGCATAGTATAAAACGGTCGCTTTCTGCTGTCTGTCCTTATGTATGCTTAGATCTTTCAAACTACGGAACGGATTTTGATGGATAGATAGAGTGATTCGAGAGGAAGGTTTGTATCTATCATCATCATATATTTAAGAGCTAAGCTCTTGTCGGTGGAGTAATTTCCAGCTTATTCTACATTCCGCCTTCTCTTTTACTTCTTTATACAATGAAACATTTATTTTTTCCTTTATTTGCTCCATATATGTCCTTCTCGGTCTTCCCCTCTTCCTTTTCCCTTCTATTTTTCCTTCTATAATAGTCTTCATGTAATTATCGTGACGCAAGAGATGACCTAACATTTTTCCTATCTATAGTACATGCATAATTTATCAGCACCCGTACGAAGCCGGGGCGGGTCGCTAGTATAATTATATATCTGTCTCTCTCTTCCTATACAGAGTTGCCTTATGGTTCAACCGCTCCGACCCATTCGCCGTGTACGGACCCTGGTCTGGCGGCTGCTCGACGAAATAGATAGACCCGTTTCTCTATTGCCTGCAGCGATAGTAATTTACATATCTGTCTCTCTCCCTACTCAATTTGCGTCAGCGATAATTATATCTGTCTCTCTCTTCGTATACAGAGTTGCCTTATGGTTCAACCGCTCCGACCCGTTCGCCGTGTACGGACCTTGGACTGGTGGCTGCTCGACCAGATGGTTGGACGTGTCGGGCCTGTACACTCAGCGCACGTGCCGCAGTATAGTCCGCCCCGCCACCGGGATGCACTTCATGTCGAAAAGAATGGCTTTGCTCGAGCTGGCTCTCACGGTAAACACATGGCACAGACAACCCCCACTAGACGGAGCATGTAAGGCGACCCGCGCGCACCAACGATATGGTACGGCAGAACATTAAAGTATCTACACGGCGGCCACCGTTTAGTTGCGTCCATGTTTATGAGGTCTCTCTACACCACTTAACACTACAATTTACCATGTTATTTATTTAATTTCTTTTTTCGTTGACGTACGCCTGGATCATAAACAAGGACGCAACTAAACGGTGGCCGCCGTGTTGATACTTTAATGTTCTGCCGTACCATATGGTTGGTGCGCGCGGGTCGCCTTACATGCTCCGTCTAGTGGGGGTTGTCTGTGACACATGGTGAAAACAAGGAATGACACTCCTGCTAGTGAGACTTTTTATGTCACTGATTAGTAGGCATCGGACTTTCGTTAGCACGGTAGGACTTCAGAGAGCTATGGAGCTGATATTAGAAATTAAAATACAATTGATACTCATACTCATAAATAATAATAATAAATATCAGACAACCTCACACAAATCGATCTAGTCCCAAATTGGGCTCAAGAAGGCTTGTGTTATGGGTACTAGACGACGATATACATACTTATATAGATAGATATATAATTAAATACATAGAACAACCATGACCCAAGCACAAATATTCGAGATCATCACACAAATATTTGCCCTGGCCGGGATTCGAACCCGGGACCGCTGGCTCAGTAGGCAAGTGCTTACAAACTGCGCTAAACGTGTCGTCAAAGTATATTTCATTCGCAATTTTAATTTTATAGTCAAGGACAAAGTCAGAAGAATAGGCATATCTGATTTGTGTAGGCATTGATTTTTTCGCCACAAATAATACGTGAATATTTGCGACTTTTTTCATGTTTTCTGCAGTAAATAGGGTTCTATATCCAATCCATTTATGACTAGAAAATGCATGCAATTAAGAGTTAAATTAGGATTTTGAAATGTTGTAAAAAAAAAAATTATAATTTTAGTCATTTCATGCTTGGGAATGTTAACCACAATAACCATAAAGGCAGTTTGGTATGAAATAGACGAATGAGTATGAGTATGAATTGTATTTTCACCTCACCAGCTCAAACATGGCGATTTTGCTGTGAGATAACAGTGAACAAAATGCGATTTTGTTTCGAGCGTGAGTAGAAAGTATAGCTTTTTAATTTTTTCAATATCTGACCACGAATTGTCATTCTTCAGCCAAAGGTTAATTATAAAATTCTAATCATTTTAATCTCGATGCACTCTGTTTCTTTCATATGTATATAAAAGAGAGGGATAGAAACTTATCAATTTGAAATTCGATTTTCGAATCCGACCTCGATTGAGAACAGTTCGGATACGCACTACACCAAAAAATTCATTAAACACACCCGAAAAAGTTTTAATTGCAACGTATTTTTTTTTCTTTATTATATTTTTATTTAACGACCGAATATTAAAATTATTGTGCCTTTTATATAAAACAATAGATCATTGCTCAAATAAAATAATTTATAATTTCACCATTTATCATAGATATGCATATTCGAAACGTACCTTAAAAAATATCGAGTTCATATTGTAATTGTTATTTTCTTTTGCATTTATTTTGTTTGGTGTTTTAGGAGTAAAAATATTAATCAATTTATAAACAAAATCTCGTAATATAATATGCCTTCTCAGCCTTCTGCTGATCTAGATATAAAAATACATAGCTGTAACCCCACAACTAACAGTACATGTAGTTGTAAACAATTAAAAAAAGTTGCCTCAACGAAATACTTAGGTGTCTTCATTGACCAGAGACTTTCTTGGCACCAACATATTGAAAACATTAATAGTAGGATACGCAAGCTCATCTGGATTTTCAAAATGTTAAGACACATCACTAACACGACCTTACTAAAGCAGATTTACATAACCTTAGCACAGTCTATCATGACGTATTGTATATCGATATGGGGTGGGGCTACAAAAGTCAAATACCTAGAAGTGGAAAGAGGACAGAGGTGCTTACTCAAAACTATGTTCTTCAAACCATATCGATATCCCACGTCTGATCTGTATAATGAGTGTCAACTCTTTAGTATGCGAAAACTATATGTCGTCACCGTTGTTTTGAGACTTCATCATGGGCTTCCATACAAGAATGCTGTACTAAACCGTAGACGAGCTCATGCTGTAGCTCCTATACCCTCTTGTAAGTCTGCATTTGCAGCACGACAATTTGAAGCACAAGCATCACACTTGTACAACTTAATAAATAATAAGGTTAACATATATCCACTAAATTACCATAACTGTAAAGAGACTCTAAAAGGCTGGCTGACAGGAATGACGTACAATGAAGTAGAAGATCTCTTACTTATAACAACCTAATTTTTGTTCGTAATTTGTTTTGTATGCTTTATGAAGTACTTATAGGTAAATTAAAGCGTTCACTATTAACAAAATACAGGGAATATTTCTACACACTGCACTCACGCACTCGCAGGTACACACACACTAACAGACACACACACACACGCACGCGCACACGCGCGCACAATCACACGCACACACACACACACACACACACACAACTTACACATAATTTTTATATTAATTTCTTAGTAATAAGATAAAACCTCTTAAATTGTAATGTGAATAACAACTATTGGATACAAAAAAAAAAAGAAAAAACAACTGTACTCACCACCTCAGGAAGAGCGAGTCCTCCTGACACAGGTATCTGCATACCTACTAGGAGGGTTCAAAAACTTGTAACTAAATTAAGTTGTTTATGAATAAAAATTATTATCTCCTTTATTCATTTTATAGCTTAGATTAGGTTTTTTACAATAAATTTATATAAAAAGTAAAATACAATAAAGAAGTTACAAAATATAAATACATTATAAAAAACCTAACCTAGGGTGCCGCCGGCAGCGGGGCAGGGCCCAGGCTACCGGTGGTTAGGGCTGCAAAGAGAGGAACCTCCTGACAATGCGCGCCGTATCCAGGAGTACTGCCTTCTGTATCTGACCCTTGATCCAGCCATCTAGCGAGAGTCTCTTAAGATGTTTGTCGAGACTCTTCGCTATAAGACCGTTCGCCGAAACGACTATCGGAACAATGATCGTCGAGTCAACATCCCACATGGCGGTCACCTCGTGAGCCAAGTCAAGGTACTTGCTGAGTTTGTCCTTCTCGGCCTTAACGAGGTTCTCGTCATGGGGGATGGTAATGTCGACGAGCACTGCCTGGCGCTTGGATCGATCTACCAACACGATATCAGGCTTATTGGCTACAATAGTCCTGTCCGTGATGATAGATCGATCCCAATAGAGCGTGGCACGACCATTTTCGAGAACTGGCATCGGTGCGTACTTATAGTACGGCACCTCAGACCCCACAAGACCGTATCGAAGAGCAAGTTGCTGGTGAATGATCCTGGCTACTTGGTTATGTCTGTGCAAGTACTCGCCGTTAGCAAGATGGGAACAACCGGAGATTATATGCCTGAGTGACTCACCGGGACGGCGGCACGCCCGACAAATGTCGACCGTACCGTCCTTCAGGATATATCTCCGATAATTGTTCGTCATCATTACTTCGTCCGCAATTGCACAGATAAAACCTTCGGTTTCCCCGAAGACATCCCCGAAGCGTAACCAGTTCACCGACGCGAGCAGATCTACATCGGGCCCTGTAAGGGCCTTGTAGAACCGCCCGTGTAGCTCCTTACTCTTCCATACGGCCTTGCGGTCATCGGTGCTAAGCACCTTTGGTCTGCGCCAGTTCTCGTTTGCTAAGGAGAGAGAGGTGAGGCCTTTGTCAACTGCTACTACATCGCGATGAATCCCACACTCGTTGTTTAGGAAATACTCCCTAAGACTGCACACCTCGCGGTTATGAAGGTCCTTGGCGTTTAAAAAGCCACGGCCTCCACACTTACGCGGGATGTACATTCTCATGACTGACGAGCGTGGGTGCCTCATGCGGTGTGTAGTGAGCAGCTGACGGACCCTCGTATCCAGGGCGTCCAGCTCAGTCTGAGTCCACCTTAGTATGCCAAAGGAGTAAGTGAGCAGAGGCATCACCCAAGCATTGAAGGCACGCGCCTTATTGCCACCGGACAAAAGACTGTTAAGTACTTTTGTCAGGCGACAAAAAAAACGCTCCTTCAACGCCTGCCTAATGTCTCCGTCCGCAATACCCAATGACTGTGACATACCAAGGTACTTGTAGGTTTCAGCTTCGGAGATAGACCTGAGGGACATTGTCTCAGAAAGTTGTAAATTCACGGAATTTACGACTTTCCCCCGCTGTACATGCATGACCGCACACTTGTCTACACCAAACTCCATTTTGATGGCGCTACTGAAGGTGTCTGTCACTTCCAGTAGTTCCACCAGGTCCTGGCGTTTGGGTGCATACAGCTTAAGATCATCCATGTATAGCAGATGAGAAATGACCTCACCTCCTCTTCGAAGTCGGCAACCTAGTCCTGAATCCTTCAGCAGAGTGCTGAGCGGATTCAGGGCTAGGCAGAACCACAGAGGACTCAAACTGTCACCTTGGAAAATACCTCTCTCAATCCTTATCAAGTCCTGCGGGCCAGGGGGGCCATCCCCGCCACCTGGTTGACGAAGGACTGTGGTCCACTGCCTCATACACGCGCCTAAGAGGGATCTTAGAGCTGTATCGATTTTATACAGCTCCAAGATCCTCTCCAGCCATGAATGAGGCACCGAATCATAGGCCTTCTTATAGTCAATCCAAGCGGTTGAGAGGGACCCCCTGTTCCGCCGGACTTGTTGGCAAATGGTCGTGTCAATGAGGAGGAGCTCCTTAGTACCACGGGACCCAACCCTACATCCATTCTGAGAAAAGGCCAAAACGTTGTTCGCAACAATGTGCGTGTTAATTTTTGTTCTCAGAATGGACGTAAGGTGCTTGTATAAAGTAGGCAAGCACGTGATGGGTCTATAGTTTTTCGCTTCCGTGGTACTACCGGACTTATAGAGCAGGAAGGTAGCACCAGTAGTCATGAAAGATGGCAGGGAACCAATCTCGAGGGCGTCTTGAAATTGTGTTGCCAGGCGTTCATGTGAGGATCGAAACCACTTGATCCAAAAGTTGTGCAATCCGTCTGACCCAGGACTTTTCCAGTTCTGGGTCGTACGGACAGCACAACCCACATCATCGGGGCTGATGGTCACAGCCCCCATGGCTTCGATCGGCTCACACTCACGTCTGACAACATTCATCCATTCGCCCTCGGTGTGCTCGACTGGAACCGACCAGATACTACGCCAGAAATTAATCATGGCAGTAGGATCCGGCAGTTGCCCGTCGGTCACACATTGGTCGGCTCTCTCCCACTTTCGGTATACCTTCCTCTGATCGCTTTGAAAGAGACGATTTTGTTGGTATCGATCCACACGCTCTCTGTAGCGACGAATACGGCCTGCCCATGCATAAACTTTCTGCTTTAGGTAGTCGATGCGCTCTGTGACACATGCCATGTAATCGCAGGGCCTGGTGCCAGTCCCCGCGAAGGCTTGGGTCACGTAGCGCATCACACGGGGGCGGTTGTTGCCCCCCCTAAAGCAGATTAGCTTGGCAATGAGAGTCCTAAACGAGCCGATACGCCGCTCGATCCGTACTTGCCAGGCAGGAACACCCCCGGCGGTCCGCGGTGCTCGGTCAGTGTCCGGAAATCTGACACGAGCAACGCGGCACGCCGCGATGGCCCCGCAGTATATGATCGAGTGGGTATCAGCTAAATCTTCGCTAGCCCGAAGGTACGGGTCTAGCAAAGCGTCCAGGGCTCCCATTAACGCTAAGTTGCGTTTATGCATTGGTAAGCGTGGTAATCGTGGCCTAGACACAGGTGCGGATCGATACCGCGCAATCGCCTCTTCCAAAGCCCTCCTCAACTGCTCATTGGCCTGGGTACTTACACTGCTCGCACATCCTTCGTCATCGGCATCGGGATCCGTCAGCGGCACCCCCGGCACCAGGTTGGGCGCTGGCGCCGGAACCGGTGACATAGCAGGCGGATCCCGAGTCGGCGCAGAAGCCGCACGAGTGGCCAGTACTTCCAGGCGCAGTCGATCAAGTGTCGCGTCGTCCAGCAGCTTGCGCCGCTGAATGAAGCGCACCTGATCGGATAGCCGCTGCGCAGATACGGCGATGGTCGGATCAAAAGCAAGATACAGAGGCAGCATCCTGTCCCGGTACGCGGACAGGTTGGTTCCTCCCTCTTTAGCCCCGTAATAGGCGCGCATGACGTTCTCGTTCATGGCTCGAGACCATCTCATGCGACGCACTACACCACCGGTAGCGGGAGCCGTGGTCGGGGCAGATTGCCCCGTAGGCCCCAAGCGTGCCGGCAGCGGTGGCCGTCCACGTCGCGCAGGTGGTCGCGGCGGCGGGGGCGGCGGCCCGCGCTCGTCGTCGCTCGACTCGCTGGTGTCGGGCGCAGTGGCGAACTCGTCGCCCGACGACGACGGGGCGGGCAGGGGTGTTGGTCGTGCGCTTGCTGTGGTTGCGGCTGTGTTCTGTCTGGTTTGGCTTCTTGTTATATATCGTTTCATATTTCGTATTACATTTGACACAAATGTCACTCTGGTTTTATTCTTATATTTGCACTATTTCGCCATTTCTTGATGTTATTCGAAGGGAATATAGTTTTTAGTAGATTTTCCATTGGGAATAGTGTAAAATATGGTCAAAAAACGTTGCGTATATATTAAAAAACGATAAATATTTACGGACACCAAAACATGACAACGTATGTCAGCCGTGTTTATTATTATTATTATTTTGTTCATTTTTTTTTTTTTCTCGGCTTTCACCGGTGTTCTGTTATGCACGGGCCGAAGCCAAGTGCATACCAGGTAATTGTTTCAAGTAATATCACTGGTTGAGTGATAGAGTCAACAGGCATTTTATGTTATTATTATTATCTTGTATGTCGCTCCCGCTCACGGGACAATAGTGTCCCGGACCTTTGGGAGGCGTGCGCGGAGCCGAAGCCAACGCGTAGAGGCCCTTTCGACAATTTAATGAGATGTAATGTGTACTTCGAGCGGATGCTGTCCCTATCCGTGTCATGGGACGCACACAGAGAACTATTTATGGATCTATGGAATCTAAATACAAATTGGGCTATATGAAATGGAGGACTGGGTAATTGGGCTATGGATTGAAACAATCGGACGTCTACCAGGAAAAAAGTCTCATGTGTTTATTATTTTATTATTATTATTATCTCCTTTATTCATCTTTTTTCTTAGGCTAGGTTTTTAACAATAAATTTATATAAAAAGTAAAAGTAAAGTAATTACAAAATATAAATGCATTATAAAAAACCTAACCTAGGGTGCCGCCGGCAGCGGGGCAGGGCCCAGGCTACCGGTGGTTAGGGCTGCAGAGAGAGGAACCTCCTGACAATGCGCGCCGTGTCCAGGAGTACCGCCTTCTGTATTTGACCCTTGATCCAGCCATCTAGCGAGAGTCTCTTAAGATGTTTGTCGAGACTCTTCGCTATAAGACCGTTCGCCGAAACGACTATCGGGACAACATCCCACATGGCGGTCACCTCGTGAGCCAAGTCAAGGTACTTGCTGAGTTTGTCCTTCTCGGCCTTCACGAGGTTCTCGTCATGCGGGATGGTGATGTCGATGAGCACTGCCTGACGCTTGGATCGATCTACCAACACGATATCAGGCTTATTGGCTACAATAGTCCTGTCCGTGATGATAGATCGATCCCAATAGAGCGTGGCACTATTATTATTATTATTATTCCCTTTATTCATTTTTGTACTTAGGCTAGGTTTTTTTTACAATAAATTTATATAAAAAATACATTACAAATACCGGGTGGAAAGGCACGAGGGTCCTTTGCGGAAATGTTGCATCGGTTAAGTGATACACAGTCGATTTATAATGTTTAAAAACTTAAACGAAGTAAAAAAAAAAAGTGCAAAATTCGCTAATTTTTAACTGTGGTGATAACCCTAATTCATACAATAGATGAATTGCTGATCAAACAGAACAGGGAACAATTTCAATTTACTCGAAAATAATTTTATAAAGCGAGTTAACGAACTAAAACCTTTTTATTATCAGTTTAGGTAGGTAAACAGAGACGTTTTATTTATGCTGAAAGAGGTTACTATCATCTTTAATTGTTTATGATGATTGAGTACATTCGAGTGGTTGTCAGTGTCAAGTCGTGTCATGTGAGTTGTTTGTTGTGGTTAGAATTATTAACTAAGAAATTACATTCCACCAGAAAATTTAATAAGTAGAATAACAGAGACAATCACCTCTGCAAATGCTGCAACGATTTTTTTAGCGTTTCACGCAGACCTAAGAATGGAAAAAGCAACATATTAACGTAATATCCTGACGTCTAAAGATTGTTTACTAGTAAGTTCATTGACCCAGCCACCTGATTAGGGTTGGCAAAAAGTAGTTTTTGGTATGAATGTTTAAAAGGCTATAACTTGAAAACGGTAACATATATTTCCATAGTTTCTATGGAGGAAATATAGTGCTAAGGTTGAACTATCTGCCAGTTCCGCAAAGGATCCTCGTCACGTTCCACCCTGTATAAACACATTCTAAAAAAAACCTAACCTAGGGTGCCGCCGGCAGCGGGGCGGGGCCCAAGCTACCGGTGGTTAGGGCTATAGAGAGAGGAACCTCCTGACGATGCGCGCCGTGTCCAGGAGTACCAACTTATTATTATTATTATTATTATTATTAATATGTATTTATAAATAAACACGTCATGTATCTGCTAAATCTTCCAATTTGATCAAATAATGACAATAACCGTGTTGGTTGGTTGATTATATTTTCAATTTAAATTATATTGTTATTCCTTTTTAAGCAGCACTTATCTATTTTCTGATTAATAATATTATTGAATCAGCAACAAAGACTATAAACATACGTTGGAAGAAAAAGCACAAAATTTCGAATATGTTCTTGCTGATGAGGTGAAAAGTTGTGTGTGCTACACGAGAGCAAAGTTTTTTGCATCTCGTGCTGTTGAGTCCCTCGCTACACTCAGGATTCTAACATAGAATCACTCGCTACGCTCGTGATTCAAACGTAGAATCCTTCGCTTGCTCGGGACTCAAAATCAGCACTCGTAACAAAAAACAACTTTGCTCTCTTGTTGCACAAATAACTATTTAATGTTAATGTCGGCTACATAGCTCTCCATTAGTCCTACCGTGCTAACGAAAGTTCGTTGCCTACTGATTAGTTGGCACTTTATAGTAACGAAATAATTATAACAACGGTGCCATGTCAGTTGACAGACACTGCCATGGTGATGGTGAACCCTTTAAAGAAGCGTGAAGAAACATCTCCCGGGCCAGCGTGGCCGTGTCGACTGACAAGGCACTGTTTGTTTCTTGTCAGTTGTCATTGCGACTTGGAGTGGAGTTAGTAGCCACTATGTTGTGCCGTTCTAAAAAAAGGGGAAAAATATGTCGCCAGTCGTACAAAAAAAAATACATTTATGCAATACAGGTCATGCTCTTTGACTACATTTTATTTTGTCGTTATAATAATTCAATCATAGCGTGCTGACGTCGAAAGTACACCTATTATCATTCCAGAGTTGCATACCTATAAGAAATAAATAAATATCAGACAACCTCACACAAATCAATCTAGTCCCAATTTAAGAGGCGTTATTCCTTATAAAAAATATTTTTTTCATATTATGGCAAATATATTGATAATTTCAACCAACTTTTTGAAGTGAATAATACTTTTCCCCGACTTCTAGGTAGTAACATAGCTATTTCATGCTTTCATTGCGTACTGTCGAAAATAAGTTGTAAAAACTAATTTTCCGCGTGAATTTTGTCAATTTCGAGTAGATTTTGAAACGAAAATTATCAATGAAAAATTCAAACTGTGGTTTTCAAATATATACCAATACATGCCAATAGCCCTGTTTTAGGTAGTAACACGAATAATATGATTAGCAACATGTTTGATCGTAGAAAAAAATGTCTGAAACAATCAGCATTTTAAAAGGAATAAGGCCTCTTACTCGTAAGCTCAAGAAGGCTTGTGTTATGGGTACTAGACGACGGTATACATACTTATATAGATAAATATATACTTAAATACATAGAACAACCACGACCCAAGCACAAATATTCAAGTTCATCACACAAAATATTTGCCCTGCTTTCTTATCTTTACCTTGCTTTCTTATATCATAGGTAAAGATATTGATCCTTCTACACCATGCCTAATTCATAAAGGTGATAGATATCAACCATAATATATATTTTTTTCATTAATTAATTTAAAAAGCTAAGTGCGAGTCTGGCTCGTGCACTAAAGGGTTCCGTATAAACACTTACCCCATCTTAACTGGCCGGGCCAAGTTTACACCTGGTATGTATGGCGCTGGATGCAAATGAGGTGCAAAGTTAACGCAACCGATCATGTCTGTATTATGGGAGCCCCACTTCAGTATTTATTTTTGAGAAATAATAAATCAGGCCGCAATTTTATTTTTTGGCCACTTGGTCGAACTTCTCTTTTAATAACTAAGCATCGGGAATATGAGATAGCCTCTAATAAACTAATTCATCTTCTTTACAACGCCAACTAAAAATGTTAAAGAAAACACCAAGTCATAATCAACAATTATTATTACTTGTCCTCCTGATTTATACATTGCCATCTAATTTACTAACTCAGCCACGAAATTTGTAACTCATCATCATTTTTCGTTTTACAGCTACAATACAAGCTCCTCAAAAATTATATATTCGAGCTTCAATAGACAGCATCATATATTATAACTTAACATCTAAAATAATACTTCATATTCTTTTATCATGAAAATAGCCACTGTAGGAACGATTTGGCGCGAGTGCGCGCCATGACAGCCACGGCCATTTGCACCAATCAGAGAGCGCCATTCGATTCTTGTACCGAACGACCCGCCATGTTTGTTTATTGTCATTCGTTCGTTCATAATTGCGATAGGTGCATGTGTAATTAATTAAAGTTTTCGAAAACTAATTATCCTCGCACTGCACACTAAGGTCCGACTCGGCCGGGTTAGGTTAGGTTAGTTTTTTTTTTTATATTCAGTAAAACAATTTTGCAAATACCTTTAAATAGTATATTGAATTCGCATTATTTAGTGTGCAAGTCAGTATTTTTGGTGAAACTTTCAAATATTTGATCGAAAAAAGGGAATATACAGATATCGATTTAAATACATGCCCCTTTTATCTCGAAAAATAAATAGTGTCCCCGTGTGATGAGCGGGTAACACCGCGTGGCGCCGCTAGTACCTACTTCAAAAAAAAAAAAAACGGGAGGGTTTTAACCCACAGCACAGCAATCTAGTTCCAGCAGGTCCGACTTGGCTTAGGTTAGGTACTGTAGTGTTGCTATCCTTATCTCGTGCGCATACGTCAGAACCAACGGAGTGGGGTCAGTATCTGGCCGACCGTTGGCGAGGGTGATGGTGTGTTGTCGAGCTAAGTTCTTGCGTAGTGACCTATATAAACAGCTGTACTGTGCCTGCCATAGGGTTTGGTATACTACAAGTGGCGACGAGGACAAAAGTGAGTAGAAATCTAATTACGCCTTCAAGAAAAAAAAAAGAATAGGCGGGAACGCGACAAAAGCAGTCTAACGTGTACTTGCACAGTAAATGTATAATAAATACAGGGCAAGCTCGATAGTGATATGAGACATTGTCATTGAAGCTAATTTATCCAAGTTATAGTTTCACTAATAACTGTGGAACAAAAGAAATCTATCTAGTGGGTAGCGGTGCACTGCTCAACTATCCCAGTACAGGGATCGACTCGTAAACAAGTTTTAGTTCGTAATGGGTCAATCGTTAAAAAAAAATAACGGTTATTGCACATTTGCAAATAACTCCTGGCGAATCATACAGTTTTACTTACTTATAGATATTATTTTGTCCGATATTTACTAACGGTATTAATTTCTAATATTTTTACTGGAAATGCGTCGATACCGCGACACATATATAATGAAAGATGTGTAAACCATATTAATTGTGTTCCTACCAAGGCACAATAAGGAGGTATTGTTTAATAAGCGCAACGTATCTAAGTACCTATCTACTCGCGCCTACAACGTAAAATTAATGCGATTGTACAGTTCAAAACCATTGGAAAACATATAATAAAAATAGAGTGTGATAAAATGTTATATTAGTTATGAAATAACGATCTTACTTAGAAGTGCTAGTTTATAGTCATTTATAGTAACGGCTTGTAGGTAGATATATTTGAAAGTTTGCGATAGCGAAATTACTCAAGTAAACTAGCTTTAGTAAACAGTTCAGTTGCCAGAAACATTATCACTAATTGTAAATAGACTTCGGTTGCTTCTAACGGGATTTGAGGCAGATTAGATCGGGTGCAGTATAAATTGTTTACGGGGTTGATAAATAGGTAACTAAGTAACTACATTGTAATAATACCTTGCGCTGCGGGGTCAATAGGTATGAAAGTAAACATTGAAGTGTTTAATGTTTATTTCACTTAGTTATTTACGGGAACGTAATATGTATGATGAAATATCCGTGTAAGTATATGTGTTTAATATGAGTGGTTAAACTGTATGATTGGTGTTGGAAATACACTTGTAAGCAGAGTATATTGTACCTGGTCAATTAATTGGCAAGAATAAAATGTTTACTAGTCATTATGGTATACTGATCATTCAATTGATGAATTGAAGGTCTTGTACACCTAGCAACTAAAATCAAATATTTTGTGTCATTTAATTGACATATGGTTTTAACACTTTTAACATTGACCAAGGTCATGGTATAGCAGTAGTTAAGCGGTCGTTAAAACGATTAATGGTTAAAGGGCCAGTACGAACATTAAATTGTTTACCAAGCGGTTATTTGATTGATTGGTTCCGGGACGCCCCAAAAGTAGCCATGGCAGCCATAACTTTGGAAAAAAATCCATTGCGAAGGCGAGACCTCTTCGATCGGTCTGAGATAGGAGCGTTGGAAACGAGCACTCCATGTATATTTGGAGGTGTCAGCTATTACGGATAGCCAAAAGAAGAGAGCAAGCCTCTTGCATTGCGGAGGAATTGAGCTCCAAGAAATATATTACAATATCCCTGGACCGGACGCGGAGCCAGGTGTCGGCATAGATGTATTTGCGATAGCCTTAGCAAAATTCGATGATTACTTTGCTCCTGCAAACAAAGTACGGTTTATGAACGCCACGTATTCCGTTTGATGAAACAGGAACAGGACGAAAAGTTCGAGAAAATCCTTGTACGGCTGCGACAAGCCGATAAATGCAATTATAAAGATGAATATGAACACATCATTGATCAGATCACGGAAAAATGCCTAACAACAGTTACGAAAAAAATAACTATTAAAACACAAGTTTTCGGTTGCTAAAGATAAAGATACATTTATTTTGTTAAACATAGGTAAGTAACAGTAACATAATTATAATGAGTTAAGCATTTATTTATTCTACACGACTTACTTTAACATAATTCCAATTATGAGTCGTATCAGTTAAATAATTAACATTTAAAATATATAATTATGTCTAATTGAGAACATTAATGGTCATTATTTTGATATCAATTTAATTAAATGTAATTTTAATTCTTATTCGTAGGTATACATTGGCAAACATAATCTAGGTATTAATATAATAATAAACTTTGGGTCCTATCATTGTCTTAGATTTACATCATTAAGATAATCTTTGACGGAATAATAACATTTAAGATAAACGTAAGATAATTTTATTTTGGGTAGTGTATATTAGTCACGGGGTTCGTGCTGAGGCCTACCCACGACATGAGACTGAGGCCTACCCACAATGCACCACTGGGTCGAAAGTTGCTTAAATAAATAAGAAAATGGGCAAAGTGTATTATTTTGAATATTAATTAGTAGTTGTGCACTCGAGGAATATGAATATTTAACAGTTTAGCGTTATTCTCGAATGGGTCGTGTTACTAATTTCGACTGCGCAGTGGCGCAGTGGGTGACGGATCACAATATAATAATTATTTATTTTATTTTATTTATTTATTTTATTTTATTAGAAACAAACAGTCTTACATGGTTGTAGGTGATACAGTAAACTTTTCATTTTGAAGACTTACAGTTTCCTGAACGAATATAAATCTTATAAACTATGAACAAATTGGGAAAACGATTGGACTGCTAGGCGTCTATTTAATTTACACGACTGTTCATTTGTGCGTGCGTAATTGAATACGCTACTTAATACTTTCCTATGGAGTGGGCTTGATTGTTCTGAATTCCAAAATATATTGACGGGTTAAATATTATAGTGTGATAAGCTTAATTTGTCTTTATGTTGAAAATTTATTTTTGGAATAATTATCTAGAGTATCTTGTATAGTTGATAAACCGTATGAACGTATAGGTGCATATGTCACATGTAGTCAATTTGGTATAACAAAATCAGTAATTAAATAACAGCAGATACGTCTTGTAAGGTATTGTATAATATAGGTATAGTATTTGATAGGTCAAATGGGTTTAAAAGTGATATGGAAGACTCATAAGTGCAAAGTCATTAGTCAATATGATAAGCTCTGACTGTATTGTTACTGGAAACTAATAGCTTTAGGTCAGGGGTCAATTTGATTTATTTATTTATTTCAAGTAATTACACAGCTTTACAGTTAGTACTAATGCACTGTGAATTACAAGAATAATTTAACATAACATGTTACATATTAGGTAGATTCAATTACTGGAAAATTACATCCATCCATCGCCTTACAGTACCTTAAACATTCACGACACACAATTATCCAGCTACTTCCAAAAAACGTCCAAATCCGATGCTGATGCGAGAAGCGCATTAAGTTCTCGTAAGGCTCGAACTAGAGGAGAGTTTTTCCGCGCTATGGTTCGCGCCTCAGGAGCAGCCAACAGTAGCGGCAGCGTGGACGAAAATTGAACCTCGATTTAGAAGGGACGAACAATCGGATATAACCTGACTGACCAGCTCTGGACAGTCAGAACATCCTCGCAAGATTTTACAAGCGCTAGTCAGCACATAATTTCGTCTAACCTCGAGGGAATAGATTGACAGACCACGCTGAATTTCCAATATGATAGGCTAAGACTTTATGAGAGGTCAATTTGATAGACCACGCTGGATTGCCACTTTATGAGAGGTCAATTTGATAGACCACGCTGGATTGCCAATATGATAGGCTAAGCGGATTGTTAAAGTAAGCGAAAGGCATTATGAAACGTCTATTTAATAGACCGCGGGAACCAAACTATTCATAAGAAAGATAGTAAGGCTTAACGGCTAAGCAAATACAATTGCATGGAAGGTCAATTTAAAATACCTTATGTATTAAACCTTCCTTTAAATTTATATTAAATAACTCAAAGCGTTCAAAAAACTGGAGTATGTGCTTTTGAGACTTCCATTAAAACTTGAATATCGATGGCTTCGACGCGTCGATTAAATTGAAATATACTGTGCTTTAAAGCTTTCATTTAATTGGAAAAGGCTATTGTTTTAAGACTTCCATTAAATTGGAATATCTGAGGTATCAGAGGGCCGGTAACATGGGAATATGACGTGTTCTTGACTCCCATTCAATTGGGATACTCGAGGTCTCAAAGCCTCCAGTGAATTGGAATTGACAATAGTTTGGGACTTCAAATGAATGCCTAGATAAAACTGTAATAGTTTGACATCATTTTTAAATTGACAAAAGTGGCATTTAAAATGAATGCCTATATTAGGTGGGATTGTTTAACAACCTCCATTATATTGACAAAAGTTTAGTTTTTCGAATAAGAGCTTCCATTAAGTTCCGTTTTGAAACATTAAATAAATAAAACAAAAAAATAATAATAAAATCGTTTGAAAACATTAAGTAAATTGACAATAGTCCGGTATTTCAAACGAATGCCTCCATTAGATAAGAATTGTTTATCAACCTTCAATTGAGAATGGTCCGGTATTACAAATAAATGCCGGAATTAAATTGGAATTGGTATATCAATGTGATTTAAAACATTGATCCAATTAGAAATGTGGCAGTTTAAAAACCCCTATTCAATTGGATTTGAAATTTAGTTTAGTATTTCAAATAAGTGCCTTCATTAAAAAGGAATCGTTTCACAACATTAATTAAATTGGAAATGCAAGGCTCCATTAAATTGGAAATACAAGGCTCCATTAAATTGGAATGACAGGCTCCATTAAATTGGAAATGCAAGGCTCCATTAAATTGGAAATGCAAGGCTCCATTCAATTGGAATAACAGACTCCATTAAATTGGCATGACAGCTCCATTAAATTGGAATAACAGACGCCATTAAGTTGGCATGACGGACTCCATTCAATTGGAATGAGATAAATACATATATACTTTCAGTTTCAGTAAAAAAAAAAAAATTGAAGATGGTAAAAGGGGGAAAAGAGCAAGCAATAGTCCATAAGCGCTTGACAAAGTGGTTGTTGTAAAGTATTTGTCCAGATAAGGCTACATGTCACAATTCTTAAAAATTCTAGAATGAAGTGTATAACCCTTGTTTAGTATAATTCATTTATTTTTCAAATAAGTTACACATTTTACAGTAATATAACCTACATGCTTTGGAACTACAAAACTACATGCAGACCTAACTTAAAACTAGTTAGATTTAATTCAATAAGCGCATTAATGGCTTAAGCGACATAATGGCGTGGCTCCTTTGCTTGGTTTGACCTCTGGCATAGCTGTCATGTGCGACTAATTCTCGCGCGAGATATTTGCCTGTCTCTTGCAGCTGTGCAGTGGTGTGAGGGAATGACGGCTAGCGCTGTCGCGCGACGGGAACCGCGAGGCGTGGTTGTGCTAGACAGGCTGGCGTAGGGTTAGGCAGATAGTAGCAGCCTGTAGCGGCTGGGACACGCGTAGCTCAAACGAACTGAATTGCCCGTAGTGACAGGTCTGAAGTGGTACACCTTCATGTCCTTGTTGGACACGGTGTCGCAATCCTAAGAACTGAATTAACCGGCTCGCCTGTGCCACTTAGTCTTGCGGGGCACCATGCGCACCTTGTTCTTCCTTTCCACCAGTGTGACTCCCTCCCTATCCACATTGGTGTGGGAGAACTTTTCCTTATCGCGAACCCGTACGGGGCCGGTCAGCTGCGACAGACTAACCGGCGACTACAGCATATTGCACGCTGAAGCGACTTCGAATCGGTATCCTTTGTGTATCCTCGAAGTATCCTCTATATTGTTGTGTCAACAAGGTTCGCGGCAAGTTTATATTGCAAAGCTAGTTCAAAATCAAATGAGATCACAAATTAAACTATTAACCGATCTAGGTAACATAAAACAAGACTGGTTAAATACTTTATGGGTTTTGAGTGAAACAACCTTTTTATTTAAATAGATAAACATTCACATATTATGATTTATACGATCACCAATTAATCTAATTGTAATTAAAATAAAAAAGGGATGTAGTGTTGCTATCCTTATCTCGTGCGCATACAAAATAAAAAAAAAAAATTGCGTCGTTGATGGACCGTGTCAGAAAGAGTCAAAACAGCATTCTGAAGGTGATAGCAGATAGATACAATTGTCCCATTCTGTGTCACTGGGTGGCACAGATCCGGACATTAGTAAGGTATATTAAATAGCCGTGATCTGTGTCATACCAGTTGTGCATTAGAATTATAATGTATGTAGCTAAATTAGTATTAAGTTTTACTAACATATAATTTATAAGTTTTTATGTTACTAACCTGATATGGATCTTTATCCGAAATAAAATATTTTGAATTGAATTGAATACGTCAGAACCAACGGAGTGGGGTCAGTATCTGGCTGACCGTTGGCGAGGGTGATGGTGTGTTGTCGAGCTAAGTTCTTGCGTAGTGACCTATATAAACAGCTGTACTGTGCCTGCCATAGGGTTTGGTATACTACAGGTACGACGACGAGCGAAGCGAGGAGGAGTGTTAGGTTGAACTGCGACCCTAACCATAGAGGTTTGATCTATGCCCTAACCTAAAATGAGATTTAAGTATTTTGTTTTGTTCTCTCCTCAATAGTTCATATGTAATAATAGTGGCTTTAATATACTATTTGATGACAATTTTAGGTAAATTTTACGATCGATTAATGTAGGATGACTTACATTTTAAACATACTAAGTTATAAAATTAGAAGCTAATAGAGTTACTATTTTGGTGTCATATAATAATATTTTAGAAGTTTGCTATTTGAATGCATGCCTCAAATTTAGATGCTAAAAAATAATCACCATGCTAAGTTACAATTACAGTGGCTTACAAAGAAGATAACTAGTGGCTGAGATATTATTATTCAGACGCGCGTTGGTTGTGGCTGACTTAGTAATTTAGAAGGTAACTTATATTTTCTGAAGCGAATAATGCTATTAAAAAGAAGCTTGTTTAATTAGTACCCTTTATTTTTCACTAGCTGTGCCCCGCTTTGTTACCCGCTCATCCCACGGGAACACTACATTTATTCGGGATGAAAAGTATCCTATGTCCTTCCCCGGGACTGAAACTATCTATATACCAAATTTCATCTAAATCGGTTCAGCGGTTTAAGCGTGAAGAGGTAACAGACAGATAGACAGACAGACAAACTTTCGCATTTATAATATTAGTATGGAAGTATGGATTTCCGGCACACCATCTACCGGCAAAATCTTTATGTATGTGTCTATGCGTCCATCATGCTTACACGGCTGGTGCTTGATTAGGGACTAGATCGATTTGTATGAGGCTGTCAGTAATTTATTTATTTTTCCTGTTTCAGGACGTGAAATCAGGCTGCGTGGTGAGCCCGGTGGCTACACTCGTCCCTTTTTCGCGCGCCATCTCGCTCTTCGCTCGGGTTCATGTGTGCGTGTGCGCCGGAAGCTTCTGCAATAATGCGCCCAAAAAGATAGATACAGAGCGCATTGGCGCAGTCATATTGATGGTCCTACTTTTTTTGAGGTTATGAGGGCTGTTTTGGTATTAGATTGTAATCAGAGATCGGACAAAATGTGCGTCATTATACACGGTGTCCCGTATTCAATGGACAACCTTCTAACCAATTTTTTTTTTGTAATACGTTAAGGCCACGACCGCTCTGTAAAGAGTGTAAAAGAATTTAAGACAAAAACGGGTTTCATTATACATTTATAATAAACACTTTATAAAGTTCTAATATTAGTTAGGATCCACTATTAAAGAATATAAAAAAAAAAACAGCTAAAAAGTCTCTTCATCTGTGGCCTAGTCGGGCATTACAGTAAAACAAGGTGCCAGTCATTAAAAAAAATAATCCGATTATCTTAAACATCGGTCGGATCGGATCGGTTAGAAGGTTGTCCATTAAATACAGGACACCGTGTATGACGCACATAATTCCGATCTCTGATTATAATGCACAGAGCCTTTAAGCCCATGGGTGTTTTCAGTTGTGCGATGACCCAATGGGCCTTTAATTGACAATGTGCGACAGAATGCGTCATATGTGTTTGAAATGCTTATGCGCATTAGCCATAGCCAAGGATGTGCGCTTTACCCGCACGATCCCGATAAAAAATGTGGTATTTCCACATAAAAAAAAATAATTGAATCCATAAAAAGATTCTATAAAAATATTAAGAGGCCTTATTCCTTTTTAAATTTTTTTTTTTCATATTATGACAAATATATTGATAATTTCAACCAACTTTTTAAAGTGAATAATACTTTTCCCCGAGTTCGAGGTAGTAACATACCTATTTCATGATTTCATTGCGTGCAGTCGAAAATAAGTTGGAAAAACTAATTTTCCGCGTGAATTTTGTAAATTTCGAGTACTTTTTGAAACAAAAATTATCAATGAAAAATTTAAACTGCAGGTTTCAAATATATACCAATAAATCCCAATAGCCCTGTTCTAGGTAGTAACATCAATAATATGTTAAGAAATACGTTTGACCATAGAGGAAATGTCTAAAACAATCAGCATTTTAAAAGGAATAAGGCCTCTTAAGCTTCTGTGTTTTGACACAGGGGCAAACTGTGCATTTAGCAGAGGTTGCTACGCAAAATTATATACACGGACTCTATTATCTAGAGAACAGCCCGTCTAGGACAACTTGGTTTCGCGACTCTTGTCGCGTGACATAGCATCGCTCATCACTGTCTCACAGTCCTGATGTGGAGAAAGAAACAGGTAATACCTATTTCTCGCACAAACAAAGTCGCGTATCACAGTTGTGCTAGATGTGCAGGAGTTGTACAGATTATTGTGAACGAGTAATAATGCTTGGATACTTTTGCTGATGACTGTAGCTTTACATTATCGATGACTCTCAGTTTCATTGGTCGATGCGGGGTGCGGTAGATTTCCATAACGCATGCCATTATGAGTTTTACTGGTCGTTATACCGTCTGCGGGGAGTCCCGCATGCCGTATGTCGACCGAGTTATCGACTTGTGAGTTTCACTAGTTGCAACACCACCTGCGGGGAGTCCCCGCATGTCATATATCGACCGAGTTATCGACCAACGAAACCATAGCTATAAATCAATGCCGGCAACCAGAGACTTCCTAACGGACACTGACTAACTTCTAAATAATGAAATAACCATTCCCGATCAGTAGAAGTTTGTGTTTAGGTTATAAAACAAGTGCACACAGTTGTAAAATTATTAAAACAAAACTTAAAGGCTTCCTTTGGGTAACGAAAATTACCCATATCTTTTGTATGACTGACTGTTACACAAAGACGCGGTTGTAGTTTTGTTTTTATAAAGCCTTTGACTATGTATCAACAATTTTATTGGAAACTACTCATGTAACCAACTTCTCGATATCAAATTATATCTAGAACTAAAATTGTGTATTTTATTTTGTCGATTAAGCTTGTATTTATGATTATATCTCTGTCATGTTTATTGAGAGGGCAAGTGAATTGCGAATTTATCTGGCAGAATACTATATATGAATATGACAACAATCAATCAAAAGTATAAATTTCACTAGATTTCTGTTCAAGATGCTGTCCTAATTTAATATTTTGTATGTGTTTACTATGAAATATATAAAAGGTTTTTTTTAGTTGTAGTAATATAATATGAAAATAGTACCTAAATGTAGTTTTATTTCAATAACTTAGAACACGTTATACTCCAATAAAGGGTTTTTCAACACACGCCATATTCCGGATTTTTTTCGTTCTAATTTATTTTACTGGCAACGACTAATTTTTGGTAACTGAAGTTTAAAGTCAGTGAATGTCATTGATGCGTAGGCTAATTTGAGCTGAGATGCTAACTTAGGTGGTTTGGCACCGACTTCGAAAGTGATTCAATATATATATATATATATAAGATTGAAATGGCAACAATTTTGCAACCAATCGCAACCGCACTATAATGACATTAGTTTAAATACCTGTCATGTCCCTATGGTAACCTCGTAATATTATTTAATCGAATGCACTCTTTTCCTGACTGTTTTTCGTGTAGTAGCACGTGTACACTTTATTTTTAATATTACGTTCACGACTGAATGGTTTTCGGTATTTTCTTGGAATATATTTTTAATTGTTTTTTATTGTGGCTTTCACCTTCTAGCTGAGCAAGTGGTATGCCGCCAATGACTCGTTTCGAATCGCACACAGCGACAAGATTGAGGATTAATATCACGTTGTACGGTGAGGTGTGCTTTTTGTAAAGTGATAGCGATTTACAAAAAACCACGCGGTCTACCGGGCCTTGACCCAAGAAGGGCTATGTACGCTTCAAGTTGAATTCTTCATTAACCATTCACTAATACGTTAGTTCACTGCACATTAAGCTATCAATACTACACATTGAACAACCAAAATGAATAAATAACGGACAACGAAACTTAAAGGCATGCGGCCATCTTGAGTCACGAACCGGAAGCCTCATATTTTTAATTATTTCTATTTTTTTTTAAAATGGCAACCGGTCACAGTTAAGCGACCATTACTGCCAATGTCTCGTTGCCAATCGCACTCGGCGACTAGATAGAGGATTGATACCACGTTGTACGGTGAGTTGATAAAATCGTGCTTTTTGTAAAGTGATAGCGATTTACAAAAAAAACACACGGACTATCGGGCCTTGACCCAGGAAGGGCTATGTACGCTTCAAGTTGAATTCTTCATTAGCTATTCACACATTCGTTTGATCACTGCACAATACGCTATCAATACTACACATTGAACGACAAAAATGAATAAATAACGAACAACAAAACCTAAACGCATGCGGCCATCTTAAGTCACGGACCGGAAGCCAAAGGCTATTAACCAACTGTACCGTCATTCGAAGCCTAAATAAATAAATGAGAGAGTGGCAACACTGTTTTCCTAAGCTATGACGGTTGACGTGCCCATTTTTCAGTACCAGCAACCCTGTCGCCCGCGTTTTGTTCCCGCCAAAATACCCCACCAGCAGCAAAACCCGTTGTGGTGGCCGGTTTTGGTACCGAGCCTCATTTGGCTTTTCTGTTTTCGATCTATACGGTTGTGACCAGAGCGCTCCACTACGTGTATCATAACAGCGATCTGGTAACGAAAGTGCCCTTTTTTACTTATTAAATTTAAACGGTGTAACCGTTCGTATTATAAAATTTTGTCGTAAACTTTCAGTACAAATGGAGGAAGACAATAAGGATTCTTCTTCATCTTCGGATACCGATAGCATCGATTCGCCCGATCCCGCGATGCCGGTGGCTGATGGACGGAAACGGAAGAAATCACTCAAAACAGTGCAGGCCAAGCGTAAGCGATATTCCGGCGACGCAGTACAAAACCTCGCTAAAGAAGTAAGTGAAGTAAAGCGTTTTCTATCCTCGATGATGTTTCCACAAGTCCCTCAGCCCGTGCCCATGCCCGTGCCCGTGCCCCCATCCAGACTTAGTGATAGTTCTGATGATGATGTTAGTCTAAATGTGAGTGGTGATTTATTTCCCGGCAACGATACTAATAAAAACACCGATGAGCCTAAAGACTTGTCTATAGAATTGCCTTTTAACACTACAGTGAAAGAGCCGGCTGTCCCAAAATCTACACAAGGTCATGTCGATTTTTTAAAATCAATTCAACATTTTGGCGCCTCTGACTGGGCGGACATTCGATATTCAGAGGTTCAGAAAAGTTACTGCGCTGCCCCAGGCTTCATCGATACCGAATGTAACGATGAATTAAAACCGTATGACAAAAACCCTTCTCTCGGTGTCACTGAAAAAGGTTTTGCCGCTATTACTTTGGCCTTGATCAAACAGAAGGAGTCGATGCAGTCTGGGTTAGAAGCTTTACTTGCTTGGGTTTCATCTTGTGACAATATTACTGTAACCGCTCTGAAAACTAAATTAAACGAAATTTTTATCGATGGGTCCTATAATAAAATATCTGTTGATCTGCTACAAATGGCATGTGGGCATAGGGCAGATTTGATCCAGCAAAGACGTGACAGTATTTTGAAGTATGTCAAGGACAAGTTTAATCGTGCTTCGATACGTAAAATCCCACCAACTTGCGAGACGCTTTTTGATAAAGAATTCTTAGCAAAAGAATTGGAAAAGAATGGCGGGGTTGCGAAAGCCTTTTGGCCATTACGTAATGCTACTTCATCAAAATCTACCTGGCCTGCTGCGCAAGCAGGACCGTCCCATTCAAAGCAGCCCGCGCAGGGCATGCATGATTATCAAAACAGGGGTTACTTTGCCAAGCAAAACATTCCAGCGCAAACAGTCCCCTTCTATCCATATCCTGCGCAAGGATACTTTATGAACCAGCCCTATCAGGCGCAACCGCCTTTTTATATGCCAAAACGATTTACGCAAAATCGAGACGGCAAACATAACAACAGAAATAACTCTACTAAACCACGTAATAAGACTAGATATGACGATAGCAGAAGTCATTCCAAAAATAATCTTGATAACAAGAATTTTCGCAATAAGCGGAAATTCTGACTCAGAGACGCAGAGTTTCAAAGCGGGTCGCCTTCTAGAATTCATTCATGTTTGGGAACAATTAAAGGCACCCGATGCCATTTTAAAAATGATAAATGGATATCGATTACCCCTAAATCAGAAAGTACCTCTTTGTTGGCCGAAAAGGAATCACAAACATCACACAAAGTTTTCACCTCAAATGAAGGTAGCCATAAAGTCATTAATAAAGATCGGCGTACTAGAACCAGTGTTGCCATCCCAAAGCTACATATCCCCTATGTTTTTGGTTGCCAAATCAGATGGTACAATGCGTCCGATTTTCAATCTGCGCAATCTAAACAAATACTTAATTGTGTCCAAGTTTCGGCTGATAAATATACAAAAAATACCGGACTTTTTACAACCCAACGACTGGCTAGTGAAAATCGATTTATCCAACGCGTATTTTCACCTCCGCGTTGCGGAATCTCACAGGAGGTACCTGCGAATAATATTCGACAACAAATTATACCAAATGACATGCCTTCCGTTCGGATTGGCCACTGCACCCAAGGTCTTTGCCAGTTTGTCAAACTGGGTTACCCAAAAATTAAGAGAGAGGGGCTTCAGGGTAATTGTCTATCTAGACGACTATCTCCTTGTCCACCAAGACAGACACACGTTGTCAGTACAAGTAAGCGAAGCTGTCTCTCTATTGGAAAGTCTGGGTTGGCAAATAAACTACAAAAAGTCCGTTCTGACTCCACAGAGGAGTTTAGAATATTTGGGAATAATTTGGGATCCCTGGCAGGGAATAAAATCTCTCCCGAGTGCAAAGCAAACGACACTAAGGGACAAGATAATGCACGTATTGTCCCGAAAATTTGTACAATTAAAAGAGATCCAAAGCCTGATAGGTCTCATAAATTTCGCAAGCTTTGTGGTACCCCGAGGCCGGTTGAACCACCGCGAACTGATAAAATTCTCATTAAGCCTACCGAGAGACAATTTCACTCGCCGATACTCGGTCCCTCTGTCGAGCCAAAAAGAATTAAAGTGGTGGCTAATATATCATCAACGTCCCTCTCTTCTACACAAGTTACCAGTGCGACACTTTCTGGCGACGGATGCGTCCGGTCTAGGCTGGGGTGCTTGTCTAGACAAATTAAAGTTAGCAGGGAGCTGGACGCAAAACGAGAGAGCTCTCCACTCCAATCAAAAGGAGATGCTTGCTGTTCTTCACGTCTTAGAGGAACAAGCACCTTATCTGAAGGACTCTACAGTAATGTTACAATGCGACAACAAGACGACAGTAGCGTACCTGAAAAAGGAAGGCGGCTCGAAGTCTGCCAGCCTGATGCACATCACCCGGAGAGTATGCAAGCTGTTGGATCAGTACAATATTCACCTCACGGCTCACCACATACCAGGGAAGTTCAACGGGGAAGCGGACCATTTATCTCGCTTCAGGACGAATCCGGAATGGCATTTACTCCCAGAGGTGACGGAAATAATTATCCAGAAATGGGGAGTCCCATATGTGGACCTGATGGCATCGGCGACAGCTCATGTAGTACCAAGGTATGTCAGTCTGGACTGGTTAGACCGGGGGGCAATTTTCCACGATGCCTTCAGTCGCCAGTGGGATTTCCCGCTAGCATGGATTTTTCCTCCACCGTTCCTAATTCCAAAAGTACTCGCTCAATTGAATTCTGCGAAGGGAATTTATCTTCTCGTAGTTCCCCGGTGGGAGAAAGTCTTTTGGAAACCCGACATAAGGAACCGGGCATTGAGCCCACCTTTCACAATCCATCGCCTACACCGGGTCCTAGTGGATACGGCAACAGGCTTGCCCCCAGCTCAAGTTCACGAAATGACCCTTCAAGTTTGGAGATGTGGGGGTGGACAAGTAAAGTAACTGATTGGACGCCTGATCAGAAACAACTCTTGCAATCAGGTTGGCGTGCATCATCTCTTAAAACCTATGGATATGCATGGAATAGATGGCTTAAATGGTGCTCGATAAATGATGTAGCGAATCCTCATGATCCCAGTGGTTCTCAGCTGGCCAGGTTTTTAACAGATTTGTACCAAAAAGATAAATTGTCTTATCGCACAATTTTGGTTTATAAATCTGCCATTGCTACGTTATGCAATCCAGATATGCCAGACAGGTTAAGTGCAAATATCCTGGTTAAGAAAATATTAAAATCAATTGCCATTCAAAACCCTTGCATTTTGAGAAAGCCACCTATTTGGGACACTGACATACTAACCAATTTCCTTTTAAATAATTCTTGTGACGAAAACAATTTATTTCAGTGTTCCAAAAAGACGGCAACACTTTTATTATTGTGTTCAGGTCGCCGTGTTCACGATTTGACATTGTTGTCTGTAGCAGAAAACATGTGTGAGCTAAATAACGACTATATCGTGTTCTGGCCTAAGTTTGGTTCAAAAACTGATAACGAAAACTGTAGGCAGTCAGGGTGGCGTTTAATAGCTAATACGAATAAGTCAATTGACTTGGTGTTTTGGGTGAAACGTGTCATTGCTCTCTCATCAGAGAGACGCAGGTCCTGCAAATGTGACAACTTGTTCCTAACAGCTTGTGGGCCACCTAAGGCCGCGTCACGCACAGTAATCGCAGGCTGGGTGAAACGTACTTTGGGTGAAGCAGGTATTAAAGCCAGCCCAGGCAGTGTACGACCCGCCGTCGCATCCAAAAACTGGGTTTTGCAATTACCACTTGACGACATCTTAGCGCAAGGTAACTGGCGTAGCCAGGAGACCTTTACCAAATATTACCGGCGCGAAATTCAACCTAAGCCCGTAAATACTCTCGCCCAAACATCTGGGGTATCTTCTATTATTCCTATATAAATTAAATGCCATATGTCCATATGCCAACTAACATTATAGTGTTTATTTACGTGTTAGAAATAAGTTATTATTAGTTGTTCTTAACAGCTACTTGATGAATAATAAAACAAAGTATATTTTTATTTTTAATTACTTTTAATATAGGAAACTTATAACTGTTATTACAAAAGTGTACCAATTGCAGCATCTAATGCAATGTAAAAATGTATCTTTCTCAATGCTAATATTTGTTAGCTAGACACTGTATAAATCTATGTATGTAGGTACATTGTACGATAAATAATATTGTAATTGTTATGTGAGTAATTGAGTACACAGGTTCTCCATGGTAATTTCTGATTTTCTGTTATAATCCTACTAGATTTGATTAGCTATTGAATTGCAATATAACATAGGTAGTTATTACCAAAACAAGTAATTAAATTGAGTATTTTATTTTTCCTTTTGGTTACTTTTGTATCCCATATTTTATAATGGCTTTCATGTCTCTGAATATTCTAAGTTGTAATTCGATATTGAGTCATCAATAACTCTTTAACTTTATATTAAGTCTGATTTCAGTTAAGAAATTAGCACATCATATATGTAATGTATGAATATTTTAAGATTGTTCTCCTTCTCTTCCTGTATAACATGTGATGACTATATTATGATAAATACAGGACAATATATGTTACCTTTGATGTTTTATTTTCTACTTTTGTTTTCTAAATCACTATGTTCCCTCATATTAGGAGACCTGAACTGAAGCAGTTACTTATACTTAAATCTCCTTCGGTTCAGTCTTTTTCATTGAATACCTATTTTTATATTGCAGCCTGTTAACAACTTAATATTTTTATTCACCAGAAATTGTATTTTCCATATTCAGCTAATATGTTGGTGAAGTAACATAAAAATATTAAGTTACACTTTGCCGCATACACTTACGGTAGTACCTAATTCATTCACATTGGCTGTCATTATTAATTATCTTGTGTACCCCACCAGGCGATAACAGACACGTCTCATTTATTTAGGCTTCGAATGACGGTACAGTTGGTTAATATCAGCGTTTTACCCTCCAATAAAACGCTTATTAAACAACTTACCTCATTCGAAGCCTATTTCTATTCCTGCCTGGTGTAAATGAGCCGCAATGAGGCTCGGTACCAAAACCGGCCACCACAACGGGTTTTGCTGCTGGTGGGGTATTTTGGCGGGAACAAAACGCGGGCGACAGGGTTGCTGGTACTGAAAAATGGGCACGTCAACCGTCATAGCTTAGGAAAACAGTGTTGCCACTCTCTCATTTATTTATTTAGGCTTCGAATGAGGTAAGTTGTTTAATAAGCGTTTTATTGGAGGGTAAAACGCTGATATTTTTAATTATTTGTCTTTTAAACAAACCACCACGAATGACATTGACATTGGTGACAAACCATCATAAAATCATTGCCAGTGTAAGAAATTAGTTCCAGTTGGTTCCAGTGAAATTCCGCAATATGGCGCATACTCATATATTTCTGGTCAGGCTTTATTATATAATCCTCCTTGTCGTATCCGACAACGGCGACTCTTACACTCTCCGTTCATGATTCAAATGTAAATTTTTGGCTTTGCAATTTATTTTGAAGTCGGTTCTTTTTTGTTATTATAAGACGTAAGACGTGTCTGGGCCATTTTTTCTAAAGTATTACACCCCAATTTTTTTTCGATATTTTGGGTGTTTTCTACTCAGAATCACGAGCTCTTTCGATCTAATTAGGAGAAAAAACTGTCCGAATGTTTTTTCGTTCCATTCCGTTACCATTTCCATATAATTTACTACAGCGTTAACGGTAACGTAACGGTTATAAATAAATAAATAAATAAAATGGGAAAAAAAATGTATGAATATTTTGGGACAGTTTTTTTCTCCTAATTAGGTCGAAAGAGATCGTGATTCTGAGTAGAAAATACCCAAAATATCGAAAATTTAAAAAAAGTGGGGTGTACAACTTTAGCATAAATGGCCCGTCTAAACTTTGATTGCCATGTTTTTGTTTGTTGCTGATTCGATGTTCGATTGCCATGTAAAGCGGGCTCCACATTCCCGTAGTTTGCCGGGAGCCAGAAGTTTTGACGAACAACGAGCATTGGCGAGAGCACACGAGAGCTCTCTATATTCCCGGTTAGCTCATTTGAAAATAGACACTCGTACGAGATGAACGTCATAAGAATATCTGCCTTTGCTGTAGCATTCGCTGCAGCATATGACTATTTGGTGATCCATGAAAGAACAGTGATAAAAAGACGCTGGGAAAAGCGTAGGTGGTGGATGACCGATAAAAAAAAGATTAATAAAATTCTAAAAACAATATTCGAGTCCTATTTTCAACTGAGCCAACCGGAAATATAGAGCCGCTCTCGTGTGCTCTCGCTTGGTTCTCCCCATTGAGGTATTATTTATAATAGAACAACAGACCCGAACAAAATTGTCGAAAAAAGTGGCACTGCTGTCATGTTCAAGTAGATGCCAATAACGCTTATTTATAATTTACAACAACGTAATTACTTCGTACAAAATAACTCTTTACTCAAACGTTTAAGTGTCAAATTGGCTTACGTACTTATTACCACAAATATTTTTCGTGTAAATTAACTTTTTTAGCGTATTCTGACTCATGCCTCTTGTCAAACTTGAAACATGGCACGAATGGAGCAGATTTTAATAGTTTTACATACTAAAAATATTTTCATTATTATTTTATTTAGGTATATAAATATATTTGTTGTTTGAACTAAATAATCTTGTAAATTGTTAATAACAAATTTAGTTACGTTTTTATTTAACAACTGCATAAAAGGGTCCCGACACTGCATAGAAGGGATCAGTAATAGGTAATGACATTATGATTTCTCAACTCATCTTGTTCTAGTATGTGAAATGAGAGTAAGGCAAGTGCAAAATATTAACATTTTTAACCCTTTAAAGTTTGATGGCGTGGCGTGAAAGTCGGTGGCGTAGTATGCACGGCAGCACGAATTGTCTTTAGGTGTTCTTGGCGTTCAAAGGTTTAAACTGACAGTGTCTAGACTCTGAGACAAAATAAAACAATGACAACAGAGCAATTTTTTTATTAATTTATTAATGTAACCTGTAGGATCTGCCTGTAAAAGGCATATGTTCATAACACTGGCTCACTCGCCGCCGCACACATAGCAATGTCATGCGTCCACTCTCGCCCTAAACTCGCGTGTAACTAAACGCAGCATCCTATGATTCCTATGTGACGTGCGCCTGAGACAGTGTATATCTATTTATGTATAGATACCTAACCTACTACCACAAACACTACATAACCATTCTACGGCTAGTTTTTAGGGTTCCGTAGCCAAATGGCAAAAAACGGAACCCTTATAGATTCGTCATGTCTGTCTGTCTGTCTGTCTGTCTGTCCGTCCGTATGTCACAGCCATTTTTTTTCCGAAACTGTAAGAGCTATACTGTTGAAACTTGGTAAGTAGATGTATTCTGTGAACCGCATTAAGATTTTGATGCAAAAATAAAAAAATAATAATAAATATTGGGGGCTCCCCATACTTAGAACTGAAACTCAAAAAAAAAATTTCATCAAACACATACGTGTGGGGTATCTATATAGATAGGTCTTCAAAAATGATATCGAGGTTTCTAAAATATTTTTTTTCTAAACCGAATAGTTTGCGTGACAGACGCTTCCAAAGTAGAATAAAGTTGCCCCCCCCCCCTCTAACGTCTAAAATAAGAAAATAAAAAATTAAAAAAAAAACAAAATACATGATATACATTACTATAAAAACTACCAACGAAAATTGTTTTGAACGAGATCTAGTAAGTAGTTTTTTTTTAATACCTATTAATACCTAACTTTGCACCTAATTTATATGGGGCGCTATACAATACGAGGTGCAAACTTAACTTAACCACTTAGGGATGGAAAGTGTTTGTACGGAACCCTCGGTGCGCGAGTCCGACTCGCACTTGGCCCGTTTTTTATTGAGATATTAAAGCTGTGTTGAGTGAAAGACTTTTACGCTTCTTTTGATTAAACATAAAAAAATATATATATGATTATGCCGAACGAACACACGAGAGACGAATTATTTGGCTGAAATTATTCTTGACGTCTGTCTCTTACTAAACGTGAACTCAATTCTTCACGTTGTTTAAGATCGCGTGGGAATTTTAATAAAAAAATAGGATAATTATTTATTGCACTCCTTTATTAATTAAAAAAATATATAACAATAGCGAGTCCTTAGATTTTTGTTCTGTGATGAGGTGCATTTTGTAGGGACAAAGTCAATAATTCTAATCTAAAATATGCTATGATTTTACATAGGATTCGTTAATTAATCAATAGAATCTGCGTAAAAAAGAATATTCCGACCTTTTTCTTTATTTTATAACTGTTATTTCTGCAATTTCTCACTGAAAATTAAGTCATTTTTGAGACCCGTCACGTGTCATGGTCTAAACGAGACTGATCGCCCACCCAACTAATGCGATTTGTGATTTTGCATTACTTGGGAGGGTGCCATTTTTTCCGTCGGATTGTGTGTCCATGTAATTAATAGGTACGTCAATGGCTCTCCCCAATGTTCGCTGTTCGTCAAAAAGTCTTTTCCCTCCCGACAAAGTCCGGGAATGTGGAGCGCGCTTTACGATGAACCTCATTTATAGACGACTATATAAACATGTGTCAAACCTAATTATTCTGATTAGATTCGCCGTCATATTTGAAAACGGCGTCAATGACACTGCAATTAAGTGTTTTTTTTATTTTATTTTGCTAATAAAATGTATAAAATACTGTTAATTTGTTTGGGAGGCATCGTTAGAGGAAATGTAAAAAATGACGTGGGGGATATTCCGTATGAGAATCAAGGTAAGGTTTTGAAATGGATCGTCGACACTATGAGCGACCTAAGGGCTGGCAGCTTCCTCGCTCAACGTTTCAGTATCGCAATATAGCGAGGCAAGTGCGTCTCCATTAGGCCTAGGGTTGCCAACTTTATTGACAAGAAATAAAGTACATTTAGGTACGAGAACGATAATAAACAGTATTTTAGAAAAAAAATCTGTAGTGTTTTTTTTTTTTGTTTTAACAGCTACATATTTTTAGGGCTTCTCACACAATTTATCAATTTAGCGTTATTTTTAAAAGCCTTCGTAAGCCTCAACAGAATCTCGTCCCTCTCGGGATGTAACAGACAAATGGCTATAGATTTTATACTTTAATATTATAAAGATAATACATAATGATAGGGATTGCGATCGTGATTCGATTTAGGTACGTAGTAACCCTACAGGTCTATGGATACTTGTGCCTTACGATGCTAAAAACAGTATTTTATATACTTTATTTTTGTTCTACAGTAAACAGTATCATGTAGTGAAAAACAGTAAATAATACTGTTTTTAACAGTATGGTTGGTAACCCTAACTGTATGTAAGTATGTTTGTTCGGGTGGAATCTTGCAACTCAATTTTGAAGCAGATATCGTCAACCCATTAGAGCTGAAATTTTGCATACTTACATAACTTTGATGACAATACAATAATATGATACCATGGGGCTGATCTGATGATGGAGCTGGAAGGTGGTCATAGGAAATCTATAATAGAAAAAGCAATCCTACCGAGTCTGGGCTCTTTAGAATCGTCTTAGTGAGCATTTGAAGGATATCTAAAGAAAGTACAGTCGGCTATAAAAGCTTGTCACTAAAATGATTTTTTTGACAGAAACTTATTGTAATATATTTTAATAACTTGAAATGGTTCAGAAAGAACCCAGCTCGTCAGTCATAATCGAATTACCGGTTTTGAAAAAGAAAACGGTACATCCCAATTGATGGATGTTCAAAGAAATACAGTTGGCTATAAAAACTTGTCACAAAAATGTTTTTTTTTGACAGAAACTGATTAATAGGTACGTTTAAAATTTATGTTGTAGATCGGCAAGTCGCAGCAGGAGGAATCCTTGCCTCAACGGGCCGTGACTATGGTGACGTACCTTATGAGAAAGGTAAATTTTGCAATTTTTACAAGCCCTTCAACTGGCAACATTCGTATTTTTGATCGAGCGAGCGAAGCACAAGCTTTGCCAAAATTTCATTCGTATATCAGGATGTTTGGATGTTCGGATTGATATGAAATGAAATAATTTGTTCAGTAAGTAGGTAGGCTACAAGGGCACTTTTACAAGTCACATTATGAATCTACCGGCATTTCCCAAGAGATCGCTGTTGAGAAAAAAGCCGAATGAAACTCAAGTTCAGATATCCTGTGGTTCTCGCCTACAGGCCACATTTCTTAATCGATTCTCATGATTTGTTGTGAGCGAGTTCGATAAGTAAGTACCTAATATACAGATTTTATATGTGCATTCAGTTTTTCAAAAAAATTCAAATCCGCGGTGATGTGGGAGTTGAAAAGAAAAAAAATTGGGCAAGTGCGAGTCCGACTCGCGCATGAAGGGTTCCGTACCTATATATATGTATAAATAGGTATAACAAGTTTGTTGTATGGGAGCCCCCCTTAAATATTTATTTTATTTCATTTTTAGTATTTGTTGTTATAGCGGCAATAGAAATACATCATCTGTGAAAATTTCAAGTGTCTATCACCGTTCTTGAGATACAGCCTGGTGACAGACGGACGGACGGACGGACAGCGAAGTCTCAGTAATATTAGGGTCCCGTTTTTACCCTTTGGGTTACGGAACCCTAAAAACATTGAAATTTGTGCCATTTGAGACCAATCTCGCAAAGATCTTAAGTACTTGTACCCTTTCGGTTTTTACCTACTAAATGTGATAACATACTATTTGTGTGTCTGTCTGTGGCACCGTAGCTCCGAAAGCCTTGTCTGTCGATATGGTTCGTAGCTATGTTTAGTTGGGCCGGGGGTTTTTAAAATATGTTTATAAATAAATATGAATATTATTTAGTTATTTAGTTATTGGATGTTGTTAAATTATGTTTTTACGTTTAGGTGTCGACAGGAATCGCGACTATGGTGAAATCCCGTACGAGAAAGGTAATTACAGCTATATTATACTATGCTATGTATTTATTTGTTTATTCAAATTAGTTACACAGCATTACAGTAATCAAGGCACTGTGAACTACAAAATTTCATAACAAAAAAAACTTAAGAATCTAGTTTTATTTAGGCGACGTAACAGCGTGGCTCCGTTGCGTCGTCTGATCTGGCCCAGGATTCGGCAGATTGCCCTGGAACTCCCAACTCACAGACGGAATCGAGCCTTTAAGTCTGAAGAGAGACTTTGCCTCCTTGTGTGTGTTCTACCGTCTTTATAATGGGATGTGTTCTGAGGAATTGTTTAACATGATTCACACGGCTACCTTCTACCACGGCACTGCTCGCCATCGGCAGGGTGTCCATCCTCACATGCTAGAGCCTAAATGGTCGAGAACTGTCCGGTTCCAGAGGAAATTCCTACCGCGAACGCTCCGCATGTGGAATGAGCTCCCTGCCGAGGTTTTCCCCGGGGGCTACAGAATGCGGTTCTTCAAGAGGGGAGTAAATAGGGTCTTAAAGGGTCGGCAACGCGCAGGGTCGGCAACGCGCGTGTGATGCTCCTGGCGTTGCAAGCATTCATAGGCGACGGTAACTGCTTAACATCAGGCGAGCCGCATGCTTGTTTGCCACCGTCGAAGTATTAAAAAAAAACTGCCGAAACAACACCCTTCGGCCAGAAGTCTGCACTTGCGATGGTGCCCTGGAGCGACTATGCTATGCTATCTTATGCTATGCTATGCTATGCTATGCTATGCTATGCTATGCTATGCTAAGCTATGCTATGCTATGCTATGCTATGCTATACTATGCTGTAATACTATGCTATGCTATTTGTACTACATAACAGATTTCTATGGAGAGGGGTCCTGATTTCAGGAAAGATCTTAATAGCGCGATGCATGATCGCCATTTGTAGTGTATGGGTGAGTGACATGCCAGTGTGGCGCCATCTGTTAGTCATAATTTCTTTGTTGTCTGATCACGCCGAAACATCTGGACGGATTTTAACCAGTTTCGGTACAGGGATAGCTGGACATCCAAAGATGGTTGTAGGATACTAATATTTACCCGACTTCGCTCTGTTTCAGCTTTACAAAAATGTCTTTCGATTGTCTCTCTGTTATCTCTCTACCGATTCTTATGAAATTTTGCGAGTAAGTTCGATAAAAATATTAGATTTGTTTTGTAGATACAGTTTTATGAAACTTTTCAAATTAGCCGAAATATAGAGGTTGAAAAAGTTAAAAATTACAAATTTCTACTTTTTCGAAACAAACTTCTAAGATCACAGAGTCACTAGTTATACAATAACTAGAAGAAATAAATGTATTGTAGTAATTATGCTCATAAGAAGGCTCAAAGTTACTCAAAGGGCAATGGAGCGAGCTATGCTCGGAGTTTCCTTGCGGGATCGAATCCGAAATGATGTGATACGCAAGAGAACCAAGGTTTTAGATATAGCTCAAACAGTCGCCAAACTTAAGTGGCAGGGCACAATTGCTTGAGTGGCGACCGCGGACCGGTAGACGCAGCGTGGGAGGACAAGGTGGATTGGATGAGGGTGGCACGAGACAGATCGTTGTGGAGAAATTAGGGGAAGCCTTTGTCCAGCAGTGGACAGGATCGGCTGATATATTGATGATGATGATGACTCATTATGCCGAGTGAATTCCGATTCCTGTTTGAACGTTCAAAAATATTGCTGTTTCAGGTTTCTCGAGGGCGCAAATAGAGGACTACGGGAACATACAGTATGAGAAAGGTACTTTATCGTTCTTTATTAAGAGGAAATACTAATGCTATTTTTTACAAGCTTTTATTTAACTTTTTTTTATAAATAAATATAATATAAATAAGTAAATGTGTAACAAAAACAATCATGGTTTAAAGTATACATATAGGCATGCACTTACTTCCTAAAACGCTCTCACTGAGCACACACAACATGAACATTTTAATACTTACTACACTAGACTAAACTTCTGCATAGGATAAACAACAAAATCTTACAAGGAACAACAACCAAAAAGAGAAAACAAAAAAGAAGAAATAAAATTAACATGCAACAGTATTGGCGAACGCCATACATCATTTACGGTTAAAATATCCCATTTGGTAACACAATATGTACAATTAACAATTGTATACAGTACGCTTTTCTAAAAGAATTAATAACAACTATCATCTGTCATCTGGTGTTTCGTTAAAAATATCGAGAACATGTTTCTGAAAAAGTGACCGACTAGAGTTAAAGATGTCAGTGGAAGTGAGCGAGTTGTTATAAAGCTTGCACATTCGGCGTAGAGGGGCCCTTTTTCCGGCATTGGTCGAACTGGTGGGAACGGCGAATAAGGTGGTTGATCGCATAGAGGGACGTGAAGGCACCCTAAAGCGGATTTGTTCAAGTAGCTAGCTCCACGCTGTTGTAGTGAGCTGTACATATATTGTAAAGAATCATCACATCCGAGCATTTACGCCTGGTTTCTAAGGACGATAATTTATACTCACGTAAATAAATATCAGACAACCTCACACAAATCAACCTAGTCCCAAATTAAGCTCAAGAAGGCTTGTGTTATGGTTACTAGGCGACGATATACATACTAATAGATAAATAAATACTTAAATACATACTTGCAATACAAACTTGCATTGTATGTATACTGTATGTAAGTATGTTTGTTCGGGTGGAATCTTGCAACTCAATTTTGAAGCAGATATCGTCAACCTATTGAGCTGAAATTTTGCATACTTACTTAACTTTGATGACAATACAATAATATGGTATCATGGGGCTGATCTGATGATGGAGCCGGAAGGTGGCCATAGGAACTCTATAATAGAAAAAGCAATCCTACCGACTTTGGGCTCTTTAGAACCGTCTCAGTGAGCATTTGATGGATATCCAAAGAAAAGTACAGTCGGCTATAAAAGCTTGCCACTAAAATGAAATGTCAGAAACTTATTTCATACAAATCGAGTCCCGTTCTCGACCTTTTCCTATCCCAAAACTTAACTGATCGTTACGAAATTTAAGTAACTGAATGAGAAGGAAATATTCTGTGTCGGACCAGAGTAATATTTGGATACAAAACACATATTTTATTTAAGTAACTGGGTGGGAAGGAAATATTCTGTGTCGGAACGGAGTAATATTTTGAAACAAAACACATATTTTATTTAAGCTTTACGATTATAATCCCAGGATTAAGGTATATCCATATTAATATTACGTTAGGAAGTACCGGGAAATTGTATACTAATACGAACACTGATTATGATTATTATGAGGATTATAAAAACAATTTCAAAAATTCATTTGGATTAAAAAAAATCTCAAAATATTGCGTCAGTAGACGGGCCATTTTTTCTAAAGTTGTACACCCCACTTTTTTTTTAATCTTCAATATTTTGGGTATTTTCTACTCAGAATCACGAGCTCTTTCGATCTAATTACGTAGGAGAAAAAAACTGTCCCAAAATATTCATACATTTTTTGTTTTTCCATTCCGTTACCGCTGTAGTAAGTTATATGGAAATGGTAACGGAATGGAATGAAAAAACTTGGGAGGATCGAAAGAACTCGTGATTCTGAGTAGAAAATACCCAAAATATCGGAAATTTAAAAAAAAAGTGGGGTGTACAACTTGAGAAAAAATGGCCCGGGCACATTGGTCACATGTTAAAAACACTTTTTTTAATGACTTATTGAGTTAATTTTATTCATATAACTACAGTATGCTGTAGAATCTAACCACCAGTCGTCCCAATTGAGTAAATTGTAGAGAACACTGTTACTCAATATTTGTTTGATTTCAGATTTGGGCGCGCCGGATGATGAATTCGATATTAAAGGTAGCCAACAGGTCTATAATTCTAAAGGTGCATCTCACTGCGAGCATTCGCCAGTATTCTAACAAAAAGTATTACAGCTGCCGGCAAACTTTTTGAGCATAACCTTGACTGCGCAGTAGCCGATTTACGTACAAATGTACATTCGCAGATCCGCCATTTTCGTTGAAAATGTTTGCCGGCAACTATAGCCAATTTTAAGTCTTTTAATATGTTACATTATAGGCAAATGCTCTCGGCGTGTTAAGCACCCTAAAGATATGGTATTCCCTTGATTTGTCTAATTTTTTTTGTCTAATTTCAGTTTGTCTAACAACTTTTACCATAATGAACATTTTATCTAAAGTCAATATGTATAATATCATTTCTCATAATTATTATTTTGTCGAAATTCGTTTTGCCTAAATGATAATTTTCATAACTCTTGTTTTGTCGAATATTATTTTATCTAAAACACACTTTGTCGATTCTTATTTTGAAAATTGTAGGTTAGGTTAAAGACCGGATACTGTAGGTTAGGTTAGTTTTGTTTTATGGTCATGGATAGCGGAGCGTCAGAATGCTTGGCAAATAAATAAATTAGGCAAAAAAATTGTTAGGCAAAATAAGTTTATACGAATTAAAAATTAGGCCAAATAAAATTAGACGAAATAAGATTATGTGAAATGAGTATTATACAAAACGACTTGCACTCAAATGAAAATTAGGCAAAGTGAATAGTTATGCTAAATAATATTAGTTTAAATGAAATTAGGCAAACCGAAATTAGGCAAAAAGTTGTTAGGCAAAACAAGGTACAGTCGAGTTCATTTACATCTACACACTTACTACTACTACTACTCTGGCTCAGTGACCCAAAGAGGATCTTGGCCTCTGACACAAGAGAACGCCATTCTTCTCTGTTTTGCGCCTTTTCCCGCCAGTTAGGGATACTTAGGGCGCACAGATCCTTCTCCACTTCATCTTTCCAGCGGTATCTCGGGCGGCGACCGGACGTTTTCCACTCGGTCGCCCCTGAAACGCTCTCTTCACGGCCCGATCGTCTCCCATCCTCTCCAGGTGACCCAGCCAGCGAAGTCGTGTGGCCTTGATTTCGCCAACTATCTTGGGTGTAGCCACCAGCTCTTCCAACTCCTTATTCTTTCTCCTTCTCCAGCTGCCATCCTCATTTCTTATTGGTCCCAGAATCTTTCGCCAGATTTTCCTTTCCGCCACTAAGAGCTTATTTTCTTCCTTTTGAGTCAGTGTCCAAGCTTCACACCCATACATCAGGATTGGTCTGATTACCGTTTTGTAGACACGAATCTTGGTTGGTCTACTGATCAACTTGGACGCTAAAACTCTATGGAGTGCTGCAGAGCATCTTAGGGCGTTCTGGATTCGAACATCAATCTCCTCCGCCCTGTGGTTGGTGTCGGTAACTATGCAACCAAGGTACTTAAATCTATCTACGCCTTTGTAGATGGTTGTTCCTGCTGCTAAATCCGCTCTTTTTGCTCTGACGTCTTTGTACCTTTTCATGAGGAGATATTCTGTTTTCTGGTGATTGATTCTGAGACCAATTTTCTCTCCCTCTTGTTCCACCAACTGTGCCATGGCCTTCAGGTCCCATTTGTTTTGCGCCAATAGCCCTAGGTCATCGGCATAGCCAATGATTTTGTGCTTGCCATTCAGCTCAACACCCCCATCATATTGTAACACCTTTCGTATGACGTATTCGAGTGCCAAGTTGAACAGCATTGGCGAAAGTGAGTCTCCCTGTTTTAGGCCAGTAAGAACCTCGAACTCGTCTGACAGACCTCCGCCTGTCTTAACTCTCATCCTACTCACTTTAGTGGCAACAGCAACTAAAGTTACTAATTTGTTCGGTATGCCAAAAGATCTCATTATTTTATATAGTGTCTCCCTGTCAACACTGTCATACGCTTTGGCGAAATCGACGAAGAGAATGTGGATGGAGTGTGAGTATTCCCACCTCTTTTCCATCAGCTGTTTCAGAAGGAATATTTGATCTACCGTGCTGCGGTTCGGACGGAAGCCACACTGGTAATCGCCTATAATGTCCTCGGCATACGGCTGCAGTCGCCCCAACAGAATATATGAGAGCACTTTGTACGCCGTCGGAAGCAGTGCAATGCCCCTGTAGTTGCAGCACTTTTGTCTGGAGCCTTTTTTGTGAATAGGGCATATCACTCCTATATTCCACTCGTTAGGTTGTTTTTCCGAGTTCCAGATTTTAGTGATTATTTCATATAATCTGGATTGCACTGCTCCTCCGCCATACTTCCATATCTCAGCATATATTCCATCAATCCCCGGGGCCTTGTTATTTTTCAGCCTCATAACTGCTTTCCTCACTTCGTCGAAGCTTGGTTCTTTTACAACATCCACATTCCCTACTACAGTCGTATCCACCTCTATCTGACTATTTATCGGTTGACAGTTGAGCAACTGGGTAAAGTACTGCTGCCACTCAGTTTTCAGCGCCTCCTGGTCCAGTATGAGATCTCCCTCTTTGTTTTCGAGGGTTTGCACGGTTGGCTGGTATCCTTTTTTGACAGATGTTACCTCTTGATAAAATTTTCTGTTCTCATTATTTTTGATTAAAGTTTCCATTTCCCTTAGTTGAAATTCCAAGCGCTGTCGTTTCAGATCCCGTATCAAGTTTCTCAGCCTGTTCCGTGCCTCCCGATATTTGTCCTTCCATGTAGCATCTCGTTCAGAGAGAATCTTAAATTTTCGTCCCTCATCCATAGCCAAATCGCATTCTTCATTCCACCATTTCCTTCTATTTCTTCGCTTCTTTTTGCCTAGTATATCTGTAGTGGACCCATGACCACCCATAGGAGAACTGCACTCATTGGCTCGGTATGGCACCAGCAGGTCAGACGTCCGTCACAGCCGGTGGCTCTCCCGTGACTGTCCTCCCACCCGTACTCTCGAGACAACGTCATACCTACCCACTTAATAGGTATTATATGCAGATCCACAAACACTACATCCCTTCCTTATTTTAATATGTTTTTATAATCTGAATTTAATTTATTCTATATGTAATAATAATAATAGCTATGTTTGTGTTATAGCTTAGATGTCAATGTATGATTATTACAAATAAAAAATCTATCTATCTAATCGAATAAATGGGTGTAGTTTAAGACTCTCTTTCCAGAGAGATTCAATCGATTTATCGTCACTTGCAAGTCTTCTTTTTGTAATTTTTTTAGTTTACTTTGACTGACTATATTATGAAGAGATAATCATTTCGTACAGGTATAAGGTCAATTTATTACGCTTCAAATTACTGCACATCTTTATTCATTTCCTCTCTTCCTTTCTCTTTCAAAATTGAGTCTCAGTCGTATCGAAGGTAGTCTTTTTTTTTTACTACCAGGTTTTTTTTTTCATTTGATTTAATCGACATTTTGACAGCAATAAATGTAATTCCCAGCTAGCTCTTTGTTTTAAAAATTACCATTCAGTGACTAGTTCTACATCTGTATTATCTAATGATCGAGAGACCCAGGGACCCAATTCGAGAATGCCGTTTGAGTGATCGCCAAACGTCGAATCTCTATTAGATAACAGTGATATCGCCATTGAACTGTCATTAAAATGCGATGAGCTTCAAGTGACATATCTCATCTCAATTTTTGGAAATACGAAGCCGATAATGTAGGTATGTCAAAAAAAATATTATTCATGCATATGAATTTCTGTTTTGAACGAAACGTAACTGACTAATTTCACGCACTACGCGGTCAAATAAAAGTATGCGCCTGTTATTTATGCCGTCACATACAAAGGAAACGCAAATTTAGCGCGTCCAAATTGACGAAGTTGCGATGTTCTAAGGAGATCGCCACTTGTCAAGTAGACACACGTCAAAAGTGACGGATGGCGATGAAATGGAGAGATCTCCATTATCTCTCTAAAATTGGTAGAATACCCCCCCAGGATCGCACAACTGAATATTATTAGATCACAGTTATTTTTATCAGACGTGTAATTCAAGGGTTGTTGTCAAATGGTTTAATCAAAAGTTCGTCTGTAAAGCTCAGAATTCAGTATGATATTATTTATCTGACATAGAATCCAACTACGTGATACTAATTCAATACGATTCGGTATATTTTTAACCTGTTCCCACATTGGCTTACAGGATTAATATTATATATTACACAAGAAAGAGGGCCAAGTAGAACGAATCGTTTAGAACAATAAACTATAATCAAGGTAAAAATACCAAAATAAATTACTGGACAACATTCAATAGCTCGTCGTCATAACATGACCAAGCAAACAAGCCAAAACATGATGGAGTCTTCTCATATCTCTATTTCTTTGACAGTCATGCTTGGCGCGTCCGCACGCAAGTAAAGTTTATTATATTTTATATGTAAATCAAGTTGATTTCTCATATTAAAACTACCATTAACTTGGCGCGTCCGCACGCAAGTAAAGTTTATTATATTTTATTTGTAAATCAAGTGGATTTCTCATATTAAAATTACCATTAACTTGGCGCGTCCGCACGCAAGTAAAGTTTATTATATTTTATTTGTAAATCAAGTTGATTTCTCATATTAAAACTACCATTAAAACGGTTTGACTTATTTCCCGTGTTTCTACTTAATAAACAAGGTCCGGAATTCTTCATAGCAAAAATCAAACATTGATAGGGTTCGACCAAAGTGTTTTATCGACTATCGATAAATAGTTTTCACTTAACGAAACATTGTTAAAGTAATTAAAATCAGACTTTTGGATATATACAGTGGCGTTCAGCCAATTAGGGACATCATTATTTTATTTCATACAACTGCGTATAAAATATCTTTTGATGAAAAATGTAAGATGCGGTTGACCATTTTTATTATTATGTTATTAATAAGTATAAGTATGGGTGTTTAAACAAGGTTTACTATAGGGAAAATAAAGTTTCTATAAAACATGTTCTCTAGAAACTAGACATGTTCAAATTAACACTTTTAACAACTTACAACTCCATACTTTAATAAATTAGAAACGGAATACACATATGTCTATTTTCTAAAAAATATGTTTTACAGAAATTTTATTTGCACTATACTAAAACTTGTTTAAACACGTGTACACCATGTTATCTATACTATTATAAAATTCTAGATTTGTATTGAAATTATATTTTCTACGGAAAGGGGTCACGATTTCATTTTTCATTTTCGTGATGCACGGTCGTCATTTGTTTTGTATGGGCGCGCGACGCCATGCCTGCCTGGCGCCATCTGTTGGTCATAATTTTCTTTGTCTCGGATCACGCCGAAACGGCTGGACATATTTTAACCAATTTTGGTACAGGGATGGCGTCCAAAGATGGTTATAGAATACTTTATATCCGTCTCAGTAAATAAAAAAATACGAGGACGAAGTTGCGGGCGTCTCTTTGTTAATAATAAAATTGGCAAACGTTGTTCATAGAATTTCTAAAGTCATATTTTATATGCATTTGTATGGAATAAAATAATGATGTTGCTAATTAGCTGAACGCCAGTGTATATATCCAAAAGCCTGATTTCATTACTTTAACGATGTTGTGAAAATTATGCATCGATAGTCGATAAAACACTTTGGTCGAACCCTATCAAAGTTTGACATTTGCTATGAAAAATTCCGGACCTTGTTAATAAACATTAACTTAACACGCATGGTTTTAAATTTCATGTAGGCCCATACCGCCGTAACATATTCACGCATGGTTTACAATTTTGTGTAGGCCCATACAGCCGTTACACATTCACGCATGGTTTACAATTTCATGTAGGCCCATACAGCCGTAACACATTCACGCATGGTTTACAATTTCATGTAGGCCCATACAGCCGTTACACATTCACGCATGGTTTACAATTTCATGTAGGCCCATACAACCGTAACACATTCACGCATGGTTTAAAATGTCATGTAGGCCCATACAATCGTAACATATTCACGCATGGTTTACAATTTCATGTAGGCCCATACAGCCGTAACATATTCACGCATGGTTTACAATTTAATGTAGGCCCATACAGCCGTTACACATTCACGCATGGTTTACAATTTCATGTAGGCCCATACAGCCGTAACTGATATCGTATCTAATGCTGGTCGAGGGGACTTTAATAAAAGGACATATGTCTGAAATGTAACTTCTTGGTATCCGCATAGGTAAGACGTTAATCTATAACAAGCTGAAGTTAGAGATGAAATAATCAAATAAAATCGTACAATGAACTGTGAATGACTGTTTTATTTTCAATTTTAGCAGTCATTCTTGCAAGCGTTGCTGCGTGCATGAAATAAGAACTTCGTTACAGAATGCTACAGTCCGTCAGACTACGGCATTAGTCAAAGATAGTTGCATATCGTTTATTCAGTTTAATTTAGGAAATATCAATTAATGATAAAAGAAGGGGGGCAGAGATATAAAATGACTTATACTATGAGACCAAATCGCCCCATGTTTAGTGATTTATTTGTCACATCCAAATTTATACTTTATATTTAAATTCGTATAAGTAGGTACTGCAACAAGTAGCAGCTGCCCATGAAATGCAGTCAGCCCTTTTACTTCTAAATATGTCATTATAAAATTCCAAAATTAAAACTTCTGTACACCGAAGATACTCTTCACAGAAACAAGTGAAATAGGCCACTCATAGATCACTGAATTGGAACATATTCGTTTTTAGGTAATTGTGTACCCATATGTCTTTGCGCGCTAATCGCGCCCCCACGACCAGTCCGATTTTAATCACCTTCAGCACACATGCAGCCGGACATCCACACACGGTTACCGGCCACCACGGAGAAGAAAAGTCACAACCCATTTCCTCCTCTGTGCGAACGAAGCCCGCGGTCATGCTCTATTTAGGATGAATGTTAGAATGAACAAACAAATAACGAAATACCCTACACAAATCGAACCAACCCCACAGCAAGCCGCGGCAGGCCCGTACCATGGGCACTAGACGAAGATAATTATAGATAAATCATATTTATAATCTTCCGCAGTAATACTACCGATGTTAAATATAGCATTTTTAATCGGACATATGAATACTAGCAGCGCCGCGCGGCGTCACCCGCCCTTCCCACGGGAACACCACACATTCTCGGGACAAAAAGCAGCCCGTGTGTCAATCCAGGGTGCCGCCCCGCACCATAATCCATAAAAACTGGTCCAGCCGTCCGAGCGCGAGGAAGCAACTAACACACACACAAACACACTCACAAACCCTCGCCACAAAACAAAATGATCCAAAAATGTTAGACTCAATGCCTCAAGGCATTCTCCACCAGTCAACCAATGGGTCGAACTGAAACATAAATGTAGGAAGTTAAAAGACCACACAGATTATACTCATTTACATCATCATATATTTAAGAGCTAGGGTCTTGTCTGTGCAGTAACTTTCAACTTAATCTACATTCCGATTTTTGTTTCTTTATAATAAAATAGTAAAGCATTAGCTTATTTTATTTCCTTCATATATTTTCCTTCTTTTTTGTCCTGGATTTCCCCTTTCCTTTTTTCTACTCGAAAGAACGCTCGTAGATCCACTATCAACCGTCGCGATCTGAATCTTTTATCTAACTGCATTTAAGATTACCTATACTTAAGATCTGATAAAATTATGTATTTCTTGTTATGTAATCTTCATTTAACAAGTTGACATCATAGAATTATGTTTTTTTTTCTATAAGTACTGGATGTGCTTATTATTGAAGTAGACATAAGAAAAGTAGAAATGTAATAAATATTGCTAAGTATCGCCCGTGCATTGCGCTCAAAAAAAAGGATTAACGTACGCGCACGCACGTATGTATAATCTACGACATTGTAATGTCCCCATAGCAAAGCGAAGTAACTACTGATGTAATACTCGTACTGATGTATAATCTTACACGGAAACTGTAGATTATATTAATAAGTGTAATATTATTATAACGCTTGTCCGATTGTGTAGTGGCATTAAGAAATACGCTGAAAAGTGGCTGGATAACTTATACAAAAATATTAAGAAAACATTGCCACAGTTTTTTTCAACACATGGCTTATATAGCCATAAGCGAACTGTATCAACCGGAACAACTAAACATTATACAGCGTTGCAACAATCATTCGCAGAGGAAACAGTGGCAATTGATGATGGTGTTCCATTATTTTGTCATTCCGAGAAATTAAATGGAAACCATCGACATCAATAATTATTTATTAATCACTCTCAGGATATAACCCTATCTCATGATCTTCCGTATACCTGATTTATGTATCACATTAAATTTGTGTTATTTGTAATATTGCAGCGTGCGAAATAAAGTAAATACCTACTACCGCTACACAGCCGCAATCTCTCAAGGATGGTATATTGTAGGAAGAAAATGAACATAGCATAAATAGAAATATGAATGAATGAAGCTGGGTTGACATATTTTATATATTAGATCTGTTGCAATTACTAATTATTTTTAGTTAATTGCACGATACACGTCTTAACTTGTTAAGCACACATTTTTAGACAAAAGTCGACATTTAAGTAAATAATATAGGTACGTGTCAGTAGACACAAACCGTAAATAATTTCCGAAGAACTACTAACCTGACCGCATGTTGTTTACCTCTGCCCGCTTATCCAATATCTCATGCTGTGTCACTTCCACAATGATGATTGAGGTGTGCCCATAGAGTATATTGAATGTTTTATAATAGAGTCATCAGTCAACGATTTCGATTGCAGCGCTTACGGCGTTAAGTGGCCAAAACTATACACGACGCGCGACTGTAGCTATAGCTACAAAATAGCATTTCTCCTTGTTTACCTTCTATTTTTATAACGCCATATTGAATTCTTTTCATGTAAAAGAATAGTAATATGGCGTTATAATAATTTACAAAATAGGAGAGAAAATTCAATTAAAACACAATTTTAGATTTATGCAGTAGATTTATTCCTTTTTACATAGTAATTACGTGCTTTCACTTGCATAATAATCTGGTATATAGGTAGTATAAAATCTGTCTGCTTGCGTGTCTTGGTTCAGGGAAAAAATGGGTTATGACGTTATTCGGACCTGTAAAGATATTAAAGATATAAAATAACGTAGTTTAAGCTCATAATCAAGGTCCGGAATTCTTCATAGCAAAAATCAAACATTGATAGGGTTCGACCAAAGTGTTTTATCGACTATCGATAAATAGTTTTCACTTAACGAAACATTGTTAAAGTAATTAAAATCAGACTTTTGGATATATACAGTGGCGTTCAGCCAATTAGGGACATCATTATTTTATTTCATACAACTGCGTATAAAATATCTTTTGATGAAAAATGTAAGATGCGGTTGACCATTTTTATTATTATGTTATTAATAAGTATAAGTATGGGTGTTTAAACAAGGTTTACTATAGGGAAAATAAAGTTTCTATAAAACATGTTCTCTAGAAACTAGACATGTTCAAATTAACACTTTTAACAACTTACAACTCCATACTTTAATAAATTAGAAACGGAATACACATATGTCTATTTTCTAAAAAATATGTTTTACAGAAATTTTATTTGCACTATACTAAAACTTGTTTAAACACGTGTACACCATGTTATCTATACTATTATAAAATTCTAGATTTGTATTGAAATTATATTTTCTACGGAAAGGGGTCACGATTTCATTTTTCATTTTCGTGATGCACGGTCGTCATTTGTTTTGTATGGGCGCGCGACGCCATGCCTGCCTGGCGCCATCTGTTGGTCATAATTTTCTTTGTCTCGGATCACGCCGAAACGGCTGGACATATTTTAACCAATTTTGGTACAGGGATGGCGTCCAAAGATGGTTATAGAATACTTTATATCCGTCTCAGTAAATAAAAAAATACGAGGACGAAGTTGCGGGCGTCTCTTTGTTAATAATAAAATTGGCAAACGTTGTTCATAGAATTTCTAAAGTCATATTTTATATGCATTTGTATGGAATAAAATAATGATGTTGCTAATTAGCTGAACGCCAGTGTATATATCCAAAAGCCTGATTTCATTACTTTAACGATGTTGTGAAAATTATGCATCGATAGTCGATAAAACACTTTGGTCGAACCCTATCAAAGTTTGACATTTGCTATGAAAAATTCCGGACCTTGCTCATAATAATTACATAAAAGTCATTTTAAAACAGAAATAAAAACACGAACATTTTATATTTCTGTTTGACCTATAAGGAGAACTTTAACGAACTGTTAGGACCTTCATTTTATTGACATTGTTGTGATTGTTGTGTTAACTTACTTATTTAGAAGGCAAAGGAATACTTACAAGTTTTTTCACAACGCGGCACACAATTGTCGACGTCATGGCGGAAAGTTATCCAATCCAGGGGAAAATCAGAGTCCAAAAACAAAAAAGTGGTCAACGTAACAAGCCGAAATCAGGAGTCCAAGTGCAGCCAAGTCCTCGTAAAAAATAGAAAATAAACACAGAAAGCACTTTTACGTTCACGGAAATAAACGGAAATTTGAGAATTGCAGGTACAATAACAAATTAGCGTTTCGTTTTCGGTAACTAATGTTTCTTTAAAATTTCCAATAATTTTATGGCCGTAAGAATACAATTTTTATTTTTTTATTTTATTACTATATAAATACGAATTACCTACAGTTAAACACTTTTAGGAATATTTTCTTTTTATTTAAACTTACTTTGAAATACCAAGACTGATTAGTTATTTAACTTATTTTGCGTAATTTGAAACGAAACAAGTGAATGATCCCAGAGTTACTATAAGAAAAAATACTGTAGTGATACCATAGCAATATACATTTGGGTCATCATTTTGATTTAAGAGCCATCTATTGTTAAGTGGTAGCATAATACTCTCCCCCATAGAAACCGCTGTTTTGTTCTAACTGAAACCACTGTGGGTGTGCCATAAAGAGTATTTGTATTTGTAAACTTTGAGAAAACCTTTGCTAACAAGACCACGCTGATTCCCGTCACTATTTTTCCACACTTCATTTCGTATATTATAACACACTAACACACTTAAATTGCTAAGTTAACAAAAATATTTTCCTCGCATTCTTAGTAACACGTAAAAGGAAGTAACTAACAATTACTACTTTATGATGGTATACCGTAATCCCAAGTATGTATTATCAATCGCAACTACCCGCGCTACAAACATTAATGTTGCCTCAATCGTATGAGTTTAGTCGTCGTGTTATTACATTACGTCGCTAGATGGCGTTGTCCAACGATTCTCTAATTGTATAACGTTCTTTTTCTTTATATTGTCAAATAGCTAAAGTTACAGATTTTTTACGAATGCCTAAAATATTGTACTCATTATTTTCATTCGATTATCCGTTTGCATGTTGATATTGTTGTTGCATATAATGCCAAACAAGTATCTCATTTTCGACTTTCACTGTCTTAAAACATCAGACTAATCTACTCAATTATTAATAGATTGACTATTTTCCTTTCAATAAGAAACACCGGTAACTATTGAACTGATTAGTTAATATGTCACTATCGTAATTTACCCGATATCCCTTTCTCTTTTCTTATTATTTTACTCACGATGTTTTGTCCTCGTCGCCATTATGTAGTGGACCCATGACCACCCATAGGAGAACTGCACTCATTGGCTCGGTATGGCACCAGCAGGTCAGACGTCCGTCACAGCCGGTGGCTCTCCCGTGACTGTCCTCCCACCCGTACTCTCGAGACAACGTCATACCTACCCACTTAATAGGTATTATATGCAGATCCACAAACACTACAATATGTTTTGCCACTTTAGTTACTATTTCCTTAGTGTCTTCCCAATTTTTATTAATGTCCCCCTGCAAATCTAAATCTTTAAACCGGTTATTTAATTCAATTTGAAACTGTCTGCGTGTCTCTCTATCCCTGAGTTTATCTATATTTACACTTTGGTTATCTGTTTTCTGCTTACTGCGTTCTATTTTAATCTTAGCTTTAAATTTTACACCAAGCAGATAGTGGTCGCTATCACAATCAGCCCCGCGGTAGGTTTTCACGTCTTCTATTACACTCATGTGTCGACTGTCTATTATGACGTGATCAATTTGGTTGACTGTTGGGATGTTTCCACGTTCCCTTGTGTATGTCTTTATGGGGGAACATAGTGCTCTTAACAACCATTGCCTTTGAGGCGGCGAAGCTATTGTCAGGAGCATAAAGTCGTGTTCAGATATTTTTGTTCTCGTAAGTGTGTAGATGTAAATGAACTCGACTGTACAACCGTTTTTCCCAATAGTTAGTAACGTATCTAATTGGCAACTGGGTGAAATTGTCCCTTTAAATTGGCCTATTAGGGTTCCGTACCCAAAGGGTAAAAACGGGACCCTATTACTGAGACTTCGCTGTCCGTCCGTCCGTCCGTCCGTCCGTCTGTCACCATAATTCAGTGAATAAAGGATTTTGACCTTACAAACGGTCCGGTAGTTTTTAATTATTGATATGTTGTCTAGGATGGTTAGTCAGTGCTTAAAATGCAAAATGCACAATTCCCCCCCCTCCGCGCCCGCCGCCATATTGAAAAAACCGGCACTCTCTTCATATTTTTGCTCATATCTTCCTTTAGGAGCATTTTAGCTAAAAGAAAGCTTCAACAATATTATAGAGAGTTAAATTTACTACATTTTCCATTTTATATTTTGTTTCTAGGACAGATAGTTACGGAGATATGCACATTTAAAAAAACTTAAGAAATTGCAATTTCCAACGCAAAAACAAATTTCTGGATTATATCTTCGTTTAGGAGCATTTTAGCTAGAACAGTGCTTGGGCAATTTTGTAGAAAATTAAATTTACTATAATTTACTTTTCAAATTTTGATTCTAGGACAGATAATTACGGAGATATGTAAAAAATAAAGTCACGTTTTCCGAAAATGTAAGTAAAAATGGACATGAGTTTTATAAGCAATTATATTTCCTACATGTTTTAATTTGTCATAGACTAGTCCATAACTGAATGACAGCGTTCTAAACCAAGAATTTTGAGAAATTTTCGGAAAATTCGACTTTTCCTGTTTTTTAAATGTGCATATCTCCGTAACTAACCGTCCTTGAAACAAAATTTGAAGTGTAAATTATAGTAAATTTAATTCTCTACAACATTGCCCAAGCTTTGTTGTAGCTAAAATGCTCCTAAACGAAGATATAACCCAGAAGTTAGTTTTTCAGTAGGAAATTGCGATTTTTTACGATTTTTTAAATGAGGATATCTCCGTAACTATCTGTCTTAGAAAAAAAATATAAAATGGAGAATGTAGTAAATTTAACTCTCTATAACATTGTTGAAGCTTTCTTCTAGCTAAAATGCTCCTAAAGGAAGATATGAGCAAAAATATGAAGAGAGTGCCGGTTTTTTCAAAATGGCGGCGGGCGCGGAGGGTGGGGGAATTGTGCATTTTGCATTTTAAGCACTGACTAACCATCCTAGACAACATATCAAAAATTCAAAACTACCGGACCGTTTGTAAGGTCACACATAGCACTTTAGTCTCTATTCACCGTATTACCAGGCTGTATCTCAAGAACGGTGATAGCTAGTGTTTATTAATATATCAAATAATGTCTGCGCCTAATAATAATAACATTTATAACGAGATGCAGCTATTGCTCACAGACTTTTGCAAGGCGCTTATAAAATATTGCACTGTCACTTTTGTCCTTACTCACTCTGTACATAATTCTATTACACGTTATACCGTTCTGACAAATCGTAGTTTAAATCTATACTTACTCCTGAAAACTTAATTCTACATGGTCGCATTCGAACCGAATAATTATCAGAAGAACCAGATACCTAAAATTTATACGGGAATATTAAATTTGTGAAGAAATTGAGGAATTTCGGCAAGGTCAAGGGGTCAAGCGCTTGAGAACAAAGGAACAAAACGACATCGTGCTTGAATTGGATTGCCGAAGAAGAAAATAAGTGTTAAATCTTCATTAGTTCTCAATTTTTACCCATCACTCGTTTAATCAGGTAGTAAAATATAGGTATAAGAGTTAATTAAGGTCAGTATTGTGTTTCAATTATTTAACTTGTGAGCAATTAATAGGTTAGTCTATCTTGCATCAGATTTCAGATTGTAATTTCACTTTAATTTTAATTTCGTAATAGTTAATTTAATACTAAATAATTCAGTATTGCAAGTTTTGCTTTCATTAATTGACTTTTAATGTACGAATTGTGAAGTTAGCTATCTTGAATTAGGGTTCACATAAGTTTTAAAGAAAACAATACATTATATTTTCACTAGTCATTTACTCATTGCTACGATTTATAATCAATAAATAATAATTATTAAGTGTACACATTTAAAATCAGTTAATTGTTAATTCTAAACAAGTGTTTTATATCTCTAACTTAAAGTAGACAATCAAATTTCATTGTAAAACTCACATAGATTACTCATACATTTAAATTGATCTAGTATTGTATAACGTTTCAGTTAACCACACTCACCTCCCAAAAATGACCGAAGAAAAAGAGTTAATCAAGAGGCGAGGCAGCTACAAGGGACGTTTGACTACGTTTTCTAATTACTTGGACTCGTTGGATATTTCTTCGTTAACCACTGCCAATGCGGGCGAGTTGCAGTTACGAATTGGTAGGATGGAATCATTGTTTGATAATTATGATGAGGTGCAGATAAGGTTAGAATGCTTAGGTGAGAACCTTGAACCTCAGCTGAACGAGCGAGCTGAGTTCGAATCCCAGTATTATAGTGTCATTTCTAAGGCACAAGATATTTTAAATTCTTTCACTAAAAAACAGGATCGTTTGGATAATCTGGGAAGCGAGCATAGTTCTCGTACTAACAATAATAAACTTGTTAATCTGCCCGTTATACAATTACCAAAGTACGCAGGATCGTATCACAATTGGCTTGAATTCCACGACACATTCCTAAGTCTCATTCACTCCAATGATGATATTGACGAAATAAATAAATTTCATTATTCACGAGCTTCATTGGAAGGGTCAGCGGCACTGGTCATAAAATCAGTCGAGTTTTCAGCTAAAAACTATGCCGTAGCATGGGACCTTTTGTGCGATCGATTCAATAATAAACGATTATTACTGCATAATCACGTTTCGGCTATTTTTAATATCGAGGCAATCACAAAAGAATCTTCGTCTGCTTTAAAGCGCATTATAGACTCATTAAATAAAAACTTGCGCGCGTTAGAATCACTTGGCGAGCCCGTCAAACACTGGGATACGTTACTTATTTACATTGTAGCTAACAAACTCGATGCAAAGTCTTATCGCGAATGGGAAGCGCTCAGAAGTCGTTTAGATAAAAACAAAGCAATTACTCTTGAGGTGTTTTTAAACTTTATGCGAAATCGTTCTGATTTAATTGAAACGTTGGAGCTGTCCACAAGTAGCACTACTGGCAGTCGTGTTAATTCAGCAGGATTGCATAAAAACACTCCTAAGGTCAAGGCCATGGTTTCGGTACAGGACACACATGCAAGCAGTAATGTCACAACTCCAAAGTGTCCGAAGTGCAGCGGTGAACATCATTTAATAAATTGTACGCAATTTCTTTCACTTAGCAACACGGCACGACTAGAATTATTACCAAGTTTAAAGGTTTGTTTTAATTGTCTTCGTGGTAAACATTACGCGAATCACTGCAAGCGACCGGGTTGTAAGTTATGCAAACGCAAACACCACACACTTGTTCACGTTAATGAATCTAGAGGAAGATTAAGTGGTGATAACGCGTTAGGCCGCTGCGACAATAACATTACGACTAATAGATCGATTTCTCCCGCCAATCAATCGGCGATCGCGCAGCCAGGTACTTCTTCCAACATAGGGCGCGTGAATGAAATGCCCCCTGCAACTATTTCAACGTTAGCTGCACGGTTAGAAACGGAAGAGCACCGAGGACAAGATGTTTTGTTATCGACTGTTTTGATTAAAGTATACGATCGCAATAATTGTGAACACGTCGCTCGCGGAGTACTTGACAGCGGGAGTACTTCCTGTATAATGACCGAACGTCTGTGTCATAAATTAAATTTACCTGTAACTAGTATCAACAAGTCAATACAAGGTATAAATAACTCGACATCTCGAGTTGGTAAAATGTGTCGAGTACCAATAAAATCGCTGAATGACACCTTTTCGTGTCATATTAATTGCTTTATTTTACCATCAATTACGGATGATGTTCCGTGTCGTGAAATTAATTTGACCAACTTAAACATTCCGTCTGAGATTTGTTTGGCCGATCCCAACTTCTACCAATCGTCACCGGTAGATTTAATCATAGGTGCGGATATATTTTGGGACGTCATGGGATCACATATGATCAGACTAGGTAGCGGGATGCCGGTACTTTGTGAAACTAGGTTCGGATTTATAGTTTCAGGTCCAATAAACAGCGGCCATGTACCGCCAACTACCCTTAAATGTTGTTTCGGGTCTGTTAACTCGCCTAATCAAGGGTTTGATGATGACATCCAAAGCCAACTTACGCGCTTTCGGCAACTTGAGGAAGTTAGCCCTAAGTCATCACCTTACTCACCCGAGGAAAGGATGTGCGAGGAACATTTCACACAAAATACTACGCGTTTGACGGATGGTCGGTTTTGCGTTAGGCTTCCTTTAAAACAAAGTGAAAGCTCATTAGGTGAGTCTTTTCAACGCGCAAAACATTGCATGCTGTCACTAGAGCGCAGAATTAAAACGAAACCTTCGTTTAAAAAATTATACACCGACTTCATGACGGAGTACGTAAATCTAGGTCATATGTCAGAAGGCAGGCAAATCTCGGACGAGAAAAAAGGCTATTTTATTCCCCATCATGGTGTCCTTCGAGACAGCAGTCTTACGACAAGATTGCGTGTCGTATTCAATGCGAGTAGCCCGTCCACGTCAGGTCTCAGTCTAAACCATATTCTCATGGTTGGTGCCACCGTGCAAGACGATCTTCTGTCCATCTTGATTCGTTTTCGGCAACATAAATATATCATTGCATCTGATGTCGAGAAGATGTACAGGCAGATAGTGGTTCACCCTAACGATCGACACCTGCAACAGATTATTTGGCGAGCCTCTGAATCAGATCCACTACTCGTACACGAATTACAAACTGTGTCTTACGGCACATCCAGTGCTGCTTTTCTGGCCACCAGATGCCTTCAGCAAATTGGTCTTGAATGTCATGATGAGAAGATCAAAGAAATCATCATACACGATTTTTATGTAGACGATTTGCTGACAGGTGGGGATGATATATCCGAGGTGAAAGAAATTCGCCATAAAGTGACCGATGCACTCTCTGGTGCAGGAATGAATCTCCGAAAGTGGAAGTCAAATGAACCTCTGCTTCTGAGTGATTCTCCCCGTTCTACGGTCGACTTAAACATAGGTTCTAAGGAGCCCAGCAAAACGTTAGGTTTAAGCTGGCATTCAGAGTCTGATGATTTGTGTTTTCCAGTCGGGAGTTTGAGCTCGAAAGGAAACACCAAACGTGACATGTTGTCAACGATTGCTCAGATTTTTGACCCCTTAGGAATTTTGTCCCCGTACGTCATTTCCATGAAAATGCTCCTCCAGCGGTTGTGGTTACATAAGATAGGGTGGAATGACCAGCTATCACCGGAGATCTCAGCACTGTGGACAGAAATGTTAGCCAGTTTGCCAGCACTTGATAACATTCGGGTTCCTCGGCATGTTATATGTGACTCGTGTTCAGTACTTGATCTACACATTTTTTCAGATTCTTCTGAACGAGCGTACGGAGCGTGTGTTTACGTTCGTAGTGTAGACAACCAGAACCAAATATTGGTACGATTACTTATGGGCAAGAGCCGCGTGGCTCCAATTAAACCGACGACTATACCTAGGCTCGAGTTGTGTGGTGCACTCGTCAGTGCCCATCTTTATGAGAAGGTTATTGCTTCACTTCGAGCACAGGTTAGGAGTACGACATTCTGGACCGATTCCACGATTGTGTTAGGTTGGCTAAAGATGTTGCCCAGCAAGTTGCAGCCTTTTGTTAGGAATCGAGTGTCAGACATTTTAGAGATCACTGGCAGTTGTACTTGGAGACATGTTCCAACAGATCAAAACCCAGCAGATTTAATATCGCGTGGCGTTCCTGCAAGTGCCATGAGCACGTTAGATTTGTGGTGGACGGGTCCTGCTTTCTTACAGGAGGATAGTTCTCAGTGGCCATTGACTCCAAGCCCTAATCCTTGTAACGCACTACCTGAAACCCGCGGTGAGGTTTCATTGCACGCTGAGATTAAGGACACCTCGTTAGTTGATTTCGAACGATTTTCGAATTTCTTGCGGCTTCGTCGAGCTTTTGCATATGCTCTGCGTTTTATTGATAAATGTCGCAAACAACCAACGGCAACGTATCTCAGTGGTGACGATTTAGAAAAATCATTAAAATTATTAATTAAAATCAGTCAACGCGAATCCTTCTCGGAATACGATTTATTATTGAATAAACAAAATTTACCACGAAAAAGTAAGCTTTTAAAATTTAACGTATTCTTGGACGAAGATAAGTTAATGCGCGTTGGTGGTCGTCTTTCCAATTCTGATTTCGCGTATGAAAAAAGACACCCAATTTTATTACAGTCCAATCATCGTTTCACGAAGTTACTGTTTAATTTTGAGCATAAACGACTTTTGCACGCACCACCCCAACTCTTGTTGGCAACTATTAAGGATACCTTTTGGCCTATAGGGGGTCGAAATTTGGCAAAGGCATGTTATCACCAATGCGTACGGTGTAGTATAATGAAGGGTAAAGTCCTTACTCCATTGATGGGTAGCCTGCCTAAGCCTCGGTTGTCACCTGGAGGTCATGCATTTAGGAATGTGGGCGTGGATTATGCCGGCCCTTTAATGTCAGCCAGTCGTCAAGGTCGTGGATGTGCTTTGGTAAAAGTGTACATCGCCATTTTCATTTGTTTCGCAACTAAAGCGGTGCACTTGGAATTGGTGGGAGATTTAACTAGTAAAACTTACATATCAGCATTGCGTCGGTTCATGGCTCGAAGAGGAAAGCCTGATAATATTTATTCCGATAACGGCACCTCCTTCGTCGGCGCAAGCAATGAGATAGGCAACTTCTTAAAATCGAACTGCAACTCGTTGGCTGAAGGTCTGGCCAGCGAAGAAACCAAATTTCATTTTAATCCGGCGTATGCACCGCACTTTGGTGGTCTTTGGGAGGCGGGTGTTAAGTCGACTAAGTACCATTTGCAACGAGTGTTGGGAAATTGTCACTTAACGTACGAAGAGCTTAACACAACACTAGTGCAAATCGAAGCGCTGCTGAACTCTCGTCCGCTCACCCCTCTTTCGCCGCATCCAGAAGACTTGTCGCCTCTGACCCCTGGACATTTCCTCATCGGGCGTCCTTTAACGTCGCTGCCTGCACCGGACTTGGAGGACCACACATACCAGCATTTACCTCGATTCAAGCGGATCGAGCAGCTTCGGCAACACTTCTGGGCTCGATGGAGTAAGGAATATGTTGCAGAGCTCCAGCACCGGGTCAAGTGGCGCACCAATCAAGACACTCACCATAAACACCCTCGTAGTCCTGAAGGAGGATAATCTCCCTCCGCTGAAGTGGAGACTTGGCAGAATCGTCGCTGTTCACCCAGGGTCTGATGGGATTTCTCGGGTAGCCGATGTGAAGACTGCGACTGGTGTAATCCGAAGAGCCTTCAGCAAGATTTGTCCGCTTCCTGTGGTCAGCGAGTCCTCTTGAAAGACTTGCTCTTTCAACCCCGGGGGCATGTTTATTAATATATCAAATAATGTCTGCGCCTAATAATAATAACATTTATAACGAGATGCAGCTATTGCTCACAGACTTTTGCAAGGCGCTTATAAAATATTGCACTGTCACTTTTGTCCTTACTCACTCTGTACATAATTCTATTACACGTTATACCGTTCTGACAAATCGTAGTTTAAATCTATACTTACTCCTGAAAACTTAATTCTACAGCTAGACAGTTGAAATTTTCACAGATGATGTATTTCTATTGCCGCTATAACAACAAATACTAAAAATAAAATAAATATTTAAGGGGGCTCCCACACAAGAAACTTACAGATAATGGTACGGAACCCTTCGTGCGCGAGTGAATTTTATTTTACGATTGTGTTTTTTTTTCAAGGATATCCCAATTGTGTTTCATTCTTTATTAATTGAAGCAATGTGCAATAAACAAGACATTATTTCAGGGAAGATTATGGAGATTTTGGGAGGCCGAGAAATACCCGGACTAATAAAAACCACGGGGTAAGCGATCTGCAAACAGAACCGGGCGGAGCGGAGCGGAGCAGAGCGGAGCTTTGTAAAACTGACCAATCACATTCGTCAGATTTAGATACACTTCTTTTGGGCTGCATAACCATACCTAAGCTAACTCGGGGCACGTTCTAGAGATTTGATATCGATAAAAAAGATGTCGATATAATATTAATACATGTACTCATTGAAAATTCTCGATTACTTAATAAACAAAGTTTCGATATCATGTCTCATAAAGTGGACATTTTCATCTAGAGTCTATACTATAAAAACTATTTTAAAATAAACGTATACTATACACAATTTAAATTGCTTATTGTTTTTAGGGTTCCGTACCCAAAGGGTAAAAACGGGACTTAATACTGAGACTTCGCTGTCCGTCCGTCCGTCCGTCTCTCACCAGGCTCTATCTCAAGAACGGGTATAGCTAGACAGTTGAAATTTTCACAGATGATGTATTTCTATTGCCGCTATAACAACATATAATAAAAATAAAATAAAATAAATATTTAAGGGCAGCTACCATACAACAAACTTGTTATAGATTATGGTACGGAACCCTTCATGCGCGAATAGGACTCGCACTTGCCCAATTTTTATTTTAAAATGAGGAGAAAATAATATTTATTTATGTCGAATAACATTTAGATGTTGACAGTAACATCGATATTTTTTTTCGATAAAATATTTTGCTACATCACTTATGTGGGTCAATCAACTATTTTCTGCTACTCATTGCCATGGTGATGCCCGTGGGTCACTTTTTAAAACTACGATTTTCCGTGGTTATATTTAGCAAAAGCTTTATAATTTAAGCAGCTACGAGTATAAGCCCATTCTTATCGTAGACTATCTCCTGACAATACCAGTAATGTCAATTATCAACACTTTTCTTAGAAATGTAATCACTATTATCCCCTGGGTCACGGACAGAATAACAGCAAGAGAAAGTTGATCCACCCATGTATAGATGCCCCGAGTTATCCCAGGTATGTTCATAACGCTCCACTTCAATGGAGAGGAGGCCTGCGGAGCGGAGAAGTGCGGAGTCGACCAATTACAAAAGTAAAGCGGAGCTAAGATACAGATTTAAACTCGGGTGATTGGTCGACTCCGAACGTCTCCGCTTGAGTGAAGACCCACCCTAAAGGGCTCATCAACGGTGACGGCGCGGGGTCCATATTGGCTGACATAAAACTCTTATTCATAACTAGCTTTTGCCCGCGACTACGTCCGCGTGGAACTTGGAAGTATGGAAGCAAGCTCGTACAACACGATAGATATCCACCTAATCACCTTAATTAATAAAAGGGATTATTAAAAGCGCCTAAGCAAATGTACAGTACGATTAAAATCAGTTAACACTTCGGCCAACCTCGGTAATTGTCGTGAATCCCTCATCTGTCACATAGAGTTATCAATTTACAGATATGACCGATTTACAAAATTCTTTTCGTATTTGATAGGGTATACTTCCGAGATGGTCCCATGTAAATTTTATCAAAATCGGTCAAGCAGTTTATGAAATATCAACAAAAATGGGTTGAAATCGGTTTTTTAAATTTTTTATTTGGTGATTATTATTAATTATTAATCCGACGTAATATCGTAGGTACTAGTTACATCAAACAGTAAAATATTGACTTATATATGTTTTTTATATATTGTATACCTACAAGAATGTTAAAATTCATGTCGCTTCTGCATAATAAATTTCTTAGGTCTACCGGTTAGTAATGTCATCTTGGCAGGTGCTATACATTGCGTTTATGATACTTCAAATTGAATGCTACCTAAAAGAAATCGCGGTAATGTATTTCGTGTCATTTCCGTCTCCGGATTTAGGCGATGATACCCGAGAAAAGCCGAAGTGTTAACTGATTTTAATCGTACTGTAAGAGCAATTGTGCTTTTGGTCTAATCATGACATTTCTTACAGGGTCATCAATGTCACCGTGAATTACTTTATTAACATTAATTTCCAGGATGAAAACTATCCTATGTCCTTCCTCGGATCTTAAACTATCTCCATGCCAAATTTCATCAAAATCGATTCAGCGGTTTAAGCGTGAAGAGGTAACAGACAGACAGACACACTTTCGCATTTATAATATTAAATATGGATTGTCATTGGTCATAATTTTCGTAGTCATAATTTCTACTTTTCTCGGAATCAAATAACTTTCAAGATTTTCATAATACAAACCTAAACCTAAGCTAATGGCTTTATGACTAATAATTTAATGACAAACAATACGTTGTGACCACCAATCATTATATACATTTAAGCAAAATAAATATATTTTGATTTTGATTTTGATTTTTGTGAAAAAATGCGCTCCCAACGGCGAGATTTACAGTCTGACAAAAAAGGGTAGAAATTATAAAGTGGCAATACTCTGGTGTCGTCCCTTTCTAATCTCTAAAAAAACGGGGACGACATTATACAATATTACCACTTTGTGAGCAGTTGCAATGTGTACGTGCACAAAATAGTGACTTTTTCTTGTACGTAGCAAACAGAGGCCGCATTCAACGGAGAGCGATTCGTATCGTCGGCTTGCAGCGAATTTCAGATCGGCTTGACTCCTTGGCGCAACGTAGAGATGTAGCCTCTCCGCATCTTTTATTGCATATATAACGGGGAATTATTCGGATTGATCCCTGCCGCATCTTTTCGCCATCGTTCTACGAGACAATTCTTTCGTCCTCACCACTTAGATAGCAGTCCACAATTGCGCGTTTTTCTAGAAATTTCCTGCCTCGCACGACTGCATTGTGGAATGAATTGTCGCTTGCGGTATTACCGGACCGATACGACCTTCAAACCTTCAAAGGGCGTTACTCCCACCTGAAAGGCAACGCACTTGTGACTCCTCTGGTGTTGCTGGTGTCTATGGGCGAAGGTAGTCGCGCACCATCAGGCGATCCGTTTGCTCGTTTGCTCCCTATGACACTCGAAAAAAAATCTACCACAGATAGCGCGTTTTGCGGTGATGATTTTCAAATGTGGAGGGAATTCAGTCTGTGCGAGTAGCCATTTATATACAACAACTTCACTCGACGTCAGAAAAGCAAATTTATAAACTTAATTTTCAGATATTTTTCGATTTCTGCCTTAGCACTTAGCTTTCCATCAAGCGATCTGTTTGCTCGGTTGTCCCCTTGACATAAAAAAAATAACTTCAGTTTTTTTTAAATTACATAATTATCTATCAACAGTTTTTTTTCTGCCGAGCACCGAGCCGCTACGTCGTCAACACCATCTAATGGGACATCTATGACAGACAGTGAGTAAAAAGCACACCAAAGTAAATAGGAACACTCTACGTGCACACCGTCGCCTCCGCCGGCGGGGACGGCCACCGCGATGACTACATTGTCTACCACACGACCTAGAATTAAGATAAGTACCTTATTCCTTTTAATTTTTTTTTTTCATATTATGACAAATATACTGATAATTTCAACCAATACAACTTATTGAAGTGAATAATACTTTTCCCCGAGTTCTAGGTAGTAACATAACTACGTCATGCTTTCATTGCGTGCAGTCGAAAGTAAGTTGAAAAAAATAATTTTCCGCGTGAATTTTATCAATTTCGAGTAGGTAGTTTTTGAAACAAAAATTATCAATGAAAAATTCAAACTGTAGTCTTCAAATATATACCGATAAATCCCAATAGCCCTGTTCTAGGTAGTAGGTAATAAATAAAATGTAAAATGTAACATCAATCAATAATATGTTAAGAAACTTGTTTGATCATAGAGAAAATGTCTAAAACAATCAGCATTTTAAAAGGAATAAGGCCTCTTAAGCTAAAGCCTGACCAGAAATATATGAGGATGCGCCATATTGCGGAATTTCACTGGAACTATAATTTCTTACACTGGCAATGATTTTATGATGGTTTGTCAACAATGTCAATGTCTTTCGTGGTGGTTTGTTTAAAAGACAAATATTTCAAATTATCATGAAATTATCCAAAGAGAATGCCGAAAACCATTCACAGTCGTAAACGTAAGATTATAAATAAAGGGTATTTCGCAAGAAGAGACCGCTGTTGAGAAGAAAGCAGAAAGAAACTCAACAGTTAGTCATTTTTTCGTAAATAATACTTAAAACAATTACATTATACATTTGTGTTATACCTAATTACACGGGTACACGTAAAGGAGTGTATAGATACTCCAAATCAATGTTAAGTAGGAAGGATGTCGGTTACGATTACTTACGATATTTGGGCCATTTTTGTAAAGTTGTAGGACCCACTTTTTTTTTCGATATTTAGGGTATTTTCCACTCAGAATCACGAGCTCTTTCGATCTAATTAGGAGAAAAAAACTGACCCAAAAAATTCATACATTTTTTGTTTTTTCCATTCCGTTACCGCTGTAGGTTATATGGAAATAGAACTTAACGGAATGGAACGAAAAAACTTGGGACAGTTTTTTTCTCCTAGTTAGATCAAAAGAGCTTGTGAGTCTGAGAAGAAAATACCCAAAATATCGAAAACTCAAAAATAGTGGGGTGTACAACTTTAGAAAAAATGGGCCATTTACACCATAGTAAATTTATGGAACATGTAATGTCTATTTTTTTTTATGTCGGTACACACCACAATTTTTACATTACACCATTTGATACAAAAAATAAAGATCAAAGTTTAAAGACAAATTGAAATAAGTTACCTGGTGGAAGAGGCCGGGAATCGAACCCGGTACCTCTGGATTGCCAGTCCAGCGCGTTAAACTTTCCGCCACCCTAACTCGTAAAGCAACCTATCGATTTTTCCTTATGCTTAGTGTGTCGATCTTTGCATTGTTTATTTAAAAGGCTTTACACACAGAAAAGTAAAGTCCAGCTATGTACTCGTATATAGAGTGTTTCTACACAGAAGCGGGAGCAGTATATACTTACAGCGTGTATATTTGATATAACCGCAAACTTTACGCGGCCTTACTAGGTATAGGCACTTATTAATATATTGATCCGTATTTTGTTTTTATCGAACTTCTTTTCTCAATATAAAATAATTCAGCACGCAATGTATTTGTTTGTTGTTGTTTGTTGACACTTACCATCGTGATGTCACAACTGTCAGTATAGGAATAACTACGCCATACATTGCTGCTGGTCAGAAATTTTTCATAAATTAATTAGGCTATGCCAGTTAACGCTATATTAATAGTTGTTATAAATCAGATTATAGCACTAAAATCTCCGTCTGGCTACAATATGCGGTTATATTTTTATTTTTTTATATATTTTTTGTTGCTGATTCGAATAGCCCTTAGGCTGTTATCGTAAGTCGCTGTGTTGTGGTGGCAGGCCGCAGCATAAACCTCGGCACCACGTGTGGGATGCTGTCGCGCGCGGGCGCTCGGAACAGCGGATGTATCTAGCTGAAGCAACTGGTCTCTTGTCCTGTCAGTTTGTAAATTTTAATCTAGCTGGGCCTTACATTTTGTGGGAATGCGGTTATATCAAATATACATGCTGTATGCAAAAGTGTCCGCTGAAAGGTGTTAAATTGGGGAGCTTGTCTGGCTGAAAGTACCTACTTAGTTCCGTTCCTTAGCAACGGTTTGTTTATAGAGTTTTAATGAAACTATATTATGCGTTTTTCTATATACACTTATGAGGCCTTATTCCTTTTAAAATGCTGATTGTTTTAGATATATTTCTCTATGATCAAACATTTTTTTAAACATATTATTGATGTTACTACCTATAACAGGGCTATTAGAATTTATTGGTTTATTTATATTTGAAACCTACAGTTTGAATTTTTCATTGATAATTTTTGTTTCAAAGACTACTCGAAATTGACAAAATTCATGCGGAAAATTAGTTTTTTCAACTTTCGACTGCACGCAATGAAAGCATGAAATAGCTATCTTACTACCTAGAACTCGGGAAAAGGTAATATTCACTTCAAAAAGTTGGTTGAAATTATCAATATATTTGTCATAATATGAAAAAAATAAATTTTAAAAGGAATAAGGCCTCTTAAAGTAACCAATAACAAATACTCTGGTCACCTAAACTTAAAACTTTTTGTTTTAAAAAGGCGCATCACTGTGTCAAGGAGTTCCTTGACGAGTGAGTGTGTCGAGATCCCCCTTTTCGGTGTACCTACACATATTATGTGAGTGACATGTTAATCTTTATTTGATAACTGCTGCATTGGTTTCATTGTGCACAATCTTTTTTATTTCCTTTCGACACTAGAATTATTATTATTTTTTAAGACTGAAAATTTAATAATTGAATGATTGGCAATGAAAGTTTATTACAAATATGTCGGAGACGGTCATTAGTATGGAAGCTCAACGAAAAGGCGCGCCATTGGAAGGCGACAGTAGCGCCCCCTTGAACCTGTTTTGGCGCGCTAGACAGAGTCTTGGCGGTTCACTCAGCGAACGCCCACCGACACTTCACTTTGGGTCACCACTGAGTGCACTACTGCCTTGGAACTGTCCCGTTTCGTTGTGCTATACCAAGTTGATTAGAGCCAGTGTTATAACCCTGCAATGTACCTAGTGTTAATTTAATAAAGACTATTCTGTTCGAGACTTCGATAACCTAGCTTAGAGACCTCTGTGCCAGGAACTGTTATTTTGTGCTTCATTGTATAAGGAATAAATCAAGTTAATTGTATCTGAAGTGTTTCATCTCGCTCGAACTACCTCCTCGTCCACAACTACATCGAATAGCTCATCTAATGTGCCACACACGGCACCGGCCATTCCGACCCGTCCTCGACAAATAAATTATTCTATTTTATTTTTATTCTATTACGAACACAGTAATTTCTTGGGATTTTTAACCGACTTCAAAAAAGAAGGTTCTCAGTTTGTCCTGTAATTGTTTACGGATGAAGTTACGGACACCTTTACTGCAAGCAATGTCTTCCAGGGCAGGGATAAGTTCGCCTTTGTACATCTGTTGTTTTTATTCATTTAATGGCTGACGTCACTGAAATTGGATTTGTAATTGCTTATAGTTAAATGAATTGTTTCTTTTGATATCTGAAATAACATGCCATACGAATAATAATAATTCATTTAATATATTGTTTTTAGGAATCCGTACCCAGAGGCGCTTACGGGGCCTGACACTTTTGTACCTACTTATTCTAAGCAAATAAATACCTATTCTATTCTATTTTAAATTGATCGTTAAAATTTTAACATTGATTTGGAGGATCTATATCTCCTATACGTGTACGCATGCAATAATTAGTTATAACGCTAATCTAATGTAATTGTTCTAAGTATTATCATTTATTTACGAAAAAATGACTTACTGTTGAGTTTCTTTCGGCTTTCTTCTCAACAGCGGTCTCCTCTTGCGAAATGCCGGTAGATTCACAATCTGACCTGTAAAAGTGCCCTTGTGGCCTACTTACTGAATAAATTATTTCCTTTCATATTCAGGTCAGGCTTAACTTTTAGTTTTCTGTCGTTCCAGCGGCTGCCACCATTAAAATGAGAGCCGCATCAAACGCCTCTGATGACTCGGCCATGATTGACTACGAGTCGCCGCGGACCATCGATGATTCAAATTGCGACCCGAAATATGATAAATGCTCCTACTGCTCAGACAAAGAAGGATACAGGTTCAATTTATTTTTATACTAGTGACCCGCCTCGCCTTCGCACGGGTGCAATGCTGATAAATTATGCATGTATTATTCCCTTCCTTTTGAATCATTCTATTAAAAAAAAACACATCAAAATCCGTAGCGAAGTTTTAAAGATGTCAAGCCTGACCAGAAATATATGAGGATTGTCAAGAGGGCGCTATTTATAAGATTTATATGGCAACAGTTTTGGAACCAATCACAACCGCACTCTAATTACATTAGTTTAAATACCTGTCAGTTCCAAATTCAAATTCAAATTCAAATTCAAATATTTATTTGTCCAACATAGGTATGTAAATTACACGATGTTACATTTTCGTTTGTATCACTATGTGGTGCCTTGGGTTGAGGCATACAAATTTGATTGCAAGCTTGCTTGCTAACATGCAACATAACTAATTTTACTGATTAAAATTAACATGCATGAAATCCAACATTCCAACAATATTTTAAAATAAATAAATTAAAGTCAAATTCAAAATAGTTTTACAATAATTCAGTTTCATTCAGTAACAATGTCAAAGAAAGTTAAAAGATGTCTGTATTTAATTTCTAATTAATCTAACGATAATAATTAAGGATAACGGGACTCATTTCATACCTCAAAAGCAAAAATAAATCCCTTATAGGATCACTTGTAGCTGTCTGTGAGTCCGTCTGTTACAACCGATTTGCTGCAAAACTACTGCACTGATTGAATTGCAATTAGGCACAAATGCTTTCAAGAATTTTCATGTCCACAAATGTCCCAAAAAAACATGAAAATGACACCCATATTCATATCACCCACAATCATAACGTCATCGCACCGCCACAGGGAAATGGTATTTCACGTCCGCTACGTTGAGTTTTAAAATAATTGTTGTACCCGTAATCAGCGACCTGATAAATAATAAAAATAATACCCATGTTGATTTTCAGACTTTGTCAACACATTTCCCCCTTTTAGGGCTTCAATTCTTGAAAGGCCTGAAAAGCGTGTTTACTCATATTCTTAGAAATACTCCTGTGAAGTTTCGAATAAAATAGTCTAATCTTGTTTCCCCATACAAACTTTGGATCTCTATTTCACCCCCTTTAGAAAAATCGTTTATAAGCAAACCCCGGACCACGGGAGCAAAAATGCACTTGTCACTAGTGCTTAGTTAAATATCGACTATTCTATCGACATCCATACGAACAAATTATTGAATCAGAAATTTATAGATCAAACTTATTATCTTACATGTCAGGTTGTTACACAATATTAGGTACATCAGGTAAGTATAGATACCATTTCAGTCAACTAATTACATTGGTACTATAATTATATCATACTCACGGGAATGATCGTAAAATAGATAAAGTGAATGACAGTTATAAATAGATACTTTTCACATAACTTACAGACCTCTTTCATATCATAGATATTTGCATATCGCAATTATAAACAACCGCTATCTGACATTGACTCAAGTCAATCGGTGTCAATCTTAGAAATTACATTGAGACGAACTAATTTACTATCATTTATTTGATTCATTATCATTAATATTATCGAGCCGCCACCATGCCACGCAATAAGAAACAGCGTACTTGGATAGCCGATTACGCGAAATATATAGAAGATCGAGGTGAACATTTATTTTGTAAAAAATGTGAAATCACAATGTCAAATTCCAAATTTTCCGTACAAAGACACATCAGAAGCAAAAGGCACAGCGGTGTTTCAACAAAAACACAAAATTTATTCAATCTGGAACTGTTAAAGTTTATTTTGGCTTGCAACATCCCCTGGACCCAGGTTAAGAACCCCATTTTCACTAATTTCATTTGCAATTGCATATCCGGAAAATTTTGTAAAGTACGTATTCCCGATGAATCTTTTCTGAGAAAAACTACTTTGGACATTGCATATAAAGAGAAAATGCACCAAATCAGGACTGAACTTGCAAATGCTAGAATTTACGTAAGCGTAGACGAATCCTCAGATGCAAACGGACGTCAAATCGGTAATGTAATGGTTGGAGCTTTATTAAAAAAACAGATGAGTACCCCACACATTATATCGAGTTTTTGGTTAGACGAAGTTAATAATGTTACTATATCAACACTCATTAGAATTGCCTTGGAGAAACTATGGGGGAAAGACCATAATAAACACGACAGAGTCTTGTTACTCCTTACGGATGGCGTAGCCTATATGTTAAAGGCAGGAAAAAACTTGAAAAAACTTTTTCCTAATTTAGTTCATGTTACATGTCTAGCTCATGGCGTAAATAGGGTGGCTGAAAAAGTTCGATTACTTTTTCCCACTGTGAATAATTTAATCGCATACACAAAAAAGGTGTTCCGAAAATCGCCTAAAAGAATAAGAACATTTCGTGAAATGTTACCAACTGTTCCTTTACCACCGCAGCCAACTATAATAAGATGGGGAACATGGATAAACGCGGCCTGCTACTATCATAAATATTTGCCTGAAATCAAGCGAGTCATACAGACATTCCCTAATAGGGATTCAATGTATATTTTGAAAGTCAAACGTGCAATGAACGATTTAAATATTTTGAATGATCTAAAATGGATAAACAGTAATTTGTCAATAATACCTAGTACAATAAAACAATTACAAAATCAAAATTTAAGCCTGGAAGCCAGTTTAAATATAGTACACAAGTTGAAAGCGCACTTGTCAAGATTACGGTTACATCCTCAAGGTAAAGTTATTCACAACAAGTATCAGGATGTGTTGAAGAAAAACGTTGGCTTTTTAACTTTAAACATCTTAAATAAGTTGATATCTGGTAAAGAAGTGGAAGTACGTTGTACAGAAGAAATCCATAACCACTATGAATTATTTAATTTTGCTCCGATTACTACAGTAGATTTAGAACGGTCCTTTAGTTGGATGAAATGGATTTTATCGCCAAGGCGAAGGAGTTTAAAATCAGAAAATGTAGAAAAAATGATAATTGTATATTACGAAAACTATATAAAATACTGAAAAAAATACAAACATTTCGTTTTAATTTTATTTTCAACAATAATTAATACTTCTGCATATCATAGCGGTAGTCCAGTAGGTACATCGTGCTTTTTATCGACATCGATTTATATGATATAAAATGTGTGTCCTCGCACTATAAAGCTGTCAACGCATTTTTGCTCCCGTCATCCGGGGTTTGTTTATAAGTGCGCCCCTATACCCTATAAGGAACCTAAGTTCTAAATTTAGACTCTTTAGAATCAGCGGTTTGGGCTGTGCGTTTAAAAACGACACCCATATGTTTAGACATATATAGACATTTCTACCCCATCGCACCTTAACATGAGAGATGGTATTACACGTCCGCCATGTTGAATTTTAAAATCGTTCTTTTTTTAGTAATCAGCGACCCGATAATCCATAGAAACCAACTCTTCCCTCTTCCCCTTCCGGGATACAGGGTACCAAGTTATCTTATCTTGTTTCCCCATACAAACTTTGAATCCCCATTTTAAAAAAAACCTTTCATAGTGCACCCCTACACCTTATAAGCAACCTACGTGCCAAATTTGGACTCTCTAGAACCAGCGGTTTAGTAATTAGACATTTCAACCCCATTTCACCCCAACGGGGGAGATGGTAATTCACGTCCGCCTCGTTGGATTTTAAAATCGTTGCGGTTTTGGTAATCAGCGATCCGATAAACCATAAAAACAATACCCATGTTGATTTTCAGACTTTGTCACCACATTTCTCCCTTTATGGGGTTGAATTTTCAAAAATTCTGAAACACGTGTTTACTCATTTATCGTTAGAAATACTCCTGTGAAGTTTCAAATAAAATAGTCTAACTAATCTTATTTCCCCATACAAACTTTGGACCCCCATTTCTCCCCTTTAAGGGGTGAATTTTGAAAAATTCTTTCTTACTGCACCCCTACACCTTATAAGGAACCTACGTGCCAAATTTGGACTCTCTAGAACCAGCGGTTTATTATTTAGACATTTCAACCCCATTTCACCTCAACAGGGGAGATGGTAATTCACGTCCGCCACGTTGGATTTTAAAATCGTTGCGGTTTTCGTAATCAGCGACCCGATAAACCATAAAAACAATACCCATATTGATTTTCAGACTTTGTCACCACATTTCTCCCTTTTAGGGGTTGAATTTTCAAAAAACCTGAAACACGTGTTTACTCATTTATTGTTAGAAATACCCCTGTGAAGTTTCAAATAAAATAATAATAACCAATCTTATTTCCCCATACAAACTTTGGAACCCCATTTCACCCCTTTAGGGGGTGAGTTTTGAAAAATCCTTTCTTAGCGGATGCCTACGTCATAACATCTACCTGCATGCCAAATTTCAGCCCGATTCGTCCAGTGGTTTGGGCTGTGCGTTGATAGATCACTATGTCAGTCAGTCAGTCACCTTTGAGTTTTATATATATAGATTTCAAATAAAATAATAATAACCAATCTTATTTCCCCATACAAACTTTGGAACCCCATTTCACCCCTTTAGGGGGTGAGTTTTGAAAAATCCTTTCTTAGCGGATGCCTACGTCATAACATCTACCTGCATGCCAAATTTCAGCCCGATTCGTCCAGTGGTTTGGGCTGTGCGTTGATAGATCACTATGTCAGTCAGTCAGTCACCTTTGAGTTTTATATATATAGATTATGAATGGTTTCGTATTTTAAAGAAAGCATCACGAATGACATTCTCATTGTTGCCAATCCATCATAGAATCATTGCCAGTGTAAGAAATTAGTTCCAGTGAAATTCCGCGATATGGCGCATCCTCATATATTTCTGGTCAGGCTTTAAGCATACAGAATACCTAACGCACTTTTTAAACCTGTACCAAAATTCTATACTCTATAATGACACCCGTTACTGAACTTTAGATTTCATAAGACTCTCTATACTCAAATCAAATGAATCTCACAAAGAGAACATCAGCATATTTTATGAAAAATAACACGCTTAGTGTTCCCTGATTAGTTGAAATTATTTGTCAAAAAAATTACCAATCTGGAACGTTCTTAAATATTTATTTTATTCTGTTTATTGGTATTTTTTGTTATAGTAGCATCTTCTGTGAAAATGTCAACTGTCTAAGTATCACGGTTCATGACGATACAGCCTGGTAACAGACGAACGGACAGCGGAATCATAGTAATGGGGTCTCGTTTACCCTTTGGGTACGGAACCCTAAAAAGCGGCTGGATATGAAGCACGCCACCAGAAAAATTTCGATGGCTCTTGCATCCGTTCAGTGGTCCAATAGGTACGCCCGTGTTGGGCCGGGAAGCCGTTGGAAGCGCGGGTTCGAACCCTGGCTGAACCATAATTTATTTTATCTACATCCATATTATAAGTTCTCTACAATATGTTTGGCAGCGATAAGCAAATAGACTATATTAGGAAATCTGTATCTGTGGGTGCATCATAATTTTTACTTTACGATATCGGCAAGCGATAGTATAATTACATTTAAATTTGGAACATTCTGTTAAAAAGTAAAAATCGTACTTTAGTTGCAATTATCGAATTCATCGATTTGTAATTTCATTCACAGTAAAATTCATATTCCATACATTCTTTTAAATCTCGAATATTAAAAATCGATTTTAGAATCGATATCGACTCAAGACTGTATATTGTCTATGAATTAAAAGAAAAACGAACGTCAGTCACTTGTTTCATGTTTGTTTCGTTTCAAACATCGAACCTGTGCATTGAACTTTTTGAAACTAAGAGAAATAAAGTTAAATATATAGTTTGTCGTGAAATATATGATAAAAAAATGAGTAATGACGGCGACGATAGTGATATTGAAATGTGTGAAACACCGCCAGAAATCCGGGACGCCGCAACGACCGTTACCAATAATTTGCTACCAGAAAAGTCACGAAAACAATATGAAAAAGCGTACAAGGATTTCATGGCTTGGATAGCAACGAAAAACACAACATCAGTATCGGAAAACGTGTTATTAGTATACTTCGAACACTTATCTACCAAATTTAAGCCCGTGTCCTTGTGGACATACTATTCCATGCTGAAAAGCACACTAAATATAAGACATGAAGTGGATATATCCAAATACTACAAACTGATAGCGTTTTTAAAACGCAAAAGTGAAGGATATACGGGAAAAAAATCAAAACCATTTTTACCAGAAGAAATAGAAAAATTTCTTAATGAAGCACCAGACCAATTATATCTTATGCAAAAGGTGAGTTGCTTTGAAAAAAAAAAAGTGTTGTTCACTGTTTTTCTTCATATTTAATATATATATGTGTCTGTTTGGACTTACTCCTTCTAATGGTACTACTTGTGTTATTGTTGCAGGTAGCCTTGATATTTGGAATAATGGGTGCGTGCCGCAGACAAGAATTTTACAATTTGCAGTATGATGATGTGAAATTATTTGATTCCACTATATTAGTGACCGTTCGTAACACTAAAAACAAAACTGACCGCACCTTCACTATAACAGGAAGTTACTTAGAACTATGTAAGAAATACATAGAACTACGCCCAAATTCATGTAAAGTGCCTAATTTTTTTTTGCATTACATTGGAGGCAAATGTATTTCCCAAAAAGTTGGTATTAACAAGTTTGGATCACTCGGCAAAATTATAGCTACATATTTACATCTTCCCGATCCTGAACTGTACACGGGGCACTGCTTTAGGAGGACATCCGCAACATTGGTAATTGATGCAGGAGCGGATATTACAACTCTGAAACGCCACGGAGGGTGGAAATCCACATCTGTAGCTGAAGGCTATATCGACAACTCAATTCAAAGTAAAGTGGAAATTTCAAATAAAATTATTAACTCCATTAAAAAAAAAGAAGTAATTAATATAACAGTGCCTGACAGCTGTGCCAATGTAAATGTAAACGAAAATTCTGCTACTGCAGAAAAAATGCAGTTTTCACATTGCACTATACAAAGTGTAATTAATAATTATTATTATAAATAAAGTTTTTTATTCTTATTATTTGTGTTTGATTTAAACTACTAAATAGTTTATTAAGACTATGAATAGTGGTACTATTATAGTACCACTAACCTGATAATTTATGCCATAATTATCTCTACATATTGTAGAAAACTTATTATATGCATGTAGATAAAGTTATGTATGCGACTGTACATAATTAGGCATTAAAACACTCGTGTTATACTATTATGAAACTCGCCTTTGGCTCGTTTCATAAAACAACACTCGTGTATTAATGCCTCTCATTATGAACCAGTCACATAAACTACTATTAGAATTTCGATTCAGGCGATAACCATTTTAAAAAGGCTTTCATTTTTATAAGTAATAATAATCCCTCATTAGCGGAGATCAGAAAATTCGAGGCAAAAATAAAGACTGTTGCAATCTAGCTAGTGTTAGAAACATTTTTTTATCAATATCGATAGTTGTGCGAGGAAGAAAAACGGTCGACCAAAAATTATGTGAGGTTTGAATAAAACTTGGTTTATACTTTTATTTATTTATTTACTACATTTCACAGCATAACAGTTACAACCAAAGCACTGTGAACCTAATAGTAGAGTTGCCAAGCCGCGGAATTGTGCGCATCGTGGCATGAAATTTCTACCACAGGACCAAGTAGTCCTATATTTATTTTTTTAATACTAATTAGTTACACTGTTGTAGGTTAAGATTTTCAGATATTTCTCGATTTTTTTGTATAATAATAATCGTAATATTTGTCGGAGCCGATGATGTTCAGGTACAGCTCAGCTGAGGGGTTCCTTATTTATAAAGTAAACTGCTGCTTCATGATACTTATGTTTAATGCCAACGATTTACAGTAAATGTATGTAAGTTAGTACGGCGCGGTGGTTGATGGCCGTGTGTCGGTGCGCGGCGGTGACCGCTGTTACGTCATCAGCTCTCCGCAGCCCTCTCCCCGCTAGAACTCGTTGAAGCAGTGGCTGCGCCAACATCCTGCCCCCCTTGAAAGCTCCTGCTTTCAAGCTCCTCTGTGCAGGGTAGAGGACACACTCGGTTGAGTGCTCTCTTGACTGCACCTCTCTGCGTGGAAAAATCCGCCACCCTGCAGACTCCATCAGCCCCAGGATGTAGTTGAAGGACTCTCCCAAGCCTCCATTTAAGTGGTGGTGTGTTCTCCTCTTTTAACACCACCAAGTCTCCAATCTTCAGCTCCTTCTGCCTCTGGTGCCACTTGGCGCGTTGTTGTAACTCTGCCAGGTATTCGTTACGCCATCTCTGCCAGAAATGCTGTCTCAGCTGCTCGATCCTCTGATATCTGTCAGGGTTTTTAAGAACAATGGGGAGTGACGGCAGTGAGGTCATGGGCCGCCCCACCAGAAAGTGCCCTGGAGTCAGAGGGGAAAGATCATTAGGGTCTGACGAGTAAGGAGTGAGGGGTCGGGAATTGAGGATTGCCTCAATTTGTGTAAATAAAGTGCTCAACTCCTCAAATGTCAGACTAGCATTACCCATAATCCGTTTTAAGTGGAATTTGGCCGATTTTACGGCAGCTTCCCAAATTCCGCCGAAAGTTGGGGAATAGGGAGGAGAAAAGACAAATTTTATATGCTCATCATTGCCAAACTCGTAAATTGAATTCTGAGCGGATCTTAGCAATCTACCCAACTCGTTATTTGCCCCAACAAAATTAGTGCCATTGTCACAATAGATTGTATGTGGTCTACACCTGCGCCCTACGAAACGACGTAAGCTCAAAATGAAGGCATTTGTGCTAAGATCGCTGACTGCTTCCAAATGTACGGCCTTGGATGCGAAACAAACGAATATATTTAGGTAACATTTTGTGATGCGGTTACCCTTTCCTTTTTTGCTAGAGATCATGAAGGGTCCTGCAAAATCAAGGCCGCACACCTGGAAGGGATAAAATGGTGTAACCCTATCTGCAGGCAGATTGCCCATCAGTGGCTCCAAAGCTTTGCCACGGAGTCGCGTGCATGTAACGCATTTACGAACGACACCGCGAGCTAGCGTTCTGCCGCCTACCGGCCAAAATTGCTCGCGTAATGAGCTGAGGAGCAACTGAGGGCCAGCGTGCAACAGGCGTAGTTGCTCGCTTTCCATCAAGAGCCGTGTGAAGTAATGCTTGCCGTCCAGAAGGATCGGGTGCTTTTTATCATAATCACAGTCGGCATTCTGAAGGCGGCCACCTACTCTGATCACGCCATTGCCGTCAACAAACGGAGATAACTGTAAAGGGTAGGATTTAGTTTTAAGCCTTTTCCCTTGTATAAGTGTAGATAGTTCTGTAGCATAAGTTTGATTTTGACATAATTTTACCAAGTAAGTTAATGCATTTTTTATTTCATTTATTTTTAAGCAACCATTTGTTTTAGGTTTAGGATTTTTACAATTGTGAATAAATCGTAATATATATGCCACAGTTCGTTTTAATTTATTGACCTTGGAATAATTTTCAAATATAATGAGGGGTGATTGCTCAACGTTAACCATTGTTAAGGTTGAGCAATCACTCTGTGTTTTATTCTTTCAGGTAAGTTTCCATCTATAGAACCTAAGTTTTGCGGCCATGTACTCTCATCATGCAATAGAAATGATGGCCCGTGCCACCAAAGACTCAAGCTCGGTAGCTGACCAGGGTCGACGCCCCGGGAGGCCAGATCTGCGGGATTTAAAGAAGTGGGTACATGTCGCCATGAATCTCTAGTTGTTAATTCATGTATTTCATTTACACGGTTGCATACGAAAGCCTTAAGCGTATTAGGTTGACTTCTTATCCAGCCCAGAGCTACGGATGAGTCCGTCCAGAACACCTTGCGATCCACAGTGCAGCGAAGCGCGTTTGCGACCTTGGCCGTTAGCCGTGCGCCCAATAACGCTCCTGAAAGTTCAAGCCTTGGAATCGTTAATGTTTTAAGCGGCGATACGCGCGTCTTTGCACACAAAAGGTTTATCGTTATGTTACCTGCGCTGTCTGTGGATCGCAAGTATGTACAAGCCGCGTAAGCAGCTTGAGACGCGTCCACGAAACAATGCAGCTCAATCAAGACCTGGTTGTGACACAAAACGTGTCGAGGTACCTTTAAATCTACCAGTACGTGAACATTGGAAAGAAATTTGTTCCAAATCTTTTTAATTTCTACCGGAACCTCCTCGTCCCAGCTCAATTTCAAAATCCACAATTTTTGAAGTAGTATTTTAAGTTTTATGGTGGTTGCGCTGAGGACCCCGAGTGGATCAAAAATCTTGCATGCATTTGACAAGATTACCCGTTTTGTTATTTTACTGGTATTTTCGTCCAATTTTACAGAAAACTGCAAACTATCATGATCGGGAAACCATAATAACCCTAAAACACTGGATTGTTTGTTTAAGTCTAGTGACTGTGTCGAAGTACAGTCCTCGCCAAATATTTGTGGGCAGTTTGTGCGGAATTTATGAATGGGAAAACAAGCTGAAGTAAGTGTCTCTGTAACCGATTGATAGATATGCTTCAACTCGTTTTCGCTCGCTGCACCACTCAAGAAATCATCATAGTAAAAATCATGGCGTATTACGTCTGACCCAACCCTATCAGCGCATTCATTGGCCAACTGTACAAGGCACCTTGTGCTCAGAAATGGCGCTGAGCACGTTCCGTACGTCAAAGTGGCCAATTCAAGTACATCCAGCGGTTTATTTTCATCATCCCTCCAAAGGATCAATTGTAGATGGCGCTGCGATTCGTCCAGCATGATTTGCCTGTACATTTTACGAATATCTCCGGACAAAACGTAATTATGTTGCCTGAACCGAATTAAGATATCAAACAAATCATCCTGGATAACCGGCCCAATATGCTGGACATCATTTAAAGATTTTTGGGTGGTTAGTTTTAGCACTACAATCAAAAACTACCCTTAATTTAGTACTTTCACTGCTGTCGCGAAGAACTGCGTGGTGCGGGGCGTAGTAACCAAAGTCCGGTTTATTAACCTTATTCAAGTGACCTAGTTCATCGTACTCCCTTATAAAATCGCAGTATTGTTTTTTAAGGACTGGATTTTTAGCTAATTTATTTTCAAGGTTAAGGAACCGTTTTTTAGCCATATTAAATGAATCGCCAAGTGATTGTTCCGGAATTTCACATAATGGCATTTTTACGAGAAATCTACCGTTATCTAAACGTCGTGTAGTTTCTATAAAGTGTTTTTCACAAACATTGTCATCTTCGCGGTACGGAATATTTGATGATGGAATTTCTTCAAGCTCCCAAAATCGTGCGAGATCTTTCGAAATCTGTTTCGTAAAGTTGCAATGCAAAATCGTGCCCTCATTATGTTCGAAGCTACCTATACCTATGGGCCCTGCAACTAAAAAGCCTACCTTGGAGCCTTGAAGAATGGGTTTATTAGTACCCAAGGTTATTTTATTCGACGTCAAAATATCGAAAAACACATCAGCGCCAAGGAGAAGATCGACTTCGGAGGGACGATAAAACCCGGGATCCGCCAGTTGTATATTCGCAGGTAAGTTCAATTCTGAAGCATTAATATAACTATTCGGTAAGCTGCCCGCTTAGAATAATAACGCCTAGAAACCCAGTTCACGCGCAACGGTGAGGCCACTAAAAGTAAGCCAGAAATGGCTTAAAGCGTCGATCGGCTTGTCAGTTGCAAGGACGCGTGACAGGTGTAAAGAGCTCCCGCATTTTCAATTATTATGACGGTTTGTGCAGTGATAGGGTGTCACAATGCATCTGATAAAAAGGATAAACATGCTAAGACAACATTTCACTCGTAAATATTATTCTTCAACTCGTATTTTTACGTAAAACAGTAATCAAAATCTCATATTTTCTATAAGCGGCATGACAACGTAGTGTTTCCAGTGTAACGGACTTTTTTTTACCCATAATTCTGTCCTGATAATATACTGACCTATTTTTGGGAGCCTATAATTTAAAAATACAAATATGAAAATATTAAGAAGATTAATCACTTGATTTTTATTATCCTTTTATTTGACTTGCCGTGTATGTTAGAGTATGTCTGGGTCAAATATTGCAAATCAAATTTAAATCGTGTTTAAATTTTGTACACCTGTTTAAATCACGTGAGAATGCATTATTATGGTACTACCAAGCTGGTCTGATGATGAGGACGGAAGGAGGCCATAGTTAGCTCCTAAATAACACAAAAACACAACGTGTTAGGGCTCGTCACAAATGTCTTGATGATGAGTTGACGACTGTGCAAATAAAAGTGTTACGCCGGTGGATTAGGTCAAAACTTTTAACTTCAATTTCAGTGCTTTAGAAGCGTTTTCAGCTGGCTGAAAAGTCATTTCAGGATTTGACCATACTTACGATTTTATTTACTTATTTTCAAGTGACATTGCAAATTAAAAATAATAAATAAAAAAACCTTTGTTTAATGTATTTAATAGTGTTTGAAGTCAACACCGGGTCTATGATTCAATTAAAATTTAGAATGTAACCAATCACCACTGGCATGAGTATACCCCCAATTTCAGGGGAAAAGTGATTGCGCTAGCAACATTATTGCTATGTTTGTGTGCGTATCGGCGCGTGTAAATACGAGTTGTTCACAACTACATGAATCCATTTTATGCCTCACGTGTGGCGCCTCGGCCGGTTGAAACTATCCTTCTATTAATTTTCGCTGTGTATGAGCTCGTTAATGAGTTTAAGGTGAGTTCACAGCGATCCGTTATATTAATGTGAATATTGTTTATACCTGCCACTGTAACCGGTTTGTTATGGCTATTATCAGGAAAACCTAACTTTTTCTTCATGTTTTCGGTTAAGAATGAGGACTGAGACCCCCCATCTAATAAAGCTCGTACAATGTGTGTTTTATTATTATGCGAGTTTGTTAATCTCACTAACGCAGTGCATAGCAAGACTTGTTTACCTAACGTGGCGGCGCACGCGCTTACTGCGCTCGTGACCGACGACGTGCCGGCTGCGTTGTTTACGTCCGACTCTGTAGGTAATAATGATTGACTATTTTTATGCAATAACGTGTTGTGTCTTGCTTTGCAGATTTGGCAGGGGCCGAGACGACATTGCTCAGCGTTATGACCCCGCCTCAAGCAGTTCGAGCAAAGATGTAACTTAAAGACTTCACTCGACCTACTTTCAACGTTCATGTCCTTGAACTTACCACACTCCGAGATCCTATGCGCGGCGTGACACACGGGGCACGTCGGGACGTTAGGGCGTGGCCACATATCCACGACACGGCGTCGTAAACGTAAAACGACACGGTGTCGCGTCGGAGCGCGACACATTATCCACCGTGCGAATATACGTTGCCGCGTCGTGAAAACACACGACACGGCGTCGTAAACGTAAAACGACGCTGTGTCGCGTCGGAGCGCGACACATTATCCACCGTGCGAATATACGTTGCCGCGTCGTGAAAACACATGCTGCACCGGGCACCGCAGGTCGCGCCGCGCGCCGGGCAGATTAACTTTGCTGTGTTGAGTAGATGCACGGTGCGGTGCCACGTTCGATTACGACGCCGCAGCTTCTCGTACATGTTCAAAATATTTTGCGATCAGTTTTCAATTCGACATGGATCCTATCACACGTATTCTGCTCTTGTTGCTTTTAAGAAGAAGCATGAAGAAAAATTGGGCAAGTGCGAGTCCGACTCGCTCATGAAGGGTTCCGTACCATAATCTAAGTATAACAAGTTTTTTGTATGGGAGCCCCCTTAAATATTTATTTTATTTTATTTTTAGTATTTGTTGTTATAGCGGCAATAGAAATACATCATCTGTGAAAATTTCAACTGTCTAGCTATCACCGTTCTTGAGATACAGCCTGGTGACAGACGGACGGACGGACGGACGGACGGACGGACGGAGGGACGGACGGACGGAAGGACGGACAGCGAAGACCCAGTAATAGGGTCCCGTTTTTAGGGTTCCGTAGCCAAATGGCAAAAAACGGAACCCTTATAGATTCGTCATGTCTGTCTGTCTGTCCGTCTGTCCGTCCGTATGTCACAGCCATTTTTTTCCGAAACTATAACTGTTGAAACTTGGTAGGTAGATGTATTCTGTGAACCGCATTAAGATTTTGATGCAAAAATAAAAAAATAATAATAAATATTGGGGGCTCCCCATACTTAGAACAGAAAATCAAAAATTTTTTTTTTTCATCAAACACATACGTGTGAGGTATCTATGGATAGGTCTTCAAAAATGATATCGAGGTTTCTAAAACATTTCTTTTTAAACCGAATAGTTTGCGTGACAGACGCTTCCAAAGTGGAAAAAAGTTGGTCCCCCCCCCCCTCTAACTTCTAAAATAAGAAAATGAAAAATCTAAAAAAAACATATGATGTACATTACTATAAAAACTACCAACGAAAATTGTTTTGAGATCTAGTAAGTAGTTTTTTTTTATTACCTATTAATATTTTATTATTATTATTATTATTCCTGTATGTCGCACCCGCTCACGGGACAATAGTGTCCCGGACCTTTGGGAGGCGTGCGCGGAGCCGAAGCCAACGCGTAGAGGCCCTTTCGACAATTTAATGAAATGTAATGTGTACATCGAGTGGATGCTGTCCCTATCCGTGTCATGGGACGCACACAGAGACAGCACCCGCTTGGTGCAAGAACTATTTATGAATATATGGAATCTAAATACAAATCGGGCTATGGGGATGAAATGGAGGACTGGGTAATTGGGCTATTGTTTGAGACAGCCGGACGTCTACCAAGAAAAGTGTCTCATAGCAAAAAAACTGGTAGACGATGACTCGCCTCCCGCTAGATGGGCCCCCATAAAAAGCGACACATAGAGTGGCCTAAGGGCAACACCAGTGTGGAAGGCTAAGGGCGGAGAGGTGTAATACTGGGCTTTAAACCGAAGCCAACTAACCCCTTACGTTTCCACATCCACCCCCGAGTCGCAACTCTCGCGACTCCACTCTGGCCGGCCGGTTAAGGCAAGACAGAGGCGGAGGCCCCGACCCGTCACCCCCCGTCAGGACCCCCAGGAGCACTCCAGGAGTACGTGGAGTCGCTACCCCCCAACAGCTCGCCATAAGCTGCCCTGCGTGACTGATTGCGCTGGTCATACCAGCGGGCGATGGGGTCGTCACATCCCTACGCCTTATTATTATTAATACCTAACTTTGCACCTAATTTATATGGGGCGCTATATATACCAGGTGCAAACTTAACTTAACCACCTAGGGATGGAAAGTGTTTGTACGGAACCCTCGGTGCGCGAGTCCGACTCGCACTTGACCGGTTTTTACCCTTTGGGTACGGAACCCTAAAAAGCAGAAGAAACGAAAATGTTGGATAAATCCATATCTTTCTATTATGAACCATGATGGCAGTCATTTCAAAAGGAAGTACGAGGCTTTAAAAATAAGTGATCACAAGTTTTATGATTATTTTAGAATGTCTGTGTCAAGTTTTGAAGAACTATTATGGAAAATATCGCCTCGTTTAAAAAGGCAAAATGTATTTAGGAAACCAGTTCGACCTCTGGAGATATTGGGATTGTCGTGTGTTTTCACGACGCGGCAACGTATATATTCGCACGGTGGATAATGTGTCGCGCTCCGACGCGACACCGTGTCGTTTTACGTTTACGACGCCGTGTCGTGTGTTTTCACGACGCGGCAACGTATATTCCCACGGTGGATAATGTGTCGCGCTCCGACGCGACACCGTGTCGTTTTACGTTTACGACGCCGTGTCGTGGACATGTGGCCACGCCCTTACTCGTATGCTTGCGCGGTGCAGCAGCGACAAACGCCTTTGTAATAGGTTTAGGTTGGGAATATTGATGCTCCGTTTGTTTGTCGCTCCTGCAAGCCTGCATTGTTTCCAGCACGTCGGCACGATTACGTAAGAATTTCATGAAATCGGTCAGATAGGGTAAATCAGGCAAATCGACCTTGTATTCCTCCCACTTCCTACTAGTGGTGGGATCTAGCTTACTAGCTACTAAATAAATGACTAGGTCATCCCATGAATCAGTCGGGCGGCCTAATGTATTAAGGGCTCTTAAATTCTTCGTCACTTGATCGATAAGAAAGCGAATTGATCGATGGGATTCCCGTGTCAACATGTCTATGTTAAATAACGCCTTCATGTGATTATTTATAAGAATGTTTTTGTTATCAAAACGGTCACATAATAAATTCCACGCCGTTTTGTAGTTTGCAGATGTAAATCCGATCGATTTTATTACAACACTGGCACTGCCCTCTAGCGAGGAACGTAAATAATGATATTTATTTATATCAGGAATGGCATCGTTCGAATGAATCATGGCTTCGAAGGTGTCACGAAACTCTAACCATTTTAGGTAATTTCCGTCGAAAGATGACAGATTTATCGTTGGTAATTTTATGTTATTTAAATGACAACTTTCCAAATTCGTACAGGCCGTTCGTGCACCTTCAGATCCTTGATCCTCTCTGCTGGAGTGAGTATCAATGATCTCTTGCGTTGCTGAGATGAGAGAGATGAACTGAGATTCAACAGAGTCCCTCTCTTCCATCTGCTCGTCTAAATTTGCGCAAGCCATTTCTATGCGTGTTTGAATGGTGTCAAACTCCGAAAATAACGTTTGTAATCTAGCCAACCTGATATTCAATTCTTTCACTTGTAATGCATTAATGTTTGTAGGATTAATTTGTTGAATAGTAGATAAATAGTCCTTATATTTCGTTACGCGACCCTTATAAGTACCTCGTTGTATATTATAAGGTTCTTTTTCTACTCCAGTACTTTTTTCTGTCATTTATATAGTTACTAACTCTAATATAAAGACATAAATTATGAAAGTCTGTAAAAGTCTATACTCTACTGCCCAAAAACACACTGCTAACCGATGGTATAATGTCGCCAAAAAAGCATCACTTAGTACCACAGATTACAAGATGAACAGCTGCATTCACACAATTTGCAAATTAAAAAAAAAAATATTGTACTAAGGCATTGCTGCCAACTTAAAAAAAAGTATTATCTTCAGTGCATGGATGTTTAGTATAGTGAACATAACCTTTATGTATAAGTTTAATTTTTTTGACAGATGTTTAGTATGGTGATCGTATACCTTTATGTATAAGTTAATATTTTTTTGACAGATGGATGTCAATAAAAAAAAGTTTATCAGAGACAATTTTTCTTTTTAATTTTGTTGATTCCGAGCGGGAACATGTAATTATTTTCTTTGTTGTTTATTTGCATTTTATTTATGAAATGTCGAGTCGTAGAAAAAGTATTGTATGCAACGTTGTATAAATAGGTCAAAAAACGCTCGTGGCATCTTTCTTACGATGTTCGCTACGCTCACATCGTAACCCATGCCACTCGCGTTTTTTGGCCCCTCTTATACAACGGTTGCATACCTAATAGTATTTTATGCACAACAAAGAAAATAATGACATGTTCCCGCTCGGAATCAACAAAATTAAGAAAAAAAATAGTCTCTGATAAACTTTTTTTTATTGACGTCTATCTGTCAAATAAATATAAACTTATACATAAAGGTATACGTTCACTATACTGAACATCTGTAAAAAAAATATGAACTTCTACATAAAGGTATACGCTCACTATACTAAACATCCATGCACTGAAGATAAAACTTTTTTTTAAGTTGGCAGCAATGCCTTAGTACAATAAGTTTTTTTTTAAATTGCAAATTGTGTGAATGCAGCTGGTTATCTTGTAACCTGTGGTACTAAGTGATGCTTTTTTGGCGACATTATAACATCGTATAGCAGTGTTTTTTTGGGAAATAGAGTATAGACTTTTACAGACTTTCATAATTTATGTCTTTATATTAGAGTTAGTAACTATATAAATGACAGAAAAAAGTACTGGAGTAGAAAAAATACTATTAATGAGTCTTCAGACATGTTTAGTTATATGCAATAGTAATAGTAATATAATTTTATACACAATTTAATTATAATCAACGTTAGGGCAAATAAGGAATAAGTTAGATAAATTAACTTGTGCACTCAAACCAATTTGACGAGGTCCACCGCTTGTTGACTGGAAGACACGGCAGGCTTTAGGTATAACGCGCCGCTCAGGTCAGGCACGGCAAACAAGCGCTAGCTCGAGTCCCTGCACGAGGTCCCGCCGACAAAGCAACTCGTTATCACTGGAATGCACGGTTAGCAACGTATTAATGTATTGAAATAAATTTAGCGTTTTAAAGATCCGAAGTTATAAGACCCTAATGTAAACAATTAGCTGATAATTACCTATTTGCATCCTATGTGAAGAAGTATTTGTGTATATAGTTCAATTAATGCTATTTTTAAGCAGAAGAATGTAGCAGATAAAGTAGGTACTATGCACGAATAAGAATTTTTAATTAATTTGATGATTAAGTAATTGAAATTGCCTTCAAGCGAAAGATGTTTATGTAATTTGCACAGGAATGATAGTTTAAATTATGTTTTATGATCTTTAATAATATAAATCGTTAGGCAGATAAAATTTGAGAAGCTGCAATGTAATGCAAATGGCCGCTCGCTTATCGCTATGAGTAGATACACCTAATGATGCTTGCAGTTTACGTAATTAATGAATACAAGTAGGCTTCTATTTTAATGCACAATAGCAAATAAGCTGCGATTTAAATATATATGAAAAATGGACGATGCAATTACGCTATAACGGATTATGAACACTTCTAGTCTAGACTGCTGAGGGCTAAGCACTGTTACACACAAATCAGGGGGAACAATTATCAAGTGAAGGATAAATAAGGATGGGCACTTCCCTTTGTAACTGTGATGCGATGCACTATCCAGCTTCTTGTTGTTATGCGCATTCCTTATCGCAAATTCCAGCTAGCTCGCAGTAACTTCGACCGCCGATGGAAGTTCCGTTATGTGGTTGCGTAAGCGACTTCAGTCCTGTCACGGTCGCCAATTGTCGGAGCCGATGATGTTCAGGTACAGCTCAGCTGAGGGGTTCCTTATTTATAAAGTAAACTCCTGCTTCATGATACTTATGTTTAATGCCAACGATTTACAGTAAATGTATGTAAGTTAGTACGGCGCGGTGGTTGATGGCCGTGTGTCGGTGCGCGGCGGTGACCGCTGTTACGTCATCAGCTCTCCGCAGCCCTCTCCCCGCTAGAACTCGTTGAAGCAGTGGCTGCGCCAACATATTTTTTATATATATAAAAATCTCGGCTCCGCTCGTTAGGTAGGTACCTACTACTAGATTTTTTTATCCAAGATTATATTTTTCGTTATAGGGTCTACTGTTTAAATGGGACCACCACGGCAGCTCCAAGTGATATGAGGCTGGTAATTATGGATTCTTACTAAGTAAAGAAAAGTTTACCCAAAAACATCAGACAGCCGCGGAAAAAAACTATCATGTATGAGTGTTAGTTCGGTGGTGAATAGAGACTAAAGCTAAAGTACTATGGGTGACTTTACAAATGGTCCGGTAGTTTTGAATTTTTGATACGTTGTCTAGGATGGTTAGTCAGTGTTTAAAATGCAAAATGCACAACTCCCCCCCCCCCCTCCGCACCCGCCGCCATGTTGAAAAAACCGGCACTTTCTTCATATTTTTGCTCATATCTTCCTTTAGCAGCATTTTAGGTAGAGGAAAGCTAAGACAATGTTATAGATAGTTAAATTTACTATATTCTCCATTTTATACTTTGTTTCTAAGACAGATAGTTACGGAGATATGCTCATTTAAAAAAGCGTAAAAAATCACAATTTCCAACTCAAAAACAAACTTTTGGGTTTTATATTTTAACACTGACTAACCATCCTAGACAACATAAATTCAAAACTACCGGACCGTTTGTAAGGTCAAACTCCTTTATTAACTGGATTATGTTTTATACGAAACTAGGTGCCCGCAACTTCGTCCGCGTATTTATTTATTTACCATAGACGGGGCAAAAGGATTCTATAACCATCTTTGGATGTCCAGCTATCCCTGTACCAGAACTTGTTAAAATCCGTTCAGCCGTTTCGGCGTGATGCGAGGACAACGATATTTCGACCAATAGATGCAGTGGCGTAGGGCGTAGCTACCTGGGCAGTGCCCTGAGGCCCCCAAGATCCTAGGGTCCCTGTCAAAGATAGGGTCCCTGTCAAGATCGTAGGCTCCCTGTGAGAGGTCCTAGGGTCCCTGTGAGAGATCCTAGGGTCCCTGTCAAATATACTAGGGTCCTTGTCAAAGATATACTGGGGTCCCTGTCAATTTATTTATTTATTTATTTATTAGGTTACACAGTATTACAGTCTTAAAACTAATTCACTGTGAAACTTAAAATAACATAAATTGTAACTAACTGAATTACAATATGTTTAACAATAACTACGAAACATCAAACATTTTAACATTAAAACATCATGCGAATACACTGGATTGCCTTTTATCCATCATCTCACAAAACTTCAAGCATTCATAACATACAGCCGCCCATCGCCACGCAAACAGATCACATTCCGGTGCTGATACCAGGAGCGCATTCAGTAGGGTCAGAGCGCGAAGGAGAGGCGAGTTTTTATGTGCCACTGTGCGCGCCGCTGGCACTGCCAACAGGGGCCGTGCACGCGGCCTGAGGGTAATTCTCGAGACATCTGGGACAAACAATCTCGCCAATTTCTCCACTAGTTGCAGACAGTCCGAATCTCCACGTAAGACACGACATGCAGACACAAGCGAGCTGGAGTTGCGCCTCACCTCTAAGGAGTTAAATCCCAACATGCCGAGAAGAAACTTAGAAGGGTAGAGGTATGGGTAGTATCCATACATTTTCTTGTAAAGCATTCTTAGGAAAGCTTTTTGGACTTTCTCTAATAGAAGAATATAGCTGTATTCGAAAGGGTTCCAAACAAGAGCCGATGCCTCCAACTTGCTTCGCACTAAAGCGTTGTACAGAACTTTTATAGCACCTGCATCGTAAAAATCCCTGACGTTACGAGCAACGAAGCCGAGCCTACGAAAGCTGCTCGTGGCAAGCGCTTTAATGTGGTCGTGAAAAGTAAGTCGTGTGTCAAATAGAACTCCAAGATCTTTCACTGAAAATACTCTCGAGATGGGCTCTGTTCCAAGAAGGTATTCGGCAAGTATTGGGACGCATGCACGGCTATAGGTACACACATGACACTTAGCTGGATTGAAACAGAGACGATTGTCTTGGCTCCATCTGAAAACTGATTTTATATCCTCCTGCAAGGATACGCAATCCGCAGCGTTCTCAACCCCGTACACCAACTTCAGGTCATCAGCGTAAAGGAGACATCTCGCATTACGGACTACTGAATCTAGGTCGTTAATCATGATCCCAAATAGGAATGGGCCCAGAATGGAACCTTGGCTGACACCAGAACGCGTGTGGTATGGATCGGACACAAAATGGCCGTGTTGCACGTATTGCCTTCGATCTCGCAAATAGCTGGCAAAGAAGTTGAGCAACTTCGGACTGAACCCAATAACCTCCAGCTTATACAAGAGAATATCGTTATCCACGCGATCGAAGGCTTTACGGAAATCAAAATAAACAACATCCACTTGAATTCCCCTATCCAAGTGTTCAGATATAGTATCAACCAATGTCAAGAGATTAGTGTCAACCGATCGATTAGCTCTGAATCCATGTTGTGAGTCACATAAGAAAGGTTTAACCTGTGCTGATAAATTCCTGTGAAGTATGGACTCAAACAGTTTTGCTAATGCAGACAATATAGCGATAGGCCTATAATTTTCTACATAGCTAAGGTCATTTGTCTTTGGGATTGGTCTAACCCTTGAAGTTTTCCATTGCGGAGGGTAGATGTCAGTGGAGAGTGCTAAATTTATCAGAAAGTGTATCGGCGTTATTAAGTGTTCAGCACATCCTTTTATGACGTATGCGGGTAGGTTGTCCGGCCCTACAGCGCTATTAGGCTTAAGTTTTTTAATAGCTGTTTGAACCTCCTGCATGGATACATTGCTTAGGTGGATATAGTTAGCAGAAGATGTATTCCTAAAGTCTCTCCCGTAGCTTGAATCAAGACGAGGAAGATCGGCTAAGAACACACTTGAGAAATACCTAGCAAAAGCTTGAGCGGATTCGCATCCCACAAATTGTTCTCCATCAAATGTAACCTGCGCCACGAACCCACCCTTGGATCTGAGGCTATCGATATGCTGCCAAAACGCCCGTGGATTGCTTTTTAACTTCGATTGTACTAACCAAATATAATTATCGTACGCGGAAGAAATGCGTTTTTTTAATTTCAGCCCTCAGCCTTGAGAATTCAGCATATACTGTGTTACTTTTAGTGGCCTTCCATTTCCGATGAAGCTCAGCTTTGCATTTTATATCACGAATCAAGTCAGCGTCAAACCATACCGGAAAACGTCTAACGCTCCCTTCACATCGAGTTTTCTTCGGAATACATACATCAAATATATAATATATAATTTTATAAAAGGAATCTACAGCCGCACACACATCATGATTACTAAAGACATCCTCCCAGTTTGCCTCCGATACAAGTCTATATAACAGCTCGTAATTACCCTTTGCAAAATTCCAATCCCGCTGCGTATCCAGGTTACTGGGATCAATACGGCCAGAGGGTGTCCGCTGAAGCGCTGGCTCCAGGGGAATCGAGATCTCTAACGGAGGATGATATGGGTCTCGTCGCGGAACCAGCCCTCCACCTTTTATCTCTAGTACACCAACCCCCTGGATACACTCTGATACCAACACGACATCTAATGTACCTCCATACAAATTTCTTACGCCATTCATCTCTCCCAAACCACATACAGATAAAAAGTAAGAGTAATAACATAAAATATTGTATGATGTGTACCGGGGATTTAAGTTTAAGTCCCCCACTATAAGCACTACTCCTTTAAGGGCCGGTAACACTGATTCCACACTCTGGAACCACCGCATGTACACATCATCAGTAGCAGAAGGGGGAATATATACCACACACACATAGAATTCAACGTCATCTTTGGTAACGGTCGCCCACAGGTCTTCTCCTTCTGGTGACTCAAGGTCCTGACGTCGCCGAAGCGCCAGCTCTGTCCGCGCAGCTAGCAGCACTCCGCCTCCACGCAAACCAGTAGCGCGGTCTCGACGCACCACAGTCCACTCATCACCAACAAGCTCAGAGTCTTCGACTGACTCTGACAGAAAGGTCTCCGTTACCGTAATGAGATCAGATTCAAGACAAAGAAGGTTCAACTTAAAAAAACTGAGCTTCGTGTTGAGGCCCCTGACGTTTTGATAAATTAAATCAAGTGAGGATTTCGGATGCACATTCATGTTATTATTAACTTCTCGTCTGGATTCCGTTACTTTTGCGAAAAGTCCAAGGTCGAACGCGGGCATTATTAGGCCAGACGGCAGCAGACAGACATGTGTCATACATCTCGGCTGGAACCCCGATTTTATATGACCTGTAGTCGCCCTTTGGTTTCAGTTCATCAACGGTGCAAATACTGCCTTGGGAGAGAGTTACGAGATAAGCCTGTATTTCTTCTGGACCAGATATCATGTTCCAGAGATGAATGAACTTACGATGATCTACCGCTCTAAGTTGAGTGATCTCCGGTCCAGCGGTACAACGAACGGAGGAGAACCGCTTCGGTCTACTGCGAACTTCCCGGAACATTTCTGCAGCCGTATCCTTGGGTACTTCCTCTTTACCAGATCCATCCTTCTCATCTACTTCCAACGAACTCCGGTCATCGATTGTCACAGACGGTGTGTTGGGGGGCGGCACGGTTAGAGTCTCCTCACTATGTAGCACCTCAGAGTTACCATCGACAGAAGTACTATCATGGGCGTTACTCGAACTTATCAGCCTGCTTCCATGACCCTTTGCCTTAACCTTCTTAGTGCGTTCTTGCTTACCTCCGTCAAGTGCCGACGTCACCGGTTTTTGGCACACACAAAAATGAATATCAGTGGCTTCCAGCTTCCTCAATCTCTCACTGACTGTCTCAAACTTATTAGCGCAGTCCTTAAGAGCGGTTTGGTATTGTGCGACGGAGGAAACAGCTTCTGCTAGTTGTCTGGACAACGCAATCATCTCCTCTCGCATGAGTTGCAATTCAAAGGCTATGGATACTGACCCGTCCGATGTTTGTGGAGGCTCTGCGAAGGACGTCTGTGTCGTCGGAGTATTACTCTTTTGTCTGCATGCTATATTTTTAAAGGTAATTGGCGTACCGACGGGGGTGTCACAGTTGGGACCCACCTTTTTACGTTGTATACGACACTCTGGACACACCCAGGAGTCTTTTTCCTCAAGTGTAAGTTTTTTGCTATTTGCACACAAGTGATGATACAGCCTCCCGCAGGTTTTCACCATACACAACAGATATTCTTCACCCACCGTGAGCTCAACTGTACATGCTTGACAGATCATCTCGGCACTGTCGGCCCGATTCATTGTATCGGAATAAACGTGTGGTCGACAACGTCAAATTACCAGGGCAGCAGAGGCGTAGCGCCGGTCGCAGTACCACCAGAAGCTGTAGTGATGACGCAAAAACCCACTTATGTAGGTGAAATCAACGATGCGCAGTACCAGGATATCAGAAGTAGGATGTAGCTGCAACGGAGTCCCGCGTAGCAGATGGTATAGCGTAGCACTTGTAGCACATGTGACGTCACACACGCGTAGCACTCGGAGTCGTCGTCGGAGTGTATTGCAAACGGGCAACGTACCAGGGCAGCAGAAGCTCGAGCGGACAGCCGGATGCTCTCAATACGCGCGCTGATTACTCGCTGTTCACTTATGCACTCCTAATATTCTCAATGATTAAAATGGTAAAAAAATAAAATATTAATGATTTAAAGATAAAATAACGTGGGCTAATTAAGCACGTCTACACCTTGCGGTGGTCCGGGGGAAGAGGTCAAAGATCCTAGGGTCCCTGTCAAAGATACTAGGGTCCCTGTCAAGATCGTAGGGGCCCTGGGGCAAACCTCCAACTGCATGGACTCCCACTGGGGCCCCCAATCTTTTTTTTCCCCGGGGCCCTTATTAACCAAGATACGTCGATAACACTCGTGTGATCCTATCCACACTCTTTGAGACTCTCATTATCAATGGTCGGATTTGGGTGTGCAATACCCTGGGACTTAGTATCGTAATATCAATATGGATACGACTTAATCCCTGGTTATAATTGTAAAACCCGCTCCAGACCTTCCGATCCGATCCGATTTATCGGAAGAAATTTCCTAACAACTGCACTACACATTATCCGATTTATTCCGATAAATCGCACAACTGCACTACACATTATCCGATTGCTTCCTATCGGTCAGATCGGATCGGAAGGTGCAATCACAAAATAAACATTACATATGATCAGTAAAAGAACACTACGTTTATTATTACGAACCATTTAGTTTTCAATATTTTAACTAGATAATCCAGTTCTCACAACTTAAGCCATCGTTTTTCCACCATCAAGAGGAATATCAAAACCGGATTCATACTTTTCACATCTGTTGTATGAAGATTATCGTTCTAGGCGTATTTATACTTAGATTCTACATAATTAATTTATTAACTGAGTTTTTGAAGGAAAAATATACCGTGACCATTTGTAATGATAATGATTGACATGAGACATAAACAATGATCGTGACGGGAACGGTTTTCATTAGGTATAGTCAACGTCTGTCAGATAATGTGACGGTCTCGCAACATCGCAATGATAAGGATGAGTTATACTGGAGATGTTTTAAAACAAAAAATGCTAATATCTCGAAAACTAAGCAGAATTCGGCTTACTTTATACGACATTTTATTTTCTACACACACTCAGGAATGCGCTATGGTTAAATTATTTGGATTGCTCAGGAGCACCGGGTATAGTCACTATAATAAAGATATAAGTACTAAATCATTGTAAAAGTATAATAGTCTATTTCCCAAAAACGCACTGCTAAACGATGTCATAATGTCGCCAAAAAGGGGTTTTCCTGCAATTCCAGCGGTATATCCATAATAAGTGTAGCATTTACGGTTATTCACCCCAAATTGCACACTCCAATCCGGACACTGCTCATTATGTAACAGTTTCTTAAACTACTAAGTATGAAGATATTTATTATGATTAAGTATGTGAAATTTGTCATTACTCTTTATTGCACACCTCTAGAAGAAAGAAATACAAATTCAGATAACACTTAACATTACAATAGAGGCAAATAATAGGCGATCTTATCGCTAAAAAGCAATATATAAGCGATATAAGCGATTGTATTACGGATAGTACACCGATTTTATATTCTAGGAGCTTAATGGACACTTTTTTAATTATATTTTTCTCTTAGCTATGTAGGTATTAGTTCTAATCAATATTGAAAATAAATAAAATCATCTAAATATTTTTTATTATTGATGAATTCAATTCAACAAATGTAAGTGTCATTATCATATCTAATGTAATAATTGACGAAGCATCCTCTATCTTATTGACATCAAACTATAACTTAATGTTATATGTATGAGTTTGGTAATAAATATTTATATTTCTAAAATTTCAGCTGATAAGAATACTGGCGAATCTGACCAAAGACTACGAGGACTATAATAACCCACAGTAAGTTATTTTATTTCATTCATTCATTCACTCCTAAATATTCATTCATTCATAAATAAAAAATAATTTCGAAAAACAATTGTAAAGCCTGAGCAGAAATATATGAGGATTGTCAAGAGGGCGTTATTTATAAGATTTATATGGCAACAATTTTGCAACCAATCGTAGCCGCACTATAATGACATTAGTTTAAATACCTGTCAGTTCCTATGGTAACCTCGTAATATCATTTAATAGAATGCACTCTTTTGCTGACTGTTTTTCGTGTAGTATACCCGTGTACACTTTATTTATAATATTATGTCCACGACTGTAAATGGTTTTCGGCATTTTCCTTGGATATTTTTAAATATTAATCTTTTAAAAAAACTAGCACGAAATGACATTGACATTGTTGACAAATCATCATAAAATCATTGCCAGTGTAAGAAATTAGTTCCAGTGAAATTCCGCAATATGGCGCATCCTCATATATTTCTGGTCAGGCTTTATAATGTACAACATAGATGGCGCTATGGTTAAATGGATTGTGAGTTTAACCGTTTTTAGGGTTCCGTTCCCAAAGGGTAAAAACGGGACCCTATTACTGAGACTTCGCTGTCCGTCCGTCCGTCCGTCCGTCTGTCACCACTTCACCAGGCTGTATCTCAAGAACGGTTTTCGCAGATGATGTATTTCTATTTATATTTGTAACTATCAATATATCTGTCATAATACCAAAAAAATAAATTTTAAAAGGAAGCCTCTTAAAGACCTTCAAGAAAAGAGCATACTTCGCACCTGCAAGGCCGGCAACGCACTTGTGACTCCTCTGGTGTTGCAGGTGTCTATGGGCGACGGTAATCGCTTTCCATCAGGCGATCCGTTTGCTCGTTTGCCCCCTATGACATAAAAAAAAGATCACACGATAGTTTTAATAATATTATACCTAGATGATGTTTTTGAGGCCCCTAATTTTGGAGTGCTTAGGGCCCCGGCCAATCATGTACTAAGAAAGCCTTGGTCTAATAAAGAAATGAGTCATGGATGTTATTTACATATTATGTATATGGTCGTCATAGTACAAGCTTTGCTTAGTTTGGGACTAGGTCGATGTGTATAAGATTGTCCCTCAACACGTTCACTGTCCGTGTCCCATATGTGGGGCCACGGCAAGCCTCTATTACAGAGACATAAGGTTCACATGTCAAACTGGGACAGTGAATGTGTTATGAGGCCTTATTCCTTTTAAAGTGCTGATGGTTTTAGACATTTTTCTCTATGATCAAACATGTTTCTTAACATATTATTGATGTTACTACCTAGAACAGGGCTATTGGGATTTATTGGTATATTTTTGAAACCTACAGTTTGAATTTTTCATTGATAATTTTTGTTTCAAAAACTACTCGAAATTGATAAAATTCACGCGGGAAATCAGTTTTATCAACTTATTTTCGTCTGCACGCAATGAAAGCATGATGTAGGTATGTTACTACCTAGAACTCGGGGAAAAGTATTATTCACTTCAATAAATTGTTTGAAATTATCAGTATATTTATCATAATATGAAAAAAATATTTTTTAAAAGGAATAAGGCCTCTTAATATTTATTTATTTAATAAAATGTTTACAATAAAGCTAAAAATTTAAAAAAGGTATGGTCCAGGCAGGGTTCGAACCAGCGTCTCCAACGGCTTTTTGGGTCAACACGGGCGTCCTACCTATTGGACCACCGAACCTGACGCGAGAGCCATCGAATTTTTCAACCAGTTGCTTCTGCACACCTTAGGGTGGCATCGTAGCGCCATCTACCGTAAAAACTCTTGACTATAATCGGGCACCATCGTCTCAAATTATGTTGATAGTAACGATGTGCTAAACCCAAATTATTATTTTTTCAATTTTTTCGCTTCATTGTAAACATTTGGTTTACGTTAGCAGACGTTACTGCTTTAATAAATACGTACCTCTAAATCTTTGCGCAGGCTATTGAACGAGGCAGCATTCAGCAAGAGCATTGCAAACAAGTACCCAAAAGCGTGGGCGTTCTGTCCCTCGACCACGTCGACTACCACGACGCCGACAACCACCATCCCCCCGCACGTTAACGACAGTCGGACCATGGCCAAGGTTTTTAAATACAAACACAAACTCAAGCACAAACAACCGCTGACACTGACCGTGACACTGACACTGACACTAACATTAACACTAACACTCACACTATAGTACGGCTCTTCCCAGGTGAATTTTTCGCTTCGAGCCCTAATCTTTCAAACAATGGCCATTGTATCTATTATTGCAAAGCCGCTAGCTCGAGTTTGCCACGTGCCACTATAACATTCATATTAATAACAAACGGTATCGTCATAGTATTAAGGTTCAAATCAAAATAATATGAATGCTGTATTTCGTCGGGGTGGTCTATTGTCCTACACTACCAAAACGCAATATCTAGAATATCAGTGATATTAAATTTGAACCTTACCTAATACTATCACGATACCGTTTGTTTTTCATATGAATGTTATAGTGGCACGTGGCAAACTCGAGCTAGCGGCTTTGCAATAATAGATACAATGGCCATTGTTTGAAAGATTAGGGCTCGAAGCGAAAAATTCACCTGGGAAGAGCCGTACTATAACACTAACACGCTAACGCTAAGTCTAACGCTAACATGAACACTAACACTAACACAAATATAATATTTATACCCAAACATCGAGGAATAGACAGCACAACATGAGTTACATTAAAATAACATGCGGTTTTGTCGCTGAATAGCGATCTCTTCTAGACAACCTTTAGGTAGCGGAGTAGTTATAATTAAAGTTTGTATTTTCAGTAGGTGGTGCTTGCAGCAGTTTCTAGCTTCTATCTCAATCGTGTGTATTCATTCACACTCACGCACACATGTATAGCCCTAACAGGGTGTTTTTCAACCCACACGCCATATTGCGAACTTTTAGTGGTGCTAATCTAGACACGCGGCAGCGTGTCCAGCCAAGTTCACCGCAGGAACTGGCGAGCAGCAGCCGTGTGTTATATTACACGAACCGTTTGGAGCCACTTTTGACCCCCCCATAACTCCAAATCTATTTAACATAAAAAAATGAAATTTGGCTTATGTATTAAGATCCTTTAGAACAAGTAGAACCCCAAATTTCATTAATATAGATTAAATAGTTATTGAGATATTAAAGTCCAAAAAACGGTATTTTTATCACTGACTGACTGACTCACTAGTAATCAAAAACCTAACCCACTTCCAGGTGACCTAGAAAGGTGAAATTTGGCATCCAGCTTAGTAATTGTGTGTGTATACATATAAAAATCGAAAACAGTGATTTTTTAATTTTTTTTATTATTATTATTATTGATGGTTGTTGCCTCAGAACTCTGTCATTTATAAACCGATTTGGAAAATTCTTTTTTTGTTTGAAAGATATACTAGAATAGCATACCTATACACTCACACGCACACACACATACATGCACATAAAAATCCAATACGTACTAACCGTTTTGGAAAATTCTTTGTTTATTCAAAACTTTCAAAAGATGTACTAGAATAGCACACAGAACTAATTAACAAATAATAATTAAGTAATTTACACATCATAATAATTTCTGTACAAAAAGTAATGATATCCCATCAAAAACATAAATGTAAAATGAGAGCCAAGTTCAATATCGCGTGCACTTCGCCGACAAAAGAATTGAGATCTGCAAGGGCGCCAAGTTCTTTGCCCTAAAATTTTAAGATACAAGGACATGCGACATACTCGATGCATTTATTTTACTTGGGGTGTGATTCAATATCAAGACTTGACTTGGCTAGTTTTAAAATATAAATTTATATTATAAATCAAAATCAATCAAATCATTAACCTATTTTCGTAAAGGTAAGTACGCAAGTTAGTGTACGTCTTGTTACTTATACCTACTGTTAGCTTGATAATGAACTATGACTATGTTTCTTTTATAAAATTTAGTTAGTTTGTGAAAACTAGCCAAGTCCAATCTTGATATTGAATTACACCCCAAGTAAAATAAATGCATCGAGTATGTCGCATGTCCTTGTATCTTAAAATTTTAGGGCAAAGAACTTGGCGCCCTTGCAGATCTCAATTCTTTTGTCGGCGAAGTGCACGCGATATTGAACTTGGCTCTCATTTTACATTTATGTTTTTGATGGGATTTATTTTACTGGCAACGACAAATGCTTGGTATCTGACGTTGGAAGTCAGTGAATGTCACTGATGTAAACAAAGATGAAACAGGACTAAATATTCCGCAAATTTGCATAATAATAAAGCCAAAACTATTCACAGTGATGAAAGTAAAGTTTTATTATTTCAATAGAATTCAGTATTTATTTAAACTACGATTTCTAATTCAAGACCAAAAAAACTACCACAAGGTTGCCACTACAACAAAATATTTTTACAATAGTAAATTCCTTTTTCTTTTTTAAACACGCTAGGATAATGTATTTATTGGTAACTTTAACTATGTTTTAACAAAATAACTAGATATATTTATTATTGCTTGATTACGAGAGGAGATAATAAAAACTTAAACAGCGGAGATTTTTGGTACAAAATCTGGTATTGTACCTACTTGTAACACTTGAACAAGGTGCAAGCCAAGAAACAAACTCAAATGTCATTTAAATGTTGTCAATTTTGACAGTGACGTATCTGTCGTAGTTTTTTTGGTCTTGAATTAGAAATCGTAGTATAGTAAGAGAACGAAGGATTGCGTTTCATTCCGGTAAACAATGTTTTGAATTTGGTTCATGACAAATCACTAGTGTAGTTTAATAACAATACGACGAAGCAAAAATGGATTCCGCTTATAGAGGTCCCAAAATTCCACTTATAGAGTTAATTCGTCGCCAAGGGACTGGAACCGAGAACTTGGGTCCACTCAAAGAGGTTTTTCCACTAACCCAGGTTCCACTTATCCAGTTTCCACTGTATAAGTATGTTTTTCGTCGTCTAATGCCCATAATACAAGCCTACTATACCCCGCGCGGCGAACGATGATTCCTATGACACCTGTCATCTGAGTACATTTTATAACCTATAATCGGAAAAATGTGCTGAGATGACAGGTGTCATAGGAATCATCGTTCGCCGCGGGGTATAGTTTACTGTGGGACTAGGTTGATTTGTGCGAGGTTCGATATTTATTATTTATTTATATAATAGCGGTTTAAATGTGTTTCAGTGCTTCGTGTGCGGATTGACTCATAATAGAGAGAAGATACCGAGGGAGAACACAATATGCGCGGATTCGTTCATGTCACACTCCTACAAGAAACATTGCAAGTTCATCAACAGGCAAGTGTTTTTTATTTGACTTTATCATCATAAATTTAAGAGCTAAGCTCTTCTCGGAGGAGCAACCTCCATGTTTCTCTATCTTCAGCTTTCTTTTTGATGTCCTCATACGACACGCCGTCTAATTTCTCCTTGATTAGGTCTATATAAGATCTCCTAGGTCTTCCTCTCTTCCTCCTTCCTTTATTTAACTTAATAAATAGCAATTCGTAATTATTATTAATTCGTAATTATTGATTATTATTCGCCAAACTGTAACGTTTAATAGCGAGAGCTGCTCAGTTTTTAAGCAACTTAATAATTTTAAAATGAAACATGTAGGTAATGTTTTCTCATTATTTTAAATGTGCGTTCACACCGCCATTTTTAATATTGAACTATTGATACAGCGATCAAAGCTCAAAAAAAATGTGTAACCTGGCGGAAAAAACCGGGAGTCGAACCCGGTACCTCTGGACTATCGGTCCAGCGTGTTAACTTCTCCACCACCCTAACGCCAAATAACCATTAAAACTCTATTCTATTCTAATTTTAAAATATGGCTTCCATCAGTTAATGATGATTTCGCCAATTTCAAGTTTGCTCGTAGAGCTTGCCGTTTTTCGGTGAGGTTTTGCTTTTTGTAAAGTGATAGCGATTTACAAAAAACCACGCGGACTATCGGGCCTTGACCCAGGAAGGGCTATGAACGCTTCAAGTTGAATTCTTCATTAGCTATTCACTCATACGTTAGATCACTGCACAATACGCTATCAATACTACACATTGAACAACAAAAATGAATAAATAATGAACAACGCAACTTAAACGCATGCGGCCATCTTGAGACACGAACCGGAAGCCCATTAAAACTCGGATTTCTAATTCAAGACCAAAAAACTACGACAGATACGTCACTGTAAAAATTGACAACATTTAAATGACATCTGAGTTTGTTTCTTGGCTTGCACCAAATGCACAATGTTACAAGTACAATACCAGATTTTGTACCAAAAATCTCCGATGTTTAAGTTTTTATCATTTCCTCTCGTAATTATGTAATAATAAATATTTCTTGTTATTTTGTTAAAACATAAAGTTACCAATAAATAAATTATCTTAGCGTGTTTAAAAAATAAAAAGGAATTTACTATTGTAAAAATATTTTATTGTAGTGGCAACCTTGTGGTAGTTTTTTTGGTCTTGAATTAGAAATCGTAGTATAGAATTGTTCCTTTTGCTTTTGTGTGTCGATTTTTGCATTGTTTATTTGAAAGGCTTTACACCTTAGTAAAGCATTATTTTTATCAATGGTTTTATATAATAAACTAGAGACCCGTTGCGGCGTCGAACCGCCGCTAGAATATGGAAATCCGGTAGTGTTACAGAAAATAACTACTTTATCGATAAGAAGTTTTTGGGGAATGAAGAATAAATTAATACTGTAAAAAAACACATTAAAATTATGTTTTAAAAACGTTAAAACATGCCAGGCTAGAGGCAGGCCTGATAGCCAACTGCCAGCTTCATCGTGACAATTTATTCAACTCTTTTGTAAAAATAACTTGTGCATGACATGTGATCTGCTGATCTGTTTCACAAATAAAATGCATATTATTCGATTTATGGAAAAATATATTCATGACAATAGTCCCATATCTTAAAAATATAATTGACATATTTTCATAGGACCGAACATAAGATTGGTAGAATTTTAATTTGTTGTTCTTTCTTCAGGACATAAATTTATCGATTTGATCGATTTCTATCAATTTCCAAAAATAGCACATGAATCGAAACGACAGATTTGAGGAAACAGGAAATCATGGAGTGCGTAACTGTTTATGTATTCATTTATAATCGTAAATATTTCACAATATTAATAATAAAAAATGTTACAAAAACTCAATTGTATGAAATAGAGAGTAAAAAACGTTTATAGATACACGAAAAACCACTATTATCAATGCTTGTTTTTTTTTATGAAATTCATTAGATCGTGCAAGTTTTCTTAATATGGGTGCTGCCATGTCATCATCATCAATCATTTATTCAATAACAATTACACATTGTGTTTGAAATTCTTACGCTAGTTATACTTAATCAAACCCTACTTACTAATCTAAATAAATTACTGACCAACAATACTCCACCATAAAAAAAAGAATGTGTCAAATATGTGTAATAAGAAAAAACAATATATAAAACAGCTAAACATGTTTGAAAAAAGAATAATTCAAACTTTCGTGTCTTTCCTCTCATTGAAATTGTGTCTGACAGAAGAGTGAGGGAGATGCTAAAGACTCTCAAGCCTATAATATAAACCTAATTTTAGGGTTCCTTACCATATTCGGTAAAAACGGAAACCTTATAAAATCAATTTGTTTTGTTGACCGCAGAATTTGTCAATTTTTATTTTGAATGAGAATAAGAATGATCAGCCAGACGTCATTAATTCAAATATGATTTATTCTTGAGCGCGTCGATTTTTTGAAATTTGCATCATATGTAGGTTATTTCTCCATCAAGTTTCGCATGTTAGCGTAACATGTTAATTATTCCACATTGCCAACTCGTCCACAATGTCAGCTCGTCTATATTCCCATCTGGGTCACAATGCCAACTTGTCCATACACCCAACACGTCTACATTGCCAACTCGTTCATACACCCAACTCATCTGCATTGCAAACTCGTCTATATTACCAATTCGTCTCCATTGGCAACTCGTCCATATTCCCAATTCGTCCATAATGCCACCTCGTCCATATTACCAACTCGTCCACAATTCCAACGCGTCCATATTGCTTACTCGTCCACAATGCCAACTCGTCCACAAATACAACTCGTCCACATTCTCAACTCGTACACAATGCCAAATCGTTCATATTGCCCACTCGCCCATACACCCAACTCATCTACATTGCCAACTCGTTCATATTACCAACTCGTCTTTATTGCCAACTCATCTATATTCCCAACTCGTCCACAATGCCAACTCATCCATATTGCTAACTCGTCCACATTTCCAACTCGTCCATACACCCAACTCGTCTACAATACCAACTCGTCCTTATTATTAACTCATCTTTATTGCCAATCTCGTCCATATTATTAACTCGTCCGTATTAGCAACTCGTCTTCATTGCCAACTCGTTTATATTCCCAACTCATCCACAATGCCAACGCGTCCATATTACTTGCTCGTCCACAATGCCAACTCGTCCACAAATACAACTCGTCCACATTTCCAACTCGTCCATATTCCCACCTCGTCCACAATTCCAAGTCGTCCACATTGCCAACTCATCCACATTTCTAACTCGTCCATATTCCCAACTCGATGATACACCCAACTCGTCTACAATACAAACTCGTCCTTATTATCAGCTCGTCTTTATTGCCAACTCGTCCATATTCCCAACTTGTTCATTTTGCCAACTCATCCACATTTCCAACTCGTCCATATTCTTAACTTGTCCACGTTGACAACTCGTCCGTATTACCAAGTCGTCTTCATTGTCCACTCGTCCGTGTTCCCAACTTGTTCATGCCAACTCATCCACATTCCCAACTCGTCCATATTCACAACTCGTCCATAATACCAACTTGTCCGTATTACCAACTCGTCTTCATTGCCAACTCGTCCATAATACGAACTCGTCCACATTGCCCCCTTGTCCATGTTCTCAACTTGTCAATTTTACCAACTCATTCATATTGCCAACTCATCCACATTTCCAACTCGTCCATATTCCCAACTCGACGATACACCCAACTTGTCTACAATACCAACTTGTCCTTATTATCAGCTCGTCTTTATTGCCAAATCTTCCATATCACCAACTCGTCCGTATTACCAAGTCGTCTTCATTGCCAACTTATCCGTATTACCAACTCGTCTTCACTGCCAACTCGTCCATATTCTCAACTCGTCCACATTGCCCACTCGTCCGTGTTCCCAACTTGTTTATTTTGCCAACTCATCCACATTTCCAACTCGTCCACATTGCCCACTCGTCCGTATTCCCAACTTGTTTACTTTGCCCACTCATCCACATTCCCAACTCGTCCATATTCCCAACTCGTCCATATTCCCAACTCGTCCACATTTCCAACTCGTCCATTTTACCAACTCATCCATATTACCAATGAAGATACATTCCCAACTTATCTACATTGTCAAGTCGTCCATATTCTCAACTCGGCCACATTTCCCATCCCGTCGACATGCAAGCGGAAGGACTAAGTTTCTTCTTGTAAAATACCATTTAATTTACCATAACTCATGCCATTTTCCTTGGAATTATTTTTTTGACCATTTTCCCAACTTGTCAATTTTACCAACTCATCCACATTGCCAATTCATCCCCATTTCCAACTCGTCCATATTCCCAACTCGACGATACACCCAACTCGTCTACAATACCAACTTGTCCTTTTTATCAGCTCGTCTTTATTGCGAAATCTTCCATATCTACAACTCGTCCGTATTACCAAGTCGTCTTCATTGCCAACTCGTCCATATTCTCAACTCGTCCACATTGCCCACTCGTCCGTGTTCCCAACTTGTTTATTTTGCCAACTCATCCACATTTCCAACTCGTCCACATTGCCCACTCGTCCGTATTCCCAACTTGTTTACTTTGCCCACTCATCCACATTCCCAACTCGTCCATATTCCCAACTCGTCCATATTCCCAACTCGTCCACATTTCCAACTCGTCCATTTTACCAACTCATCCATATTACCAATGAAGATACATTCCCAACTTATCTACATTGTCAAGTCGTCCATATTCTCAACTCGGCCACATTTCCCATCCCGTCGACATGCAAGCGGAAGGACTAAGTTTCTTCTTGTAAAATACCATTTAATTTACCATAACTCATGCCATTTTCCTTGGAATTATTTTTTTGATGGACTTATATATTCATATTTATAATAATCTACCATAAATTTACATATTTGAATGACGTTTAAATTAGTTTTACTATTTTTTTTCTGCTTTGATTTAGATTTAGTAAAACTCGCCTATAGAAATAATCTATTCTTGAATGACGGTCAGTTTTTCTAGTCTTTCGAGCACCAGTCCAACTCACACTTGACCGGCTTTTTTCTCCACATTTTTAACAGGTATGCGAAATAAGTTTCCATATCAACATTTAAAAAAAAAAAACAACCTGGCAATTTAGAGCATTGACATAATAGCCCCCAATAAAAAAGACATTAAAAGTTGTCAGAATATGGCTACTGTCATTCATTGTCAACAAACTGTAAAATTATTTTTGCATATTTGTACATGTTTTAAGTGTTGCGGATATTATGTTGCCGACTCAAAAATAATATTTCATCATGCTGAACAACTTACTACAGGTTTGTGAGCAAATCATGCTTATTATTATTTGGTCATCTTATGTCAAAATAGGGATCACAGGTCACGTGGTCAAAGTCACGTGGTTAGCGCACAGTAGTTTTTTCAAATCCATTTTTCAGTACCTTTTCAGGAAAAAATTAAAATTCCAAGAGTTTTATGCACCTCTCCAGCATGAGACGAATCTAATGACATATCATTTATCAAAATCGGACCATAACTATAGATCTGATGGGATGTACAAAAATCGGCCTCGCGTAATATATATATAGATAGATTGTGGTCTATACCCACATTAAAAATAATGAGACATTACATGTTTCATAAATTTATAACTTTATAATTTGAGCAGAATTCCGGTAAACAATTCTTTGAATTTGGTCCACACCATCATCTTCACCCGACTTGAATCCGTTGGATTTTTCAATATGGGGATTTATGCTAAGTAAGATTGGGAGCACGAAGGGCATGAATTTAAATTCATTCAAGCATCTGTTGGAGAAGACATGGGACGATATTCCAGATGAGGTAGTGCGTGCCGCGTGTAATTCCTTCTATGGGAGAATGCGTAAGGTAATTAAAGCAAATGGAGAGAGATTTAAGTAGAGATGCCACGAATATTCGGCAACTATTCGGTATTCGGCCTATTCGGCCACTTTTTTGCTATTCGGTATTTGGCCGAATAGTGCGTACTATTCGGCCGAATACCGAATAGCAAATCATGTAAAAAAAGACACGTTATTTTACTCAAAATTATGTATTTATTTCCAAATTACAACATTTTTGTACTTAAAATTAATCAGTGGTAAGTTGTGATGGATAAAAACGAGCTTTTTAGCATTTTTTGGTAGCAAACGATTGCGCTTTTCATCGTAAACGTTACCAGCCTCAGAAAATAACCTCTCACTATAAACGCTACTTCCAGGCGAAGAAAGATAAACTTTTGCAAATTTCGAAAGGTTCGGGTATTGTTTTTCCTTCCGATCTAGGCGAACTGTTTCCAAATAAAAATCCAACTCGTTTGGCCGAATATTCGGCGGCCGAATATTCGGCGCTTCGGCCGACAGCGTTGCCGAATATTCGGTATTCGGTATTCGGCCAATTCACTATTCGTGGCATCTCTAGATTTAAGTTTATAATTTATGGTCTATGTTTAAACTAAATACATAAACACTTTTTTAATCTGGAGAGTTGTTTTAATTTTATGGATATTTTAAAGTAGGACACTTCATGTGCCCAACCCTGTAATGACAAAACCTTGAGAAATCTCTATTTGACGTTTAATAATGCAACCACGAATGATAATGATATGACGTATGAACATTATTATCATATGAAAGCTGTTTGTAGCGGCGGACCGACGCTTGTGAGGCTATAAGTTACCTAATACAGCGAGTCATTAGCAGCCTCTTCCTAACCTAACCTAAGCTACTTTACTGGTAGCAGTTCTGTTCTGGCGCTTCGCCAACTGCTGCCGCGGTACGTTAGTTTCGCTTGCTCGTCTCGCGCGCTGATGTGATCGCAATTCTAACCTAACCTAACCTACTTTACTGCTAGCAGTGCAGTTCTGGCGTATCGTACGATGGGGCTAAACGTGGGCCGCCTTATTTAAGAACGTATCACAATGACAATCTGGCTAATCGTTGTACCGGCACATTTTAAAACGGCCCTGTTTCTGATAACAGCTAGCCGTAATGTAAAACGGTGGATTATCCAATCCAAAGGCACCTACGAGGTCTGCCGTTTCTCCGTTTCTAGGCCTCCACTCTGTGGCTTTTTTGGCTCACAAGTCGTCCGGCATGTGACAGACGTGACCAGCCCAGTCCCACTGTGGCCGCCTTCCAAGCTGCATCAAATATCCTGGTTTGTGAGCGCAGCGTGGTGTTCCGGATTCGATCCATTAGTTTTACACCTAATATGCTGTGTGCCATAGCTCTCTGTCAAACCCCTAGTTTGGACTTCTGAGCTAAAGCTAAAGTCAAAGACCACGTCTGAGCACCGTAGGTGAGAACTGGATGTGGTATCCTATGGGCGGTTTTCCATTAGCCAGCCCGGCACCGGCATGGCCTACCACTGGCACCGGCGCCGGGGCTTCGTTTTCCACTGCGCCGGTCCGCTCCTCGTCCTCTACCCGCCCCGCGCACTCACACATGCACACGGCTACAATTCATATACAACACACATGCAGCTTTGCCGGGCCGGCACCGACTGGGGAGCTTGCTTCCCCGGCGACGGCGCCGGCGGGACTCAACGCCGGGCCGCCGCCGGTGCCGGTAGGTGTTAAAGCAAGCCATACATTTTTATACGATTTTGCTTCCCCGGCCCCGGCACGGCGCCGGTGCCGGTAAAACAACTCTGAAACATTGTTTCCCATCTGTAACGTTTCGCAAAATCTTCATTTGTCTGAAAGATTTTTTTTTTCTGAAACCCGTAATATTTTCAGGATTTTATAAAAATCGTTTTAAAGAACCCATTAGGTTAGGTTAGGTTTGTTTTATATTATTCTGAAAAATTAACAGTCTTGGAAAAAAATGGCTTTCGGACAAATAAAAATTTAGCGAAACCTTGACGACGCGTTTGGCTCGGTTTGTAGACACCTGCCTACTGAGTCGGCGGTCCCGGGTTCGAATCCCGGCCGGGGCAAATATTTGGGCAAAATATGTGTTCTTGGGTCATGGATGTTATCTATATATGTATTTATATATATTATGTATTATGTATATCGTCGTCTAGTACCCATAGTACAAGCTTTGCTTAGTTTGGGACTAGGTCGATTTGTGTGCATGATTGTCCCTTAATATTTATTTATTATATTTATTTACAGAGAAACAGAAATTTAGTGTTTCAGATTGGTAACCACTGGAAGTATGCACATGTCCATGAGCCTACGTTTAAGTACCAGTGGTAGGTCGCCTTTCATTAGATGTTTCCTGGACGTTCCTCCAGGCGTTTTCGGTCCGTCTTTATTTAACCACATATGCAATAAGTTCTTCGTTCATCTCTACCCTACGTTGTGTATTGAAAACAAATCAATACAAATCGGGAATTTTATCACACTATTATTATAAAGGTGAAATTTTGTGAATGCTTTTATACATGTGTATGTTTGCTTCTTCACGCTGAAACGGCTGGACCGATTTTGATAATTTTTGGTATGACGGTAGGTGACACCCTGGATTACTAGGGTTTTGCCAACCGAGCATAGACTTACGCACTGGCAGAACAACCGCGCACCACCAGACGACTATGTTCGGCCCGCCGAGACGCTCCCTGCTAAGCTGCCATGGCCAATCTGGAGAGCTTTAAACAGATTGCGTTCCCAGGTTGGCCGGTGCAAAGAGAACATGCTAAAACGGGGCGCCCTTAGCGGCTCAGACGCCAGATGTGCGTGTGGCTCACCCCCCCAAACGATGGCGCACATTGTTGTCTTGCCCAGCAAGCCCTAACACGTGTTCCGAGCAGGACCTACGAAACGCGACACAGAGGGCCCTGAACGTAGCCACTTTCTGGTCCCGCACTGTATGCTATTATGAAACCATCGACACGAGAAGAAGACCCTGTGTTCAGAATCGATAGGTTTTTACCCACTGGCCACACAATCAGTTAGTTCATTTTTCTGTCACGGCGCTGCGAGCGCGCAGGCTGTCGCGGGCGGACATGAGCCGGCGCCATAACTATTAACGTAACGGGTCTTGAACATTATAACCTCCGTGGTTTCGGGCGATTTTTTGGAAGGTTTACGCTTTAACGGAAAGTGTTGAGATACGGTGCAATTCCTTGTACGGTGGGCTGCTTCGGGCGCCCCAAGGGTTGTTATTTAGAGTGATATAAGGACTACTACAGTGTGAACTGTGTTTGGTGTTTTGCTGACGAGATCGGAGCGGCGGCGGCGCAGACCGGGACGTCGTTTATGGTTGCAAGTAAAACATACATACACGTTACACAAAGCAGAAACACATACTTGCGGCCGGGAAGAGATTCGGCTGACATCCAGGTTAGCAACGTAGATCAAGTTAGGTTAAGTACATAGGGCGCGTATCGCGTTCCATTGTTTCGCGCTAGGCAAGATTGCTATGATAATTTTCCATCATATGGGCCCGTGGGAAATTCAATTTGTGTCTGGCGGAAACACCCTGGATTAACACATAGGCTACTTTTTATCCCGAAAATGTAGTGTTCCCGTGGGATGAGCGATTGATTAGTCTCAACCACAGGCGCGACAACGGCCTGTCGGTGTAACTCGGGCGTCGGTGACCTTGCAATGCCGCGTCAACGCGTAGGGTTGGCGGTTTAGCTACCGGGACACAAGGAAATAATATTTACCGAATGAAAGATTATTTATTTTATTTATTTAAGATTTCAAATATATTTAGTATAATAGTGTTCACAATTCACATACGTTATAAATTGTTTACTTTAATATATTTTCTGTTTTTGCGACTTACTTTAAACATTTTATTATTTTCATTAATAACAGCGAAGATTCGAAATAGTACGAACAGTTTTTTCAAAAAATCTAATGGGAAGGATTCACAAGGCATATCAAAAGTTATATGCCGCATCTCGGCCATCAAACTGTTTCCCAATGTTTGGGACAAATCGTCTTTATTATTGACAAAATATTCCTTGAATATATTTCAAGACTTTTTTTATAGGAATCACGTACATCTGTCTCTTTTGCACGCTTGAAGTGAGAAAAGGAGGGATGTAATGGAGGAATGTACTGGATTACTTCTGCGTGCATAGCCTAACAAGATGTGCTGGTGCGCGTTTTACGTTGTACTGGGCCGGGTACACTCACGCGAGAGTGTAACCATGTCATATAAATTTGGTTGATATGGTCAAGAGAATTTATTATTATAGTATTTTAGCGTACTATCGCTCGCCCCTCGACACGCACACATAGCCGCGAGTTTTGTTAGTGCACACAAGTGTCGCTGTCGTTTCTTTTTACGTTAGTATATTTTTTTTGTCTCAACTGGATTGCAGGGATGGCTGGTTCTACAACGGCACTGACGATTTCTACATGTGGGGCCAATGGACTGGAGGGTGTTCGATGCGCTTTGTCGACATCACACGTAAGTACCTAGATAATTTACTTAGTTCCATAACGGGAGGTCTTTAATGATTGAAATTGGACCGGCGTCGAGTGCCGTCCCACTCACTCCAATATACTTTGACAGCAGATCGAAAGGGCCGGAACTATTCGAAGATTTCGAAGTTACCGGAGCAGCCCTTCAGTTTTCTTTACGGAACCGATGACGTCACTATCATAAGTGAAATGGCGGACAGCGTTTTAAGCATTTCAAAATACAGATTAAAAACCATATTTTTAAATATATTTTTCTGAGCCATCTTTCAATTTTATGAACTGAAAAATATATATTTAGGTTTCTTATGCTAAATACTACTTATACGCAATAAACATTAGTTTAATACAATTTTCTCAAATATACAATGAAATATCGTCATAACGTGCGTTAAAACCATCAGGGATCGTTACTTACCGGTATTCATTCAAATTCAAATATTTTTCTAATTTCAGGTTCTATTTCAAACGCTACTAAATTGGATTTAGGTACCTATTTATATAGAGCTTTGAAATTAGCTCACTAAAATATAGAAATATGTAATAATAAGCGATATACCGAAATCGAATACCGGTATTTTGAATGGAGCCGAATACCGGTATACGATCCCTGGTTAAAAAAGTTTTGGGTGGAACAATTCGAGAGAACTGTAAAGGAATTGCATACATAATTGAAGGCCTAGGCTGGGAGGTAATTTTTTTTAATGAGTATGGCGTCTGAGTTTATGGACGGGATAGACAGATTTATGTTATTTTGAGTGATGTATTTTTTTTATTTAATTGCATATGTTTGAGAAAAGCACTATAGATGCCTTAGCCGTGAAAAGGGCTTGCCGGCTTCGTGTCACTATCCGTACCTACCTACTCACCCGGCAAGCCCCTTATTTCCCGGCGTCTGCAGTAACGTAACAGGCGCGACAGCGGCCTATCGGTGTAACTCGGGCGTCGGTGACCTTGTAATGCCGAATCCTTCGACGAGGCATTCACGTGAATGCCCTTCACCCCCGCGCGCGTCCCGCACTCGTCCGCGCTCGCCCCTCGACACGCACACATAGCCGCGAGTTTTGTTTTACTGCACACAAGTGTCGCTGTCGTTTCTTTTTACGTTAGTATATATATTCTTTGGTAATGTACTATTAGCATGAGTCAACTAGCCTATTGAAATGTCAATTTGTTGCAGCGATATACACCGAGCGCAGCTGCCGCAACAGAAGGGTCCCGTCTGTAGGCGAAAGTTACGCGAGCAGGAGGCTCGCCAAGCTCGAGGTCTCCTTGCAGGTGAGCATTTACATGGGTATAAGACACAAAACAAATAGTATTCAAGCAAATGCACACATAGACATTGCTCACGAACACGTCAAACGGATGGCACTCGCGCTCGCACTGGTCTGAACTGGTCCGAGATATCGTGTCCGTGAGCAATGTCTATGTGTGCGTTTGCTCGAGCGCGCTTGTATGTAGATTGATTTCTGTACCTATCTGTTTTGTGATGACTATTAGTTTTGTGACCGTACATAATGAAGGGTATTAAACAGGAGTGTGGGTTTTTTTAACGAGCCAAAGGTGAGTTTCATAATAACATTGCACGAGTGTTTTAATGCCTAATTATGTACTGTCACATGCACTATTTTATCTACCCACATATCATAAAAGCCTCCATGATGCATTCAGGAGCCGCACATTATGACCACCATAAAAATTTACTGTTTTGTTAGAACTAATTTCAATCAGATATCAGGAGGCGTCGCCGAAATGTCTATATCATCTTAAGCGCTCATTATATGGTTTAAATTCAACATATCGAACAATTTTATGCAACAAAACAACTTTTAACCGATAATAGCGATAATGAAGTTTTCTGGCAGCTGTCAGTTTTTTTTTTTTAATTCAGAGACAAACTAGAGTCGGCCCCAACTATCAATATCGTTCGATATCTTACTTACGTGCGACATTTGTCAAATTTGATGGCACATTGACATTCATTTCGAACTAAACGTCATCTCTACTGATATTAGAATGGAGGTTAAATCATTGTTTTTCAGAGATGTTCGAAATTTAAATGAAATAATATTATCGAAATCGATATTATTATTTAGCAATATAATAACATTTTTACAGATAAGAAATTTATTGTAACTAAACAGTCTATTTTTATGGTGGTCATAATGTGCGGTTCTTGAATGCATCATGGAGGGATTATGATATTTGGATAGTTGAAAAACGTGTAAAGCTCTAGAACTTTCGACTGGGTGAACCGATTTTGATGATTATTTCTTTATTCGAAAGCTGCTTCCCGTGTGGTCCAATTTCTGACAATGGCACCCATGATAAAACCATATCAAGTCTTAAATTTAAGTACTATATTTAAGTATATATGCGTGACCTCATACAGCGTGTGATACGAGTACCTACAACCGCATATTGTAGCCAAACGGAGATTTTAGTGCTATAATCTGATATTTATAATAAATATTAACTTAGCGTTAACTGCCATAGCGTAATTAATTTTTGAAAATTTTCTGTGCAGCAATGTATGGCGTAGTTATTACTAGTGACAGTTGTGACATCACGATGTTATATGTCAACAAACAACAACAAACAAGTACATTGCTTGCTGATTTATTTTATATGGAAAATAAAAAGTTCGATTTTTTTTATAATTTGTGGATCAGAGATGGGCAAAATTTATTCGAATGAGAAATAAGGATAACCAATTTATTCGCGAATGACGAATGAAAACCACGAATGATTATTCGTCATTCGAATAAATTATTTGCCGAATAAGTTATCGCGAATAAATTATTCGTCGAATGAATTGTCACGAATAATTATGTGACCCAAGTAACAAGGAGTATAGTATAAGTCAGATATAAACTAACTTAAGGAGCTTAAGTTTCACAATAGAGTTATGATTATGACCTTTTGTTCTTAGTAAATATGGTTTGTTATTTATTGGAATAAATACGGTAGGTATACATTTTTCTCGAAAAAATAAATACTAAACCTAACTGTTGTTTGTACTAACGGAACGGAATGTGATTTTTGCCTTACATTTTCTTTACTGGTTTAACTAGACAAATGTTTTATGATATACTGCACATCTTAGCCGGGGGAATATCGGAGCGTTTCAAGCGCCCAACTTGGTTGGCACTCATTTTCAAAAATATAATACCACGTGGTATATATATACCACGACGTGATAGTTTCAGAAATATTACGGAACTGTGGCATGCACTGCAACTTAATAACTGACAAATATAAATTATGCGTTGTGCGTTTCGCTCAGAAGTAAACAACTGATAAGAAAATGTGGTTTTCTCGCTCTTTCATGTAGCTATCTCTTTCTAAGTCAGGCTAGAAAGTTACTATTACGAACTTACTAATAGCTTTGTGTGTGACTAATCCATTGCTTACGCTAATCCCTTGTTTTTACAAGCTTTTATTTAGCTTGCATGGTACCTATGTTTAAAGTATGTTTGTTCGGGTGAAATCTTGCAACTCAATTTTGAAGCAGATATCGTCAACCGATTGAGCTGAAATTTTGCATACTTACTAAACTTTGATGACAATACAATAATATGGTACTATGGGGCTGATCTGATGATGGAGCCGGAAGGTGGCCATAGGAACTCTATAATAGAAAAAGCAATCCTACCGAACTTGGGCTCTTTAGAATCGTCTCAGTGGGCATTTGATGGATATCCAAAGAAAAGTACAGTCTGCTATAAAAGCTTGCCACTAAAATGTCATTTTTGACAGAAACTTTTTATACTACCTGTGCTTATCTTTTAACCCTAAAATATACAAAAACGAGTTATGTTAAATTTTTTTCGTGTTATTTGTTGCAATGCAAGTGGAGGTCAAATCACTTGATATATTTTTTTAATGCTTAAAATGTGTGGTTGTTTTACGTTTTACACTTCCATATCCCCACAATGTTAATTTTTTTTTAAACTGAATACACAGAATAGAATCGGTTGGGATTGGGATTTCGGAAGACTGATCGAATCAGAAACCCGAAACTACGCTCCAAAACTGGTATAGTAGATGTGGGTCTCATGAGCGCAAAACTGTAATGGGACTGGGCTGGACATGTATGCCGCATGCATCCGGAAAAGTGCACCACAAAAGCATTTCACAAAATGGGTACCGGAACAGACGCAGAGCGTAAAGGAGATGGCGGGACGATCTGGACAGGCTATAAAAAAATCGGTTGAGAAATGCGACTTCTAGGCGACAACGATTTTTTCACCAAGCTGAAACGGAGACACTTCGCTCGCTCAGTCAATAAATATTTTAGATGTTTAGATACCTAGTTAAGTTCGATTCTTAGTTCGTGAATTTATTCGAATAAAAATAACAAATAAAACATTCGTCATTTGTAAAGCGGTCGAATGATTTATTCGCGGGTAAATCGTCCGCGAATAAATCATAAGCGAATGAAATCATCCGCGAATAAATTATTCGCAAATGAAAATATCACGGATTATTTTTTATTCTAATGATTATTCGAATAATGCCCATCTCTGTTGTGGATAAATATTAATAAGTGCCTATACTAGGCCCCTGTAAAGTATGCGGTTATATCAAATATATGTGACCTTCATTGTCGAAAGTCTACTTAATAGGCCTTATTCGTTTTTAAAATATTTTTTTCATATTATGATAAATATACTGATAATTTCAAACAATTTATTGAAGTGAATAATACTTTTCCCCGAGTTCTAGGTAGTAACATACCTACATCATGCTTTCATTGCGTGCAGTCGAAAATAAGTTGAAAAAACTAATTTTCCGCGTGAATTTTATCAATTTCGAGTAGTTTTTGAGACAAAAATTATCAATGAAAAATTCAAACTGTAGGTTTCAAAAATATACCAATAAATCTCAATAGCCCTGTTCTAGGTAGTAACATCAATAATATGTTAAGAAACATGTTTGATCATAGAGAAAAATGTCTAAAACAATCAGCATTTTAAAAGGAATAAGGCCTCTTAATAATGTGTTGGCGTCCACATCTGATAAAGCTATGCTTTCCAAAGTTTGAAGTCGGTTTTCACGTTATAATTTTTGATTGATTAATTTTATTTTTAAAATCTCATTTTCATCTTATCGACAGAATGACGCAGACGCCTGCGTCAAGACCCCGCAGGCATCACTCATCCCGCTCTCCCGCGGCATATCTCTCTTTTCAAGGATGACCGTCTGCGTGTGTTCGCAGAATTACTGCAATAGAGCCGACCGTAGCGAGGCCGTGTCGTTTTGGTATACGGTGTTTGCCGTGGGAGTATTTTCGACACTGCTAACGGATTGTAGTTTATCATCATCACCTCAGGGATGAAAGGGAATGTGTTGTTGTCTCCACTCTGGCGATATCACGTATAACCAGCATCTGTAGCACAGCTGTGACACGCGACTCTCGCGGAAAATATTGTCTATCTCTTTCTCCGGTGCTCTGTGAGAGAGTGACGGGCGATGCTGTCGCGCGACTTGAATCGCGAAGCGTAGTTGTAGACGGGCTGGAGTTTACTTGTAGATGAGATCACTCCTGTGGGAGATAATCCCATTAACAGGTTATACTCCCTCCACAGACAACCCCCACTAGACGGATATCAACACGGTTTAGTTGCGTCATGAGGTCTCTCTACACCACTTAACACTACAATTTACCATGTTATTTATTTAATTTCTTTTTTCGTTGACGTAAGCATGGATCATAAACAAGGACGCAACTAAACGGTGGCCGCCGTGCTGATACTTTAATATGTTCTGCCGTACTATATCGTTGGTGCGCGCTGGTCGCCTTACATGCTCCGTCTAGTGGGGGTTGTCTGTGACTCCCACACAAATTTCGACTGGTAGTGGGGTAGGCCTAACCAGCCCTGATATGCACCTCTAGCATAACCGTCATACGTCAGAGATTGACGCGTAGCGCTATGTCACGCGACAAGAGTCGGATAGTTGGACGTATTTATGCAAAACCGTGTAATATGAGACCCTCTAACTTAAAGTACAAAAGTTAAATGTGTGTTTGTTCCTTTTTGCATAAATACGTCCGTCGTCCAGTTGTGCTAGGCAAGTTCAAGTCTTGTTTTAATGCAGATGAAACAGTTTCTCCTCGATGTTATCCTTCACCGAAAATAATTATAGTTAACCTTAAGTAATAGATAATTGGGTATTTTTAATGTTATCGTCAGATAATTTACTACATTTCCTTTAAAAAATAATTTATTTGAGAATTTTTCAATTTAATCTCACATGACGCAGTTTTATTTTATGGATTCGTATTGTTTTTTTATTAAGATAACTTTAGTTTTATATTATAATTTACTTTTATTGTTATGTTTAGAATAAACTGATTTTATTTTATTTTTTGTGTTTTATTTTCGGTCTAATGTTTACACGCACCTTTCCTGCACGTCTAGCATAACTTTGACACGCGACTCTTTGTCGCGCGACAAATGCTACCTGTCACTTTCCTGTCAATACTGTGCGAGCAAGGCAGGTGATGCTAAGTCACGCGACAAGCGTAGTCGCGTCAAGATATGCTAGTCCCGCTGGTTTTACGGAAGTTATGACATACTCTTAAGGATGTTATCAAGGACGAGCTTACCATCAGCTTGTCTAACGCTATATTAGCGTAGCCTGGCTGTCTGTGTATATTACAACAGATCCTCCTTCCTGCGAACATTCATCTACTATTTACACACCTCGTTATGCCGCATACCTCTGCCTGAAATACGCTAGCATACCTCCCCAGAGGTATATGTACTTTGTACCTTCGTACCGTACCTAAGTACCTTCTTCCCCAGCTTCGGTATCACTATGTCGGCTCCTGCCAGTTTCGATTCCCGCCGAGAACAATCCATAGAGCCAATAGTCACGGGGTGTTCAACCTCTAATTTTCCAGTTGTCCCTGTCTCCTATATGTAAGCATGCTTCCGTAATCTATGGTTACGAATACGCGAATTTCAAAATCAATGTTCAATGGCGCAGGGCCATGATCTGGGGGACATCGGTTTTTTTAGTTAATTTTATTTAGGTTAAGTTGTGTACTGTTAATTTTTACTTGTGTTTCGTTAACTAATAAATATTTACTATCATCTTTTTATGTTCAATGTCGCTACTTGGATTAAAATCATCCCAAAATGTTTGACGTACTTTGACGCCATTTTCACGACGTAGCTACCTATCAAAAATTTAATCAATACAGAATTCAAGATGGCTGCTGGCCCACCTGTGGCACCAGCAACTCACTTATAATCCAAATGACGTAAACGCCGTAGCTTGCTGACGAAGATATGTCATTTTTAGCATGTGCAGCACGAGCTGGTCAACGAAACGACTTAAGCGCCTTACATACTGATGAAGTTATGATATTATTGATCTAAAGTGACTGCGCGGTTCCCCATTGGTTGCGTGTACCTGGGTGTAGGCATTATGCTTCAGTGAGATACATAGGGTTTGTTTAGTTATTCGTTAAGGGTCCTTATCCGTTCAAGTATGCTGATTGTTTAAGACATGTTTATTAAAATTATAATCTGCGTGTTTATTACAAGCGAACCCGGCGGATCTTATCTTATCTTATTAGGGAGGGGTCCTTGCGGATACACTTCGACCCAATGGGATCTTTTGTGTAGTGTGGATACAAACCGCCACAAATTTTGGCGACCGTGACAGGATGATGGTGATGATGTTTATTTACACGTTACTGAAATAACACAAGTTAAATCTGAATAATGTCAATGTAGACTGTCAAGATTTTCCCGAAATCTCGAATTGACGTGGACTTCATTGCTAATTACATCATTTATGTATTTTTTTAATAGAATCTTTTATCGATTTTGTTATTGTGGAAATACCACATATTTACTTTTTTATAAATATTGACACAAAGGTAGATTGTGAAATAAAAATTGAATGTGATCCACTGCAATGTAAGCAGGACTCGAACCTGCGACCCTACGTTTCCGGCGTAGTGCTCTACCAACTGAGCTATCACATCGTTACGTCAATCACACCAAATTTTTGATTCCATCATTCTACGCTACTGGAGCGCCCTCTGTGTCATGTGTGTTTAAAATGCTTATGCGCATTAGCCATACCCTTGGATGTGCGTTTACACGCACGATCCCCGGAATTTGGAGTGATTGCACACCTCAAATATGGGCTACCAGGTCGCCAAACCTAATACCTACCCGGACAGACCAGCCAGTTTGGCCGGACATTTAGGTAAAAAGACATTGAGGATTTTGTTTCTCAGTATTAATAGGTATGACAAAAAAAAAATTAAAAAGCCGGACTCCGTTTTTTAGCCGGACACGCAATCAAAAAGCCAAAAAGCGTTGATAGCCTAAGTGGTTAGCGCATGTGGCTTTCAATCCGGAGGTCGCGGGTTCGAACCCGGCCCGTACCAATGAGTTTTTCGGAACTTTATGTACGGAATGTCATTTGATATTTACCACTCGCTTTTCGGTGAAGCAAAACATCGTGAGGAAACCACCTAAGCCCAATAAGGCCTAGTTTCCCCTCAGGGTTGGAAGGTCAGACTGCAACCCGCTGCAAAGTGGCTGTCGTGCAGTCCTGTCAACCGCACACCAACTGCAAGTCAAAGTCAAAATATTCTTTATTCAAGTAGGCCTACTCGTAGCTGCAAGCACTTTCGAATCGTCAGTTAAAGCATGTTATGCTTACATTATAATCGGAAATCAATGTTTTGGAAATCACAAAGAAAATTGGTAACAAAATTTGAAAATTATAATTGAACATTAATTGACGTTTTCATTGTGTATAAACTTTTTGAGAAATGCTCATAAGATAACAATCATACTGAATGACTTATAATGTTTTCCCTTAATATTAAGATTTGATGAATTATTATTGGTTAAATGTTCTTCATACAAAATACGTATAATTCTATAAAAGTCCCCGTCAGATAGCTTTTTGAATGTATCAGATGTCATATGAAATACATTTTAGAACCTAAAATCGAGTTTTATGTTATAAAATGTACATGGGTTATGTAGTCCGTGCGGACACCAGTGTCACCCCTACTGGAATTTTACGGAACTAATATTACTATTACTACTACTCACCAAAAGATGTCGCTGTAAGCAATAACTTGTTTCGCTAACGTATTTTAAGGGGTACGTGCTTTGCGAGTATCCGAGTTAGTACACTTACCGATAGATGGCAGCACTATATTATAAGTGAATGTGAGCATAAAAGTGGAATCATGTTTGATCTGTGGTGGAATATACGTCGTTTGATTAATAATTAACAGTGGTGAATTTAGGTTTTAATTTGAAGGTAGTAGGTTTAGGCCCCATGTTGGGCGCCAAATTTGTCATGAAAAAAGTTCCCTCATCATTCCAAAGTGGTAAATCTAGCTAGAATATAGTTAAACCTTACAAAACACAGAATAAAATACTACAGAAGGCTCTCTCTTGCTCTCGAATTTTACCCGAGAACTGTGTTTTATTGGTCGTTTGTGGGAAATGTGACGCCATTGGTCTTAAGGCGTGACGACGTGACTGACCGACCTGCTGACAGGGTACGAATGAGCCCCAGTTCAGACGGTTGTCTATTATAAGGCCTTAATATGTTTAATCATTGACCAGCAATCTAAACTAGCAGGTCCGTTACATCCATGGTCTTGAAGGGACGTCGAGGTAATTAAATGAACACCTTTGCGATTGCGATTAAGTTACGTTTTTCTTTAAAATATTGTGATGTAATAAAAAAATATATACATTTGGAGGAAACCTATACCCAGAGCGGGGCTATGTCTTAAACTTAATAATTAGTGAATATAATATTTATTTTCACTGTAAATACTGTGCAAGTCATGGAATAAACTAATTATTTTGGACCAGTGACCCAAACAGGATCTTAGCCTCCGAAACGAGAGTATGCCACTTGTCCCGATCCAGTTTTTCCTCCACCAAGTCTCCTCAGTGGTACCTGACACGACCGACTGGTCGGTCGCCCCGAGTATATGCTCTTTTTGTCGCGCTCTTGGTATAGGTCCTAGGATCTACCGAAGCACTTCGCGTTCCACCAAGAGCTGACTTTCCTCTTTAAGGGTCAGTGTCCAGGCTTCACAGCCATACATGAGGATGGGTCTTATGACACTTTTATATATCCGTTTATTTTGTATTCTTACTCTGAAGCTTGGACATTAAGACTTTATGCAGGCCTGCATTGGAAATAAAGGCTATATCATTAAATCATTATTATTGTGATGTCTAAGTTAAATAAAACGAGACACTTCATGATATGTATCGTTTTTATTGGCTGGTTTTTGTGATGATTGCTCATAGATATATATTATGTGCATTTTCCGAAAATTCTAATTTGGGTATATATATTCAAGGCAAGCGTGAACAGGCTGTTACTAAACCAGCGAGCTGCATCTTCGACTCCGTAGTCACTTTACCATCATAATACCGAAGTCAATCACCGGCCAGATGATGAAAAAAAACCAGAATTTTTCGACGTTACTGATATTTATTTTCTAAATCTCTCTTCACGCCGTTCCTTCCTTCAGCTCAAAGGGGTAGTAAGGGGAGGTTTTCCACCACTTAGGGTCAATGGTGCGGTATCCACGGTCGAAGCTCTTCAGCTTCTGCCGCTCTTGAGCCGTCAGTTCGAAGTCGAAGACCTGGAGGTTCTGTTCCACGCGTGACCTGGTTATAGACTTGGGGATCGGGATAACTCCTAGCTCCCACTGTTGAAGAAACATGTAAAAGTTCAAGTAAGCTATACAAGATGTAACTGAATAACAACCTAAATAAAATAAAAAGTACGAGTCCGACTCGCGCATGAAGGGTTCCGTAGCATAATCTAGGTATAACAAGTTTGTTGTATGGGAGCCCCCTTAAATATTTATTTTATTTTATTTTTAGTATTTGTTGTTATAGCGGCAATAGAAATACATCGTCTGTGAACGGACGGACGGACGGACAGCCAAGTCTCAGTAATAGGGTCCCGTTTTTACCCTTTGGGTACGGAACCCTAAAAAATTAAACAACCCCTACACAATTAACTGGTCATCATGAGATCCTCATTCAATGAGTGATATAGAAAATGATACTAAAACTGAACATAACGACAAAATTTAGAATTATTAGCTTCAATATTGGCTGAGATCTCATCAAACCTATTGGTACTATTTCCATCAAACATAGTTAAGAACCATCGCGACGGACAGTCATCGGATTAAAAAGAACCGCACTCATTTGTCCATCCGTTTGGGAGCGACGATGCCACAGACAGACACACAGACACATGTTTAACTTATAACAGTTTGCATTTATAGCACCCCTCTTGTACGTCGGGGGTTAGAAATAAAATATATAATGTTTTATTTGTCGATCCTACCGACTGCGCCATGTAAAATAATTAAACGACGTAAGGCTTCCACAGATCGACAATAAATTATTTAAATCAAGATCAAACAGAGACCAAAACTTACCAAGTATCTAAGCGTGATCTGCGGCACAGTCTTGTTATACTTCTGTGCAATGGCCACCAGCTCGGGGTCATCGACCCTGGGGGGCGGGGCGGTGGGCGTGGCCTTGCTGGGGAACAATGACCCGAAGGGCGTGTAGCCGGTGACCTCGATGCCCTGCGAGCGGCAGTAGGCTAGCAGTTCCGGCTGTTGCAGGTTTAAGTTTAGCTGAAAAAGTCGGATTACGATTATATATCAACAAGAGGCATCTATATGAGTGGCAGTTGGCAGTTGGCTGGAGCTAAGCTCGGGGGAAAGATACAATGTGAAAGGAAAGAAACCATACGAATAGGCTAATCCTAATATTGTTTAAATTCTTTTGCACGCAGATTTCGCCCTATAAACAGAGGTTTTCCGAGCGAGTGAGGTGAAAATACCTTTCCGGATAGAGTATAGGCATCTCCGGCCTCCTTTAATCAACTTATATATTATATACTCGTCGCAGTCATTTAACAAATTATATATATTAGCCCAACAGGAGGTTTTCCAACGCCATATTGCGGATTTTCAGTAGTACTAATTTTTTTACTGGCAACGACGAATTTCTCGTAACTGACGTTGAAAGTCAGTAAATGTCACTGATGTAAGCAAAGAAATATTCCGCAAATTTCAAGTGTTTTTTGCATAATAACGGCAAAACTATCTACAGTGTTAGAAAGTCAAGTTTTTTTTTCAATAGGATTCAGTCTTCATTTCGCAAGAAGAACGAAGAATTGAGCAGCATTCCGGTAAACAATGTATTTAATTTGGTTAATGAGTTAATGACCGACAGAAATATGTTTAAATAAAACAATTTAAACCTATAAAGGTACCGTAACGTCAGGGAGGCTCAAATAATTAATATACGCGATATAATCCGTTTAAATTGTTTTATTTAAATGTGTGACAGTCGCGGAAACCGAAGAAAATATTAAATAGAAATTTGTTTACTTCCTATAAGACAGGTGTCTAAAGTTCGATTACCATGTAAAATTTATAATGTTAGTTCCCGTTTCTGCCACGACTCTTCTTTCCGCACATACTCTACCAGCATCAAGACAACTTAATAATCATAAAAACTGTTTAAACTCACATAAAAATTGTCAGGAACGGCCCGACATGTTTCGAACTCATATGGAGCTTTATCAGGGTCAGCTATCCGTGCTGCTACACGATACGTTAGTAACTAACTTACTTCAATTTGCAGCATGGCGGGTTTTACGTTACTGCTTGAGATGAGTCTCTGCAACTGTGCCTTGTTGAAGTTTGAGACTCCAATGGACTTGGTCAGCCCCTGGTCGCGGGCGGCGACCATACCGCGCCAGGTCTCTAGGTAGTCAGTAGGCGTTGCAGTGACGCTGTTGTTCGGCTTGAAGCATAAATGTCATGTTGTCGATTTCTTTTTTTTTCTCGGATTTCAATAAAATTTGGTGAGTTGGTAAAGTTGCTTCTTCTGACCATGGTAAGCCCAATTTCACGATATGTCCTACAAATTTTTCTCTCCATTGATTTACACAAAATGTATTACAGAAATTGACCCATGGGCCAATTTTTATTTTGTTATTGAATTATTTATTCTTTATTTCGAGCTGTACTAAATTTTTATACAAAATAAGAAAGTTAGTTAAAAGAAATTCCATAAGTACATTTCTTGTAGGTAACTCAATGGAAAATTTTATAGGACATATCGTGAAATTGGGCTTACCTTGTTCAGAATAGCAACTTTACCAACTCACCAAATTTAATTGAAATCTGAGAAAAAACAAAATCAACAACAAAATAAAAATTTGCCCAAATATTAAATAATAAATTTATGAAACTCTAGGAGGCACCCGCAACTTCATACGCGTAATTTTTTTATACCGTGGACGGGTAAAAAGTATCCTAAAACCATGTCTGGATGTCCAGCTATCCCTGTACCGAAATTGGTTGAAATTCGTCCAGCCGTTTCGGAGTGATGCGAAGACATTGGAAATTATGACCAACAAATGGCGCCAGGCTGATGTACCATTCAAAACAATTGACGATCCTGCATCACGCTATTAAGATTTTTCCTGAAATCTACCATAGAAAACTTATTTTCAATACAAATCTAAGAATTTTATTATAGTAACGGGTTGGCTTAAAGTAATGAGAATTTTAAATAAATATTATTTTTTTATAAAATCAGTAAGTATAGGTGTAAACAGTTATATTTTATTAAAATACATCAAAAGTAGTATTTCAATATCCAACTACAATATTCAAAAAGGACCCCATCTTAAATTTTTCGCAACTTGGTTTTAACCCCTCTCATCATACTTTGGACCACATCCGTTACTTTTTTCAATTGGCTTTGTATTCTGCGTTTTAATTGTTTTGGCGATTTTGCTTCCCATCCATCACCAGTCTACTCAGGATTGCCCAAAAATCCTCAATTGGACGAGCTTTAGGGACATTTGGGGGGTTTGACTCCTTGGGTACAAAATGTATGTCTCGTTCCGTCAGCCACTTCTGGGTACTTGTTGCATAGTGGGAGCTGGCTAGATCAGGCCAGAATATGTACTTTCCATCAGAATGGTATTTATTTATAAATTGACACACAATCGGCAAGCACTCCCGCTGATATATTTTGGCAGTGATAGCTGGTCCTGGTGAATCTCTGATCACTGCCTTTGAAATTCATTTGTCAGATATTACGACCCAGACAAGTACTTTCTTTTCAAATTTGAGTTTACATTTAAATTTAACATTGTCTGAAACAGTACTTTTATCGGCTGTGTAAAATCCGTCATTACCAGGCATGTTATCGTTGGTAAATGTGAAGTACTTTTCGTCATCCATTACTATTGATATTTCTTTACCCAAATGGTTTCTTCGTAATCGCCTGCACTTGCTAGGTATTTCTTCAAGTTGTTTATCGGAATATTTGGGTGCTTTTTGACGCTTGAAGTGTTGAATATTGTTTTTCTTTAAAATATTCCTTATACAACCACGGGACACCTCATATTTTATGGCTAACTTGTTCTGTGACACACCAACCCTGTTTTGTGCAAACTTAGCCACTTTCTTCTGAACACTAGCAGTCAGGATTGGAGGTCTACCTGTTTTTGGTAAATCTTTTGTACCAACACCAAGTTCCCATCGGCGGATCAGGCGGTAAATTGTAGATAAAGAGAAATTTTCAATTTCGAAGTGTGCACTCCCCTAAGATTTTTCACGCCGTCCAAGAAGTTGATAGACGCGTTCACGCATCAACTCTCTCGCAGACATTATTTATAATAGTATACCAATTTTTTTGGTATAAATTAAAAAGATTGTCATTGTTGACGTATTTTATAAAAAAGAAAATCAATTTATACTTTTTTTCTCACCGGCCAGTATCCACCGAAATCATTCTCATTACTTTCAGCCAACCCGTTATAGATGTAATGTACCATTATCCTTAACGTGGTTACGCACCACATTTTTTATGAATTAGTGATAGGAAGATCAAAGCACAAAGAAAAATTGAAATGTGTAACCTGGCGGAAGAGACCTGGAATCGAACCCGGTACCTCTGGATTACCGTTCCAACGTGTTAACCTTTCCACCACCCTAACGCCAACCTTTCGAATATTTTCTCATGCTCGTGTGTAACGCGTAACCTGGCGAAAGACATTTAAATTTTTCTTTGTATGTCTTTCATAAACTTTTCTAATAAATTTTATCACTACTGTCCCCTGGACCACGGGACAGAATAACAACAAGAAAAAAGTTGATCCACCCATAAACAAGAACAGAGCAATCTCGTCAAGTTATAATCAACTAGCTTTTGCCCGCGACTACGTCCGCGTGGAACTTGGAAGTATGGAAGCAACCTCGTACAACACGATAGATATCCACTTAAATAATCACCTTAATTAATAAAAGGGATTATTAAAAGCGCCTAAGCAAATGTAAGAGCAATTGTCCTTTTGGCCTAATCATTACATTTCCTACAGGGTCATCAATGTCATCATGAATTACTTACTCGGGTCAGGACCGAAAAGTTTGATGAAATTAAGTCGTAGTTAGCGAGGAATTAAAAACAATTGAAAAAGTTCCGTTGTGCGACAAAAAATTACGATACAATAAGGAACCTTAAAATAGAACATTAAGGTACGTTATTGAAAGGTTAATTGTCGTCGCACAACGGAGACATTGACACAAATATTAATTGAGTGAGTTAAGGGTGAGTTAAGGTTGCAAACTTTTTGGTCTTCACCCACTCACTTTTCAATCTTTTTAGAGATAATTCCAGGATGAAAACTATCCTATGTCCTTCCTCGGACCATAAAATATCTCCATGCCAAATTTCATCAAAATCGATTCAGCAGTTTAAGCGTGAAGAGGTAACAGACAGACAGGCACACTTTCGCATTTACAATATTAGTATAGTATGGATAGTATGGATACTCACGTAGGTATCGACAGGCCAGTGAATCAGGTACAGGTCTATATACTCCAGCCCCAGCTGCTGAAGCGAGTGCTTCAGGGCTGAAATCACCGAGTTCTCAGCATGCTTGTCGTTCCACAACTGGAACATTAAAAAGTAATGTTAATGTGTGCCAGTTTTGTAGTGATGGGCAATTCATGTCACTTGTCACATCATACATTTCGTTCATTACCTTCATTTCGTTCAGTGGATTTATACAAACATCATCACCATCATTTCGTAATATAAGTATGACTTCATAATGTCAATAAATAGCATCATTCAGTTCAGTTCGTATTGAGTGGTTGCGAACGAAAGATATACTGATATAGTAAATTGTTTAATCCTTCAGTGAGTGAATGAGTTCCTGACATGAATGAAAAGATAAACTTCATTTGAAACACTCACTCACGAACGAAACACCTCTACTAAGGGCACGTATCATAAAAATATCGAAAAGATGTTATGCTAACATCTGTACTTATACTTGTTATACAACTAAACGAAACACCACGGAACCAAATGAAGTAAATGAACGAAATGACTGACATATATTGAGAGAGCTAAAGACATGAATCTCCTTCATTTGAGTGAAATAATTTGCGCATCTCTAGCGCTTAGCCCATGTGGAGTGATCGTCCCGACTGGCAATACAATACGATATGATACGACACGGCACAGCACAGCAAATCACAGCACAACACAACACTACACAACACATACATAGGTCACTGGATTAAACTCACCTTTGTAGTGACGAACAGATCTTCTCTTTTTACTGTCCCGTCTTCTATCTTCTTCTTGATAGCCTTTCCGACCTGTCGATATGAATAATATTTCATTTATGTTTTTTATCGTAATACAACGTGATTGCAATATTGCATAAGCTTAATTTGACAACATTTCAAATTTTCAAAAAGTGTTTAGTTTTAAACTAATTTCATTGATTTATTATCACATCAAACAAATCAAATGCCTAGATACAGTCTAATATTACATGCAAGAGGTGATTTAGTAAAGACAAATCATCTCAAAAGTAACCTTATGCCAAACGTCCAAAAGCGTTGTTTTTCTTAGAGCTTAATAATGAATCAGACGTTCTATAAATATAAAACAACATAGAGGAACTGTTCAATATTCCGAACATTCGCGTTGTGGAGGCCAACGTCCGCATACTTATTTGTTGTTTCATCAAGCAACAACCTGCGGTTTGCTTTACCATAGTGGCGCTATAAACAGCTAATGTGGCAATAATGTTCATGCGTCAATATAAACGTCATTAGCGATTTGTCAAGGATTTTTCATCAACCAAATTCATAACATTGTTTACCGGAATGCTGCTCAACCTTTCATTATTTCTTACTAAAAAAAATTACTCATCACTGTGGATAGTGGTTGCTTTATTAGATAATTTACTTAGTCTTGTTTCCTTTTCGTTTACATCAGTGACATTCACTGAGTTTCAACGTCAGTTACCAACAAGCTGGTTTTTAGCCTACACAATATTGTGGATTCCAGTGGTAGGTACTAATTTATTTTACCTACTGATGACAAATCTTTGGTGACTGACGATGAAAGTCGGTGAATGTCACAGATGTAAACAAAGAGGAAACAAGACTTTAAGAAATATTTCGCAAATTCAAGTATTTTCTGCATAATATAGGCAAAACCATCCACAGAGATGAAAGTCAAGTTCTTTTCAATAGGATTCAATTTTTATTTCGCAAGAAAAACGAAAGATTGAGCAGCATTCCGGTAAACAATGTTTTGAATTTGGTTAACGACAAAACCTTGAGAAATCGCTACTGACGTTTAGTAATGCAAATAGAAAACGTATGCTCATTATTGCCACATGAAAGCTGTTTGTAGCGTCACTATCTCTGGGCTGGACCGGCACTTGATATTCTATAATATGTGGAAGCCCCTGGGCACAGAATACTACTACATACAGAATGGACACACACACCCCCGCACCGAATCGAGTTACCACACCCCGCAAGAGCACCGAGTTGGAATCGTGTTGGCTGCGTAGAAAATTTTGAATGGGTTGTGTATTGTGCATAGGTGCTTATGCAACTATAAAATAACAAGTAGTTGTTGTAATGCGTCTGACGCAGCACATTGACACTGAAATTCAAGAGTCAGTTTTTAGTAGGCAGTGTCCGCTCTGTGCTCTGGCCCAGGTTTACTCTTTACACATACCTGCGACTCTGTATCATAGATATGCGCGGTATCAATGTGTCGGTATCCGGCGTCTATCGCCCAGACGACTGCATCTTCTACCTCGTGCCCTTTCGGCTCCACACGACCCTATAAAGACAAGTAATAAAATAAATAATGGCTTGCAAACTCAGGTGAAATCAGAGAAGCTCAACATCTGGGCAAAATGAAAATCAGCGCTGGAACTGCGTCGCATCACAGCGACTAGGCTCCCAGTAAGTACAAAGATGAGCTTTTCATTTTGGCATTGTTTAAATATTTGTTTATTTTGTGTTAATTTTTGTATTTTTTTTATATACATAATACTGTGTTATGTTACTTTTGGCAATAAAAGTATTATCTTTCCTTATTTTTTTTAAATTCCGAACGCATAAGTGCGAACGAAACAGCCTACGAAATTATCTCATAAATACAACCAAATGACACCAATGGGAGGCTCCATCTTGAAATACGCTGTGATGGTGGTTAATTAGTATTTATATGCATTGGTGATCGAAAGATGATCTGCATATCGGTCATTCTCCAGACGTACATTTTTGCTTGTCTTCGCTGTTTAAAAATATAAAATTGTTGATTTAAGTATGTCTTATATTTTTTTATGGTAGCAGGTATTCGTATTGAGCTGTACATGAATTTTCAAGAACATATTTAAAACCCTTCGGGTAGAAAAAAAAACTTTTAGTCCTATTCTCCTAATTGACACGTCGCGTCCCACTACCCAAATTACTTACATAGCAATTTCTCCTGATGATATACATGAAGAAAAAACAATGTAAGCAAGATTATTAAACAAAAGAATACATGTTTTAATTGCACAAAAAAAACCTAGTCAATACAAATAATATATCACAAAGATATCAATTTTAGTAACTATGTCTCGAAACGTATAATAATTGACGCGTCGCGGTCGGTTGTGATCACACAAGTCCTCTGAAAGTAGGTACGGATCTCACTAACGCATTTCGGTGAAGCGGTCAGTCGTGCCCAGAGCCCCGTGTGGGATGGTTGTGTCAGCTGTGTACGGGTTGCGGACTATGAATGTAAGTATCTAATTCACGCGTTTTGGCTCACGAAATTTCTAATTAACACGTTCACGTTTTAAAAATCAACCAGTAACTCTATCGCGCAGAGAATTTTAGTGTACATTAAAGGCCGCATTATTTAATAGATACTAGATTCTGTAGATTATTACATGTACCTATAAAAAGTTATTTTGTATTTTTCAAGAATCCCTAATTCACAAGTCTAATTCACGCATCAAAAATTAACGCGTTAATTAGAATTTAACCATCCATGCGGTTCTAATCATCAGTTTGGATTTTTTTCTAGAAGATTTTTATTTATTTTTTATTTTATTTATTTAGAACATCAACAGCATTACATTATTAATAGTAGATTTGTATATATAATAGTAATAGTACCTATAATATATAGTCACATCTTCGTGGGGTCATTTTAAAACCTCATCAGGTAGCAAGCTGTATTTCTCAGGGCTGGAAAATTCTAGCCGAAGCGGTTTTTCCATATATTAGCACCATCAGGCATGAACAATATTTCTTACTTGAATATAAACCCTGTGTCTGATAGAATAATAACAATGAAGCTGAACACCAATTTATGTCTTCTCGACATCGTGCAAGTTTACAACACGGTCCACGGAAGAGGATATCAACTAGAGGAAACTCTAGACAGAATACCAAGCCGGCAAATCGCAATAGTATTGGGAGACTGGAATGCTAAAACAGGAAGCTCAGAAATAGTCCATGAAATCCTAGACACCATTGGAAAATATGGTCTAGACTCTAGGAACGAACGAGGTCAGAGGCTTGCAGAGTTCTGTGTTCTGTGTCTGACCATTACTTCAACACTCTTTCACCATCACAAAAGATGACTCTACACTTGGAAGTCTCCTGGAACCTGGGTCATTTTAGGAATCGGATAAACTACGTACTGGTAGACAAGCGCTGAAAGTCATCTGTCAAAAATGTGAAAACCTTCCCTTGAGCTGAATGCGGTTACTGGTTACCTCCTTCGCCATTCGTCTCAAAACCGTTTACCGTAACGCGTGACCTAAACCCAGAACTTAGAATCCAATAGAGCGATCCCATTTTCAGAATCTGACGGAAGCGACGCTCATGAATTTAGATCCACCGCGGACAGGTGATGCTGAGTCCAGGTAATAAATGAAGATTTTGAGGATATCGTATCTAAGAGAGGAAGGGATTGTTGAAGGTCCATATGGATCACTGAGGAAACGTGGAACCTAATTCAGCGCCGGAAAGTAATTCAAATTAATGCCCGTCAAGACTCCAAGGTGAAAAGGGAATACTCGAAACTATGTAAAGCAATTCAAAGGGAACGCCGCAGAGACAAGAACGAGCATATGCCGAGAAGTCGAGTCGCGTCCACTTAAATTTCAACCCCGGATCTGTTCAAGAAAGTTCGCCTGCTGAGTCGAAAGTTCAAACCCAAGTTCTGGGTCATTATAAATCACGATAAGCAACCGCTGCATGGGTTTGACAAAATTGCAGAACACTGGCGTGGCCACTATTAGCAGCTGTACAAAAGACCCTGTACATCCACCGACACTCGGTTGCACTGGGGACTTCTGAACCTGAAGCCCAACATCTTCAAATCAGAGATAATAGCAGCAATCGATCGCTTTAAAATTAAAACAGCTCCAGGACCAGACGACATTACTTCCGAGGTTTTCAAAGCTCTGGGTGATAAAAGCAGCCATATCTTGCACAAGATCTGCCACCACTTATGGCAAAACGGCAGATGGCCAAAAGTCTGGACCCAATCCGTCATCATCCCGTTACACAAAAAAGGTCCAACGAAAAAATGCGACAACTACCGCACACTTTTACCGCAAGGCTTTTGACTGTGTCGACTGGGACTGTCTATGGGATATTCTGACCGATTTGGGTGTTCCTTGCCTCCTCACTGCACTTCTACACTACAGCCACTTTACTACAACAGCCAAGGACCAGTGAGAATAGATAAGACGTCATACAATCCCTTCAGTTTCCAAAAGGGTATAAGACAAGGTTGCAGTCTTTCACCAATCCTGTTCAATATGTACGGCGAATACATCATAAGGAGGATAGGAACATCTCCGCCAACACTAAGACTACCTTAGTCCGAACTATGGTGTTCTCCCTATTTTTATACGGCTCAGAAACATGGACACTGAAGAAAGCGGACCGTGATCGAATTGATGCTTTCTGCTGGAGAAGAATGCTGCGCATGCCACGCCAACGCACCGATCTTAGCCCAACTCAAGATCCGAACTAAACTGTCGACGACCTATCTTCGCAGGGTTCTGGAGTACTTTGATCGCATTGCCAGGAAAGACAGTGATAACCTGGAAAAACGACAATCACTGGAAAAGTTGAAGGCAAGCGACCAAGAGGCACGATACGCTGGACAGACCAGATTCTCACAACCCTTGGCACTACAGTACACGATGCTCTACACACGGCTACTGACAGCAACAGATGGCGCCGCATCATCCGGGAATGACCACGACCCTCAGCAATGAGGCAACCAACGCAAGTAGAAGGAGGAGATAATATAGCAAGCGTAGCGAGGGCGGGTACATGTATAAATTATTTATTATAAAATCATAATAATTCAATTTACATACGTAATTGCATACCTAACCTACCTAGTAACTAACGGCCGGTGTGCTTGTTTCTTGAGTACTTAGGTACTTTCATATTATTTAAAACATAGCTTATATCATATAACTGTCACCATATCAGTCATATATTATTACACGAAACGTTTTTATTTTAATTTTAAAAAATATAACTGAATTTGTATAATTAACGCGTCGCTTTTCTAATTAACACGCCATACAAAAAGTCAAAAATTCTAATTAACACGTTGTTTTTCTAATTCACGCGTCATATAAATTTTAATTTGCTTATAAGTAATGAGCCTTTAATAATTATAAAGTTCCCTATCCACATTTAAGTTTCAATGGTCGATATGTTACTATATTTCAGATAAAAATGATTGAAAAGTAAGTAGAAAAAAAGCGACGCGTTAATTAGAATTAGAACACAAATCTGGAGAATGACCGATATAATTTCACTCTAACAGCCTGAAGAACGAGCGCGTCATTGATCGATAGTCCTTGCTGTCAGGATCTACAAACTGCAGTTCATTCATTTTTCTTTGCCATGGTTATTTCGAAATGTTCTTTTTTATTGACCATTTTTCAGTTCTCAATAAGAGTGGCTGAAGCAGGGCTGAAGGGATTTACCTTCGAAACTTAATAAAAAAACAACTAGTTGATACACGGTTTGACACTGAAACGTGTCAGAATTTGAATGGTTTGACACTGACGTGTGTCATAATTTCAACGATTTGACCTACGTTCAGACAGTAGGTAAACTGCATTCACACGAGGAAAGGTTACAGAGGTCCACATCCCCTCTCCAATTCTACACGCCTATTGTCAAACCTCAATAAAAATTCTGTCTTAATTTGACCCTCTAGGTTGGTTAGGACCAACTCGATACACGAGTCGTTGAGCGATGCGTGAAGCGACGCTGCGGCTCTCGCGGGAAATAATGCTGTAAGGTAAGGGGGGGGGGGGCTCTAATGTGGTAAGACTGACGGTTAGTTAGTTATTGGACTGTGGCAGTCTTCTCCCGCTGATAATCTGAAAATGCTTCTCCATAAACACAGTCATACGTCTAGAGTCGGACTACAATAACGTTTTGAATTTTAATGAACTAAGTAGGTAAGTATGGCAATATTAGCCAAAGGGTAACCAGCAATCTTACTACTTGTATATTTTTATTTCAAATTTACCCATCATTATTTTTTGTGTTTTGAATCCTCTAAGGGCTAGCAGTATGTCAAGTAAACTCACTGAATACAAGGCAAATTCCTCCTAAATATATTTTATACTTTTTTTGTAAATATTTTTATGTAATACCGATCAAAGCTTAACTTACCAACATTTTTTTTTTATATATTAAGATTGCTAGAATCATTAGATTCTAGCCAGTTTAAAGATTAAGAATAATGCACAAGTATCAAGACTACTTTGTGCCTTCTATCGTCAGTGTTGTCATATACCGATTTACAGATAAAAAAATAAAACTGCTGGGGCAAAGATATTTTAGCTTACCGTGGAGGAAAATCCGAGCCACGTCCCGAAGCCGAAGGTGGGGACGCTGTGCTGGTCGTTCAGGGTCCGCCACGGAGCCACGCCACTGCTCTTTATCGCCAGAGCCTGTGGACACCAGGCAATATTTTCAATTATCCATGGTTATGGTTATAAATAAATATTAAGGGACAATCATACACAAATCGACCTAGTCCCAAACTAAGCAAAGCTTGTACTATGGGTACTAGACGACGATATACATAATATACAAATACATATAGATAACATCCATGACCCAAGAACAAATATTTGCCCCGGCCGGGATTCGAACCCGGGACCGCCGACTCAATAGGCAGGTGTCTACAAACCGTGCCAAACGCGTCGTTATGGTTATATGGTTATGGTTATGGTTATATGGTTATGGTTATATGGATATGGTTATGGTTATATGGTTATTGTTATATGGCTATGGTTATGGTTATATGGTTATGGTTATAGTTATGGGCTCCGTTTTCCGCACTTAGCCCGTGTATATTCGAGCTGTTGAATTATGTATTGTATCCACAATTAAATGTTTAAAGCAAGAAAAAAATATAGTACATTAAAGCCTGACCACTAATATAATTGTCAAGAAGGCGCTATTTATAAGATTTATATGGCAACAATTTTGAAACTGTCAGTACTTAAAGTTCGCGAAAACATAATATTCGCAAGTGAACATTTTTTCTATGACAGTCATGTTTACTTTTATTATTTTCTAAATCTATTATCAAAATAAGAAAGAAATTATTAAAACACTATAATCAAATACCATTACTTTTCCAAAGATACTGGGTTTGAGTCCGGGTATAGACCACGTATGAGCGCAATTAAATTTATCTTTGCGTGTTGATCTTTAAATACATTATTATCTTTATCTAAACGTTGAGTTGGTACTCAAATGAAACAAAAAGCTAAGCCTCAAGCTCCTGCAAGGCCAACCAGTCCAACTATAAGTACTTGATGTGCCATTATATGTGCCGCCAATTACATATAAATGTATGTAAAGTACACCGTGTTTTTAGGGATCAGTTGGTAAAACTGGGTCCTTTATAATTTATGAACTTTTGTCTGTCCTGTCCGTAGTACACATAGACGTACGTAATTTTTAGGTGTAATATTATGGATTTTTTATCAAAACGCGTCGCAATTATTTATTGTTTATTTCAGCAAACGGGTATTTAATTTAATAATTATATCATAATATTAGCGACTTATAGACACGTAAAAAAAAGGAAACTAAATCGCTCTCATGCTTGGTCGTCCAGGACTCAAACCAGTACACAATGAAAACCCGGTTATTTTCTCATAATATAACCGGTTTTTTGTACGATAAAATAACCGGGTTTAGATTCCCTACAAACCAGAAAAGGATTCGAAACAGGCGAGCACCGAGCGCAATCTAGTTTTTTCTTTCCACTTTGGTCTTCGTAAGACCTATTTAGGTTTATCATAAAAATATATCGACGTAAAAAATGTATTCACCTAAACCAAAAAATACTGGTAAGTCAATTGTAAATGAAGAAGATACAAAATAAAACTTACCGGCCCGAATATCGACAAAGCGATCACTAAAAACTGCATGTTGCGTGCGCCTGCGCAGAAAGATGCCGGGACACTGCGTCGCGTCGGTCGGAATTGGGATTCGTTGGTCATTCAATACAACAACACAACGTACTAAGGCATCAGACGCACCGCCGGCAAGCAGGCTGAGAGCGAGACTCGGACCACAATAACACTTCCAAATCCAAACAAATAAACTGTCAAACACTTACTCGTAATTTCTTTATGAAATTTGCGTAAGAGGCGTCTGTTTTTGGCCAAAATTCCGCCGCAAACGGTCGCCTAGTACGTAAATTCTATAATTATTTTCGCAAAATTTAAATCGGCCCGACAGAACATTACTAATCAAAACTGGCTTCACTTTAAAGCGCTGACTAGGTTTATGGCATATTTATTCTAAGTTCGGAAAACAGAAGTCGATTTTATTGACCACCGCCATCTTTTATATGTTTGGATAATAACATGAGCAAAGAATATAAGTACTCAAGATTAGTGTCTTAGAAAAATATTCAAACCATCGAATGAATACATCGCGTGGTGACAACGAAAACTCACTAAAATTTCTGTCACTTATAAGTAAATTGGCTGAGATTTGAGCTTTGTTTTAAGAGGGCTGCCATCCGTCTGGGTTACCCCGGATTCATCCTATTTTGGAGGACCGGCCGTCCGGGCGGATTTTCAAAAAAGGTCCGGTAAAAAAAAAAAATTTAAAAAGTTTTTTTTTAAGTATTTTTCCGGATTCAGCGAATTTAGATGACAGCCCTAGATTTAAGTAGTTGTTACTTAGTGATTGGTTGTTAACAGACAGACGAAAGGATAATCAGCCTAGGAAATAAGCTAGCTACTCCTACAATGGCCGGTAGGTACGAGTATGTTAAACGATAAATGCAGCCATTGCGTAAGATGCAGATGTGAACAGGTTCCATTGTGAGTCGATCTTCTGAGCAAGTCGATACGTAATCATCCATATTGAAGCATTGAAGCCTTATTCTTTTTGAAAACATTTTTTTTTCTAATTATCACAAATATATTGATAATATTAACCAACTTTTTAATGTAAATAATACTTTTCCCTGAGTTCTAGATAGTAACATTACATAGCTATTTCATGCTTTTAATGCGTGTAGTCGAAAATAAAATTGAAACTGTAGGTTTCAAATATATAGCAATAAGTCTCAAAAGCCCTGTTCTAAGTAGTAACATTGCTAATATGTTAAGAAACATGTTTGATCATAGAGAAAAACGTCTAAATTCAAAGATTATCGGTCCAACGTGTCTAATCCAGAGGTACCGGGTTCGATTCCTGGTCTCTCCCACCAGGTAACGAATTTTTGACCTTCGATCTTTGTATCAATGGTTTAAAAAGTTAGTACATAATATATTTTTGGATTTCATAGCAAATGGTACGATCATCTCTTCCATAACACGCATACTGCACCCAAACGCGTAGATAACCCCAGTGTTATCGCTCGCTCTGCACTAGAGATGGGGATTCGTGCACTTAAATCACTGTGACTGTCGTTGCAGTTCCAAAAAAGTAGCTGTTAATTAACTTTTAGATGCGTCCCACTGATCGCGCGGCTCTCAGTCTAACTGCTAATGAATCTAGATCCGAGTACGTACAAATACAAATACAAATATCTTTATTTTGCAAAAAATATGGTCCATAATATGGTAATATGGTACGTTCACTCTGTTTCCTCACCTCTCTCTTACTCGTCTATGTTTCAAAAGGTCTCCCCTAATCCTATAACAATCTTAGAATGTTCTGTTATCCCTGTAGGTACCAAAATTGGTTAAGATCCGGGATAAAAACGGAACATATAGTATAACTTATAGATGACGTGGTTGGGCAATACCTACCTACGCTGTGGTAAATCATACTGTGCCAACGATCCTGGGTTCGAATCCCGGCAAGAGCACATATGTGTGTGATGATCTCGAATACTTGTGCCTGAGTCATATGGCTTTTATTTGTATATAAATATGTATTTTTCTACATAAGTATGATATGAATATCATTGTCTAGTACCCATAAGGGCCTTATCACACTTGCGATTTGCGAGCGTATTTTCTATACAAATAAGCGACGCGGCGTAGACGCTGCGCGATCGCCTTCATACAAAATACGCTCGCAAATCGCAAGTGTGATAAGGCTCTAAGACAAGCCTACTAGAGCTTACTGTAGTAGGACTAGGTCGATTTGTATGACGTTTTTCGATAAATAAATAAGAAAACATAAAAAAAAGTTTAGTCATCTTCGGACGTTTTACCACGGTCAACGATGTTTTGTTGTGATCATATTATGAGAAAATCACATCAAGTCACAGTTACAAGACGGCCGATCACTGCGATTTTTGATCGTAACATTATTTCCAAGCCACCTCTATTCAGTACCGCTGCAGTCTTCGCAGACGCCAGTTGTTATGATTTGTGCAGTTTTTATATTAGTAAGCGTCGCTTTTGCCGTGAGTATTATTTTTAACCGACTTCCAAAAAATGAGGAGGTTCTATTAAAACATTGATACAAAGGTCAAAGTTCAAAGAAAAAAATTAATGGTGGAAGAGGCTGGGAATCGAACTCGGCACCTCTGGATTGCCTGTCTGGGTCTGGGTTGCTGGATTGGCAATCCAGAGGTACCGGGTTTGATTCCCAGTATCTTCCACCAGGTAACTCAATTTTGTTTTTCTTTGAGCTATGATCTTTGACCGATTCTCAAAATTATTTTTTAGTTGAAAGAGTAGGTATACTCTTGATGTGGTCCCATTGTCACCATGTCGGGATCTGATGATGGGATCCCAGGGATATCGAGGGCAACCCTCAAATGTAGCACTAGCAATGTCTTTCACGTATTTTATAACGTTGTTCAGCTATTTGCGTCTGGTAGTCATCATCTCATTATGCTGAGCTGATGATGGAAGGTCAACCCCTTAATGGTTGGAGTTAGGTGATAAATTCTAACGAGATGCATGCAAACAAACCCTCCCCGATCACCCCGCTATATGTATTTTATTTAAACAACTAAAAAGCAAATATAATAAAATAACAAATTTTTTTTTAATTGAGTCCGACTCGCGCATGAAGGGTTCCGTACCATAATCTGTAACAAGTTTGTTGTATGGGAGCCCTATGGGAACCCTAAAAAAAGGACCGACTTCAAAATAAACGGCAAAGCCAAAAAATTGGGCAAGTGCGAGTCCGACTCGCGCATGAAGGGTTCCGTACCTATATATATATATATATATATAATTTTAACTTTAATTAATTTTAACTTTATTTAATTAATAATTTTAACTTGTTATAGATTATATATATATATATATATTTGTTGTATGGGAGCCCCCTTAAATATTTATTTTATTTTATTTTTAGTATTTGTTGTTCTAGCGGCAATAGAAATACATCATCTGTGAAAATTTCAACTGTCTAGCTATCACCGTTCTTGAGATACAGCCTGGTGACAGACGGACGGACGGACAGCGAAGTCTCAGTAATAGGGTCCCGTTTTTACCCTTTGGGTACGGAACCCTAAAAACCAATGAAATTAAATTATTTAACTCTAATTGTAAAATTGCAACGGACAGAAAAATAGCCCGTTTATGTACAGATTACACTTGAATTACTTTTTGAAGTTGGTGCCAAACTCCCATGATTCTGGAGTTTTCTTGACTAAATGCCTCTAACTCTTTAAGGTGCGTCTACGCTAGGCTCATGCTCGGCTGCGTTCCGCCAGTTGTCGGTTTTTTGACGAACACAAAGGGATTTGCCGCGCGCTCGCAATGCGCTCGTGGACGTGTCCGTTGTACGTCCACACTTGACGCCGCGAACGACGAAGCCGAGAACGCTCCGCTCGTGCTTCGGTCGTGCTCGGATCGTCTAGCGTAGACCCACCAGTTTGCTTGTTTCCAGTGCGCACGCGCAGAAGGCGCGGCGCCGCTGGCCCAGCTCAACGATGGACGCAAAATGCCGGTGCTCGCGCTTGGCACTTGGCTGGGGAACAGCACTACGGTAAATTGCTTTACATAGTAACTTAGTTATTTAATTAATAATTTTTCATCAATTTCACTACTCCTAGGTTGTCTGAAAGAGATCACTTTTTAGCGATAAGACCGCCTGTTGTCTAACCGTTATTTATACATTGCCTTGTTTCCTTTTGTAAACTTTTATTGGTGTGCAATAAAGCATTATTGTATTGTGGGTATTGTATTTACATAGTATATTGCAAAGTAACAGTCTGTTAAGAGCCCTTATTCCATTTAAAATTTATTTTTTTCATATTATTATGATATGACAAATATATTTATAATTTCAACCAACTTTTTGAAGTGAATAATACTTTTCCCCGGGTTCTAGGTAGTAACATAGCTATTTCATGCTTTTATTGCGTGCAGTCAAAAATAAGTAAAAAAACTAATTTTCCGCGTGTGGGTATTGTATTTACATAGTATATTGCAAAGTAACAGTCTGTTAAGAGCCCTTATTCCATTTAAAATTTATTTTTTTCATATTATGATATGACAAATATATTGATAATTTCAACCAACTTTTTGAAGTGAATAATACTTTTCCCCGGGTTCTAGGTAGTAACATAGCTATTTCATGCTTTTATTGCGTGCAGTCAAAAATAAGTAAAAAAACTAATTTTCCGCGTGAATTTTGTAAATTTCGAGTAGTTTTTAAAACAAAAATTATCAATGAAAAATTCAAATAGGTATAGGTACCAATAAATCCCAATAGCCCTGTTCTAGGTAGTAACACCAATAATATGTTAAGAAACATGTTTGATCGTAGAGAAAAATGTCTAAAACAATCAGTATTCTAAAACGAATAAGGCCTTAAGAGGCACTAGCATGATATAGTTAGCAGCGACCGTAGGACTTACGGCTCATTATCCGTTCAGAAATGCTGATTGTTTAAACATTTTTCTCTATGATCAAACAGTATGTTTCTTAACATATTATCAATGTTACTACTTAGAACATGCATGACTATTGAGATTTATTGATATATATTTAAAACCTACAGTTTCAAGTTTTCGTTGATAATAATGTGAAAAAAAGTTTTTTAAAAGCATTAGGTCTCTTTAGTAGCCAATAAAGGTGTGGACACGAAAAAAAATCATCGTTCATATTTTTATATATAAAAAAACGTTTTTTTGTAACTTTTCTTTTATATAAATACAATAAAAAAAGTTAATATAGTGTGTGTATGAAATTCCGTCCTTTTAGATTTCACGTTTTTCATCATTTGCTGAACAACATAATCAGAGACTTATTTTTTCCATTTCGTCTTTAAAGTTTTTAAGACTTGCAAAACTTTATTTTACAAAGCAATTATATCTGTGTTAAACTTTTTTTTTCAGCATAAGCATGTAAGCCTCTTTAGATAATATATTGTATAGATGATGTAGGTATAACATGATAATACTTATAGCGTGAAGAGTGATCAAGCGTTACGTGATATTTCATTATTTTTTACTACGCTGCGAGAAAATCTCACTTCCTGCACCTCTAGCACAACTGTCAGAAGCGACTATTTCTCGCGCGATATAATTGCCTGTCTCTTTTTGTACAGTAATGTGAGAGGGTGACGGATAGCGCTATGTCGCGCGACAAGAGTCGCGAAGCATAGTTGTGCTAGACGGGCAGGTAGAGATGTGTTCAAGTAGCTCAGTATATCACCTATCATCTCAGTATTACTCACTCTCTCTCGCTCATGAAAGGAATGTTGCCATGCTGCCGTGAATCTAATTGATCAACATCTCTAGTTCTCTACTCACTCGTGAACGATGTACCTAGTCTAAAGATCTACTGAGCTAAATGAGCTAAAAGACTGATACATATCTCGGTGAGCTAAAGACACGTAAGTATCACTCTTTTCACTTTAGTGATACATTCTGCTCATCTCTACTTCCTGGCCAAGACAAGACGTTTAACTTTGGACAAACCACGAACGGCAATGATTAAAGCCGCAGATCGCACACGTATGGCCCTCACCTTCGGTTTGCGCCACAAACAGCGATCTGGGACATTCACTTATTCACCACCCTATTATTGACAACCCGGTTGGCGCAGTTTGTAGTGAACCTGTCTACTGCCGGCTGTTCGAGTCCCGGCCAGGGCAAATATTTGTGTGATGAAATCGAATATTTGTTCCTAGGTCATGGATGTTATCTATACATATATGTATGTATTTATATACCTATTACTAGCTGCACCGCGCGGTGTTACCCGCTGATCCCACAGGAACACAAAAACGGATAAACAGTAGCCTATGTGTTAACCCGGGGTGTCAGCTACCTTCATACGAAAATTTATCAAAATTGGTCCAGCCGTTTGAGCGTGAAGAAGTAACAAACATACACATAAACAGACCAACCCACTCACAAACTTTCGCCTTTATAAAATTAGTGTGATGTATATCGTCGTCTAGGGAGACCGGGGTTGGAAGTCACACGGGTTAGTTGTCACAGCGGCCATAACTGACAACTAAACGCACGAATGAGTTTACCGACCGGTGTCCAAGGATCGCGAAAGCTAAACCCCCCTCCGTACTTTACCTCAGTCGGCTCCGGTATGTTGTGACGGAGCCACGTTCGTTTACTTTTTTCCGCCAGTAAAAGTATTTTTTTGTGCATCTGTGTTAAATCTCGTAGGTACACTTTTATTTTGCATATTAATATGCTTCTTCGTGTATTGTTCAAGTTGAACTTGTGTATAATCATATTGTTATAAGGTTTTTAGTGGAAACGTTCATTTGAATTTATATTGTAAGATTATTTTCTAAAACGTGTTTTGGGGCAGGTTGTCTCAGGTCGACGGGGGCTGGTAGTCACGTGTGACTACCTTATTAGCTGAAAGCGAATTTAGTTTTTGGGTGTTTTTATTAATTATGAATACGTATTTCGTTACTTTCCTGGTCACAGTGACTTACATACATCATTTAAGTTTATATAAAGTACTAGCTGAAAAAAAATTTTTTTTTTGAGTTTTTTTAATTAATTACGAATATTTCGTTATTTTCCGTTACAGTAACTTACATAAAACATTTTTATCTTCAATAAGAAAAAAACTTGTTTGATATAAATGTGTGTATTATTGTATATCCCTCTTATTTTACTATGTGATTACGTACCCTAGCACCTGTGACAACCATCCCTGACACGGGGTTAAAAGTCACATTTCTCTTTTTTCATAAAAATAAAAATATTTCCTCCGTACATAATGTTGGTGAAAAAGTATTGATATATTTTTAAACTCAAATAAATACACTATCCATTAAATTATCTTTTATCATCCCCAACTAAAAACAATAGTACTACAAATGCAAAAGAAATAAAATGTGGCTTCCATACCCGGTCTCCCCTACAAGCTTTACTTAGTTTGGGACTACGTCGATTTGTGAAAGATATTTATCTTATCACTACATATTTTTTAGTATAAAACAAAGTCGCTTCCTGCTGATTGTCCTATGTATGCTTAGATCTTTAAAACTACGCAGCGGATTTTTAATAGCTAGAGTAATTTAAGAGGAAGGTATATATATGTATAATACATGCATAATTTATCAGAAGCCTAAGGGTCGCTAGCTTATTATATAACAGTTGCATTAAACTACGATTATCTGCAGGGCCGAATCAAACCAGTCCGAAGCGAGGTAGAGAAAGCAGTTCGGTGGGCGATCGAGGCTGGGTACAGACACATAGATACGGCCTGGACATACAACGTGGAGGATCAGGTCGGCCGAGCCATCAACGCTATGGTGGGGAAGTGGCAGCGGCAGCAACAGCTGTTGACGACCACCACTCCCAGGGTAAGCTTCAAAACACTGAAAATTCTGTGGCTAAATGTTTTAAACTAAAGCCAAAAGTTTAATGGTTCAAGGCATGGTTCGAACATGCATCTCCAACGGCTTTTAAAGACCAACATAGGCATCCTAACCTATTCGACCACTGAACCTGATACGATAACCATTGAATCTTCAATCCGTCGCTTCTTGCACGCCTTAGGGTGGCATCGTAGCGGCATCTACCGTGAAGATTCAGACTTAGTGAACAGCACCATCGTCTCAACTTATGTTGAGAATCGATAGTAACGATGTGCTACACCCAAACTATTTTTTTTCTGTCTGAGTACCCATAACATATTATAATGATATCACTATTAGGTGGCGATTCGACATTTGTATGGAGAGTTTTAAGCGCATGTTTAACTTTGACGGTCATTTCTGACTTTCAGAGCAGTCAAGTGTAGTCCGTCCCATATAGACATTTGATCCCATTAAAAAAATAGAATCGATTGAAATCCTCAGAAAAAAAAATTATCATGTCTTTTGATAGCTGGCACTTTACAGTCTGGCAAAAATCCTTTCAAATCCCTTTCTTATCAATCTAAGAAAACGAGGTTGTCACTACAGTATTGCCACTTTTTAAATTCTACTCTTTTTCATCAGAATGTAAGTGGGATCTTTTGATGTAGATTTTAAGATCTTTTGTAATACTCATAATCTTAGAATACAAATATTCCATTGAATTGAATTGAATTGGATCTAATTGAATTGAATTGAAGGGTTGCCATCACCACTTTCTTTAAGATTACTCTGAACTTAATTGATATTCGCAGGTCTGTAATGTCAGTTGTTACCTGAGCAAACTGAAGGTCGAGGGTAAGCTTGTACGAGCCGATAACGCTCCCCTGGTACCCCGAGAAGAAATGTTCGTCACCACCAAGGTATTGCAAAAACAAGCTGAAATACACACGCATTTAAAAACCGCATGATGGAAACATCCGTCCTCGTCCACACTGTGTCTCCAATATAATATACAGCGTGGGTATTTAATACTGGCATATAATGTATTCAGTTATAGTATCTGATAATAGGAATCGTACGGCATAATTATTTCGTCAAATAGTGTTTTTAATTAGGCGTAATATTTTTTTAAAGTCCAACCAAGCAGGAATGTATGTAGTCCAACAAATGAACGCTGACATGGTAGGTCATGACGTTTAGGTACGTTAATTAATGTGGATGAAAATACATTGCGTGTTCAATTATTTCATAAGAAAAAAATAATACTTTTCTAAAGAGATCAATGTAAATAGGATCCCTAGGTCTGATACTCATCGTCATTTCAATATGGGACATTTTTTCTAAAGTTGTACACCGCACTTTTTTTTTTAATTTTCGATATTTTGGGTATTTTCTTCTCAGAATCACGAGCTCTTCCGATCTAATTAGGAGAAAAAAAGTGTCCATGTATCATTGTATTTATGTTACTTATAATATACATGTAGGAACTTAGTGAAATACCAAAAGAATGGGCCCAATCAGACATTATTTTAATATACAAAAAAGGAGATCCCGCAAATATTGCTAACTACCGGCCTATTAGCCTACAGTCAAACTTTTACAAGTTATTTGCCTCATTGTTGGAACAACGAGTCTATGCACTTGCTGAAAAATACCAGCCAGTTGAACAGGCAGGGTTCAGAAAACATTTTTCGACCACAGATCACATACACGTTTTAGATCAAGTCATTGAGAAATATGAAGAACAAAGACGCCCCATCTACCTGGCATTCATTGACTACGCCAAAGCTTTTGACTCTATTTCTCATGACAGTATTTGGAAAGCTCTCCAAGATTGTAAAATACCGTTAGAAACAATCAAACTAATTCAAGACATATACAAGAAAAGCGTTAGTCGAGTAAAGTTAGATAAAAAAGGTCCCGAAATAAAAATTAGTAGAGGCGTTAGACAGGGCGACCCCCTGTCTCCTACATTATTTATAACTGTACTGGAAAATATCATGAAGAAGCTCGATTGGTCACAGAAAGGTATAAATATAAAAGGAAATTATTTGAGCAACCTAAGATTTGCTGACGACATCGTGTTATTCTCAGAAACTGCATCACAACTTGAGAGGATGATAAATGAACTAAACTCTACAAGCCGCAATATTGGCTTAGAATTAAACACAGATAAAACGAAAATTATGACCAACTTTTTGGAAATACCCATTACTGTGGAGAACCGACCATTGGAGTATGTGCAAGAATACGTGTACCTGGGTAAACAGATATCGTTCATGAAGTCGAGACACCGTGACGAATTAAAAAGACGCATAAATATGACATAATGGAACAAGTTTTGGAGCAACAAAGAAGTTCTAAAATCTAATTTACCTCTACGGTTAAAAAAGAAAATCCTTGATTCATGTCTCCTACCTTGTCTTTCGTACGGAAGTCAAACGTGGATTTATAATACGCACACAAAACAAAAAATTGTAACTTGTCAGAGAGCCATGGAGCGGAGCATACTAAATTTGAAACGTAGAGATAAAAAACGCCATACTGAAATAAGATCAAGGACAAAAGTCATCGATGCTCTATCACATTGTCAAAAACTCAAGTGGAGATGGGCGGGCCATATCGCACGTATTAAAGAAAATAAATGGACTAAGAGAGTAACTACATGAGCTGGCCCCCCTGGTAAACGAAAACGCGGCAGACCGATGGAAAGATGGAAGGATGACATTAAAAAGATCGCAGGAGATGACTGGATCGTAACAGCGCAAGCTAGAGAAGAGTGGAGAAAAATGGAGGAGGCCTATACTCGTCGAGAGGTCCTTAATAATAGTGTGACATAAATGAAATGAAGTAATATTAATAAATAAAATTAGCTCAATAATAATATATCAATTAAAAATAATGTAATGAAATGTTAACTTAAATATTATAATTTTATTTCGCATGTAAATGTATAAAATTGTATGATATTAAGGAATAAATTCGGCTTTAATAATAATAATAATAATCGTATAATAATATACATGTATTCACTTGTATCTTAACTTTCCGTCGGTTAATTTTCTACTCTGCATCCACTTGAAGCATCTCTGTTTGGCCCTATGGTTACTGGTAGAGAATGCCATTAGGCATTAAGGTCGCCATTTGTAGGTACTGACTTTTGTTTTGTGCAATAAAATTTATATAAATAAATATACAGCGTGATCAACCCAAATGGGTCAGTAGGGAGAAAACGAAAACGATAAGAGATAGGGAAATCTGTTCTTAGGAACCATGGCCTTAGAATTAATAGAAACTATTACAATCATTGTTTTTTTTTTTTAAATCTGTTTAAACTGAACACTATTCCAAAATATGAAATGTTGACAACATTTCATATTTTGGAATAGTGTTTAATTGCATACTAAAATTATCAGCTCCCTGTAATGTATCACTGTACATGTGCCATGTGAACCTTGATACTAGTCCTAGGACTATCTCTCCCATAGAGTTAACAGATTCGGGTTCGAATCCCGTTTGAAGCATGCCATTATCCAATTTGGCTTCATCAAAAACATTCCAGCAACAAAGAACCGACTTAAACAAAGGGCTTTAAAACCAGCGCTGGACTTTTTGCCCAGCACACGCTGAGACTGAGACCTATTGCCTCATATTTGACTAAGTAATCGTTTCTGTATATTGTTATTTTTTTTTTATTCACAAACTGACCCGCGATTGACCTCAGTATCACTATCACCTGATGGTAAGCCACTGCGGGGTCAAGGATGTAGCTCGCCGGTTCAGTAATAGCCTCTTCACTCTTACCTCGAAGATACCCAAATTATAATTGTTATAATTTGAGTATCTTCACGTTATCTTATTCTTTATGCCTTTCTGTTTTGTAACTGTATTCTGTGCATGTAATTCTTAGTATAAGTTGTGGCAACAAATAATTTTCTGATTCTTATTTAGATGTCCTCACCAAAGATGTCTGCTCGAATAACATACCTAAAGCCTGGCCAGAAATATATGAGGATTGTCAAGAGGGCGCTATTTATAAGAATTATATGGGAACAATTTTACAACCAATCACAACTTAATGACATTAGTTTGAAATACCTCTCAGTTCCACTGTGTTAACCTCGTAAATATCATTTAGTGGAATGCACTTTTTTCCTGCCTGTTTTTCGTGTAGGTAGTAAACACATGTACACTTTATTTATAATCTTACATTCACGACTTTCCGGCATTTTCTTTGAATAATTTTAAATATTTGTCTTTAAAACAAATTACCGCGAATGACATTGACATTGTTGACAAACCAGTGTAAGAAATTAGTTCCAATGAAATTCCGCAATATGGCGCATCCTCATATATTTCTGTTCAGGCTTTAGTACATGTCTTTCCTTTTAGTTATGGAACACCGAGCATGCGCGGAAGAAAGTAATACCAGCTCTGAAGGCGTCTCTTGGGCAGCTCCAGCTGAGCTATGTCGATCTGTACCTCATACACTGGCCCATCGGACAATACGTAAGTATACTTTTCTCAAACATGCACTGAAACGTTGTCATAACGTGCGTTATAAGAGGCCTTAAAGACTGTACACGATAAAATCGGGCCACTTTGTCTCTCGTTTCAATAGTTTACTATTTCATGTTAGTAAAGGGGCCTTATTCCTTTTCAAATGCTGACTGCTTTAGACATTTTTCTCTATGATCAAACATGTTTCTTAACATATTATTGATGTTACTACTTAGAACAGGGCTATTGGGATTTATTGGTATATATTTGAAACCTACAATTTGAATTTTTCATTGATAATTTTTGTTTCAAAAACTGCTCGAAATTGACTAAATTAGCGGAAATTAGTTTTATTCAACTTATTTTCGACTGCACGCAATAAAAGCATGAAATAGCTATGTTACTACCTAGAGCTCGGGGAAAAGTTTTATTCACTTCAAAAAGTTGGTTGAAATTATCAATATATTTGTCATATAATATGAAAAAAATAAATTTTAAAAGGAATATAAGGCCTCATAACTCTTGGGCAGGGTTTGGTGTCAATGGTACGACATGTAAAGATAACTTTAGTTTGAGGAGCGAAGTGAGTGCCGGGCATTATGGAATGACAACCACAATCACATTTTAGTTAGATCCGTTTTATTGAATATTAATATACGACGCGTTTGGCTCGGTTTGTAGACACCTGCCTACTGAGCCGGCGGTCCCGGGTTCGAATCCCGGCCAGGGCAAATATTTGTGTGATGAACTCGAATATTTGTGCTTGGGTCATGGTTGTTCTATGTATTTAAGTATATATTTATCTATATAAGTACGTATATCGTCGTCTAGTATCCATAACACAAGCCTTCTTGAGCTTAATTTGGGACTAGATCGATTTGTGTGAGGTTGTCCGATATTTATTTATATTTATTTATTTATTAAAAAACAAAAAAAAAAAAAAAAAAAAATATAGACTCACATTGTTCGTGTCCAGTTCAGTCGGTTGTAAAAACGAAAACAGGAAATATAGACAACCTGACAGTCTTAAATTTATGTTACACAGATACAACAGATTACTTATTCAACAATAACATGCTTCGGGCGGAACAAGTCGACAGAACTGTAAAGGAATTTCATACAAAGTTGAAGGCCTAGGTCGGGAAGTATTTTTTTTTAAACATGGTATCTGTGTTAGTTTAATGCTCTAAGGACCGCAAAGCTACAATTAATTTATTATCAATTGATCTTAAATTTGCTAACCATTCTCGGAGAGAGAGTTATATACAATACAATTAGTGAAATGTGAAAATTCTTGGGTAGATTGGTCAAAATTGTCTGTATTCTCTTGCGTTTTAGAAACCAAGATCAAAAATATTCTTAATACCTATTTCCAGACAAATCTGACTTACGACCTCACTCATTACCTCGAAACCTGGCGTGGTATGATGAAAGCAAAGAAGAAGGGTCTCGCGAGGTCTATTGGCGTCAGCAACTTCAACCAGACCATGTTGGAGGAAATTAGGACTGCGAATCTTACCATCCCTGCTGTACTGCAGATTGAGGTGAGACTACTTACTGGGGGACATGTTCTACCCACCAAACAACCAAGCAACCACATGGCCCACCGATATTGATCCATGCATTCTTCCATCGATCCAGCCATCCATCCATATTTTCATAAACTCATCCATTAATCGATTCATCCACCCACTACATCTGTCGATCTATCATTAATCATTCCATCCATCCACTACTTGCAAAGAAAAATGAAAGCAAGAGGAACCCTCTCTTCTCGCGAGGTCTATTTCCATCAACAACTTCACTAGACCATGTTGGATTTAAGTAGAACTGCGAATCTTAAGATACCCGCTGTACTGCAGATTGAGCTGAGGTTTCATTTACTTACGCTCCTAAACTACCAACCAATCATCCAATCGACCAACTATAACAGACCGGCTGACCATCCATCCACCAATACATTTTTCGATCCATCCATCGGGCTCCTATAATACTGCCGGCATCACAACATCTGAAAAATAGGGTTCACTCTCTTCATCTCCATATCCCCGACCCAAGTGTCAACATTCAATTGCCACAATTTAGTTACAATTGTTTACATTTTGTAGGGAACGTCGTCAGTTTAGTAGAGAACGTCAATTATTTGTATGGAAAAATTTGCAGTAATAGAGTCAGACCACCCTAACTCTTCTAAGCGAGTGAACTGTCAAACCATACAAGGGTCGTTCTTGCGAGTCGTTCAGATTATGTAAATTTTGACTTTTTTTTTAGAAACGCGTTTTTTATAATTTTAATATTGTATTAATATGGCTCATATACTTACTCGCGTAGAGTATATGAACATGAACCTAAAGCCACCCTTGTGCAATGTAAAGTTTAGGATGTTATACATGGAAAATAACGAGTGCTTGGATGGTAATGAAATATGACAAGATGGTAATGAATGCGTATGGAAGGTAATGTGATTTTCATAAGTTCTGAATAATTTACCTGATATTAGGGGTGATAAAAACGTATAACTTACTGATTATGGTATGAAGTCATGTTTTTATAAAATAAAACATGTGCAGGATTCTTAATTTAAAATATTCAGCAATATTAAGATACTTAGCATGAAACATTCAATTTTTTTTTATCAAACTGACTCACATTGTATGGTTTGACAGTTAATTTGCGTGGCATGACTATATATCCACTTAATGGATATGCGCTCTTACTGTATCATATTTTTGGTTTTCTTGTCATCAGTGGAACCTGAACCTCCAACAACCAGAGCTGCTGTCATACTGCCGGCAAAACAACATCGCAGTAATGGGCTATACCCCTTTCGGCTCCATGTTCAAGCACCATACCCGCGGCGCCCCGAGCCTGCGGGTCAACGACCCCGCACTGACGGCCATAGCCCGGAAGCATAAGAAGACCGTACCGCAGATAGTGCTAAGATATGCCGTGAGTATTGCCAGAGAAAACTCCTTTACTATACAATCCTAAAATTGTATTGAAGATTGCCATCCATCGTGTGTTGTATGCAATAACCTATCAATCAGTCAACCAGCCATCCATCCATTTATCAATCCATCTATACATTAATGATCAATCCATCTATACATCAATGATCAATCCGTCTATACGTCACTGCATAATCCATCTATACATGAATGATATCCAAATATCTATCCAACCAAACGTGCTGAGATATGCCGAGAGTATTGCCAGAGAAAACTGCTTTACTCTATACTGCTATACAATCCTAAAACCGTATTGAAGATCAGTTTTCTATGGTAAGGATCACGATTGCCATTCCATCGTGTGTTGTATACAATAAATAAATACTTAATAATAATAATAAATATTAAGGGACAATTATATAAAAATATATAATAAAAAAATATAAAAGTACTAGAAGGTACAACTTCGTACGCGTCTTTTTTTATACTGTAGTAGGGTAAAAAGTATTGCTATCCATCCATCACTATCTTTGGATGTCCAGCTATGCCTGTACAGAAATTGGTTAAAATTAGTCCAGCCGTTTCGGCGTGATGCGGGGACAATGGAAATTATGACTTACAGATGGCGCCAGACTGGCATGGCGCCGCGCGCCCATACTACTGTGCCCATACAAAACAAATGACGATCCTGCATCACGCTATCGAGATTTTTCCTGAAATCATGACCCCTCCCCATAGAAAAATGATTTTCAATACAAATTTATAATTTTATAATAGTATAGATAAGATATTATAAATCTAATCTAAACTAATCATTGTTCCAGAGGCAAATGGGCGTGGTCCCGATTCCAAAATCCCTAACACAGGATCGCATACTTCAAAATATTGATATCTTCGACTTTATGCTCGACGACGAAGACAAACAAGTACTCGCGAGCTTCGACCGAGGGTACCGCACCGTACCGCAGCTTAAATGGGCGGACCATCCTTACTACCCGTTCGAGAGACCAAATAACACAACACCACATACAAGCACAACAACAGAAACAAGCACAACACCTCCAACAAGTACAACAACACAAACAAGCACAACACCAACAAGCACCACAACACAAACAAGTACAACAACAGAAACAAACACAACAACAGAAACAAGGACCACAACACTACAGAGTAGCACTAGTACACTACCCACTACCACTACAACACGACAGACAAGTACACAACAGTCCACACAAGACACGACATCTTCATCTAACAAGGAAACAACAACTATAAGAATGAACACATTGCCAATGGGGTTTTTGGAAGAAGACTATCCCTATTAACCCATTCAATAACAGCTTTGATAGTCCAACTAGCACACAGGCCATAATAAGCCCTTATACAGCCCTTACACAGCTGTAATACGCCGAATAAGGGCTGATAAGCTCTTATTATACAGCCTGTGTCCTACGTGGAAGAGAACACAGGTGTCGGTCCGGCCCAGTGATAAATAGTGGCGCTACAAACAGCTTTTATATGGCAATAATGAAATGTTTACAATGCAGCGAAAAATTGAAAAATTTAATGGTTCAGACAGAAAAATAATTAATTTGGGTGTAGCACATCGTTACTATCGATTCTCAACAAAGAGACGATGGTGCCGACTATAAAGTCTAAATCTTTACGGTAGATGGCGCTACGATGCCACCCTAAGGCATGTTGAAGCAACTGGTTGAAAGATTCAATGGCTCTGACATCTGGTTCGGTGGTCCAGTTGGTAGGACGCCCGTGTGTGCCGGAAAGCCGTTGGAAACGCAGGTTCGAATCCTGTCTGAAGCATTAAATTTTTCAATTTTTCGCTTCATTGTAAACATTTGGTTTACGTTAGCAGACGTTACTGCTTTAATAAAAAATAATAATGTCTAAAAGGGATTTGTCATCAACCAAATTCAAAAGATTGTTTACTGGAGTGCTGCTCAATCCTTCGTTCTTCTTGCGAGATAAATACTGTCTCGTATTGAAAACAACTTGACTTTAATCACTGTGGATAGTTTTGGCTTTATTATGTAAAAAATACTTGAAATTTGCGTAATATTTAGTCTTGTTTCCTCTTTGTTTACATCAGTGACCATTCACTGACTTTCAACGTCAGTTACTAAAAATTTTTCGTTGCCAGTAAAATATTAGTACCCCTAAAAATTCGCAATATGGCATGGACTAAAAAACACCTTGTTGGGCAACTTGGGCACTACCTAACAACAACAACATATCGATCCAGATAACACTCGAGTGACGTGGTACGAGATCCTACATTAAGTTTTTTTAATCTGTCATATAAACCTGTAATAAATATAAGTCGAAATAAATAAAACGAAAGTAATATTTGGCACATTTTTATTGTTGAACAATAAACAATGTATTTTTTTATTATTACAATTGCCTTCTCCTATTAAATTCGATACAAGAAGCCCTTACGAGTGAAAACAAGAATGTATCGAGACGAGCGAAGACGTCTCGAGGCACCTCGAGAATTCTCGAGACATTTTGAGATAACCTCCAAATTATTCCGAACAACTTGAGATTATTGGAGAATTTTCCAAGGTGATAACAGTAACGGAACATCTTAAGATCAGTGCCATAGAAAGTCTCGAGAATTCTCGAAATCTCGATTCATCTCCTTAACAACCAAGAACAATAAATGCGAACCAAGTTTTCATTTATCTATTTAAATTTAAATTACAACCTGCATATCGTCATTCAATAAAATTTTGTAGAAAAAAAAATTGAGGAAAAATAAAACTAAGAACACAAAAATATAAATATTATTTACAAATTATTTATTCCTTATTCTCAACATGGTAAAAAAATGTCTAAATTAAATCAGACAAATTGACAATGCAATGACAGTGTAGAATTTTTGTGGCTGCTTCTTGCCAGCAATATATAACAATTTTGCATTGAAATAGATTTACCCAATCAAAATATAATAGTATTAAAGTTGTTTAGTAAAAAAAAAACTAACGCGATGTCAGAGAAAGAAAAAGAAATGTTATAACCAGCTTCGTTCTTCTTACAAAATAAATACTGAATACTATTGAAAAAAACTTGACTTTCATCACTATGGATAGTATGTATGTATGTAAACGCTTTATTGTACACAACAACTGGTTATAAATACATTGATAACAAATGAAATATGTACAGAGGCGAAATTATCCCTATTAGGGATCTCTTCCAGTTAACAGTGGATAGTTTTGGCTTTATTATGCAAAAATGACTTGAAATTTGCGAATTTATTAGACCTGTTCCATCTTTGTTCACATCAGTGATATTCATTAAATTACAACGTCAGTAACCAAAAATTAGTCGTAGCCCGTAAAAAAAAAGTAACAATAAAATCCACAATATAGTGAGGGCCGAAAAACACCCTGTTAATGAGTTATTGTATACATTGCGACAAAAGTTACAATAATAGACATTTATTTCAATGACTTTGGTGATATCTGAATGCACGCTTATCGGGTTTCGACATGACACCTGTCACTGCACTGTCAATTTGACACCTGCCCCGCGCCCCCATGTTTCCTGAAACCAGGCTAATACTGTGCTCTGTTTAATTTCGATCCTGCTTTTGTGACATCATGGCATTCAGTTCATTGTAATCAGAAATTGACCTTCACTGTCTCAAACATGGATAGACAAATGTGTCATTAAATGTTTCATTTTTCGGAATTTTCATTTGGAAAGCTTTTTCCCCTGTACTGATATAAATCACGCTAATATTATAAAGGCGAAAGTTTGTGAGTGTGTTTATGTATGTTTGTTACTTCTTCACGCTCAAACGGCTGACCAATTTTGATAAATTTTGGTATGAAGATAGCTGACACCCTGGACACATAGGCTACTTTTTAGCTCGAAAAATGCAGTGTTCCCGCGGGATGAACGGGTAAAACCACGCGGCACAGGTAGTGTTTTTATAAATCTTGAAAATGTCACCTATAGCTTACGTTAGGTAAACGAAACACAAATAAAAATTAACAGTACACAACTTAACCTAAATAAAATTAACTAACAAAACCGATGTCCCCCAAATCATGGCACTGCGGCAGGGTACCCATGATGCCGGCTACATTCCCCCGTTGAATAGCCAAGCTAGATAGGTTAGATTTCGTTTATAACAATCCAAAATATTTTATAGTTTCAAAGAAAAATGCTTTCGAATCTTTCAATGAAATGATAAGTCTGTAAAATGAAACATTCTATAAACCGTCCATCTATAAAATAAGGCTGGACCCTCAAACATATATGTACAGTCTAACAGTCATCCTTAATGATTCAGTGAACTGACGTTTCGGTAAGTGATTAAGGCAATAGAAGAAAATAAATATATATAGTCTAATTGAATATTGCAATGAAATATAAAGTTAAGATCTGTAAGTGGAATGTATATAATCTCAACTCTTAGAGTATTTTAGTGCACAGAATAATGACAGAGCATTTTATTCCTCTTTACCTATGGATTCTAAGAAGTACAGGAAATACACGACATACGCACGAATACATATAAAATCTGACAGTATAAATCGATACTTTAGTCCAAACTCGTACTAATTACAATAATTTTGCCAATGAATTTTAAACCACATAGAGTTGTGTACTAACATTCTAATTGCAACTACTTTTTCCGAAAAGTTAGTACTATTGTGCTCTAAAGTATCGAAATGACACTGAGGCCTGACACCTGTTAATTTTTAACGGCTGATTACTCCTGTCAATGTCGAAACAGCAGTTTATAACTCAATTAAAACTTTATTCATTTGAAACTAACACTAACAGAGTATAAGATCAGTCAGGCCAAGCGCGCTACACGGGGTAAGAATACCATAAAAATACCGTGTTAATACTACTGACGCCATCTTACTAACGTGCAAGAGAATTTTCTCAAACATGCAATGAATTGTCGTCATACCGTGCGTTATAACAGGCTTCAAAGTATCACGTTTCGCGCGCAACAACTCGAGAGAACTGTAAAGGAATTTCATACAAAATTGAAGGCCTAGGATGTTCATAAACAGGCTGAATTATATTTCATTGCATGTTTGAGAAATGCACTATACGTGCCTTAGCCGTGAAAAGGGCTTGCCAGCTTCGTATTACTATCTGTCTTCCTACTCACCTGGCAATCCTTCCCATTCCCGGCGTCTGCAGTTACTATAGTTGTATAACATAATAGTAGTCTATTTCGATACTTCTATGGTAGGAGCGCTTACCTCATGTCGTAAAAAGGGCCTATGTAGTTTAGAAATTAAGTTCGTGTCAAATATTTTAGTCTCACTGTCAGATACTGTCTTCGGATGATGTCCGCGTGGAATCTGGTGGTGCGTAACGGTGTAGGGGGAGGGGGGAGGGGGGGATACCAACTTCACCTTAGAAGAATTTCTTCGCTTGGGCTTCTTTCCTTTCCCTGAAAATGAAATGAAAAACAATCGTAAAATCTGACTAAATAATGAAATAATCAACTTTAATCTGCAAGTGTCTGAGTCCATCGGCATTTCATAAGAGGAGACAACTGTTGAGAAGAAACCGAACAGTCTGTAATTTTTTCAGAAATGATACTTAACTATTACAATAATATGAACCAAATATGTACCTGATTTAAAATTTAAGCGTACCTATACGTCCTCGAAGAAATCATTTTAAAAGTGTATTTTAAATATTTGTATAGAATCTTTTTATCGATTCTATATTTTTCATGTGGTAATACCACATTTTTATTTTTATAAATAATGACACAAAGGTAAATTAAGAAAGAAAAATTGAATGCGATCTACTACAATCGAAGCGGGGTTTGAACCCGCGACCTCTGCGTTACCGGCGCATTGCTCTCCCAACTGAACTATCCGACCGCTACGTCAGTCACACCAAATCTTTCATCCCTTAATCCTTTACGCTACTGGAGCGCCCTCTGCGTCATATATGTTTTTTTGAAATGCTTATTGCGCATTAGCCATACCCTAGGATGTGCGTTTTGTTAGTGTATTTTAAGATATAAATAAGGAAAAATGGAAAAGGCTTATAAAGGATTCAAAGTATTTATTTTTTTGTATTAGTCCAATTTAAGTATTTGTTATTGTGGATGTAATTTACGTACATGACGTTAAAAATTGACATTTATATCACTAATTAGATTTGATTGCAAGTTTTGCTTTCATGCAACTGAAATAAATAATCATTATGACACTAATATTATAAAGGCGACAGTTTGTGAGTGTTAGTATGTTTGATACTTCTATACGCTCAAATGGATGGACCAAATTTGATTAAATTTGGTACGGAGGTCGCTGACACCCTGGATTAACACACAAATTATCATTTCATCCCGAATAAAAGTAGCTATCCGCTGGGATAACATTAACTCACTTGTAAAAGTTGTAAAGGAACATGACTACGAGCTGTCCCGTGACTACGAACAGTAGCCCCGTGAGACCCACGCAGTTGGGGACGGGGCACGACTGTTGTGCGTGCGCGGCGGGCTGCGATGATATCCTGCAACAATACACATTCATAAATAAATAAAATTATCGAACCCGATACAACACGGTCATCATGAGACCCTAACTGAACTGAAACGACAAAAAAGATGCTACTAAAACTGAACATGACGACAAAATTTGGAATTCTTAGCTTCAATATTGGCTGAGATCTTGTCACTTGTTCCAATAAAAGCTGAGGACTCCATATAGAGAAGAACGAACCACTAACAAGCTGTGAACTACTAACTACAACTCTATGGTATGCTGTCTAGTAGCAATGGTGGGGATGACAAGGGGTCACGAACATTCCCATTGGCTTGACTGACCGCAATCGACATGACCACGGCTTGTTCGAATACAACCGACTAGCATTCGGGTTGACGTACGCCCCAGCCATTTTTCAACTTACCGTTCATATGTGGAATTTCTTAACTAAATCAGGTGCTTCTATCGTGTGGGAGATTTTCTCGAAGATGTTCTTGCAGTAGGTGATTTAATTATGAAATGCTATAGTTTCTAGGTTACTGACCTCTCTATTTCTCCATTGATGGTATGCTTGGTGACTTTATAACGAATCGCTATAGGTTCGTAGGTTACTGACCTCTGTGCTACTCCGTTAACGGTCTGCTGAACCTAGTGGAGACTGTCCCTCACCTCCAAGAGGAACTGAGGGTTGGCAACAAGGTCATTTTCTTCATCAGCCTTTTCTATTAAATGCTGTCCGATGCTGTTCTTGTAGTGGATGACTTTATTACGATTCGCTATAGAAGGTTCGTAGGTTACTGACCTCTGTGCTACTCCGTTAACGGTCTGCTGAACCTAGTGGAGACTGTCCCTCACCTCCAAGAGGAACTGAGGGTTGATGGCAACAAGGTCATTTTCTTCATCAGCTTTTTCTATTAAATGCTGTCCGATGCTGCTCTTGTAGTGGATGACTTTATAACGAATCGGTATAGAAGGTTCCTTGGTTACTGACCTCTGTGCTACTCCGTTAACGGTCTGCTGAACCTAGTGGAGACTGTCCCTCACCTCCAAGAGGAACTGAGGGTTGATGGCAACAAGGTCATTTTCTTCATCAGCTTTTTCTATTAAATGCTGTCCGATGCTGCTCTTGTAGTGGATGACTTTATTACGATTCGCTATAGAAGGTTCGTAGGTTACTGACCTCTGTGCTACTCCGTTAACGGTCTGCTGAACTTGCTGCATACTGTCCCTCATCTCCGAGAGGAACTGAGGGTTGATGGCGGTGCCGCCGCCGGCAGCAGCGATGCCGTCCGCTTTACGGGACACCTCGATTATGAAGCCTCTGTGGACGAGGGAAAAATAGTTAAGTATAAGGATTTTCGTAGAGAAACATTTCTGCATTTGTTCTCCTTACAAATCTTAGTAGTACTTGATTTTTTTGTACCCGAGAGCCTTGGACTTATAAATAAATAAATAAATAAATAAATATCAGACAACCTCACACAAATCGATCTAGTCCCAAATTAAGCTCAAGAAGGCTTGTGTTATGGGTACTAGACGACGATATACATACTTATATAGATAAATATATACTTAAATACATAGGAACAACCATGACCCAAGCACAAATATTCGAGTTCATCACACAAATATTTGCCCTGGCCGGGATTCGAACCCGGGACCGCCGCTCAGTAGGCAGGTGCTTGCAAACTGAGCCAACCGCGTCGTCAAAATGAACTGATGTTACTTATGTAATGACTTTTGCCAACAAGCTATTTTTGATAAAATTGTTAAGTTTCGAGTGCGTAAAATATTAGGAAATATTTGCCGTTTATGTAAACTGTGGTCCACAGTTCCTATTTTCTATTTCCTACATGCGCAAATAGTCTCATCACTATAAATATAACACTGTTAATGATTACTCACTTTTAAAGAAAGTGGTGGTTTTAAAAAAAAATTGAATCTGAAAGAGCGAGATAGACAGCGGGTGATTTAGCAATGTAAACGGGACATGACACTGAATGATGCGAGTGCGTTGACAAGCTAAGAAGTAGGTTATTTGAACATTTCAACCAGGTGAACCTAAGTGTCTCGGAGAAAGATGAAACACGTGTCAAGTTTTGCTTGTTTTTAGAGATGGTTTAGTTTTCCTAGTAGGAGCATGCATAAATGCATGAAAAAATGCTCAAGTAAATATAAGAAGGATTGGCACGATATTTTATCACGGATTAGCAAAGCAATGTTTTGATTCAAGTACACCTAAATGATCTGTATTTATGGCGCATTTGTTATAGGGATAGTACTTTACAATAGAAATACGCTTTATTGCACACCTAAACACATTTACACAATCAAATACAGACAAACAAAAAAACTGTAGACAACAGGCGATCTTATCGCCAAAGAGCGATCTCTTCCAGACAACCTTTGTAGATAGTGGAGTACTTACTTAAGCTCGGCGATGGTGTTGATCATGATCTGGTTGTTGGCGACCAGCGCGTCCCAGTCGTGCCGCGCCACTGGCAGCGCGCCCATCTACACACACATTTATCATATTTTATGTCACCCTATACCGTAAGTTGAATTTTCTGGGAGAAAATCACACTTCCTGGCATAGGTAAGACGTAAAACTTTAGGCAAAGCACGGGCGACAATTCATTAACCCTTTGAGCGCCGAGCGGCAAAGCAATTCACCGTGCCACTGACGCCAAACCAAAAAAAAAGTGCTCCAAAATCAACAGAGGTTGAAAAACACAGATAGTGGTTTGAATTAGCATGTTTTTGACCACTGAAATTTTTGACGTCAATAGGCGTCGTTGGCGTCAGTGGCACGAATTCCCGATGACGTGATTTGCCGTCTTTGGCGGTCAAAGGGTTAAGCACCAGATCGCATATTTATGGCTTCACCTTCAGTTCGGGCCACAAACACCTGCGGTCCGGTAGATTTACGAATCCACCACCCTAGGTATGAAATGTACTAATACAGCAAGTCAGTTGTTGACGATTTACCCTATTTTTTTTCAAGTATTTATTACACAGAAAAAACAATGCATTTAACAATAATGCAACGAGCAAAACCATACTAAGGTTTAACTGCCGTTGAATTCACTCAGATAACAATAAGCAGGTATTAATTATATAGGTATTATTAATTACGATCGGACTTAAATCACCAAGGTACATTGCTTTAACGATTCGTTTACTGTGGTGTGGTGTTTCACACACACTCGTGAGTGTATTGGAATCAAGTTCATTAAGGTATAAAATATTAGTTATTTATTTAATCACAGCAAGTTCAAATATTTTAAAAAACGATGAGTATGTAACGAAGTAACTAAAATTAACATGTAATTACAATTAGTGAAGTACAATTTGTGTAACTACAATAAGTGTAACTACAGTTAGTGTGTAACTACAATTGGTGTGTAACTACAATTAGTGTGTAGCTACAATAGGTGTTTAACTACAATTAGTGTGTAACTACAATAAGTGTGTAACTACAATTATTGTTTTACTACAATTCATGTGTAGCTACTATTGGTGTTTAACTACAATTAGTGTGTAACTACAATAAGTGTGTAACTACAATTATTATTTTACTACAATTCATGTGTAACTATCATTAGTGTGTAACTACAATTAGTGTGTAGCTACTATTGGTGTTTAACTACAATTAGTGTGTAACTACAATTATTGTTTTACTACAATTCATGTGTAGCTACAATTGGTGTTTAACTACAATTAGTGTGTAACTACAATTAGTGTAACTCACGGGCGGCGCCTGTCCGGGCTGCGCGGGCTGGATGCCCTGCCCCTGCGCGTGGCTGTACACGGCCGACAACATCGACAATGAGTTCATCTGCTTGCCGATAACCTACACACACAAAGAGTATATCATTATCGCACGTTCAAATATCCAAACTCTATAAAAAAACGGGACCGGAGCGAAGAGGACGGCGTTTTCCAAATCCGGAAGAATGCAGAAAATGAGGAGTTTAAATTAGCTGATTTAACTGACATCATATACCGTATTGAGGGATATATCTTCCTTCTTACTAGAACAGCTGACACTCACCTCATCGACCTTCTTGTTGAGGTCCCGCAGCACGTCATGGATCTGCCCCTGTCCTTGGAAGATCATCCTCAGCTCGCGCTGCCCGTCCGATTCAAACCAATCGTCGAACTCGGCCTCTTTGTCGCGCACCTGACGACAGACAAGGATCGCATTATAAAACAAATGTTTCCAGAAGTTAGGCTTTTAGATCGCTTAAGAGGAAGCTCAAAATAATCAATCAATAAATAATAATTGACGACGCGTTTGGCTCGGTTGGTAGACACCTGCCTACTGAGTCGGCGGTCCCGGGTTCGAATCCCGGCCGGGGCAAATATTTGTGCAAAATATTTGTTCTTGGGTCATGGTTGTTATCTATATATGTATTTATATATTATGTATATCGTCGTCTAGTACCCATAGTACAAGCTTTGCTTAGTTTGGGACTAGGTCGATTTGTGTATGAGTGTCCCTTAATATTTATTTATTTAATCTGTTTACAAATCCATACTATATACTATACTATATACTATATACTTATACTATATACTATAATATTATAAATGCGAGTGTGTCTGTCTGTCTGTCTGTCTGTCTGTCTGTCTGTTACCTCTTCACGCTTAAACCGCTGAACCGATTTAGATGAAATTTGGTATATAGATAGTTTCAGTCCCGGGGAAGGACATAGGGTACTTTTCATCCCGAATAAATGTAGTGTTCCCGTGGGATGAGCGGGTAACACCGCGGGGCACAGCTAGTCGACAATAAACGGTTCAATGTATTTAGCCCTAGATACGATAGGCGTTTATTGTCAAAACTGTGTACAGTGTGTACTAAAGGTCCTCACTTCACCTTCAGTTCGGGCCACACACATGAACACGGACGCCATTTTGAAAAAGAAATGACTTCCCGGCCTAGGTTATTTATTTATTTAATTCAGACAACTATAACGGTCCATTTTGTGTTAGTAAACTTAGGAAAACTATGTTATTACTTAATAATTAACAAGGATTTAGTCCTCTGGCTGAGATTCCACATTAAAGGACAGTTAATCTTAGTCGCTATCATATTTAGGATGCTGTTACTACTTCTCCGTACCCTTTCCAGTAGCGAGGCAGTTTTCTTGCGCCAGACAGCATCGAAACTGTCTGTCTGTTATGACCGTACCTCATCAGGATGCTCCTTTTTGTACTCCTCCTTCTGCTGGTCGAGCTTGCGCTGGTACTCCTGGTACTCCAGGGACAGCTTCTGCTGCTCGTCCTTGCTGATCTGCTGGCCATCTGCGAAAACAACGTGTTTAGTAAATAAATAAATAAATATTAAGGGACAATCATACACAAATCGACCTAGTCCCAAACTAACCAAAGCTTGTACTATGGGTACTAGACGACGATATACATAATATATAAATTAAATACATATATAGATAACATCCATGACCCAAGAACAAATATTTTGCACAAATATTTGCCCCGGCCGGGATTCGAACCCGGGACCGCCGACTCAGTAGGCAGGTGTCTACCAACCGAGCCAAACGCGTCGTCAAAAGTAAAAGGCATATTGTGCTGCTAAAGCGACTAAAATTGAATTATACTATGCAACTTTGTCCGCGTAGTCGGATAAAATAAAAACTATTCGATAACGATCTTTGAATGTCGTGTTATCCCTGTAGAGAAATTAGTTAAAGCCTGACCAGAAATATATGAGGATGCGCCATATTGCGGAATTTCACTGGAACTAATTTCTTACACTGGCAATGATTTTATGATGGTTTGTCAACAATGTCAATGTCATTCGTGGTGGTTGTCTTGAAAAGACAAATTTTTAAAATTATGCACAGAAAATGCCGAAAACCATTCACAATTGTGAACGTAAGATTATAAATAAAGTGTACATGTGAATCCTAAATGAAAAACAGCCAGGAAGATAGTGCATTCCATTAAATGATATTACGAGGTTAACATAGTGGAACTGACAGGTATTTAAAAGTAATGTCATTATAGTGGGTTGTGATTGGTTGCAAAATTGTTGCCATGTAAATCTTATAAATTGCGCCCTCTTGACAATCCTCATATATATCTGGTCAGGCTTTAAATTTCGCCTAGCCGTTTCGGCGTGCCAGCAATTTTTTTTTTCAATACATGGCGCCATACTGGTAAGGCGCCGCGTAGAATACTGATAAATACATTGAAAGGCTACTCCGATGTTCAAAATTCGAGTGTCAAACAGTGCCGTCCCTCTCGATTTCCTGTCAAAATTATATTTGAGTGAGCGGGGACACTTTACGATGGTCGAATTTTGAACATCGGAGTAGCCTTTCAATGTATTTATCAGTATTCTACGCGGAATTAGCCCTCCACTTTTCCTTACGGGACCGGTGACGTCAATATCATTGGCGAAAATGGCGGACAGCGTTTTAAGCATTTCAAAATACCGAATATTTTCAAATTAATTCTTTTCAGTCATCTTGTACTTTTATGGACTGAAAAATACATGTTTAGGTTTCCTATGCTAACTACTATACGAAATAAACATTCGTTTAATGCAGTCCCTTTGAGCGCCAAGCGGCAAAGCAATTCACCGTGCCACTGACGCCAAACCAAAAAAAAAAAGTGCTCCAAAATCAACAGAGATTGAAAAACACAGATAGTGGTTTGAATTAGCATTTTTTTGACCATTGCAATTTTTGACGTCAATAGGCGTCGTTGGCGTCAGTGGCACGAATTTCCCGATGACGTGATTTGCCGTCTTTGGCGGTCAAAGGGTTAACATGAATTTATGAAACATGTAATGTGTCACTTTATTTTTTTTATTAAAGGCTCAGTTTAATATGAGTCAACTAGCCTATATTATTTATTTATTTAAACTTTATTGCACAATACAAAAAAAAATACAAAAGGCGGACTTAATGCCTTTAGGCACTCTCTCCCAGTCTACCACTGGGTTAAACAAAAATATGTAGTCGGTGCAGGATCAAAGTTACAGAGAAACAAAACAATTCAAACACAAATCAATAATATAAGATATATTATGGATATGGATAAGGTTTAAAAAGGATAGACTCACCGAGCTGCTGCGAGCTGTGCAGCGACGTCGTCAGCAGGTGCACGACGTCGTGATCGTCGGCCAGGCCCCCCGTGGCGGCCGACAGCCCGAGCACGTTATATAAACGATAGACTCACCGAGCTGCTGCGAGCTGTGCAGCGACGTCGTCAGCAGGTGCACGACGTCGTGATCGTCGGCCAGGCCCCCCGTGGCGGCCGACAGCCCGAGCACGTTATATAAACGATAGACTCACCGAGCTGCTGCGAGCTGTGCAGCGACGTCGTCAGCAGGTGCACGACGTCGTGATCGTCGGCCAGGCCCCCCGTGGCGGCCGACAGCCCGAGCACGTTATATAAACGATAGACTCACCGAGCTGCTGCGAGCTGTGCAGCGACGTCGTCAGCAGGTGCACGACGTCGTGATCGTCGGCCAGGCCCCCCGTGGCGGCCGACAGCCCGAGCACGTTATATAAACGATAGACTCACCGAGCTGCTGCGAGCTGTGCAGCGACGTCGTCAGCAGGTGCACGACGTCGTGATCGTCGGCCAGGCCCCCCGTGGCGGCCGACAGCCCGAGCACGTTATATAAACGATAGACTCACCGAGCTGCTGCGAGCTGTGCAGCGACGTCGTCAGCAGGTGCACGACGTCGTGATCGTCGGCCAGGCCCCCCGTGGCGGCCGACAGCCCGAGCACGTTATATAAACGATAGACTCACCGAGCTGCTGCGAGCTGTGCAGCGACGTCGTCAGCAGGTGCACGACGTCGTGATCGTCGGCCAGGCCCCCCGTGGCGGCCGACAGCCCGAGCACGTTATATAAACGATAGACTCACCGAGCTGCTGCGAGCTGTGCAGCGACGTCGTCAGCAGGTGCACGACGTCGTGATCGTCGGCCAGGCCCCCCGTGGCGGCCGACAGCCCGAGCACGTTATATAAACGATAGACTCACCGAGCTGCTGCGAGCTGTGCAGCGACGTCGTCAGCAGGTGCACGACGTCGTGATCGTCGGCCAGGCCCCCCGTGGCGGCCGACAGCCCGAGCACGTTATATAAACGATAGACTCACCGAGCTGCTGCGAGCTGTGCAGCGACGTCGTCAGCAGGTGCACGACGTCGTGATCGTCGGCCAGGCCCCCCGTGGCGGCCGACAGCCCGAGCACGTTATATAAACGATAGACTCACCGAGCTGCTGCGAGCTGTGCAGCGACGTCGTCAGCAGGTGCACGACGTCGTGATCGTCGGCCAGGCCCCCCGTGGCGGCCGACAGCCCGAGCACGTTATATAAACGATAGACTCACCGAGCTGCTGCGAGCTGTGCAGCGACGTCGTCAGCAGGTGCACGACGTCGTGATCGTCGGCCAGGCCCCCCGTGGCGGCCGACAGCCCGAGCACGTTATATAAACGATAGACTCACCGAGCTGCTGCGAGCTGTGCAGCGACGTCGTCAGCAGGTGCACGACGTCGTGATCGTCGGCCAGGCCCCCCGTGGCGGCCGACAGCCCGAACACGCCGCCGCGCGGCAGCACCACGTTCTCGGCGCGGAAACACAGCTCGTAGTCCGCCTCGTTGTTGCTCATTCCTGGTCAAAACAATCATATAGTCATTTATAAACAGTGGCGGTAAAAGCAGCATAAATAATAATTTTACTAATAATTCAAAACACTAGTGAAACGATACAATCAGTATATGGCTACAATTAGAGTGTAACTACAATAAGTATGTAGCTACAATAAATGAGTAAATACAATTAGTGTGTATTTGTGTAACTACAATAAGTGTGTAACTACAATCAGTATGTATCTACAATTAGTGTGTTACTACAATAAGTGTGTAACTTCAATTAGTGTATAACTACTATTTTTTTATGTCATGGATGCCTGATGGAAAGCGATTACCGTCGTCCATAAACACCTGCAACACCAGAGGAGCCACAAGTGCTTGCCTACCCGGAGGACGAAGATAAAATGCCTCTATGCTAGTAATTTCACCGGCTATCTTACCCCCACACCGGAACACAACAATGCGAACATTGCTGTTTGGCGGTGGGTTAGCAGGCAAGACGGTAGTAACAATCCGTACTCCATTATAAGTGTGTAACTACTATAAGTGTGTAACTACAATCAATTGTAACAACAATTAGTGTGTAACTACTATAAGTGTGTAACTACTATAAGTGTGTAACTACAATCAATTGTAACAACAATTATTGATAAATACAATAAGTGTGTGACTACAATAAGTGTATAACTACGATTAGTGCTAACTACAATAAGTGTGTAACTACAATAAGTGTGTGACTACAATAAGTGTATAACTACGATTCATACTAACTACAATAAGTGTGTACCTACAATAATGGTGTAACTACAATAAACGTGTAATTACGATTAGTGCGTAACTACAATTAGTGCGTAACTACAATTAGTGTGTATTACCGTTATGGAAGTGCACGGTGAGCGTGTTCTGGTAGTACTCGATGCGCGCGCGCGTGGGGAAGGGCTTGTTACGGAAATCGCGAAGACAGCCCGACAACATCTGCGTCGAGCCATCACTGTAATAGATAACATAAATGTCAAGGGACAATCTTACACAACTCAATCTTTAACTCCGGGTATTCTTGTGGTGGTTTCGACGACGATTTACCTTCACCATCTGTGTTGGAACATCGCTTCAACATAATTAATAATGGAGGAAGCTCTAATAGGCTTGTGTTATGGACACTAGACGACGATAAACATACTTATACAATACAAATAACATCCATGACCCAGGCACAAATATTCGAGTTCATCACACAAATATTTGCCCTTGCCGGGAATCGAACCCGGGACCGTCAGCTCAGTAGGCAGTTGGTTAAACACTGCGCCAACCGCGTCGTCAAAATTTTTTTGTTACAATTACTTATCTTATTATCTTTGATTTGACTTACAGAATCAATGTTAATCTTATTTTTTTTTATAGTGTCAAAAGATAGATCTCTTAATACTGAAAAAGAACTCGGAAGTTTCTGAAACCCTAGCTCTACACTACTCACGAAGGTGGCCGAGGTTGGGCGAATGATAGTGTGGACAGGCACTTCGCCTCGGCAAACTTCGTTCAACTACGCGAGTAGTGTGGAGCAAGAACGTTTACGGCTGGGGCCCTTGGGCACACAGGAATTTAGGGCCCTTTTGGAAAGTAAAAAAAGCGAACTATATATTTTTTTTACTAAGTATGACCATTTATTGTGTTAGAGAAATTGTCGGTCCTTCGCGGCCCCCTGAGAATGGGGGCCCTGGGCACGGGCCCCGTGTGCCCTTTAAGGTGAAGACGGTATCGCGTTTACCTCTTATGGTCGAAGACTTTGGTGCCATCGTTGACCACAGCCATGATGTACGGGTTGTTGTGTTTGTTGTCATTGTCGAACGAGTCGAAAATGACCGCCAGACCATTCCACCGGTCCGAGGAGCCGAACACCTCGCCGGTGTAGTCCCCACGCGCCGTCGTGTACCAGAACGCCTGGAAAAATAATCATAGATTATACACAAGGCAAAATAGAACGGAAAAGAGGATGAGGAAGAAGGAGGATGAACTGGCTCGATAATATCAAAAAATGGACTAACATAAAGAACGCAGCCACACTCGCAAGATTGGCTAAGAACAGAAAAGACTTCGCAAAGGTGGTCGCCGACACCCGTTAGGGTATGGCAATAGAAGAAGAAGATACACAAGTACCCAGTTCAGGGCCCGAAAAAAAGTGTGTGTGCAATATTCGGAATAAATAACTGAGAGTCCTGCAAACCTTATTTTAAAGAGCACAAAATTATTCCTCTTCCGTGAATTTACATTAAAGAAATATGTATATTTTTGAAAATGAATCCACTTAATAATGTTAAGTCAATAAGAAGACAGCACACAATTGCATTACCTAAAGCAAATACATACATCTATAGGAAAAATTGGGCAAATGCGAGTCCGACTCGCGCATGAAGGGTTCCGTACCATAATCTATAACAAGTCTGTTGTATGGGAGCCCCCCTTAAATATTTATTTAATTTTATTTTTAGTATATTTTGTTGTTATAGCGGCAATAGAAATACATCATCTGTGTAAATTTATACTAAAAATAAACAAATTTAAATAAATAAATTTTTAATATGTCTGAGACTCACGATAGTTTTCTATGTAAATTTATACTGTCTAGCTATCACCGGTTTTGAGTTGAGATACAGCCTGGTCTGGTGACAGACGGACGGACGGACAGATGGACAACGAAGTCTCAGTAATAGGGTCCCGTTTTTACCCTTTGGGTATGGAACCCTAAAAATACCCTGTTGGGTTTGTTAGTTTGACACTACTATTCAATAGGGTGGTCCAAAAAATTTAACTTTGAATATGATTTCTCCAGGTTGTTTTCTGTCCGAAACCCACTAAAATGATACTCACCATTTTTCAAATCAATCCGATGACATTTAGAGGTTTCTCTAAGTGCTCAAGAATAGAACAACTTTCAACAAGCTTTATATTTTATTTTCGTACCTATCGCAAGAGATGAATTGATACATTCCTTATTATCATCTCTTGGAGTTAAATCTAACCTTAGTATTCTAACTTTACCCAAGTTTCCGGCAAACTTTTTGAACAAAAATGGCGGATATGCGCATGTACATTTGGGTTGATCAACTTTTACTTGCTGTTATTCTTTCCGTGACCCAGGGGATAATAGTGCTCAAATTTCTAAGAAAAGTGTTGACAATTGATATTACTGGTATTGTCAGGAGATAATCTACATACGAATAGGCTTATAACTGCTTAAATTACAAAGCTTTTGCAAAATATAACCACGGAAATTCGTAGTTTTAAAAAGTGACCCAGGGGCATACCTATGGCAATGAGTGGCAGAAAATAGTAGATTGACCCAAATTTTCCATGACGTGTAAAAAATTTTTTTTTTATCAGTAAATATCTGATTCCGATTCTATGGACTTACCAGACCGTCGGCACCGATGCGCCCCCTGCCGGTGACCTTGAACATGATGTCGACCTCCCACCAGTCGAAGTTGATCGGCTGCTTCGACCAGATGGCGCCCTTTTGGCTCCGGAGCGACGGCGCCAACCGCACGCTCTCACCTGAGGCTATCGCGTCTGAAAACAGCAAAATATACTAAATTACCACTTAGTACCAATTAGTTACTGAATACCAATAAATAATAATAAAATTAAAAATTCAAAACACCCCCGATACAAGTAGCTGGTCGTCATGAGACCCTCATTCAATGAGTGATATAGAAAATGCTACTAAAACTAAACATAACTACAAAATTTGGAATTTTTAGCTTCAATATTGGCTGAGATCTTGTCACTTGTTCCAATTAAAGCTGAACATCTTGGAAACTAGAAACTACTGGTCTTAATTCCACCAAACATAGCTAAGAACCCTCTCAACGGACAAGTATTTCGATTAAAAAAACCGCACTCAAATTGGTCTATCCGTTTGGTAGCTACGATGCCACAGACAGACACACAGATACACATGTTAAACTTATACCCTTCTTTTTTCGTCGGGGTTAATAAATATATGAGAGATGCAACTCAAATAAATAAGGTTCTTTATTTCATGCAGACTAATTTAGTCATTGTCAGTTCAAAGAACAAAATTTGTCCCTTTGGTGGTCAAAAGTTAAGAGCTTGTATGAATCTAGGTTATTTGCTATTACATCGGATTATAGAAAAGGGAACGTTATTTATTCTCACAGGCATTTAATCAGAAAATTGGGCCCTGGAATCCTTAATTACGCAAATGTCCACCGGAAAGACGCGCACCTAAATCTGACAATGACCCATTTGGTAGGTATTTAATTTTGGATGGAAAGTCTGCTCAGGAAGTGCCAGTTCCGTTGTTTGTATCCTAACGGCCCAGCCACGACTCCAGCGGCAAGCGGCTGAAGCGAGCGGCACATCCGAGTGAGCGAGAGACCGCGCTTGTAGATAGTTGTCGCTCCCAGAAGCTGCTATATTTTATAACTTCGTCGGTGGGGTGCTAACAAGGCATCCAAAATCGAGTTACCCGAAAAAAGAGTTTTCTTTTTTGTTTTACCGTTTCGGACAGACGGACACGGCGAAACTATAAGGGTACCTATTTGACCACGAAACGCTAATAAAATGAGTTAAAGAAACATAAAGTTATATCTAACTATGACTCCCTAAGATGACCATCTACGTTAACCTGACAATAAAAATGATAACTTGTCATTATTTACGACTCTTATCGAATCTCCAACGTAACCTAATCGTCGTTTATAATGCGAAGCTAATCACAGCCATAAACGCAGTCTTGCTACTATACGATACAATGTGACGAAGTTACTAAAAATAAGGACATGTCAATTCGCCATACTTAAGACTGCGCCGAGCGTTAGCGACTGAACCATAGAGCGAGGGGAATGCGTATTTAGATCGGCGCGCGGCCGCCATACTAAAAATATATGGAGAATTAAAAGCACTTTTTGATAAATCTGAACCTTTAATACCAAACAATAATTGAAATATTTGATGCGGACAAATTGTAATGTAAACATTCATCTTTTTCTTGAACTGAATATCAGAATAGATTTCCATTGTTAAAGTATAAAACAACACTTAACGCCTGCTTACGATTTTACAGTTTTCGTCCAACTTCACTTAGTTTTCTAGGGTAAAATATTAATAATCTTATAATTTTTCCACGGAGAAGTTGTTAACACATTCTTCCAATTAAGTTTAGTGTTGACGTTGTCTACTTAACGGCAACTGCCTATTTTTCATATTTCGCTCGGCGCAGTCTTAAGAAATCTTACTTATATGACATTCATATTATTAAAACTATTGTGAGACATCACACTTATTTTATAAAGGCGAAAATTGTGTGTGTTTATGTGTATGCTTGTTACTACTTCACGCTCAAACGGCTAGACCAATTTTCATATAATTCGGTATCGAGGTAGCTGAAACCCTGGATTAACACATAGGCTACTTTTTATCCCGAAATAATGAAGTGTCCCCGTGGAATGAGCGGGCAACACCGCGCGGCGCAGCTAGTCTTTAATAATTATAAATACGGTTTAAACTCAACGGGCCGTTCCTGACAATTTTTACGTGAGTTTAAACCGTTTTTTTATGATTATAAAATCACATATTGATGACAAAGTAATTTTATTCCCTGACCCAGATTAAAACTAGTACGTTATGCGTGTATCAACAATATTTCAAAACTGCAAATATTCACCAGTAATGGCCATTTGGCAATAGCAAGCGAATTTTAATGAGCTATTAGTAAATGTGTGTTGGACAATGTTCAATTTGAACTTGTACTCGCTGTGAAAACCTCATTTATTTCTGCAAGCAGGGACTCTAAATATGTAACAGCAAATACACTTGTATCTGTACTGTAAGAGCCTTCATGGTCGGTGATAGCAAGGCTGGCATATAAGGTTTAGTATAAAAAATAAAAATAATAATAATAATAAGGGTATCCGATATAGTTCACAGGATTGCACGGTTGAAGTGGCAATGGGCAGGTCATGTAGCCTGGAGAATGGATGGCCATTGGGGCAGCAAAGTCCTGGAGTGGCGACCATCAACTAGATGGACGGATGACCTTGTGAGTGTAGGGGGGAGTTAAAAGATGCTGTCTGCACGGGATTGCCATGGATCGGGAAGCCTGGGATGCCTGTATTTAGCAGTGGATGTCTGTGGCTGAATTATGGCTGTCTCTATCACTCCACAAAGAATAGCATTCAGAGCTAGGCTTTTATATTAAACAGATAATTAAAGTTCCAATACAATGAATATAATAAAAAAGTCGAATTCACTTTCTTAATTCCTGCTGAGTAGCATCCCTCGCTAAACTTTAGGGCATTGCAAGACAAATTCAGTCTATCATGAAGTCTGGAGCATGGAAGCTGTGTCAGCTGTCCTAGCAAAAAAAATACGGCCACCTTAAATAATTAAATGTTATTTCTGCTTGTTTTTGTGCAGATATATATTGGATATTGTAATAAATAAACACAGCACAGTCATATTCAACAGACATGAATGGAAGAGGCTGGAGGAGGCCTTTGCCGAGGGGCAATCAAGTCAGCAGAAAAAGAGCAAATGACAAATATTACAAGCCAACTGTATAAAAAGAATCTGAATACATAAACATGTTGGGCCACTCCTAAAGTACACTTCGAGAAATCATCATTATAGGTACCTGACAACAGGAGACATAAAAAAAAAACTACTGTGTCCTAAACTGACACACATTTAAATAAAACAGTTAAAAAGGATTATATTAATTATTTGAGCCTCCCTGAAGTTTTGGTAACTTTCCGGTTACCATTGTCAAAGGTTGAGTGAGAAAAACAATAGTCCTTTTAAATTGTTTTATTTAAAAGGAGACATTAAAGTTCCATTTTGACAGCATGCCACTGAATTCATACCACAATACTTTGATTTTACCATTGGTTTTAAAGTATTGATGGCAAAACGCAGACACAGTAAACACCATGAGAATTCATAATTGATTACATGAGCTTTTTTTCCGTCTCATTATTATGTACGCAATATTTGGCCAATTCACAAAAGCAATCAACATCATCTGAATAATAATTTTGAAACAGCTCGACTAATACAAGACAACAGAAAATGGCACTGCAATTCATAAGGAGTTAGTCAATATTAGGGAGTCAGTAATAAGACAATTAAAACAATAAAATAATCACCCAATTACATTTTCACTTTCTGCCGTCATTATGGAATAGATTTTGGCATCTCATATATAACATGTTTGGAGACAGTAAGTGAAAGTGTGTCTGGTCAATAGAAACAATAAAATACACAAGTCCTATAATGGATGTCTGCATAAGTGTTAAGGTATGCCTACTCAGCCAACAGTCCTGGGTTCAATCAATTAACTCGAATATTTGTGCCTGGGTCATGTATGTTATTTGTATTTAAGTATGTTTATCACCGTCTAGTGTCCATTATACAAGCTTACTAGAGCTTACTGTGGGACTAGATCGAATTGTGTGAGGTTGTCCGATATAAAAAGAATTGTAGCACTGATATGGAGAAAACTAAAATATTATACTAGTTCTTAAAACTGAATAAATCAAGTTACACGTAATGTTTTGTGTTAATAACCTGTGAAGATAATCAGTTAGTCATGCTTGATCAATATGTTTATGTTTATACATTTAAATGAAAAACTTTCAACTAGGTTCCTTTATGTTTCTATTGAAAAACCACAGTTCAAGTCTTCTAACATATTAATGATAGAATTGCCAAATTACGTAGCCTTATTATAGTCATTTAATTTCACTAATGAACCTCATTTTCATACAAGAAGCGGGTAATTTCACAGCCTAACAGCCTTGTCGAGTTGGAAGGCAAAAAACACGATTTTGACAATCGACCGTCTCGCTCGCACCTCGCACAAACCCTATACGACGGTCCCTGTCCCGCCTGACAGATTTTACTGACGTGTCTAGCTGATCTGATAACAAGCGTAACAATAAACTAAAATAGTGTATTTTAACCGCTTTTGTGACTTAAAATATTGAAACCACAGCTAGAAAAATACTCAAGCAACATCGTAGATTTACTTTAAATATGAATGATGGCTTAATAACGGTAAAAATAATGAGAAAAGTCGGAATACTTACTGCCTCCATACTCCCAGAAAGGAACTGATCCATCTTTTTGAGCCAAATATGGCGGTTTAAATGAATATTTGTACTCGAACCGTCTGTGTACCGTTTGGCTGTTGGCACGCACTGTGAAGCATAGTAATAACGCACAGAATAATAGTTTTAATGAAAACATTTTCGTCGACCGACTCCGTTCGTGTCACGTCAAATCTGAACTGAGTGAAGTTTGTCAAGTCAAGAGAACGTGGAAGTTCAGTGTTGACCGGTGTAAAAATGTACGGACTGTACACAATGAACATTCTGTCACAAATGCTAGCTTATTTTACAATGTAAAATCATGTTACCAATAGAACAAAACATAATAGAAAATATTAAAACGTTTTGAAAAGCGATTATTTCTACGGTGCATAGTTTTGCGAAAAGATAAATAAATAGATACATCTTTATTGCTCTCATATAGTGTATAGATGTCTTAATTCTAAAGATTAAGAGGCCTTATTCCTTTTAAATTTAATTTTTAGGGTTCCGTACCCAATGGGTAAAAACGGGACCCTTTTTCTCAAGAACGGTGATAGCTAGATGGTTGAAATTTTCACAGATGATGTATTTCTATTGCCGCTATAACAAGACTAAAAATAAAATAAGTAAAATTAAAAATAAAATAAATAAAATAGGGTAAAGGAACCAGTAGTCGGCCTTTTAACGAAAGTTCTGGGTTTAAACTCCTCGCATGTATGCATGCGGGCCCCAATAAAAATAAACCAAGATTTTATTCGTTTATTATTTATTCATTTTTAATAATTGTTAAGAAAAACACTTAATAGTTTCTGAATTTTTTAAATAATCAAAACAAAACTAAAAAAGGCACTTTTGCCCAGTAGTCGGCCCCAAACGACCTTAAGTCGGCCATCGAGAACCCAGTACTCGGCCACATCAATATAATATTTAAAAATGCGGCCGACTACTGGGTTTTCTTCGGAATCGTTATGTAGAAGTGTTTATTAAACTGATTGTTAATAAGTTACGCATATAATGAAGTCAAATTCATTAAAATAAAATAAAACATCCAAAATCCAGAGGTCGGCCACCTACGGCCGAGTACTGGATATACCACTAAAAAAGTGTTACTCACTAGTCGGCCGCCTGCAAAAATTACTTTTGTGTTGAAAAACATGGATAATTGTACCAAAATAAACTACTAAACTATTAAATAAGACATTAAAATGAAAACAAGTGCAATAAAGTATTAAGACGAAGCTGCTTACCGCTAATAATCACGACTCCGAAATTTAACAAAAAAATGGCGGCCATCGCACAACACCTCGTGCTCGCGGACGACACTGGTATAAACCTGTTTTACGCTCACCGCTTGCCCCTCCCCGCACAGATGACTCAATCATTCGACCAATAAGAAGTTGGAGCGTCATTATGCATTCATCTCATTGGACAATTTAAAAACTAGCACTATTCGCGGCGAATAAAAAACCGAAAAGGCCGACCACAGGGTCCTGGTCCTGGCCGACTTATGGTAACTTTACCCTAAGTATAATTTAAGGGGGCTCCCATACAACAAACTTGTTATAGATTATGGTACGGAACCCTTCATGCGTGAGTCGAACTCGAAATTACAAATATAATGATAATTTCAAACAACTTTTTAAAGTGAATAATATTTTTCCCTGAGTTCTACAACGTAACATTGCTTTTATTGGGTAATTTTGCGTGAAGTTTTTGAAAAAAAATATCAATGAAAAAATCAAACTGTAGGTTTCAAATACTAAGAAATCGTAATAGCCCTGTTCTAAGTAGTAACATTGATTATAATGTTAAGAAACATATTTGATCATAGAGAACAATTTCTAAAACAATCAGCATTTTTGTACGGATAAGGAGCCTTAACCTATTGGCTCTTCTAAACGGGCCACATTTTACTGCAATTTGTGGCCGGCAACTATGGCCATCCCTTTCTGATACCCTACGCTAGAGCAAGATGCAAATAATGGCCGGCCACAAATTGCAGCAAACATGACCCGTTTAGAAGCCCCTTAAGTTTAACATGACACCCTGTACGGGCTTTGCCATAATTGTATTATGTTTGATACTTAAAAAAGCCTAAGCAGTTACGAGCTTTATTCTGTATTTGGTTCTGAACTGGTTGAGTTTTATTTAAAAAAACGTTTAATATGTATATAAACGATAAGTCATTGTATATTCAGAGGCAGAAGTAGCTCAGCAGAATAACTTGCTCACAATGAGCTGACAGAATGCTATTGTAGTTTCTCATTACGCGATTCAAATCAAGATCTCAACAAATTTGAGACGATGGTGCCGACGACAAAGTCTAAATCTTTACGGTAGATGGCGCCACGATGCCACCCTAAGGTATGTTGAAGCAACTGGTTGAAAGATTCAATGGCTCTGACATCTGGTTCGTGGTCCAGTTGGTAGGACGCCCGTGTTGGCCCGGAAAGCCATTGGAAACGCAGGTTCAAATCCTGTCCGAACCATTTAAAACTTTTAAATTTTTCGCTTCATTGTAAACATTTTGTTTACGTTTAGCAGACGTTACTGCTTTAATAAAAAAATAATTACTTATATCTAAATTTTATTTCGCGTAGGTACCTATGTCCGAATTCCGGATGTTCGGATATCCGGCTGTTCTTCCTTACAGGTCACATGTCTACAGGTCACATGTCTCAACAGATTCTCGTAAGTTTTGTGAGCAGGATGCGACAATTTGCTATATAATGTAGAATTTTTACAGATTCAGTATTTCGAAGTTTTTCAAAATGGTGTACATAATTATTTAAACTTTATTGCACAAAATACTCTGCCGCTGTCATTAATCATCAGCCGGCGCTCTCGCTCGCGCTCGTCGCTTCCTCTAATGGAGCGAGTGAGACGACTGAAGATTGTAACTTTAAAGAAAGACTGGAATTTCGGCACAGAGAGTTCCGGGTGCCAGGATTGTCACACAAATAAAGGTAAGGTTTGTTGCGTGTTTGTATGTTTGTTACATATCACGATCAAACGGCTGGGCCGATTTTGATATAAATTTGATGTCAAAGTAGCTGATAGTCTGTTTTAACAAAGAGGCTTCTTTTAATCACGTATAAATGTATTCCCGCGGAATAGCGGGTAATACCGTGGGGCGCAGCGAGTACCTACTCTATATATCCGTGTATAGTACAGACTACACAGCAGAGATGGGCATTAATCGATTATAAAAATAATCGCGAAAATTAATCGATTAAATTAAAATATTAATCTACGATTAACTTAATCGCGATTAAATTAATCGGAACTCGTACGATTACATTAACTAATCGTCAGTTTTAATCGTTAATCACGATTAAGTAGGTTAGTTTTAATCGTTAATCGATTAACTTATGCCTATCTCTGCTATACAGTGATAAGAAAGGGTAGACACCCTTTTTGTTATTCAATGGTTAAAATAAAAGTAAACAACAAAGTATTTATAATTTATTAAGTATCTAAAAAATAATATTACAATCCTTTTTACATAGTGACGAATGTTCACACAGCATTTTTCTTGTCAGTACATTTTCTTATAGATTTATTTCAAGTAGCGTTTTTTCATAAAACCCTTTTTAATGTTCGGGGTTTTGCTATCAATCTTTTTATTTATTTATTTAAACTTTATTGCACAAAAAGAGTCAGTACAAATGGCGAACTTAATGCCAAATAGCATTCTCTACCTGTCAACCATAAGGCCAAACAGAGATACTAGAAGTTGGTGCAAATCGGAAATCTAATTGTACAGAGAGCATCTAGGGTACAAGTAAATACTGAATATGATTTTAGGTAGTTATATGAAAATTATCTAACAAACCATTAAGTCGACGGATTCCTATTTCTGAGCCAGATAATTAGCTTAAACCTTTACCGCATACGAAGCCATATATGGCAGATATGAACTTGGACCTTATTGGCACAGGTCAAGGTTCAAATTCAAACAACTATTTTTTTCCTATATGCGGTAAAGGGTTAAAACCAAAATTTAAATAAAATATTTCAGGTATTGGAATTAAATCCATATTATGGTAATTAGTTACATTTTATCTTAAAATCTATGTTAGTATCATCATCAAATTACATTAAATGCAAGGACGGATACTTGACAATTTAAAATGTAGGGAAAAAAATAGTGGTAAGGCCCTTTGCATCACCACGTATTTTTGTTAACCTTTTCCCCGCCACGATGCAAGCAAAAAGTTTTGCCGCACACGCCAACTGTCACAGACGTCAAATGCGAAATTAAACCTCATCAGTAGCTATTTGACTGGAGAAACTGACTTGATATGAAGTAGTTGGCGTGTGGGGCCCGAAATGTTCGGACTTCGTATCAAGTCAATGGCGGTGAAAAGGTTAATAGCGTGGAGTGTAGAAAATAAAAGCACTTTCTTTATGTAATCAAGTGTGCGTTAAAAGCCGTTAAATCAATAAGATTTTAGGACCTTTATTCTACACTCCATGGTATTAAGAGGCCTTATTCATTTTAAAATTCATTTTTTGCACATTATGACAAATATATTGATAATTTCAACCAACTTTTTGAAGTGAATAATACTTTCCCCCGAGTTCTAGGTAGTAACATAGCTATTTCATGCTTTCATTGCGTACAATCGAAAATAAGTTGAAGAAACTTATTTTCCGCGTGAATTTTGTCAATTTCGAGTTGTTTTTGAAACAAAAATTATCAATGAAAAATTCAAACTGTAGGTTTCAAATATATACCAATAAATCCCAATAGCCCTGTTCTAGGTAGTAACATCAATAATATGTTAAGAAAAATGTTTGATCATAGAGAAAAATGTCTAAACAATCAGCATTTTAAAAGGAATAAGGCCTCTTAAGAAAACAAGAAATGGCAGGTGGTCTTTCGACGTCATCATGCTATGATTGGTCGGTTCTGTCAATCCGTTTCTGTGTTGCCAGCGGTGTATCATAATACTCCCCAATTCCCTTGTTACCTGTATGAATCTAATTAAATCGTGAGTGTTTTAAATTAATTATTACGACAAACTAAAATTTAGTCAAAGAACATGACAACTGTATTTTATTTTTGTACGACTGGCGTTAATTTTTTTCCTTATAGTTATTTTGTTACCATAAATAGTAAACGGAATAGGTAGTGCAATTTCGCGAGACTTCGGTGCGTAAGCTTAGTATGGATCTAGTTTGTAACCCCGGGATTTGAGTTAAAACCACTCGTTTTAACACGTTTACAGGAACGTAATATGTCAATGGTCGATGTCTTAATAGATTTTGATCAAGTTAGGACGGTCATAAATTGGTCTAAAGTTTACCCGTAGAAACCAAGCTTGAAGCGGTCATGTCTCGAAATCCGGATTTAGAAACTATAAGAGAATACGCAAAATGATTTCAAAAGAAACCGCATTTGATGACATTTCTGACATCGCTGACAGCTGACAGTAGAGGTTGAAAGGTAATTTTCCAAAAGAAATAGATTGACAGGAAAATATTGAAAAAAAATATGGTTTGCAACTATAATTTCAAAGAAAGTAAGGAATAAAAGTGTTCATTTAATATAGTGATGTCGATGTTTTATGTTTTATTTTATGATTATATTATTGTTACTTGGAACTGTTAAACCTAAGTAATTTAAAATGATTGATGTATTTATTATGTAATACTGTGTGATTATTTTAATAATAAATAAATAAATAAAATAAATAAATTATGACTTCTTTTTTAGGGTTCCGTAGCCAAATGGCAAAAAACGGAACCCTTATAGATTCGTCATGTCTGTCTGTCTGTCTGTCCGTCTGTCCGTCTGTCCGTCCGTATGTCACAGCCATTTTTTTCCGAAACTATAAGAGCTATACTGTTGAAACTTGGTAGGTAGATGTATTCTGTGAACCGCATTAAGATTTTGATGCAAAAATAAAAAAATAATAATAAATATTGGGGGCTCCCCATACTTAGAACTGAAACTCAAAATTTTTTTTTTCATCAAACACATACGTGTGGGGTATCTATGGATACGTCTTCAAAAATGATATCGAGGTTTCTAAAATATTTTTTTTCTAAACCGAATAGTTTGCGTGACAGACGCTTCCAAAGTGGAAAAAAGTTGGACCCCCCCCCTCTAACTTCTAAAATAAGAAAATGAAAAATCTAAAAAAAACATATGATGTACATTACTATAAAAACTACCAACGAAAATTGTTTTGAACGAGATCTAGTAAGTAGTTTTTTTTTAATACCTAACTTTGCAAGTTTGCCCCTAATTTATATGGGGCGCTATACATACCAGGTGCAAACTTAACTTAAACACTTAGGGATGGAAAATGTTTGTACGGAACCCTCGGTGCGCGAGTCCGACTCGCACTTGGCCGGTTTTTTTTTTTACTTTTGCGTTTGAAGAAAATTTTCTGTAAGAAATACGAGTCGGAGTATCTCAGTCGCGTTATTGTTGTACAATAATAATAACTAATTATTATTTTATTAAATTTTCCTAAACCTTGGATTAATATTACATATTTCAAACATAACATCCGTTAATAACATATACGAGTCCGGGATTTCCGGGAATCTCCAGGGCATATCCATATTAAGTATATCATTTAAAGTCATTCAGCCCAAATGGCACTACCTATTCCGGTCACTGACCATAAATCAATTAATCAGTGACGTAGAAAGTCTCACTAGCCGGAGTGTCATACCTTGTTTTCTTATAGCATGCTACACTCCATAGTTAATAGTTTTTGCGGCGAAAATGATGGGTCTTTGTCTAAGCCTATAGATAGTAAAGTTTCCACAAAATTCTGCCAGTTTGGTCCTTGCTCCATTGTCACACTACGTCCGGGACAATTTCATCGCTTTCCGACGCCGAGTCCGAAGAGCCGATCACCAGTGGTATCCTCAGGTTATCTTCTTTCCTGCAACAACATAAGTGTATTAAATAAATAAATTTAAATAAAACCATTTAAACGGATTATATCGCGTATATTCATTATTTGAGCCTCCCTAACCTTTACAGATACCGTTGTCAAAGATTGACTGAGAAAAACACAATTATTCTCTGTCAGTTACATTTGTGCAAACTACTTACCCATTTAATAAATATTAATTTAAAAATAAAGGTGTTGTAAATAAATACATGCCAGATGGGCCTAATGTGTAAAGACAGTTACACATGTGCTAGAAGGGCATTTATTATTTTATTTAAAACTCCCAGATTGCCTTATTTATTACTATTATATGATGATGTAGAGTATTTGTTTAAAAGTATATAATAGTAATAAATAAGGCAATCTGGGAGTTTTCTTTCGGCAGTTCTTTCTCCTCAGTAAGCCTTATAGTGAACCTTTATTTTTAAATTAATATTTATAAAATGGGTAGTTTGCACAAATGTAACTTTGACAGAGAAAAATTGTGTTTTTCCCAGTCAGCCTTTGACAACGGTATCTGTTAAGGTACCGAAACTGTACAAACGTCTTGTGTTGTCTGTGCTGTTCTTAACATAAATGTTATTTGTTTTAGGTCTCCTACATGACATATCCCATCACAAAAATCAAAATTTTCTACCGATCAATCTCCTCTCGTGTGATATGTCCAAACGTCGTCATTGGCGAAATACCTCTTGCTGAGAGCAAGAAGTGAAAGCCACAAGAAAAAAAAAAAAAAAAGGTACCGAAACATCAGGGAGGCTCAAATAATTAAAGCCTGACCAGAAATATATGAGGATTGTCAAGAGGGCGCTATTTATAAGATTTATATGGCAATAATTTTGCAACCAATCGCAACCCACTATAATAACATTAGTTTAAATACCTGTCAGTTCCACTATGTTAACCTCGTAATATCATTTAATGGAATGCACTCTTTTCCTAACTGTTTTTCGTGTAGTAAACACGTGTACACTTTATTCATAATCTTACGTTCACAACTGTGAATGATTTTCGTCATTTTCTTTAGATAATTTTAAATATAAGTCTTTTCAAGAAATCACCACGAATAACAATGACATTGACAAACCATCATAAAATCATTGCCAGTGTAAGAAATTAGTTCCATTGAAATTCCGCAATATGGCGCATCCTCATATATTTCTGGTCAGGCTTTAATACACGCGATATATTTAATCCGTTCAAATTGTTTTATTTAAATGTCTGACAGTCGCGGAAACCGAAGAAAATATTATGTGACTCCGATGACACCCGTTTTTTTTTTATTTTTTTTTTATTAATTAAAGTGTAAAGCTAAAAACATATACAATTTCCTGCAAAACGGTTTGTACTGTTTGTCTGCAGGTATGAGTCTCTATATAATATTTCTACAATAGTTGTATACTTACAGGCGGCGCCAGTTCAGCAGCTCGTCTCCAAGGTTGAAGGTCACGTTGCTCTTGAGCAGAACCCTCAAAGCATCCTTGCTGTCTCCCTCAGGATCCCTGGTCTCATGAGCGCGATTCTCATACATCTGTGCCGTCTGAAATATAAAAAAATGGTACATTACTGCAGAAATGAAATGAAATAATTTATTCAGTAAGTAGGCCACAGGGGCACTTTTACAAGTCAGATTGTGAATCTACCGGCATTTCGCAAGAGGAGACCGCTGTTGAGAAGAAAGCCGAAAGAAACTCAACAGTAAGTCATTTTTTTCGTAAATAATACTTGAAACAATTCCATACTACATTTGTGTTATAACTAATTACACTGGTACACGTAAAGGAGATGTATAGTTACTACAAATCAATGTTAATTAGGAACATTAAAATGAAAATTTAACGATAAATTAAAAATATTAAATATACCCAAAGATGTATAAAGTCTCTGGGTGTCACAACATGCAATAAAATATAGTTACTTAATTAATTGAATTCCATAGAGATGTATAAGGTCTCTAGGCGTCAACGTGAATAATTTACAATAGAAAATAATTATTAAACCTAAATTTCTTTGAGATGTATATGGTCTCTAGGCGTCATAACATGGAATAAAATATTTTAAAATTATTTCCAGTCGCAAGGAAAGAAGGGGTTGCCGGGTGAGGATAGTGATACGAAGCCGGCAAGTCCTTGTCACGGCTAAGACATGTAAGTATAGTGCTTTCAAACATATGCGATGAAATAAAAAAAATACACCATTCAAAAGTTATAATTCAGCTGTTTAGCCTGTTTACAAATACAGACGCCATGTTTAAAAAATTAGGCCTAGGCGTTAAATTTTGTATGAAATTCCTTTACAGTTATCTGGAGTTGTTCCGCCCGACACGTGATACTTCGAAGCCTGTTATAACGCACGTTAAGACAACATTTCATTGCATGGTAAGAAAACAAAATTCGTTGTCCCTATTGTCAGAGTCTATATAAGAATGGGCTTATAACTGTTGCAATTACGAAGTTTATGGTAAATATAACCGCCGAAAATCAGTTTTAAAGAGTGACTCAGGGGGAATCACCATAAATAAATAAATAAATATCGGACAACCTCACACAAATCGATCTAGCACCAAATTAAGCTCAAGAAGGCATGTGTTATGGGTACCAGTAGACGACTATATACATATAACCAAGCACGAATATTCGAGTTCATCACACAAATATTTGCCCTGGCTGGGATTCGAACCCAGGACCGCCGGCTCAGTAGCCAGGTGCTTATAAACTGCGGCAACCGCGTTGCCATGGCAACGAGTAACAGAGAAAAGTCGATAGACCCAAGTGGGCCATTATTTCTAAAGTTGTACACCCCACTTTTTGCTTATTTTCCATATTTTGGGTATTTCCTACTCAGAATCACGAGCTCTTTCGATCTAATAAGGAGACAAAAAAGTGTCCCAATGTTTTTTCGTTCCATTCCGTTACCATTTCCATATTAACCTAAGTACTACAGCGGTAACGGAATGGAAAAACAAAAAATGTATGAATATTTTGGGACAGTTTTTCTCCTAATTAGATCGAAAGACCTCGTGATTCTGAGTAGAAAATACCCAAAGTATCGAAAATTAAGAAAAAACTTTACAAAAAATGTACAACTTTAGAAAAAATGGCCCACTTGGGTCTATCGACTTTTCTCTGTTACTCGTTGCCATGGCAACGTGGTTGCCGCAGTTTGTAAGCACCTGCCTACTGAGCCGGCGGTCCCGGGTTCGAATCCCGGCCAGGGCAAATATTTGTGTGATGAACTCGAATATTCGTGCTCGGTTCTATGTATTTAAGTATATATTTATATATATAAGTATGTATACCGTCGTCTAGTACCCATAACACATGCCTTTTTGAGGTTAATTTGGTGCTAGATTTGTGTGAGGTTGTCTGATATTTCAAATTTAAATTATTTATTTCGGATCAATGATCCATAGATTGTACATATATATTGTATTTATGCTTATTTATTTTTAAGTGGTGTGTACAACTTTAGAAAAAATGGCCCAAGTACGCACGGATGTCTCTTTAGGAATCTCCTCATAATCCTTCAGGACCTCCTGCTCTAACTCCTTGACCTTCGGATCGTGCCGTCTCTGTTCCCGGCTGTCCCACACGTCCTTGAACACGAGTGAGTCCACGAACTTGTGGCCATCTTTCTTATCCTCGCTCCGGCTCGGTTTGGATTGGTCGTCTCGAGGGGACCACTTGTCGGCGTGTCTGTCTTTGTGCACGTCCTATAATAAATGAGTATTATAAATATTAAGAGCCCTTATTTCTTTTAAATTTTTTTTTTTTTCATATTATGACAAATTCATTGATAATTTCAACCAACTTTTTGAAGTGAGTAATAGTTTTCCCCGAGTTTTAGGTAGTAACGTAGCTATTTCATGCTTTTATTGCGCGCAGTCGAAAATAAGTTGAAAATACTCATTTTTCGCGTGATTTTTGTCAATTTCGAGTAGTTTTTGAAACAAAAATTATCAATGAAAAATTCAAACTATAGGTTTCAAATATATATAAATAAACCCCAATAGCCCTGTTATAGGTAGTAACATCAATAATATGTTAAGAAACATGTTTGATATTAGAGAAAAATGTCTAAAACAATCAGCATTTTAAAAGGAATAAGGCCTCTTAAGGCATCTATCGCAAGTGCAGACTTCTGGCCGAAGGGTGTTGTTTCGGCAGTTCCGGGGCAATCTGCCGAATCCTGCGCCAGATCAGACGACGCAACGGAGCCACGCAGTTACGTCGCCTACATCAAACTAGATTTAAGTATTTTTGTAATGTAATTTTGTAGTTCACAGTGCCTTGGTTTATTTACTGTTATGCTGTGTAACTAATTTAAATAAATAAATAAATAAATCTATACTAATAAGTGATGTTGGAAAGAGCGAGAGAGAGAGAGAGAAAGATCTTAGATGAGGCATGGTTTAGGATTCTCGCAACCAAGCGTGCCAAAAGACAGAGACGGAAATAAAGAGCCATACCGTGACGGATTGAAAGAGACAAATAGATACTACCGGAAGGGAAAACTAAAAAAAGATACAGACAGATAGAAAGAGAAAGACGATCGAGAAAATACGATATGCACAACTCTTGGCAACTTAATGTCAAAGTTAGGACGCCTAGCACGAAAAATTGCGTACATTGACCTCAGCCGCCATTTGCCTGAGTAATGATGGACTAATGGTGTTTATCCTTAGCGTCCTTACTTTAATGGGACAAAACTAACCTCTGTGTCCGGTACGTAACTCTCCTTGCCGATATCAGCATCCCTGGGGCTCCAAGCCCGGTCAGCGAAGTCCGGGTCCGGTATCGGCAGGACCGGTACTGCTAGCTGTGCGCTCTGTGGTGGCCAGCGAGCTCGTAAATGAGGGACAGAGACAGACAGATAGAGAGGGATAGAGAGAGATTGAGAAAGAAAGCAAGAGACTGACTGACAAAGACCGTTTAAGTTTGAAATAGACAGATAGTGGCGGAAAGGGACAAATAGTGACAGATAGAGATAGAAAGAGAAAGATATGCACACCTCCTGGCATCGTAATGTTTCTAACTGTTAAAGTTAGTGCCGGTGAGCTTGCGGATGGAGGGATAGAGATAGACAGATAGAGAGGGATAGAGAGAGATCGAGATAGAAAGCAAGAGACTGACTGACAAAGACCATTAAATAGAAAACTATCGTGAGTCTCAGACATATTAAAACACTTAAACGGGTTTACTCATGTCGTAGAAGTCGAATAACGCTCGACATGTTTTAATATGTTTTAATAAAGACCGTTAAAGTTAGAAATAGACAGATAGTGGCGGAAAGGGACAAATAGTGACAGATAGAGATAGAAAGAGAAAGATATGCACACCTCTTGGCATCTTAATGTTTCTAACTGTTAAAGTTAGTGGTGGCGAGCTTGCGGAGGGAGGGATAGAGACAGACAGATAGAGAGGAATAGAGAGATTGAGATAAAAAGTAGGAGACTGACTGACAAAGACAGTTAAAGATACGGATAGAATTAGACAGAAAGAGATCGATGGAGATAGAAAGATAATGATGGAGACGGATAGAATGCACCATATGGTGACGGATCGAAAAAGACAGATAGAGACGGAAAGGGACAAATAGAGATAAAAAAGAAAGATAGAGAAACAGAAGATAGATACACTTCGCAACACTAACCTCTATGTCCGGTACGTAACTCTCCTTGCCGATATCAGCATCCCTGGGGCTCCAAGCCCGGTCAGCGAAGTCCGGGTCCGGTATCGGCAGGACCGGTACTGCTAGCTGTGCGTTGCTCTGTGGTGGCCAGTGTTCCCTTCTACCTATTTTGTCGATGAAGGATACGTATGGCTCTAAGTTATTTCCATGGGCCTCACCGAGAACCTGTAATGACAAACGAATACAATGCAACGACGTAAAATCATGTTCATCACACTTGCTCGTCAACAAAGGTTTACAAAATAGCGGGCGGTAAGTCGTAAATTACGCCCTAGGGCGGTATGTAACTTTTGTCACACTTTAAGGGTTTACATGCTAGAAAACCGGGCGGTAAATCGTATATACCGCCCTAGGGCAGTAAGTCGTATATTACGCCCTAGGGCTAATTTTGGTATTGACTACTACTACTTTGCTTTATTTCCTCTAAAGTGTGATGAAAAACGTCGTACGTGACTCTGGTGGTAAAGGAATTCCAAACTCGTGTCATTAAAGCCCTCGGCTTCGGGCTTCTAATAGACGCTCGTTTGTAATTCCTCGTTTTCCACCCTTGTTACGTAATGTACTATTATTAAAAAATGGAATATTTATTTTGCTTTAATATATCAGGTTATATAATAAACCATACGATACCCAATCAAAACTATGTATTTATTTATTCCCTAAGTATATTAATTTAATAATAATTTAAATATGGAATAATAAAAACCTAGGAATCTACAACCTTTTTTTTTTAAATAACATGACACTTGACACTTCTCGCCTATTCGTTTTCGCATACTATACTAGTCGGGATTTTCGCTTGTATGAGTTTTCTTGTTAGTTTGTTTTTTTATTGATCATATTGTTATTTCATTTGTTCTGCTCATTATTAGTGTTATCAATTAGTTGTTATTGTTGTGTTAGTTATTGTTTCTCTGCTGAAAATAAACGAACCTGTACCAGGTAAATGAGAATTAAAATTTAACAATTGATAAAATGTTGAGTACACCTGTTGAATGTCAACTTTGACAGCCAAGGTTTGTTTACATTTAGTTAAATACCTATCCGGATAGAGTCTAGTGATATTTAGTATTTAGTAAACTGACATCCTGTCAAATGTTGCAGTGCCCTACAGGGTTTCACAGCGGAAACAAGGTATAATGTTTAATGTACCACCTGTAAATGTACTGATAAAAAGCAATAAATAAACTGATAAACTGGTATACAAAAATAAATAAGCCGACGAATTTGGCCACCTTCTAGAATTGGAATCAATCTCCAAAATACATCATACCTGCGCTTTCAACTTTCCCCTGTCCGAATTCCTAGGCTTCTCAAACTTCACTTCCTTGAACTCGTGATGGTCTCCCCTCGTGTCCTCCCGGGCGCGGTCTTCACTGTATCGGAGGTCACCGTCGCTGTCCGATATCAGGAGTGTGGGGTGGTCTGGACGTTGCTTTTCGTGTACCTATTAGGGGAGTATTATGAGGATTGACAAGATTTCATAATTTGAAGTCGGCAATTTTATTATTTTCCTGTATTCCGCCTAGAAAGAGGACGCATTGACTGTTTTTATATTTTCCCTGACATTACTAATTATTTTATTATTAATTTATCAAAATTTACTAATTCTAAAATGTAAAAACTCCAAAACTATGACACTATGGAATAGTTACTTGAGTCTGGTGTCTAATTAAGAACTTGACATTTTGACGGCTTATTTTTTCGCGGATAGGTCGAAGACGAATTTTCTAATATTGCTTTACAATTTAGTTTTTTTTTTTTACTTTGTACACCACGCAAAAATTGACAATTTGGGGATCATTAAAGGCATGAATTAGTAATTCAGTTAACACTCAGCACCAAGGTAATCGGGCGGTTCATAAAATATTAGACTTTAGTTTTTCTACCAGACTTTGTTTTTGTAACTCGCCGCTTACCGATGCATCTCTCGGGCCAGCATGGCAGTGTCAACTGACTTGGCACCGTTGGTTTCTCGTCAGTTGTCATTGTGACTCGGGCTCCCCTTTTTGCTTACTATCAGGCGAAGTGGAGACCCTATGTGTGCTTTATAAAAAAAAAATAGTCGCTAAATATCGAATGCTACTTTACCTCTCTCACTTGTGCGTCGATGTTGTCTCGGCTGGACAATCGCACGCGGGGGCCGGTACCGTTCCCTCTGCCTGCACGTAAAAACACATGTTACAGAGTCTGGCTAGCCAAATAATGTTGATATTTCCTTGTGATATCACCGATGGTCTATGATTTAAATTTAGTAGGTGGGTCCTCTATAAACAATTATGATAGTTTATTTACTTAGTTCTAACATTCCGATCGAGTTGAAATTTGACATAAGACTTATGTAATTTTTTTGATGATGGATTAATACGGTATTATCGAGCTAGGTCTTATTTACACTACATTAAATTTTTCGCCTTGTATATGGTTAGAAAGTGTAAACATATGTGTTTGTCGTTGACTGTACTGTACATAGTGGTACAAATTATGTAAGCTGACTATGAGTGCATGTCAACATATATTTAACTTATTTCTTTAGGTACCTAAAGTGTGCATAGAAAATCAAAAATATGTTCTACTATCAAAACTATAATTCCTACTACACAAAGTGTGACCAGCCGCAGATTTTTTAAATTTCCCGCCGAAACTTTGAGTAATATTTCATTAGCCATAAATAAATATCGGACAACCTCACACAAATCGATCTAGTCCCAAATTAAGCTCAAGAAGGCTTGTGTTATCTGTACTAGACGACGATATACGTACTTATATAGATAAATATATACTTAAATACATAGAACAACCATGACCCAAGCACAAATATTCGAGTTCATCACACAAATATTTGCCCTGGCCGGGATTCGAACCCTGGACCGCCGGCTCAGTAGGCAGGTGTATACAAACCGAGCCAAAACGCGTCGTAAAAAGTATGTATATCGTCGTCTAATATCCATAACACAAGCCTTCTTGGGCTTAATTTGGGACTAGATCTGTGTAAGGTTGTCTGATATTTATTTATAGTGTAATCAATCATACTCACTCATCAGTGAGCTCAATGTGTTATGGTAATCGTCGATGGCCCTATCTCGATGTGCATCCAACAGTAAAGACGACTCGTACGAGCCGACTCGCTCGTTCGACTGGCGCGAGTCGCGAGTCCGAGTCGAGTCCTTCGAGTGCTTCTGTTTTGACTTCCTGTGGCGATGTTTCTTCTGCGGACGCTGAAAAGACAACTCAACCATTGACCGCATTTCAAATTATTTTATTAAACCACTAACGTCTGCTAGCGTAAACCAAAATGTTTATAATGAAGCGAAAAATAATAAAGTATTGAAATTTGTTTAAACTTAACACTATTTATTGTTAGAGACGCACCAACCGTGCCTGAACCACAAAATATTTCAATTTTTCGCTTCATTGTAAACATTTCAAATAGTGTTAAGTATAAACCGTAAGACATTACCGACTAGTTTAGAAAATATAAAAAAAAAGTGAAAGCAGCTTCGTCTAAGAATCAGCACTCAAATGACGTGATAGCCGCAACCGACAAAAATAACAGTGGTACAATTTACATACTAAATCTGTCTTAGTAACGGTCCAACTGTATGGTTTTCTGAGCTGTGACCAAGTACTTATCACCTACTCACTCTCTTTTACAATGAGGAACTATTCAAACGGATTTTTTTTTATCATAAATTGTGATGTTTTAGAAAATGTAAAAATGTAGAAATATTGATTTTTTATCCTTTATTTGATTGTAGGAATAAGGTAAAAAAAATATAATGTCAATAATATCAAAGTAGTTATTCCAGCAAAGGTCTTTTTTACAGACTATACATACAAAATACTGTCATAATAGGAAAATAAAGCTTTTTATGGTCTGGTGGTTAATAGTATTTTATGCAACAGTTGTATAAGAGGCGGCAAAAACGCGAGTGGCATGGGTTACGATAGCGAACATCGTAAGAAAGATGCCACGAGCGTTTTTTGACCTACTTATACTCGTACAACGTTGCATACAATACTTTTTCTACGACTCGACATTTACTAAATAAAATGCAAATAAACAACAAAGAAAACAATTACATGTTCCCGCTCGGAACCAACAAAATAAAATAAAAAAATAGTCTCTGATAAACTTTTTTCTATTGACGTCCATCTGTCAAAAAAATGTGAACTTATACCTATAGGTATACGTTCACTATACTATACATCCATGCACAGAAGATAAAACTTATTTTTTAAATTGGGAGCAATGCCTTTAGTACAATAAGTTATTTTTTAATTGCGAATTGTGTGAGTGCAGTGGTTTATTTTGTAATCTGTGGTATTAAGTAATGCTTTTTTGGCGACATTATAACATCGTTTAGCAGTGTTTTTTGGGCAGTAGAGTATAGACTTTTACAGACTTTCATAATTTATGTCTTTATATTAGAGTTAGTAACTATATAAATGACAGAAAAAAGTACTGAAGTAGAAAAATAAAATTAACTTACTTTGGTCACGAGGGGTTTATCTTCGTGTGGCGGGAGCACCTCTGCGAAGTGTTGGATCGCCATGTGAGGAGTCGGCGCGACATTGTGCGCAGACGCAGGCGTATGTGCTGTCGATCGTGGACTCTACAAATATATTACAACAACAATACTTTATTGCACACCAATAAAAGTTTACAAATGGAAACAAGACAAACACAATTCATAAATAACGGTAGACAACAGGCGGTCTTATCGGTAAAAAGCGACCTCTTCCAGACAACCTTTGGGTAGTGAAATTGATGAAAAATTTAACTTAATACAGAGTAGGTGCAGCAGAAGGTGAAGGGAGCTCATAATTAGATAATAACAGAAAACAAGTACGCATATGGGTAAATAGACACATACATAAACTTATATTAATTCGTTTTATATGTAAGTTTTGACGTGTTAACGTCTTATAAATCTATAAACGCGGCTGCACGCGCGAAAAAGCATGACTCATTGTCACGTTCCGCCTGAGCCGAGCGTGCAAGCGAGAGCGCGGAACGAGCGATAGAGAGGCACGTTCGGTCTAAGCGTTCGGCTTGTGACGCATCTATCTCTCTTCCACTCCATTCGACCGGCATACGTTATCATTATCACATTATCACATAAAATTATCGTTCGTAAACCAACTTTACAGAAAACCAGTTTTTTTTTATAGAATCTTTTTATCGTTTCTGTTTTAACAATAACATTTTCATTTTTAATAATTGACACAAAGGTAAATTTAGAAAGAAAAATATAATGTGATCCACTGCAATGTACCTAAGCAGGACTCGAACCTGCGACCCAACGTTTCCGGCATAGTGCTCTCCCAACTGAGCTATCACATCGATATCTTTATTAAAAACTTAAAGCTAAGTTTCTAAAGTCTCATACTCAAATATTTTCTAAACTATAAGACGCAATTTTGAAACCTATTGTAAATATTATGGAATCGACACCAATTTTAAAAAATTGCGTTCGATCATCCGTTACCTTGGAATCTAAAATAGACGCCATTATTTCCTCGCAGGATTCGTAATATGAACTGAAAATTCGCAATACTTATGGCCTCACACTGAATAAAATCCTTTTTTTAACCGACTTCAAAAAAAGGAGGGGTTTTTTTTTTTTTTTTTATGTTTGTTACCTCAGAACTCCGTCATTTATGAGTCGATTTGGAAAATTCTTTTTAGGTTCATGAATAGACATCTCAAGGTTGGTCCCATAAAATTTTGGTGAAGATCGGATGACGAGATCCATGAGGAATCGAAGGAATTCCTAAAATTTTATAGGCACTTATAATATTTTTCACATATTTTATAAAACTATTTAAGTATTTGCATATGGTAGTCATCATCTTCCAATGCTGAGCTGATGATGGAAGGTACAACTCCTCAACGGTTAGGATTTAGGAGATAATTCAAACGAGATGCATGCCTTCAAGACCTCCCTGATCACCCTGCCATATGTGTTTTTATGAATCACTAAAAAGCAAAAAAAAAAAAATTTTAACAAAAAATAGAACCGACTTCAGTATAACTAAAAAGCCAAAAATAACCCGTTCAAGTACAGATTACATTTGACTCACCCTTTGAAGTCGGGGCCAAACCTCACGTAAACTATAAAATATAAATATAATAAATAATAACTGAGTGGTTTGGGATCGACTTCAAAGGGTGAGTCAAATGTAATCTGTACTTGAACGGGTTATTTTTGGCTTTTTAGTTATACTGAAGTCGGTTCTATTTTTTGTTAAAAAATTTTTTATGTCATTGGGGGCAAACGAGCGAACGGATTGCCTGGTGGTAACGATACCGTGGCCCATAGACACCTGCAACACCAGAGGAGTTACAAGTGTGTTGCCAGTCTTTCAGGTGGAAGTAGGATCTTTTCTTGAAGGTTTGAAGGTCGTATCGGTCCGGAAATACCGCAAGCGACAGTTCATTCCACAATACAGTCGTGCGAGGTCCGTACCTACCCTGCAGATTTGTGCACCTGTATTGTAGCCACAGACAACCCCCACAAGACGGAGCATGTAAGGCGACCCGCGCGCACCAACGATATGGTACGGCAGAACATTAAAGTGCCAACACGGCGGCCACCGTTTAGTTGCGTCCATGTTTATGAGGTCTCTCTACACCACTTAACACTACAATTTACCATGTTATTTACGTATTTAATTTATTTTTTCGTTGACGTACGCATGGATCATAAACAAGGACGCAACTAAACGGTGGCCGCCGTGTTGATACTTTAATGTTCTGCCGTAAAATATCGTTGGTGCGCGCGGGTCGCCTTACATGCTCCGTCTAGTGGGGGTTGTCTGTGATTGTAGCCCTCCCAATAGTCACAATTATGTACCCTTACCTGTGTCGTCTCCGGTATGACGTCATCTTCAAAGTCAGGCTCCTTTTCGGCGTGTTTCTCCTTGTTGCGTAACGCGTATGGATCTCCGCCGGTCAGTTCAACGACTCTGTTCTTCTCAAACACTCGCCCGTTATTTATCACCTTTATAATAATAATAAACTAAATTAAAAAACATCCCCGACACACGTACCTGGTTATCATGAGACCCTCATTAGATTAGATTAAATATTTATTTCACACATTTAGGGATACATTATAAATTACAGTCAATGTACCTAAAAAAGTTCGCGTGATTTGTGCACAAGCCCTTACAGAGTTCACAAAATGTATGTCTTTATATTTAAGAGTTAGTAACTGTATAAACTCATATAAACAAAACTGGAGTACTTAGTTAAAATATATTTCGATATGGTAGGTACATACGCATGTCTGTTCCAAATGTTGGAAGCAGAAGGGCTACTCCGATGTTCGAAAGTCGACCGTCGTATAGTCCCGCTCACCCAAATATACTTTGACAGGAGATCGAGAGGGATAGCACTATACGATGGTCGAATTTCCAACGTCGGAGTAGCCCTTCAGGCTGTAAAGGTACTCACTCTGATGTCCCTGTCATTGAGAATGGTGACCAGGTCGCGTACGAACGAGTTGTTGGGGAACAGTTTCTTGTGCTGACAGTGGATGTCCATCTCCAAATGTTCCACAGTTCGGTTGGCCAGGTCACGCTCTATCGTCACAATGAACTTGTTCTTGTGGGTTTTCTGCACATGGTTAATAATATTGTGATATCAAGGAAATTGAGATACTAATCATTATTCGCATTTTGACTGGTTTCTAAAACAGTAACACTATCTTACTTTCTTACTCTGGTTCAAAATATAAATTACACACCTAGGGCGGTAATATTGTGAATGTCCTAGATCACAGGTCTTAATATGCGATCTGGAGCTTTACGAATTACCGCCCGTTTGTCTAGAATTTAGCATCTTGCTCTAGCGTAAAGTGTCAGAGAAGGATGGCTATAGTTGCCGGCCACAAATTGCAGTAAAACATTGCCCGTTAAAAAGCCCTATCATGTAGCATAAAATAATTCAGTGCAAAAAAAACAATAAAAACGTGATTAACATTCCCAAGACTTACCCTTTTATCTTTTCTTCTCTTCTCTCTGGCTCACCTTTTCGTTCGAAGAGAATTACAGTGCGACCAAAAAGAGTAGAAATTAAAAAGTGGCAATACTGTAGTGTCGTCCCCGTTTTCTTATATTGATTAGATAGGGAGGACACTATAGTATTGCCACTTTTTAATTTCTACTCCTTTTGGTCGGACTGTACGGCACTGCATTTCCACTGCCGTGAAGCTAAGCGGGGTAATTTTACTAATCAAACTGTTCACTGTGATTGATTAAACACTGTCCGCTCCGCCCAGAGAAAACGCACCCTAAGTGTGCGTACTGAATCGGCGCGGACACGAGCGGAATCAACCAATCATCTGAGTTGAAATCTGTAGCTCCGCTGTGATTGGTCGATTCCGAATGTCTCCTTAGTGGCAGACTGGAGTATGCATACATTTTATGACCATACTGTTGCTTCATTCAGCTTCATAAAATGTCGTTGAAAATTAGGAACTTATTACAAATTCGTTAATTATTATGAATTATATAAATCGAACAATAAATTGTAGTTCAATACCATTGTCAGACCTTTTTATTACAGCACTGCTCTATATGTATTATGTCCTTGCACAATGTGTAGGTATTTTAGCATTACCTAATTCTGATCATGGTATAAAAAAACAAGGTATGTCACTGCGGCTAATGGTACTTTGACTTTGCCGCTTTATAGTAAAATAATTATAAGGAAAAAATATTTACCGCCAGTCGTACAGAAAATAATTATTATGCATTTATGCATTACGATTGTCATGTTCTTTGACCACGTTTTATTATGTCGTAACAATTGATTTAACGGTCGATTGCAAAAAAATTGTACATAGTTAAAAGCTTAGTTAACATAAAATACGATCGCTTCCTTTGCGTGACGAAAGTTAGTCACACAAAATGTATGGGTAACTTTCGTCACACAAAGGAATCAATCAATTAACATTGTTTTAATTTGGCATTGCTGTGCCCTTTGCAGGGCGTCATCATCATCATCATCATTTCTGCCACAGGACGTCCATTGCTGAACATAGGCCTCCCCCAGTGACTTCCAGATCGGCCAGTTGGAAGCGACCTGCATCCAGCGGCTTCCTGCAACCTTTACCAGGGCGTCATATGTAGACCTATTTATTCTTAATTCCAACTATGTTTTTAATGTGACATGCAATAAAGAATTTTGAATTTTAATGAAAGCCCTTAACTATGTACAATTTTTTTGCAATCGACCCTTAACCACTCACGATTTTATAATATTCATATACTTAGGTAACAAGGGAATCGGGGAGTATTATGATACACCACTGACAACACAGAAACGGATTGACAGAACCAACCAATCATAGCGTGATGTCAAAAGTCTCGCCTGCGAACCCGGTGTGTCATACCTTATTTTCTTATACCATTCCGATCACTTGTGATGAATTGATGAATGATGAATAAGGGGAAGAAGATGGCAAGTAATGAAAAACAATAGTATGGATAGCACCATTTATTTCAGGACCAAACGGCGACGGCCGCTGAACATCATACCGCACTCATATAAACAGACATACATAATCAGACATAGAAGTGTTGGTCGCACGAATACAATTTTGCTAGGGAGAGCCACACGATATTATTTTATCGATAAGTTGTATTTTCTTATGACACTAGTTATGTTATGACTATGAGATAACGTATTATTAACGTGTATTTGGCCATTGTTACAAGGCATTCTTGGTTTCAGTTTACTTATATACAAAAAAATATAAGGTTGTTAAAGTTGATTTTTATTTGAATTTTAAAATTCCTAAAAAGTATATAAGTAACATTGATGGGTAGAAATCACCATATTTTAGTTAATTTCTATTTATCCGGTGAACTTAATAGCTAGGTACTATGAAATGTAATTTCGGAATAAGTATTCAGTTATCGATAAATTTACTACCGGAAGGATGTCCCTAGTTAAAAGGCGTTATTGCCACGAACACTTCTATGCCTGTATATAATACTCAGGCTTTTCGGTTAACTGTTCACTGAATCGTAGCGCATCTGCCGCGACTTCGCTATACTATCCGCAAAACCAAGTGGCGAGTCAGATTATAAATCATCGGAATCAGGCTCTCTCATTATACAGACAGACAGGTTATAATATATTACATATTACAGGTTATTAAAAAGATATGCATGGACTTAGTCTGAATTAAAATATTTGTTTAAATAAAACAGTTTAAACGGATTATATCGCGTATATTAATCATTTGAGCCTCCCTGACGTTTCGGTAGCTTTCCAGTTACCGTTGTCAACCTTTATAATCTGTTTAAATTGTTTTATTTAAATGTGCGACAGTCGCGGAAACCGAAGAAAATAAGAAAATAAAATATTTGTTTGTTTGGTTGTTTATATTATAAACAAATTTCATCCCGGAATCCCGAAAAATGGGACCTTTTAATAAACACTGACACAAATATTTCTATATTAATTAACCCCTTTCAATCTGTATTATCAGTTTTGACTATTACTAAATCTATGTTTAACCAGATATCAAATGTATTTATTACAATCATACGTACCTTCATTCCTAATCATAAGTTAACAATAATTTGTGCACGGCTGTTCTAAACTTACAAGTAAAAAAAATAAAAGGAGAGAATCAAACGTGCTAAGTAGAAAACAGTGCAAAAAACCCAGGTCATTGAAGATAACTTTTCTGCAATTGGGTAGTTTCCTGATACACACATCAAATCAGCTACTCTAAAATCGGTTGGGGCAAGTACACGACATGGGATAAGTGCATTTACCTTAAAAATATAAAAAAATACAGACGTTATATAACCTAACAGGCCCACGCCATTTTGCGGACTTTTTTGTGGTACTAATTTATTTTACTGGCAACGACAAATTTTTGGTAACTGACGTTGAAAGTTAGTTAATGATGTAAACAAAAAAGAAACAGGACTCCGCAAATTTCAAGTATTATTTGCATACTAAAGCCGAAAAGCCAAGTTTTATTCTAAAGGATTCAGTATTTATTTCGCATGCAGAACATAGGATAGACCAGCATTCCGGTAAACAATGTTTTGAATTTGCTCGATGACAAGTCCTTGACAAATCGCTAGTGACGTTTAATAATGCAAATATATGACGAATGCGCATTATTATCATATGAAAGCTGTTTGTGGCGCCACTATCCCTGGGCAATACCGACACTTGTTAATACAACTAATTAAGTTGCGTGCTTGTAAGATAGCGTAGTATTATAACAGGTGTACTTTTCGATATGTTTATGGTAAGTGCCCTTACCCCGTTTGATGCGTTTGGCCTGACTGACCTTACAAGAACAGTTTCTTAATTTATTGACATGAGAAAACCAGCCTATTTGAACAATAATATTCACACAACGTGTTGGCAGATAGTAAAGACGGCGACAGAATAAAATGACTTAAATAATATTTGTCTTATTATTGGTAAAGATCTTCTGAAAACTGTTATTTAACATAATATTTTGATCTGTAGGGATAATAATTACTTTAATAAAGGCACCACGTGAACTACCACGAGATGTATCGCATAAAATAAGTAAATAGTTAATAAATAATAGTTATAGTTAATTTGTGAGCTCATCATTTAACGTCGCCATATGTTACCAGACTTTTTAATATTAAATCTAATGGAGGAAAACATTAAATACTCATCATCCTCCTAGCCTTTGTCCCATTTTTTTGAGAATGATTTCTCAATCGGGGTCGGCTACCTAAATCCCAAGATGTGGCGTAGGCACTAGTTTTTACGAAAGCGACTGCCATCTGACCTTCCAACCCAGAGGGGAAACTAGGCCTTATTGGGCTTAGGTGGAAAACATTAAATACTAATGTTATTAATATTATATCTGAAAATGTATAAAGTTCTTGGTATTCGAGCGAAGAGTTAAAATGTATAAAACGTATTATTTTCACTGCCCATCTTTCAGGTTCATGAAAAATATTAAGAAACCTATGATATACTTTTGGAAATTAGATCAATAAAATTAAACGTACAAAATTTGAGCTAGGTTTTATCAATGAAAATACATAATATAATGTTAAATTTATCGTAGCACGTGGCTAGTGTAAAGACCGCCTTAATAGTCGGGCGTTTTTTTTAAGTGTACATGCACTTTTTTCAGAAGTTTTTTTTTTTTGCTTACACAGAATCGTTTGTACCAAAATTTTGTAAAAGAAATATAATTTCCAGTTCATAGAAACAAAAACAAAAATCATACAAAAACGTGACGATCTGGAATGGAAATTTTGGGCTTATTTTTGTATGAGATTTGGAAGTACAAGAAATTCTGAGTAAGATGAACTTTAAAAAAAAACACATTTTAATATTTCTAATACTCATAATCATGTTATGGCATGTCATATAATTATAATAATTAATTCAAATAATTTACTGAGCAAAAAGTGCACGAATTGTTTAAAAAAAAGTAATGCAAGCCCGCAATGTAAAGATGAGTCATTTACAAAAGACATGTAAATAGTTAAGGGCTTTAATTAAAACAAAACTTAATTGAGTCCTTTGTGTAACAATAACAATAGTTACCCATATCTTTTGTATGAGTAACTTTCGTGACACAAAAGACGCGATCGTAATTTTGATTTTATTAAGCTTTTAACTATGTGCATGGTTTTTTGAAAATGTCTCATATACCGTAATGCTAAAGATTTCGCCCTATTTATGGCTGCTTGCTTAGGGTGAAACCAGACAACGACAAGCGTAATTTGAGTCGCGTTATTTCGGTCGCGCCATACTTAGTGTGACATGTTCACGTGACATGAAGTATGGCGCGACCGAATTTACGCGACTCAAATTACGCTCGTCCGGCTTCACCCTTACTGACTTAGTGGAGAAAATTAACTAAACAAAAAAGTAAAGCCCAAAAAAGTGTATTTAAATTTGAGGAATGTGATTGATCCATTTTATACTGCTCCTGTGGATGGTTGAGATGCGTTTTGAACTCTCCTCGACTTATGTTATGTTTTCACGAATATAATTATTATTTTTGCATTAATTGGTAAGCTCACAAGTTCACAACAGAGCGCTTGTTGCGAATTGTGATGGACTCCAATAATAAGATTATAATCGTCTAATTTTCGTAACACAAGTGAACGAGCAGTGGAAACGCTCCTTAGGGTGAAGCCAGACGCGTAATTTGAGTCGCGTAATTTCGGTCGCGCCATACTTGGACGTAGTTATGCAAAAACGATCCAAACCACAAGTCGCTGATAATTTAATAAAAACTTTCTACCCATATGTCAAAAATTTAAAGTGACATATGGGTTGGATCGTTTTTGCATAACTACGTCCACTTCATGTCACGTAATCACAGCACACTAAGTTTGGCGCGACCGAAATTACGCGACTCAAATTACGCGTCTGGCTTCACCCTTACCCAGAGATGCCACGACACCGCGCGACCAGCGACGCGGCGAGCGGGAGCGAGAGATCCGAGCGCGGCCATACGAGTAAGCGAGACACGTACACCGCAGTGGCTAGGCAACCTATAGGCTTTCAGGACCCCGTGCTAAAGTCAACCGTGCAATAAAACTCCCCAAATATTGGCACCGTTTAATAATCATCGCACCTTGGATTTCTTCTTCCTCGCGCCGCGGCCGCGCGCGCGCCGCTGTCCGGGCGGGAGCCCCGCGTGCGGGGTCTCCTGCGGCTCGTTCCTCTCCGCGGAGAAGAGGGAGCGAGACATGCGCCTGTACATGTAAATAGGTTTAACTGTCAGTGTTAAATTGTAATAAAAAAAAAAAAAAGATTTGAAAAATATATATATAGATGTCGCTCGACTGAGATGATGACGATGAGGAATTATATTGTACATAAGCAATATTTACAATCACAAAACATTCGGTGTTTAAAAGGCTTTGAAAATATTGTTATTTTCTATACAGTTAATAGTACATTACTGCAGACGCCGGGAAATAAGGGCTTGCCGGCTGAGTAGGTATAGACGGCCGACCGTAAGGGAGGCCGTCTAGTGATACGAAGCCGGCAAGCCCGTTTCACGGCTAAGGCATGTATAGTGCTTTTCTCAAACATATGCAATGAAATAAAAAAATACACCAGTCAAAAAAACATAATTCAGCTGTTCAGCCAGTTCATGAACACAGAAGCCATGTTTAAAAAAAGTATTTTTAATTTTCCTTCCCATCCCTCTATATTTTTTTTCTTTAATAAGTCCACGTGTGTAGTGTGCGAATATTAGGGCCATTATACACAACCTGATAATAAGAATCTTGGTTTCTCTAATAAGTAAAATAAAGGCAGAGGATTTTTAATATTGTCTATGGTCTCTGGTGACTTACGTATAGACGGTATTTTCAGTTCGTGTGTACTAGGCATTAACACGGATATTGTTGGTCCGATGGCTGAATGGGTAGCTACTAGAAAAAAATATATATCAGCTGTTCATACACACAGACGCCATGTTTACATTAAAATTAAAAACAAATTACTTCCCGGCTTAGGCCTTCTATTTTGTATGAAAATTCTTTACAGTTCTCTCGAATTGTTGCCCGAAACTTGACACTTCGAAGCCTGTTCTAACGCACGTTACGACGATATTTCATTACATGTTTGAGAAAAATAAATTGTATCATTAAAATCATAAAACACATATTTCAAGAACCGCGGAATCAAATAAACTACCACTAACTTTTGGACATTATACTACTGTTTGGAAATGAAGTGTCGTCATAAACGTGCGTTATAACAAGCTTCGAAGTATCACGTTTCAGGCAGAACAAGTCGAGAGAACTGTAAAGGAATTTTCATACAAAATTGCAGGCCTAGGCCGGGAAGTAATTTTTTTAAACATCGCGTCTGTGTTCATGAGCAGGGTAAACAGCAGAATTATATTTTTTTTTTGAGTGGATTATTTTTTTATTTCATTGCATATGTTTGAGAAAAGCACTATACTATACGTGCCTTAGTAGTGAAAAGGGCTTGCCGGCTTCGTATCACTATCCGTCTATTCCTACTCACTTTACTAAAGATATACTTTTCTCAAACATGCAATGAAATATTGTCTTTACGTTCCTTATAATATGCTCGGAAGTATCGCTTTTTGGGCGCAACAACTCGAGAGGACTGTAAAGGGATTTCATACTGCTTTTCAGGCCTAGGCCTGCAAAGTAACTTTTTTTTGGTTTCAACAACAAGGTCATTCACACAGCTGGCTGGTTTGACAAAAAGCAGGTTTTGTTTTTAAAGGTTGGTTATTAGACTAAACTGTCCTATTTGTCAATTAATAAAATGTTGTTCTTTGAAGTATATTTTTTTATTTCATTGTATGTTTGAGAAAAGCAATATACATGTCTCGTCGTGAAAACGGATTCCCGGCCTCGTATCACTATCCGGCCTATATACCTACTTGGCCGGAAATCCTCATTTTCCCGGCCTCTGATGTAATGTACTATTACGCAAAAACAATACATTCGAGTCACACGGTTAGCGGTCGCGATGAGAGAACGAGAGAAGGAGATGAGAGAGAGACGAAGCGTAACGTTCCTTCCGCTATAGTGGCGCCATAGTTGGCATTCGCAACAGCAAGCCCTTTCTTTCACGGCGTCTGCAGTCATGAGAATAAATAAATAAATATTAAGGGACAATCATACACAAATCGACCTAGTCCCAAACTAAGCAAAGCTTGTACTATGGGTACTAGACGACGATATACATAATATATAAATACATATATAGATAACATCCATGACCCAAGAACAAATATTTGCCCCGGCCGGGATTCGAAGCCGGGACCGCCGACTCAGTAGGCAGGTGTCTACCAACCGAGCCAAACGTGTCGTCAAGAATGTCCTGGACTTACCGCTGTGCTCCGAGTTTCCGCAGTCTCTGCTCCAACTCCACTGGCAACAAGGTGGCTGCAAGATAAACCACTGTTGTAACACAGCTAGGGAATGCAATGCAAATCGATTTTTTTTTTAATGCAAATTACCGGAATTCCCGTAAATTACCGGTAATTCCCATAGAAATAAAAACCGGCCAAGTTTCGTACAATGTGATGTAACTAAAAATTAAAGGTTTTCGCAATTTTTCCTTTATCTGTGCTATAAGACGTTTCGTTACCAAATTTTGAGTTCACGGGAAGTACCCTCTAGGTTTTGATTCCCTTGCGAGTGACGAAAATTTGCAACATAAACGGCTGTATGCTTAGAAGTTTGATTTTAACACAGCTCCAAGGGACAGTAGACCTGAGTATTTGATATGAATTTCAGCTTGATACCTCCACGCGTTCCTGAGAAAAAGGGTCTTGACAGACAGACAGACGGAAAACAAAGTGATCCTATAAGGGTTCCGTTTTTCCCTTTTGAGGTACGGAACCCTAAAAATGACTAGTTTGCATTTTCTAAACACCGCTCACTTGACTACTAATACCACTAGTTGCTTATCTTAATTAGGGAATGCTAACCGGTAAATTCTTGATTCTTGTATGGATTTTAACCGAAAATTTACCGGTATAATCCATACAAACAATTACCGGCTTCTTTAAACCTTTTCATCATACATTTAATTTAATAATCACTGTTTTTTTTACTATATTATTTTAATTGCTCAATAACAACGAGACTTGAAAAGAAGAATTCTCATCTATTTTACCAAGAAAATGGCTAATCATATCAAATTGTACGCGGGTATCATATTTATATTATAAGTACTTACGTCTATTTTTGTTGCTTTCTTTCGCGACTGAAAAATAAAAATACACTTTAATAATCATGTAAAAGAAAAAATACCTACAATGCATAAATGGTTTTTATTTAGACGGCATTTTTTAAATATACCGCAATGCCTAAAAGGTAATGCCGGGGTAATAAACTTGAGAACACGAAATTTTCGAGCACTTTTATTTATTTTTTTAAATTGTATGTTAATTTATGATCATTGTATTAAGCGGTTTACACTGACGTGAAATTTCACATGAATGTAAATCGCTTAATACTATAATTACATATGTTGCTGTTTTATGATCATTTTTTTCTTTTTTTTAAATATGTGTTAGTTTTATGATACATAGAATATTATCTTTCTTTTTTGTTTTGTTTTTTTTTTTTTTTTGTGTTAGTTTTACGATCATACAACATGATGATACATATGAATATTATCTTGTATCTTTATTATTATTTTTTATTTTTTTATGATATGTGCTAGTTTTATGAGACGTATGAATATTACCTTTTTTTAATGTATTACTTGTGTTTTATATGTGTGTTTTATATCGATATCACCATTTCTCTTCTTTAGTATTTATAATTAATGGAAGTTTCATGATAGGTATGAATTACTTTTTTTCTTTATCAGTTTCTTTTTTTTTAAATACGTGTTAGTTTTATGATACATAGAATATTATATTTTTTTCTTTTTTCGTTTTTTTTTTATGTGTTGGTTTTATGATACATATGAATATTAACTTGTTTCGTTATTATTATTTTTTCTTTTTTTAAGATGTCTAATTTTATGAGACGTATGAATATTACCTTTTTTTAATGTATTACTTGTTTTTTTTTCTTCGTTTTTTATATGTGTGTCATATATCGATATTACCATTTCTCTTCTTTATTTTTTTTTATATATGTTAGTTTCATGATAAGTATGAATTACCTTTTTCCTTTTTTTTAATGTAGGTACCTATGTTAGTTTTATGATAGGTATGAATTACCTTTTTCCTTTTTTTTAACGTACCTATGTTAGTTTCATGATAGGTATGAATTACTTTTTTCTTTTTTTTATGTATGTTAGTACTTAGTACGTACTGTTGTCATCCCCGGAGTAGTCGAAGCTCCAGCGCTGCTGCGCGCGCTCTGCGCAGGCGGCGGCGCGCGCGTCGTCGCCCGCGCGGGCGCCGCGCGTGTCCAGGCACAGCCCGCTGTCCACGTTGCGTAACTGCTGCGTGCGCGGGACGTACGTCCATTTCTGAACAAAAACAAAGGAAGAACTATTAAAATATTCACTTACTAGTTGCCCGCGACTACGTCCGCGTGGAACTTGGAAGTATGGAAGCAACCTCGTACAACACGATAGATATCCACCTAATCACCTTAATTAATAAAAGGGATTATTAAAAGCGCCTAAGCAAATGTAAGAGCAATTGTGCTTTTGGTCTAATAATGACTTTTCCTACAGGGTCACCGCACCCCAACAGAAATGTTCACTCACTTTTCAATCTTTTTAGGTATAATTTCCAGGATGAAAACTATCCTATGTCCTTCCTCGGATCTTAAACTATCTCTATGCCAAATTTCATCAAAATCGATTCAGCGGTTTAAGCGTGAAGAGGTAACAGACTGACAGACAGACAGACAGGCACACTTTCGCATTTATAATATTAGTATGGATTTAATGGTTCAAGCAGGGTTCAAACCTGAGTCTCCAACGACTATCTGGGCCAACACGGACGTCCTACCTATTGAACTACTGAACCTGATGCGAGGGTCATTAAATTTTCAACCAGTTGCTTCTGCATGCCTTAGGGTGGCATCGTAGCGCCATCTACCGTCAAGATTCAGGCTTTATGATCGGCACCATCGTCTCAAATTATGTTAAGAATCGATAGTAACGATGTGCTACGCCCACATAAATTATGTGTATTAACGCATTAAATTACATTTTATAATAAAAAAATACAATTATTCAGTTCATTTTAACATTAGGTTTACGTTAACAGACGTTACTGCTTTAATAAAATATATAAATAAATATATATATTTAGTCAATAATTATATAATTACGGGCAAAATAACCCGTAATGGCAAAGTTGGACAGTTTACCAAAAATACCGGTATTTATATGTCGTTACCGTTCTGGCGGTGTCCTTGCAGGCGACCATCACGACCACCCGCGATATATTCTCATCCTCTATCTCTGACCCGGCCCTGAAAAAAGAAAATAAAATAAATATCGGACAACCTCACACAAATCGATCTAGTCCCAAGGTCCCCGGGGGCTACAAAGGTTCTTCAAGAGGGGAGTAATAGGCGGCGGTAACTACTTAACATCAGGCGGCTAGCATGATTGTTTGCCACCGACGTAGTAAATAAAAAGCTCTAGTAGGCTTGTGTTATGGGCACTAGACGACGATATACTTATATAGAGAATATAATTAAATACATAGAACATCCAAACCAAGGAACAAATATTCGAGTTCATCACACAAATATTTGCCCTTGCCGGGATTCGAACCCAGGACCGCGCGCTCAGTAGGCAGCTGCTTTACCACTGCATCAACGTCGTCAAAATTTAAGGTAATAATTATTACAGTTATTATTAACGTTTAATAATTATTAAAGGTGCCTCATGATGTTTTTAATAACATTATTGGTGCTACAGTGCGTTAAGGTTACCACCGACAGAGTGCTACATATTTGCATGCAAAATGCTTCTGTTACGTGCAATGTTGCCATCTTACTATAATTGTGTATGGGTGGATAAACTCTTTTATGTTGTTATTCTGCCCTGTGACACAGAGGACAATAGCGATTAAATTTAGAAAAGTGTTGATAATTTATATTACTGGTATCATTAGGAGACAGTTTATTATAGGATTTTCCTATTAACCCATATTTAACACTTGTCTGTTGATGTCTGTAGTGATGTAGCTAAGACAATGCCAAATCTAAAGGTGGTTTTGCACCGGCAGGACGAGACGAGACGCGACGCGGATTGAATTGAAATTTGTATCGCAAATTATCAATCCTCTCCTAGCGCATCTTTGGTGGAATAAGTAAGGATTGACGAGGATGTGCAAGACTTGAATTGAAATATTTGTTTGTGTAAAAATTAATCGTATTGCTTAAAATATAGCGTATAAATTAACTCTGCAACAGAAACACGATTCTCGCGATTGTTTTTTTGTTGTTCGTCACTTTTTTAACTAATATTCTACATGCTACATTCGCGATTGCAATTAATGCCGATTTTTAGTGGAAAAGGGCCAGTTTTTGATTCACGCCGCGCCGCGTCTCGTCTCGCCCTGCCGGTCGGAAAACCACCGTAACGATTGTTAATCATGAACGGTTGATGAAATCGATTTCACTGACGATATTTTTTATCGAAGCTGCTTATGTTTGACGGCGCATTGAGGGAATTAGCTCGATGGCGCTAGTATCGCCTCTTAATTTTTGAATGCTATTTACGTAATACCGAACTCTGAGGAGACGGTCATATTGGAAGAGATTGATTTTAATATGTCTGTGACTCGCCAGAATTTTCAATGTAAAATAGTAATTCGTTTTATTGTTCTTCCTTCAAGTTTTAAATCATGTATAAGTATTAAAATTATGTTTAGGTTACTTATCTGTTAGTTGCACCGCCTACAATTTTTTGCTTTGCCCTAAGGTTGATTGGTAGAGAATACCTCGTAGTATTAAGTCCGCCTACGATAAGTTTTCTTTTGTGCAATAAAGATTAAATAAATAAATTAGTCGATTTACTTCACGATTTCCATCAATTTACAAAAATGCTTTTGAAAATAACGGCACGGAGTACAATAGTACATATGTATCTGTTTATGTTATGTAATGTTTTATTATCGTTATATACTTCAACACAGCGATAAGAAAAAATAACACAAACTTAATTGTTTCAAATATAAAGTAAAAAACATTTATACATTAACATTTATAGATGACTTGAAAAACCATTATTTCATTGCTTGTTTTTTAAATTTTCAAAATTTAATAGTTTATGCATATTTACATTATATGGGTGCTGTCATGTGTCAAATATGTTATAAAAAACAAACAACTGTACATAAAATGGGTTTAATAGTTGTTGCAATTACAATGTTTTTTTTTGTTTTGTAAATAATATATGACCCTCGAAAATCAGAGTTGTAGAGAGTGACGCAGGGGACATCACAATGGGAGCAACAGAAAAAAAAGTTGATTGACCCGTATAATTAGAAAAGTCAATAAATATACATTTTACCGACAGAAGGAACATTAAAATATAGACATAAAATTAAATTAATTACGTACGGGCATGTATTATCATCGCTAAAAAGCTATTGTCATGTTTGACTGTTACACACAAAACAAAACTCACGATCGAATATATCTCAGAATCCTGCGCAAGAGGCCTTTGAGCTTAGGGCTGAAAACGCAAAATTAGTTGTTTTTTTTAAACACATATTTGACACATGAACTCGACAGATCTATTGAATTTCATAAGAATCAAGCAATTCAATAATGGTTTTTCAAGTATCTATAAACGTTTTTTACTTTCTATTTCATACAGTTTACTTAGCTTATCCCGACCAGGTGTTATAATACCCTTTTTTTTATAATTTACTCTAATGCTTGTTGCGATTTCAGATATCGCAAAATTTACCCAGGTTCCAAAAAGTTCGTTTAGGTGAAAGTTTAATTATTATTTTTCTTATCAGAGTGTTGAAGTATTAGCGATAATAAAACATTAAATAAACGTGCTTATAATTTTATTAAAACATTCGTGAGACATATTTAATTATTGTATTAAGCGGTTTACACTATCAGCAGTGACGAGGTTGCCGCGGCGGTGTACGGGCAGCCGCCCCTGATGAAGAGCTCCATACGAGTTCGAAACATGTCGGGCCGTCCCTGACAATTTCACGTGAGTGTAAACCGCTTAATACAATAATTAAACGAGCTTATATTTTTAAAAGCTGTGTTGTGACCAAATCTTTCGTTTCGATTCAGGTGACATTCTTGTAAATTGATCAAAATCGATTAAGTGAATCGACAAATTTAGGACCTGAAGGAAGAACAATAAAATTAATTACTGTTTTTATATAGAAGGGTCGATCGACTTTTTCTTGTTGTTATTCTGTCCCGTCACCCAGGAGACAATGGTGATTAAACTTCTTAGAAAAGTGTTGATAATTTATAATATTGGTATTTTCAAGAGATATTTTAAATAAGAATGGGCTTATAACTGCTGCAATTACAATTTTTTGTTGAATATTGCCGCTGAAAATCGTAGATTTAAAGAGTTACCCAGGAAACATCACCATGGCAACAGGCAACAGAAAAAAATTGATTAACCGATAAATCTCTGGTGAGTCATAGACATATTAAAATAAATCCGGTCCTATATGTATTCATAATCGTTAAATTAATAATCCTTAGATTAGTGACTAAGTTGCCGCGGCTGTGTACGGGTAGCAGTCCCTGATGAGTGATGAATTACTCCATACGAGTTCGAAACATGTCGGGCCGTTCCTGACAATTTCATGTGAGTGTAAACCGCTTAAGAGGCCTTATTCCTTTAAAAAAAATTTTTTTTTCATATTATGACAAATATATTGATAATTTCAACCAACTTTTGAAAGTGAATATTACTTTTTCCCGACTTCTAGGTAGTAACATAGCTATTTCATGCTTTCATTTCGTGCAGTAGAAAATTTGATGAAAAAACAAATTTTCCGCGTGAAATTTGTCAATTTCGAGTAGTTTTTGAAACAAAAATTATAAACGAAAAATTCAAACTGTAGGTTTCAAATATATAGCAATAAATCCCAATAGCCCTGTTATAGGTAACATCAATAATATGTTAAAAAACATGTTTGATCATAGAGAAAAATGTCTCAAACAATCAGCATTTTATAAGGAATAAGGCCTCTTAAGGTGGTTGCAGAGATGTCACTTTCATACAAATCGTTTGATCAATACACACTTAGGCGGTTATGGCTTGAGGTTATTAAACATTCTTAAAAAAATCTTTAAGCGATCTTATACTCGCCAAGGAAATCAGTTTTGCTATAAATCATACAATTATAAAGTTATTAAAGCTTTAAAACCCGTTGAAATATTGTCCATATATGCATGTGTGCGTTGCTTTTACACACATACAAACGTAAGCGCACGTAAAGCTATTCATGAAGTGCGTTCTGAAATATAATACTACTTAACTTATGATTTGGGATAATAAATTTAAATTGATGTTTCGATATGAATGCATAACAGATTATTTTTAAATGATTACAGCTTTCATTAAACATGTAACAAATAATTGGAAACATTTGGATTTTAAAGATACCTATTGTGTTTATTTGCTCATAACAATAAAGTGGAACAGATTTCGAACGCACTAAATCTTATGAATGAAATTATTAGAATTGTGTCAATACTGTCATGTCAATTGTGGAAATTCGTATAAAATTAATCATGTTTGGTTTAATTTTTTTTCGTTTCGTGAGTTTTTACTTTATGCAAAGTGTGAATAATGAAACGTGCATATAATAATAATAAACATGTGAACTCAGGACATAGTGATCCCTAAACGATATTGCGATATCATGGGTCAGAAATTGCGGGGAAAGTATTGTGTTTGAAAACATTACAAATCGAAGCGTCCTGCCGTGAAAGAGGTGTCTCGCGCTATTTTCTTTTTAGGCGAAGACAAGCATGGCGTGATGACAACCGTAACCAACCACAAAAACTGAACGCAATCGCTCGCTTTGGGTGATGAAAAAAAAACAAAGCTGTTCATAGTGGGTTCATATAGGTAGTTTCTTCTCTCTGACTGAATTGATACCAAGACCTACCCATGTTTTTCAATAGGTGTGGGAAACCAAATCCTTTTGGGAATTATCGATTCAGTGACTAAGTTTCCTCCTTGAAGGATACCAGTAATAACACTAATTACCCTAACACCCTGTAAGATAGGACATGCATACAGCCGTTTCCATTGCCGGCATTTTTGTGACGTAATAAATAATTTCATTACAGATTCAAGGCCAGCTTAGAGCTTCATCAAAAGGGATTACTGCAATATGATTTCCTTCCCAACAAAAATTATGTCAATTAAAGTTCAAACAGATGAAGGCTTCATCCAAGAAAAGCTGCAGAAACTTATAATTTTCTACAAAACATGCGTGTTGCCTAAAATAATATTACAACGTATACACCATTTCGAATTAAAGCGACGTCTACAACTCACGCAAACACTAGTATTATAATAAAACCTACGCGTAACAAAAATTGTTTTATTTTATTTAGTGGTTGGTGGTTCTAAAATCCATATATGTACATAATAACAATATATTGTCATATATTTTTATATGGCGCGAGCTAGCCCGGGATCGTGAAGCGTGGCGCAAACAACTGGTGCTGCGCTCAGTTAGTAGTAGGTAGTTCTAGTAGTTATACATTTTTAGACTGAACATTTTTACAATTAGAGACTCCATGCAACCACGATTTAGAACCACGAAAATCCCAACCCTAATCAGTACCTACTATACTTGAATGTCGGGTTTTTGTATATCAGGTCAGAGTATAGAAATAGGGCCCGATCTTGTAATTAAGTAATAAAAAACAGAGGTATACTTGTGTTTTTTTTTCATCGTAAATTTCTAAGTCCCAGCACAGAATGGATGATAGTACAAGTAGTCCCAGGCTACGTAGTAATTCTATGGCAACTTAGGACCGCTCTAGTTCTTAAACGGGCAAGTTAATCAAACAATTGTAATTTATAAAAGATACTTATTTTAATGTATTCTTTAGTTCTAATCAAAAAGTAACAAAAATGAGAAAAATATTTTTCAACACAATATGTGTTCTAAAATTGGGCCCTTTTTGCTGTAACCCAATCTATCATTCAGTAAAACTTAGGACAAACTCAATAACATCACAAATCAGAATCACAATATATCAGAACAGAAACCCAACAAAAAAGCTCATTTAATTTCACCACATACTTAAAAAATGTGGAACTGCCAAAGATTTGTAATTTCTTCGTATTATTAATTTTGACAATCCAGCCCGTCTAATACAACTAGGCTTCACGATTCTTGTCTCGCGACATAGCATCGCCCGTCAGTCTCCTACCGTACCGCAAAGAAAGAGATAGGAAATATTTTTCGCGCGAGAAAGAGTTGCGTGTCACAGTTGTGCTAGAGGTGCATCTTTACTTCATCATCAAAATCAAATATCATGCCTGCTTATTTATTCAGCGCTTACTATCAAACTGACAGATGATACGCGACCCTTTAATGAATGAATCACCCGCACACACTCACAATTAGTGTCTATTAGTGTGAGTACTTGCTGATTTTTCACAAATTGCCAACACATGGGAGAATAAAACAATTTATGACGTGCTACTAATACTACATGAATAAAAGACTAATACGCGGACTCGCCACTATACAAATTTTACTTCAAACTAAAGTAACATACGAAATAATACACAAAAACTACAAATCTTGCTTCCCAGCGCCATCTAGCGTGGAATGTCTAGTTTTGTTTCCTCTGCAACCACCTTAATACATTAATTAAATATGTCTCACGAAAATTTTAATAAGATTGTCGTTAGATTTGGCATACAATATGTCTTAGCTACACTACAAACATTAACAGACAAGTGTCAAATATGTGTTTAAAATCCAACTGTAGTTGTAGAAAACACTATAGAAGGTTTTCTCCTTTGATTTTCGCCTTCGAGACGTAGCACACTAGCCATTTAAAAAGTGGCAATATTGTAGTGGCAAGCCTTTAACTATGTACATGTTTTTTGAAAATGTCTCAGATAAGGACTCCGTGACATTATCATTTTGGTGGATTATCAACTCTAAGGCCTTTACCAAAGATTAAAAATGCTGTAATATAAATTGCGTTTACGTGGCATTTGTTCGATTCTCAGGTAATCACTAAGATCATACCTCATGAATTGGCACATCGTTTTTATCTCTCAACTGTCCCGCGAGAGAAAGAAGACAGGTATTACGTGGCGGTGAGCTGTTTGTAACACGGATAGAAGCCCCGCGTGCCCGCGTGAACTATCTGCTAGAGCCATTTGTTCTCGATAGATCTAACACTCCTGTGGCGCAGAGATAATCCCATTAGCGGGTTATACTCCCACACAAAGTCCGACTACTGGTAGTGAGGGCTAACCAGCCCTGATACAGTTCAAGTCATGTAAAAAAAAAAGACACCTAATGCACTTCGGCGCATCGTTCTTCGTCCTTCAGTTGCCCTGCGTGAGAGGGACAGGTATTGCGTGGCTGTGAGCTGTTTGAAGCACGGATAGAAGCCCCACGTGACGGAGTACACTTAAACAACTATCTGCTATACACACACCTCACCACATGAACTGCACTTTCTTTGCATCGTTCTGCACTTCTCTACTGCCCCGCGAGAGACAGAGATAGGTATTGCGTGGCTGTGAGCTGTTTGTAGCACGGATAGAAGCCCCGCGTGACGGGGCACAGTAAAACAACTAACTGCTATAGTCAGTTGGTCTCAGACACTCACCTCGAGAACTGCACTTCGGCGCATCGTTCTTCGTCCCTCAGTTGCCCTGCGTGAGAGAGGGACAGGTATTGCGTGGCGGTGAGCTGATGGTGGCACGGATAGAAGCCCAGCGGGGTGGCGTCGCCGTCTCGTTGCATCGTGTCTAAGCAGAGGCCCGTGTCTGGGTTCTGGATCCTGATTCGACAAAAATTGCTATACTTTACGAGATTTAATATATGTATACATATCTTAGTTGTATTAGTGAATTTACTAATAAAACTAAGAACAAAATCTTATCATGCCGGCATGCTATGGTAAAAGTATCTGAAATCTGTTCTTAGGAACCATGGTGTCGATTTTAGATTTATTACAAACTGCAAAATATTTTTTATAAACCTCTCGCATTATCCGGTCAGAATCGCTGTAAAGAATTTTACGTTGTTAAGTTCAATACCCGGTTATGTATGAGATTAATAAAAAAAAAATGCAGTTACATGAACAGATTTCCCTATCTCTCATAGTTTTCATTTTCTCCTTACTGACCCATTTGAATTCATCACTTAAAATAAACTGTAATTTATTATTATGGATAAATAAAGCTTAATCGATACTTACTGTAAGTTTTTCCGAATAATGCTTGGATTTTTTTTTTTTTACCAACATTATCTATTTGCCCACTAACCTGCCATACGCCTTGGAGTCCCGGACGGGCACAAACTTCTCCTGGTAAACGTTGTCCAGGAACCATTGGAAGCTCTTACAGTGCAGTTTCTCCCGTAAGATCTTGCGATGGGTCACGTCGCCGATTATGGGGTTATTCTGATGACATAACAGTAATGTGACTGGCGGGATCAGAGAATATTGGACATGTCGAAGCCATTTATCAACAACAACTTGTTGTGACTTAATAAAAGGACGTGGTTCTCAATTGTAAGTTTTTTAAATGCCTTTTAGGTCCATGTGGAAAATGGACAGGGTGGGAATGTTTACGACTTGGGAATTTGGACGGGTTAGGAACGTGGACAACATGGGAATGTGGACGAATTGGGAATTTGGACGGGTTAGGAATGTGGACAACATGGGAATGTGGACGAATTGGGAATGTGGACGGATTAGGAATGGGGACGACATGGGAATGTGGACGAGTTGGGAATGTGGTCGAGTTGGGAATGTGGACAATATGAACGAAGTGAACCTAAACGCAATAGAAGTTAATTCAAATTCGAGGAATATATGTCAATTTTACACATCTCCGCTTCAATGGACGGGCAACGTAATGAGTAGTGTAATATTTAAATGTCCCACCCAGTCTTAAGGCCCCCATACATGGGAAGGCAAAACTGATCAGGCCGATGTGATTGAATCGCTTCCTTCCGTGCCCTTAAGGCCGTTTCATTCATAAACGGTACGGATTTAAGTCCGATCAGATGGAACTGAAGGTAAACCTGGTCATGTATGGGGCCTTTAGTGATAAAAATAGTACTCACGCGCAGATCCGGTCGATGTAGGTAAAACAGCTCCGCATACTCATCCATCCACACTTCGGCCATGCGGGCCGTGTTGATACCTGCGGACAAACATACAACATGTATCCGAATACTAGGGTGCTTTTTATTTCGTATTTTTTTTTTCCGGTCACCCCCTGATATTATACCAGAACACGTAAAAAGTCTGTGATTTTTTTTAATGTAGTTTTAGGGGTCGCTAACGCCCATTAAAAATCCGAAATAAATGTTAATAAAACTCGGTTTACGTACGTCACGTGTGAATACGTGGATCTCTAGCGAGTTAGGCGTGACGTCTCACGTCGCGTCAATACGAGTCAATGCGAGTTAGACGCGTAGTCTCACGTCGCGTCAATACGAGTCAATGCGAGTTAGACGCGTAGTCTCACGTCGCGTCAATACGACTCAATGCGAGTTAGACGCGTAATCTCACGTCTCGGCATCTGTGAATACGTGAGTCTCTAGCGAGAGACGTGACTCACTCACCGTGTGTGTCGCTAGATGCGGGCAGCCCGTAAGGATGGAACGCTCGGAACACGTGGCCCACTCGGGAACACGGGATGGTCTCTAACGTGCCGCCGCCTGAAAACAAACAACAACGTACAAATAAATACACCATAGTACATCACTGCAGACGCCGGGAAATAAAGACTTGCCGGTATAGGTATAGGTGATACGAAGCCGGTCAGCCGTTTTCACGGCTAGGCATAGTATAGTGCTTTCCTCAAACATATGCAAAGAAATAAAAAAATACACCACTCAAAAAAATATATAATTCAGCTGTTTAGCCTTATTCATGAACACAGGCGCCATGAATAAAAAAATTACTTCCCGGCTTAGGGCTTCAATTTGGTATGAAATTCCTTTACAGTCTCTCGAGTTGTTCCGCCCAAAACGTGATACTTCCGTTGTAGGGTGTATTTTAATGTATCTCATGTTGTGTTGTATATTCCTTGATGTTTGAGGTGTGCAATAATAGTACATTACTGCAGACGCCGGGAAATAAGGGCTTGCCGGCTGAGTAGGTATAGACGGCCGACCGTAAGGGAGGCCGTCTAGTGATACGAAGCCGGCAAGCCCTTTTCACGGCTAAGGCATGTATAGTGCTTTTCTCAAACATATGCAATGAAATAAAAAAATACACCACTCAAAAAAACATAATTCAGCTGTTCAGCCAGTTCATGAACACAGACGCCATGTTTAAAAAAAGTATTTTTAATTTTCCCTCCAATCCCTCCTCCAGTCCACGTGTGTAGTGTGCGACTATTAGGGCCATTATACACAACCTGATAATAAGAATCTTAGTTTCTATAATAAGTAAAATAAAGGCAGAGGATTATATTATATTGTCTATGGTCTCTGGTGACTTACGTATAGACGGTATTTTCAGTTCGTGTGTACTAGGAATTAACACGGATATTGTTGGTCCGATAGCTGAATGGGTAGCTACTAGAAAAAAAATATATATCAGCTGTTCATACACCCAGACGCCATGTTTACATTAAAATTAAAAACAAATTACTTCCCGGCTTAGGCCTTCAATTTTGTATGAAATTCCTTTACAGTTCTCTCGAATTGTTCCGCCCGAAACTTGACACTTCGAAGCCTGTTCTAACGCACGTTACGACGATATTTCATTGCATGTTTGAGAAAAGAGTATTTGTATTTGTTATGTGGGTAGAATTAGGAATCATGTGACGCGGCTGTGACCGCACGCTGTCAGTCGGAATATACGGGTGTTACGTACGGACGTTGTTTTGTTTTGTCTCCATCCGGCTCCCTCTTTCGAGAAATAACAGTGGCGACGACTAAATTAATTTTCGGTTACGCGTGTGACAATGGCTAAAGTGACGGTTGGATCTTTATCAATTTTCAATCATGAAGTGCAAGAGTGGGCCATTTATAAAGATAGGCTAGAACAATGGTTCTTAGCGAACGAACTCGAGGAGGCTGGAGACAAGTCCGGGGCAAAACGCCGCGCCATTTTGTTAAGTAGCTTAACCGAGACAACTTATAAACTAGTGCGTGACCTTGCGCTGCCGGCGGCGGTAGCAAATTTAAGTTACGCGGATGTGGTGAAGTTGCTCGATGAACATTTTCAAAGCAAAAAATGTGGGTTCGCGGAGCGTTATACATTCCATACGGCGGTTCAATATGCGAACGAGACCATGGCGGAGTGGGCGGCTCGCGTGCGAGGGTTGGCCGCGCATTGCGAGTTCACCGCGGAGAGTTTCGGCGATCTGCTTCGCGACCGTTTCGTGCTCGGGATGGCGCACGGACCAGAACGAGATAAGCTTTTTACTACAAATATGAAGGATATGACGTTAAAAAAAGCGTTAGAGGTCGCAGAGGGAATGCGCAGTGCGCGACTGGGGTCTCAGCGAGGCCAGCAAGTGCTGTCGGGTATGTCGGAGGCGCACGTGCCTCTGCAAGTTTTGAAGATGTCGACGGGAGCGGCGCGCGGCAGCGGCGGCGACGGGCGGCCGCGCGCGCAGCGGCGGCCGGGGGCGGTAGCGCGCACCCAGGCCGCCGCCGACGACGGCGCGCGCGGCGCCGCCTGCGAGGTGTGCGGTTACGCCGGCCACGGCGCGGAGTCGTGCAGATTTAAGCATCACGTGTGTAAGCGGTGCGGTGTTAGAGGACATCTAAAACGGATGTGTACGAAAGGGGTGTCCCGACAGTACTACGTCGAGTGTGACGCTGACGATGACGTCGAGGTGAACGGTAAGCGTATTGTTTGCAATATACGTACGGTCGGGGGAGAACCCATGAAGGAATCTGTCGTAGTAGGCGAAAATATTCTTAATTTCGAAATTGACACGGGTTCCGCGGTAACTATAATACCGGAACATAGTTACAAGTCGTTATTTGCGAATCACAGACTGCAAGGGAGTAAGGTACTGCTGCAAAGTTATAACGGTGGCCGCATCGATACACTCGGCACTTTAGAGTTACCTTTTAGATATAAATCAATAACAGAAAATATCACGGTATTCGTAGTGCGGGGCAATGGTCCATTGCTTTTAGGCAGAGATTTTATATCTAAATTTCAATTAGAACTACGAAAAGTAAATTGTTGCAAGCCAGAGATACAGGACTTAACCTCGCAATATCCGGAACTTTTTTCAAATAAACTAGGTTGTTATAAAAATGCCGTAGTAGAATTAAAAACAAAACCGGATGTAAAACCGATTTTTTGCAGAGCACGGGTATTGCCTTTCGCCTTAAGGGAGCAGGTGGAACAGGAAATAAATAGGCTGACTGATTTAGGTATTTTAGTGCCCGTTCAATACTCAGAGTATGCTAGTCCAATTGTGCCGGTTTTGAAAAGGGATAAATCTTTGAGGTTATGCGCCGATTATTCAGTTTCACTAAACAAACACTTACTGGTTGAGAAATATCCCCTACCTCGAGTAGATGAGTTATTCGCGAAGTTGTGTGGGGGCCAACAGTTTTCAAAACTTGACCTGTCATGCGCGTACAATCAACTAAGATTGTCGGAGGATTCACAATTGTTGACCACTATAAATACGCATAAAGGATTATTCAAACAGACAAGACTAGTTTTTGGGTTAAGTAGTTCGCCCTCAATATTCCAGAGAACCATGGAGACCTTATTAACAGGTTTAGACGGGGTTCTAGTTTATTTGGATGACATCCTGATTACGGGAAAAAATAAAAACGATCATATAGCAAAACTTCACGAAGTGTTCCGTAGGTTAGAAGACGCCGGATTAGTACTGCAAAAAGATAAGTGTTACTTTTTTCAAAACTCGGTATCGTATCTGGGATTTATTATCGATAAACATGGTATTCACAAATCTCCGGAAAAAGTAAAAGCCATATTGGATGCGAAGGTCCCACGGAATGTGACCGAATTAAAATCATTTCTGGGACTTGTTAACTATTATCGGAGTTTTGTAAATAATACGTCGGCAATACTGAGCCCTCTTCATGATTTATTGCAGAAAAATGTGCCATGGGTTTGGAAACCGGAACATGATAAGGCGATTATGACTATAAAACATGAATTGGGATCGGATAAAAATTTAGCTCATTTTGATCCGGAGGCAAAATTGTTTTTAACGGTAGACGCCTCTCCGTGGGGTCTGGCTGCGATTTTGTCGCAAATGGACAGTGCGGGCATAGAAAAACCGATATCGTACGCGTCGCGATCGCTGTCGTCCGCCGAGAAACGGTACAGCCAAGTACAAAAGGAAGCAGCCGCTATTGTATTCGGTGTCCGTAAGTATCATCAATAGTTATATGGGAGAAGCATACCATTTACTTTAAGGACGGATAATAAGCCACTTTTATCGATATTTAATCCAAATAAAGGTGTACCGGAGATTTCGGCGAACAGGTTGCAGCGATACGCATTATTCCTATCGGCATATAACTATGTCATTGAGCATGTTCCAAGTTCGCGTAACACGGCTGATTATTTGAGCCGCGCGCCGTGTGAGGAACCGGTTTCGCACATGGACGAAGCGTCAGAAGATTATTTTGTAAACTTTGTTTGTGATGGCGATCGTTTTTTATCACAAAATGAGATCAATATAGGCATTCAATCGGATAATATTCTGTCGCGGGTGAGGTCCTTCGTGCGAGAGGGTTGGCCAAACAAAATAAAGGATTTGTTGTTAAAACCATATTATGATATTCGCAAGGAATTAGCAATTGAAAACGATCTTCTAATGAGGGGAAGTAAGTTAGTTATACCGCGTGCAATGCGTGTTAACATAATGGAGGAGTTGCATAACGGTCATTTAGGGGTACACAAAATGAAAACGCAAGCCCGGGACAGGTTTTGGTGGCCTCGGTTATCAACAGATATTGAAGAGTACGTCGCGAAGTGCAGTGTTTGCGCAGCGTTGCGGCCAGCCCCAGCTCGCACGCCACTCACGCCTTGGCCGTTTCCACCAAGTAGTTGGTATCGGGTACACATAGATTTACTAGGGCCTATCGATAATAAGACCTTTTTAGTGGTAGTTGACGCTTATTCGAAATGGGTCGAGTGTTTCGATGTGTCCAACGGTTACAGTACTCGCGTAATTATAGAACGGTTATGTGAAGTAATGGCGAGGTTTGGATTATTTCATACTATTTGTTCGGATAACGGGACTTATTTCGTGTCGAATGAGTTCAAGGAGTTCTGTTTACGTAATGGAATAGAACATATTACGTCACCTACTTACAATCCGGCCAGTAATGGCCAAGCCGAAAGTTACGTTAAAATAATAAAACGGGCTATTAAGGCGATCACACTTTCGGGAAATGGTGGCAAAAAATTAGGTATTAAGTTACAAGAATTTCTATTCCATTACAGAAATTCGAAGCACAGCACTACGGACAGATCCCCTTCAGAAATTTTATTTGGCCGGAAATTAAGAAGTAGATTGGATTTCATAGTTCCTCAAAACTTAACGGCATCCAGCGTGCCACTCGACGTACATGTCAAAGAAAAACAATTTCAACAGAGTAAGCAGTATCGTGGTTCTCGTATAGTTAACTTTCAAATAGGTGAACAAGTGTTAGTGCAAGTGTTTTTAGGGCAAAATAAACAATGGGTCAAAGGACAAATAACGAAAAAACTCGGTTCCTCGGTGTATATGGTTCACTTATATAATTTAAATCGTGGCGTTAAAAAACACGCAAATCAAATTTTAAAAGATAAGGGGGAGGAAGGACAACTGTGGGACTACAGTTCGACGGCTATTCCGGTGACGGGTGGCTCGTCAGCGTCATCGTCCGGTCCGGCGGAGATGCCGCCCATTTTGCTGGGTCAGCCCGTATCATCCCTCGACGCGACCTTGCCTGTCCCCTTGAGCGACCAGCAGGGCATTGCGGCGCCTACATCAATGGTGCCGCCGCAACCGTTGTTGTTACCTGGTGCCGGGATCGGAGAACGTTCCGTCGTCTGCGACCCCCTTAACAACCAACTGACTGAAACGGGCGAGAGCCCAGCTGCGGCGGAGGGGGACCGTTGGCTTGAGTGTGAGGAGGACTCCGCTCCGGATCCGGACGGCCCCACCGCGCCGACAGATAGTGCCGCGGCTTGCGATCGCGGAGTGCAAGCTTCGTCCGAACCGGAATCGTCCGAAGCGACCGGAAAGCGGTCCCGGAAAAAAGTGAACTACAAAGCTTTCTTTTAAATTTAAGAATTGTGTTAGAAAATAAAGGTGGAGGGATGTTATGTGGGTAGAATTAGGAATCATGTGACGCGGCTGTGACCGCACGCTGTCAGTCGGAATATACGGGTGTTACGTACGGACGTTGTTTTGTTTTGTCTCCATCCGGCTCCCTCTTTCGAGAAATAACAGTATTTAGTTAGAGATATTTAATCACTTACATTGCCATATCCGGAAGCTCATCTCCAAGTTCTCTCCACCCCAGCCGGCCATCTGTTCGTCGTAAGCTCCCAACTCCCAATAATAGGAACGGCGGATCGCGAACAATCCACCCGCCATAGTCGGCGACCTGCAATTTGGGATAATTATTAGTACATTACATAACCTACTCTATATATTATGTTAAATTTTTCATCAATATTACTACCCAAAGATTGTCTGGAAGAGAACGCTTTTTAGAGATAAGACCGCCTGTTGTTTACCGTTATTTATACATTGTATTTGTCTTGTTTCCTTTTGTTAACTTTTATTGGTGTGCAATAAAGCATTGTTGTATTGTATTGTATTGTATTGTACATACCTCACCAACCACCTTATACGAGGTAGTCCTAATCATTCTTGGTGATTATTTTTTAAGAATCTAATAATTCAGAAAATTATTGTATTCGTCCCGCTCACTCAAAATCCATTCCGACGATGTATTCTGCTCATCTGTACTTCCTTCGTTCGTTTTACCACGTTTCTACTCTTTATTAGGTATACTAGAATTTCTTTACCGTAGACACAGTAGTATTCTAATTAGCAATGCCATGGCGTCAAAAACATCGTTGGTAAAGCCGGCGTTGGTTTCTCTTACTTTTTCTTCTAGAGCATTAAAGTAAATTGCACTCTTGAAAATAGGGCAAGTCGATGGGAATCGAGTTTTATGAACGCCGCGACACTGCTAATTAGAAAAAGTGTTGAAGCTCCAGCGATAGATAGCTCAGCAGTTCGGGTACTTACCATGTGGGTGCGATATCAGATCCCCGCCTTCTTTTCTCTCGCTCTGGCACATCGATCCACGTGAAATGCCCGACGAACGTAAACCCGCCGACCTGTATAGGCGCAATACTTAGAATACGCCTAGAAACATAGTCAGCGCTCGAAAGTGAAGCCAGTTTTGGTTAGCCACGGGCGCAGTTTCGTAAGTGTGCGCATCTGTTACAATGTCAATGTAACAAGCAAATCGTCTCTATGATTGGTTCGTAGACACGCACACACAACGAAAACCGGCTCCATCTTTCGCAAATCTGCCGCATGAAGACTATCGTTCTCATATTTATAATAGGGTGAAGCCAGATGAGCGTACTTTGAGTCGCGTAATTTCGGTCGCGCCATTCATCACGGCACGTGACCACTGACCACGTCACACTAACAAGGAAGGGTACCCAACTGTCCGACTCCGATTTGATTTATTTTGATATATGTCTGCTATTTTAGACTATTCTATAACATATATCAAAATGAATCAAATCGGAGTCGGACAGTTGGGTACCTTTCCTTGTAAGTATGGTGCGACCGAAATTACGCGACTCAAATTACGCTCCTCTGGTTTCACCCATAAGGAGCAATATTATGCAATCGAAGCACGTCTAGCATAAATGTGACACCCGACTCTATGTCGCGCGACAGACACTACCTGTCACTATCCTTTCAATACCGTACGAGCAAGACAGGTGACACTAAGTCGCGACAAGATATGGTAGCCCCGCTTGCCAATTTGGGTCGTTATCGAGAATGTTCTCTGGTTTATATAGAGAATATTCTCAAGAATCAAACAAAATGGAGAATGTTTTCAGGGTTTCTCTGAAACGGCAGTACAGCCGGTTAGTACCACTATGCTTCGCGGCTCTTGTCGCGCGACATCGTCACCCTCTCACATTACTGCACAGAAAGAGACAGGTAATTATCTCGCGCGAGAAACAGTCGCGAATGACAGTTATGCTAGAGGTGCAGGGCAGACAGTTGGCAAATTTATTTTTAACCCTTTAAGCGCCCAGCAATAGAAAACAGAGACCCGTGAGTATTGCACGACAAGTTGCTTTTCGTTCCTACATTATGCGGATTTTTAATTGTATAAAAACATCGTGTGCCCTGATCAAGTCTTGAAGTATTTTTAATCACTCCTGTGGCGCTGAGATAATCCCATTAGCGGGAAATACTCCCACACAAAGTCCTACTCACCGGTAGTTAGGAGTGAGGGCTAACCAGCCCTGATACAGTTCAAGCCATGGCTAAAAAAAACATGATTACGCGACTCACAACTAAAAATTGGCTTGATTCTAATTGGTATTTAGTTTTATACAAATTTTCAAGGTAACTGACGGTAAAAGTCATCGAATGTCACTGATGAACACAAAAAGAAGACACGGTAAAATATTCTACAATTGTATTCGGGCTTTTAAACCGGCCATATTTTACTGCAATTTGTGGCCGGCAATTATGTCCCTTTCTGACACCCTACGCTAGAGCAAGATGCAAATAATGGCCGGCCACAAATTGCAGCAAAACATGGCCCGTTTAGAAGCCCCCTATGAATTTGCATAATCCATACTAATATTATAAATGCGAAAATGCGTATGTTAGTTTGTTGCCTCTTCACGCTTAAACCGCTCAACCGACTTAGATGAAATTTGGTATGAGGATAGTTTGAGTCCCGGGGAAGGACGAAGGATACTTTTCATCCCTTATAAATCCCATGGGATGAGCGGATAACACCGCGGGGCTCAGCTAGTCATTAAGGCCAAAAATCTACATATGCAAGGAAAGTTCTGTTACAGAAGAGGATCGGAGGATTGAGTAGCATTCCGATTAACATTGTTTTGGAATTGGTTGTTTACATACAATACAATACAATACAATACAATACAACAATACTATTGCACACCAATAAAAGTTTACAAAAGGAAACAAGACAAATACAATTTACAAACAACGGTAGACAACAGGCGATATATACCATACTAGCTGTGCCCCGCGGTGTTACCCGTTCATCCCACGGGAACACTAAATTTATTCGGGATTAAAAGTATCCTATGTCCTTTCCCGGGTCTCTATTCTATTTTTTTTTTTTAAATGGCAACCGGTCACAGTTAAGCGACCATTACTGCCAATGTCTCGTTGCCAATCGCACTAGGCGACTAGATAGAGGATTGATACCACGTTGTACGGTGAGTTGAAAAAATCGTGCTTTTTGTAAAGTGATAGCGATTTACAAAAAACCACGCGGACTATCGGGCCTTGACCCAGGAAGGGCTATGAACGCTTCAAGTTGAATTCTTCATTAGCTATTCACTCATACGTTAGATCACTGCACAATACGCTATCAATACTACACATTGAACAACTAAAATGAATAAATAATGAACAATTAAACTTAAACGCATGCGGCCATCTTGGGACACGAACCGGAAGTGTTCCCGGGTCTCAAAACTATCTCCATACCAAATTTCATCTAAGTCGGTTCAACGGTTTAAGCGTGAAGAGGTAACAGACAGACAGACACACTTTCGCATTTATAATATTAGTATGGATGTGGGTGAATCAGCTTTTTTGTGTTGTGTTACTCTGTCCCCGTTGTCCAAGTGACATCCACCCATACTCATGAGTGATTCACCCATATACCTACTCTTTATTTATCAGTGACATTCAGCTACCTTCAAAGTCAGTTACCGAAAATTTGTCCTTGGCAGTAAAATAAATTAGTACCACTAAAAATCCACAATAAATGGCGTGCGCTGAAAACTGTTGGGCTGATAACGCCACAATACCAGGGTTTAGCCGCAAATTGTCGGCTACGTGTTTACTTTTCCATCGACAACGTTGATTTGGCGCTCAAAGGGTTAATTATCGTCTGGTGACAACAAAAATTCACTAAAATTTCTGTCAACTCTTCTAAACCTCGTATACAGTTTGTAGATTGATACTGAGATGCGAGCTTTGTTTTATGGGGCTTCTAAATATTTTACTGCAATTTGTGGCCGGCAACTATACCCGTCCCTCTCTGACACCCTACGCTAGAGCAAGATGCAAATAATGGCCGGCCACAAATTGCAGCAAAACATAGCCCGTTTAGAAGCCCCTTTAAGTAGGTATTTGTTACTTAGTAAGTTTTGGTTGACAAGAAACGTTATATTGTTTTACTGTTATAAATACAAAGATCTAAACAATGAAAAAACAGTGTGTCGTACAGTCAACTAATTTGATTCCTAGGCCATTTTGTACCTTGTCACAGTGAACGTCAATATGAAAGCCGCTTGAAATCTTATCATTGTCATTGTGACAAGGTTTTATAGTGGCCTAGAAATCAAATTAGTTGACTGTACCATAAATAACCGAGTACGATCAGCATCAAAAGTAGGATATACCACTGCCTTTCCTTACCGTTTACGTTAGGTTTTCACCTGTACAAGTGTAAAACTTAAAAGGAGGATTCGACAAGTTTTTGTAAAAACTTTTTTAATAATAAATGTTTTTTTTTCTGTACGTCTAGCACAAATGCTACGCGATTTGTCGCGCGACATAGTATCACCTGTCACTCTCTGACAGTGCTGTACAGAAAGAGATAGGTAGTATATCTCGCGCGATAAAGAGTCGCACAGGTGTGCTAGAGGGGCTGATGACTATGGCGTCGCATACAAATGAGGCTCAAAATTTACGTGACCGGGTTGAAGAAATCCAGGTTTGGTTCTGTTCTCCTAAACCGTTTTCGTAATTATTAAAGATGTCTTTCGATAGTTTTAATAATATTATTAACCTCGAATTGTATGGAAAAATGGGTAGTGATAGTGACATATCCTCTTAATACTGGCTTATGTCAAATTGCATACTAAAATTGTCAGTTACGTTTGATGCTCTCTGTACATGAGTCAACGAATTTCGACACTTAGATAAGGATATTTGCATTTTTTTTCATTATTTAGTTGATAGTACATTCACTTAAATTAAAAGACTTACGTGTACTGTATAGAAATCGATAAATTACCAGTTGGCACCGCTTATTGCGTCTCGTCAAAAATACCACAGCGCCAAGTGATGAATTATCGATTTATGAAAACCCTCTCTATTCTAATAAAGTTAGTAACCACACCGTCTAAATACTGTAAGTTAATGACACTACTTACTACACTATATGAGCCACCACCATAGATTAAAACTGAGAAAACACACTAAGAACATTCCCAAAAGTCTACTTTCCAAAAATGATAGATACAGCTTCGGAGCAGTGCCATTCAATAACGAATAGTATTATACAACGGTTTAATAATGATAGCTAGGTTTTAAGAGAAGAGTGTTTAATGTCAAACTCGATGAAATAGACTCGACCCTTGGGAATTGAACATTGAAATTCGAAGAGGGGTAAGGTAATTGGAATATTACAATTCAGAAACGATTTCTGGGTATAGAGTCTTATACCGCAATTAAACAATCAGATTGCAACAATATGACAACTATTTTTATTAAAGCAGTCACGTCTGCTAACGTAAACCAAATGTTTACAATGATGCGAAAAGTTGAAAAACTATACGGTACGATGCCACCCTAAAGCATGTTGAAGCAACTGGTTGAAAGATTCAATGGCTCTGACATCTGGTTCGGTGGTGCAGTTGGTAGGACGCCCGTGTTGGCCCGGAAAGCCGTTGGAAACGCAGGTTCGAATTCTGGCTGAACAATAAAAATTTTCAACTTTTCGCATCATTGTAAACAACATGACACCTATGAAACGTAACTCATATTTCATTTTTCGTTTTTCACTTCCCCTTGCCATTTTACAGTACAAGTTGAGTCAATAGTGACGACATGACAACAAAGTATTTAAGTTAAAGTTTTTAATTGGCAAACTGATGACCATTATTTTATAAACGATTTTAGTAAAAAGACCCCAGTCTTTATTTTTAAGGTATATCCCGATTGTTGATTTGTTAGGTTGCTTTTCCACTGAAATTTATTTGTTATACCGCAGAGGTGACAAACAAGCGTACGGCCCGCCTGATAGCAGCCTATGGACACTTGCAACTCCAGGGCATTCGCACGCGTGTTGCCGACCCTTTAAAAGTCTGTACACTCTTTTTTTGAAGAACTTTATACTGTAGTCCCCCGGAAAACCTCGGCAGGGAGCTCATTCCATAGACAGAGCTTTCGCGAGAGAATATTCCTTTGGAATTATACCGTACTAAAGCCAGGTGTGATGCTGAAACACGACGTCGAGTGTGACGTCACAGTCTAGACGCCTGCGCCCATCGGTGGCCGGCGTGAGCAGCTAACTATGACATGGACGTTAGAGATTCACATTGGATGAACACTGCCCTAACTGATTACAACATAATAAAAATCCACAACTACGAGTAGATTGTCGATTGTCATTTTATCCTGTTTGAGTGTTTTCTATTTGGCTAATACATAATAACATGGTAATAATTTACGATTCTTAATAATAATGTTTTAGTCGCCATAATCGTAGTAACTCGGCATGCTTCCAAGACAATGTTACTAATATTTAGTAGCAGTTAGTAAATCATCTATACTCGTATAATTAATGTTAGAATGAATAATTAAGAAATTGTATTATCGGTACATTTTCAATCACAGTTTCATTTTGCTTTGCTGAGATCTTCACGTACAACATTCTCATCATAAAAACGTTGAATTAATCAACTGCGGCATTTACGAAGATGGCTGGATAGCCCGATACGAGAGCGACAGCCGCGGCCGCATAATTGACAAATAAATGTTGCGCCTATCGATGAAGGGGGGAGAACTACGCAATGGTGTCTCAGGTTGCGCAGAAAAAAAACCAACATGCTTCTCTTTCTTCGTCTACACTTGCATAGGATTTTTTTCCAGTCTGTTCGTCCATGATGACAGCGTACATGTTTTCAATTGTTACATAAGTTATACGGAGTTCTTTCGATGCGTGATATGTCTCTTCTTCGAGACCAATGTCTTGCTACGTGTTGTTCATAAGTTAATAACGCATTAGAAACCCAAACGTGATCAAACACGATGGCTTCTAAACATCTATCATGTTATAATAGTACATTACTGCAGACGCCGGGAATGAAAGGCTTGCCGGGTGAGTAGTTATAGGACTAGGCATGTATTTGTATAGTGCTTTTCTGACACATATGCAATGAAATAACACACTCACAAAAATATAATTCAGTTGTATGTTCATGAACACAGACGACATTAAAAAAATCCTTCCGCCAAAAATTGTTCCGCCAGAAACGTGATACTTCGAAGCCTGTTATAACGCACGTTATGACGACATTTCATTGTATGTTTGAGAAACTACCATAAGCAACAGACAAAACGCTAACGCCAAAGTAATCTATCCACAGGGCTCGCAATATCGGTTTCTGAACGATTAGAGAGCGCGCGTGCCCTCGGTTTTACTACAATCTTTTACGACATCGTAAACTCACCCATATAGGTCATAATCTTTTTCCGCGCTTTCCACCGCTGCGGCTAGATGGCGCTTATAACAAATCTTGAAATCACTGTCACTAGAATGTTAGTAGATGCATTTGGTCAGTATCCTTCACCATTATTATTAGACTTCACACTTCCCAGCACCTCTCGAGCACTAATCTGCATCCAATGCTTACAACGTTAGTGACGCTTGCTATGTTTTGGTAGTAGCTCTAGCATGCGCCACACCAGTAAAATCTTTAAGATCCAAGACAGACCACGATGACACTTCTCAAGCGCCAACATGCCTTTTATCTTCATTGTTAGTAAAGCTAAAGATCTTCCATCTACTAGACACAGTGGCGGCATTAAGGGAAGGATCGACGCAAGCCGCCCAGGGCGCTGGTTTTTCAAAGGCGGTTTTTTCCAGGTCTAGGGCGCTTAGCAGCGCCACATAACGAAAGACTCAGGGCGCCTGTATAGCTAAAACCTGCCCTGTAGAGGCCTTGAACCATCCACAGCTATATAGGATCTTCGTTGAGGTTTCCGATCAAATAGATTTGATTACTATGATACTTTTCAAGGATCAACATGCTTCGAATCCTCACAAGGTTAGTAATGCGTTGCTAAAGGTCATCAACTAAAGTCCGTTCACCAATTAGCATCTTCAGATTCATGCTTCACACCTGTATAGGATCCTCCCCATCTAGATGGAATGTGGTCTGATCTACCACATCTATGACCGGTGTGACTACCGCATCTTTCTTGTGCGAAAGCCTCTGCAGCAGAGGCCGCAACCAATCCGATTCGGCCTCGCAGTGCGCGTCCAAGAACACGAGAACGTCACCACGGGCAGTCCGGGCCCCCGTCACCCGCGCTCTCATGAGGCCCTGTCTGAGATTAAAAGCAGGAATAAGCGATGGAGTACTGCAGCATTCAAGGCGAAATTCTTGTGACCTCAGGAATGGGTGGATCCAGGTTTCAAGTCGTGGTCTAGTGAAGTGGTAGACCTAGACTGTACCCAGCTTTGGAGGGGGTATAAACTCCGTGATCTTCCCCCTTGACCGCCTTTGACCTCACCTCAGCTATCTAACGGGTTTTTTTTCGATGAAGCCACATACAGGACGAAAAAAAGCTATTTAACCTCTTCCGGTTCGTTAGGAAACGAAAATATTTATAATGATCGATTCGTACATGTTTTGCTCAGAATACTATGTCTATTTTTACTGACTACAACTGGACTATATCATGAAATTCATTACCAGGACTAAAGCATTCTGACTGTGCAAAGAAAGGCTAAGTCGGCGCTTATGAATTTAATATCAACCATTTGGATTAAGTTGAGCACTGCCTATCACCATAATTTTAACGGTTTTTTGTTGGGAAAACGACCTTAAAGTTTTTAATGATTTAATTTATGCTATTTTATTAGGTAGTAGTTAGGCTATGTAAAATCATTTTTGAATTAGTATTATAAGTAGGTTTCGGACTTTAAGTAGCATACCGTAGTCCTGAAATCAACAGAGTCTGCAATGAATTAATGATGTAAACAAATGGAATAGAAGGTCAGTTTACAAATATGACGATGCTCCGTCAGCGTTTTATAGACAGGGGATTACATGCTCAGTCTGGCGTCAGTTCAGTCCATCAGTCTGGTCAGAATGATGAGAGAATCATCGTGAACCCTCTCGGACTGACGGGCCGGACTGGTGAAAATGAATGAGTGACAGTAAACTGACAGTCCAGAATAGAATGAAACCCATGGCTTATTCGGGTTGCGATCGCCGATAACCGATGAAATGAATACACCCTTTTTCATGAATGATGACCCTAAGTTATGACTAGGTGGTTAAACACACACATTTATAGAAATAACACACACAACAACATAAACACGCTTGCCCATCGAGTGCCCAATGCAAGCTTATGAACGAAAAGTGTCGTAGGCATCGTGTAGTGAATAGCTGTGTTCTTTCCAGTTCATCTCAAACTTAGGCGGAGATATTTGATACAACATAACTTAGGTTTGATTTAACTAACATAGATTTAAGTTTACTTTGAGAATTAATGTCAAGTTTTATGACATTTTGTCTAATCTCAGAGCCGATTAAGTCTTATTCCAGTTTGGTTGAACCCAGCGTAAGTCTAATACGTTGCATTATGTAACGTTCGATGAATGCGTTATATGGCAAATATTTTACTTATTTACATCTTTTATGTTTCTTTCTGTCACATCCTGCATTGACGACAGTTCTAGAAAACGTTTTGTTCGTTTTAGAAAGAAAACATAGAAGTTTCCAGAGGATTATCTTTAATTGTATCAAACGTTAGATTATGCGAAACAGTAGGTACATTAGACGAAAAAAGTCCCATTATAAAACACGTAGTTTCAGGATAATCTACGGTCTAAGAGTGCTTTGTGCGAGTGCAGTGGAGATTACTGTAAAAACCTGGCAGTGTATCCATACCATATGTGTGGTAGAAGGGTCTGTTAACATCAGTCCTTGACTATCGATGGCTTTAGATACACTAGGGGTAAATAAACCGTAGACCTAGGGTGCTTTAAACCATTTGACAGAAAGAAAAGCTCCAAAAGCTTGGACGTGATCCGACTGCGGCAGTGCGAGGACATAATTAAGTGAGTTATACACTAATTGTGCAGAAAACTAAACTAATTAAGAAATTTGTGTTGATAGATGTGCAACTTTAGAATAACTGAATTGTATAAAACTATATAGATATAAAGAATATAATAAAAATGCAATCGTTTTAAAAAGCCGAGTAATTCAACTGTAAAAGTTGAGTTCCCCGTCACTGGACACTCAATATTGAAGGACATTTCTTCGTTTGATTGCTTATTATGTACAGTGATAATACTGATAATTGATAAGATATGAATATAAAAGATAAATAGAAAATTATAATAACTAACCTTAAACAGTAATTTGCCACAAGTAAAAGATAAAGAAAAACACATACACTCATCATAGATAAGCTAGACAAACCGCTGCAGACGGACTGACGCCGCGCGCACCTAACCTGAAAGCGCACTGGGTCTTGGACGCTATAGAAGAAATCCTTGTGCTCGACGACGTCTATGATCGGCATCACGACGGCTGTGGGCGAGTCCTTGAGACGCTGGAGGAGGGGTCGCATCCAGTCGACCACGCCCTCGCAGTGGGCATCAAGGAAGATCAGCGCATCTCCGCTGGAGAAACGGGCGCCAGCCAGCCGGGCGCGCGTCAGCCCTATCCTGGAGAAAGTACGGCCGTTGATCGAGAGATGGCGCCCAAATCAATCGTGTAATTCGATTCGAGTTTGATGATACTCGATAACGCTTTTTGTATTTGTTCTTTTTATGAGTAATATTTGCACGTGTTGTTTTAATATTTGAATGACTTTTATCGTTACTCGCAAGGAATGGTAGCTTAATGTTTATGTTAACCAAGATAGCATCATTAACTACATAAGACACATTTAAAGTAACATAGACGATAATAAGCTCCGTTCTTAAACTGACTTTATAGTTAAATCGGTTCAAGAATTTCCTCTACATTTGCCGCTAGATGGCGTTTTTATTAAAATCTATAACGTCAATTTTAACGGTGGCTATGGCTACCTAATAAGAATGATGAACGGTATGTATGAATGAATGACTGATAACAAAATATCAGAACTGGTAGAGCAAGGCAATTTTATGACCCATCTATATCTCACTAATAAAATCCTCTCGTATTATTAGGACGCGCACCTGGACATTATCAAAATAGTCCGATTCATAGTAGAACGTCTTTGTTGCAATAATATCTATGATAGGCGTCACAACCACCTTCGGGGCCTTTTTCAATCTGTGAAGAAGTGGACGAAGCCAATCCTCCATCCCTTCGCAATGAGCGTCCAGAAAAACCAGCACTTCCCCTTTCGCGACGTCAGCTCCCGTCATCCGTGCTCGAGCCAGACCCAACCTGCATTCAGTTTAAATGTTGGTACGAGAGATGGCGCTGTAATCAATTATTGACTAAGTGATAGATGAAATTTAGAACTCAGGCTCATTTTGGAGTTTGGATTAACCCCGATTTTCCGATTCACGGTATTAGACAGCGTATTCCTGTGTTTTCAACATTGTAGGTTGTTACATTAACAACTTAAACGTCTATCGTATAATATAAAATAAGTAACTAAGTTTTTGTGATATCAGGAATAAGTAGGTACCAGAGAAATTCCTCTAAATATATTCATGAAATTTTATATTTTAGCGATGAGGTTATGCTCATTGAATTGTTGTCTGTAGACAGCAGTAGTATCTCTATAACGCAACATTCATTATTTACTAGACTGGTATTTTTACGTGTCAAGATACACGACGGATGTCGTTGTAATCAATACGACCTTTTCGAACCGACCTGGCATGTGTATGTGTTATTTTCTACCAGGTGTGTGTTTTGTTAGAAATGTTAAGTGGACTTAAAATTTAACGAATTATAGTATAATCGTAAATGAATATTATACAAGTAACACGGTGAATAGAGACTAAAGTACTATGTGTGACCTTACAAACGGTCCGGTAGTTTTGATTTTTTGATATATTGTCTAGGATGGTTAGTCAGTGCTTAAAATGCAAAATGCACAATTCCCCCCCTCCGCGCCCGCCGCCATATTGAAAAAACCGGCACTCTCTTCATATTTTTGCTCATATCTTCCTTTAGGAGCATTTTAGCTAGAAGAAAGCTTCGACAATGTTATAGAGAGTTAAATTTACTTCATTCTCCATTTTATATCTTTTTTCTAGGACAGATAGTTACGGAGATATCCACATTTAAAAAAAACGTAAAAAATCGCAATTTCCGACTGAAAAACAAACTTCTGGATTATATCTTCGTTTAGGAGCATTTTAGCTACAAAGCTTGGGCAATGTTGTAGAGAATTAAATTTACTATAATTTACACTTCAAATTTTGTTTCAAGGACGGTTACTTACGGAGATATGCACATTTAAAAAACAGGAAAAGTCGAATTTTCCGAAAATTTCTCAAAATTCTTGGTTTAGAACGCTGTCATTCAGTTATGGACTAGTCTAGGACAAATTAAAACACGTAGGAAATATAATTGCTTATAAAACTCATGTCCATTTTTACATACATTTTCGGAAAACGTGACTTTATTTTTTACATATCTCCGTAATTATCTGTCCTAGAAACAAAATTTGAAATGTAAATTGTAGTAAATTGAATTCTCTACAACATTGCCCAAGCACTGTTCTAGCTAAAATGCTCCTAAACGAAGATATAATCCAGAAGTTTGTTTTTGAGTTGGAAATTGCAATTTCTTAAGTTTTTTTAAATGTGCATATCTCCGTAACTATCTGTCCTAGAAACAAAATATAAAATGGAAAATGTAGTAAATTTAACTCTCTATAATATTGTCGAAGCTTTCTTCTAGCTAAAATGCTCCTAAAGGAAGATATGAGCAAAAATATGAAGAGAGTGCCGGTTTTTTCAATATGGCGGCGGGCGCGGAGGGGGGGGGGGAATTGTGCATTTTGCATTTTAAGCACTGACTAACCATCCTAGACAACATATCAAAAATTCAAAACTACCGGACCGTTTGTAAAGTCAAATCCTTTATTCACTAAATTAAAGTATTACAGCCAAGAGTAACCTCTTAAGGCTCGACTGTGATAGATGTATCGCAAATATTCAGCTTCAATAGCAGAAAACGACAAAAATGTCCCCCATGTAGTTTTTCAAAAAATCCACAATGTTCCTCAAATCCACAATGGATGTCTTCGGATTCATAATGAACATATCTTAAGCAACTTTATCCCAAAACAAATAAAAAAACATTGGATCTACTCATATAATAGGCGACGCGTTCACATCAGTAATTCAAACAAGCCAACAATATTTTTGATAGCTTCCTTGCTTCATTCGAAGGAAGCATCATTGTACAACTGTGTACGCAGTTTTGTGTACTGGATTTAAATCATCTATCACCGGGTTTTCAAATAATGTCGTGAAATTTTAATCCACCGGCAATTCTGTAAATTATGTGTATACAAGAATTGGGTGTATATAATTTGAAACTTTGGTCGATGCCCATTGCTATATAGTATGTTCATAAATGTGTAAAGAAGATGGTTAATGGTAGTATCATGTTTGTGTGCCTCATTTAATAATTTTATACACGAGTCTAAACTGGACTAAAATTTCTAATTCCGAGCTAATTAAGGAGAGAAAGAAAGAAATAAACATAAAAAATAATTAGTGCGACATAAATAATAATACAATAAACTATCAACTAGAACAACAACAAACTCAAAAGGGTGATGCTAGCCTCAGCATGATGCTAGCTCGAGAGCCAGCGCTGATCTTCCAATGGGACCATAGGTGGCGCCACGGAGAGCTGCACGCACGAGCGCTTCGCGTATCTGTTGCGTTAACGCAGTGACAATCAAGTGGTGTCAAGAGACAATAAATTCAAGTCACGTCTGATTTGACAACTCTCCTTGCGGCACCACACTCCTCGCGAATTTGGCTGAAGTATGGATTTTGGCAGCGAAGTGCCCCTACACACTAGGGTGGGTCACGTTTGTATGGGAAAAAAATTAATACTTTTATTTCTTTAGGCACAGCAAAAAAATGTAACTCATAATAATATAAACTAAATACCAAAATTGCATTGATATTGTTGTTGATCTTTTGCCTCCGGATCTATTTTTTAAGTTAGTATAGAAATGCCCATATTAAATGAGCGTTATGAAGTCTGTGTTTAGTATTTTAAATTTGGCCCAATATTTTAATGTATTTTTATTCTGAGTATAATAAGTAAGGCATCACAAACGAAATACAATAAAAAAATATATACAAGGCCACTTTTTTTTTAGTGCTCCATACATTAGGAACTTTTTTCTGGAGTAATCCGGAGGCAGTAAAACGGAAATAAAAAAATATGTATCCATTAATGGCACTAAATGGCACCTTTTTTCAACTGTGCCCGTTAGAAATTAAAAAAAAAAAATGACCCACCCTACTCCACACTGACGTACTCGCCCAACTTCGGTTAACTTCGCAAGTAGTGTGGAGCCGCAATCCGATCACTTGTCATTGGCAGTGCCTAGAAGCAAACGCCATAACAAAAAGGAAAATAAAATGTACTTAAAAATATGCGTCGATTGCATGATGCGCACAGCTCAAAATTACACAAGACAAAAAGAAACAAGAAAAACTATAAAATACCAGTGAGAACTGAACAACAAATATAATTCAACTGCAAAATGTTGTTAGAAGTACTCGGCGGTGAACTACTAATACTACTATCAACAAAGGGTGTAAAAAAATTACGTCAAGGCTGTTTATTCTTTGATGAACATCGCATTTTCATTACTTCATTTGTTTTGGAAAATTAAATTTAACTTACTTAAAATGTAATGATAAAAAAGTGTTAAAACAGTATTTCTGGCACTTTTTTTTCTGACAGCTAGCTTATAAACATGTAGTTGGTGTTGTTTTATTGTTTAAATTACAAATTTTATAAAAAAGCGACACGCACCAGCACGAATAAACCTTCTAAAAAATACGAGGAAACATTGTCATGAGAAAAAACCGTATTATTACCGACACACGATATTTTTTCTGGTGGCCCCGACCACGATACGCGAAGTTGCCAGATTTGATTGAGTCAATCACTGGTGTTAGGACTGAGTGGGGGCTGTGCTTGATCCTGTGTAGCAGCGGCCGCAGCCAGTCCGTGTCGCCCTCGCAGTGCGCGTCGAGGATCACGAGCACATCGCCCCGCGCCGCGCCGGCGCCCGCGTAGCGCGCGCGCGTCAGCCCTAACCTGTAGCAGTTGCGCTATTGGTCCACAGGTGGCGTTGGAATCAATACGAGAACCGGTCGACGGTATTTGACCATAGATGGCGCTGGTATCAATGCACCGGTTGACGAATTCGAATTTTAAACTCTAAACGAGCCAAATTTCGTAGTCTTTACTTTGGTTTTTTCAATATGTATAATAAATGTAGTTTACTAATTTTAAAAGATAAATGTCTAGAATGAATATTATCATGTGTTGGTTTTTGAAATTATGTCTGTGTGTCTAAACAGCTGGTAGTTTTGAATATTCATATACAATATTTTAAGAAAAGGACTTCCAAAATAAGGGGTAGAATGAATGAGACGACATGATAAATTAAGAACTCTCAAAATGGTACCTATAACCTTGAAATTCTACCGAAATAGAAGAGCCTGGATCTGTACAGGGTTGTGGTAAACAAATTAATAATAAATATCACACCATAATACGACTAAATAGAGAAATTCTCTATACATAGAAACTACCTAGGTAGAGAATACCAAACCATTCTTCACCTGATTGACGATCAAACCAGCGGCGTAATATTCGAAATTATCTGTTTGGATCATGTCGATCACCGGGACAAGGACAGAGCGAGGGCTGTGCTTGATCCTGTGCAGCAGCGGCCGCAGCCAGTCCTTGATGCCCTCGCAGTGCGCGTCGAGGAACACGAGCGTGTCGCCCCGCGCCGCGCCAGCACCCGCGTGACGCGCGCGTGTCAGCCCTAACCTGTAGCAGTTGCGCTATTGGTGCACAGATGGCGTTGGAATAAATACGAGAACCGGTCGACGGCATTTGACCATAGATGGCGCTGGTATCAATGCATCGGTCGACTCGAATTCGAATTTTAAACTCTAAACGAGCCAAATTTCGTAGACTTTACTTTGGTGTTTTTCAATATGTATAATAAATGTAGTTTACAGATTTTAAAAGAGAAATGTCTAGAATGGATATTATCATGTGTTGGTTTTTGAAATTATGTCTGTGTGTCTGAACAGCTGGTAGTTTTGAATATTCATATACAATATTTCAAGAAAAGGACTTCAAAAATAATGGGGTGGAATGAATGAGACGACATGGTAAGTTAAGAACTGTCAAAATGGTACCTATACCCTTAAGAGGCCTTATTCCTTTTAAAAAATATTTTTTTCATATAATGATAAATACAGGGTGTTTGGTGGCTAGATGCAAAGGTTTAAGGAGGTGATAGAGGAGGTATTTTTAAACATTTCTAGCCATATATGTTGTAGACGAAATTTGATATTTTTTTTTTAAATTGAAATTTTAAGAATTTTTGAAAAATACCCAGAATTTGGTAGAAACGAGTTTATAGTGCCCGAATACGCGTTATTTTGTAAACAATTTCTTTTGTTTCTGATAGTTTAATGTATTTCGGACGAAATAAAGCTACTTTTAAGTGTATTTATGGCCTCTAAAACCAAATGGAGGCATACGAAACTTTAAAAAAAATCGTAGGTTGACACGAGCATAATTTTGATGTGCCGTAAAAAAAATTAAAAAAAATCTTTTGAATTGTTCAAACACTTTTAAAAACATGCCTATTTATTGTTCTTTCTTTAGAAGTATCAGTCATTCACATCGCTTGCCAAATCTCTGAGTTAAGGGCTAAATACTAAAGTTAGGGAGCACCTTTAATAAAACAACGTGAACTTTAATTTTAAAACTTTAGTAACAAAATCAAAGTAAAAACTTAAATCACATGTTCAAAATGTAAACCACGATTTCTTATACAGGAACGGGCCCTTTTCCGCACTTCTGTGGTAGTTATTTTTAGTTGCATCTCCTCCCTCATGATAACAAAGGCTTCGCGAATCCTGTAATTAACTCCTCTTTTGTTGCGATTGCTGAGGTGTACACAAGTCCTTTGGCCCGTCCCCAAACAAAAAATTCCAAAGGAGTTAAGTCAGGGGATCGAGCGGGCCAAGGAATGGGTCCATCTCTACCGATCCAGCACTCCGGAAAACAGTTGTTAAGGTATTCTCTCACAGCCAAAGTCCAGTGTGCCGGGCAGCCGTCTTGCTGAAAGATGATTTCTCTTTCCGCTTCTAATGGTACTTCGGCTTCCTCTAGGAGGATAGGAAAATCGTTTTGTAAAACTGGAGATAATTGGGTCCGGTCAAAATATCGGGCAGAAAATGTGGCCCGATCAAAGTTCTGCCAATAACTCCAGCCCACACGTTAACTGAAAACTTCTTTTGAAAGGAGACCTGCTTCATCCATTGAGGATTTACGTCCTTGTCAGCCCATTCATGAAGGTTATGAAAGTTTGTGATCCCCTCTCTTGAAAACTTTGACTCATCTGTCCAAATGATAGATTTTAAAAATGACGCGTCGTCAATGTCGCTGTTTAATAAGAATCTCCAGAAATGTATTCGTCGCACGGGATCTCCTTCTTCTAAACCCTGCACCCCCACCCCTCGAAAAGGATATTTTTTCTCCTTATGCATCGTGTTCCAAACCTTCCATGTCGATATGTTAAGGTTTTGAGCTACTGTTCGGATGCTTGTCGTAGGATCAGCTTCAAATGCGTGACTAATTTCTTCCTCGGTATCCACATCGTATCTTTCAGGATTCACTCTAGTAGCCGGACGATGGATCCCATTTTCGCTAAGACGACGAAACGTGTTCAAAAACATCCTGACATTGGGTAATCTGCGATTTGGATAATGCTCCTGATACATTCGCCGTGCCAATGCTCCATTACCGTCTGCCCTTCCGTACATTAAGATAATGTTAGCATAATCTTACAATACAATACAAAATGCTTTATTGCACACCAAAAAAGTTTACAAATCTTCGTTGCTAAAACCATCGATGTTCATAATGTTTAATTACAAAATGAAAAACCGCTTCAACCGTTTATTCAATTTTCATAGAAGAACTAAATTTGCAATTGGCTATCGTCAAACCTTAAAACAAAGGCAATTCAAAACATTCCAAATGTGAAAATTCTTATTCTTAAAATAACGTGTTCCAAATTTAAAGCTATGGTATTTAGTTTAGAGCTTTTTTATAATCCTCCTCGGACTTTGGTGTATTGTGGAAAATGGTACTTGCTATTTATTCATTTTTATTTAATTTATAAAAAATAATTAACTTAGAATAAATTAATTACTACAAACTTTTTTGTTTTATTTTTTACACGTTATTTATTAGCTAGGTACCTACTTAAAGTAAAATTTCAAGACTAGTACGGGGATTTGGAATTCTTAGGAAGTGTTCCCTAACTTTGGTATTTAGCCCTTAACTCAGAGATTTGGCAAGCGATTTGAATGACTGATACCTCTAAAGAAAGAACAATAAATAGGCATGTTTTTAAAAGTGTTTGAACAATTCAAAAGATTTTTTTTATTTTTTTTACGGCACATCAAAATTATGCTCGTGTCAACCTACAATTTTTTTTAAAGTTTCGTATGCCTCCATTTGGTTTTAGAGGCCATAAATACACTTAAAAGTAGCTTTATTTCGTCCGAGATACATTAAACTATCAGAAACAAAAGAAATTGTTTACAAAATAACGCGTATTCGGGCACTATAAACTCGTTTCTACCAAATTTTGGGTATTTTTCAAAAATTCTTAAAATTTCAATTTAAAAAAAAAATATCAAATTTCGTATACGACATATATGGCTAGAAATGTTTAAAAATACCTCCTCTATCACCTACTTAAACCTTTGCATCTAGCCACCAAACACCCTGTATACTGATAATTTCAACCAACTTATTGAAGTGAATAATACTTTTCTCCGAGTTCTACATAGCTACATCATGCTTTCATTGCGTGCAGTCGAAAATAAGTTGAAATAAGTTTCTGTCAAAAATGACATTTTAGTGACAAGCTTTTATAGCCGACTGTACTTTTCTTTGAATATCCATCAAATGCTCACTGAGACGATTTTAAAGAGGCCAAATTCGTTAGGATTGCTTTTTCTATTATAGAGTTCCTATGGCCACCTTCCGCCTCCATCATCAGATCAGCCCCATGGTACAATATTATTGTATTGTCATCAAAGTTATGTAAGAATGCAAAATTTTAGCTCAATCGGTTGACGATATCTGCTTCAAAATTGAGTTGCAAGATTCCACCCGAACAAACATACTTTAAACATACACACATACAATGCAAGTTAAATAAAAGCTTGTAAAAACTAATTTTCCGCGTGAATTTTATCAATTTCGAGTAGTTTTTGAAACAAAAATTATCAATGAAAAATTCAAACTGTAGGTTTCAAATATATACCGATAAATCCCAATAGCCCTGTTCTAGGTAGTAACATCAATAATATGTTAAGAAACTTGTTTGATCATAGAGAAAATGTCTAAGACAATCAGCATTATAAAGGAATAAGGCCTCTTAAAATTCTACCAAAATCGAAGAGCCTGGATCTGTACAGGGTTAAGTGGTAGTGGTATACAAATTAATAATAAATTCCACATCATAATAGGACTACATAGAGAAATTCTATATCCACAGACACTACATAGGTAGAGAATACCAAACCATTCATCACCTGATTGAGGATCGAATCAACGGCGTAATATTCAAAAGTATCTGTTTGGATCATGTCGATCGCCGGAACAAGGACAGAGCGAGGGCTGTGCTTGATCCTGTGCAGCAGCGGCCGCAGCCAGTCCTTGATGCCCTCGCAGTGCGCGTCGAGGAACACGAGCATGTCGCCCCGCGCCGCGCCAGCACCCGCGTGACGCGCGCGTGTCAGCCCTAACCTGTAGCAGTTGCGCTATTGGTGCACAGGTGGCGTTGGAATCAATACGAGAACCAGTCAACGGTATTTGACCATAGATGGCGCTGGTATCAATGCACCGGTTGACTCGAATTCGAATTTTAAACTCTAAACGAGCCAAATTTCGTAGTCTTTACTTTGGTGTTTTTCAATATGTATAATAAATGTAGTTTACAGATTTTAAAAGATAAATGTCTAGAATGAATATTATCATGTGTTGGTTTTTGAAATTATGTGTGAGTCTAAACAGCTGGTAGTTTTAAATATTCATATACAATATTATAAGAAAAGGACTTCAAAAATAATAGGTGGAATGAATGAGACGACATGGTAAGTTAAGAACTGTCAAAATGGTACCCATACCCTTAAAATTCTACCAAAATAGAAGAGCCTGGAACTGTACAGGGTTAAGTGGTAAACAAATTAATAATAAATATCACACCATAATACGACTGAATAGAGAAATTCTCAATCCATAAAAACTACCTAGGTAGAGAATACCAAACCATTCTTCACCTGATTGACGATCAAACTAGCGGCGTAATATTCGAAAGTATCTGTTTGGATCATGTCGATCACCGGGACAAGGACAGACCGAGGGCTGTGTTTGATCCTGTGCAGCAGCGGCCGCAGCCAGTCCTTGATGCCTTCGCAGTGCGCGTCGAGGAACACGAGCGTGTCGCCCTGCGCCGCGCCAGCACCCGCGTGACGCGCGCGTGTCAGCCCTAACCTGTAGCAGTTGCGCTATTGGTGCACAGGTGGCGTTGGAATAAATACGAGAACCGGTCGACGGTATTTGACCATAGATGGCGCTGGTATCAATGCACCGGTCGACTCGAATTCGAATTTTAAACTCTAAACGAGCCAAATTTCGTAAAATTTACTTTGGTGTTTTTCAATATGTATAATAAATGTAGTTTACAGATTTAAAAAGATAAATGTCTAGAATGAATATTATCATGTGTTGGTTTTTGAAATGATGTCTGTGCCTAAACAGCTGGTATTTTGAATATTCAAACGCCAATGAATTCCCTTGGCGTTTACAGCGTTTACGCTTTTTGCCGTCGATATACAATATTTCAAGAAAAGGACTTCAAAAATAATGGGTGGAATGAATGAGACGACATTGTAAGTTGAGAACTGTCAAAATGGTACCATTAAAATTCTACCAAAATAGAAGAGCCTGGATCTGTACAGGGTTAAGTGGTATACAAATTAATAATAAATTCCACATCATAAATCATAATAGGACTACATAGAGAAATTCTCTATCCACAGACACTACATAGAGAATACCAAACCATTAATCACCTGATTGAGGATCGAATCAACGGCGTAATATTCAAAAGTATCTGTTTGGATCATGTCGATGGGTGTGTAATGATCGATATAACAATAAATGGTATAAGTATGTTGGATATAACAACATTTGATATAATTTCACAGGGTATAATCACTCATTTTATATAATAAACGTTTGGTATCTAATTTTATTTGGTATATTTATCATTTGGTAGAACACTTATTTCAAACTCAAACTCAAACTGTTTATTGCACACATATTACAACATAGTAAAATACTACAATTATAATATGTACCCTGTAAGGGCACAGCAATTTCCTTAATTCTTCTTAGCACTAGCATTACAATAAAACTACAAAATGACATTCTATGATTGATTTAGATATTCCTCTAATGTATAGTAACATTTATCTAATAAATATTTATCTAGCTCCTTTATAAAAACATTAACTTTTTTTATACATTTAATTTTGGGTGGCAGCTTATTATAATTTTTTATGCACATCATGTGCGGTCCCGTGAGAAATAGCCTTAAATTGGAGGACTTAGTAGTAGGTAGAGCCAGATTGTCATTGCGACAGTGATTTATTCGTTCTGAATGAAAGTCCGCCAGTGGGAAGAAAGTTTTGTGTGTTCGAATGGTTCGAATGAAAAGGCAGACTTCGTGGATGTAGAGTGAAGTAAGTGTTAAAATCTCAAGTTTTTTAAAATATGGCCTACAGCTTTCCATAGGTTTTATATTAGCTAGGATTCTAATACATTTTTTTTGCAGGATAAACAGACTTTGGACATTGGTACTGTTTCCCCACAGCAGTATACCATACCTAAATATAGAATGGGCGTAAGCATAATATGCTGATTTGGCTGTTTTTAGATCAGTTGTCTTTTTGAGTTCGTACATCGCATATATAAATCTTGATAGTTTACTTTCCACTTTTTTAACATGTTCTTTCCAATTCAGGTGAGTGTCAATATTCAATCCTAACAGCGGAAAGACATCTACAAGTTCTAATTGAATGTTATTAAATGCGAAATCTATTTTTATTGGCTGTTTTTGAAAAGGTCTGAAAAGCATTAGTTTAGTTTTTAAGTAATTTAATTTTAAGTTGTGGTCTGTTAGCCACGTCTCCAGTTTCCTATAATCATCATATGGTATAATGTTCATTTGGTATACAAATCATATGAAATAAATATGAGGTGGTATATTTTGTATTTTTTCTGGGGGATGCAGTTCAAACTTTTTTTTTTAACTGAACTTTTGTTTTAAGTTTTTTTTTATGCGGTGGGCTTCGCCCCCCGATTCCCCCTTGAGGGGGGCTCCGCCCCCCCGCCCCCCTATTTCTCTATACCCTATACGTTATGCCATTTGAACGTTAGATAAAATAAACGTTATACCATAAATTCATTAGAAGAAATATGCATTATACTTAAAGAATGTTATATTAAATGTTATTCGATAAAATTATCAGTATATCATTCAATAATTATATCAAATGAGCGTTATAGCGACTGAAATTATATAAAAAATTGTTATAGCCATCGTTACGCATACCCATGTCGATCACCGGAACTACGAATTCTGCAGCCAAGTTATTTAGGAAAAACTGGACATTGCTGGTCATAAGAGTTAAAGAGAGACGCTCAAAGACACACTGGGCGTGGCGCGCGCGCATCTGTCCTAACCTGTACCAGTTCCGAAATTGGAGATGGCGCTGGAATCAACACTTGTGCCGGCAAATACAGATTTTAAAATACGCACTACTAAGGCTGCTTATGTTATGTTGCACCTATGGCACAACTAAGGCTGCTTGTGTTGCACCTCAGGCACCTAAACTACCGATTTTAGGGAATGTAAACTTAGACAAAATTTAACGTTATCTCGTGTTGAGATTGAATTTCCACTCACAAAATATTTGATTTAATAACCTAAATCAAAAATTCAAATCCCCTCCCTACACAATAGCTGGTCATCATGAAACCCTTATTCAATGATTGATATAGAATTAAAGAGAATGCTACTAAAAGTAAACATATTACCAAAATTGGAATTATTAGCTTCAATATTCACCGAGATCTTGTCACTTGTTTTAATCAAAGCTGAATATCTTGGAAACTGCTGATCCTATTTCCACCAAACATAACTAAGAATCCTTTCGACGGACAAGTCTTCCTATTTAAAAAAAAAACGCACTCAAATTAGTCATCCGTTTGGGAGCTCTATGATACCACAGACAGACACACACATACACATATACACAGATACGCATGTTAAAAATGATGATACATTAAATGTATATGTCTTACAAAACGTCACAGTATGCTAAGAATGTCATCTAACACGGTAAAATCCCCCCAAAACACAAAAATGTGGACAGCTCTACCTGCTTCAACAAATAGACAGACTAAAATAAAACTAAATGACACAAAATAATGTGACTAAATAAAAACAGATACTGTTCCCACCAAACCACAAACAATATTGTAAAGTGTATATTATTTTTGGTTTAGTGATTATTATTTTGTAATTTGATGTTGACATTTTGTATGGTTTTTGAATAAATGATTTATTAAACTCCCTAAGTAGAAAATGATAATCAGCCCAGAATATTTCACCTGTTTGGTGTCAGGATCGCCGGTGTTATATTCGAAAGTATCGGTTTGTATCATATCGATGTTCGGTACAAGGACAGAGCGGGGGCTATGCTTGATCCTGTGCAGAAGCGGCCGCAACCAATCCTTGTTGCCTTCGCAGTGGGCATCGAGGAAGATCAGTGTTTCCCCGCTAGCGGAGTGGGCGCCGGCAAGCCGAGCGCGAGTCAACCCTAACCTGGAGAAAGTACGCGCGTTGATCGAGAGATGGCGCCTAAATCAATGGTGTAGTTCGATTTGAATATGAGAATACTCGATGGCGCTTTTTTGTATAAGTGTGGGATTTAGTTAAGTAGTTGTAGAGTTAGAGGGTCGCACGTGAGACTATAATATTAAAATGTTTAAGGTGCTATTTGGTGAGGGTCTCTGTTACCCCTCCCTACCCCTTACAACCTCACGTATATTTTTTTTCGCCGGAATTTCGTAAAATAGGCATGCTATTTTGAGGTAATTATTTAACAAGTGAAAATTTATTTTTAACGAAACCGAGAAAAAGTATCTACTGATGTTGTAGATTTTTCTTCGTTCACTGTAGAAAAATACACGTGAGGTCACCTTATACCCCTCCCTCCCCCAACGTAATCTGTCGTGATTTTTTCGTGACCCCCCCTCCCCCCTACCCAACCTCACGTGATTTGTGCACAAGCCCTAACCTAATATTTATATTTAAGAATGCCGTATGTATATTTTAAAAGTTGTGTATATTGACATGAGTTACACAAATTCGGTGTTTATTGTGACGATGTTTCCCTGGAATATAATATCTATAATAATAATGAGAGTGACAATATGTGTAAGTGTCAGCACTTCAGCATTATTAGGGTTGTACTGATTCCAGAATAAAGGTGAATCTGTATTTATCCAACTATCAGAGCAGGCCACAAGACCGAATGACGCTGATAGGGTCGAACAGAAATGTCTCGCTACTCTTTCAAGAGGCACAAAGTCGTACGAAAGACTGAAGAGTCTCTCTCATTTTTGAAGGTCTTTACTGGACGACCGTTTGCTAAGCTTTGAGAGCCCTCTGTGTCTAGGCTTCTTATCGTGTTCCACGGACGTACGTCCCAGTCAAAGCCTGGAGTTTCTTTCCTATATTCTCCATTCGCGCTTACCAAAATAATATATATATATATATATATATATATATAATATCCACTTAGATAGATGCACAGAAGATTGAAGTCTCCTTTGAGAGTATTCTTTCATCCCTCGGCCCTATCTGTCAATCAAAGGCTGGAGTCTATACTACACTGTTCACTAACCTGTCTGGCAGTCGTAACACCCGCACCTTGTCCGGCGGCAGAAGCGTCCGGATATACCGCACTAGGTTCACTCGCTCATAATCCTTTGGAGAAATTACACACCAAAAGACGCTTCGAGGGTATAAAAGATGGACTCACATGGTTCTCAAATGGCTGTTATCTTGTAGTATCAAATAGTTTGGATAAGTTGTTATTTCTTACAGTTACAGAGATCGCAAGAGCTTAAAACATAGCGAGTCCTTCCGAAGGTTTCATTGGACGAACGTTTGAAACCTTTAAGACTTATCATGCCTCTTGTTTCTTCACCTGGAGTCTCTGTCCTATATTCTCTTATCGATAATATAGACGTACGGAAAACGGAAGCGGTCTTCTTTGAGTCTTCTTTCATCCCTCTATAACCTGTTTACTAACCTGTCTGGCAGTCGTAGTATCCGGACCATGTCCGGCGGCAGACGCGTCCGGATGTAATGCGACAGCTTTCCTCGCAGCTCTGGTAGCGTTGAGTTGTCGTCCACTAGTATAATCTCCTTTAGGTACACGTGTTCAGAGTCCGATGGTTGGCCCGAATAACCTGTTAATCATTTTGAAGGTTAATAGTAAGCTCATTGAACACCGAAGTCCATGTAATGAAATGAAAGCAGAAGAATTAAGCCAATTTTTTGATGCTAAGAAAGTTCAAGAACGGGTTTATGTTTATTCTGATTACTAAATATATCATTTCTTCTTCGGTTTCCGCGACTGTCACACATTTAAATAAAAAATAATTAAACGGATTGTATCGCGTATGTAAAGGTTGACAACCTTTGACAACGGTAACTGGAAAGCTACCGAAACGTCAGTACGGCTCAGTTAATTATTATACCTACGCGATAAAGTTAAGTTTTAGTTATAATCCTATAATATGTTGACATGTAAAACTATGCTTTATCAAAATAAATAAATGAATGAATTTATAAATGAATGAATGAATAAATGAAAGACTGAATAATCTGAGTACTAAGAGAAGAATCTGGCTTACCAAGCTTCATAACACGCCCGGTACCAACTTCCAAATAGTTTGCGTGCCGATGCCACGGCTGGTCGCGCCGTGCCGTATTTAGCACACTCCATATCGTCCTGTTGAAAAAGGTTTAAACATAGTAAATGAACTTAAAATATAATGTACAGCACAAAAAAAACTAAACTTACTTATAAATGGAATATTTACAACATGTCAAATAAAAACTTATAAAACAATTGTTTCTTTAATATAACATTAACATAATATCAGTTTATGCAACGGCTACATAATGAGAGGTCTTTAAATACGAGTGTGGTTTTATGAAACGAGCCGTAGGCGGATAGGACCAGACGAGTGTTTTAAGACCTAATCTAATTATGTACAGTTGCATACACTACTTTGTCTACACACATATTCATAATCATTATCATCGACTTATTTTTATTAAAGCAGTAACGTATGCTAACGTAAACTAAAACAAATGAAGTGAAAATTGAAAAATTTCATGATTCGGACAGGATTCGAACCTGCGTTTTCAACGGCTTTCTGGGCCAACACGGGCGTCCTCCCAATTGGACCACCGAATCAGATGTCAGAGCTATTGAATTTTTCAACCAGTTGCTTCGACATGCCTTAGGGTGGCATCGTAGCGCCATGTACCGTAAAGATTTAGACTTTTTAAATTTTCGCTTCAGCAGACGTTACTGCTTTAATAAAAATAAGTAATTCGGGTGTAGCACATCGTTACTATCGATTCTCAACAAATTTGAGACGATGGTGCCGACGATAAAGTCTAAATCTTTACGGTAGATGGCGCTACGATGCCACCCTAAGGCATGTCGAAGCAACTGGTTGAAAAATTCAATAGCTCTGACATCTGATTCGGTGGTCCAATTGGGAGGACGCCCGTGTTGGCCCGGAAAGCCGTTGGAAACGCAGGTTCGAATCCTGTCCGAATCATTAAATTTTTCAATTTTCGCATCATTCGTAAACATTATCATCGATTTTCTTTTATGAAAATTGAAACACTCAGTCCTGCCAGTCAGTCCGCGGAACAGAGGAACACATGAGGTGACTCGCGCGGCGGGGAGGTCACCATCACAGTATCAATTTAGATCAAAATGTAAATATGTAATTGGTGGCTGCGGTACTGTTATGAAATTACACCTCTGATTTTGCTTGCTGCCAATTAATGTAGGTCCTTACGTATAATATCTGAACTTGCTATAGGAATTTAACAAGATGGGTGTAGATAAAACTCGATATGTTCGCTCAGTTTTGTGATCCTAATAAAATAAAAAATAAAAAAAAATATGTTTAGGGGCGCCGTAGAAATTTCGACCACGGCGCTGGTCGCCAGTAAACTTACCTTACGACTACGGAGTAGGGTTCGTTATGAAAGATAATGATGACAGACACGGAGGGCAGCTCGGCGTCGTATACCACGCGCTCGCACGATGGGTTTCGGAAGTCTACAACAAATACGGAATCGATATAGGAGATTAGTGCAGCCGCCGGGACAGAAGGGCTTGTCGGGTGAGTAGGTGGACAGTCTGGCTAGGCAAATAATATTGACATTTCCTTGTGGTATCACCAATTGTCTATGATTTAAACAATTTAGTAGGTAAGTCCTCTATATAGTACATTACATCAGAGGCTGGGAAAATGAGGATTTCCGGCCAAGTAGGTATATACGGCCGAGCGAGCGTGCGAGCGAGGCCGGATAGTGATACGAGGCCGGGAATCCGTTTTCACGACGAGGCATGTATAGTGCTTTTCTCAAACATACAATGAAATAAAAAAATATACTTCAAAGAACAACATTTTATTAATTGACAAATAGGACATTTTAGTCTAACAACCAACCTTTAAAAACAAAACCTGCTTTTTGTCAAACCAGCCAGCTGTGTGAATCACCTTGTTGTTGAAACCAAAAAAAAGTTACTTTGCAGGCCTAGGCCTGAAAAGCAGTATGAAATCCCTTTACAGTCCTCTCGAGTTGTTGCGCCCAAAAAGCGATACTTCCGAGCCTATTTATAAGGAACGTAAAGACAATATTTCATTGCATGTTTGAGAAAAATAAATTTACTTTATGTACTAGTTCAAAGATTCCGACCGAGTTGAAATTTGGCATAGTACCTACTTATATATTTTTTTTTGGTGTTGGATTAGTATATGGTTTTGAGATAGGTCTTATTTACACTACATTAAATTTTTCGCCTTGTATATGGTAAAGTGTAAACATGTGTTTGTCGTTGACTGTACATAGTGATAGAAATTATGTGAGCTAACTATGAGTGCACATCAACATATTATATTCAACTTATTTCCTTAGATATCTTACGTGTGCATATAAAATCAAAAATATTTTCTACTATCAAATCTATAACTCCTACTACACAGTGTGACCAGCCGCAGATCTTTTAATTTTCCCGCCAAAACTTTAAGCAATATTTCATTAGCCAGACTATAGTTATACGAAGCCGACAAGCCCTTTTCATGGCTAAGGCACGTATAGTGCTTTTCTCAAACATACCTATACAACATGTTTTTCTTTTTTATTATACAATTCTAGTCCTCCTGTATGGATGTGAGACGTGGCCCGTAAAAAACGTTATCACAAATGGACTCCAGGTGTTTGTTAACAAATGCTTGTGAAGGATTCTGGGAATCTACTGGCCACGGACCATCTCTAACATAAGGCTATGGGAGCTGAGCGGCCAAAATCCTATCGCTAAGGGGACAGTTCTTCGGAAGTGGCGCTGGATAGGTCACGTACTGCGAAGACCTAACAACCATCTTTTCAAACAAGGTCTGACGTGGCAAGTGTCCGGTAGAAGAAGACTCGGTCGTCCTCGCACCACTTGGAGACGCACAGTCAACAAAGAGGCGGCGTCAACCGGCCTCGACTGGAAGAAACTCGAGGAAGCAGCGCAGGATCGGCGGCAATGGAAAATTCTTCTGAGAGCCCTATGTCCCTGATGAGGGATAACAGGATACCATCATCATCATCATCATCATCATACAATTGAACTCGCATGAAATTTCAATTGTATTGGCATTGATTATTTTGATAATTATGTTACACTTTATTTTATTTTTTTATATTTTGCATGCCAGAAGCTGGCGAAGTGTGTGAGACCTTTTTTTTTTTTTACATTGTGACCTACTGTAACCACATTTTAAGCAAAATAAAGAGATTAGATTTGATTTGATTTGAATTCTAGATTTGTATCGAAATTCAGTTATCTATGGAGGGGTCATGATTTCAGGAAAAATCTTAATAGCGTGATGCAGGATCGTCATTTGTTTTGTATGGGCGCGCGGCGCCATGCCAGTCTGGCGCCATCTGTTCTCATAATTTCCTTTGTCCTCGCATCACGCCGAAACGGCTGGACAAATTTTAACCAATTTTGGTACAGGGATAGCTGGACATCCAAAGATGGTTACAGGATACTTTTTACCCGACTACGGTAAAAAATTACGCGTACGAAGTTGCGGGCACCTTTTAGTTACTTTGTATGTACGACGCGGTTGGTGCAGATTGTTGTGCTCCTTACTGAGGCGGTCCTGGGTTCGAATCCCGGCCGGGGCAAATGTTTATGTGATGAACTCGAATATTTGCTCCTGGGTCATGGATCTTGTCTTTAAATGTATTTATATATACCAATACCTTAGAGCACAATTGTACTATTTTTTTCCAAAAATGTCATTGCAATTAGGATGTTAATGCACATCTATGTGGTTTTAATTTCAATGGAAAAATAATTGTAATTAGTATGAGTGTGTAATATTATGTATATCGTCGTCTTGTACCCACAGTACAAGCATTGCATAGTATGGGTTTAGGACTAGGTTGATTTGTGTAAGATTCAGTCGCTTAATATTTATTTATTTACTTATACTTCAGAAAGCACTTTAAATCGATGTATTTTATTCTTTCTAACAAATTGGCTCATTTATGATTCATCTGTTTTGTGTAAACATTGTCATATTTAAATGCTTGCTTACTGCGTAAAATTAAATAGATTTTAGTTATGTTAACTATTTATAAGTTGTCTTGTAAGTGAAATTTCTGTAATTTCTTGAGGCAATAAAGTTTCTTTAAACCGAAATCTAGGTAAAATTATAATTAGGTATGAAATTACAGCTCGGAATAGTTAATAAATTCTGCGGCTTAATGGGTAAACCATTAACGCTTTATCGTATGTATGGGATAAGTATCGTATGTATGGAAGCCACTCAAGCATGATGATAAGACGTTATTCCCAATACCAACCACTTGACACAAACTGTCAATGTACAAAGGAATTTATTTTTTTTATACATGGCTTGAACTGTATCATGGTATGGGCACGTGATGCAAAGGGGGGAAGCCACGTATCGTATAGCATGAATGTGGACGGATATAGGAGAGGAAGATGGGTGGATTGTGTGAAAGATGATATGAATAAGAAGGAAATAAACGACGAGATGACGAGTAATAGGGAAGAATGGAGAAAGAAACATGCTGCGCCGACCCCAAATAAATGGGATAAGAGCAGGGCAACACCGCACAAACATGTTAGCCTTGGACCTGACTGACACGTCAAAATGTAAATTTCAGCTGAAAAGACAGCGTCTCGCCTCAATATGAGCCAATTTAAGGATGTCACATCACTGGCTTAAGGCTGCTCGAAAATAGATAGCATAATTGAAAAAAAAGAAGAGTCTGGCTGTTTAGCCCTCACCACCAGTAGTCGGACTTGGTGTGGGAGTGTAACCCGCTAATGGGATTATCTCTGCACCACAGGAGTTATTAGGGGTGGGTGACGCGGGCGCAGTGTGCGCATGGACTGCGTCGTGAATAGACTGAACTGAGTCAGTCTGGCGGGGCGGGAATGAGGGATATTTGTATAGTCAGCAGCGGAAGTTGCTGAAACTGAAAGGGACGTGAGACAGTAAAGATTATACAGATCATTGAGTGTTATTTGGCTAAGCTAGGCCATTTTTTTTTGTTGTACACCCGACTTTCTTTTAGATTTTGTATATTTTAGGTATTCACTACCCAGAATCACAAGCGCTTTTAATATAATTAGGAGGAGAAAGTGACTGGAACTGCAATGACGGCAATGTGGTAATGGGCAGGCCATGTAGCCCAGATACGTATATGTAGTAGTCCACTCATAATTTTATTGTTTCCATTATCAAAGGCCTACCAATGAAAGAAAAAATTTAAATGAGCAAAATGTTAACACTTCTCATTTACATTACTGCGGTATTAAGTTTTCTGTGCAAGTACTTGGCCTTATCATAATGAATTACTACTTGATAACATACTACTTTCAATTCCATGTACGCAGGTGTACTCATACCGGTACTAAAACATGATTACGAAACTGTTTCCTTTCTGACAATGTTAAAGAATGAAAATACTTTACATAATAAAACAATTTCATCACAGAATCATTTATATTGATTTCTGACAAAGGTTGTCTGGAAGAGATCTCTCCTTAGCATTAAGCCCACCTGTTGTCAACCTCAACTGTTAATTTTAAGTTCTTGCGATGTTTGTATTTCTTTCTTGTTTGAGGTGCGCAATAAAGAGTATTCTATTATCTAGACACGCGGCAGCGTGTCCAGCCAAGTTCACCGCAGGAACTGGCAAGCAGCAGCCGTGTGTTATATTACACGAACCGTTTGGAGCCACTTTTGACCCCCCAATAACTCCAAATCTATTTAACATAAAAAAATGAAATTTGGCTTATGTATTAAGATCCTTTAGAACAAGTAGAACCCCAAATTTCATTAATATAGGTTAAATAGTTATTGAGATATTAAAGTCCAAAAAACGGTATTTTTATCACTGACTGACTGACTGACTGACTGACTGACTGACTGACTAGTAATCAAAAACCTAACCCACTTCCAGGTGACCTAGAAAGGTGAAATTTGGCATCCAGCTTAGTAATTGTGTGTGTATACATATAAAAATCTAAAACAGTGATTTTTTTATGTTTTTTATTATTATTATTATTATTGATGGTTGTTGCCTCAGAACTCTGTCATTTATAAACCGATTTCGAAAATTCTTTTTTTGTTTGAAAGATATACTAGAATAGCATATACTTACACTCACACGCACACACTTACACATACATGCACATAAAAATCCAATACGTACTAACCGTTTTGGAAAATTCTTTGTTTGTTCAAAACTTTCAAAAGATGTACTAGAATAGCACACAGAACTAATTAACAAATAATAATTAAGTAATTTACACATCATAATAAATTCTGTACAAAAAGTAATGATATCCCATCAAAAACATAAATGTAAAATGAGAGCCAAGTTCAATATCGCGTGCACTTCGCCGACAAAAGAATTGAGATCTGCAAGGGTGCCAAGTTCTTTGCTCTAAAATTTTTAGATACAAGGACATGCGACATACTCAATGCATTTATTTTACTTGGGGTGTAATTCAATATCAAGACGTGACTTGGCTAGTTTTAAAATATAAATTTATATTATAAATCAAAATCAATCAAATCATTAACCTATTTTCGTAAAGGTAAGTACGCAAGTTAGTGTACGTCTTGTTACTTATACTGTTAGCTTGATAATGAACTATGACTATGAATATGTTACTTTTATAAAATTTAGTTAGTTTATGAAAACTAGCCAAGTCAAATCTTGATATTGAATTACTCCCCAAGTAAAATAAATGCATTGAGTATGTCGCATGTCCTTGTATCTAAAAATTTTAGAGCAAAGAACTTGGCACCCTTGCAGATCTCAATTCTTTTGTCGGCGAAGTGCACGCGATATTGAACTTGGCTCTCATTTTACATTTATGTTTTTGATGGGTTAATATTATATACAGACAATAGTATAACAAAAAGTCAGAGCCTCTTTATTGCATTAAGAGGCCTTATTCCTTTTAAAATGCTGATGGTTTTAGACATTTTTCTCTATGATCAAACATGTTTCTTAACATATAATTGATGTCACTACCTAGAACAGGGCTAATGGGATTTAAAGGTATATAATTGAAACCTACAGTTTGAATTTTTTATTGATAATTTTTGTTTCAAAAACTTCGACATTACAAAATTCATGCGGAAAATTAGTTTTTTCAACTTATTTTCGACTGTACCCAATGAAAGCATGAAATAGCTATGTTACTACCTAGAACTCGGGGAAAAGTATTATTCACTTTAAAAAGTTGGTTGCAATTATATATTCGTCAAAATATGAAAAAAATAAATTTAAAAAGGAATAAGGCCTCTTAATCTGGGTAAAAAAATTTTTTTAAAACGTATTGTACACAAGTAGCTACTCAGTACAAGAATTACAGCAAAATACCACTAAAACTGGACACAACTGAAAAATTTCGAATTATTAGCCAGAAAATTGGCCGAGATCTTGTCCCTTGTTTCAATAAAAGCTGAATATCTTAGAAACTACTGCTTTTATTTCCAGCTAACATAGTTAAGAACCATTTAAATTTAAAAAGCTGCACTTAAATCAGTTCACACTTTTGGTCACTGCAATGCAAAAGACAGACACAGATAAACATGTAAAACAGTCTTATAAAACTCCACTGTTTCCGGCAGGGTTTAAAAAGTATTCTACAAGTAAACCTACCTGTGTACAACATTTATCAGCTATTATATTGCTTATTTTAGTGCAACTTTTATTTAAACATAACAAAAAGTTCTGCAGAATCATATAGCAAATATGGTATATGTTTAACCATGTCCAGTGTTGAATAACTGTATTAATGTAAATCATTATTTAAATTACAATATTTCACTAAATCTTAATTATGAAAGAGTTTTCAAGAAAGTGCAATATTGATAATCAACTGGTATACAGATAAATGATAGAAATAGACAATAAAAGATATCTTTTATCTCATAACACCGGCACCGCGCAAGATTGTAGCTATGCGTTTCTCACGCTCTACTTGCTATGTAAAACTAACATTTCTGCAGCACATACTTATTTTTCACGTCCCCAATATACAGCAAGGGTTCGTGGGAAAAGCGGTAACAATCCAACATTGAAAGTTGTACGGAAACATGCGTGGCTGAAACGTAATTTGCATCGAAACTAACGTTACCTCTTAATGTTCTGTTGTACGCGATGCGATCGCTTAAGTAAGTGTTGACGGCGTATTTTTTCTCAGCCTCCTCGCCCAGGCGTTTCTCTTCACCCGTGAGGTATGCGCCACGACCTCCCTCGCCCAATCCAGGCACAATCCTCGCCTCATCCTCAAGAATTTGCCTCTCATATTTTTCTTCTTCGGGATCTAGAAAAACCGCACGCGTTGCGCGCCTTCCACCGCGCCAGTATTCGAACAAGCTTAAAGTCATTAAAACTAACACGAATAGAAAACATAGTTTCACTATAAAAATCAATTTTCTCAACGGTAATTTGAACATTTTAATTTAAATAACTTCGTGACCGCCGCTCGCGGCCGAGCGACCGAGTTTGACGTTGACGTTTGCCAGCCATGTTTTGTTTATGCTGTAACTTTTTTAAACAGGAAAGGCGTTTTGTAAACAAGTCATTCGGCCTAATCTTTTAGATTTTTTCAGCAACAGTGGAATTTGTTTATTCGTAGGGATTTCCGAACCGGAAATGCTTTTTAAAATTCTTTGGCGATATGGACCAAATTTTCTATTTATATTGTATTTTTAAGTCTAGTTTTTAATTTTAGTTTTAAATTCCTACTTTAGTTTCATTTTACTGTCATATCATAATTTTTGTTGTTGATTGAATAAGACATTCTAATATTAGTAACTTTTACATACAGAAAACGAAAAGCACGACAATTTTTTGTTGTACACAAGGTTCTGTAAGACGCAATGTAGGTATGTAAGACGTTGTGACCTTTTCCTAAGGGCCCTAAGACTTGAATTACAAGAACCAAATAAGAACTTACAAAGTGTTGAGAATAAGTTCTGAGCAATACTGTAACGACATATACTTAGTAGGTACTAGTAAACTTTGTTGGGCTATAATTTCACTAAGACGTAGCTTCATCGCGTCGCGCACCACTTTCTTATAACAGCGTAGGAGCATCCGCAAGCAAACGTCTCAGTCAAACGGTCCATTTTCATTTTCGGAGATACAATGATACTTTTAACATGCTTTTCACTTTTCCTGCTCCAAAATTAAGTTATTAAAGCTTTTCAAAACGGGACTAAAGTAGTACTTTTAGCTCCAAGCGCGCCACCAAGGCCGCCACACCAAGCGGCGGGGTAGCTGGCTCCTGGTGGATGTTTATTCAACCAAGTCTAAGGAGAATGTCGAGCCCTGGGCGCCGCCATCGGGTAAGGTCATTTGAAAGTATATTTTATTTTCTCATAGTCGAAGTGAAAAGTAGAGTGTTTAACACGTGGCTAAAAGCCATTGTGACACTCAGAATATTTCACTGCGCCCGCTTTACTCGCTCACCCAAATAATCACTTCGTGGCACCATGGCTTATGTTAGCCCCTTCTCAAACTATCTACTATTATTTATTTTATTACACAGTGTTCTTGTTGCAGTGTAGCTATGGAGTCCGAAGCAGGAGCGACCACAGACACGTCTGATTGGCAATAATGTGCATACGTCATATATATGCATTATTCAACGTCAATAGCGGTTTGTCATCAACCAAATTCAAAACATTGTTTACCGGAATGTTGATCAATCCTTCGTTCTTTTTGCGAAATAAATATAGGTACCTACTTGATAACTATTGAAAGAACTTGACTTTCACCACTGGATAGTTTATGTAAAATTACTAGAATATTTAGTCCTGTTTCCTCTTTGTTTACATCAGTGACATTCACTGACTTTCAACGCCAGTTACCAAAAATTTTGTCGCTGCCAGTAAAATAAATTAGTACCACTAAAAATCGGCAATAAGGCGTGCGCTGAAAAACACTCTGTTACGCTATATAAATATAAAAGGGCTTCTAAATGGGCCATGTTTTGCTGCAATTTGTGGCCGGCAACTATGGCCGTCCCTCTCTAACACCCTACGCCAGAGCAAGATGCAAATAATCGCCGGGCCACTTGCAGCAAAACATGGCTCGTTTAGGAGGCCCTTAAGAAAACAAGGTATGCCACCAACTGCAATAAAACACAAAAATGCCGATAGAACGTGTATTATAAGTACAAAATATAACGCAAGAGTGCTAATAGAAGTCACCAGTTCATAGCATGTTGTCCTTTTCGATCTTCAGTCTTACAATATTAGAATTAACAGAACGGCACGATTAAACTTCAAGTGACCTCAAAGTAAAGGCTGTATAGCAATTTGCTTCTTAAAGAATTATGATGCAAAAGTTTACAATGATGCAAAAAAATTAAAAATCGAATGTGCCAGCCGGGATTCGAATCCGCGTCTCCAACGGCTCTCCGGACCATCACGGGTGTCTTACCTATTGGACCACTGAACCTGTTGTGACAACAATTGAATTTTTTAACCTGTTGCTTCTACATGCCTTAGGAAGATTCAGAGACTTCATGATCGGCATCATTGTCTCAAAGTCATTAATAATAATAATAAGTGTATATTCGTTCCAAACGAAGCAAAGCTTGTACTAGCGTACTAGACGACGATATACATAATATATAAATACATAATTCGAGTTCATCACACAAATATTTGCCCTGGCCGGGTTTCGAACCCATCGGCTCAGTGGGCAGATGGACTACAAACTGCACCAACCGCGTCGACAATTGACAACATTTCATATTTATAACAGGTGGAAATTAATATAGAGATCGACAGGGCTATATGTCGTGTACCTTAAAAAAAAATCTTTGAATTTATTCTTCTGTATTTAAAGAAATATAAGAAAATACATCAAACAATTGCAATGTAAGACAAAACGGGCTGAATAGGGTTGTTGTCTAAACCAAAGAGCGAAAAAATATATATTTCTTTTATTTGACGTTGACAGAGGACAGATGCATACCGAGTTTTATTAAGTTTTTTTTTAATAAGAAAACTGACTAAAGTAACCGTTCCATTATGTTCTGGTTTTGGTGTTGCCACATTTTAAAATGAGTATGTTTTTATAAATTAATAATAAAATAAATAATCATCTCAGAAAATAAATAAAAACAGAGATTACTTCATCTTTTTAAGCAGAATTCAGAAAAGTAATAAAATGATAGTCTTAAAAAATATGAAATGTTGTCAATTATGTTGAGAACCAATAGTAACGATCCCTTTTATACTTTTATTTTATTTGGAGACGCGGGTTCGAACCCCGCCTGACCCATTAGATTTTTTTTATTTTTCGCTTCATTGTAAACATTTAATTTACGCTAGCAAACGTTACTGCATTAATAAATAATGAATTCATTACAAAAAACCATTGATACAAGGATTAAAGAAAAATTAACCCGTTACCTCTGGATTGCCGGTCCAGCACATAAACCTTTCTACCACCCTAGCTCCCAAGCAACCTTTCCAATTTTTCCGCTTTGTGTGTCTTTGCTTTGCTTATTTGAAAGGCACACACCTTAGCGTAGTACCGGGTTCGATTCCCGGTGAGTTCCACCAGGTAACTCATTTTAATATCAATGGTTTAATATAAAATTGTGGTGTGTACCGACATAAAAAAAATGAGACATTACATGTTTCATAAATTTATCATTACAGCAGTTCATAATTTTACAACAAAAAACGATAAGTTTCCCAAAGATGAGGCATATTATATTATTTTCTTGATAATTCACGGTGTGTTCGTGTGTACAGATAATTTATTTTTATTGTTCCATTCATTATTTTCTTATTCACAGTCCTAACATTGAGAGTTTTAATAAATAGGTACCCATTTTCCACCCATTTAAATCCATTTCAATAAATTAGAAAACAGTGATCACTCAAAAGTGGATTTGTCATAACATGTAGTTTTCAAAATTTACTTATTGAACAAAATTGGTTTTAATAGGTGGGCAAGGTTACCAGGGCTAAAGTAACCTAAACTTACAGGTAATGATAATTATCAGATATTTATCATGACAATGAATTTACAAGGAATGTTATAGTGATAATTTGAAGCCGCGAAACCGTTGTTTAACCCTTTGACCGCCAAAGACGGCAAATCACGTCATCGGGAATTCGTGCCACTGACGCCAACGACGCCTATTGACGTCAAAAATTTCAGTGGTCAAAAACATGCTAATTCAAACCACTATCTGTGTTTTTAACCTCTGTTGATTTTGGAGCACTTTTTTTTTTTGGTTTGGCGTCAGTGGCACGGTGAATTGCTTTGCCGCTCGGCGCTCAAACGGTTAAGCAGCATCGAAAAAGAAGGTTCTCAATTCATTGATTCTTCATACTCATACGCATTCTTCTTTAAGTTCTAAGTGGTATTGTTCCCCTTTAAAGCTTGCTTAAACAGAGAGTCCAGCGCCGCCACCTGAAATGAAAACATTTTTATATAGAGGCTGGAAAGTATGCAATAGACGGAAGAGCAAACTTGATGATACGAGTTATCTATTGAACTACTACTTTTACGACTAATACGAGAAAAAATAAGATTTTATATTTACACACAATCGCAAGGTTGACTCGAGTCTCGTTGGAGACACGGTACAGAGCGGTCGCATCTGTGCAAGCCATCCGGAACGACCCAAAAACGCCACTTAAATCTTTGAGCCAAAACAATAGCCCCACGCGAAACAATAGTCCGGCCGTTCGTTCCAACCCCGTCATAAAGTTCAAAATTCTCACCGCGCGTTCGACGTTAAACTTGAAAGATTAGTTTAAACTAACCTCCACCGCGCTCCCTAAATACCTCCAAACCAAAACCATCGGGTTTATACATAGTGCAGTGCGTCTAGATAACAAATAGCCTAAGTAGTAGGTGGAAACCTAGTGCTGGAGGCAGAAACTGCCGAGTAGAGCACAAAATAGGAGTAACCACGCTGCGCGCTGCATCAATTACTGACGACACAGCGGCCCAAGGAGAACTCGGTGAGCTCTTTCCATTATCACTGCTTACTTAATGTCAATTCGAAATTGAACCATTAAATACCTTAGATATCCGAGTTGAAAAGCTATAAAGATCAGATCAGATAATAAAGCACGTGCCTAACAGACCTCGTCAGGTCCTCGGCAAATTACACCTCAAAAATTCCCCCGACCTCTTTAAAACCGCCACACTTAGGTTCTATACCTCTACGAAGGATCTGTAATCTAGATGCACTGATCACCTCCAGGCCCTAATAAACTAAAAAAGATATTAAAAGCAGATTTTTATATATAAACTTTACTCCACTAATAATAATTACATCGCTAAATCACAAATCAATAGAGTCCTAAACCTTTTCTTTTATTAAACTGACCGAAGCGCATACATACATAAATAACCTCCAGGAACGACGAACAGCTATAGTCGAGTTCGACGCCAGAAACAACGGGGCCAAGAATTCCAATCCAAAAACGCGGTCTTTTTGCTTCGCAAACAACTAGTTAAAGCTATATCTCATGGCTCATTAATTGGCGAAACTAAATCTAACATAAACTGCTACCTATTACCACGCGCCTAACACAACTCCTAAAATACATACACACATTACAGGTAAACGCAGGTATCAACGACCCATCGAAAATCTGCAGGTAATACCGACCTATAAATTGAAAGTCAATTTTTACGCTTCCTGTACTATTCTAGCTATAGATAGCTGAAGCTACGCACACGTTGGTTCCTAGACCATCATTTACTTTTGCGTTAGTGTGTGTGAAAGTGCAAAAAAGAGACAAAATAACCCAATTTGTGCGGAGACAGCGTGGGCGCAGGTCACATCGTACTAGGCCTTAATCCATCAGGTAAGCACGTGACTTTTCTACTTAAGCGATTTATTCGAATAAGTGAGTGCTATACTTTTTGTTGTGTTATCAAATATGTTCCGTTGAGTGTCAGTTCTGGATTTCATACCACATTTTATTGAAAAAAAGCTATTTGAAATGATAAAACCTTATAATAAAATAGGACGGTCTTAGCTTCATCAGTTTTAGTTGTGGCAGCTATCGCCGAGTCATAAGTCGTGAATGGCCTCAGCATAGTGTTTCGGTTTTTTCTATATTGTGTTATTATATGACAATAACACCGGTAGTTCAATAGACCAATTGAAATTCAAACATCTGTTCTTTGTCAAAATGTATTAGCGACCTACGTATTGTTGTCTACTTTCTTTTTTATTACGCTTTTATTTTAACCAATATTGACATATTTTTGGAAGGTCGACTCATGCATCGTTACATTTATAAATATTTGTTTTTTGTTTAAAACTGTATGCATGGGTACATATTTCTTGTTATATGTATTCATTACGATCTGATTTATAGTCAGAAGGTGTAACTTAATAATAAATACCTACTTTTTATGAGTCGCTAATACATCATATGTTTGCACTTACAAATTTTATTACCGACCCATAAGTCGTTAATGGCCTCAGAATAGAGTTTTGTTTTTTTCTCTATTATGTCATTATATGACAATAACACAGGTACTTAAATAGCCCAATTTAAATAAAAACATCGGTTCTTTGTAAAAATATATTAGCGACATACGTATTGTTCTCTACTTTCTTTTTTATCACGTTGTTAATTGAACTAATAATGACATATTTTTGGAAGGTTGATTCTTGAATTGTTACATTAAAAGTTATTGTTTTTTGTTTAAAACTGTGTGCATGGGTTCATATTTCATGTTATATTAATTAATTACAATCTGTTTTAAAGTCAGAAGGTGTAACTTAATAAAAAATACCTACTTTTTATGAGTCGCTGATAAATTATATGTTTGCACTAACAAATTGTATTAGCGATCCATAGGGGTCGGTAGTAGCAACAGTAAGAAGCTATTACCGATCGTATATAGATTATTGTATATCTCACCTACTTTGTGACCGGACACTTTCTTGCCAAACCACTATATGATAAAGAGATTTTAATTAAGTGTTTATTCATTACGATCTGATTTATAGTCAGAAGGTGTAACTTAATAATAAATACCTACTTTTTATGAGTCGCTAATACATCATAATGTTTGCACTAACAAATTTTATTACCGACCCATAAGTCGTTAATGGCCTCAGAATAGAGTTTTGTTTTTTTCTCTATTATGTCATTATATGACAATAACACAGGTACTTTAATAGCCCAATTTAAATAAAAACATCGGTTCTTTGTAAAAATATATTAGCGACATACGTATTGTTCTCTACTTTCTTTTTTATCACGTTGTTAATTGAACTAATAATGACATATTTTTGGAAGGTCGATTCTTCAATTGTTACATTAAAAAATATTGTTTTTTGTTTAAAACTGTGTGCATGGGTTCATATTTCATGTTATATTAATTAATTACAATCTGTTTTAAAGTCAGAAGGTGTAACTTAATAAAAAATACCTACTTTTTATGAGTCGCTGATAAATTATATGTTTGCATTAACAAATTGTATTAGCGATCCATAGGGGTCGGTAGTAGCAACAGTAAGAAGCTATTACCGATCGTATATAGATTATTACGATCGGTGATAGCTGCATAAAAATCGTTAATAGCTTCACAGGCATTTTTGTGAGTCGGTATTAGCAACAATCGACTTCGTCGTTATATAAATTATTTTATACAGTAAAGACCTTTATTCAGTAGCCTTTAACATAGAAAATATAGAATTTACACATAATACAAACGTAAAAAAATAAAAACATGAATCTGAGAGCAATCAGCATCCTTAAAAATGATGGTTCATTTTGAAATTGCCTTAAGGGGGTCGGTAATACCTGCGTTTACCTTATTATATTATTATACCATCACTTCCAACGCAATTCACAGAATCTCGAAACAGCTTGGGTTATAAGACATAATCAAATAAAAATATTATTTGTTACAATACAACCCACTCACAGCAAAGCACATGGTCAGTCCGGCAAACATCCCGTTTTATTGCCAACCAAAGCAGCTCGACATAAAAAAAAAACCCCTTGTTAGAGCACTGCGCAACAGACCATTTTTTTATCTAAAGCGCACCGTTTCTTCGAACGAAACATCATCTGGCGGCCACAAGTCACCAAAGAGAGTCTGCCAAGCCATATAACAATAGCAATTAAGTAGTAGAAAGTTGACGCAAGTTTGAAAGTCAGGATATCGATCACAATAGATAACTACCTAAGTCACACTGGAGCACAAAACAACACAGCCGGTGTGCATTAAAAACAAACACTACACCATATAAAAATAAGTAAAATACCTAGCAACACACATAAACACCCCCGACACTACCATCCACTAATAACCTAGACTTTAAGCTCTCCCCACAGCGCGCCTCTAGATAGCAGCTAGGACACGACAACAATCTACAAACATGGAAAACAAAACGGCAATAAAGAATATACCCGGAGATGGTAACTGTCTTCTTCGAGCTATCGCCCACCAAATCAACGACTTATTTGGATTAACGCTTGATTATCAAGCAATCCGCAGAGACCTCGCACGATATGCCGATGTAAACCAACATGACCAATGCGAAATGCGAGATCATAAGCAATATTGATGTCAACAAGCCAGACCAAAATGAATAAATTAAGAAATATTTGACTTTGCAAGACCAAGATGAGGTGTGGGGTGGAGCCGATATACTTATATCTGCAGCAGAATACTACAGCATCAATTTAATAGTATTTCAAGGCACCCCACTAAAATAAATAATACACTTTACCCCTAAAACACCCAGCGACGCGGTAGGCGCCATGGCCTGGTCTACAGTCACAACCACTACGATTGTTTTGAAAACCACCTGAGTGTAAACACGACTAATAACACAACTCACGCGAGCAGAAATAAACCTAAATACCGGAACGCCAGAGGAGATAGCAGACGCAACTGGATACCGACTGTCACGACCTAGGCCGCACCACCCGGTTCACAACCCAATATATAGAACTAACGTGGCAACATGGAACGTTAGAGGAGCAGCAAAACCTAAGAAAAAATCAGATATTGATACGTTACTAGAATCGAATTCAATACACATCGCACGCTTACAAGAAACTCGCCTGAAAACCAAAACTCATGAATCCGATAACTACAAATGGAGTGTAAGCGGAAATAACTCCAACAGAGGTCTGGCCATCCTTATTAGGAAAAATAGCGGGCTTAAAATTAACTGGACAAAAACCAATTTGAACAACATGGCAGCGTCAATCGACGTTGATAACGAAACAACATTATTCGTCGTCACAACACACTGGTCAAACGAAACATCAGCATCCACAAACGACCTGTCGCGCCTACTCCGATTAATAAAGATCAAGCCAAAAACCTAACCCTAATCGTTCTAGAGGTGACTTCAATGCACACATCGGGTATAAAGATGCAAAAACACTACACAACTGTCATCGAATGGGTAAAAACCTATACCATCCAAACAGCAAGCAAGAGTAATGGGGAAACGTCATTCGGCCGAAGTAGCTCTAAAGTAACCTGGCAATCAGGCAGTAAAAAGTCACAAATAGACCACATAATGACCCAAAACAAGAGCTCATCCAACTTTAGCTTCATCAAAGGCCAGCACACGCCGTTATCAAATCATAAAATCATATGGGGCGAACTGAAACCACAAAAATCGAATAAGACCAACATAAACAAAACCTCCCGAGATAAAACCTCAGACGAATCACAACCCTTCAACTACAAGACATTAGACTACAACATGCTCCAAGATAAAACTACAAAAAAGCAATATCAGAACATCGCACAAGAACTGGCAATGGTCCAGAAACGTACAAAAGAAACCCACTCCAATGGCAAGAAATCACGGAGATAATGAAAACCTCAGCGAAAAGAACAATCAAATTTCATCCAAAGTACTCAAAAGAACGCAGAGTAGCGCTAGCAAAACTGCAACAAGCAAAATTCAGGAAAACTCTACGCCCAAGTGACGTAACACGAATAAACAACCTCAGGGAATGCAGACGAAATCTACAAATAATTGAATCAACAGAAGACGAAAGGGAATGCAGAATATTTTTTAAGGGGCTAGCAAATACCCATCCATCAAGGAGGACGAAAATCACCTACAACTACAGACACACGAGCTCAAGGCAAGACAAAAATCAAAAAAACACGTTTATCCCAATGTCCACATGGGAAGAAGAGCTTGCTAAGTCAGAGGGCCCAAGCAGCAAATAAGCGTCGAAGACACAATAGATCTAGAACCTAAGTGAAAATATCCTTAACGTTTCGACATTATATTATTCTAAAAATATTTAACACGAGCCAAAAATATTTTTATGGAATCTTTTTATCGATTCTATTTTTTATGTGGAAATACCACATTTTTATTAGGGTTCCGTACCCAAAGGGTAAAAACGGGACCCTATTACTGAGACTTCGCTGTCCGTCCGTCCGTCCGTCTGTCACCAGGCTGTATCTCAAGAACGGTGATAGTAGACCGGGAGATAGTGACACAATTTTCTTGGTCATTTGTAACAGTATGGCGGTTCTTCAGGGGTCTTAGTACGCAATGAAAAAAAGAAAAATGATGGTCATAGCGCTGGTACCGGCGGCCCAATCGCGTAAGCGTTAGTCGAACTCGTCGAATAAATTACGAGTGTCAAACGATTTGTACCACAACATTTTTAGTATTTTCCGATAGCCCATAAAAAAACATGTAGGCGGTAGTGTCATGCCACACTTCTCCGGTGTGACTTACAGCCCGCCATACCGACGCGAATGCGTTAATTAAAAATAAAAAAATCAACCATTTGTACCAGGCTAATTTTTTCACAGTTAATTGTCGTCGTGCAGCCATTTACGTAAATCACCATGCCATACTTTTCCGACCGTTCTAAATGGCCGCCATACCGCCGAAAATCAGCAAATTTTTTTTTTCACCAAACGATTTGTAACAGTATTGCATTTGGATTTTTGGAAAGTATTTGATAAAATGTGACCGTTATTATATTTGACATACTTCTAGTAGGGGGAAAAAGTGCTGCCATACTTGAAAAACTTATTTATTCGACACGTTTCAAAAATACGACTGTACAATACGTAAAATATTTTGTTACAGTATGGCATCATTGTATTCGGTTCGTTTGGATGAAATTCTACCTAAAAATAATTATCCCATGCTGTAACCATGGGGCGGAAGATTATAAGTCAAGATTGCCGCCACTTAGATCTTTGAAATTTTGTATTTATATTCGTTGAACCTCAAACTTACAGGAAAAATTAGTGCCATACTGTTACAAATCGTTCAAAATACGAATAAAATCTTACAATTAAAAAAAATATTATACACATTCGCCGCCTCCCACAGGTATGGCATTATCACACTTGTATTTATCATCATTCAGGAGCTGTTGAAAAAAATTTTTAGGGTGGTACAAATCGTTTGGCGAAAAAAAAAAATTTGCTGATTTTCGGCGGTATGGCGGCCATTTAGAACCGTCGGAAAAGTATGGCATGGTGATTTACGTAAATGGCTGCACGACGATAATTAACTGTGCAAAAATTAGCCTGGTACAAATGGTTGATTTTTTTTATTTTTAATTAACGCATTCGCTTCGGTATGGCGGGCTGTAAGTCACACCGGAGAAGTATGGCATGACACTACCGCCTACATGTTTTTTTATGGGCTATCGGAAAATACTAAAAATTTTGTGGTACAAATCGTTTGACACTCGTAATTTATCCGACGAGCTCGACTAACGCCCACGCGATTGGGCCGCCGGTACCAGCGCTATGACCATCATTTTTCTTTTTGTCATTGCGTACTAAGACCCCTGAAGAATCGCCATACTGTTACAAATGACCAAGAAAATTGTGTCACTATCTCCCGGTCTACTATCACCGTTCTTGAGATACAGCCTGGTGACAGACGGACGGACGGACGGACAGCGAAGTCTCAGTAATAGGGTCCCGTTTTTACCCTTTGGGTACGGAACCCTAATAAAAATGTGGTATTTCCACATAAAAAATAGAATCGATAAAAAGATTCCATAAAAATATTTTTGGCTCGTGTTAAATATTTTTAGAATAATATAATGTCGAAACGTTAAGGATATTTTCACTTATTCTTTGCATATATGGATGAGAGATAAGAGTCTTCTTCAAAAAACATGTACTTGGGCCATATTTTTCTAAAGTTGTACACCCCACTTTTTTTTTATATTTTGGGTATTTTCTACTTAGAATCACGAGCTCTTACGATCTAATTAGAAGAAAAAAGTGTCCCAATGTTTTTTCGTTCCATTCCGTTACCATTTCCATATAACCTACTACAACAGTAACGGAATGGAACAACAAAAAATATTTTGGGACATTTTTTTTCTCTTAATTAGATCGAAACAGCTCGTGATTCTGAGTAGAAAATTCCCAAAATATAGAAAATTAAAAATAAAAAGTGGGGTGTACAAGTTTAGAAAAAATGGCCCACTTAGTTAACGGCTATAATGAAAACAAAACTGAATTGACTCATTTGTGTAACGACAGTTACCCATATCTTTTGTATGAGTTATTTTCGCTACACAAAAGACGCGATAACTACGTACATGTTTTTTGAAAACGACTCATATCGTAAGTTATTTTTATCAATCACCATAGTCAAATCGTAATTAAATAATACCTGTGATTTAGACAACCGCGCCCCCTTCATATCCAGAACCTTGTGGAAATCCTGTATAGTAGCATCTTGAAGCAACTGCACGAATTGCGCCACGAAAGCCTCTCCCACGACCCCAGTGCCCTCTAGCGGCGCCATCACGAGTTTTAAGATCATCTCGGCTTTGGTCATCAGCTTGATGACTACTTTGGTGTATGTCGCTGGGGCTGGCCGCTTCACTTCGGAACCTAGAATAATACAATCATTAGAAAGAAAGAAAGAGAAAGAAAGAGATAGATAGAGATAGAGAGAGAGAGAGAGAGAGAGAGAGAGAGAGAGAGAGAGAGAGAGAAAGAAAGAAAGAAAGAACGAAAGAAAGAAATACATTTGCTCGTGACGTGGCCAAAGGTTGCCTGGAAGAGCGATAGCGATAAGACCGCCTGTTGTTTACCTCTAATTGTATTATCTTGCGTTGTGTTTCTCCTGTATGTTTTATGAGGTGTGCAATAAAGAGTACTTGTATTGTATTGTATTGTATTGTGGCCATAAATCATAATTACAAAAAGGGTGTGACAAAAATAATAATAAAAAACCGGTTAAGTGCTAGTCTGAGTCGCGCACCGAGGGTTCCTTATAAACACTTATGCCATCTTAACTGGCCGGGTTAAGTTAAATTTGCCTGATAGGTATGGCGCCGAGTACAAATAAGGCGCAAAGTTAACGCAACCGATCGCGTTTGTTGTATAGGAACCCCCTTATTTTTTTATTTTATACTGCTTTCAGTATTTGTAGTTATAGCGGCAACAGAAATACATCGTCTGTGAAAATTTCAACCGTCAAGCTATCATGATTCATGATATACAGCCTGGTGACAGAAAGACGGACGGACAGCGAAGTCTTAGTAATAGGGTCCCGTTTTTTACCCTTTGGGTACGGAAGCCCTTAAAACTGATACGGACGAGAATAAAGGATAAAACCTACCTATAGATGGCAATTCAAGCAGTGCTGTCTTCAGCATATGAGTATCCAATAGCAACTGCTCTGAGCCCACGGTGGATATGGGCTTGCACTTGTAGATGTTCTGTATGAATAAAGAGATAGAAACTTTCGAATAAAGGATAAAAACCTACCTATAGACGGCAATTCGAGCAGTGCCGTCTTCAGCATATGAGTATCCAACAACAACTGCTCCGAACCCACGGTGGATATGGGCTTGCACTTGTAGATGTTCTGTATGGATAAAGAGATAGAAACTTTCAAATAAAGGATAAAACCTACCTATAGACGGCAATTCCAGTAAGGCCGTCTTTAACGATGAGTATCCAACAACAACTGCTCTGAGCCCACGGTGGATATGGGCTTGCACTTGTAGATGTTTTGTATGAATAAAAAGATAGAAACGAACGAGAATAAAGGATAAAACCTACCTATAGATGGCAATTCGAGCAGTGCCGTCTTCAGCATATGAGTATCCAACAACAACAACTCTGATCCCACAGTGGATATGGGCTTGCACTTGTAGATGTTCTGTATGGATAAAGAGATAGAAACTTTCGAATAAAGGATAAAACCTACCTATAGACGGCAATTCCAGTAAGGCCGTCTTTAACGATGAGTATCCAACAACAACTGCGCTGAGCCCACAGTGGATATGGGCTTGAACTTGTAGATGTTCTGTATGAATAAAAAGATAGAAACGAACGAGAATAAAGGATAAAACCTACCTATAGATGGCAATTCGAGCAGTGCCGTCTTCAGCATATGAGTATCCAACAACAACTGCTCTGATCCCACAGTGGATATGGGCTTGCACTTGTAGATGTTCTGTATGGATAAAGAGATAGAAACTTTCGAATAAAGGATAAAACCTACCTATAGACGGCAATTCCAGTAAGGCCGTCTTTAACGATGAGTATCCAACAACAACTGCGCTGAGCCCACAGTGGATATGGGCTTGAACTTGTAGATGTTCTGTATGAATAAAGAGATAGAAACTTTCGAATAAAGGATAAAAACCTACCTATAGACGGCAATTCGAGCAGTGCCGTCTTCAGCATATGAGTATCCAACAACAACTGCTCCGATCCCACGGTGGATATGGGCTTGCACTTGTAGATGTTCTGTATGAATAAAAAGATAGAAACGAACGAGAATAAAGGATAAAACTTACCTATAGACGGCAATTCGAGCAGTGCCGTCTTCAGCATATGAGTATCCAACAGCAACTGCTCTGAACCCACAGTGGATATGGGCTTGCACTTGTAGATGTTCTGTATGGATAAAGAGATAGAAACTTTCGAATAAAGGATAAAACTTACCTATAGACGGCAATTCGAGCAGTGCCGTCTTCAGCATATGAGTATCCAACAGCAACTGCTCTGAACCCACAGTGGATATGGGCTTGCACTTGTAGATGTTCTGTATGGATAAAGAGATAGAAACTTTCGAATAAAGGATAAAAACCTACCTATAGACGGCAATTCAAGCAGCGCCGTCTTCAGCATATGAGTATCCAACAACAACTGCTCTGAGCCCACAGTGGATATGGGCTTGAACTTGTAGATGTTCCGTATGAATAAAGAGATAGAAACTTTCGAATAAAGGATAAAAACCTACCTATAGACGGCAATTCGAGCAGTGCCGTCTTCAGCATATGAGTATCCAATAGCAACTGCTCTGAGCCCACGGTGGATATGGGTTTGCACTTGTAGATGTTCTGGATGAACTTGGGGATGAAGGAGTTGGCGAATCTGATGCAGAACTGCGTGAAATACTTCCTTGACGAAGCCAGGTTGTCGCGGAGGGGCGGGACGGTGTTCTTGAAGTGCATGATGATCTGGATAAGAAAAAAAGCTATTATGTACATGAGCTTGACGATTTTTGTTCTAAAATTACAAGATGTGTAGCTCGCGACTCGCGAGTGAGTGATTCAAACGAGCTAATCATTTGGTTTAGCTCACTAGCTCTTTCACTCACTGAAGATTCAAGCAGCTCAGTATGTCAACTATCATCTCAGTATTACTCGCTCACTCTCGCGTTTTTCTCGTTTCGTCTTTTAAATCTAGATTGTCTCTAGTTCTCTACTCACTCGTGAACGATATAGTCTAAAGATCTACTGAGCTAAATGAGTGATACATATCTCGGAAGACATATATCACTCTTTTCATTTTAGTGACACATTCTGCGCATCTCTCATTTGCAATTTTTCTGGTGTTGTGCCCTTGTAGTTTAAAGCTTGACTTTCGTAGGTCGCGGCCGATGCGACAGCTTGTTAAAAATATATTTTGCTAGCAATGCTAGAAGATGGATGATGATCAGATAATGGTATATTATTACAAACAAAGAAGTTCTATTTCTTCCCACACTTTGCCCCTCTTATAAGAATTTCTACAGTTCGTTAAACTAAGATCATATACAACAGGGTGCTGCGCAACAAATTAAGCAGAATCTTTTTCTTGCATAGAAACTGGTACAATACCTTTCAGTCATCGCCATATATCGTCAGGTATCGCCATATCTATAGCTTGCAGTCCTCGCAGAACGCAGTGACCAGTAATGCGGTACAGTCGATCATGACCGCCAAGAACTCTCTCTCGGTAATGCTATAGTTACGTCTTCACATACGCATACTGTAGCTTAATGATGTATCTTACTTGGGTAACGTAGGAGTTTTGATCTCCCACAGCCTGTACATGCGCCCAGGGTACTCTGGCCAAGGCCTGTAGCGCTGGTTCCAGGCTGCTTCGAGCTCAGCGACCAGTAATGTGATACAGTCGATCATGACCGTCAAGAACTCTCTTTCGGGAGTGGTATAGTTACCTCTCGCCTCGTATCTAGTCTTGTCGCTCTTACCTGGGTAACGTAGGAGCTCTGGTCTCCCACAGCCTGTACATGCGCCCAGGGTACTCTGGCCATGGCATGTAGCGCTGGTTCACAGGCCGCTTCCAGTTCAGTGACCAGTAGTGCAATGCAGTCGGTGATGAGTGCGTGGAACAGCTCTTGCTCGTTGGTCAGGTCGATACGCGCTGCTAGGCGTGGAGCCACCTAGACAAGGAGTTGAGTAAAATAAGGTGTTTCTAAAGTATGATTGGTGGCCGTTCTTTGTGAGCTCCAAGTGATTTGATCACCGTTCGGGACAATCCAATGAAATGAAATAATTTATTCAGTAAGTAGGCCACAAGGCCACTTCTACAAGTCTGATTGTGAATCTACCGGCATTTTCCAAGAGGAGTTCGCTGTTGAGAAGAAAGCCGAAAGAAACTCAACAGTAAATTAATACTTAAAACAATTTTATTACTAGCTCTCTTTTTTGTTATTAGGTTATATGTATTTCTTTTTTTTTAGGAATGTTAAGTTTTAGATTTAGTATTTAGAATATTTTGTAGATTAAATGGTCTTAATATATCTATTTTATACCATTATATTACATTTGTGCTATAACCAATTACATGGGTACACGTAAAGGAGATGTATTGATTATCCAAATCAATGTTAAGTAGGTACATTAAAATAAAATTTTAACGATCAATTTAAAATACTAAATATACCCACAGATGTATAATCTCTCTAGTCCAATATTCTTATTTTTATTAAATTGGAATGTAACAAAATCTGTTTATATTATCGATCGAACTCGTTTATTTGTGACGTCAAATACCGTTTATATAGATAAAATAGAATAGAATAGAATATAATGGTTTATTTGCAGGAATACTTAAGTTTAGGTACAAGGTCTTATTGTAATTATTACATAGTCCAGTATTCTATCGAACGATGTATGACGATGATATATAACGTATAACAACGAGGTAGAGACTATATCATTAATGCTCGAAATACCTTTTCCTTGAGTTTCTGCTGCAGATGCACCGTAGTTTCGAGGCAGTACTCGGCCGTCGTGATCACTGACGTCACTCGCGACGTCTCCGCTGGGCTGTACCGGTGTGTGCTGTTGGGAAATGTACCGATTGTTTATTAACCTATTGACCGCCAAGCGGTCTAGCAATTTATCGTGCCACTGACGCCAGAGTAAAAAAAAAAAGATGTGCCCCAAAATCAACAGGGATTGAAAAATACTTGTAGCGGTTAGAATTACAAAGTTTTTGATCATTGAAATTTGGACGGCTGTGGCCGACGTGGCGTCAGGGGCACGATATTTTGTTGACGGCCACAGCCGACTGTGGCGCTCAAAAGGTTAACAAGCTGCGCTGCGCGGTGTTACCCACTAATCCCACGGGAACACTAATTTTTTTCGGAATAAAAAGCTTCATACATATTTATCAAAATTGGTCCGTTTGAGCGTGAAGAAGTAACAAATATAAACATAAACACACTCACAAACTTTCGCCTTTATAATATTAGTGTGATATAAAACAAAAAATGCACTCGCAGTGGTACCATTAGTATATCGCGATAACTTGCACGTAATTCATTTGTAGTTTATGAATGAACTCGCTTCGGTGCGGGTATTGTAAAGACTGTACTCTGTACTTGTATGATCATTTTCCTGGAGATTAACATTTATTTATTTGTTAAAATTTACTCATTCTAAAACGGAGTACCTCCAAAACCATGACACAATGGAGAAGTTACTTTAGTCTAGTGTCTAATTAAAAAAGAATGACATTGAGCTTGAAGTTATTGACAGTGTATTTTTTTACCGCTCTATACAGGCATAGTTTCTTATATTTGTTGACATACAAAAAAAAAACTAATATTTTTTTAAGGGTGTACACCACGACGCAAAGGTCTCTCGATTTTTTAGGGTTCCGTACCCAAAGGGTAAAAACGGGACCCTATTACTGAGACTTCGCTGTCCGTCCGTCCGTCTGTCACCAGGCTGTATCTCAAGAACTCAAGAACGGTGATAGCTAGACAGTTGAAATTTTAACTCTAACTAAGTATAACAACAAATACTAAAAATATAATAAAATAAATATTTAAGGGGGGCTCCCATACAACAAACTTGTTATAGATTATGGTACAGAACCCTTCATGCGCGAGTCGGCCTCGCACTTGCCCAATTTTATATTAATTTCCACCTGTTAGAAATATGAAATGTTGTCAATCTGGTGTCTCACTTGTGGGGCTGCACGTTGGCGGCGAGGGTCTGCAGGTTGGCGACCAGGCCGCTGCTGGCGGGGGCAGGTCTCGGCAGCGCGGCCTGCAGGACGGAGGTGGCGTACTCGCGGAGATACTTCTGGAACACTCCAGCTCTATGTGTTGGTGTCTCACTTGTGGGGCTGCACGTTGGCGGCGAGGGTCTGCAGGTTGGCGACCAGGCCGCTGCTGGCGGGGGCAGGTCTCGGCAGCGCGGCCTGCAGGACGGAGGTGGCGTACTCGCGGAGATACTTCTGGAACACTCCAGCTCTATGTGTTGGTGTCTCACTTGTGGGGCTGCACGTTGGCGGCGAGGGTCTGCAGGTTGGCGACCAGGCCGCTGCTGGCGGGGGCAGGTCTCGGCAGCGCGGCCTGCAGGACGGAGGTGGCGTACTCGCGGAGATACTTCTGGAACACTCCAGCTCTATGTGTTGGTGTCTCACTTGTGGGGCTGCACGTTGGCGGCGAGGGTCTGCAGGTTGGCGACCAGGCCGCTGCTGGCGGGGGCAGGTCTCGGCAGCGCGGCCTGCAGGACGGAGGTGGCGTACTCGCGGAGATACTTCTGGAACACTCCAGCTCTATGTGTTGGTGTCTCACTTGTGGGGCTGCACGTTGGCGGCGAGGGTCTGCAGGTTGGCGACCAGGCCGCTGCTGGCGGGGGCAGGTCTCGGCAGCGCGGCCTGCAGGACGGAGGTGGCGTACTCGCGGAGATACTTCTGGAACACTCCAGCTCTATGTGTTGGTGTCTCACTTGTGGGGCTGCACGTTGGCGGCGAGGGTCTGCAGGTTGGCGACCAGGCCGCTGCTGGCGGGGGCAGGTCTCGGCAGCGCGGCCTGCAGGACGGAGGTGGCGTACTCGCGGAGATACTTCTGGAACACTCCAGCTCTATGTGTTGGTGTCTCACTTGTGGGGCTGCACGTTGGCGGCGAGGGTCTGCAGGTTGGCGACCAGGCCGCTGCTGGCGGGGGCAGGTCTCGGCAGCGCGGCCTGCAGGACGGAGGTGGCGTACTCGCGGAGATACTTCTGGAACACTCCAGCTCTATGTGTTGGTGTCTCACTTGTGGGGCTGCACGTTGGCGGCGAGGGTCTGCAGGTTGGCGACCAGGCCGCTGCTGGCGGGGGCAGGTCTCGGCAGCGCGGCCTGCAGGACGGAGGTGGCGTACTCGCGGAGATACTTCTGGAACACTCCAGCTCTATGTGTTGGTGTCTCACTTGTGGGGCTGCACGTTGGCGGCGAGGGTCTGCAGGTTGGCGACCAGGCCGCTGCTGGCGGGGGCAGGTCTCGGCAGCGCGGCCTGCAGGACGGAGGTGGCGTACTCGCGGAGATACTTCTGGAACACTCCAGCTCTATGTGTTGGTGTCTCACTTGTGGGGCTGCACGTTGGCGGCGAGGGTCTGCAGGTTGGCGACCAGGCCGCTGCTGGCGGGGGCAGGTCTCGGCAGCGCGGCCTGCAGGACGGAGGTGGCGTACTCGCGGAGATACTTCTGGAACACTCCAGCTCTATGTGTTGGTGTCTCACTTGTGGGGCTGCACGTTGGCGGCGAGGGTCTGCAGGTTGGCGACCAGGCCGCTGCTGGCGGGGGCAGGTCTCGGCAGCGCGGCCTGCAGGACGGAGGTGGCGTACTCGCGGAGATACTTCTGGAACACTCCAGCTCTATGTGTTGGTGTCTCACTTGTGGGGCTGCACGTTGGCGGCGAGGGTCTGCAGGTTGGCGACCAGGCCGCTGCTGGCGGGGGCAGGTCTCGGCAGCGCGGCCTGCAGGACGGAGGTGGCGTACTCGCGGAGATACTTCTGGAACACTCCAGCTCTATGTGTTGGTGTCTCACTTGTGGGGCTGCACGTTGGCGGCGAGGGTCTGCAGGTTGGCGACCAGGCCGCTGCTGGCGGGGGCAGGTCTCGGCAGCGCGGCCTGCAGGACGGAGGTGGCGTACTCGCGGAGATACTTCTGGAACACTCCAGCTCTATGTGTTGGTGTCTCACTTGTGGGGCTGCACGTTGGCGGCGAGGGTCTGCAGGTTGGCGACCAGGCCGCTGCTGGCGGGGGCAGGTCTCGGCAGCGCGGCCTGCAGGACGGAGGTGGCGTACTCGCGGAGATACTTCTGGAACACTCCAGCTCTATGTGTTGGTGTCTCACTTGTGGGGCTGCACGTTGGCGGCGAGGGTCTGCAGGTTGGCGACCAGGCCGCTGCTGGCGGGGGCAGGTCTCGGCAGCGCGGCCTGCAGGACGGAGGTGGCGTACTCGCGGAGATACTTCTGGAACACTCCAGCTCTATGTGTTGGTGTCTCACTTGTGGGGCTGCACGTTGGCGGCGAGGGTCTGCAGGTTGGCGACCAGGCCGCTGCTGGCGGGGGCAGGTCTCGGCAGCGCGGCCTGCAGGACGGAGGTGGCGTACTCGCGGAGATACTTCTGGAACACTCCAGCTCTATGTGTTGGTGTCTCACTTGTGGGGCTGCACGTTGGCGGCGAGGGTCTGCAGGTTGGCGACCAGGCCGCTGCTGGCGGGGGCAGGTCTCGGCAGCGCGGCCTGCAGGACGGAGGTGGCGTACTCGCGGAGATACTTCTGGAACACTCCAGCTCTATGTGTTGGTGTCTCACTTGTGGGGCTGCACGTTGGCGGCGAGGGTCTGCAGGTTGGCGACCAGGCCGCTGCTGGCGGGGGCAGGTCTCGGCAGCGCGGCCTGCAGGACGGAGGTGGCGTACTCGCGGAGATACTTCTGGAACACTCCAGCTCTATGTGTTGGTGTCTCACTTGTGGGGCTGCACGTTGGCGGCGAGGGTCTGCAGGTTGGCGACCAGGCCGCTGCTGGCGGGGGCAGGTCTCGGCAGCGCGGCCTGCAGGACGGAGGTGGCGTACTCGCGGAGATACTTCTGGAACACTCCAGCTCTATGTGTTGGTGTCTCACTTGTGGGGCTGCACGTTGGCGGCGAGGGTCTGCAGGTTGGCGACCAGGCCGCTGCTGGCGGGGGCAGGTCTCGGCAGCGCGGCCTGCAGGACGGAGGTGGCGTACTCGCGGAGATACTTCTGGAACACTCCAGCTCTATGTGTTGGTGTCTCACTTGTGGGGCTGCACGTTGGCGGCGAGGGTCTGCAGGTTGGCGACCAGGCCGCTGCTGGCGGGGGCAGGTCTCGGCAGCGCGGCCTGCAGGACGGAGGTGGCGTACTCGCGGAGATACTTCTGGAACACTCCAGCTCTATGTGTTGGTGTCTCACTTGTGGGGCTGCACGTTGGCGGCGAGGGTCTGCAGGTTGGCGACCAGGCCGCTGCTGGCGGGGGCAGGTCTCGGCAGCGCGGCCTGCAGGACGGAGGTGGCGTACTCGCGGAGATACTTCTGGAACACTCCAGCTCTATGTGTTGGTGTCTCACTTGTGGGGCTGCACGTTGGCGGCGAGGGTCTGCAGGTTGGCGACCAGGCCGCTGCTGGCGGGGGCAGGTCTCGGCAGCGCGGCCTGCAGGACGGAGGTGGCGTACTCGCGGAGATACTTCTGGAACACTCCAGCTCTATGTGTTGGTGTCTCACTTGTGGGGCTGCACGTTGGCGGCGAGGGTCTGCAGGTTGGCGACCAGGCCGCTGCTGGCGGGGGCAGGTCTCGGCAGCGCGGCCTGCAGGACGGAGGTGGCGTACTCGCGGAGATACTTCTGGAACACTCCAGCTCTATGTGTTGGTGTCTCACTTGTGGGGCTGCACGTTGGCGGCGAGGGTCTGCAGGTTGGCGACCAGGCCGCTGCTGGCGGGGGCAGGTCTCGGCAGCGCGGCCTGCAGGACGGAGGTGGCGTACTCGCGGAGATACTTCTGGAACACTCCAGCTCTATGTGTTGGTGTCTCACTTGTGGGGCTGCACGTTGGCGGCGAGGGTCTGCAGGTTGGCGACCAGGCCGCTGCTGGCGGGGGCAGGTCTCGGCAGCGCGGCCTGCAGGACGGAGGTGGCGTACTCGCGGAGATACTTCTGGAACACTCCAGCTCTATGTGTTGGTGTCTCACTTGTGGGGCTGCACGTTGGCGGCGAGGGTCTGCAGGTTGGCGACCAGGCCGCTGCTGGCGGGGGCAGGTCTCGGCAGCGCGGCCTGCAGGACGGAGGTGGCGTACTCGCGGAGATACTTCTGGAACACTCCAGCTCTATGTGTTGGTGTCTCACTTGTGGGGCTGCACGTTGGCGGCGAGGGTCTGCAGGTTGGCGACCAGGCCGCTGCTGGCGGGGGCAGGTCTCGGCAGCGCGGCCTGCAGGACGGAGGTGGCGTACTCGCGGAGATACTTCTGGAACACTCCAGCTCTATGTGTTGGTGTCTCACTTGTGGGGCTGCACGTTGGCGGCGAGGGTCTGCAGGTTGGCGACCAGGCCGCTGCTGGCGGGGGCAGGTCTCGGCAGCGCGGCCTGCAGGACGGAGGTGGCGTACTCGCGGAGATACTTCTGGAACACTCCAGCTCTATGTGTTGGTGTCTCACTTGTGGGGCTGCACGTTGGCGGCGAGGGTCTGCAGGTTGGCGACCAGGCCGCTGCTGGCGGGGGCAGGTCTCGGCAGCGCGGCCTGCAGGACGGAGGTGGCGTACTCGCGGAGATACTTCTGGAACACTCCAGCTCTATGTGTTGGTGTCTCACTTGTGGGGCTGCACGTTGGCGGCGAGGGTCTGCAGGTTGGCGACCAGGCCGCTGCTGGCGGGGGCAGGTCTCGGCAGCGCGGCCTGCAGGACGGAGGTGGCGTACTCGCGGAGATACTTCTGGAACACTCCAGCTCTATGTGTTGGTGTCTCACTTGTGGGGCTGCACGTTGGCGGCGAGGGTCTGCAGGTTGGCGACCAGGCCGCTGCTGGCGGGGGCAGGTCTCGGCAGCGCGGCCTGCAGGACGGAGGTGGCGTACTCGCGGAGATACTTCTGGAACACTCCAGCTCTATGTGTTGGTGTCTCACTTGTGGGGCTGCACGTTGGCGGCGAGGGTCTGCAGGTTGGCGACCAGGCCGCTGCTGGCGGGGGCAGGTCTCGGCAGCGCGGCCTGCAGGACGGAGGTGGCGTACTCGCGGAGATACTTCTGGAACACTCCAGCTCTATGTGTTGGTGTCTCACTTGTGGGGCTGCACGTTGGCGGCGAGGGTCTGCAGGTTGGCGACCAGGCCGCTGCTGGCGGGGGCAGGTCTCGGCAGCGCGGCCTGCAGGACGGAGGTGGCGTACTCGCGGAGATACTTCTGGAACACTCCAGCTCTATGTGTTGGTGTCTCACTTGTGGGGCTGCACGTTGGCGGCGAGGGTCTGCAGGTTGGCGACCAGGCCGCTGCTGGCGGGGGCAGGTCTCGGCAGCGCGGCCTGCAGGACGGAGGTGGCGTACTCGCGGAGATACTTCTGGAACACTCCAGCTCTATGTGTTGGTGTCTCACTTGTGGGGCTGCACGTTGGCGGCGAGGGTCTGCAGGTTGGCGACCAGGCCGCTGCTGGCGGGGGCAGGTCTCGGCAGCGCGGCCTGCAGGACGGAGGTGGCGTACTCGCGGAGATACTTCTGGAACACTCCAGCTCTATGTGTTGGTGTCTCACTTGTGGGGCTGCACGTTGGCGGCGAGGGTCTGCAGGTTGGCGACCAGGCCGCTGCTGGCGGGGGCAGGTCTCGGCAGCGCGGCCTGCAGGACGGAGGTGGCGTACTCGCGGAGATACTTCTGGAACACTCCAGCTCTATGTGTTGGTGTCTCACTTGTGGGGCTGCACGTTGGCGGCGAGGGTCTGCAGGTTGGCGACCAGGCCGCTGCTGGCGGGGGCAGGTCTCGGCAGCGCGGCCTGCAGGACGGAGGTGGCGTACTCGCGGAGATACTTCTGGAACACTCCAGCTCTATGTGTTGGTGTCTCACTTGTGGGGCTGCACGTTGGCGGCGAGGGTCTGCAGGTTGGCGACCAGGCCGCTGCTGGCGGGGGCAGGTCTCGGCAGCGCGGCCTGCAGGACGGAGGTGGCGTACTCGCGGAGATACTTCTGGAACACTCCAGCTCTATGTGTTGGTGTCTCACTTGTGGGGCTGCACGTTGGCGGCGAGGGTCTGCAGGTTGGCGACCAGGCCGCTGCTGGCGGGGGCAGGTCTCGGCAGCGCGGCCTGCAGGACGGAGGTGGCGTACTCGCGGAGATACTTCTGGAACACTCCAGCTCTATGTGTTGGTGTCTCACTTGTGGGGCTGCACGTTGGCGGCGAGGGTCTGCAGGTTGGCGACCAGGCCGCTGCTGGCGGGGGCAGGTCTCGGCAGCGCGGCCTGCAGGACGGAGGTGGCGTACTCGCGGAGATACTTCTGGAACACTCCAGCTCTATGTGTTGGTGTCTCACTTGTGGGGCTGCACGTTGGCGGCGAGGGTCTGCAGGTTGGCGACCAGGCCGCTGCTGGCGGGGGCAGGTCTCGGCAGCGCGGCCTGCAGGACGGAGGTGGCGTACTCGCGGAGATACTTCTGGAACACTCCAGCTCTATGTGTTGGTGTCTCACTTGTGGGGCTGCACGTTGGCGGCGAGGGTCTGCAGGTTGGCGACCAGGCCGCTGCTGGCGGGGGCAGGTCTCGGCAGCGCGGCCTGCAGGACGGAGGTGGCGTACTCGCGGAGATACTTCTGGAACACTCCAGCTCTATGTGTTGGTGTCTCACTTGTGGGGCTGCACGTTGGCGGCGAGGGTCTGCAGGTTGGCGACCAGGCCGCTGCTGGCGGGGGCAGGTCTCGGCAGCGCGGCCTGCAGGACGGAGGTGGCGTACTCGCGGAGATACTTCTGGAACACTCCAGCTCTATGTGTTGGTGTCTCACTTGTGGGGCTGCACGTTGGCGGCGAGGGTCTGCAGGTTGGCGACCAGGCCGCTGCTGGCGGGGGCAGGTCTCGGCAGCGCGGCCTGCAGGACGGAGGTGGCGTACTCGCGGAGATACTTCTGGAACACTCCAGCTCTATGTGTTGGTGTCTCACTTGTGGGGCTGCACGTTGGCGGCGAGGGTCTGCAGGTTGGCGACCAGGCCGCTGCTGGCGGGGGCAGGTCTCGGCAGCGCGGCCTGCAGGACGGAGGTGGCGTACTCGCGGAGATACTTCTGGAACACTCCAGCTCTATGTGTTGGTGTCTCACTTGTGGGGCTGCACGTTGGCGGCGAGGGTCTGCAGGTTGGCGACCAGGCCGCTGCTGGCGGGGGCAGGTCTCGGCAGCGCGGCCTGCAGGACGGAGGTGGCGTACTCGCGGAGATACTTCTGGAACACTCCAGCTCTATGTGTTGGTGTCTCACTTGTGGGGCTGCACGTTGGCGGCGAGGGTCTGCAGGTTGGCGACCAGGCCGCTGCTGGCGGGGGCAGGTCTCGGCAGCGCGGCCTGCAGGACGGAGGTGGCGTACTCGCGGAGATACTTCTGGAACACTCCAGCTCTATGTGTTGGTGTCTCACTTGTGGGGCTGCACGTTGGCGGCGAGGGTCTGCAGGTTGGCGACCAGGCCGCTGCTGGCGGGGGCAGGTCTCGGCAGCGCGGCCTGCAGGACGGAGGTGGCGTACTCGCGGAGATACTTCTGGAACACTCCAGCTCTATGTGTTGGTGTCTCACTTGTGGGGCTGCACGTTGGCGGCGAGGGTCTGCAGGTTGGCGACCAGGCCGCTGCTGGCGGGGGCAGGTCTCGGCAGCGCGGCCTGCAGGACGGAGGTGGCGTACTCGCGGAGATACTTCTGGAACACTCCAGCTCTATGTGTTGGTGTCTCACTTGTGGGGCTGCACGTTGGCGGCGAGGGTCTGCAGGTTGGCGACCAGGCCGCTGCTGGCGGGGGCAGGTCTCGGCAGCGCGGCCTGCAGGACGGAGGTGGCGTACTCGCGGAGATACTTCTGGAACACTCCAGCTCTATGTGTTGGTGTCTCACTTGTGGGGCTGCACGTTGGCGGCGAGGGTCTGCAGGTTGGCGACCAGGCCGCTGCTGGCGGGGGCAGGTCTCGGCAGCGCGGCCTGCAGGACGGAGGTGGCGTACTCGCGGAGATACTTCTGGAACACTCCAGCTCTATGTGTTGGTGTCTCACTTGTGGGGCTGCACGTTGGCGGCGAGGGTCTGCAGGTTGGCGACCAGGCCGCTGCTGGCGGGGGCAGGTCTCGGCAGCGCGGCCTGCAGGACGGAGGTGGCGTACTCGCGGAGATACTTCTGGAACACTCCAGCTCTATGTGTTGGTGTCTCACTTGTGGGGCTGCACGTTGGCGGCGAGGGTCTGCAGGTTGGCGACCAGGCCGCTGCTGGCGGGGGCAGGTCTCGGCAGCGCGGCCTGCAGGACGGAGGTGGCGTACTCGCGGAGATACTTCTGGAACACTCCAGCTCTATGTGTTGGTGTCTCACTTGTGGGGCTGCACGTTGGCGGCGAGGGTCTGCAGGTTGGCGACCAGGCCGCTGCTGGCGGGGGCAGGTCTCGGCAGCGCGGCCTGCAGGACGGAGGTGGCGTACTCGCGGAGATACTTCTGGAACACTCCAGCTCTATGTGTTGGTGTCTCACTTGTGGGGCTGCACGTTGGCGGCGAGGGTCTGCAGGTTGGCGACCAGGCCGCTGCTGGCGGGGGCAGGTCTCGGCAGCGCGGCCTGCAGGACGGAGGTGGCGTACTCGCGGAGATACTTCTGGAACACTCCAGCTCTATGTGTTGGTGTCTCACTTGTGGGGCTGCACGTTGGCGGCGAGGGTCTGCAGGTTGGCGACCAGGCCGCTGCTGGCGGGGGCAGGTCTCGGCAGCGCGGCCTGCAGGACGGAGGTGGCGTACTCGCGGAGATACTTCTGGAACACTCCAGCTCTATGTGTTGGTGTCTCACTTGTGGGGCTGCACGTTGGCGGCGAGGGTCTGCAGGTTGGCGACCAGGCCGCTGCTGGCGGGGGCAGGTCTCGGCAGCGCGGCCTGCAGGACGGAGGTGGCGTACTCGCGGAGATACTTCTGGAACACTCCAGCTCTATGTGTTGGTGTCTCACTTGTGGGGCTGCACGTTGGCGGCGAGGGTCTGCAGGTTGGCGACCAGGCCGCTGCTGGCGGGGGCAGGTCTCGGCAGCGCGGCCTGCAGGACGGAGGTGGCGTACTCGCGGAGATACTTCTGGAACACTCCAGCTCTATGTGTTGGTGTCTCACTTGTGGGGCTGCACGTTGGCGGCGAGGGTCTGCAGGTTGGCGACCAGGCCGCTGCTGGCGGGGGCAGGTCTCGGCAGCGCGGCCTGCAGGACGGAGGTGGCGTACTCGCGGAGATACTTCTGGAACACTCCAGCTCTATGTGTTGGTGTCTCACTTGTGGGGCTGCACGTTGGCGGCGAGGGTCTGCAGGTTGGCGACCAGGCCGCTGCTGGCGGGGGCAGGTCTCGGCAGCGCGGCCTGCAGGACGGAGGTGGCGTACTCGCGGAGATACTTCTGGAACACTCCAGCTCTATGTGTTGGTGTCTCACTTGTGGGGCTGCACGTTGGCGGCGAGGGTCTGCAGGTTGGCGACCAGGCCGCTGCTGGCGGGGGCAGGTCTCGGCAGCGCGGCCTGCAGGACGGAGGTGGCGTACTCGCGGAGATACTTCTGGAACACTCCAGCCAACTCTGTGGGGGAATAGTACATTACTGCAGACGCCGCGAAAGAATGGCGGGGTAAGTAGTAGGGTGGGTCATTTTTTTAGGGTTCCGTACCCAAAGGGTACAAACGGGACCCTATTACTGAGACTTCGCTGTCCGTCCGTCCGTCCGTCTGTCACCAGGCTGTATCTCAAGAACGGTGATAGCAGTTGAAATTTTCACAGATGATGTATTTCTATTGCCGCTATAACAACAAATACTAAAAATAAAATAAAAGAAATATTTAAGGGGGGCTCCCATACAACAAACTAGTTATAGATTATATATATGTATATATAGGTACGGAACCCTTCATGCGCGAGTCGGACTCGCACTTGCCTAATTTTTTATTATTTTTATTTCTAACGGGCACAGTTGAAAAAAGGTGCCATTTAGTGCCATCAAATCAATGGATACATATTTTTATTTATTTTTTTATTTCCGTTTTATTGCCTCCGGATTACTCCAGAAAAAAGTTCCTAATGTATGGAGCACTAAAAAAGTGGCCTTGTACATTTTTTTTTTAATTGTATTTCGTTTGTGATGTCCTACTTATTTAAATACATTAAAATATTGGGCCAAATTTAAAATAAGAAAAACAGACTTCGTAACGCTCATTTAATATGGGCATTTCTATTCTATACTAACTTAAAAAATAGATCCGGAGGCAAAAGATCAACATCAATTACAATGCAATTTTGGTATTTAGTTTGTATTATTATGAGTTACATTTTTTTGCTATGCCTAAAGAAATATAAAAAAAAAAAAAAAAAAAACGTGACCCACCCTAGTAAGTAGCTATAGCCGGATAGTGATACGAAGCCGGTAAGCCCTTTTCACGGCTAAGGCATGTATACTAAAAAAATACACTAACTACTCAAAAACCATTCTTTCAGCTGTTTAGCTTGCTCATGAACACAGACACAATATTTGAAATTAAAAATTACTTCCCGGCCTAGGCCTTAAATTTTGTATGAAATTCCTTTACAGTTCTCTCGAGTTGTTGCGCCCGAAACATGACGCTTCGAAGCCAGTTATATTACACGACATTTCATTGCATGTTTGAAAAAACATAAAATAAATATTAATGGATTGGAATCAGATCATTTCTGTCCAGAGCAGATTCAAATCGCCGGTTTTATTGATATCGACATAATCACAAAAAAAAAAGCTTGACCCGTGGACAAAACTTAGCCCGTGACAGGCCGTGACTTACCAAAACTGGCTTCACTTTAAAGCGCTGACCATGTTTCTAGGCGTGTTTATTCTATCTTATAAGAATAAGAGTGACATAAAGTATGGTATGGAAGTATTTTTTATTTATTTAGACCGAACCAATATCACATTTTTCAGGATTCTTATGGCGGAAGACAAAACACCAAGGTCGTTAATGTTAATAAGTTTCTGTCAAAAATGACATTTTAGTGGCAAGCTTTTATAGCCGACTGTTCTTTTCTTTGGATATCCATCAAATGCTCACTGAGACGAATCTAAAGAGCCCAAGCTCGGTAGGATTGCTTTTTATATTATAGAGTTCCTATGGCCACCTTCCGGCTCCATCATCAGATCAGCCCCATGGTACCATATTATTGTATTGTCATCAAAGTTAAGTAAGTATGCAAAATTTCAGCTCAATCGATTGACGATATCTGCTTCAAAATTGAGTTGCAAGATTTCACCCGAACAAACATACTTTAAACATACCATGCAAGCTAAATAAAAGCTTGTAAAAAAATTATTGCGTATTGAAGATCGTTCTGCAAATAAGTCCTACTAATTCTAAACAAATATAACTACTTAATTAATTCAATAAATTGATCAGCCAGTTACCAAGCATGGGTTCTCCCGTAGTGAGGTGCGCGCACTGCACGAGGCACTTCTTGTAGAACAGGAACAGATCTGCGCACGAGGATAAGACTGCTCCGGCCTCCGTCGCCGGCCCTGGCGCCGCGGTCGATGAAGATTTGGCGTCCTATGTCAAAGGAATTATAGGCTACTTTATTAGGAAAACCATAAGGATGAAGGACTGAAGGTGTACTGCCATTTTTAACCCTTGCGTCTCTATAAACTGCCAATGCGTCTTTAGGGCAAGCGACCAAATGGGAGCAATTGCTTGAAAACATCACAACGTAAGATCTATCTTTGTAAACTGATTTTGCTTTAGAATCTATTCTACGATACAATACGAGATGTACTTTCACCATCATAGCAACAAACCAAATCTTGCGGTTGTTATAAATATATCGTAGAGATTATAAGTGGCCATAGATTTCAGGAGTTAAAAGATGCTCAAGATGATGAGATGAAGAAAGTAGTTTGAGTTATCCTATGGTCATTCCGTGTTATTCTGCTTTCTTATATCGATAAAAAAACCGCTACACTATTGGAAACGTGCAATTATAGGCGATGAGATGACAGCACTGTAAATGTCAATTTTAAGTACCTGATGATAATGTGAAAGATTCAAAATAGCGGCTCCAGTTGGCGACACCTTCATTGTGCAAGCGAACGTGTAGGAACTATCGTACAGGTAAGTAGTCGACGTCAATCAACAATCAGTGTCAACGAAAAAACTTTAGATTGGCAGCACCAGGAGACAGCATCTTCATTATGCACGTACCCTGTCTCGATGCATCAAAGCCTCGCGATATGGTGAGTGTACTGACCTGCACAAACCTCTCCATGATCGAGGCCAGGTTGCCGTCGAGGCTGTTGATGTAGAGCGACAGATAGGGCTCGAAGCAGCCTCCGATGATGCCGACCCACGGCCCACCTGGCCGCGCCACCTCTCCTGTGCTAAGGTTGCCAGACTAGAAAAAAGAACAAATAATAATCCATTGTTGCCAAAAAGGTGGATCGCTGGTTAGGATCGCGCAGAAATTGTTGTGGAGAACTTTGTGGGAGGCCTTTGTCCAGCTGTGAACGTCTATCGGCTGATATTATGATGAAGGAAGCTACAAGGATAATAAATAAAACACTTACATCTTTGGCGTCAGCGTCGAAGACAGCCTGAGGGTCAGTGCTGATCTCAGCGCTGTCGGGCAACACCGCTCCTACCGAAAACAGAATAATAGTGGTGTAGACTGATGTTGAATTATTCAACATACTGAAGTTATATACATAAAATTAGCTCAATATGGTAATATATCATGAAACAATGAAAAAAAAAAAAACATTTTTTTTTTCAAAAGAAATTTTGAAATTTTTATCAGAATCCTCATAATTTAACAAAACAATAATTGTATGACAACATTGACAACCACGGCAAATTACTGTCTCCGTACAAATATTGGTACCCAACATATAAAGACGTCACATGTAGGTTTATTTGCACATTGACGGTCATTTCTGACTTTTAGAGCAGTCTAAGTGTCCCATGTAGACATTTGATACCAATAAAAAATAGACACCATTGAAATCCTCAAACCTTTAAGGGCATACAAAAAAAATGAGATCCCGGAAAAAGAACGTCTGTACATAAAGTACAGTTCGCAGCTGGAAACTCACCGTCGTCCTGGAACCTCTTATGCAGCAGCAGCTCGAAGGCATACGTCTTCTGTATCGCGTACAGGAGTAGCTTCACGTCCAGCTCGCTGCGCCGCGCGGCCAGTAATGCTGTCAGTTGTGTGCGGGTCACCTGTAGATGTACACTATTGTGAATAGGTAATGTTGAATACAACATACTGTAGTTATAAGATGAGAATAAAATAAGTTCAATATGTCAACAACCAAAGAAAAAAAAAATGATTACGCTAATAAATTTGAAGTTTTGTTTTCTGATTTAAAAAAAAATTGTATAAAAAAGTAATGTCATAATCATAAACAGCTGTCAATTATGCACTTAATAAGTAGGTAATGATTTAAAACCATATTGTGAAGAAAAAAAATATATATTTTTTAATGTAACATAATAGTACGAAATTTTTTTGCCACTCACAGAGCTACAAGGATACGTACTATACTAACTATACAAACGCGAATAATTGACGTTTTATTACTTAGATTATCTCTTATAATAAAAAAATTACAATAGGGATGACGACTGACGTGAAATTCTACAGCATACTGGTGTTATATGAATAAAATTAGCACAATGAAACGGTTTTTTTTGAAGTATGTGACTTTAAAGGAAAGCAAATTTTATGTTTTTTTTTTTTATCTAAAAGATTTGTTGTAATTTTTTTGAATGACAACCATGAATTTAAACGCACCTTTTCACGGTGCATATGGCAAGTTACTTATTGTGTCCATACAAATATATAAAATATTCGTACCCAACCCACAAATGACAGCGTTTTAGCGCCCCGTAGGAATGTTGAACTTTGACGGTCATTATTGGCTTTTAGAGCAGTCTAAGAGTAGTTAGTCCCATATAGAAAGAAGAAAGAAAGAAAGAAAATAAATTTATTGAGACAAACTAAACAGCACCAAAACCATAAATCATAATATAGACATTCGATCTCAATAAAAATAGAATCGAAATTGTTCTAGATTTTGTCACTTGTTCCAATTAAAGATGAATAACTTGGAAACTAGTGGTCCTATTTTCACTAAACATAGCTAAGAAAAAAGAAGTGCTTTGAACAGTTTGAACAAGCAAGATACCTCTTCAACCCGGAATTAGTGTCTTAAATACCTGACAAAAATGCGTAGCGATCCGCTCGCTGAGCTTCCACGCGCGGGGGAAGACAGCCGCCATCCCGTCCTCGAACGCCAGGAGATGCCTCTTCAGCCACGCGTAGCGGCGCTCTATGTGCGTGAGCCACGCGCACTCCTGCTCCGGGGAGAACAGGTGCTCGTACTCCTGGGTGGGATAAATAATAATAATAATAAGACATTTATTCATTGTTTTTGTACATTTTTGGTTATGGAACATGTATAATAGCAGTTGTATAGTATACAAAACAATGAAAAGGTAGATGGCTCAGCTAATGCCAGTGGCCTGAGCCAATATGACTCTTGGTCACCGACGCTGTTATTCTGCCACCCCATGACTTAGTAACTAAATACATAAAATTATTATTAGATATATAAGCTTTTAGAAAAAAATAAATATTAGATTAAGTACAGGTGTCGCACTTAATGCCAAGTTGTATTATCTACCAGTCAGTAGTTCTAGTACCTACCTAACTAGTTTCTTGCAGATCCAACAGACATGCCTTACAACGTTTTTACATTTAATACATTACATTTAATAGTACATTAGGGCTCGTCCAGACGTCCAGAATGTGATCATGTTTAGCCTACTTTAGCATAATAAAATTATATACCGACTGGATACATAATAATACTCCGAAGTTTAATTTGTCCAAATGCATCATCATTCCGAATTTTCGTAATTCCGAAAACCATGTTCTGATAAAATATTTAGATTTTATTGGGACATCGTATAACCCTAACCTAACCTAATTATAGTATGTAACATATGATCCATGGCAAAATGACTGTTTCGCGTTATTTCTCTTTCGGAATTTAGAAAATTCGGAATATTGATGGTTGCGGATAAATGAAAGTTCAGAATTTTAGAGTGATCCCATCCCAACGCCCCCCTCCTCCACTCCCATTAAGGACAACTAGCATCATCTCTACATAGTATAAAACAAAATCGCTTCCTGCGGTCTGTCTGTTCCTATGTATGCTTAGATCTTTAAAACTACGCAACGGATTTATGATAGATAGAGTGATTCAAGAGAACGCTTTATATGTATAATACGAGTACATCCATAATATAGCATTACACCCGCGCGAAGCGGGGGCAGGTTGCCTCGCTAATGCCAAGGATTATACACATGGATTGACAACCTCATACAAAAAAACGTACTCAGAAGAAAGCTCAAATACCCTCTTATTACTAGATGGCGCTGATTATAAGACGTAGATGCGCAATGTTTTGTTAAAACACATAATAGATGTCATTGTCGCTAAGCGTTATACCAAAAAGAGACAGCGTGGTAGGTATCTGTATAGTTCTTAACTAGATGGCGCTGAAACTACTCGTGTTGATTTCTTAATCACGAATAATCAAGCAGACTGCACGTCTAGCATTAACTTTGACACGCGACTCATGTCGCGCGAGATAGCATCATCCGTCACTATCTCATAGTACTGTACAGGTAGTATATCTCGCGCGAGAAAGAGTCGCGTGTCAAAGTTATGCTAGCCGTGATCGTTATTGAATAGGTACAGCCAACGTCATAAGTCATAAACGTACGTCCGTACTTTCCTAGCGCTCCAATGATATCATATCTATATCATACATTAGCCAGAACTACCTATACGACAACCCGTTCAGAAATTCGTGGCCATTTATGTTCGTCTTATTACATTGAAATAAGTAGGTAATAGACCGGGAGATAGTGACACAATTTTTTTGGTCATTTGTAACAGTATGGCGGTTCTTCAGGGGTCTTAGTACGCAATGACAAAAAGAAAAATTATGGTCATAGCGCTGGTACCGGCGGCCCAATCGCGTGGGCGTTAGTCGAACTCGTCGGATAAATTACGAGTGTCAAACGATTTGTACCACAAAAATTTTAGTATTTTCCGATAGCCCATAAAAAACATGTAGGCGGTAGTGTCGTGCCATACTTCTCCGGTGTGACTTACAGCCCGCCATACCGACGCGAATTTGTTAATTAAAAATAAAAAAATTCAACCATTTGTACCAGGCTAATTTTTGCACAGTTAATTATCGTCGTGCAGCCATTTACGAAAATCACCATGCCATACTTTTCCGACGGTTCTAAATGGCCGCCATACCGCCGAAAATCAGCAATTTTATTTTTTTTCGCCAAACGATTTGTAACAGTATTGCATTTGGATTTTTGGAAAGTATTTGATAAAATGTGACCGTTATTATATTTGCCATACTTCTAGTAGGGGGAAAAAGTGCTGCCATACTTGAAAAACTTATTTATTCGACATGTTTCAAAAATACGACTGTACAATACGTAAAATATTTTTTTACAGCATGGGATCATTATATTCTGTTTGTTTGTATACAATTCTACCTACAAAAAAATATTCCGGATTGTAACCATGGGGCGGACGACTGTGAGACTTGAGACAAGACGTAAAAAACAAAAAAAAAATTGACGATTTGTACCAGTATGGCATTTGGATTTTTGGAAATTATATGATGCAATGGGACCATTATTATATTTGCCATACTTCTAATAGAGGGAAAAAGGGGCAACATACTTGAAAAACTTGATTTTTCAACTGGTTTTCAAGGTGCAAGACATAAAATCATTTGTTAAAGTATGGCATCATTGTATTCGGATCGTTTGGATGAAATTCTACCTAAAAATAATTATCCCATACTGTAACCATGGGGCGGAAGATTGTCACACTCGAGCAAGATATAAATTAATAAAAAAATTGGACCAAATTGTTACAGTATGGCATTTCAAATTTTCGAAACTTGAAAGAAAAGTATGGTTTGGGAAAATTACACCGTACATGTGAAAAAAAAAATGCAATATCAATATTAATGCAGTTTATTGCGAAAGATTTTCAGACTTTCGATTCGAGGTCATCTTAGCCGAAATCCCCGGCATGCTCCAACTCGTTTTCGTCGTCCTCGTCGCTGCTTACTGCATCAGTATCTACAAATCATTAAATTTTTTCACACAAGCGCAATACACAATTCAAATCGTTAACATAAAATTAATTTCTTAAATATTTACCCTCGCCGCCTTCATCTTTCTCTTCTTCATCTTTTTCCGCTTCATCTTTCTCTTCTTCATCGTTTGCTGCGGTCATAACGATCTCGCTTATGGTGCCTGGCATGGCGTCGCCGTCAAACCAATGGAAATCATAGTGGTCTGGGTCCACTAGCTTCCATCCGCAATCCTCTGGCCTTAGCTGCCGTATACCTGCGTTGCCAGACATTGTGTCTCACAACACGATGAGCCGAGATCTCTCGAGAAATCGTTCGAGCGGTGGTAGCCGTTCAATATTATACAATATAAACATCTGATTATAAGTCAAGATTGCCGCCACCTAGATCTTTGAAATTTTGTGTTTATATTCGTTGAACCTCAAACTTACATGAAAAATTAGTGCCATACTGTTACAAATCGTTCAAAATACGAATAAAATCTTACAATTAAAAAAAAATATTATACACATTCGCCACCTCCCACAGGTATGGCATTATCACGCTTCTATTTATCATCATTCAGGAGCTGTTGAAAAAAAAATTTAGGGTGGTACAAATCGTTTGGCGAAAAAAAAAAATTGCTGATTTTCGGTGGTATGGCGGCCATTTAGAACCGTCGGAAAATTATGGCATGGTGATTTTCGTAAATGGCTGCACGACGATAATTAACTGTGCAAAAATTAGCCTGGTACAAATGGTTGAATTTTTTTATTTTTAATTAACGCATTCGCGTCGGTATGGCGGGCTGTAAGTCACACCGGAGAAGTATGGCATGACACTACCGCCTACATGTTTTTTATGGGCTATCGGAAAATATTAAAATTTTTGTGGTACAAATCGTTTGACACTCGTAATTTGTCCGACGATTTCGACTAACGCCCACGCGATTGGGCCGCCGGTACCAGCGCTATGACCATCATTTTTCTTTTTGTCATTGCGTACTAAGACCCCTGAAGAACCGCCATACTGTTACAAATGACCAAAAAAATTGTGTCAAATATAATCTATAATCAAAAGTTTACCTGATCTCACGGAAAAAGAGAGATGGCAAACTCATTGCGCAGTAATGACTACTATGCAATGAGTTTGACACGACTAATTTGTACGAGAGATTAGGTATACCTATATTTATAATTATTACCCTTTGCATTAAACTATTTTAAGTAGGTATTACATAAGTACCCGAGTATATTAATACTACGAGTACTAATACTGGCTTAAATAGTAAATAATACATTCTGCTAGTTATTTTTATTGTATATCTTTATTATGAACAATGATCAACGAAAGCACACCAACATTTTAACACACTTTAACAACATACGGCACACTATAAACTTCAATATGAAGAAGTAATTATAAATACTAGTTAAGCCCTTTGGTTAAAATATCTCACTTCATCATATACAAAAATCGCTGAATCGCGATTATTTCTACTTTAATTTGATGTAAGCCATACTTATATAGGTAGCCATAATACGACTTGTCAATTTCAATCTTCTGTACCGTTAAATGCCCCCTCGTGTTCCGTACTGAAAGAAACTTTAGGAATCTTTAATCAACACTTTAAGTACGCCAAGAATAGAGTTTTCTCTACGAATAGAGTCTTCTTTAAACCTATTTTTTTCTTCAGCATATATTTCTAAAAGCTTTCGCTTCCGTCTTTCTTTTGGCGTTATGCCGCTACTACCATACCAGTGAGATTTTAATTCGGGTTCATTGCATTACAGATGATTTCAACTGAAAATTCAAATTCGCATTGCACCCATAATTTAATCATAAAATTCAGCGCTTTAGATGCAAAACTTCAATACTTTCTAAAATTAGTATTTGCTTTGGCATAACATGTCATTCATTACCTAAAAAATATAGAACCTATATGAATTTGATGTAGTAGCATGGCAGCACGCTATTTAAGCCTTTTCTTAAACTGTTTAAACTAAGCAATCTTGTGATGCTAAGATGCTAACCTTGTCAGAATAAAATAATGTTCTTACAATGAAGGTTTAGGATTGTCATTTGAAAACTATTTATTAACCAGTCATAAATTTTGATAATAAACCTCCCTTAAGCGGAACGTAAATCGAAAATAGCAAAACTATATTACACATTACAATAAGCATCAATCAAAAACTAATGACATTTTCATGACGTTACATTCAAACTGAAAGAGACAAAACATCATTTGACAGTATATCACACTTACCTATAGCACTATGGCCAGTACATGGCCAGGCTTACTTCAAAGGCTTGACTTGAAATATTTCATCCATAATAAATACTTAATCAACCATAAAAGCCTTAAAAGCGAAAAATTACCCTCAGTGAAAAAACTTCTCAACATATCAAAAATTGTAAAAGCACAACGTGGAAACGCCATCTATTGTCAACAAGGTATAACATTACGATACTTACAAAACTCTGCAAAAGTTGTTAATTATGAACACCGTTCTATTTCGTTTATGTCGCTACTGAAACGCCGTTTTAATTCATTTTGATACATACGGAGGCATCTAGTTCCCCGACGATAAAATCTTTATCGGCGTACGCTCCTTACTATGAACATCATACTTCCTTACCTTATGAAAGTTTTTACTAACAGGGCACCGTGACCCACCTGTAGCTGCGTGGCGGTGAACCACGAGAGCAGGTCGCGCTTCACCTTGGGCTCGAGCGCGTCCACCACCCCGCAGGCCCCCGTCAGCGTGCGCGCAGACACCGTGACCCTCCCCCCATCTCCCCCCCTCCCCCCTCCCCCCTCCCCCCCACTGACCTGCAGCTGCATGGCGGTGAACCACGAGAGCAGCTCGCGCTTCACCTTGGGCTCGAGCGCGTCCACCACCCCGCAGGCCTCCGTCAGCGTGCGCGCAGACACCGTGCTGGATTTGCCCGCTGTTAACGAAAACAATATCATTAGGTGAGAATGAATGAATGATGAGGTGGAGGTGATGAATTAATGCAGAAAGTTCTTAGAACAATCTTAATAGTAGATTGTTAACCAAGGGTAGAAAGTGACCCATTGCACCCGAGATATTTCTGGCGCTCGAACGAAGTGAGAGCGCCAATAGTTCGAGGGTGAAATGGGTAATTTCACCCGAGTTAAACACTCTACTTTTCATTTCGACTGCGAGGAAAATAAAATACTACACGCACATGTCATGAGTGTGTTAAATTAATTTCCATGTCATTTTTAACCAATAATTAATAAAAGACACGGTATTTATATTTAATCTCGTGTCCCCGCTTTTTCTATTGCAAACTTTCATTATTACCTATTATTTTTAATAAAAAAAAACTATTTTACGAGGTAACCTTTTAACAGCTATATCGTACCATCCCCGACATATACGTACCTACCGCCAACATAAAAAAAAAGGGTTACTAATGTGTTGCACAAAATTGATTGGCATATTTTCGTTTCGCATAGCAACCATTGGCACAATCATCATTTCGCACAATTACTTTTTGCCTAAATTTCTTGGCATACTATCATTTCGCACACGTTTCTTTGGCAGAATAGTACATTGGCATAATGTTGATTAGAACAATACTCCTATGGTCGAATAATTGTGTCGCCGAAATTTATATGGCATAATATTCCGTTCGCATGATTACACCGAAAAATGAAAAGTCCGTTCGCTCGCTCAACGCTCACGCTCAGTTTAACCTAACACTCCTCCTCGCTTCGCTCGTCGGCGTACCTAACCTAAGCCAAGTCGGACCTGCCTTAAGGTGAAATAGGTAATGTTAGGAATCGTAAGCCAAGTCGGTCCTGCGCGGCTCGCTCGCTTCGCTCGCTCGTTAGGGTCATAGTTCAACCTAACACTCCTCCTCGCTTCGCTCGTCGTCGTACCTAACCTAAGCCAAGTTTGATCTGCCTTAAGGTGAAATAGGTAATGTTAGGAATCGCAAGCCAAGTCGGACCTGGGCGGCTCGCTCGCTTCCCTCGCTCGTTAGGGTCGCAGTTCAACCTAACACTCTTCGCTTCGCTTGTCGTCGTACCTAACCTAAGCCAAGTCAGACCTGCCTTACTTACCTACCTTGCCTTCGTTTCTTTGAGGAACGCTGTTTCAACCTAACCTAACCAGTTTTCTGGCAGCGATTCGGTTCTATGGGTATGCTTCGGTACAATTATGCCGCAATAAATTCGGCGGAACTTATATTGTGCCACATAAAATTCGGCGAAATAAAAGTTGGCAATATTAGTATTCTGCTATACAAATTTGTGCCAAATTAATATTATGCGACATAACAATTGTGGTAGGTATATAATTATGCGATAGTATCATTCGGCTAAAAATGATTGTGCGAAAACGATTATGCGAAGTGTATTTCGGACAATAGAGGTTGTGCAAGATAAGGGGTACCCAAAAAAAAAAACAATTCCAATGGTTTCTATTTTGTTTTTTTATCTAAATGTACGATTCTATCAATAAATCAGGGACAGAATTATATGTATGTATTATGAATATAATCAAATATAATGCATATTTATATTTAATAATTAGATGTAAATAAATTTAGCTTGCATATATCTAACTTTTGGAGACATTTTTTCAATGGCCATTTACCACGGCCGAGGCCGACTAGATTGTACCTAATTGAGTTGGTCACGACGTGCATCTAGATGGCAATTATCTTTGACTCCGTGGCAATTAAAAAAAAATTACTTTCCACCCTAGGGATGGAAAAGCTATTTTCCACCCGGCTATCTACTTATGAAAATTACACTTTCCGAACAGGAGAGATGAAAAATGTATTTTACCCTATATCTAGTTTTATGTATATACCTATTTGTAGTGTTTAGAATAAGTTTCAGTTATGTTAAATGGGTGTTCTTTACCCTTAGATTTAATTGTTTTAGGTTAAGATCTGTAACGCGTTGGCTTTAGCTGTAAGTTATAGATATAGAATAGAATAGAATACTCTTTATTGCACACCTCAAGAAGAAAGAAATACAAATACAAATGACACTTAACATTACAATAGAGGCAAACAATAGGCTATGGCAATAGGATATGTTATGAATAAATAAATAGGTGTAGCCCCAAAGGGTGTTTTACAACCCAAGCCATATTGGGGATGTTTAGTGGAACTAATTTATTTTACTAACAACATCAAATGTTCGGTAACTAGAGATTGGCGCTCATGGGTAAATACCCGATAAATACCGGGTAAATACCCAATCTACCGGGTAGTAGTAGTAGTAGTAGATTGGGTATTTACCCGGTATTTACGGGGAATTTACCCATGAGCGCCCATCTCTATCGGTAACTGACGTTGAAAGTCGGTGAATGTCACTGATGTAAACAAAGAGGAGACAAGACTAAATATTCCGCAAATATCAAGTAATTTTTCCATAATAAAGCCGAAACTATTACACGGTGATGAATGTCAAGTTTTTTTCAATAGGATTCGGTATTTATTTCGCAAGAAGAACGAAGGATTGAGCAGCATTCCGGTAATCAATGTTTTGAATTTGGTTAATGACAAATATTTGTCAAATACGAAAAAAAATTATTTTTTATATGGGAGCCCCCCTTAATTATTATTATTTTACATGAATTTGTGCTGCTATAGCGGCAACGGAAATACATCATGTGTGGAAATATCAACTGTCTACCTACGTATCACAGTTCGAGAAACAGCCTGGTGACAGATGGACAGACGGACTGACAGCAGAGGCCTAGTAATAGGGTCCCGCCGTTTTTGCCCTTTAAGTACGGACCACTAAAAATGGGTTAAGTAGCTGAACAAAATACTGACTAAAGAAGTGGAAAACCCAAAGTTCTTTTCCTTTTTTTCATACCAGTGAATGCTTCCTTGAAGTCGGCGAGTATCTGCGCGGCGAGCGTCTGCCGCAACGCTGTGACGTCATCGCGCAACGCGCTGAGAGACCGGATCTCGCGGTACCGCTCGAAGTGTTCCAGAACCTTCCGACAAGTATCATAGTCTTAAAAACAGAAACCATACATAGTTTGTCCAGTCGTGTTAGAGTAAAATCCCATAAAAAAATACAATTTGATTTCTTACATACACAAAAAGCTAACGTAATAGTATGTACTTAAGTTTAATGTCAAATGACATTACTAAAATTGAAAATGGAATGTCAAAAATTTTGGGTTGCGACAATCGGGAATCACCAACGAGTATTCCGTTGGAAGACTTGGAAGTAGTAATCTGAATATTAAGTATTTTGTTCGAATATCTTCATAAGAACATTACAAGTCCTCCTGAGACCCAGTTATTTTTGTGTTTTTGAAATTGGAACATTCTGTTATTCATTAAAAGTTCAAATCTAAATTTGAATTTGTACAAAATTATGTACGCGGGGTCTTAGGAGGTTATATTTTTTCTAGTTACGCGTGAAGAAAATTACAGACAGCTTTAATTTAAACCGGAAACTTCTTCCTTCCTCCGAAATTCACTTCTTATTACGACTTATAACCTTATTACAGTTTTATGGCTTTTACCCAAGGCTGATTTAGACGAAGACTATTTTGAGACGCCTAAATTACAGCGCCTCGAAAAGGCACCGTATAAACACTTTCCGCGCCATTTTTTCGCGGCATGCCAGCGCTGGCGCGGAATAGAATTCGTTAATTTTGAGACGCCTAAATGACACTTTATAATGTCCTCGCGGTTTGTACACATATTTAAAACTTGTTGAACCGGATCTATCAGGATATTTTCTATTTACCTTCATTGCCTGACGTTTCGACACGGTTTCTCGGGCCTTGGTCTCACTGGATGAGGGCGGTGCAAAACCAATCGTTGTGGAGAACTTTGGGAGAGGCCTTTTGTCGAGCAGTGGACGTGTATCGGCTGATATGATGATGATGATGATATGAAAATTTGTATACTAAAACTGTCAGCTACTCTAGACGCTGACTGTAGATTTCTGTACCTGCATAACCGCCTGCAATGGTGGCAGCAACGCACTATATTGCTTCTTAGCAGCCATGGCCCGGAGCGAGGTGGCAGCGCCGCACAGCATATGATAGTGGTTCAGCGCTGTTATGGCTGCGGTAAGGTTGCTCTTGGCCCGGTCTAGCTGTTTGATCTCCGCTGTGATCTCTCGGACCATGCTTTCGCTGCGACCTGCCTTCTTGTTTATATCGGTCACCTGGCGTATGAAAATTATAATAAAATTAGGAGTTGCCCATAATTATTTTTATCTTTACTGTAGACAGATAAAAACTTAAAAATTATCTGGTTATAGGATACTTTTTATCCCTCTAAAGATTCAAAGATTTATTTGCCAAGAATACAGTGTTAAATACAATTAAAGTACCATGTATTCAGCCTACATACAGGCATGCAAATTTTTAAAAATAAAAATAAACTAAGAAAACACAATTATTAAAAATTCAATGTATAATATAATGTCAATAGCCTAATTCTACCTTATTCTACATGTCTCGAGAAAAACTTTTACACTGTAGAAACATCCATCGAGCAGCCATATATTTAAATTTCTTTTAAAACTATTTCCTTCCATAGACCTTATATCATTGGGAATGTGATTGTAAATGTTGTAAATGCACATATTAAAGACATTTTTCTTATAAAGCATTGTATGGCAGCGTGGCTTTTGTAGCTGATGCTTCCCTATTAATCTAGTCTGCCTTTGTGTAGTTTCTCCACGCTTTTCGAAGTAGCTTAAATGAGTTTATACAAAAATACAAACTTCTCTGATATATAAACATGGCAAAGGCAGAATGTGTAACTTTTTGAATAGTGGGACACAACTATCATCGAACCACGCACCGCAAATGACTCTGATACATTTTTTCTGTATCTTAAATACTCTGTCTACTTCTACAGAATTTCCCCAGAGAATCAGTCCATACAGAAGCACAGATGATACGTAGCCGTGATAGGCCGTGAGTGCGGCTTCTGTTGAAACAGTGTCACGTGATCTACAGTAAAGATAACAGTGTCACGTGATCTACAGTAAAGATAACAGTGTCACGTGATCTACAGTAAAGATACAAATAATCTTTGGATGTTCAGCTATCCCTGTACCAAAATTGGTTAAAATTTGTCCAGCCATTTCGGCGTTATGTGAGGACAAAGGAAATTATGAAAACAGATGGTGCCAGGCTGGCATGGCGCCATACATAGCCCATACATAGAATTTTTTTTATTAATACAAATCTGGAATTTAATAATAGTATAGAGATCAAACAAATCATAGAAACGGTAAAATAACTTTTGATATTATACATGGCTCATTTGAAAAGCTTTCTTAAACTCAGACCTTTATGTGATCATGATAATATTCATATCTAACTGCATTCTTTTACAAAATAATCTGTAGGTCTGAAATCTGAAATAAACAATTGAATATTTTTAATTATAGCAGAGTGAACGATTTCACATAGAGGTTGCTAATGTGTAAGCTTTTGAAATAAACAATGCAAAAATCAACACACAAAGCATAAGGAAATTCGAAAGGTATTCTAGCGTTCCGGTGTTGGAGTGGCTGACAAGTTACTTTCGCATTACCATTTTTTTTGTTCTTTGAATTTCTGAATTTTACAAAATTATAAGATTTCCAATATCTATGGAGGCTGAATAAGTGTTTATTTGTTTTCGATTTGCTACCTGTAGGGCTAGATCAGCAATACACCGCTGAGCTTGCAATAGGGCCTCATGGCCGTCCTGCCGTTGCTGTGCCTGGTCTCGCACCAGCCGTCTGATATCTGCCTCCACCCCGGCTAACCTCATCTCACAGCGAGCCGCTGCACTGTCCACCCCTGCGAGGGACTGCTCCGTTGGGAATACTCGATTGATGTATGATACAGCGTCAAACTGTAAATAAAACACATTCAATTAAAAGTTATTGCATGTTGTGACACCTTTAGAATTTATAATCTCTGCGAATATTTAATAGTTTAAGTTTTATTTTAATGTACCTACCTAACATTGATTTGGAGAATCTATACATTTACTTTATATACTAATGTCCAATGTATTTAGTTATAACATAAATGTAATTGATTGTTTTATTTTATTGAGTTATTTTGTTGAGTTTCTTCCGGTTTTCTTCTCAACAACGGTCTCCTCTTGGGAAATAATGATGTATATTTCTAATCTGACTTGTAAAAGTGCCCTTGGCCTACTTACTGAATAAATGATTTCATTTCATTTCCGACGAAAATGTAGGTCACACCTTTTGGGCGCCTAACACAGCAAATCATGTTGACGGAAACCTGTGCCTCAGACGCCACAACATAATTTGCCGCTAAACATTGTCATACTATAAATATACTGTTAGCTTGGTGCCTGAGACAGTTTTCCGTTGACAACCTGAGTGGTTGAAAGGTGGAAAGATAAATAAATAAATAAAAAAATAAAAAAGCCTTTTATTAATCCATTGGCAAATTTACATTAACAATTGTGATATATGCAATTTTAGTCCGATGTGCCTGCCAACTGGACCCCTCTTTGGGTGAAGGCCTCCTCCAAAGATTTCCACTCGTCACGATTTTTTGCCAGGCTTAACCAATTTCTTGATGCAATGGTCTCTATTTCGTCCTTCCACCTTGCTTTTGGACGGCCTCTGTTTCTGTGCCCATGAGGTCCGCCCCACATAGTCACGATCTTCGTCCACCTGTTGTCAGTGAAGCGTGCCACGTGACCCGCCCACCTCCATTTCAGACCTCGTGCGAAGGACAAGGCGTCTATCACGCCAGTCTGTTTTCTGATTTTTCTGTGGCGGACTCTGTCCTTCAATTTGATTTTTAGTAGGCTGCGTTCCAAAGCTCTTTGACAAGATGTTAGCTTTCTGTTGGTTGTTGAATCAAATATCCAAGTTTGGCAACCATATGTGAGGCAGGGTAAGAGGCATGAGTCCATTACTTTCTTTTTTAATTTTAAGTCCATGTTAGATTTCATAACTTCTTTATAGCCCCAAAACTTTGTCCATGTGATTGATATACGCCTGTCTATTTCTTCTAAGTTGTTATTTTTGCGAAAGGATACTTGCTTGCCGAGATAAATATATTCTTCTACATAATCTATCAAGTTATTATTTATTAGAATGGGCGTTCTGTGGTGATTTGACATGACCTTCGTTTTTGAGAGGTTCATTTCCAGGCCGACGCTTGAGCTTGCGTTATCAAGTTCTGACATCATGGATTGGAGCTCAATGGGGCTCTCTGAAAACAACACAATGTCGTCTGCAAAGCATAGATGGTGGAGGCGCTCTCTGCCAATTCGTAACCCTTTTTTGTCCCAAGATAGATTTTTCATAGTGTTTTGGAGGACTGATATGAATAATTTAGGTGACAGTGGATCGCCCTGTCTAAGTGCCCTGTGAAAGGTGGAAAGATACCAGTGATAAAAGACCATTATAATACCCTGTATTATAATGGTCTTCTCACCATTTTAATACAGGTCTCTTTATAACAAGAGTTGCAAATGACAGAAGACAGTGGAAGTCCTTGGAGGAGGCCTATGCCAAAAGGCACACTGAAATTAGGGATATATTGTAGTTTAATTGAAAGAATATTAATGACTTATTGTAAATTTACTAATTTCAGAATAAAGGGCTTTATTATTTATTATAACAAGAGTGAATAGGCTGTTACACCTGTCACTACACCAGTGGGCTACATTTTCAATTCCACAGATGATGACTATTAGGTGAGATTAAGGACAATCGTCGGGCTGTTTTGTACAAAAACAAATCATTTCTTATTATTCTTGTTCCAGAGGTAAATTAGTAATTTAATGTATATATTCGAATTGTTTACCTCTTCACTATCGAACTGTTCTGTACCGCCCATGAGCTCCTCGATGCGGCTCGTCACGGACTCCGGGAAGCTGATCTGCACCTCGGGGCCCGCATCCTTGTCGTCCAATAGCCCATCCAACTCCATATTTAACGGAAAATTGAGGAAAATCTGCTGAAATCACCCGTCTCCAACTCCTCAAAATATTAGCTGTCATGTCATGTCAAACAAAGCAAACGTCACTTTTTCGTTTCGATATGCGAGTGGAAGTTTCTTATAAGAAATTAGAATATTTGTTTAAATTTTGTCATTATTTAAACTTCGGACAAGCTATCGTATAATTATGATAGAACTTCACTTCAGGTAAGTTCGTTTAATCATTAATAATATTGATAATATATTTTTTATATAACATGTTTTTTTTATGTGTTCTGCACACAGACAACCCCCCTGTGGTTCTGCATCGCAATGGCCGTTACTAATGTTACTATTAGTCGTCTGCAAAATTGCATAGTCAAATAATGAAACGCAAAAGTGACAGTTTAGAAACATTTTTCGGATATCTTTAACTATTGTACTTGACGGTCAAATGGTATAAAAAAATATGTGTTTCTTGCCAAAAGCAATCCGGGATATTACTGTTAGAACTCAAACCTTATAGATTGAAAATTCATTATTCAAATGAATTCGTTTTGTCTTTGTAATACACACATATCTCTACAACTCATGCTACAAAAATGTATTTAAACTGAATAAAACACCTCAATGCGAAGTGACGGATGGCGGTCGGGCGACCGTGTATTGTTTTCAGTTTTTATTTGTGCTCGCTTCGTAGCTGTTGTGACCCGAGCCGCAATGCCGTGCCTCGCGACCTAAACAAACAAACCCTCGTGTTGTTGTATTAAGTTTGTTATTGAGTGAAGTGCAGTGAGTGACCATGGCTCGTTTAACTGAAGAGATGGTGATTGCTCGTTCCAAACAGTCGGATCTGTCGTCTATAAGGAAGCTGAACTGCTGGTGAGTAGGGTGTTATTAAGGGCACGGCGTGGATAATTGGCGTTCCGCTCGCCGAGTCTGGTGATAGCTGACAGATAGAGTACTTTGTACGTTATAAGTTCTTGAACCTGACTTTAGCGACACTGCTTTAAACAGCTGTTCCATTGCGAGGTTCCGGCTGTAAGGCGCTTGCCAATGCCCAACGTTCAATGTAGAAAAAAATATTAAAAACATATGTTTATGGTCAGTTATTGACCAAGGCCAGCTATAAATTAAGAAAAAACTCTACTTTTGTTTTTAATCATTGTATGCAATTGATGCATTGTGATGAGGACTTTATACATTTAGAAAAAATATATATTTTTTAATAAATTCTTGTGTTTGTTAATCCAATAAGAGTCTAATTCGATTGTTTGCAGGTGACTCATAGTGTGTGCTTGTGATAAAACCATTTCCATTTATGGGGCTTGGTGTAATCTGTTATTTTTATCTGTGTTTTCATTCTCAAACTGACCTTTAATTATTTTAGACCAAGCTTTGTCAATGTCAATGAGCACTTATTCTAAACATTGACGTATTAATTACATGGACACACAATCCGACGGAAAAAATGGCACCCTTCCAACTAATGCAAAATCACAAATCGCATTAGTTGGGCGATCAGTCTCGTTCAGACCGTGACACGTGACGGGTCTCAAAAATGACTTAATTTTCAGTGAAAAATTGCAGAAATAACAGCTATAAAATAAAGAAAAAGGTCGGAATATTCTTTTTTACGCAGATTCTATTGATTAATTAACGAATCCTATGTAAAATCATAGCATATTTTAGATTAGAATTATTAACTTTGTCCCTACAAAATGCACCTCATCACAGAACAAAAATCTAAGGAGTCGCTATAGTTATATATTTTATTAATTAATAAAGGAGTGCAATAAATAATTATCCTATTTTTTTTATTAAGATTCCCACGCGATCTTAAACAACGTTAAAAATTGAGGTCACGTTTAGTAAGAGACAGACGTCAAGAATAATTTCAGCCAAATAATTCGTCTCTCGTGTGTTCGTTTGGCATAATCATATATATATATTTTTTTATGTTTAATCAAACGAAGCGTAAAAGTCTTTCACTCAACACAGCTTTAATATCTCAATAAAAACGTAAAAAAATGTCAATGTATACAAAAGAAGCGTAAAATGGTTATGTAGTGTTTGTGGTAGTAGGTATCTATACCTAAATAGATATACACTGTCTCAGGCGCTCGTCACATAGGATGCTGCGTTTAGTTACACGCGGTTTAGGGCGAGAGTGGACGCATGACATTGCTATGTGTGCGGCGGCGAGTGAGCCAGTGTTATGAACATATGCCTTTTACAGGCAGATCCTACAGGTTACATTAATAAATTAAAAAAAAAGTGTGCGTGTCAGCTCCGACGCACGACTGGAGTTTACTCTTCAGGCCAGGCGCGCACCACGATTTTTTTTAGTCGCGCGATAATTTTGTCGCAGAAATAAGCGTACTTATGGGTTTATGAAAATCGTGGTGCGCGCACTCTCATATAAATAAACCCATAGACGCTGACGGAACAATTCTACGGGTATGGCTACGCCGGGATTAAGAGCCGTCCAGGCCGTCAAAGCATCGGAGGCGTAAGGAATGATAGCCTTGTCACCATCTAAAGATAAAATTTGAGTGACAAGGTCCACCACCCCACACGCCGAAGCCAGAAAGGCCGGGAGGCTCACATCTCGCGCGCGACGCACGCCCAAACCACCAGTTCGAATCGGCAGAGAAGCCTGGTCCCATTGACCTTGGTTAAGGGAGACGTTCAGCATCTTTTCCAAACTCTCCTTCAACACGAAGTCAAAGGAGTCTGTCTGGACAGGGTGCAGCCAGGCTGGCACGGTGCGCAAGAAATATGTCAGCTTAGGCACGGCAAAGCAAACTCGCAACATAACGAGGGCTACGTGAGCCGAAAGTTCATTCAACCTCTGCGCAGCCATCAGCAGAAGCAGCTTTCTCTCCTCGAAGGCTTCAGGAATGGCTTCCGGGAATATTGGGGACCCCAAGAGGTTAAAAGATCTCGCCGACAACACTTTCAGTCCGGGGAGCAGAGCACTGAATAAGGGGAAAGAATCGTGTGAGTTGGTACTGCAGGGGAAAAATTCGCATTTGCTGAAATTAATATCTAAACCCAGAGCTTTTAAACGAGGCAGGAGCATGAGCAAGTCTTGTTCCACTTCTTCAGGTTTACCACCTAGGGTACCGTCATCTAGGTACCAGATATTCAATGGGGATTTAACCTCTGAAATTACCTTTTGTATGGCCAGACAGAAAACTAAAGGGCCTAGCGGATCCCCCTGCTGTGCACCAACTTGGGAAAGAACAAGAGGACCATTGTAGAAAGATTAGAAGCGGAAGAATATACTTGGAAAAGGAAGGGGTAGAGTGATGGCACTTTATCCTTCACTTCGGACAGTAAAACATCACGCTCCACTGAGTTAAATGCGTTTTTTAAATCAATTTTAATTAAAACGGATTCGTATAGTTTTTGGTATCTACCGAAAAAGCCCGCGTAGCGTGAATTGCAGCCTCGCAGCCCAATCTTGTGCCAAACCCTAATTGGCAAGGTTGCAGATAAGCTGCCATTTCTTCTCTCACTGCACGGCATCCTAGCTTTGCCGCTAAGCGGCGGAAAGCGCTGCCTATGGCAATGGGTCTTATACCACCGTCTTTTTTTGACAGCGCACATAAGGAAGCACCATAAATATAGGGGGCAAACTTCAGGGTTTAATTGACCACTGAGCAAAAAATTACAAAGCTTGGCCAGATGTTCCAGGAGCCGAAAACCGGCGCCTCCCGCAGATGCAGACGTAACCTCCTTAAGATGAACAGGGCGGATACCATCCAAACCGGCGGCCGAACTATTGTTGAAAGAGCTGAGTGCCTGCACCACTTCCTCCGGCTTAACAGTTAAGGCAGAAATAGATATGTCAGGTTCCGGTGGAAGTACCAGCGGCCGGGACGGGGCTGGATGCTTCGACTGCAGCGTAGCTAAAGTCTCAGGGCTCGACGGCGCCACGCCTTCATCCGACATAAGCACTCGCACTGCACCTCAGAGATCCCCTTCATGTACTTTACGCTCAATTGTCTTCAGTATGGAGTGTGATCTCAAAGGCGTGGTCTCTGCACCGATGTTCCCACTGATATCAAAAGAAGCAGAGTTAATATTTCTCTTAACCTTCGTGGTTAAATTGCCTGTGGCCGACGCTTCAGGCGATTTGAGTGCGGAATAGGCAAAAGACAGTAAACTAAACCATTCGAGAGTGCCATTGGAGTCGATACACTTATCAATGAGGTCGCTCAATTTGGCCGCTGCCAAGTTTCGCGCCCCTTTGGGGATATGCCGTAACACACGTACTGACTGCTTTAACGTAGCTAGATCACCAAAATCTAGATGAATGGGGTTGTTACCATGAGCTTGCTGTGAAACCGACAGTCTAGGGTTGGAAGGGATGACTTGGGGAAAATGTTTATGCATGCGCCCTATATGCACTTTAAGTCCATGAGGGGTAAAAGTTCGAGTTGAGTTGGGACAATGGGGACAGCGCAAGGATGAAGAAGGATCACTCATATTTATAACTAACACTTACAAATAAAAGTAAAAAATACAAGCAATTATAATAAAAAAAGATACAATTTAAAAGCCAACATCAATAACATAACAATTTCAATTTAAACTTCATAGCTTCTTGTCGGTCGGCAAGACTCCCGTCTAGAAAATGAATGGCTCGGTTGTGTTGGATCCTTGATTTATGTATGTGTATTTATCCTGGAAAGTTTCACGAAATCAAAACCATTCTGCGGCTGAATGCAGGAAAATGAGAGCAGTGGTGATGGAAAAGTATTCACGCCTTCTCTATTTCTAAGCTTAAAGCTGAGTCACAATTAAAGCGGTCTCTCTCTCTACAGCAAGACGTCTTCTTCGATCTTAGCACCATACAAGCACGGCTTAAACACCAAGAAAACAGGGTCTTTGCATTGCACGTTATAAAAGTTGTAATCTTGGATATCACAAAAATTCGTTAGGTTTGTTTGGGAGCTGAAACGAACACGTATCTTTTAGCCGATTGTGTGACGGGCGCTATTGTTTCAAAAACAGCACATTTTACCCGTTAAGCGTAGATTTGATTAAATTTTATTTTATTTATAAAATTTTGTTGACACTCGACATGAAGTTGACATTGACAATTTTATAGTTTGTTTATTTAAAAAGTCGTATCTCAGTATACGATCGGGGTAAAAATAAGACTTCTTAATTTAGCAGGTTATGCGTTAAGCGTTATAGACTAAGATCCCGATATAAAACGACCTTCACCGAGATGTTTATTTGATGAATGTATTTTATATTTAGTTTAATATGTCAATAAATATATTGCATATGGGTTGCCTAACAATTTTTAGTCCAGGGTATGTTTAGTAAAAAATAAAAATATTTTTTTTTTAACATTTCACCGATTTGATTATTAGATAAATTCATAATTAAATAATCTTTAATTTTGTTCAGTTTCAATTCAATAATCAGACCGTTGCAAAATGCTAGTAGGTATAGATTTACCTGTTTATACCTGGCTACCCGATAGTTGTGACGGGAAAAGAATAGGCAACCTAACGTTTGCATATTATATGGGCTTCATACTTTCGATTGGTATAGAATTTATCTAATATTAATCAAACCGGTGAAATGTTTAAAACATTTTTTTTTATTATTAATTAAACATACCCTGGACTAAAATTTGTTAGGCAACCCATATGCAATATTATTATTGACATATTAAATTAAATATAAAATACATTTCATCAAATAAACATCTCAGTGAAGGTCATTTTATATCGGAATCTTAGTCTATAACGCTTAACGCATAACCTGCTAAATTAAGAAGTCGTATTTTTACCCCGATCGTATACTGAGATACGACTTTTTAAATTAGCACGGCAGATACGTTCGATTTTATACCCCATATTTTTTATACCCCGGGCTTATATATGAAAATCGATTCTTAAGGAGTAAACTCCAAAAAAAATTGCTCTGTTGTCATTGTTTTATTTTGTCTCAGAGTCTAGACACTGTCAGTTTAAACCTTTGAACGCCAAGAACACCTAAAGGCAATGTGTGCTGCCGTGCATACTACGCCACCGACTTTTACGCCACGCCATCAAACTTTAAAGGGTTAAAAATGTTAATATTTTGCACTTGCCTTACTCTAATTTCACATACTAGAACAAGATGAGTTGAGAAATCATAATGTCATTATTACTGATCCCTTCTATGCAGTGTCGGGACCCTTTTATGCAGTTGTTAAATAAAAACGTAACTTAATTTGTTATTAACAATTTACGAGATTATTTAGTTCAAATAACAAATATATTTTAATACCTAAATGAAATAATAATGAAAATATTTTTAGTATGTAAAACTATTAAAATCTGCTCCATTCGTGCCATGTTCCAAGTTTGACAAGAGACATGAGTCAGAATACGCTAAAAAAGTTAATTTACACGAAAAATATTTGTGGTAATAAGTACGTAAGCCAATTTGACACTTAAACGTTTGAGTAAAGAGTTATTTTGTACGAAGTAATTATGTTGTTGTAAATTATAAATAAGCGTTATTGGCATCTACTTGAACATGACAGCAGTGCCACTTTTTTCGACAATTTTGTTCGGGTCTGTGGCTCTATTATAAATAATACCTCAATGATTCTAAATGAAAAAGTCTGCCAGCACATTTCTTTTTATACTTTTTCATAACTTTAAAATGGAATGTTCATTAAACTGCTTTTTACTAGCAACATGAGATTGAGTAACAGCATTGCTTAAATTGCATTTGTTTCTTTAAATTTATAGTTTTACAGAATTGCTATTTACATTTGTTTTTAATTTGTTAAAAGGGCTTTGTTGCTCTGCGACCAGATCACCCAGTAACATCAATATACTTGAGAGAAATGTGGGATGGAGTTGGTAGGGAAACCAAAATGGTTTTAAAAGTACCTATGATTTTTTTTATTTTTTGCACTTATAAATTTGACTCAAAAATATCAAATAACCTTTGGTTTTTGTTTTATGTTAAGGATGAATGTGAATGGAAATAGAAGAAGAGAAAGATCAAAGAAAAGAGATGGATTGTGTGAGAGATGATATGGAGAAGGAATTAATTGACGAGATGACAAATACCATGCATAAATGGGATAAGTTCATGAGAATGATGATTTTTTAAAAACCCTGAAATATGTCTATAGGACATTTAGTTAAGGCACAATAACCATTAACATTTTTTTTACAACTTCACACCAGTGTATAAGATTCAAAATTGTTTAATATACTTAAATAAATAGGTAAAATTGAGAATGTACATTAAAAATACATTGCCATCAATTTAAAATAACTTTAACACTTAACACTAAACAAAAAAGGCACAATGCTTATAAGCTCAGTGTGCCTTCCTACATGTTGCGATTGTTTTTGGATGATAATATGTGGCCAAATGGCATTTCGTTTAGAAAGTTTATTCATTTTAGACCTAAGAATAAGGAAGAAATCTCGAACTTTAAACTATAATGGATAATTCTAACCTCCAAAAAAAACTTCATGACACTGTTTTAGTGTCTTACAACTGTAAATCTATCAAACGGTCGCTTGAAGGTGTAAGGTCACTCTGCAAAATAGCTGACATCATAGCTATTCAGGAAACGTGGCTCCTATCGAGTGAATTAACATATCTCAATAACATTGACGAAGATTTTGGTGTAACGGGAACATCGGCGGTCGACTCCTCTAAGGGTATGCTGATAGGAAGACCACACGGAGGGGTAGCCCTTCTTTTCAGGAAAAGTGTTTTTCAGTGCGTGACGGTGGTACCTTGCGTTAATCCGCGTATTGCCGCAATCAAGGTGTCGTTGTGTGACAAAACCGTGTTAATAATGACTGTATATATGCCCGTTAACTGTATTGACAACCTAACTGAATTTACTGATTGTCTGGGTCAGTTAAATGCTATAATCGAAGACAGTGGTATTGAAAGTGTGATAGTTTTAGGAGATTTTAACTCGCACCCGAACGAGTTATTCTATACCGAGCTGATAAGTTTTTGTGACGAGCAGGAGTGGATATGTGCAGATGTTAGAAAACTAGGGGTAGACTCTCAAGTGTTTACGTTTATTAGTGATGCTCACGGTAGTAAACGATGGCTAGATCATTGCATTGTTACAGAGTCAGCCTGGTCACTTGTAACTGAATGTTATGTAAAACACGATGTGTTTTGGTCTGACCACTTTCCCTTGTTCATGCACTGTAACTTTAATGTAGCTCGAAATATGGTTGTTTATCGGTCGCCTGAGACCAATAAAATACGCTGGGGTGTAAGAACGCCTGAGCAAATTGAAAATTATTATAAATTATGTAATGATACTTTAAGGGATATCGATATGCCAGTAGATTTAATTAAGTGTTGCGGAAAGTTTTGTAATGAGCCTCACCATAAAAATATAATAAATAATATTTATGAAGATATTGTTTCTTGTTTGTGTTTGGCTTCCAGTTGTACATATCATAGTAAATGTAAAAAAAAACAGCCGAACAGGAAATGCGTTGCTGGCTGGAATAAGCATGTAGGCGATGCTCACATGGAGGCTAAGGCGAAGTTCAGGCTATGGGAGTGGCATGGATGCCCATCGTCTGGTCGTGTCTACGAGGAAATGTTCGCAGCGAAAAAAGTGTTTAAAGGTAGGCTTAAATGGTGCCAGAATCATCAGGACCAAATAATAATGGACAAACTTGCTTCTCATCACTCCAATTATGATTTTAGTAGTTTTTGGAAACATACCAACAGGTTAAACACATCGCATAATCTCCCTGTGAGCGTCGAGGGCGTGGCTGAGGGGCAGGATATAGCAAACCTTTTTAAAGACCATTTTGCTGTCAAGTCTCCTCTGGGGCGGGCGCGCGGTGACGTTATTGAGCCCCCTCATGGAGCGGTTCCCAGTCTGATTAAAGCGGCTGATATTCGTGACGCATTGCGACGAATGAAAAAAGGGAAATCGCCGGGCCATGATGGGCTCAGTATCGAGCACTTACGACACGCGGGAGAGCACTTGCCCAGAGTGCTGGCTTTGCTATATAACCTGTGTCTCAACCATTCCTACCTGCCGCCATCACTCATGCGTACCTTAGTGGTGCCTATTGTAAAAAATAAAACAGGTGATGTATCAGACAAGTCGAATTATAGGCCCATTTCGCTTGCAACTATCGTAGCGAAGGTGCTTGATAGCGTGCTCAATACACGTCTAGACGAGTACGTGCAACTGCACGACGCTCAGTTCGGCTTTCGACCTGGGTTGTCCACTGAAAGTGCCATTGTGGTGTTGAAGCATGCTGTCAAGTATTACACGGAGAGGAAGACGTCGGTATTTGGTTGTTTCCTAGACCTCTCAAAGGCATTCGACTTAGTCTCGTACGACATCTTGTGGGCCAAACTGAAGTCAACCGGATTGCCAGTAGACCTTTTATTAATTTTTCAGCATTGGTATGGTAATCAGATCAATGTTGTGAAGTGGGCGAATGCACTGTCCTCACCGTATGTACTCGAGTGCGGAGTAAGGCAAGGGGGGCTAACATCGCCCAAGCTATTTAATTTATATATGAATGCACTGATCGAGGAGCTAAGCGGCGCGCATGCAGGTTGTTTTATAGATGGGATTAGCCACAACAACATTAGTTACGCCGACGACATGGCGCTGCTAGCGCCGTCGGTCGGTGCACTCAATGAATTAATTAGCATTTGCGAAAAATATGCTATCGCTCACGGGCTCGTGTACAATGCGAAGAAGACAGTGTATATGGTATTTAGGGCTCCGGGCATGGAAGCCCCGGATGTATCACTTCCGGTCTTGTTAAACGGGGCTCCAGTCAGCAGAGTCAGCCAGTTCAAATATCTAGGCCACTATTTGTCTGACAACTTCAAGGACGATGTGGATGTCGAGCGGGAACGCAGGGCGCTGGCGGTTCGAGCGAACATGCTGGCTCGCAGATTCGCTCGGTGTACGGCTGCAGTCAAAATAACTCTTTTTAGAGCATACTGCACGTCGCTGTACTCGGGTGCTCTGTGGGTGAACTGTTCGCAACGGTCGCTCAGCTCTCTGCGCGTCCAATATAATAACGCCTTCAGGGCGCTGTTGGGGCTGCCACGATTCTGCAGCGCGTCCGCCATGTTTGCTGAAGCTCGAGTGGACAGTTTTTCTGCTGTACTGCGTAAAAAGATGGCATCTCTTTTGATCAGAATACGTGGCAGCTCAAACAGCCTCCTGAAGACCATTGCTGTAAGAGGTGAGTGCTCAATAATGCAACACTTAATTAAAAATACAATGTCGTTAGCTAAATTTGAATACTAACATAGTTATAAGTAAAATACTAACAAAATGTGGATCTCGTTGTCTGAATAAATAAAGTTTATTATTATTATTATAAGCTTACGCCACATTAGTATTTACGTCTTTTGTATAATAACTTATTGCAAAATCTCATTGTTGAATAATGCAAATACCAGATGGATTATATGTGGATCTCAAATAGTATTGTGTAAGACTTTCACTTTCTGCTCAGACGGATAGGCTGGGAGCCTCACACTAGTTTAGCAACATCATTGAATAAATAAATAAATAATGGACTATGTGACACAAATTCATCTAGTCCCACAGTAAGGTGCAGTAGGCTTGTCTGATGGGTGCTAGATGACAATACACATACAAATTACATACATAGAATGTCCATGCCTCAGGAACAAATATTCAAGTAAATATAAACAAATATTCAACTATTTGAGAGAGAATTTGCAGTATGTCCAAAATTTGAAAATAATTTTATGTCACACTGGCAGAAGTGGATAATGACCTAACATTACAAGTATAAGGTTGTTTATCACTTAACCCATTTGATAATCTATAGAATAGCCCTCTTTTCCATCAGAGGAGGCTTGAGCCCAACAGTGAGACATAATAACAAGTGACCTTGACACGCGACAAATACTACCTGTCACTTTCCTTTCAATACCATGCGAGCAAGACAGTAGATGCTGACTCGCGCGACAAACGAAGTCGCGGAAAGATATGTATGTAATGATAGCCCTGCTGATGATGATGACGTATTATTGCTTCGAACATTATCATTAGACTTGAAGATAGGTTAGTTGAAATAAGTTGAGAGGAGCTCAACTTATTTCAACTATCCTATAGATATTTCCATTGTACCAATAGAAATATCTGTCTCAAGTATTCTAGGTTCTACAATTTCACGTGCGTTACCTTCATTCTTGATTATTACCGAGCGTTACCAGTTCACGATTGTTACTGGACAATTTTTAGCGGTCATAGCCTCGTATTACATTTTTTATTTTTCATGTGGAAATACCACATTTTTATTTTTATAAATAAGATTTGGTGTGATTGGCGTAGCGATCTAATAGCTCAGTTGGGAGAGCAATGCGCCGGTAACGCAGAGGTCGCAGGTTCAAGCCCTGCTTAGATTGTAGTGGATCGCATTCAATTTTTCTTTCTTAATTATTTTTTTTGTTTTTCTTATGAATTTATTATATCACGAGTTTATTATATCACGAGAACGGCCCGATATGTTTCGAAGGAGCTCCTCATCAGGGAAAGCTAGAAATAAAGCCCCAGACGAGTTCGAAACATATCGGCCCGCTTTTCCTTTGTTAGATGACATTGCTAAACTCGCGTTCGCCTCACGGACTGTTGGTTAAAGTGGATATTTATTAGTTTGCAGAACGGTAAACATGTTTATCGATGACTACTAGAGTTGACAGTTAGCGCGCCTCCATTAGAAAGTTAGACTCGGATTTATAATGATTGTGCGATAAGATGTAACGCTGATTCTTGCTTCCTGATTCTTGGTAAAAAAGCGACTGGTAGCATTCGTTCATAATCATAATCCCGCATGGTCCACATGCATGTACTAGAGATGTGTTATTTCCGAATTTCGGAAACAGTCTTCATTGTGTATGAGAAATGAGGAAAGTTTCGGAAATGACACATCACTACACGCTGCCGTGCTGTAAAAGGCGACTTTTTTGCTATGAAGCTCTATACAAAAATAGTACATTACATCAGAGGCCGGGAAAATGAGGATTTCCGGCCAAGTAGGTATATACGGCCGAGCGAGCGTGCGAGCGAGGCCGGATAGTGATACGAGGCCGGGAATCCGATTCACGACGAGGCATGTATAGTGCTTTTCTCAAACATACAATGAAATAAAAAAATATACTTCAAAGAATAACACTTAATATTGTTTGTCCGATATTTTCCGAATTTGACCGAATTTTAAAAATCCGATTTCAGATTCTGACTCAGGAGCCCCAAAAACCCCCGGATACCGAATTTCAGCCTCCTAGGACAAATTTGAAATTTTCTCCATACAAATCGTTTTTTTTTTTTCGATATTTTCCGAATTTGACCGAATTTTCGGACAAGATTTCAGATTCATATTTTTGAGCCCCGAGAGCCCCCCGATACCGAATTTGACCGAATTTAAAAAATCCGATTTCAGATTCTGACTCAGGAGCCCCAAAAACCCCCGGATACCGAATTTCAGCCTCCTAGGACAAATTTGAAATTTTCTCCATACAAATCGTTTTTTTTTTTTCGATATTTTCCGAGTTTGACCGAATTTTCGGACAAGATTTCAGATTCATATTTTTGAGCCCCGAGAGCCCCCCGATACCGAATTTGACCGAATTTAAAAAATCCGATTTCAGATTCTGACTCAGGAGCCCCAAAAACCCCCGGATACCGAATTTCAGCCTCCTAGGACCAATTTGAAATTTTCTCCATACAAATCGTTTTTTTTCGACATTTTCCGAATTAGACCGAATTTACGGACAAGATTTCAGAATCATATTTTTGAGCCCCGAGAGCCCCCGATACCGAGTTTTAGCCGCCTAGCACCAATTTGAAATTTTGAAAAAAAAAAAGTCGCCATCTTGAATTTTTTTTTCCACAAGTGTCTAACAACCAACCTTTAAAAACAAAACCTGCTTTTTGTCAAACCAGCCAGCTGTGTGAATGACCTTGTTGTTGAAACCAAAAAAAAGTTACTTTGCAGGCCTAGGCCTGAAAAGCAGTATGAAATCCCTTTACAGTCCTCTCGAGTTGTTGCGCCCAAAAACCGATACTTCCGAGCCTATTATAAGGAACGCAAAGACAATATTTCATTGCATGTTTGAGAAAAGGTATTTTTTACCTTAGCGCGGCAGCGTGTATCTCGTTGCTATGCTATGGTATAAAGCAATATTTAGGCTGACACTCGACAGAAACGGAACGGTGTAGATGTGTAAAATGGACCAATCAAATTCTTTACATTTAAGAGGCCCTTATTCCTATTAAAATGCTGATTTTAGACATTTTTCTCTATTATGAAACATGTTTCTTAGCATATTATTGATGTTACTACCTGGAACAGGGCTATTGTAATTAACTGGTATATATTGGAATAAAACTATTCGAAATAGAAAAAATTCACGCGGAAAATTACTTTTTTCGACTTATTTTCGACTGCACTGCACGCAATGAAATAGCTATGTTACCAGTCCTAGAACTCGAAGAAAAGGATCATTTACTTCAAAAAGTTGGTCGATATTATCAATATATTTGTCATAATATGAAAAAAATAATTGTTAAAAGGAATAAGACCTCTTAAGTCCGTTTTGGGGATAGAACCCTAAAAAAACGGATTCCGTACCTAATCAATAGTTTACCGGAAGAAATACGACGAGAGCCAAACAAAAATAAATTCAAGAGAATGTAAAAAAAACACTTTTTCACATTACTACCGTAATACATAATTTGTACCTAAATAGAGATTCCCAACCAAAGATCACAGTCAAACCAGTCACTGGTTTTGTCGGACAATGTATTTAAGAAAATTGTAAAGTTCCTAATAATTAAATAAATAATAATAATATTTCGGGCTTCACGAAGACGCAGTCTGATTGCTTCGTTTTCATATGATTTGTTATGTGTTGTCATACGTGTGCGTGTGTGCATAAGTATAATGGTACGATTATGATATATTCGTTTACACATCATTGTGTCTTCGTAGTTGATATTGGTGCGATGTACGATGCCATTGTTACTTTATCTTTGCGTATACGCATTATACCTATATCATCCTGTTGTTATGACCATGTTGTGATTATGTGTGTTGTTTTCTGTCTACTCCTCACTACTAGTAGTCGGACTTTGTAGTATAACCCGCTAATGGGATTATCTCCGCGCCACAAGAGTAATACATTGTGTGTTGTTAAAATATTATTTACTCGTAATAGGTATGACTACATTTTAGTTGAAGATGTCAATCGATAATTTTTTTTATTGGGATCAAAGCCCAGGGGTTAGAGCACTACTCCGGATATGGAGAGGTCCTGGGCTCGATTCACTCCTCAAGCTATACGCGTTTTTAAATAAAACAATTTAAAGGGATTATATCTCGTATATTCATTACTAGCGACCCGGCTTCGCACGGGTGCAATGCTGATAAATTATGCATGTATTATACATATTAACCTTCCTCTTGGATCACTCTATCTATTAAAAAAAAACACATCAAAATCCGTTGCGTAGTTTTAAAGATCTAAGCATACATTCTATTCTATTTTTTTTTTTTAACGGCAACCGGTCACAGTTAAGCGACCATTGTCAATGTCTCGTTGCCAATCGCACTCGGCGACTAGATAGAGGATTGATACCACGTTGTACGGTGAGTTGATAAAATCGTGCTTTTTGTAAAGTGATAGCGATTTACAAAAAACCACACGGACTATCGGGTCTTGACCCAGGAAGGGCTATGTACGCTTCAAGTTGAATTCTTCATTAGCTATTCACACATTCGTTTGATCACTGCACAATACGCTATCAATACTACACATTGAACGACAAAAATGAATAAATAACGAACAACAAAACCTAAACGCATGCGGCCATCTTAAGTCACGGACCGGAAGTCCGATCTAAGCATACATAGGGACAGACAGACAGACAGCAGGAAGCGACTTTGTTTTATACTATGTAGTGATTAGCGCCTCTGACGTTTCGGTAGCTTTCCAGTTACCGTTGTCAACCTTTTACAGTAACCGGTGTCAGCCTTGACAACGCAACGCAACGCGGAGAGCTTCCGAAACGTCAGGGAGGCTCAAATAATGAATATACGCGATAAACTCCGTTTTTTTTTTCTTTTTTATAACGGCACAACATAGTGGCTCCACTTCGCCTGATGGTAAGCAAAAAGGGGAGCCCAAGTCGCAATGGCAACTGAAGCCAAGTCAGTTGACACTGCCGTGCTGGCCCAAGAGATGGTTCTTCACGCTTCGTTTGAAGGGTCCCAAGTTATAAGAAAAAAATGAATGTTAAATGTTTTTATTTAAATGTGTGACAGTCGTGGAACCGAAGGAAATATGCTATACGCGTCTTTGTTTCTTCACAGATTCTCATTTCTAGCCAAACTGGTTTACATCCTGCTGTGCATCATAAACTCAATACAATAACACTAATTGCCTATGAATGTGGGAATCCAATCTAAACCTATCACAACTGACAAATAAAACTACAGCTTACGCCTTTATCAGATAAGGTCTATAATAATATAGGTGGCTCCGAGGTTAAGTATTAATAGACATTATAATTTACATTAATGATCAAGTTATTGTTGTTTATATTCTTGATGAATACGGAATGTTTTTAATTATAACTTAGGCTATTTGTTTCATTTCTTGGAGATATAACTTTTCAAAAAACTAAATATGAATAAGCGTTTAATTTTTTCATTCTCAAAATTATTTTTCATGCTTATCTTACTCAGAATCATTTGTAGTTTCAAACCCCATACAAGAAAAAAGTACCATAGAAAAGAGCATGCAGTTTTATTGGAAAACGCTGGAATTAGGAGTAATCTGGGATGCCGTGGGGGCCTACTAACGTGACTGTATATTTCCATCCAGTATGTAAGTGATGTCGGTTCTAGTCCAGCCGGCAAGGTGGTACCCGACGGTGGTCGTTTCGTGGTGTTTACTGTTTGATCTTTGTATCATATCATTATGAACCACACACTGTCGTCTCCTGACAAATGTCACGAACATGAAATAGGCGTATATTCATCACGGACATCAGACTTTTGTCGCAATGGACAAACAGCCACTTGACGTCAGGACTTGTTATGTTTAATCCTGTAGTTTGAAGTAAAATTAGCAACTTTAGCGGCTAGCTCTTAATTTAGGCAAAGCCGACATGTGTTGTAACTTGTAACTATATGCAAGTCCGGTGGCAGTAGGGTTGTCACTTCGGTACATGTGAGTTACGCGTCGCGTTCATGACTCGTAAGTACTTTGCTACTCGCATACCCTTATCAGCTGGCTTCTAATGTAGGAAAAGCTGGTACATCGCTGGCTCAATATTACAGGGTTCTAAGTTTCACTTTTGACGAGTTCAAATTTGAACATTGTTATAATGATTTTTACCACTCTGAAAATGTCAGTAGCAGTAGGGTTGTCACTTTAGCACATGTTGCCTGATGAAGCGATGACTGATGACAATCAAAACTCACTAAAATTTCTGTCACTGCTCTTCAAAACCTCGTATCTTGTAAGTAAATTGACACCGATATACGAGCTTTGTTTTAAGTAGGTATTTGTTACTTAGTGAGCTTTGGTTGTCAACAGACGATGTCATGTCTGATACTGTTGTTTATAGTAATATAGCAACTGCAACCTTCGTGAGTCACGCGTCCATGACTCGCATACACTTAGCGGCTAGCTCCTAATGTGGGCAAAGCCGACGTGTGTTGTAACCATATGCAAGGCTGGCAGTAGGGTTATCACCTCAGTACATGACATGTCTGATACTGTTGTTTATAGTAATATTAACAACTGCACCCTTCGTGAGTCACGCGTCCATGACTCGCATACACTTAGCGGCTAGCTCCTAATGTGGGCAAAGCCGACATGTGTTGTAACCATATGCAAGGTCGGTGGCAGTAGGGTTGTCACTTCAGTCTGCACCCTTCGTGAGTCACGCGTCCATGACTCGCATACACTTAGCGGCTAGCTCCTAATGTGGGCAAAGCCGACATTTGTTGTAACCATATCCAAGGCCGGCAGTAGGGTTGTCACTTCAGTACATGTCGAGTCTGATACTGTTGTTTAAAGTAATATTAACAACTGCACCCTTCGTGAGTCACGCGTCCATGACTCGCATACACTTAGCGGCTAGCTCCTAATGTGGGCAAAGCCGACATTTGTTGTAACCATATCCAAGGCCGGCAGTAGGGTTGTCACTTCAGTACATGTCGAGTCTGATACTGTTGTTTAAAGTAATATTAACAACTGCACCCTTCGTGAGTCACGCATCCATGACTCGCATACACTTAGCGGCTAGCTCCTAATGTGGGCAAAGCCGACATGTGTTGTAACCATATACAAGGCCGGTGGCAGTAGGGTTGTCACTTCAGTACGTAACATGTCTGATACTGTTGTTTATAATAAAATTAACAAGTGCAGATAGAGGCTAGCTCCTAATGTGGGCAACGCCGGAATATTTCAAGGACGATAGCTGTAGGGTTTTCAACTTGTAACTCGAAGCCATCTCAAATTAGTTGGTATAGTTTTGATGGTGCCGGTCCTACAAGTGAAGATTTACTGTCTGTAGTAAGAGCCACTGGAAAAGCTAATTCGTCAGTATAATTACGACTAAGCTACATAATATAAGGCGCTTTATAAGATGACTGATTTGCATTGAGCACGTTTAACGGAACGATTAACGCAAAACTATATACACTGCAGTGTTTCGCCTAAAACCGAGGTAACCTCAAACAGTATAGTAGGAATCCATTTTTCAGGCTGAACTCGCTTTGCTCACTTCGCATTGTTCTAACCCGGGACCCAATAGGATTGTGTGCATTATGACTGCTGCCCCAAACCGCTACTTTGAAATGAGGGTTTAAGTGCTGTTTGTGGCAGCAGTTTATATTGCACACAATGCCATTTGGGTACCATTGTTCGTGAATTAGGCCTTAAAAAGGATTCGATTACAGAAAGCAACAGAAGCTGTCATGACATAGTTTTTTTTTTTAATTTATCTAAACTAAAGAATTCGACAACCCTACGCAAAATGCATATTATGCATGCGGCGCCTAAGCGGTGGGAGGCGGATAAAAGCCCTAGGGCTTAAGGAATGTTACAAATGCTACGATGCGTATGGAACTTGTAAACAGGACACAAGAACAGGTCATCAAATTATGAGGATTCTAAAAAAAGATCATAATCCCTTTAAAACACATATTGAAAAAAAAAAAAAAAATTTTTAATTGTTTTATGTCATATTGAGCTATTTTTTACTAGCTTTTATTTAACTTGCATTGTATGTTTGTTCGGGTGAAATCTTGCAACTCAATTTTGAAGCAGATGTCATCAACCGATTGAGCTGAAATTTTGCATACTTACTTAACTTTGATGACAATACAATAATATGGTACCATGGGGCTGATCTGATGATGGAGCCGGAAGGTGGCCATAGGAACTCTATAATAGAAAAAGCAATCCTACCGAGCTTGGGCTCTTTAGAATCGTCTCAGTGAGCATTTGATGGATATCCAAAGAAAAGTACAGTCGGCTATAAAAGCTTGCCACTAAAATGTCATTTTTGACAGAAGCTTATTTTATTCATGTAACCACAGTATCACTACATAGTATAAAACAATCGCTTCCTGCTGTCTGTCTGTAACTATGTATGCTTAAAAATCCTTAAATCGACGCAACGGATTTTGATGCGGTTTTTGTAATAGATAGTGATTCAAGAGGAAGGTTTATATGTATAATACATTCATAATTTATCAGCATTGCACCCGTGCGAAGCCGGGGCGGATCGCTAGTGGTGTATAATTCAACATCAGTGTACACCCCTTTTCTATTATTTATAGTTATAACTTTCTTCTTGACGCGAACGAAATTGCCGTCTTCTAGTTACTAGTAAACAATATAAGTATCGCGCGCTTTCCTTCGTCCAAAGTCGTTAAACTAAACCTCTAATTACAAGTCATTAAAGTCGGTTAATTAAATGAGAATACCTACTTTGAAGCCGCAAAAATTATCTATACTATTATAAAGTTCTATATTTGTATTGAAAATCAGTTTTCTTTAAATAGGGGTAAAAACGGACCCTATTACTAAAACTGCGTTGTCCGTCCGTCTGTCACCAGGCTGTAACTCATGAACCGTGATAGCTAGACAGTTGAAATTTCCACAGATGTATTTCTGTTGCCGCTATACTAAAAACAGAAATAAATAAATATTTAAGTGTGGGGCTGCCTTACAAAAGACGTGATTTTATTGCTGTTTTTTGCTCGATACCGCCAGGCTTTATCTCATGAACCATGATAGCTAGATAGTTGAAATTTCGACAGATGATGTACGTTATAAAGACAAAAACAGAAAACTAAACAGTTTTTTTTTTTTCGTATGGTAGTCGTCCGACTAGCGCTTGGCCATTTTTAATGATATAAAAACAGAGAAACTGTGTCATGGATATTGCCATTAAATTGGCCTCGTCAAATTCCTACTACGGTATCTCTTATCTCTTAACATGGCTGCGAATTGCCGTGAGTGTTGCTAGCGTAGGATGCTGATGGCTGCCCATGTAGGGCCCAATCGAGTCAGCGAGGCCGCGGGCGAACGAGCGAAGCCAAGAGCCTAACTTACATTGGATTCATAGACAATTCTTAGGTGGTTAAAGGCTCCTTATCCTTTCAAAAATGCTGATTCTTTTAGACATTTTTCTCTATGATCAAACATGTTTCAGAACATATGTATTATCAATGTTACTCCTTAGAACAGGGCCATTGCCATTGATAATTTTTGTTCCAAAAACTATTCGAAATTGACAAAATTCAGGCAGAATACTGTTTTTTTTTCGACTGCACGCAATGATAGTATGAAATAGCTATGTTACTTTTTAGAACTCAGTGAGAAGTATTATTCACTTTAAAAAGTTAGTTGAAATTATCGACATATTTGTCATAATATGAAAAAAATTTTTTAAGAAGGAATGAGGTCTCTTAAACACTTTCACAAACATAGAGAGACGCATTATGAGCAAAATTTTTGAAAGCATTCAAGAGACTGCCATTTTTGGCCACAATACCTCGAACAAACGATTATTTTCACGGATTCCAAATACGTAAGTACTTATATTTTTTACCTTTTTATCACGCGTCTTCGTTCGTACGCGTTTTTTATACTGTAGTCGGGTATAAAGTAACTTTATAACCAGCCCAGCTAACCCTGTACCGAAATTGGTTAACCCTTAATTTGACAATGTTCGCCAGGATGAACACACTCTTTGACCATCTTTTTCTATTTTTTGTCGAACGGGAATTGGTTGCTCTATTCAACCCTAACGAGGCTTGACTTGAACTAGCGACCTTCGTATTTTTTGTCAAATTAAGGGTTAACATTATCCAGCTCCAGCCGTTTCGGCGTGATGAGATGACAATTATGACCAACAGATAGCGCCAGGTTGTCACGGCGCCGTGCGGCCATACAAAACAAATGACGATCCTGCATCACGCTATAAAGATTTTTCCTGAAATCATGACCCCTCCGCAGTAAAATGATTTTGATTTAATTTCATAAAAGTATAGTTATTACCGACGTCAAAAAAACTGCAATTTCTTTATAAACTAAATGATCCGTACCCCGACTTTCCCTAAAATATAAAATATCAATCGGTCACTGACCCGAGACAGAATGGGACCACAAAAAACTTCAATTTACTTACAGCCTATTGCCAAAATGGAAGCGTCACGCTCGACCGTCGACAAAAGCCGTTTCTAAGGGCTTGGTTTGACTAATTTGCTCGGTATTGTTAGAGTAATACTTAGGATTTGGCGCTATTGTGCGGGGGAGGCGGACCTTGAAGCACTTAAAATGGTGTCTTGTTCCAAATTCAAATATACCACAAATACGCCTTAAGGCAGCAGTGCTAGCATATCTTGCCGCGTCTTCACTTGACGCACGACTCAGCGTCATCTGTCATGCTCACACGGCTCGCACGGAAAGTGACAGATAATGATGGTCGCGCGACAAAGAGTCGCGTGTTACAGTTATGCTAGACATGCTGCATTCGGTTCTTAGCGATGGTTTTGTATGGAGTATGTCGCGCGACGCAGTCGCTTGCATATGTTGACCGTCATATGTCCATGGCTATACGCCTTACAACTCGGTCCGGCCCACGGATAGTGGCGACAACTTTCATATGGCAATAATGTGCATACGTCATATATTTGTATTATTAAACGTCACTAGCGATTTGTCATTAACCAAATTCAAAACATTGTTTACCGGAATAGACATTAACCCGTGTCCATAGAAAACTAATTTGCCCTGGTCGGAATTCGAACCCGACACCGCCGGCTCAGTTAGCAGGTGCTGTACACACTGCGCCAAACGCGTCGTCATCGTCAAACCGACAATTATTCGTATTAGTATGTTTATTACGTACCTATCCTTGTAGGTGTGTGGGCGGCGTGGGTTTATATGTAATCAACGACAGTGAATCAGCTATACAAACAGTTAGCGAAGCCTTGCGTCAGATACTCAGAAATTTAGATACGATAAGCTACACCTATTAGTGCGCATAAAAACTAAAACAAGTTAAACATTGATGGATTGGTGAATCGACGGTATTACCTTTATTTTAGACCTGATACTGTATGGTAAGTTAGTAATTCAGCAAAACTTAGTGACTATATCTTACTAGAAGGGGCTTGTGCAAATATAATAGCTATCACGGTTCATGAGATACAGTCTGGTCACAGACAGACGGACAGTGAAGTCTCAGTAATAGGGTCCCGTGTTTGCCCTATAGGTACGGAAACCTAAAAACAATGATCGAAATCGGTTCACAAATGAAGGAGTTTTGAGGTAACAAACAGATGAAAAACACAACCGAATTCAGGACCTCCTGTTTTGAAATCGGTTGAAAAAATCCCCTCGCCACAAAGATACCACAATATTAATCCATTATCATGTTGCTTGGTTTGTCTACCACTGACAGTTATGTTTAGCATTCATTTACTCAAAGGTTAACTGGAAGAGATCCCTTAAAGGGATGGCTTCGCCTTTGTACAAGTACATGCTTATTCTTTTGTAATTTGTATTTCTTGTTTTTATGTACAATAAAGTGTTTACATACATAGATACATTATCATAATACACGTCAAGTAGCAATGTAATGTGACTTTAAACGCACTATCTGCGCACGATCAGCACGATCTGAGAGCGCGCACGCATGTCAGCTCGTTTAGCATGCGCGTGCGACGATACGACCTCATACGATGCTGGTGTTGCGGTCTTAAGCAATGCACGTTATGTCAACTTTATGGGTCCATATCGAGTTGCATAAAATCTTAAGTCGTAATCATTATTTGGCATAATTTTTATTACGTGTAGTTTTTACTTATCTTTGTAACTGATAACTTTTCAGGATTACTGTAAAACAATCATAATGACTTTTATTTTCAAAACTGTTGTAATGTTAATAATTTCAAAATTATGACAAACAATACGTTATTATTTTTAATATTTATTCGTGTAGAAAGAGTTCTGAACTACTGGCTAATACGTACCTACTGGCTTGATTCAATCGGGAGGAGGCGCGTATTTTTTTTTTAATGTTGTACCCTAAATGGAAAAACGCGGAACCCTTATATGATCATTTGGTTGTCCGTCTGTCTCTCTTTCTGTCTTTCAAGACAAGTGAGTCATCTAAATATACATATATTTATTTTAGTGTGTTTTTTTTATCTCACCCGCTACTCTTTCATTGTTTATTTTTGCCCATCCCTCTACCCAAAGGCTGTATGGAAGAGAACGCTTTTTAGCGATAATACTATTGTTAAATTAAGGATTTAATTCTAACATTTTTATTGTTGGTGTGCAATAAAGAATTGTTGTATTGTATTGTAACATCGCCTAAGATCGCTTGTTCTAATGTCGAATAGCTATCGGCACGCACCTCGCACCGGTAATGACATGCAATGCAATGGCGACGCGAGTCGTGCAAAGAATGTTAAGCGTTGCAATTCCATGCGGATATAATAGTTTATAATAAGGGAGATGCCAGGAACTACGTGTCTCGCTCACTCGTATGACCGCCGCTCGGATCTCGCCGCTGGACGCAGTCACGACTAATGCTAAACTAGTGGCTCTGTGAGCTGTATACCTCACAAGTTTATTTCGAAATTGCTATTTTATTTTCTTCTTCTATATCTCCGCCATTTTGAAAATTTGCGAAAAGCGTACCGAGAAATAATCGTATCATTAACGAACCTGCACGTAGCGTAACTATGACACGCACCTTTTTGCCGACAGACACTAACACTACACGTCACTTTCCTCTAAATAGCGTGCGAGAAAGACAGGTGATGCTGATAGTCGCGCGACAAAGTTCCCGAGAATCGGTTGAGAAATAGGTACGATCTCTAGACTAGACGATAATAGCCGAAAAACATCTGTACATCCAAACATCCCAAGGGACAATTTAAAAATGACTTACTGTTGAGTTTCTTTCGGCTTTCTTCCCAACGGAGGAGTGAGAGAGAGAGAGAGGACTTTTGTAAAATGCCGTTGATGTGGATTCAGAAATGTGAAAGTAAAGTACCTACCCTTGTGGTTTACTTACAGAATAAACGTATTGATTTTGAATTTAGACTAATCGCTCTCTCGGTCAATAAAGATGTTATAGCTGTACTTTCCATCAAAACACATTATTGTTTGTTTAACTTTGTTTCACAGTGAGTACCTACGTCACTGATAAGTGATAACGGCAAGGTCGTATCTCGTCGTTCATTCTTCTGACACGTGTGGCATGTCAACACATTGTTATCAAAACCGTAGCCGTGACTTTGACATACGTACTGTAATCTACCCTAGGAGATTAGACGAGAAGAAACGCATTTTAGAAAATGCTAGAAAAGTTGATCCGCCCTTTAACTGTGAATTATTTAAAGGTAGCTGAATAAAATTAGACGGATGCCGAAGCAAGGACCGGCAGGGGAGCATTCGTCATCGTCGCGTCGTGATGTGAGTCAGCGGACGCCGGCGCCCGCGCCGCCCTCGCTTCACAGTATAAAGCCCTACAGAGTCTACACAGACGCACGATACATGTATGTATAAGCTAAAGCAGTATGGAAACTACGTACAAACTAGGGCTCGCGGTCTCCGTGTTTCGTGTAAACGTAGCCGGATATCCGTTTCCGTGTAACACGGCACTGGAGATCCAGCGGTGCTAAGAACAGGGAGCTGGTTCTGCGTATTCCGCCAATCCGACCCCAAACTTCAATTAATTTTGCTCGCATTTTACGTACCCAGGTTATGAGCCCCTTTGCTTATGATAACAATTTTTCTAAAGCCCCAATATCGTTATTTATTTTACGATAGTCGATACACGATAAGTGCCTAAGTTTAGTAATGTGCAATAAATTCCTATCTATCTTATCGATACTTGTAAACGTAGTGAGATAGTAAGAATTATCAGGGAAAGCAAGGGCATTGAACCAGGATCGATCGAGTCATCAATTTAAATCAGCTACAGCTAAGGTCAATTGATACTTTGTATCATGGTCTCAGTAATAGGGTCCCGTTTTTACCCTTTGGGTACGGAACCCTAAAAACGTAGACGATTTTCTGCTCTCGCGCGCAACCGTGCGGAAACGGAACTTATAGTAACTAAATTACAGTGTAGGTGTCTACACTAGGCATATACATACTTATTTTCTACTTGACAGTGCTCTAGAACTCTAGAACTTAGCACTAAGCCGTGGGAACGTGACCGTGAGACCAGACCAGATTCAGGGCATATATGTGTGAAGTGATATTGAAAACTTTTATTTTCTTTCCTATGTTAGTAACTTAGCGGGTCAAATCTGGGAAGCTAAATTAGAAAGAGTCATATATATATATTTTTTTTATGTCATAGGGGGCAAACTAGCAAACGAATCGCCTGATGGAAAGCGATTACCGTCGCCCATAGACACCTGCAACACCAGAGGAGTCACAAGTGCGTTGCCGGCCTTTCAGGTGGAAATACGCTCTTTTCTTGAAGGTTTGAGGTCGTATCGGTCCGGAAATACCGCAAGCGACAATTCATTCCACAATGCAGTCGTGCGAGGCAGGAAATATCTAGAAAAGCGCACAGTTGTGGACTGCCAACTATCTAAGTGGTGAGGATGAAAGGATTGTCGCTTAGAACGATGGCGGAAAGAAGCGGCAGGAATCAATCCGAACAACTCCTCGGAGCACTCCCCGTTATACAAGCGATAAAAGATGCAGAGAGAGGCTACATCTCTACGTAGCACTAAGGAGTCAAGCCGATCTGAAGTTCATAAATGAAGAAGTACTTGAAAGAGTGTCAGAAAAAAGGAATTTGGTGAACACCATAGAGAAGAGGGAAGATGTTTGGTCACCTTACACGACATGACGCTTTCATAAGCAACATCATCGAAGGGAGAGCGAGGCAGGGGAAGACCAAGAATAAGCTACATAAAACAAATAAAAGAAAAGGTAATCATATCGTAGGGAAATCAAGGAGGTGGCTATGGATAGGGATAGATGGAGACAGCTACATACTACACCAGCTACATGACAAGAGTTTGACTCTGAAATTTATGATGAAATGGAACCACTTCCTGACTTCCGATTGGTGACATTCACCGACTTTCAACGTCAGTTACCAAAAATGTGTCGTTGTCAGTAAAATAAAGTACCTACCACTAACAATTCGTAATATGGCGTTGTCTGAAAAACTGTTCTGCTATAACGATCTATGTAGAACTCGATGTATTCGTTCTACTTCTAGCTGAAAAAATATCGGCCAAGCGCGAATGGGACTCGCGCACGAAGGGTTCCCTACCATTATCTGTAAGTTTGTTGTATGGGAGCCCCCCTTCAATATTTACTCTATTTCACATTTATTTAAAATCATAACTCAATCTACATAATTATAATTACATATATCTAAAAGTTTAAAAAAATATAAATATTCTATTTTATTTTTAGTATTTGTTGTTATAGCAGCAATAGAAATACATAATCTGTGAAAATTTCAATTGCCTAGCTATCACCGTTCTTGAGATACAGCCTGGTGACAGACGTACGGACGGACGGACAGCGAAATCTCAGTAATAGGGTCCCGTTTTTACCCTTTGGGTACGGAACCCTAAAAAGTGCTCTTTTGCCAAATTTTCAAACAAAAATCCTCGACAACTTAACATTTTTAGACACGAACACGACAGCTAATGTAAATTACATGGGATTTAATGCATGTAACGTTTTAGCGTGGACGAGTCATACTGACCTATTTATTTCCCCGTGTCACGCCGCAGTATGACGGGCGTTTTGATACTTCACCTCGATACCCTTGGGGCTTGTGCACAAATCACGTGAGGTTCTATAGGGGGGTTACGAAAATATCACGATATATCACGTTGGGGGAGGGTGGAATATAAGGAGACCTCACGTGTATTTTTCTACAGTGAACGAACTAAGAAAAAAACGATATTCTTTCTCGGTTTCGAAATAAATCTTCACTTGGTAAATACATCAAAATAGCGAGACTATTTTACGAAATTTGGGCGGAAAAAAATACACGTGAGGTAGTGAGGGGGATCAGGGGGAGGGGGGGTTAGCAAAGAACCTCACCAAATATCACCAGGGGCAGGGGGGGCAAAACTTATTAATTAAAAACCTCACGTGATTTGTGCACTAGCCCTTGGTGGCTGAAGTTAATTCATATAATTTACTTGTTCAAATCAAATGGCGTGTAGACACTTTTGAGGCTGTCAATCGATTCTATTTTTTATTCTACACTTAGACTGCACTAAGAAATGACCGTCAACGTCCAACATTCCTACGGAGCGCTAAAACTATACGAACGTCCACCTATATGTGACGTCATTAGTGGGTACGAATATTTGTATGAAGACAATAAGTAATTTGCCACTTTTCACCCTGAAAAATATGAAATTTGTGTACCTTTGATGTCACAATACTTTTTAGGGTTCCGTAGTCAACTAGGAACCCTTATAGTTTCGCCATGTCCGTCTGTCCGTCCGCGGCTTAGCTCTGTGATCAATGATCATTAGTACTAGAAAGCTGAAATTTGGTATGAGTATGGGTATGTATCACGCCGACATCACGGTACAATAAAAACTTTAATTTTTTTTTTGTTTTCGGGTACCTCCCGAACACCTAAAGTGGGGGTGATTTTTTTATTCGTTTTAACACTAGTGTGTGGGGTGTCGTTTAAAAATAATAGGGGTCTCCAAATATTATTTTTTGATAAAGTCAGCAGTTTTATAAATATTTACTCCGAAAATAAAAAAAATTGCGTCGCCCCCCTCTAACTTTTCAACCAAGGGTCAAAAAATTATGGAAAAAATCATGAACATGAGGCCTTATAAGTTTCAATGAAAACTATATTGAACAAAATCGGTAGAGCCGTTTTTGAGTTATCGCACAATTTCATAATTTAAAAGGACGTAAGTTGACTTCCAGAAGGTAATAAGTAATTACAGTTACTATGGCGTTTACGACCTTTTTATAGAGCTTGAAATCTTTCTCGTAACTTAAGTCTATAGTGAAGGATGAGCAACTACGGAAACCTACACTGAGCGTGGCCCGACATGCTCTTGGCCGGTTTTTTTATCTTTGTCTCATGAGTCTCATGACATATTGAGCTAATTTTATTCATATAAAGAAAGTAAAAGAACCCTGTACCTCTAGCACAACCGTGACACGCGACTCTTTCTCGTGCGACATATTTATATATCTCTTTCTGTGCAGTACTGTGAGAGAGTGACAGGAGACGCTATGCCGCGCGCCATGTCGCGAAGCAGTTGTGCTACACGGGCAGGTAAAATGAAAACGCTACAAAACTGAAAAAAAAATAGTGTCGTTTTTTTTTAATACTACGACGGTGGCAAACAAGCAAGCGGCCCGCCTGATGTTAAGCAGTTTTTTTTTTTTTTTTTGTTTTTTTTTTTTTTTTTTTTTTTTTTTTTTTATTCAATTACATTTGTAACTTACAGCTAAACCCCATGACGTTACAAACTTAATTTAGCATAATCCTTCCATCTCAATCATTCTCTTACACTCTTCCATCACCCTTGCTATGCCCGAAGCGAACATATCGCAATGCGGCGCTGCACGTAGCGTGGAGTTGAGTAAGAGGAGCGCGCGGCGGAGCGGCGAGTGGCGGTGCAGCGCGGAACGTGCGCTCGGCGGCGCCAGCAGCCGCGGCGCGCGCAGCCGGCTCCGCGCGTCGGGTACCCATAGCCTTACCACCTCCCCCACTAAATCATTACAATCTAATTTATTGTAGATTAGACCTAACACAAACTTTATCGTCGCCAAGCAACGTCGTAGCTCGAGAGATTCGTAGCCTAGCTGACCGAGAAGAAATTTTGTCGGGTACAGGTATGGAGCATAAAAATATTCTTTTTTATATAAATTTCTTAAAAACTTTTTTTGCACCTTTTCCATCATTAAAATATACTTATTTTCGTGAGGATTCCACACTATCGCATTTGTTTCTAACATGCTCCTAACGAGTGCCGCATATAGAGTGTACGAAGGGCTGTCGGTGTCAGAGACTGAGAGTTTCTCAGTACGAAACCCAGCCTCTGTATGGCTTTTTTCGTTATCTGCAGGCTTTGCTCACGGAAAGTCAAATGAGGGTCGAATACAACACCAAGGTCACGCACTTGAGATATGCGCAGCACGCACTCTCCACCGAGTGTGTACTGGAAGTGTAGTGGAGTGGGAGAACGCGAGAAGCTCATTGTTTCGCATTTCTTTAAGTTAAAATTTAACTTATTATCCTCACTCCATTTAAATACGGCGTCAAGATCGTTTTGTAATGTCTTGCAATCCTTCTCATCGCGAATCACACTTATCAACTTTACGTCGTCGGCGAACATTAAAATCCGAGATTTTTCAACTACGTCTGGTAAATCGTTGATAAGAATATTGAAAAGCAAAGGCCCCAGATTGGAACCCTGGCTTATTCCCGACCGTGTTAAATAAGTGTTAGAAACGTAGGGTCCATACTTTACAAACTGCTTCCTCTCGGCTAGATAACTAGCGAAAAGTTTGAGCAGTCGCGGTGTGAACCCTATGCTTCCAAGCTTTTGCAATAGAACGTCATTGTCGACTAAATCGAAGGCTTTCTGAAAATCCAGGTAGATCTAGACACGCGGCAGCGTGTCCAGCCAAGTTCACCGCAGGAACTGGCGAGCAGCAGCCGTGTGTTATATTACACGAACCGTTTGGAGCCACTTTTGACCCCCCAATAACTCCAAATCTATTTAACATAAAAAAATGAAATTTGGCTTATGTATTAAGATCCTTTAGAACAAGTAGATCCCCAAATTTCATTAATATAGGTTAAATAGTTATTGAGATATTAAAGTCCAAAAAACGGTATTTTTATCACTGACTGACTGACTGACTGACTGACTGACTAGTAATCAAAAACCTAACCCACTTCCAGGTGACCTAGAAAGGTGAAATTTGGCATGCAGCTTAGTAATTGTGTGTGTATACATATAAAAATCGAAAACAGTGATTTTTTTGTTTTTTTATTATTATTATTATTATTATTGATGGTTGTTGCCTCAGAACTCTGTCATTTATAAACCGATTTGGAAAATTCTTTTTTTGTTTGAAAGATATACTAGAATAACATATACACTCACACGCACACACTTACACATACATGCACATAAAAATCCAATACGTACTAACCGTTTTGGAAAATTCTTTGTTTGTTCAAAACTTTCAAAAGATGTACTAGAATAGCACACAGAACTAATTAACAAATAATAATTAAGTAATTTACACATCATAATAATTTCTGTACAAAAAGTAATGATATCCCATCAAAAACATAAATGTAAAATGAGAGCCAAGTTCAATATCGCGTGCACTTCGCCGACAAAAGAATTGAGATCTGCAAGGGCGCCAAGTTCTTTGCCCTAAAATTTTTAGATACAAGGACATGCGACATACTCAATGCATTTATTTTACTTGAGGTGTAATTCAATATCAAGACTTGACTTGGCTAGTTTTAAAATATAAATTTATATTATAAATCAAAATCAATCAAATCATTAACCTATTTTCGTAAAGGTAAGTACGCAAGTTAGTGTACGGTTTGTTACTTATACTGTTAGCTTGATAATGAACTATGACTGTGTTACTTTTATAAAATTTAGTTAGTTTGTGAAAACTAGCCAAGTCAAATCTTGATATTGAATTACACCCCAAGTAAAATAAATGCATTGAGTATGTCGCATGTCCTTGTATCTAAAAATTTTAGGGCAAAGAACTTGGCGCCCTTGCAGATCTCAATTCTTTTGTCGGCGAAGTGCACGCGATATTGAACTTGGCTCTCATTTTACATTTATGTTTTTGATGGGATTACATCTACCTGCTTCTTATTATCTAGTTCATATGACACAAAGTTGACAAGCGTGACTAGATTAGTGGCTACGGAGCGCCTCGGTAGGAAGGCATGCTGCGCCGACGTAATATAAGGGAGACACTGGGGCAATAATATGCCATGTAGCGACGTTTCAAAGACTTTCGCTAAAGAACACAAAATTGCTACTGGTCTATAATTCTCTACGTTAGCCTTCGTACCTGTTTTAGGAATTGGAGATACACGAGATAGCTTCCAGCACGCTGGGTACTCGCCTGTACTTAAAATTAAGTTAAAAATATATGTGATCGGCTTAACTAGAATATCTATACAGCCTTTGATGACATATGGCGGTATGGCATCTGGCCCTGCAGCGGTATTTGGCCTTAGTTTTTTTACGGCTTTACACTGAGAAAAAAAAATGATTACATTAATCAAAATTTTGATTGTTTTAACAAAGTAACTTAATGTATAGGGAGCAGATAAAGTTAACTGATTGCAGCAATCAAGTTGAAATGATTGAAAAAGGTAATAAAGTAACTTTGTAAATCCAGTCATGACTTAAATATAAAAATCATGTTTGTTGACTACTATAATCAAGAAATCCTTAATAAAACCCATCAACGTCTTTACAGATACAATTAAAGAAAATGTTTGATGAAATCAAGTAAAATGATTAAATCAATCAAGTCTACTTTATGAAATATATATAGTGCACGATACAATTAATCAAGTCTACTTTATGAAATGTATATAGTGCACGATTAAATAAATCAAGTCTTCTTTATGGAATTTATATAGTGCACGATTAAATCAATCAAGTTTCTTTTATGAAATATATATAGTGCACGATTCAATTAATCAAGTCTACTTTATGAAATGTATATAGTGCACGATTAAATAAGTCAAGTGTACTTTATGAAATATATATAGTGCACGATTCAATTAATCAAGTCTACTTTATGAAATGTATGTAATGTACCAAAAAAGCCACAGTAGGGCTAATCCCGTTCGTAAGGACCATGTACAAAATGCACTCTGGTTTCGAAGGGATAGAATCAAACACCGAGATTGATAACAATTCAACGTATGTTTAATTCTTTGGACTATATGCATTCCACACATATCGACAGAATAACAATAATAATTTACAGTACTTATGCATTTTATGGTAAACAAACGTTGGCGCGATGTACAATTCACGGTCTATGGTACAGCGCCATCTACCAGACAATTAAGACAACTAACTATTTAATAAAAACTTAAACACTTATGATTAGTTGAAATAAGTTGATTATTTAATTCAATCTCGTTTATGTTTGATGCAATTAATTGCTTTTAATTGAATTAATGTTTTAACTTAATTCGTGTGTTAAAGTTCAATGATACCATTAATAAACTGACTTAATAGATTCGAACAATTTCATAATTGACTTAATAATTTTAGTCAAATACATTGCTTAATTGAAATAAGTTGATTATTTTATTTAATCTCCTGCCTGTTTGATGTAATTAATTGCATTTAATTGAATTTATGATTTTACTTGATTCGTGTGATTAAGTTCAATAATTAACTTGATAACTTTAGTCAAGTACATTGTTTAATTTTATTAAGCGCATGATTAATTGATATAAGTTGATTATTTAATTCAATCTCGTTTATGTTTGATGCAATTAATTGCTTTTAATTGAATTAATGACTCAAGTTAATTCGTGTGATTAAGTTCAATGATACCGTTAATAAACTGACTTACTAGATTCAAATAACTCCATGTTTCGATGAGTAAAGTAAATGATTAAATTAAAAGTAATCAAGAAGTTGATCAAATGAAACATTGTTACTTAATTAAACCTTTCGATCAATTTAACTTTGTTGTAGTAACAAAGTATACCTTGTGTATATGATCAATTAAATAATTAATTCAATCATATTTTTTCTAATCAAGCAAAAAGTCGACTTGATTAAATCACTTTTTTCTCAGTGTACGTACGTCCTTTGTGCTGAAAGCTCGCAAGTCAACACGCCTCCCGTTATATTCATTGCTACCGCTACCGCTACCGCTACTAGCTAATGATGGATTTAGAGTAGGTTCGTACGTGAGGAATACCGATTCGAAATGAGCTGCAAATGCCGCGGCAGCATCGGCACCCTTATACTCGACGCCATCGCGAAGAACTTTATGCTCCAAACCTCGCTGTGAACGTAGAGTATTGACATATTCCCAAAACTTTGCAGGCTTTTTAGATAATTGTTTCGAAACATTTGCCACGTAAATATTATGAGCTACTTTTATGTCACCCTTTATTTTTGATCGCATATATGTAAATCTGTCTCTTATCGATTCATCCTTGGTAGACTTCCATAATCGGTGAAGTCGAGCTTTTTCCTCAATATCTGAAATTATAGATTTAGTAAAATGCACTGGATAAACGCGACTTGATGACCGCTGCCGTATTTTTCTTGGGATACAGTCATTAAAGATTTGGTACATCTTATCATTAAATATATTTACCGCTTCATTCGGAGACTTGCTAGTACATACAGAATCCCATTCCGCACTGCTTATTGCATAGTACAATGCAACAAAGTCACCCTTTATAAAATCCCAGTCTAGTGCACCATCTATATTAGAAGGAGGTATACTTGCTGACGGTTGTATAAAATTATAATTGATAGTAATAAAAAGTGGTGGGTGGTGGCTGTCGATAACCGAAAGCTCTTCTCCGCGCTCCGCGCAACGTACACATACTTCATCTTTCAATTCCACACTCGTTAGCACTCCATCCAATACTCTATTATTCTTATTTATTACATTATTGTATTGAAATAAATTACATGACTCTAATAAACAACTATAAAACAACAAAGCGTTATCACTAGCACTGCAATAATTAAGATCACCTAAGATGAGTAGTTTGTTACTGTTATGGGTATTACAATAGTGTTCCACCTTGTCGAACAATTCTATGTATACTTCGTCGAGTGCCCTGGGAGGGATGTATACAACACAAATATATACGTACTGTTCATCAACCTGAAATCGGGCCCAAAGATCTTCACCATTAAGTGTCTCGAGGTGCGATTGTCTTTCGAGCTGGATAGGCGGGCGTGCAGCGAGCAACACGCCGCCACCGGCGCGGCCATTGCTGCGATCCCGCCGCAGCACTCGCCAGTCTCCGGCACACAGTTCCGCGTCGTTTACCGATTCATTCAGATTGCTCTCAGTCAATGCTAGAAGATTTAGTTTGTCATCGGCTAGTATCAAATTGGTTCTCCACTGCAGCAACTTCGTTCTCAGTCCCCTGACATTTTGATAGTATGCATTAAATGTGAATTTATTGCGATTTGTGTTCAGTTTCGGGTCGAAAGGTACGAAAGTTCTGCTTCCACAATTTGATACATACTCCTTCAGGCCAGTTTTCGGGAACTAATACCGATGATGTCTGTTTTGACGGAATTCCCAGCTTAAAAGATGCGTAGTTGCCACGAGAGTTAAGTGCCTCGGCGGTACATGTAACTTCACAATCAAATATGGTTTTCATATGTTCTAGCACTTGCGAGCTAGTTGTGCCTGCCTTCAGATAGTACAGATGAAGATATTGTATTTTCTCTGATGCCTCTAGCCCACATGAATTATTGCTAGCTCTGCCCCGAAGTATACTTGACTGCAGTTGTCTCTTCTTTTGGTATGTTGCTGCGGCATGCTGGGAGTCACCCGTCCCCTCCTGTGTATCTGAATTTACTGGCGCTGGTTCACCCACCTCATCGTTTTTAGCTGGCCCTCTTGGTTTTATGTTACTCAGTACACCCGTATTCTTCTTACTTGGCGGCTTACAGTTACCGGCGCCTATGGACGTTTGCGATGCCGTCAGGTGCATCACGCGCGCGTTGCCGGCCCTTTAATAATATCCAAGTCATACGTATAGACCTGGTGAGCGAATCCGGCTCACACTTGACCGGTTATCTTATTATACGTGTCGTGGCGTAATATGCCAACGACCTCATTGGCATATTCGAGATGCGCCCACGCATCCAGTGGCACAGTTACTAGGAAGCTCGTGAATGTCAGCTCGAGAATGTAGGTCTGGCTCAGCGTATTTCCGGAATCATAATAGGCGTGTAGACAATTTTTGAAGTGAAACTTCTAATGCGACTTCCAACAAGGTTGCGTTAAACGTTTAACGGTCGCGGTAAACGTTTAACGCTACCGTGGAGGGGGTAGGAAAGCACTGTTGCGTTAAACGTTAAACGCTCCTGGGGAGGGGGAATAGAAAGAGACAGAGCGAGAGTGAAGAAGTTTGTCTTAAAGAAACAATATGAGTTCACTAAAAATCAATTTCTAATCCTTCCTATTTTCATTTCCAATTTTCCACATTACGAAGTTTCACTTAATCCGCCGTGGAGGGACTTCAGTGGAGTCACTCCACGCACTATTTTTTTTTAGAGGTTGTCAATCCGTTGTCAATGGGACTAACTACACTTAACTGCTCTAAAAGTCAGAAATGACCGTCAAAGTTCAACATTTCTACGGAGCGCTTAAAACGCTCCATACGAATGGCCATCGATGTACATGTAACAATAAGTGATTTGCCATTTTCACCGTGAAAAGGGCGTTTAAGTTCATGTTTGTCGTACATTACGTAGTAGGTAGGTTGTCTGGTATAGAATGCCCCAAGGCCCCAAGTTTTTCTTTTGTGCAATAGACTTTAAATAAAGAAATCGCTTTCTAACGCCCTTGCCCATCGTATCCGCAGTGACGATTACTCTGCGTGGGACGTCCCTCAACGTTACATCATTTACTTTCGATATTACCATCCAACATATGTATTATATCTAGTAGGTGCCAGTGAATTTAGAGGTTGTATAGACCGTGTCTAAAAACGTGCCTATGGAAGTATGGAAGTTTTATCAGATTACGTTAATATCGTCAATTACGTATGTTAGGATAAATACGCCTACCTAACTTGGTAAAGGTTTGAGCGTAAATGAGAATCTCGTTAATAATTATAAAAACGGTTTAAACTCACGTAAAAATTGTCAGGAACGGCTCGACATGTTTCGAACTCATTTGGAGATCTTCATCAGGGGTATCTCTCTCTCTCTCTATCCGTGCTAAACGTTGCGAGGACGACTATAAAATTGACTACATACTATTAAACACAAACAGGGCAAACTATTTCTTTAAATATTTATTCGGCAAAGAAAAAGAAAGAAAGAAAAGGAATTACAGTCAGACCACGCTAAAGTGAGTCAGTTTGTATGGTTTGACAGTTTATTTGCTTGGAAGAGTTAGAGTGGTCTGACTCTAGCACGGTTTTACAATTCAACGTTCGAAATTACTCGAAGAAACACACAAAGAAGAGAAACACAGTAGTGATGTGCCACTATAGCGCCAGACAATTAGTGTTGTTCCACGAAGATCGGTTTTCATCGTCTAACAATTCAGACCAGCCAAAGTTAAATGATTTCTAGGTAATAGTAAACCGTTGGCAGGAGACGAATTACTGGTTGCTTTATTATTCACCACGACTGACCTGTGACCGAGATCGATCCAGCTTAGGCAATATGGCTATTAATAATTCATTGGCTAAGGGCTCGTTTTTGTCTGCCAAATGCCAAGGACTTAACAATAGATAATCGACGGAGATATCGAGGGTGGTTCGTTTTATCAGTTTTATGTTAACTATTTAATCGTATTTATCGGGTTATACGTTGAATACAGCTTATATATTAAGTTTGAGACTCATTAGCATTTGATGGCATCATCGTTGAGGTTGATCAGGTCTTCGGCAAGCAGTGCCGTATTTGCCCCTAGGCCTAGGGGCCCCAGCCCTAGAAGCAGTATATGCACTACCTTCTATTTAATTTGCTAAAAACAGTTGCGAGATAGGGGGGGGGGGGGGGGGCCAAGTGCCTAGGGGCCCTGGCCCTCGAAGGCCGGCCCTGTCGACCAGGCTTCCAGTGCAGCGAGTTAGAGGACTCTCTTGAATGTGCTGAATGGATTGCACCATTCCACTATCGGACCGGCCAGGACTTGCGTCACAGCGGTAGCCGTAAATTTCTTTATTTAAGAAACTCGTTGCTGTCAGAAACCTCAAGGATTGACGTATTTACGTACTTAAATATCGGGTAACTGTTATAAGCTCCATCACGAGTAGGCAATACTCGTTTTCACTCAAGAAACTTGACACGACAATCCCCAACAATTTGGCTTTGGCACGTTGCCAACTGTTTTCATGAAGTGTAGGCAATTCAGCTGTCATACCGTCAGTAAAACATGCGACACGTGACCGGCATTTAACTATATAATACGGTGAATAGAGACTAAAGTACTATGTGTGACCTTACAAACGGTCCGGTAGTTTTGAATTTTTGATATGTTGTCTAGGATGGTTAGTCAGTGCTTAAAATGCAAAATGCACAATTTCCCCCCCTCCGCGCCCGCCGCCATTTTGGAAAAACCGGCAGTCTTCATATTTTTGCTCATATCTTCCTTTAGGAGCATTTTAGCTAGAAGAAAGCTTCGACAATGTTATAGAGAGTAAATTTACTATATTCTCCATTTTATATTTTTTTTCTAGGACAGATAGTTACGGAGATATCCACATTTAAAAAAACGTAAAAAATCGCAATTTCCTACTGAAAAACAAACTTCTGGATTATATCTTCGTTTAGGAGCATTTTAGCTACAACAAAGCTTGGGCAATGTTGTAGAGAATTAAATTTACTATAATTTACGCTTCAAATTTTGTTTCAAGGACGGTTAGTTACGGAGATATGCACATTTAAAAAACAGGAAAAGTCGAATTTTCCGAAAATTTCTCAAAATTCTTGGTTTAGAACGCTGTTATTCAGTTATGGACTAGTCTAGGACAAATAAAAACATGTAGGAAATATAATTGCTTATAAAACTCATGTCCATTTTTACATACATTTTTGGAAAACGTGACTTTATTTTTTACATATCTCCTTAATTATCAGTCCTAGAAACAAAATTTGAAATGTAAATATTAGTAAATTTAATTCTCTACCAAATTGCCCAAGCACTGTTCTAGCTAAAATGCTCCTAAACGAAGATATAATCCAGAAGTTTGTTTTTGAGTTGGAAATTGCAATTTCTTAAGTTTTTTTAAATGTGCATATCTCCGTAACTATCGGTCCTAGAAACAAAATATAAAATGGAAAATGTAGTAAATTTAACTCTCTATAACATTGTCGAAGCTTTCTTCTAGCTAAAATGCTCCTAAAGGAAGATATGAGCAAAAATATGAAGAGAGTGCCGGTTTTTTCAATATGGCGGCGGGCGCGGAGGGGGGGGGAATTGTGCATTTTGCATTTTAAGCACTGACTAACCATCCTAGACAACATATCAAAAATTCAAAACTACCGGACCGTTTGTAAGGTCAAAATCCTTTATTCACTGAATTAATAATGCGAATAGATCTGGCATTCTCGTTGACGTTACATCTAGTACCCAAGCATTGTTTAGTTTGGGACTAGGTCGATTTGTGTAAGATTGGCCCTTAATATTTATATTTTAACTATTTCTATTTATTCTGCCGTTCTAGTTCTAAGCATGCATAGCGTGTTGTTCCATCAGTGACAGCTGAATTGCCCACACTTACATGAAAACAGTTGGCAACACGCCAATGCAAAATTGTCGGGGGGTGTCACGTCAAGTTTCTTAAGTGAAACCGTGAACCTAATAAGGGGGCAGTCCTTTTCCGTCGTTCGCGAAGTATGCCAATTCTATACCTAACTGATAATTAAGAGAAGTATTTTTAAGTAGTTAGTTTGTTCGTCTTTAAAACAGTAACGAAACGAAGTAATTTTTGCGTAGTGACCTAGTTATGGTAGGTATACATAATATATAGATAACATCCATAACCCAGGAACAAATATTCGAGTTCATCACACAAATATTTGCCCTTGCCGGGAATCGCCCAGGAACCCAGGATCGCCGGCTCAGTAGGCAAATTGCGCCAACCGCGTCGTCACATGACGAAGAAACAACTTTGAAGATCTTTATTTTTTATCTGATTATGATCACCTAGTTAAGACATCAGCTTTGGCTTGATCTTTAGCTTTAAACTATTCTATAAGCATTAGAATATGAGGCTCATACGTTAAAAAAAAAAAGAACCGACTTCAGTAAAACTAAAACCGGCCAAGTGCGAGTCGGACTCGCGCACCGAGGGTTCCGTATAAACACTTTCCATCCCTAAGTGGTTAAGTTAAGTTTGCACCTGGTATGTATAGCGCCCCATATAAATTAGGTGCAAAGTTAGGTATTAATAGGTATTAAAAAAAAACTACTTACTAGATCTCGTTCAAAACAATTTTCGTTGGTAGTTTTTATAGTAATGTACATCATATGTTTTTTTTAGATTTTTCATTTTCTTATTTTAGAAGTTAGAGGGGGGGGGACCAACTTTTTTCCACTTTGGAAGCGTCTGTCACGCAAACTATTCGGTTTAGAAAAAAAATGTTTTAGAAACCTCGATATCATTTTTGAAGACCTATCCATAGATACCCCACAAGTATGTGTTTGATGAAAAAAAAATTTTTGCGTTTCAGTTCTAAGTATGGGGAGCCCCCAATATTTATTATTATTTTTTTATTTTTGCATCAAAATCTTAATGCGGTTCACAGAATACATCTACCTACCAAGTTTCAACAGTATAGCTCTTATAGTTTCGGAAAAAAAAACCGGCCAAGTGCGAGTCGGACTCGCGCACCGAGGGTTCCGTATAAACACTTTCCATCCCTAAGTGGTTAAGTTAAGTTTGCACCTGGTATGTATAGCGCCCCATATAAATTAGGTGCAAAGTTAGGTATTAATAGGTATTAAAAAAAAACTACTTACTAGATCTCGTTCAAAACAATTTTCGTTGGTAGTTTTTATAGTAATGTACATCATATGTTTTTTTTAGATTTTTCATTTTCTTATTTTAGAAGTTAGAGGGGGGGGGACCAACTTTTTTCCACTTTGGAAGCGTCTGTCACGCAAACTATTCGGTTTAGAAAAAAAATGTTTTAGAAACCTCGATATCATTTTTGAAGACCTATCCATAGATACCCCACAAGTATGTGTTTGATGAAAAAAAAATTTTTGCGTTTCAGTTCTAAGTATGGGGAGCCCCCAATATTTATTATTATTTTTTTATTTTTGCATCAAAACCTTAATGCGGTTCACAGAATACATCTACCTACCAAGTTTCAACAGTATAGCTCTTATAGTTTCGGAAAAAAATGGCTGTGACATACGGACGGACAGACAGACAGACAGACATGACGAATCTATAAGGGTTCCGTTTTTTGCCATTTGGCTACGGAACCCTAAAAATGGCTGTGACATACGGACGGACAGACAGACAGACAGACATGACGAATCTATAAGGGTTCCGTTTTTTGCCATTTGGCTACGGAACCCTAAAAAGCCAAAAATAACCCGTTCAAGTACAGATTACATTTGACTCACCCTTCGAAATCGATCCCAAACCAATCAGTTCTTATATTTATATATTATAGTTTACGCGAGGTTTGGCACCGACTTCGAAGGGTGAGGCAAACGTAATCTGTACTTGAACGGGTTATTTTTGGCTTTTTAGTTTTACTGAAGTCGGTTCTTTTTTTTGTTATTTTTTTTTTTTTGCTTTTTAGTGATTCATATAAAAGTTCTAGTGGCCATCTGTGGTGTTCATCATCAGTTTCCTTACACCAAATCCTATTTACTGAATGTAAATTCTTGACTTTATCAATAAATTACCGAAAGCGCCGTAGGTACATGTCCCTATAACATTTGAAGAGTTCCCTCGATTTCTCCAAGATTCCATCATCAGATCCCGACTTAGTGCCAACGGGACCAACACGGAGTTATACCCTTTCGATTAAAAAAAGATTGAAAATCGGTTCACGGTTCTCGGAAATAAAAATTAGTTCGAATTGAGAACCTCCTCCTTTTTTGAAGTCGGTTAATAAAATAGGCAAGCCGGCGGAATCAGGTTCTAGGATCGCCACGCTTACTGCTATGCTGGCCATGGTCAGATTAAGCCCTAAGGTCCTGGGCCTAGGCACATGCCCAAAGTGCCCTGTGAGAAAGAGCTTTGCTTTCGTTTTGATGCTACTTAAACTAGGTACCTAGTTAAAGTAGCATCAAACTACCTAGTCTACCTAGTAGGCAGGGCTACTGAGCCTAGCCTAATCACTCCTGTGGCGCAGAGATAATCCCATTAGCGGGTTATACTCCCACACAAAGTCTGATTCACTGGTAGTGAGGGCTACCAGCACTGCACCTCTAGGACAACTGTCACAAGCGACTATTTCTCGCGCGAGATAATTGCCTGTCCCTTTGTATGCAGTAATGTGAGAAGGAGACAGGTAGCGCTGTCGCGTGACAAGAGTCGCGAAGCATAGTTGTGCTAGACAAGCTGATACAGTACAAGTCATGTTTAAAAAAAAGAAAACTTAGCCTACTGATACTATTACTAACCACTCGTTGATTAGTTCTATTTACAGTGCCTACGGTTGGCGTAGAAATAAATCTAGATCTAAGTCTATCTAGGCCACATTGCGGAGTTCATCGATCAAGTTGGCATCCTCCCAAGGGAGGTGAGTGCTCGGCCTTCGCAGACGGCGCGGCGGCTACGCTAGACTTTTGTACGTGAGCCTAGTCTTAGGCTGCGTTTCCACCAGAGATGTGCGAGGATGCGTGTGTTTTTGTTAACCAATGGAATGATTTCAGCTCAGCTGATTCTATTGGTTAACAAAAACAGATCTCTCGCTCTTGCTACGCATCCTCGCACTGGTGGAAACGCAGCCTTATATGCAAGTTCAGTCCACGTTAACTTGGTTTAATTTTTGACCGACTTACATGAAGACGTTTTGAAATAGGATACAACACAATTCAAAATGCTTTATTGCTGAGAAATTAAACACAGAATATATTTAATAAAAAATAAAAAACAGAACTGACTTCAAAAAAATTGAAATGCCAGAAATAACCCGTACAATCTTCATGTACAGAATACACAGACAACCTTTGGGTAGTGGAGTTGATCAGTAGAAACCACACAATACGTAAGGTTATGCAGAACGCGATGAGTGAACAAAATAATTAATTAATTGTCAACAGATAAGCAAGTAAACATAACGATCGATATATACACACACATAAACAGATATTCATTAACCTACATAAATATAAACACATACAAGACAGATAAGGAACACATACCTAGACAGTCCGAAGCAAACGTAAGGAAAGTAGTTTCATAGGATGTACTTAACAGTTCAATCATGTTTGAAAAACAAACTTTTTTAGAGAAATAAGAGGGGTGTTATAAGATAAGCGTAACTTGTGAATTCATCCATAGAAATAATATAAAGGATTATTTCGCGTACCTATACAAGGTCATGTATTTACTTTTTAACAAGCAAAACATTATCTCGCTGAACCAATTGACAACATTTCATATTTTCCAGCCATTGTTAAGTTAAAACTAAGTTCATTACTTCATTATCACAGACCCCAAAACAAATATTTTTATTGAAGTGAAACTTCTAATGCGACTTCCAACAAGGTTTCGTTAAACGTTTAACGCTACCGTGGAGGGGGTAGGAAAGCACTGTTGCGTTAAACGTTCAACGCTCCTGGGGAGGGGGAATAGAAAGAGACAGAGCGAGAGTGAAGAAATTTGTCTTAAAGAAACAATATGAGTTCACTAAAAATCTATTTCTACCCCTTCCTATTGTCATTTCCACATTACGAAGTTTCACTTTTTCCGCGCGGAGGGACTCCACGCACTATTTTTGATTATACGGAGTCCTGAAAATATAAAAAAAAATGTAAGAGCAGCGTCGTCTAAGAATGAGCTCTTCATCTTCTGGAAAAACTGACAGTCGCAAGCCACAAAAAGAACAGTGGTACAACTTGTCGCATAAGCTCTTTTAGAATGAGGAACTTTTCAAATGGATTTTATAATCATAAATTGGGATATATTCGAAAATGTACAAATGTGGTTTTATTTAACATTGTATCCTTTATGTGATTATATCGGAATAAGGCCTGGTCAAAAAAAATTATCTTGTCAATTTGTGAAACCTACCAATAAAGGTGAAAGTCAACTATATGAACAACACATCAGATATGCGGTATCGCCGCGGTACGGCGCAGTGCGGAGGCTGCGTCACATTGTAAACAGTACGATATCAGTCTCTAAACTAGCTACATTGAACCGATAGTAGTGAACTGTGGGGGTCGGCTTAGGGAAACACATAACATATTAATTTGGAATATATTTATGAAGTGTATACAGTAGGGGAGAGCGGGGCTATACTTGCCGGGGTATGTTGTTCCGTTGCGAACAAGAACGCAAGTAAACAATGGAGCGATCCGTTTGATGTTTGTCACGTAACGTTAGGCCAATTTGCCGATGCAGGAGCTGATTTAGTTGCTTCCATTATTGTAGAATGGTAGTATGTATATACATACAGTATAGTATGTAAACACTTTATTGTACACAAAAACAAAAAATACTTTTAAAACAATAAACATGTACAAAAGCGATGTAGGTAGTTATGAGGAAACAATCAAAATCGACGGCACAACTAACCCCACTAAATGATTGAACTTTCACTTTTGATTTTTTAGGGTTCCGTACCCAAAGGGTAAAAACGGGACTTCGCTGTCCGCCCGTCCGTCCCGTTTTTACCCTTTGGGTACGGAACCCTAAAAATTGTGGTGTGTAGTGTAGCCACATATAAAATGAGACATTACGTGTTTCATAAATTTATAGAGATGGGTAATATTTCTCGTGCTGGAATGAGTCGCGTGTCTCAGGTGCTAGAGGTACAGGTTAACGTCATGACGTCACAGAAAGGTGTGGTTGGGGGTGTGGAGTGGAGCCATCGGTAATTGCTTTTTACCAGTTCATTGTAAAGTAAAAGTATACATTGTACAGCAGTGGCGTGCCATCAAACGAATTAGCCATGGTATAAATCCTTTAGGGTTCCGTACCTCAAAAGGAAAAAGCGGAACCTTTATTAGGATCACTGTGTGGTCGGTCCGTCCGTAAGTCAATACCCTTTACCTCGGGAATGCGTGGAGGTATCGAGTTGAAATTAAAAAGTCCCTTGAAGCGGTGAAAAATCTAATTTCTAAGTTAGCGTAAAAAAATTGTACGACCGCAAAAAGGTCATAAAGGGGTAAAGAGTTACCTAGTGTCAAGTTATGATATAAATAAACTGAAATAAACTATGTCTGTTCTATATTTCATGCGAATCTGTCCAGCCATTCCGGTGTGAAGAAGTAAGAAACATGCACATACAAACTTTCGCTTTTATAATATTAGTGGAATTGGGAAAGCCGAAACATATTTGATAAATTTTCCCTCGAAAGCAATAAGATGCGCTAATAGACTACCCTTACTAATCCAATTTATCTTCTCTAACAAGAATAGTCCATCCGAAGCAAAACATTAATGGAAAAGATCGCTTCAGAGCGATAAGACCGCCTCTTGTTTAGGCCTCTACGGTTCGGGCCTCTACTCTCTATAAAGATTATTCCAATTCGAACATTGACAAATTGTTAGCCAAAGTACAAGCAGTGAAAGGTTTCCTTATAAAAATGCTCATAATTTCGTTTGTAATAATTTGTATGCAATGTTTCCTAGTTACGACTGTTACGAGACACTCCCGTTTTTCATAAACTTCTTATCGTTGACAGGAGTCATGTTATAGTTGTTATTGTTACACGTCTATTTTTAGCGTCGCGTGCGCGCGAGTCGCGTGTTTCCGTTGTCAGTCGCTATATACACTGTCAGCGCATCATCATGACAGTCATGACAGTTTGTGTGTGTTGTCAGTGCCGTAGATACCAGATCGCCAGGAGGTTCCATACACCATACACCGGGAGTCATGCTCATAACATGGCCCTTGGCCATGCCTTTTGATTACCAGCTGGTAACCCTTTTTTATAATGGCTCAACATAGTGGCTCCACTTCGCCTGATGGTAAGCAATAGGGGAGCCCAAGTCGCAATTGCACCTGACAAGAAACCAACGCTGCTTTGTCAGTTGATACTGCCGTGCTTGCCCGAGAGATGCTTCTTCACGCTTCGTTTGAAGGGTCCCAAGTTATAAGAAGGAGGAAACACATGACGAGCCGGCAAGGAGTTCCATTTTTAGGGTTCCGTAGCCAAATGGCAAAAAACGGAACCCTTATAGATTCGTCATGTCTGTCTGTCTGTCTGTCTGTCTGTCCGTCTGTCCGTCCGTATGTCACAGCCATTTTTTTCCGAAACTATAAGAGCTATACTGTTGAAACTTGGTAGGTAGATGTATTCTGTGAACCGCATTAAGATTTTGATGCAAAAATAAAAAAATAATACTAAATATTGGGGGCTCCCCATACTTAGAACTGAAACTCAAAATTTTTTTTTTCATCAAACACATACGTGTGGGGTATCTATGGATAGGTCTTCAAAAATGATATCGAGGTTTCTAAAATATTTTTTCTAAACCGAATAGTTTGCGTGACAGACGCTTCCAAAGTGGAAAAAAGTTGGTCCCCCCCCTCTAACTTCTAAAATAAGAAAATGAAAAATCTAAAAAAAACATATGATGTACATTACTATAAAAACTACCAACGAAAATTGTTTTGAACGAGATCTAGTAAGTAGTTTTTTTTTAATACCTAACTTTGCAAGTTTGCACCTAATTTATATGGGGCGCTATACATACCAGGTGCAAACTTAACTTAAACACTTAGGGATGGAAAGTGTTTGTACGGAACCCTCGGTGCGCGAGTCCGACTCGCACTTGGCCGTTTTTTTTTTAATAGTTCGGTAGATGAAGGAATTGCCAAACTTCTTGGACTCTATCCCAACTAAAAGAGTGTCTATTATTTACTGTAATTTGTCCTCCTGTATCTGATGTATGATCCTTTTACCAAGTTCAAGATTTATGAGCTTTGATATCTTCACCCTGAGGGTCGAACAGTTGGAGTCTCGTTACAGTGTGAACTTCACTCAATTTCTGGTAAGGCCTACTATCAAGCTGTCGACCTTCCTGCAGAAGGAATTCTGACCGAAAGGTGTCGTGTCACGGCGATTTCGCGGACGGTTACCCGACAAAATTCCAAACGTCTGTGGTGACCCTTTATACTCTCGACTTCGTATTGCGAGCCTCAATACGGCCAGCCCAATACATATCATATTCCGGTCGAGTGGCGTCCTTGTAACAGCTAAGAAATATCGATTCTCTTTATTTACCGAGCTATTTCTGTTTTTTGACGCATCACCAACGTGCAACTGCAAAAGGCAGTAAGTCTCATCAGAGCTATATTGTGTTCCGTCATTGTTATCATGGGATTATTGGTTAACCGAACAGACTATATTTCATGGGTCATTGACGACGAATAAATTATACATTGCGGTTTCAGTATGAGTCACTGCGTCGTTTGCTCGTTACCTCACGGACATTTCAGCAATCAAAACATTTTCGTACGAAAATTAATTGATACTTTACGTAGCACATTTGTGAAACTAAAGTGACAAGCACTCAATACGAGTTCGAAACATGTCGGACCGCGTTCCTGTCTTTCCTGACAATTTCACGTGAGTGTAAACCGCTTGATGAAGAGAGCATACCTTGGGCGACCGACTGGGCGTCGTCCGGTCGGCCTGCAAAAGTACCGCTGGATAGATCTGGTAGAGAAGGACCTGTATGAGCTCGGAGCCACAAACTGGCGCGAGATTGCGCAGGATGGGGTAAACTGGCGAGCTCTTGTGTCGGAGGCGAAGACTCATTTTGGTCGCTGAGCCAGTGCAGTTAGTTTTTTTTTTAGTAAACCGCTTAAGTAAAGTTTTAATAAAAATACATTGTGCCAATCAAATGAGATTGAAAGAAATGTTTTATAATGTGATTAGGACTAAGAACTTCAGAAATGGAAGTCAGAGTGAGACTGAACGTTTAAAACGCTCCATAGAAAAAGCCGCGCATGTGACATCATTAATTAGGGTTTTTTTATTGGGTTTCAAAGGTAAAGGTCCCATCAGCCAACACTACTTCGAACTGTCAAATTGTCTATTTAAAGAAACATTTTATAAATCCATGGCAAAGAAAAATTAATGTCCTGCAGTTTTGTAGATCTACACTTACAGCAAGGTATATCGAAAAAAAAAATGGGCTTCGAAAAATTGTATTTACTAAGCCTATTCATATCATAGTACTTATCATTAGTTTTGCTGAAAATTGACATATTTTTGATGGCTCGTTTTACTAAGTAGACTTTAGCATTTACTGTGAGGACGTACTTTTTGAGTAACTTTACTTAACTCGTTTATATTTTAACTAGCGACCCGCCCCGGCTTCACACGAGTGCAATGCTGATAAATTATGCATGTATTATACATATAAACCTTCCTCTTGAATCACCGCATCATTGAAAAACCGCATCAAAATCTGTTGCGTAGTTTTAAAGATTTTAGCATACAAGGGGACATAGGGACAGAGAAAGCGACTTTGTTTTATACTATGCAGTGATAGTGATGTTTATGCTGTTTTAACTAAATGAATTAGAAATTCCCGTCATTCATGTTCCTTTGTTGAGTAGCCAAAAACACAAATACTTCCCATATTTCACGCGATAATACGCTATCAACAGTTCGAAGCGAAAGAACTTGTTGCTATTTTAACTTGTCAAAGAACCATTTGTTCGAGGATCGCGAAGTCGCGAACTCATAACTCAGGGTAGCCCTACCTGGCACGCATATTCTAATACGACCCTCGACTTGAAAATCATGATATATTTCCTTAAAATAACTGAAGAAGGTTGAATTTCCTTTGCAACATAAAGGACTGACTGTCACACCTGAAAGTTACCTGTCCAATCTATTCATTGCGACTTCACAGGCGATAAGTCTGTTTTAAGGTACAAATTCCAAATGTTTCGCTTGCGCTTTAATGCATTTTGGTTTCTAGTTTTTGCGGTTAGGCGTAATAGGATTTGAGGGTTATTGATAGCAGTAGTCGTTTGTTGAGGCATGGCGTGTGGTCTTGTCACGCGATGGATGAGGTTATTGACTAAATAGGCGAACTCCGCATGTCTGGTGCATGGTAATTACAAGAATGGCTTTGTTTGTCTAATGCAACTGTAGTTGCCTGGTCGGATAACATCTGTTTTTTCGATATTTCGATATATGATATAGTGGTGTACTCGCCCCGATTGACCTTAATGAACAGCAAAACTTGTCCCACACATGGTAAAGCCTGACCAGAAATATATGGGGATTGTCAAGAGGGCGCTATTTTTAAGATTTATATGGCAAAAATGTTGCAACCAATCGCAACCCACTATAATGACATTAGTTTAAATACCTGTCAGTTCCACTATGTTAACCTCGTAATAACATTTAATGGAATGCACTCTTTCCCTGATTGTTTTTCGTGTAGTAAACACGTGTACACTTTCTTTATGATCTTACGTTCAAGACTGTGAATGGTTTGCGGCAGTTCCTTTGGATTATTTTATATACTAGCTGTGCCCCGCGGTGTTACCCGCTCATCCCACGGGAACACTAAATTTATTCGGGATGAAAAGTATCCTATGTCCTTTCCCGGGTCTCAAACTATCTCCATACCAAATTTCATCTAAGTCGGTTCAGCGGTTTAAGCGGGAAGAGGTAACAGACAGACAGACAGACACACTTTCGCATTTATAATATTAGTATGGATAGTATATAGTATATAGTATAGTATAGTATAGTATAGTATAGTATAGTATAGTATAGTATAGTATAGTATAGTATAGTATAGTATAGTATATAGTATAGTATATAAGTATAGTATTATAGTATATAGTATGGATTTGCCTTTTAAAGGAACCACCACGAATGACATTGACATTGTTGACAAACCATCATAAAATCATTGCCAGTGTAAGAAATTAGTTGCAGTGAAATTCCGCAATATGGCGCATCCTCATATATTTCTGGTCAGGCTTTAAAAGAAAACGAGGTAAGCTACTCCGGAATGAAAGGTGCACTTTCGACGTCATCATCACACTATGATTGGTTGGTTGGTTCTGTTAATTCGTTTCTGTGTTGCCAGTGGTGTATCATAATACTCGCCGATTCCCTTGTTACCTAGATGTAGTCTCATACAATCTTGAGTGTTTAAATCAATTATTACGACAAAATAAAATTTTGCCAAAGAACATGACGATACGTACGACTGGCCGCATTTTTTTTTTCCTTATTTATATAAATTTTGTTACTATAAAGCGGCAACTAATCAATCAATAACGTAGTAAGTCTCATTAACGAGATAACCGGTCTCATGACTTGTTTTCTTATATCATGGTCACACTGTGATCGAAAATAACTGATTAACTACTGTCACCTACAGATTAGATTGGGCTTTACGTCACCGATTGTCTGAACATTAATTTTGATCTGATCTGCATGAAATACTATATTAAGTGAAAGCGCAAACTTTCAACATCTTTACAACTCGGCGTTCGTTGACTTCCTTTACTGGCTTTACTATACAATACACATCTAAACGGGACGACACTGAAAGTGAGACTAATACAGTATTCTTCTTCGTAGCATATATCTGTCTACTGCAGTACATATGCCTCTTGCATAGTTTTTCAATTTGTTCTTGATGCGATGATCCTACTGCAGGTCGGTCATGCAATATATCTTTTTGTTGTCGAACGACCATCTGGTTTGCGGTCTTCCAACGCTTCAGTCACCCGTTCGAGGTCTCCAGTGTAGCGTAGGCTGACTCCATCTCTGCAGTATTGCTACTTCTTAATTTCGAGTAGAATACTCTTTATTTCGTCACTATTTCTACACTTTCTTGTCGGACTGAACTCCAGAGACATTGTTAGTAACGTCGGAGATAGGCACAAGTTTCGGTCAAAGTTCCGCCCATGTAACTCCATAAAAGTGGGTCAATGTCCCATAACTAACTCACTAACTCATCAGCGTTTTTGTCTCCGTGTTACCAATATCTCGTAAGAGTCGTAAGTCATTGTTTCAGTGTTTCGACACGCCGCCGTCATCCGATGACTCAATGATGTTTTGACAGAAGAGGGTTTCGCAATCGTTTAAAGTGTGGGCGTTGCTTTAGCAACTTGGTGGCAGGATAAATAACGATGGACCACTTTTACGCAAAAACAAACATACAGTTTCATGACATCATTGTTATTCTGTGTTTGTTTTGTTTTGACGACGCGTTTGGGTCGGTTTGTAGATACCTGCCTACTGAGCCGGCGGTCCCGGGTTCGAATCCCAGCCAGGGCAAAGATTTGTGTGATGAACTCGAATATTTCTGCTTGGGTCATGGTTTTTTCTATGTATTTAAGTATATATTTATCTATATAAGTATGTATATTGTCGTCTACTACCCATAACACAAGCCTTTTTGAGCTTAATTTGCAATTGACAACATTTCATATTTATAACAGGTGGAAATTAATTATAGAGATCCACAGGGCTTTATGTCGTGTACCTTAAAAAAAATCTTTGAATTTATTCTTCTATATTTAAAGAAATATAAGAAAATACATCAAATAACTGCAATCTAAGACAATACGGGCTGAATAGGATTGCTGTCTAAACCAAAGAGCGAAAAAATATATATTTTTTTATTTGACGTTGACAGATGACAGATGCATACCGAGTTTTATTAAGTTTTTTTTTTTAATAAGGAAACCGAATAAAGTAACCGTTCCATTAAGTTCTGGTTTTGGTGTTGCCATATTTTAAAATGAGTATGTTTTTATAAATTAATAATAAAATAAATAATCATCTCAGAAAATAAATAAAAACAGAGATTACTTCATCTTTTTAAGCAGAACTCAGAAAAGTAATAAAATGATAGTCTTAAAAATATGAAATGTTGTCAATTTGGGACTAGATCGATTTGTGTGGGGCTGTCCGATATTTATTTATTTATTTTGTCCACTTCTTTGGAGTTCACTTTTGAGCTCTTCGAGCCTACTGCTAAGTACTAAGTACCTCTAATCACAAAATAGCAAAATATTTGTAACACCGTCAATTAAAAGGTCTCAATTGTGGTCGCTTACCTTATCGGTGGAGCAATTTCCTTGTATCTCGTTCTTGAACCTTCTCCTTGACATCTTGGTACCTCTTTCACCTTTTCATTTATTAGATCCCTGTATAAGCCCTACTTGGTCTTCCTCTTCCTGCTCCTTGCAATCTTTCCTTCTATGATAGTCTTGATATTCGCGGCTTACCATAAAGGAACTTAATTGTAGTTATTTAATTTTGAACTGTATTTTGCTAGAGTTGGGTCGACTATGTATTCTACCGACTAGTCGACTAATCGAATTTCAAATTGCCGATTAATCCCGACTATTTCCCCATCTTTAACTTTTGCATCTTGTCTATATTTAGCTTAAGTAATGATCTAAATTCATACCGCTCCGAGAACTGCAGCTCTTCATCAAATGGTACTCTTGACCCCACGACTACCAAGTTCAATCCACATTCGTCCTTCACGTGTTGTTCGTCATAGCTCTCTCCCTTCATAGGCTTCCCATCAGCAACTTTGCATAGAAAACCACCAATGTATAACGCGCATTGAAACGACTACATAGAAGTTTCACCTTCAGAAGGTCGCAAGTCATAAGGAAATGTACTACCATACGTCTTTACGTTTCGTGTTCCGGTTGTTGACTCTGTGAAAGTGAAACCGCTCATATTATCCGGTGGTATATGTCCAAAGGCAGTAAGTTCGTGTGAGGTTAGAAGTGTTAATGCATTATGGTTTTGAGCCGCTATGTATGACTAGCGTATGAGTGACAGGCGCATTGTGACTGCGCATTTGAGTGATCTCATGATAACTTTTAATGTCCTTAGTCATAATGCGACAGTGCGCTTCTTGGGTTCTTCTCATTTGCGATCTAGGTCAAAACACAAATTCTTTGTTCTTCAATTTAGGCATAAGTATAGAGTACAAAGTAACTATAAATGTCGACGCGGTGGATGATGCACTTGGCGCAGTGTTAAAGCAAGCCTTCTGTTGTAGGCATAGATAAATATATACTTAACTACATAAAAAACATCCATGACTTAGACTCGTTCGTGACTTATGTTAATTCTGGATGTTATTCGTATATAAGTATGTATTTATCTAAATAACAAGTTTATAGTCGTCTAGTGTCCATAACACAAGCTTACTAAAACTTACTGTGGGACTAGATCGATTTGTCAGTTTGTCTGATATTTATTTATTTTTATTTATCACACAAATATGTGCCCTAGCGGGCACTCGAAGTATTCGAACCCAGGACCACCGGCTCTGTAAGCAGCTAGAATTAAGATTTACTATGATTAGTATTAATCTCTACGTATTTGTCTGTCTTTTGCATAATTAAAATTGTTATCTTTAATCATTATTTCCTGACAATTTTTACGTGAATTTAAACCGTTTTTAGGGTTCCGTCCAAAGGGTAAAAACGGGACCCTATTACTGAGACTTCGCTGTCCGTCCGTCCGTCCGTCTGTCACCAGGCTGTATCTCAAGAACGGTGATAGCTACACAGTTGAAATTTTCACAGATGATGTATTTATATTGCCACTATAACAACAAATACTAAAAATAAAATAAAATAAATATTTAAAGGGGGCTCCAATACAACAAACTTACAGATAATGGTACGTAACCCTTCGTGCGCGACTCCCACTCGCACTTGGCCGATATTTTTATAATTATCGTGAGAAAAATGTTCCGAAACGGTCTAACAAACCGGCGCGCGTTGCATTGAATATCAATTACATCACGTTATGATACGTTTACATACAAAATGCACTAAGTGCACCACGATGTTAGGTACTAGGTACAAGTGGCAATGTGAGCGCAATTAGTACTTACTAGCTGCACCGTGCGGCGTTGCCCGCTCATTCTTGCTGGAACACTAAATAAAAAATGCAAAGATCGACACACAAAGCATAAGGAAAAATTCGAAAGGTTGCCTGGGCATTAGGGTGGTGGAGAGGTTAATACGCTGGACCGATTCCCGGTCTCTTTCGCCAGGTTACGCATTTCAATTTTTCTTTGTGTTTTTATCGTCCTATCAATGGTTTTGGTAAAGAAGAAGAGACATATACCTCATACAATAGAAACTCGAAGAGGGAAAATGATAGGTCATCTCATACGACACGACGATTTAATACGAAAGATAATGGAGGGAAAATTGAAGAAAGGAGAGGAAGAGGAAGGCCGAAGATTAGCTATTTGGACCAGATCAAGAAAAAGGCAGACGTCGGGTCGTATCGGGAAGTCAAGGAACTGGCGTTAAGTAGAACGGACTGGAGAGAACTGCACCGACAAGAGTGAAACTCTTTAATAATAATAATAATCAATGGTTTAAGTTTCTGAAACATTTTCATCCATTCCCCATCACTTAATGCGTTTTCGTTTTAAATCAATATCATTGTATTGTATTGTATCACGATTGATGTACCGTACCTGTACCTACCAATATTGGGTTCCACTCAAACGATCCGTAATTTGAACCTCATGGCGGCGCCATACAGTTTGTGTTGAATGTGATTGTATGTGTGACTTATGTGTGTTTTGGTTGTTGAGCATTGTTCCTTGACCTTGACTGACTGTTACGCTTCCGGCATGCTTGGTTTAGCCTAAGATCGCAATGTATTGGAATCGATGTATGAATTGTATACTTGAAGGTGCCCGCGACTTCGCCCGCATATTTCTTTTTCCATTATCGGATAAAATATATCCTAACCATCTTTGGAAGTCCAGCTTTGGCCAGCAGCAGTCTGCGGTCACCACTCAACAAACTTTCTGCCGCAACGGCCATTGGTTCTACCAGCAAAGTGCCCCGCTGCAACTTAAGTTTGGTCCGGAAGAGGCAGCGTGGAAAGGTGGACCAATGACCTAGTTAGAATTGCGGGTAGAAATTGGATGAGGGCGGCGCAAAACCGATTATTGTGGAGAACTTTGGAGCAGACCTTTGTCCAGTGGATATCTATCGGCTGATATGATGACGATGATAATCCTATTAAAACTTTCGTGAGACATATTTAATTATTTTATAAAGCGGTTTACACTCACTTTGTGACAAAGTTGCCGCGGAGTACGGGTAGCAGTCCCTGATAAAGAGCTCCATACGAGTTGGAAACATGTCGGAGCGTTCCTGACAATTTCACGTGAGTGTAAACCGCTTAATACAATGATGATGATTGTGGTGTCCTCCATAAAGGATTTGGAATTAAACACAGATATATATTTGAGTATACACCGCAGGTTGAGGTGCAACGTCCGTCCGGCGGGAAACCAGATAACGGAATGCTCGAGGGGTGCCTCACCCCGCCTACCCGCATACACGTTTATTTATATATATATACAAATCTATACATCCAAGATACCACAACAATGATATACGCTGGTAGATATGAAGATATAGTTTTCTTTCGGACCATGATTTATTTTGTGTACTTACGTAATACCCAAACAACCGCTTGTCCTAATGGAGGTATGATGTAAATCGTGACTAATGTATGTTTGTATTGTTTCAGGGGCGCGGAGCTGGGTGACGTGAGCCTCCTCAGACGCATGCCCAACGTGGAGGTGTTGGCCTTCAGGTGAGTCTCTTCAGCCTGTCAGCAATGCCGTATTTACGCTGCCATCTCAAAATTCGCCGAACCCGGACAAAGACTTTAAAAACCCGGACATTTGGCGTAAATCGCATGTTTTCCCGGACGTGTCCGAAAATAATATTATTCAAAAAATGATGGCTTTATTTTTCATTAACATAAAAAATATCCGGGTTTTGCCCGGACACTTTTTGAAAACCCCCCGGACGGCTTCCAAACTAGGACAAATCCTGAAAAACCCGGACGGATGGCAGCCCTACCCCTAGGCCTAAAAGGCCCGGGCATAGGGGCCGAGCCAGTCTAGCCCCCCAGTCACAAAACAGATAGGCACAGAAATCAATCTACATACAAGCGCGCTCGAGCAAACGCACACATAGCCATTGCTCACGGACACGTCAAGCGGATGGCATTCGCGCTCGCACTGGTCCGAACTGGTCCAAGATATCGTGTCCGTGAGCAATGTCTATGTGTGCGTTTGCTCGAGCGCGCTTGTATGTAAATTGATTTCTGTACCTATCTGTTTTGTGCCCCAGTCCCACAAGCAGGACTTGCACCATACTTGTGTTTTTATTTATCACTAATCGAGATAGAGGGGGCCCCAAATGTCCGCGGGCCTGCCTGTAAGTGAGTTCATCATGGTGACCCCTCCCCATGATGGATGGTAGAAAGAAATCTAAACTGCGCGATGCACGGTCTTTTTTTCGCATGAGCATCAATTGCAACGCCATTCATTGGTCTCGGAATGTATTTACGCCCTTGTTAAGCCAAAGTAAATGAGCAGATATACGTAGTTCCCGTTCCATGGGTGTCCATTTGAAGATAATATTGGAATATACTACTACTACTACTATTCTTCACGGCCGCTTTCGGCCACGACGACTGCTTTTAACTCCGATTTTGTTGCTGGTGAGAACGCATGTGGCTCACGTACCTAGCCTACCTTATTGATAAAGCTACGCGAACACTGCGGACATGTGAGCACACCATTGACATAATTATATAATTCTGCCACAGGTGTTCGGGCTTTTACCGCCGTTGGTTCTCAAAGCCATAGACTTAGAATATAAATATGTAATCGTGATGTGGGGATGGGCTTTCGAGCGAGGTCGTTTAGTTTAGATATGTTAGGTATGGCAGGTATCGAGGTGAGGCGGGCGCACCTAGGCCCGTGTAGTCACACTAATATAAAGGCGAAAGAGTGGGTTTGTGTGTATGTTTGTTACTTCTTCACGCTCAAACGGCCGGACCAATTTTGATAAATTTTGATATGAAGGTAGCTGACACCCTGGATTTAACACATAGGCTAATTTTAATCCCGAAAAATGTACCTAGTGTTCTCGTAAGATGGGCGGGTGACACCGCGCGGCGCAACTAGTGTACAATTAATAGTAGATTATATAACGAGCTATAACGAGCAAAATTATTTAGATAAGAGTGAGATTATTTGACAAGGGGCTAAAATAAATCATTACGACACGTAGTGATAACTGATTGATGATTGGTTGTTAATTATCCGTACGTCCGTACGGTTGGTAATTAATTATCTTCTAGCATGTAGCTGGCCAAGTGGCCACTACCAAGTAATCTTAATTTTCATAGAAATTATTATATGGTTTCCATTTAAACCATAGGGACTAAAACTACTAAGCTATAATAACGTATGGGGGCATTGAGGTATTATTACGTCATGAGGGGGTACAAGAGAAATGAAAACTTTATTTAGAATAATTAGCTGTAATGAGTGTTCTATCTGTGGAGTTATGATGAATTGATGACAGACGGCGGTAATCCAATAAGCGGGTCGCGACCCGTCTGCCTTCGCTTACTCACTCCACCACAGGTCTGTGGTGCAATACAAGCATAAATAACTTATAACGTTCCGGCAATTTCTCCTTTTTAAAGTCGGGTAAAAAATACAAACATATATACATATAATAAAGCTGAAGAGGGTTGGAAGTCTGTACATGGAAGATATTCGAAAAAAAGTTGGTGGGGGATACTTAGAATCGATAGCAGAACACATTCCAACAGTTTTTAGAATTTTTGTCTGTTTATTTGACCGCGCTGCATGTGAAAACGGCTAAACGGATTTTGATGAAACCTTCGTTATTCTATCGAAAAAATCCCCGGCCATATTATAGGCTATAAATATACACTACACTCAATTAAGTTAAGTTTGCACCTGAATCTTATGGCACTACTTAGAATGAGGTGCAAACTTTTTTCAAACATGTGCTACGACTATCGAGTACCCTAAACTAACAGATGGCGTTAAAATTAATATGCTGTGACATGAGTAAGCCGCTGAGGAAGGATTTAGCCAAATTAATTCTAAGTTTGGAAGAGGGGGTAGGGATATCGCACAACTTTCAAGATTCCAATAGATTTGGACAGCACGGAAACCTGTCTGTAAGGTATCCAGAAACAGTGATAAAGCAAAACTGACACAGACCGATTACAACGCGTGCGGTGCCGCGGGTACAGCTAGTAAAAATTATACAAGGATTCGATGATATTGTGGGTTTTCAAATTACTTATGTACTAAACATGAAGTTATTACATTTGTACGAGTAGCCTTCATGAGCACTTCTCCAAAATGACGTCACTGCGGACTTTCAAATCCCCGACCCTCATTGGCCAACAGCCACCGCCGGCGCAGGCGATTGGGCAACGTTTCCCGCGCTACGCTCTGATTGGTGTAACCTTGCCATCTGGCGCGCAATGGCGGAAGCAATCCACACAGGTGGAATCAAGAAGCTTAATATAGAAAGAGTAAACAGATATTAAAGAATGTGACCTTGAGTGAATTTGGTTCTGAAATATTTGGCCTTGAATACATACATACAAGAGATGTTTTTTTTATTTCTTAGATAATGTTTTCTGGAAAGAGTTTAATTAATTTATAATTAGATAAATTACGATATAACTTTGTCTTTGTTGATCCTTGGAGCCAGTAAGCCAAAATTGAGTTAAAGGGTTAATTTTATGTTCGAGTCGAGAATCAGTTTTACAAACAGATTGAAAATATAGTATCTATATCAACGGTTCAATCTAATAAAATGTCGTCACTCATCGATAATGAAAATCAATAAGTTATCCTGCCACTCTTATCTGAAATCGGTACCTGGAGTGTACTTGAATATTAATCTGAAGTTAAAGGCAAATATTTTTTGGTGCAGTTCCAAAAATACTCAAGCAAGCAGAGTGGTCTTAAGCATCCTGTTTAGATTTTATCACACTGGCGATTGGCGAACGCTGCAGTATGTTGTCAAAATCTAAACGAGTCATTATGCCTATTAAAATGCTGAACAATAAGTGCTTAGTCATTTTGTAGCAATATCTGTTGAGTTTCTTATACGTTCACATTTTGGAAAACACTCGACTTAGCATAAGGGCGTGTCTGGTTGCAATTTGTATTCCCATCCTAAAGAAGCATTTTCTGTTTTCCAGCATAAACAAAATTCGAACACTAGGAGACTTTGCGGGCTGCCGGCTGCTGCGCGAGCTGTACGTGCGAAAGAACGAGATCCGAGACCTCCGAGAAATCAGACATCTACGGCACCTTCCCGCGCTCACGTCGCTATGGCTCGACGAGAATCCTTGCACACATCATCCACAGTAAGTATTCTATGCATTTGGAATACCTGCTTGCGTTACCTACACGGCATTAGAATGCCGTGCCGGCAGTAGACGGCATCAAAAACAACCTCTGTCTATCGATCCTGATTTAACAATCCTGGTCACGGCACCAAAATGTTAGAAACATTGACAGTAAGTTTATCGTATACATTTGGAACTGTAGCGTAGTCATTGCCTAAACGAAACGGCATTAAGATGACATTTGGCCCTGGTGATAATAACCTTGTGACCAAGCTACCATGGTTGCTTATGTGTGCAAGAACTGAGACCTCCGAGAGATCAGACAGCACTTGCACGCGCTCACGTCCATATGGATCGACGAGAACTCTTAGAAAAAAGACTTTAGCAGTTTTAAACCAAGGTCACGGCACCAAAATGTAATAAAACCCAACAAAACTGTAGTGTACTTCCGCCACTGTCCGTACCTGTGATATCTTAACTGACTTCCTGTCCTGTGAACCTAATCTAACCTTCTGTTGTGTTTCAGGTATCGATTAACGGTGTTACGTAATCTACCGAGGCTGGAAAAGCTGGACAATGTCCCTGTCCAACAGGAAGAGCTACAGGAAGCCATGCGGCGTGGCTCACTCATCGATTCGGACGACGAGGGTTACTCACAGCCACAGGTACAACCTTCTGTCGTGGACTTATAGTCTACAAGGTTTTCAGCATAATTTTGAAATGTCTTAATACATTCAGGTTTTGAGCATGGAATGGTTGGCATGGAACCCCAAATCGAAGAAGAGAATTATTTATTCTAAGTATGCCTTATAAGATCTAACTCATTTATTGTGATTTCCAGGAAGCTTACGCGGAAAGCGTCCGAAGCGGCGGCAGTGGCAGTGGCAGGAGAGGCGCGCGTGCGCGTTCCACCGACTCGAGCCCCGAGCGAGACGAGCCTTACAGAGAACAGAGACACGAACAGGTTTGTAGACAGATGATGTACAACCTGTTACCAAACATCCTGTATAACATGAAAAGCGTAGAGGCGGCCAGCTGGGTTAGCACATCTAGCTGAGACCTCGCGTTTTGCGCGAGATGACATAACCCTTTCTTCTTTGTCTTTCCTATCGCCTTTCTCGGCAGCATTGAAAGAGACGGACAATAATTGCCGCACGACAATGAGTCGAGTATCATATTTGTGCTGAGGGTGCCGTTATCGTTGTCTCATTCCCTCATAAAGCACATCATTCTATTTAAATTTAAGCGGTTAAACAAGAATGAATCCAGCTTTCATCGCTTCTATTTCCGGAGGCAATATAGTGAGCAAGTTGTTTATCAAAAACATAGCAAAAATTCTAGTATTTCACTGAACTATGTAGGTTGGACGCTGTTTTATCGAATCAACGTACTGATTACTTGATGTAAATGCGCAGTAATATATATTTGCTTTATATCAATAATTAATTCGTGTTCATTATCAGATGATAGTCTGTGTGGGATTGGCATGTGGATTTGTATCAAATAATCCTTTACTTATTTTATGCTAAAACTGTGTGAAAATGTTTGTCTCAACTCTGAATATTATATTTGTTTGGTTTAGTAAGTAACCACTGTTTGTTTTGTGTTATGTTATGTCGTAAGGTCGTTTAAGTTGCCTGATTGAAGTAAAGCCAAAGCAGAAATATGTCTTGTTCCTAACGAATATTGTATGTGTTATAAAATGTTCACTTGACAGAAATCCGTGCAAATACTGTATACGTTTAAAATTAAATCAAATAGACTACCAAATTGGATAAGTACCATCTGATGGTAATATGCGATGCCCGAAGGTTTCTGTCAAGTGGTTTGTAGTGTGACTAACCCAGAGTGCGTGCCGCGCAGGGCAGTGACAGTTCAGAAGGCGCAGTGCCCGAGCCAGAACCCCGTGTTGAGCGAGAGCGTGTCGAGCCTCCACCACAGGTGAGACCCCACCGACCCCACCTGGATGACATTAGCCCTACCTAGACTTCCCAGCACCAACGCTCATCTTCCGTCATTATGTACAAGACAAGGCAGACATGTCTATTTTGATGTATGCCTTTTAAAGGACATACAGTTGCCGTATCCTGGTCACGGCACCAAACTGTATCGGCAGGATTTTTATTTTCAGCATTTTTGTTTGCTTTGTATTTTGGGTATTTATTTTCCCATATTAATACCTATTCGTTGAAGTTTACCGCAATGTGGACGAGGGATTGGCACAAAAAAAACCTTCTCAGCACTGGACTTTTATTTTCAGCACTTGGTTTATTTATATTTATAACTAACGCTTAGGTACTTGTGAACGAGGGACAAGCACAAGAAAAAGCCTTCCTTTCTGCACTTCTAATTATGTTTGTTTTGTTTTTTATGTCATTATTTATTATTAATTAACATTTAATTTTTCCCTGCACGTATTTTTTTCTTATTTGTGATATGGTATGGAAGAGGGATTGCGTTCTGGTTGGAGTATGTTTTAAATAATGGTGACTTGTATAATTTGACACTTCGGAATATACATCGAGCAGAGGTAGGTCCTGTCCTGTGTCCATTTTTATTATAAATCAATTGGTGAAGGTGACCGCGGTACGTCACGGTATCGCTCCGTAACTTACGTTACACATCCTAGCTTTCCAAGTCCGTTCCGTTTCACGTCTTCGCAACGTTTCACGAATACACATGGAAATGTGATTAGCCCTTAAACACTGTTATTAAAACATGCGTGAAATAACATTTTCTTCGGATTCCGCGACTATCACACATTTAAATAAAACAATGTAACTATGACAGAAAAATTGTATTTTTCTCAGTCAACGGTATCTGTTAAGCTACCGAAACGTCAGGGTGGCTCAAATGATTAATATACGCGATATAATCCTTTAAAATTGTTTTATTTAAATATGCGTGGGAATAACTAGAGTAAGTCCTCTTGCTATTTCAACTAGCTCCAGTGCTTAAGCTTGCTATACTTACATATGCGCAGTGCCCGCTGTCTCCTCGACGCGCCTCGGTGCCGCCTCCGATCTCGCCCGACGACGAACGATACGAGCATCCCGCCATGACACGCTCGCATTACGACGTAAGTCACAATTCCAAAACTAACAGTAACACTACACTACACGGGGTGATCAGTCCAAGTGGGTCAGCAGGGAGAAGTCACGAAGTATAAGGGAGAGAAATGTAGGTTTTTTTTCTGTAAGCAATATAGTACAATACAATATACATATAGAACGTCTGCCAATGTTGGCAGGAAAACGTAGTGGCAGCAAAGCGCAAAGCGTCGATTTTAGGTTTAATAATATCTGCATTCCCCTTTTTTATATATTTCATACAAAACCCGGTCAAAATCGCTGTAAAGAATGTAACAATACGACATGCGATTAGTTACAGAATTTTAACCAGGTTAAATTCCCGGTTATGTATAAGATTTATAAAAAAAAATGAATGCTGTTTTTATTATCTAAAATTGACGCTATGGTTCCTCAGAACAGATTTCCATATCTCTCATAGTTTTCGTTTTCTCCCTACAGACACATTTGTATTGATCATTCTGTATAAAGTATATATGTAAATACTAAAGAACACACAACATGAAATACATTTCTAAAGAAAAAGTACGTACAAACGAACGTATCCCTTGAAGGGATCTCTTCACCTTTGAGTAAATTAGTGATGTCATCTCAGTACATTTTATAACCTAAAAAAGAGTTTTGATATCGGTCACTGGCAGAAAGCTACCTGACGAAGAATATAGTTTTTCTATTTCATATAGTTCATGTTGCGTTGTTTGATTATCAGTTACGTTTGTATTTATCAAACAATTAAGAGTGGCATTGTCTAGCAATGTTTATAAGCTGTAAGTGAAAACCGGTCAGCTTCAAAAATCCCAACTATGCCACTTGTACGTATTAACATTTCACCGAAAATTATGATGTATTTAGAGTATTTCGAGTATTTAACATTAGATCGAGCTAATCTCACGCTCTCATCCTCACTCAATTGGCTTTAGTCTGACATTTAAAGCGACACTTCACGAATCAAGTATCTAATTTAGACACGTAATTAATAACTTTCGTCACTACTTTTAAATAAGTCTTAACGTTATTTCACCGCTACGAAAACAACGCGCGACCAGCGGTGAGGGGCAGTGGTAAAAACAAAATCCTAGCGATATATCTGCCGTGTTATGATAAAAGCCGTATTTTACTATGTAATTCATAGAAATATACGACCTTTTGCTGTAGCACGGCTGATATGAAGCCGGCACAAGCCGCCACGCGCGGTTGCCGCTCTTTTTGTTGAAAGTTCGTTGAAATACAAGCTTTTTTCGAAGTAGTGACGCTTTGTAACATGCAAAATTGTCCACGAAGGATATGCCGTGATGTAGTGCCTTATAGTGGTCAACGTTCGTTTCCAGATACAGGCACCAAAGGGTATAGGAAGAATTATTTTTGGTACCTCTTTCATTTGATGCCCCACGTGTACTACCTATACTTAGTAAGAATTATTTCTGGAGTCCGAATCTACTTACCTTTGTGACCTGTGAACATTGCCATTATCTCTATTCGACGAAATGGAATTCCATGCGAACCTCCCTGCTGTTAAATACAAAATGTCATAAAACTGTATGCATTATATTTCAATGTGAACCCTATTTACTTTGACTTCAAGACGCATTTCACGTATACGCTGTCTGCACTTATTATTTGTTGACATGAGACTCTGCGGTTTAACGAAGAAAAACGATAATAACATTGTTCTCGTTAACGAAGATAAGTCTGATTCGGTTTACAAACATAAATCTTACTATTCTTGTGGGGTATCAAATGATGTTGAGTTGAGTTGACGAGTTATACTATAAAGTATAAAATGTATTCTAAAGTAACTACGTCAAACGCACGGCCACGGGCGGCGTTTCCTAACAGACTAAGAGTTTAGGACATAACATTAATAGATTTTTATTTATTGGACTCCGCGAGTGTAGATTCATTTTTGCCACTACCACACTATGCACGGCATAACCTCCGCGGTATGTAAGTATATTATAGTGACGTAGCAAGCTTGGTGGTAGCTAGGTGTGTTGTTTGCAGCCGCGATGGACCCGGGAGCCGCCGCTGCGGCACTCTGTCTCCGCGCACAGCGTCAAGGTGACTAGTGTGGCTACAACCCCTCGGTATACGAAAGTAGGGTAACACTCCGGCTAGTGACTTCCTAAGTCACTTAGTTGCCGATTTATGGTAATAAGGAAAAAAATTGGTTGTCTGTAAAGTTTACCCAAAAGTCTGGAAGAGATCGCTCTTTAGCAATAAGACCACCTGTTGTTCAATTCTACTTGTAATTTCTTGCGTTGTATATGTTTTATGAGGTGTGCAATAAAGAGTTCTTGTATTGGATTATATTGTCGGTGGAAGAGAGATGTGTCACAAGCCGAACGCTTAGGCTGTTCGTGCCTCTCTATCGCTTGTTCCGCGCTCTCCCTTGCGCACTCGACTCAGGCGAAACGTATATGGGTCATACTTTTCCGTGCGTGCAGACGTTCATCGATTTATAAGACGTTATCAAGTCATACATTTTTGCCGCCAGTCATACACAAAATAATAATAATGCATTTATGCATTACGATTGTCATGTCCTTTGGCTAAGTTTTATTTTGTCGTGATAATTGGTTTAATACACGATTTTATGAGATTCCTACAGATAACAAGCGAATCGGGGTTATGTTACACCACTGGCAACACAGAAAGAAAGAAATTGACAGAACCAACCAATCTCGCCTGTCATTCCGGAGTGCCATACCTTATTTTTTTATACCATGCAACACCCTTACGGAGATGCCACGGCGCGGCGCGCAGTACGTGTCCCGCTCACTCGTATGGGCGCCTCGCTCGGATCTCTCGCTCGACCGCTCGCCGTGTCATTTCCGTTACGGCCCGGCCAAGACTGGCAACTAGCGAAAATTTTATCCTTAAAATACAAAGAAAAAGTACCTGCTATATTACTACTCTATATAAATAACATATAATATAACTAATAAACGCTGATCCAGTGGTTATGGGTGAAAAAGAGAACCTCCGTCTTTTTTGAAGTCGGTTGAAAAGGGAACTCAATAACACAGTTGACCGATAATAACTCACGCACACTAACATGCTTGTACCTTTTATACTTACACATACGCAACTCATCTAACACCCGTCTGACATCAGTCTATGCAGATTTAAGTCCTTATCCGTTCAAAAATGCTGATTGTTTTAGACATTTTTCTCTATGATCAAACATGATTACTTAACAAACGTATTTTTCCAACTTTACGAATACTCAAGAAGAGTCACTGAAAATCGAATTTGGATAGACACCACACATTAAATTGACATCGCAAGTTAGAATAGATACGCCTAGAAACCCAGTCAAAGCTTGAAAGTGAAGCCATTTTTGGTTAACCACGGGCTAAGTTTCGTCCGTGTGGTGTGTCATGAGAGACTGGCAATCGACATTTTAAGTTTCTAGATTTGATACTAATTCAAATCTAGTGACAGGTATCAAATTGAATGTCTATTTTGATTTACTCCGTTGACAGCTGCTGAATAGAAAACATCTTAGTTGACATGTGTATTGTATTTTAGAAGATTATTATATTAATGTGTTGTGCTTGAAAATATAACAGTTTGAATTGCCAAGGCCCTTTGATTCAACCTTTAAAAGGTCATCTGTCACAACGTCAATGTGACAAGCAACACGTCTCTATGATTGGTTCGTAGACACGCACACATACAACCAAAAGCGGCTTCATTCGCAAATCTGTTGTATGAAGACTCGTTCGAGGCGTACTTATTTTAACTATTTTAAGCATCGCCACTGTACTGTACAGACATAAAGCCTGACTAGAAATATATAAGGATGCGCCATACCGCGGAATTTCACTGGAATTAATTTCTTACACTGGCAATGATTTTATGATGGTTTGTCAACAAGAATCTTATATACTAACTGGATGTTGCGTGCCGAACTATGAGTTGAAGCCAGGTTCATTCACCTTTGCTCATATGTTTTATCTCTTTTCCACACTGTGATGTGTTACCATGTTATTTATAAAAAAAAACTTATTTTTTATAGAAATACGAATTATCGGGCATTACCTAATTAATTTACTTTAAGCTAATTCCAAAAAAAAAATTATTTTTCATATAAAGCTTTCTGCGATCAAATTTACTTAGTTTTCTATGTATTATACAAAAAAAATAACCGAATCAAAATTCTCATTTTACGGGTATGCACCTCCTACGTACTATGACAACACTAATAATAAAGAAATATCGCCGATATGTCAGAATTGTCAAAAGTCATTCACCAATTCAATAAAATTTTTCGTGAAATAAACGTATTTCGTCGATTTACTTGGGTAATGCGCTATGTATTGCATAGTAAAGCATTGTAAAAGTAATTGGAGGCAGAAATCCGACACAAAATTTTATAGGTGAGTACTTATTTTACGAAAATGTTCAAAAATCTTACTAGCAATCAATCTTCCTCTATTTTGCTTGTAAGCTTTGTTAGTTTTTATTCAAGAACCCCACGAATAGGTTTATAATGATAAGTTAGAAGTATATTTTGTTTATTTGGAGTTAAACATTGTCTTAAATGAGAAACTAAAGATTGTGTGGTTTTACAACTCGGGTGACCAATTCGTTTTCATGCATGGTATTTACTCGTATAAAATGGACCTAAATCTATCAACTTAGTACGTTTTCTATTCTCATAATTCATATCACAGAATAACATGTTTATTGTTTGTGTCTTTACAATTTACTTGAATAATATTAAATATTGCAGTTTTCCAAAAGATGAAGGAAGGAGGCGGTTTTGGCTGTCGATTGTACCGATAAAGGGCTTCAGAGCGTTCGACAATTTGATGACCCTGCTGACGAAATTGTTCTCACATGTGGAAAATAAAGAAACTGTTATAACGTCCTAGTATTTTATTATTTTTTATCCATTGAGAAATACTCCCCTTATGTTTTTGTTAGTAACTATTTGTGGCGTGCTCAGGTAAAAGGAAACCTTTTGCCGAATATCATTAAGGCGGACTAAGTGCAGAGTGGCATAGAAATGTAACCAAAAATGGACTGACAAATTGGTATCTTTTACTAGAGAACGTCACATTGATACCTACACCAACGGTAAGTATATTCCTAACCTAATCCACTAATGGCTACCTCACTGTGAACTCAGCCATAGTCACACTCGTATTCACAAACACATATAAACAAAAAACGTCTATACTAAAATTGCTGCTATATTTAAGTATTGGCCTCATAGGTGCTCACAATACGCTGCCGTTGCGTAAAGGCGGCTAATACATGGTGAAAAAGGGACGTTGACGTATGCGTCGCGTTTTTCTCCATACATTTAGCCGTCCGTTTAAGTATCAGTAAGTGGTCTCCAGTTACACGGACACTTGAAATCAGCATTGCCTAGAATGCTAATGTTTTATCGCCGATGTAAGGCTTCCATTCCTTTCTGGTAAATTAGCCAGTGCGAGCGGGACGGCAACGCACGAAACAACAATAAAATTTAGCTATGCATATACTTTCCTATCCTACTAGGATGGGTGTTCACTTTCATGATAAAACAGTTGATCGGATTTGAATTTAATAAATTACAAAATCATCAATCAGCAATGTGTTGTATATGTCAAATTCCGCGGGATATTCCTAATGTATGCTTAATCATGGACACCTTAAAGAAAGAGATGCAAGATCGGCGTGACGTAATTCAAGGTCATTTTTTCTGGCTTCAAAGGAATGTTCGGCATGCAATATCCAGTTAGTATATAAGATTCTTGTTTGTCAACAATGTCAATGTCATTCGTGGTGGTTTCCTTAAAAGACAAATATTTAAATTATCCAAAGAAAATGCCGAAAACCATTCACAATCGTGAACGTAAGATTATAAATAAAGTGTACACGTGTTTACTACACGAAAAACAATCAGGAAAAGAGTGCATTTCATTAAATGATATAACGAGATTAACATAGTGGAACTGACAGGAATATTGGTAAACTAATGTCATTATAGTGGGTTGCGATTGATTGCAAAATTGTTGCCATATAAATCTTATAAATAGCGCCCTCTTGACCATCCTCATATATTTCTGGTCAGGCTTTACATGCATCACGCTTCACACAAGTACATAGACATTGAATTGGTTAAAATAACTCTCCTATCAATTCATATACTCTTGCCTTCTAAGGCAAGAAGGTGAAGAATTACCTATTCTGTTTCCTATGAAAACAACTAGAAGAATATTATCTTGGTCGTACGGCGACTGTCAACAACAACAAAGTTGATAAATAAATGTTGTTACTGTTGCTGCAAACACCTTACATAAAAAAAAAACAATTGTTTTAAAAAACATACCTAACTCAAACTCTTTTACTTAATTCGTTCTCTTTGCGAAACTTGTTAATCGATGTGTATGTTGTGTGATACAGGAGTACGCGTATGCTATGAATGGGGATTGCCGGCTCGGAGTTGCATCGCCGCCCCACGAGCAGTACTGTGAACGAGGAGATAACAGGTACAGCATCACTCCTGTGGCGTGGAGTTCCTATTAGCGGGATATACTCCCACACAGTCACACTACTGGTAGTGAGGGCTAAACATCCCTGATACAGTTCAAGTCATGTTAAAAAGAAACAGGTTTAGCACATCAGGCTTTTCAACCCACGCCTTATTGCGGATACCACGAAAGTACTGATTTATTTTACTGGCAAAGACAAATTATTGGTAACTGACGTTGAGTGTCAGTGAATGTTACTGATGTAAGCAAATTACAAGTATTTTTTGCATAATATAGCCAAAACTATCCACGGTGATGAAAGTCAAGTTTGTTTCAATAGCATTCAGTATTTATTTCGCAAGATGAACGAAGGATTGAGCAGCATTCCGGTAAACAATGTTTTGAATTTGGTTAATGACAAATCCTTGACAAATCGCTATTAGCGCAAATATATAATACTAGCTTTTGCCCGCGACTACGTCCGCGTGGAACTTGGAAGTATGGAAGCAACCTTGTACAACACGATATATATCCACCTAATCACCTTAATTAATATACGTTTCTGTCAAAAATTACATTTTAGTGGCAAGCTTTTATAGCCGACTGTACTTTTCTTTGGATATCCATCAAATGCTCACTAAGACGATTCTAAAGAGCCCAAGCTCGGTAGGATTGCTTTTTCTATTATAGAGTTCACATGGCCACCTTCTGGCTCCATCATCAGATCAGCTCCATGGTACCATATTATTGTATTGTCATCAAAGTTAAGTAAGTATGCACAATTTCAGCTCAATCGGTTGACGATATCTGCTTCAAAATTGAGTTGCAAGATTTCACCCGAACAAACATACATTAAACATACAATGCAAGTTAATAAGCAAGCCTAAGCAAATGTAAGAGCAATTGTGCTTTTGGTCTAATAATTACATTTCCTACAGGGTCATCAATGTCATCATGAATTACTTACTCACTTTTCAATCTTTTTAGGGATAACTTACCGTATGAAAACTATCCTATGTCCTTCCTCGGATCTTAAACTATCTCCATGCCAAATTTCATCAAAATCGATTTAGCGGTTTAAGCGTGAAGAGGTAACAGACAGACAGACACACTTTCGCATTTATAATATTAGTATGGATGATGTATGCTCATTATTGCCATATGAAAGCTATTTGTAGCGCCACTATCCCTGGGCCGGACCGACGCTTGAGGCTATATCTATATCTACTTACATATCCATAGACAAAACATTTTTTTTATATTCTATTTCTAATTATATTTTATTAGTGTGCCGATCTTTGCATTGTTTATTTGAAAGGCTACACCTTAGCGACCTCTATGTGAATACGTTAATATTCCCTTACCGCAGTAAGATGCCTGTCAAATAAACAATGCAAAGATCGACACACAAAGCAAAGCATAAGGGAAATTTCAAAAGGTTATTCGGTGGAAAGGTTAGCACGTTAGACTGGTATTTCAGAGGTACCGGGTTCGATTCCCGGTCTCTTCCGCCAGGTTACTCATTTCAAATTTCTTTGTGTTTTGATCCTTGTACCAATGGTACAATATACTTTGTTTTTTATTCTTCAAACCTTTTTTAAGGTCTGAATACGCGCCCAGCACACCAGGGCGGGAGCGAGCGACGGAGTGGGAGCGCGAGCGGGACAGAGAGCCCCCGCGGGAGCGAGACGCACACAGCCTGGCGGGGGCGGGGGCGCGCGAGGGGTACCCGTCTGCTGTGATGGCGGAGCATAGAGGGTTCACGCGCCGCCCCGTCACGCGGGTATGTGAAATGAAATACCTACAATCTACTGCCTCGTAGCCCGTAGGGTGTTGCTTATTCTCTAACCCCGTACTCTCACCCCCTCATTCTGTTCTAGGACACGAAAAATCTTCACTGATTTTTTATTGATTTTTTTAATTCAGTTTTAGGGGTCCCACACCAACACCCTAATTGCCCGATTCTCTTTCCCCTCTCCCGCTAAAGCAGACTGATTCGGCTCTGTCTACTCACGACAAATTATTTATGAAATTTCGTTTTTGTTCACAGAATTCGAACCTGCTATCGGCAGTACTGTGTCTGGTGAAAGAGCTGGACTACCCTTCCCTCGAGGTCGCTGAGATGGCTGTTAGGTAACGCCACTTAATCATTACTCATTAAAAAAACATTAACATATCATTTATTGAGAAAAAATCGCACAAGGGAAATGACGCCTACCTCTCCTTAAAACCTCGTATCTCTTCACTTAGTCTAAAATGAGATACGAGCTTTATGCAGGTACATAGGTATATGTATGTCGATGCATATAATTTTGTAAGATTTATTTAGAGTTTTGCTCTACTACTCGCATATAACTCGTAATAGTCGTAATCATAAGAGTTGCCTCGTTTTCAGATGCCGCATGGACGAGCTCGCCAACAGCCAGTGACGCACGCACGACACACGACGAACAGTCTCCGACCGAATAAACTTCAAGAAAGTCAACCACCTGATTGACAACACCGGTGTTGATGTTCGAAGCATCGGATACTACACGGTCGTTACTATTACTTTTTATACGCAATATTTCAGTGAATTTCGAGTACAATTGTTAAAAAAGACCGTGAATGATATGAGACTCACTCAAGTTTAATGGGAGGCACAGCAAATATAAAAGGAATTGCGTGTCGTATTTGTGTACTGGAGACTAAGATTCTCGACGCTATGGAGATGTATTGAATCCAAGATTCTTCGGAGTAAAGAGATTTCATCGAGATTTGAGAATGGTCGGAAGATACATTAAAGGTTTCTCTGATGATTTGGTAGGACTTTATCCACATTCGTATTTTGTCAGCTTCATAACATTCTGGTCTTGACGTCATATCTAAATTCAAAGATCAATCAACTTTTTTCTGCTGCTCGTAGCGATTGTCACCTTGATCACAGGATAACAACGAGAAAAAGTTGAACCTACCCCTATGACGAGTTTGTGCGTTAATAAAATGAGAATAGTAAACTAAAATAAACCAAAATTCTGAAGAAAAATGTGTTCTTCACTGGACCATATAGGAATTTGACAAAATAAATGTGTGGATGTAGTGATACGAGTTACGATAAGGGAGCGTAGTAAGTTGGTATGAAACTTGGTTCTCTACAAAATATAACCCATTGCATTCCTTAGTTGTGGCAGCATCATAGAAGGAACCGAAAATAGACAGTTTTAGTGGTTGATATCGGGAGACTGGTCTGAGTTGTAATGCGATTGTAAAAAAAGGACATGTGAAGACGTCACGAGCATTTGTGATACACTGCGGGCGCCTGGTATTCCCTCGTCACCGTCGAGCAGTGTAAATGTACCTAACGTTCGCTACGATAGAGTTCAAATTGTTATTTAGGGGTGATTTAATTTTGGAAGATGCCCGGAGCAGTTTACAATCCAAAGTGTAATCGTGTATATTTGTAATACCCCAATATGTGCACTTTTCAATGTGCAGTTTTTGTTATGAGTGTTATCGTTTAAGAGGTGCACATTTAGAAAAAATGTATATATTGATTATATGTAGGATTCAGAAAGGTGTACATGTTGGAAAAATGTGTTTGGAAGTATGTTTTATTGTTTTGAGAATACCTTGTTTTGTGTCAGTAAATATGTAATTGTGACAGTGTGATCTGCATAATAGATAACTAGTGCTATGAAGAAAACAGTAAACTAAAACTACTTGAGTCATCAAGGCCAAGGGGCGCTTGGTAAATACTGTTTGTTTGTAATGTGTGTCGTAGTTAACTTACTGTAATCAATTATTTACCATTTAATATTTACGATACACATTCTATCAACTAAGCAAGCTTCAAAACAAGCAACTAAGATAACTTTTACTCTATTAAGTTGACTACTCTGTCGCTACTCACTCGGCTAATATTGACTTCCATTTTTAAGCATTTTGTTACGCTTAATAATTATAACACAATGAAATGAAATTTGTTAACATGTATATATATTGTTTGTATAGGATATATTTTAATGATTTTTTATTTAATTTTATAACCAATGTCTAACATGCGGGCGATATGGCCGCAATTCTGAGAGCCTTCAGAAAACTATATTGTTTGCTCCTTTCTGTCTCTCTTGTATTCTATTTGAGTGAGTGTAGACACACGATAAAGAAAATTTAAACCTGTACCTGTCTAACCTTTATGTTTATTGAGACGTGATCTAAAAAGTACGCCTGTTAAATTAGCTTATATGTAGTCACCCAAAACATTGGTCTAACACATTTCGACTCTTCTGAGCATTAGGGTCCAAAGCGGTAGACCAGTTTCTTGGCTGATTGTACATCAGTACTTTTACAGAATGTACCTATTCTTACTCAAATATTGTATCATATAGGATAGCGAAAGAAAGAGACAACACATGCTCCAAATACGAGCATTATTTTCACGTTTAGTTAGCATCAAATAGTCTAACATCCAAAAGGTTGTGTTAGCATTATACATACAAGGGTTGAAGGCGCCTCGCAATAAACAGTTGCCCAGACTATGTCGTTTTATTTCTCCATCCAGCGTGACCTCTGACTACAAGTGTATAATAAAAATGCCGATTCTTTCACAATTTCATACATTATTTACTTAAAGCATTTCTCTACTTACCCATGCTAAGTACATACATTATTGTGCTGTTTTCATGAATCCTTATTTTTTACATGTACAAGAAACGTTATTACACAAAAACTATTAAAGCTAATTTCTACATTAATGTAATTTCCATCAAATTCGAATAAAAGTTGTTAAATACATAATATTGTGCAAGAAAATACAATTTCCCAAATTTTTATTGGCAATTCTTATGTGAAAAAGCAAAAAATTTTGTATTCGAATATGAACGAAAAACAAATTAAAGGTGGCGGTAATCGTTGAGCAAAAACAAAATACTGACGTATGAAGCATGCCGCGAATCGCCGCGCGCGGTGCCGGTGCGGTGTGCGGGGCGCGGAGGGGACAAATGTATAGGCGACTGGGAAAGACTGCACGGGCACTCGAACCAGCTTGACAACGTCGTCTAGAGGTCAGTCTGTATGTTGTAGGTCATGTAGCTTGATTCTAAGATATCGTGTAGTAGGCGAATGTATGTATCGCGGTAGCGTGTTCCTTTTTTGTCTTTTCCTGCGTCGTTCCCGTTCCTGTCTATTGTCCCTATTGAAGTAATAGTCGGCGTAGTGATTGACGCCAGGATCAGGTTCTGACTCACTACGACGAGTCGTCAGGGTACAAGTCTTTGATTGTAGCCGTGATGTGGTCATCGGGGTCAGTCAGAAGGTTCGTGGGTTCGTCGCTAAGGCCAAAGTTGTGGCATCTCCGTTAATTTTACAGTGCTATGAAAATGTTCGTGTCTGTCTGATACATACTATGCCTTTGTGATACTATCCTTTTTGAGCTTGACTTTTATTTGTACATATAAAAAGTAAGAAATAATTATAACTACATACATACAAATTCGTCTAATACATACATTTTATATAATACACAATTAATATTATTTTATTACATAGACATTGAACACTATTATTTCTTATATTTATACCTACAAGTGATGTCAAAAAATATTTTATTTTGCATGAGTGCATTTCTATAATAAAAAAGCGGCTTTATTTTTTTATAATATCACTGATATAGTTTTTAATCATGTTTGTCTAGGTCTGAAAATTATTATGGAAGTCTTAAACTGGTTTTTTTTACCATAACCGGTTATAACCGAACCATAAAACCGGTTTCACAGTAGACATATCATACCATGTCAGGAAAAAATTTAATCAATAGATATTAAGGGACAATCTTACACAAATCGACCTAGACCCAAACTAAGCAAAGCTTGTACTATGGGTACTAGACGACGACATACATAACATAATATTAATACATGTATAGATAACATCCATGACCCAGGAATAAATATTCTAGTTTATCTCACAAATATTTGCCCTGGCCGGGATTCGAACCCAGGACCACCGGCTCAGTAGGCAGCTGCACTATAGTCATTTTCGAAATACATGTACGTAGTTAAGGGCTTTAATTAAAACAAAACTTAATTGATTATATTGTGTTACCATAGTTACCCATACATTTTGTATGAGTAACTTTCGTCACACAAAAGAAGCGATCGTAATTTTGTTTTTATTAAGCCTGTAACTATGTACATGTATTTTGAAAATTACTCTTAAACCGAGCTAACCGCGACTTAGAAACCTGGTAAGCGTCATGTGAATTATAATTGTTTGGTTTATTTAACCTTTTGAATGAAGCTTTACCGCCAAGCAGTACAGCAATTCACCATACCTTGTCGCCACAGAAAAAAAACTCCAAAATGAACTGGGATTATATGACCAAAATTAAAATATAAAACACCCCCGACACGAGAAGCTGGTCATCGCGAGACACTCTTTCAAGTCTTTGAGTGATATATAGAAAATGCTAACTAACAGAACATAACTACTTACAAAATTTGGAATTCTTAGCTTCAATATTGGCTAAGATCTTGTCACTTGTTCCAATTAAAGCCGAATGTTTTGGAAAATACTGGCCCTATTTGTACCAAATATATCTAAGATTCATACAACACTGCCGAGCATGAGCGAACCGAAACATGTCGAGCGTTATTCGACTTACGTGAGTAAACCCGTTTACATATTTTAATAGATATACACATTACACATGTCAAAATTATAACCAGTGATCGGCACGGCCCGTGCTACACGTGGAGTAGTAAAATGAAGGTTTCTTTACCATGGTAGGAACCACGTTTTTGTTAATAAAAAAAAAACGATTGAGAATCAAGAGAGCTCATTCGAACTCGAAGTAAGTATAAAATAAATTATAAATCAAGAAAATCTATTCTCAGTATATTTCTTCAATGCGTGTCGAGAGTTATTTATCATATCGGCGATTACTTTTTGTAATTGTATATCGTCGGAGATAGTGCAATACCGCGTAATTAACAGATGTCGATAAAGTTCTCATTTCAATAAAATACTTAGCATTTGTTTGAATATTGATTCGTATCTACACTTATTACTTACGCAGTATTGCAATATCCCCGACGATATTATAACATTTATAGGATAAAGGAAAAAAATAAAAACAAAACAAATAAATCAAATAAATTGCGTTTAAATGCATAATAAAATAATATACAAAATTCTTCTTCTTCTTCTTCTAATGAGATTATAGACTAGTGAGCGCAATACCGGTTATTATAACAAAACCGGTTTCCAGATTGTATTATATTCAGATAAAACCGTTACTGCGTTCATTACAGAAAAATAAGAGCAGTAATGCATTACACAATTCGTGTGCATTCGGTCACAAAAACTATACAAAAATCAATCAATACTGCAAAATCATTTTACGGGCACACTGAAATCACATTTAGGGCGATTTCCGTTTTTATTGATCAAATAACATGAATTACAAACGAAAAAATTAACAAATAATAAACGATTTTCCGAAGACAATATGTAGTGGTAAATCAATCTCTCCTTTTTTTAAACAAATTATTACGTAATTTTTCTGTGTGAATTAATTATGAGCGTATAATATGTATGTTTTCTTTATATGACTGAATATTTTTTATTTGTTTAAAAGTCAATTAATTTATAATCCAAAACGATAAATGATTATTGAATTGAATGTATTATATCGTATACCGGTATGATCTCTGAAACGTAAGAATTTAATTTATTTTTTTATTGAGAAACATGTCAGTAACATACCTAAAAACACTGATATATTGTGTAATGCAATACTTTTATAATACTGCGTTTTAAATCAATACTTATACATATTTCGTTGTTACATATATAATTATTATTCATTTTATATTTTATTGTTATTTACATTTTTACACTATTTAGACAACAACCGGTCGCTAGACGATTATTTATCTACAATTTCTCCACTACTATTTCAATTCTTTTTTAATAAGTGTCTCCTCAAAGACATAAACGAACGATTAATTTTCAACTCTGCACCCACTTGAAGCATCTCTGTTTGGCCATATGGTTGACTGGTAGAGAATGCCATTAGTCATTAAGTTCGCCATTTGTACTGACTTTTGTTTTGTGCAATAAAGTTTAAATAAATAAATAAATAAACGAGATCCTTTTAAAGTACTCATAATATCAGCCAAATGACCGCTACTGGACAAAGGCCTCTACCAAGTATCCTAACAACGATCTGTACCAACGCTAAGTATTCCGGTACTCGGTCCCTACTCGAGAACTTTTCAACCCTAAAGACCATTTACACAAAACTACGAATCCCTTTTAAATGATTCACTAATATTTCCGTCTAACGACCCGTTATTTTAAATTAATAAACTTAAACAGAAGTTAATGTGTCCGTCCAAAGGGACCTATACCCTATCCGATTTTTTTTTACAAACGCAAACTCGCACTTTGGTCAAAGTGGTTATTTTTTCACAAATAAAGCCTGAAACTAAACGGGACGTTTTTTGCTTATATTATACCTAAGATTACTTTATATTCGAGAAAATAAACACTTTAGACAAATTAGGTTATTTTGAGTTTACTTTAACGTGACGTTGGACGTTAATAACGTCCTGTTTTGTGTCGTATTTGGACGGACACTATGGCTCAAACAATAATATGGCGATTTCTTACAGTAGAACGTGTGAATCCGGTTTTCGCCACAGTAATAACCGGTTAGAACTAATTTCACTATGGTAAAAACCGGTTTTACACTTTGGCAAAAGATATTGGAAAGTGTACAAAAATTATTTATTCGTGGTTAATTATAGAAAAGAAAAACATTTACTTTAAAATTTATATTTAAATAGCGATAAAAATATGACTTTGCTTGACTTGCGTAATATAAATAATAATTGTGCCTTTTGTAGATTTGTAGTTGGAAAATAATTAGATTTTCTGCAAAATGTCTGGCTATTAGGTATTAATGGCTGAATACGCCTCACAATTTTTGAGAAATAATCGTTACCATGGCTGTCAATCATCATCGTTATTCGGCCCTTAAGAACTTACAGAGAATAGCGAAAATGAGTATTTTATTTATATTTAAACTTTATTGCACAAAACAAAAGTCAATACAAATGGCGGACTTAATGTCAAATAGTATTCACTATCAATCAACCATGGGGCAAACAGAGAAACAGTTATTGTACAGAGAATATGGTGCTAAGTTTAGATAATTTAGAAAATTTTACCATTTAGCGAATTTAGCCACATGCCATTTATGCCATTATAAAAAAATATGTAATGTAATAATCGTAAAAGTAAATGTTTTTCTATATACAGCATTGTGCTAATAATAATGTCAGAAAAAATACAAACTTACAAAACTATCATACAATATAAGAGATTCAGAATAGCGTCTATCGCGAGTTTCAGAGCATCCGTCCTTTTCTAACATATGCAGCTAGAAAAGGACAGAACGATTCTCCGTGAGAGCTCCCGTATAATTAATATATTCAGTATTATCTTGAAATATTGCTTACTTTGGTCCTATTATATGTTTTCGTAAAATAGTCACTTAGACCAATTATTTATAACAACAAAACACATTTTTTTTAAATATAGCTTAAATTATTCGGCATCTATATAATTATAATTACTTCACATATTTTGTACAATTGGAAAAAATATAAAACCATTTCGAAATCGTTATTTAATATCAATTATTACTGATATGGAATGTCAATTACTATTTCTGTAAACTGAATGTCAAATTTCTTACAAAAAATAATACTTTCATAGGAATGTTTCGTACAATTTTGAAACAATACAAAAAAATAAAAATTATATTTATTTCAAGCTTTTGTAATCTTTACTCGAAAATAAAATGGCACTTCTTAATTTTTCCTTAAATATAATAAAATTAACAAAATATAATATATCGGCAAGATTTTCTTCATTTAATAAACGTGACATTTTTAGAAAAAAAAATACAACTTTGCCGATTTCTAACGGCTTTACCGGTAAAGTTACTTTTGCGTAAAGACGAGACAAATTATTGTTTTAGACTAGACAAGAAAAAGTGGCAGTAAAGTTAACACGAAAGCCTGTTTAACCAATTTCAAATAAGGAAGGTTAACATTTTCATTACGACCGTGCAGCCGGATTGCAGTTCGTGTGCGGTTGACAGGACTGCACGACAGCTGCAAGCTGACTGCACAGTCGGTTTGCAGTTCTGAAGCAGTTGGTATAACTGCATCAGAACTGTCCTGGAACCGCCACTTTGCAGCTGGGTTGCAGTTGAAATGCTGTCCGCCTGTATCGGCCCTAACCGTAATGGTGGTTTATGTAAATACCGAAATAGAGGTTCCTTTAGGAATTTAAGGTTACCTTTATAGTAAAGAGCCAATATGCCACGTTTTTCTAGCTAGACTATTTTTCAATTTTAAGATATTTGTTATTATACAACGATATAATCACATCGAATTTATCTCACTAAATATAATTACACTAAAAAAATATTACAGCTCTTATTGTTTTGTTAAATATGTACTATTCATAACCATTGAGGTATTATTTATAATAGAGCCACAGACCCGAACAAAATTGACGAAAAAAGTGGCACTGCTGTCATGTTCAAGTAGATGCCAATAACGCTTATTTATAATTTACAACAACATAATTACTTCGTACAAAATAACTCTTTACTCAAACGTTTAAATGTCAAATTGGCTTACGTACTTATACCACAAATATTTTTCGAGTAAATTAACTTTTTTAGCGTATTCTGACTCATGTCTCTTGTCAAACTTGGAACATGGCACGAATGGAGCAGATTTTAATAGTTTTACGTACTAAAAATATTTTAATTATTATTTTATTTAGGTATTCAAATATATTTGTTGTTTGAACTAAATAAACTCGTAAATTGTTAATATCAAATTAAGTTACGTTTTTATTTAACAACTGCATAAAAGGGTTCCGACACTGCATAGAAGGGAACAGTAATAATGACATTATGATTTCTCAACTCATCTTGTTCTAGTATGTGAAATGAGAGTATGTCTTTAAAGTTTGATAGCGTGGCGTGAAAGTCGGTGGCGTAGTATGCACGGCAGGACACATTCTTTAGGTATTCTTGGCGTTCAAAGGTTTAAACTGACAGTGTCTAGACTCTGAGACAAAATAAAACAATGACAACAGAGCAATTTTTTTATTAATTTATTAATGTAACTTGTAGGATCTGCCTGTAAAAGGCATATTTTCATAACACTGGCTCACTCGCCGCCGCTCACATAGCAATGTCATGCGTCCACTCTCGCCCTCGGCTCGCGTGTAACTAAACGCAGCATCCTATATGACGTGCGCCTGAGACTACTACCACAAAGTCACAAACACTACATCGCTATTTTACGCTTCTTTTGTTACATTGTCATTTTTTTACGTTTTTATTGAGATATTAAAGCTGTGTTGAGTGAAAGACTTTTACGCTTCTTTTGAATAAACATAAAAAAAAACATATATGATCATGCCGAACGAAGACACGAGAGACGAATTATTTGGCTGAAATTATTCTTGACGTCTGTCTCTTACTAAACGTGACCTCAATTTCTCACGTTGTTTAGGATCGCGTGGGAACCTTTAATAAAAAAATAGGATAATTATTTATTGCACTCCTTTATTAATTTATAAAATATAAAACTATAGCGACTCCTTAGATTTTTGTTCTGTAATGAGGTGCATTTTGTAGGGACAAAGTTAATAATTCTAATCTAAAATATGCTATGATTTTACATAGGATTCGTTAATTAATCAATAGAATCTGGGTAAAAAAGAATATTCCGACCATTTTCTTTATTTTATAGCTGTTATTTCTGCAATTTTTCACTGAAAATTAAGTCATTTTTGAAACCCGTCACGTGTCATGGTCTAAACGAGACTGATCGCCCAACTAATGCGATTTGTGATTTTGCATTAGTTGGGAGGGTGCCATTTTTTCCGTCGGATTGTGTGTCCATGTAAATAATACGTCAATGTTCATAACATTTGGACAACACGCATCACCGAAGAGGTTAAGTTGTTTTATTCTCATAATAAAAGTTTCAAAGGATGAAATGCTGGGTGAAAACAGATATTTTTCTGACAAGGTTAAAACTTAACCGTTAAACTAAAAACCGAAAACTGATAAATTGGTTTTTCGTTCCAAAAGTTTTAATTATCGTACCAAGAATTGGCAAGATCGTACCAATAACTGCCAATATCGTATCAGACGTTGGTATCAGTTGTTGTACGATTTCCACTAGTACTCTGTGAAATAAGGCAAAATGTCCCAATATCTGCCCGAAGCTGGCCCGAACAGACAGCACTAGGGTAAAACACTAGTTGTCCAATGTCTTTTTTTTTACTTTAATGTACGTAATATTGTTTCATCACACACTTGAATCTTTTATTAATGAAATAAATATGTCATTTATTTATTATTCAGATCTCTTTTAATATTAAAAATCCCCATAATTGCCCTACTTTTACGGAGATGCCACTTTGCGGCACAGCGGCAGCGGTGCGCGGCACGTGTCTCGCTCACTCGTATGGCCGCCACGGTCGGATCTCTCGCTCAACCGCTCGCCGCGCCGCTGGTCGTGGCATCTCCGTTAGAGCGTCGTATTACATGACGTTCAATTACGCCGTGACGTATATTATCAGCGACATTGACGGTTACCAAATATTACTAAATACAATACCAATTTACTTAAAGGGTGCTTAAAATAGCTTTTTTTGCGTATATTTTATCTAAATTACTTACTATATATACTACTGTAACACGTCAATGTCAAAATTAATTTTAGTACATCTGGGTATTTTTAGAGATCATTTATATATATTCAGAGTCCTACAGACCTTTAAAAAGAACACAATGGACCTTGAATCGTACTTTAAATTCTAAATGATTCAGTAATTTTATACTATCGAAACGGCCGAATATCCCTTTCATTATATATACTACTGTAACACGTCAATGTCAAAATTAATTTTAGTACATCTGGGTATTTTTAGAGATCATTTATATATATTCAGAGTCCTACAGACCTTTAAAAAGAACACAATGGACCTTGACTCGTACTTTAAACTCTAAATGATTCAGTAATTTTATACTATCGAAACGGCCGAATATCCCTTTCATACATTTACTGAGCACAACCTTTATCGAAGATTTAAGATATACTTGCTTAATGCTTGGAAACAATTTTGTTTTGCATAGAAATTCTGAACCGATTATCCTTAGTATAGTTATCTAATTAATATAAGCCTTTATTAAGGACATTCGGCATTTACGATAGTATACTTCAATGAATGTCATTATGTACTACACACACAAGTTAACATAGCCTTATCTCTGACGCAAACTTCCTTTTAAATACGATGTCCTTTATAAAGTACAATCGGACTTTACAATACACTTCAACTTGTAACACATCTGTTTCAGATAGTAAGATACTCTCTTTAATACTCGCCTTAAGTTTTCATTATTTATATTTGCGTGGCCTTTTGAACGCCAAGCGGAAAAGCAATTCACCCCCTGACGCCGCAGCATAAAAATAAAAAGTGCTCTAACATCAACGGGGACCGAAAAATACTCGCAACTGTTTGAATTACAAAGATCTTTGAAATTTATCTAAGTGGGGCAATTTCCCGCTGTCGGCTACGGCCGTCTTTGGCGTTCTAAAGGACAAACATATTCTTAGTAAAACAGCTTTATATCTTCTTCAATAATTAAAGTCCCCAATGACTTAAAATAATCCTGTTTAAGATACGACGCCCGCGGTTCTTTATAAAGCACAAACAAACTTAGCGTTTCAGGACTCATGGAAAAAGTTTTTTTTTTTTGTTTTGGATAGGTAATTCCATTTATGCTACCTTCAGCAGGGAATATCTTGCCGCGACTGCGCATTTTGCACCTCGGCATCACCTGTCTCGCTCGCAGGGCCTAGAAAGGAAGGTGACAGGTATATTTGTCACAGTTGTGCTACCAGCAGGTCTACCGTCGCCCAGCGTCGTACTGTTTCACCAGCTCTGGTATGGCGTTAGGTTCGACTGGTACCAGAGACATCAGCTCCGTGAGGTTGCGGACGTAGCTGAGTTTACGGAAGAATTTTGAGCTGAAAAAAAATCAACTACAAAATTGGGATATACCAAAAGAATAAACGCCCCCTTTTAATCAAATGTTTACAATGAAGCAAAAAATTGAAAAATGCCCTAATGCATGTAGAAGCAACTGGTTGAAAAATTCAATGGCTCTCGCATCAGTTTTTCCAATTTTTCGCAGAATCAGAATCATAATTTATTTGCTAGAATACAGGCAAGTGGATGTCAAATACATTTTCGAGGTACAGTGTATTCTGCCTGCTAGTGGGCATGCAAATATTATAAAATTAAAAATAATAATGGAATAAAATTAACTAAGACATGGTATTTTTCCTATAATTACTCGCTTTTCATTCGCTTCATTGTAAACCAAACTGTAGTCTTTAAAATATGAAATGTTGACAATTAACGGGTGGTTTATTTAGTAAGTATTGTTTTTTTTATATGATTTTTCAAATCCTTGATATTGCATTATGCTCATCTCATATTAATTATTATAAATATATTGTAGGGTATTAGGTAGGTAGGGTAGTTTTGTTATTTTTCTTGGAAGAAACTACATTATTGTTGTGATAATTATGCTTGTATCCATCCGTTACGTTTGTTATTTCAGAAAGAAAGAAAGAAAGAAAGAAAGAAAAAAAGAAAGAAATGAAGAAAGAAACACATATATTCGTCACGTAACCATAAACCATCAATTACACAAAGGGTGTCACCGAAATGATAAAAAAAAAATACACCAAGTGCGAGTGGGACTCGCGCACGAAGGGTTCCGTATTATCTGTAAGTTTGTTGTATGGGAGGCCCCCTTAAATATTTATTTTATTTTATTTTTAGTATTTGTTGTTATAGCGGCAATAGAAATACATCTGTGAAATTTCAACTGTCTAGCTATCACCGTTCTTGAGATACAGCCTGGTGACAGACGGACGGACAGCGAAGTCTCAGTAATAGGGCCCCGTTTTTGGGTACGGAACCCTAAAAGCAATAGGCAACTATAATATATGTGAAGCATACCTGACGAAGGCTCTGGTGAAGGCGACAAAGATCTTCAGCCCGTAAGTGGGGTGCACCAGGTACAGATGCTTCAAGCTCTTTCGTAACCTGCGACAAACATACTCTCCGATCACATACATAAAATAAATAAATATATCAGACAACTTCACACAAATCGATCTAGCCCCAAATTAAGCTCAAGAACGCTTGTGTTATGGGCACTAGACGACGATATACATACTTATATAGATAAATATATACTTAAATACATAGAAGAACCATGACCCAAGCACAAATATTCGAGTTCATCACACAAATATTTACCCTGGCCGGAATTCGAACCCGGGACCGCCGCTCAGTAGGCAGGTGCTTGCAAACTGAGCCAACCGCGTCGTCCAACACATAACATACATAATAAACATAGATTTATTTAAAGTCTATTCGTCCTTACTAGTCAAATGAAGAATATCATTTACTTTATACTGCAACAGGCTACTTAAGCCATTATTGACATTGTGATTTTAGTGCTTGGGGTCATGGGTTGTTCTATATATTTAAGTATATATTTATCTATATAAGTATCTATATCGTCGTCTAGTTCCCATAAGACAAGCGTTCTTGAGCTTGATTTGGGACTAGATCGATTTGTGTGAGGTTGTCCGATATTTATAAAAAATAAGTTTCTGTCAAAAATGACATTTTAGTGGCAAGCTTTTATAGCCGACTGTACTTTTCTTTGGATGGCCATCAAATGCTCACTGAGACGATTCTAAAGAGCCCAAGCTCGGTAGGATTGCTTTTTCTATTATAGAGTTCCTATGGCCACCTTCCGGCTCCATCATCAAATCAGCCCCATGGTACCATATTATTGTATTGTCATCAAAGTTAAGTAAGTATGCAAAATTTCAGCTCAATCGGTTGACGATATCTGCTTCAAAATTGAGTTGCAAGATTTCACCCGAACAAACATACTTTAAACATACCATGCAAGCTAAATAAAAGCTTGTAAAAAAAGATGAAAGCTGTTATTACCTTCGGTCTATCAGTTTGTAGTATTCCCTCAGCCAGTGGATGGTGGGGAGCCGTCTGGGTCCCGCGCTGCCGTACAGATACACCAGGACATAGTTGTCCGTCACCAACCGCTCTAGAGTCCAGATTACGTACCTGTAATAATTATTATTATTAGAAAGAAAGAAAGAATTATAAACACATTTATTGCAGTGAAAAAGACGCACCACCATAACAAATAACTAAATCACTTAAGAGGTTTTTTTCATATTATGACAAATATATTGATATATCGGTTTAAAGATCTTTATTTCTCAAAAGAATAACAATAATTCACTTACTTGAGAAAAAACATTACATGCATAAACTGTAATAATCTAAGCTAGTTGAGCGTAATCATTATTACAATCGCAAAATTATAAAAGTTACAATTTTGCCGGTAGAATTAAAAGAGCATACAAAACAAGTTAACTGAGTAAAACTACGACAGTAGATAAGATAACAGTTTTACATGGATATAAAGAGTTTGGAAGTGTCTTAACAAATGCGTGCGTACATTGAGCTTGCGCTAATCTGTTATTTAGTAAGTTTTATGTTTTTTTTATTGTATATATGTATTTTATTAAACAATTAAGGTATATACGTACTATTATTGTATTATACGTAATTAAATTTATGTAGTATTGATATTTTATTTATTTATTTAATCTTTATTGCACAAAAGAAAACTTATCGTACAAAAGGCGGACTCAATGCCATGAGGCATTCTCTACCAGTCAACCTTAGGGCAAAGCGGAAAAATTTTAAAAATACAAATTTCTTGTAAATATAAATTTTGATTCTTATTTGGATTACTTTAGAATTTTATATATATCGTTATAATTTTATATTTTATAATTTTATGGGCACCTTTGGGCCAGAAATGACAGGGACAGAAATGACAAATATATAATTATTTATAGATAATTTCAAACAATTTTTTGAAGTGAAGTACTTTTCCCTGAGTTCTAGAAAGTAACATCTATTTTACTCTTTCATTGCGTGCAGTCGCAGCACTTCAGTTATCTGCGTGAATTTTGTAAATTTCGAATAGTTTTTGAAACAAAAATTATCAATGAAAAATTCAAACTAGCCCGATTTGTGTTTGTCAGAAAAAAATAGGTTATCCTGTAACGACAGTTGGGACTTACAGGAACAGGTTGTCCATAACGTAGTGGTAGTCTGCACGTCGCACGTCGGGTAAATGGCACGCGCTGAATACTATGAGGGCGCAACCAGACGCGTCGTAACCGCCGTGCGAGACAACACGCTTGTACGGCTCTATCACCTGAAAAAGAAAAACCGGGCAAGTGCGAGTCGGACTCACGCACCGAGGGTTCCGTACAAACACTTTCCATCCTTAAGCATAATGCATGGTTAAGTTAAGTTTGCACCTGGTATGTATACCGCCCCATACAAATGAGGTGCAAAGTTAACGCAACCAATTCCATTTGTTGTATGGGAGCCCCCCTTAAATATTTATTTTATTTTATTTTTAGTATTTGTTGTTATAGCGGCAATAGAAATACATCATCTGTGAAAGTTTCAACTGTCTAGCTATCACCGTTCTTGAGATACAGCCTGGTGACAGACGGACGGACGGACGGACGGACGGACGGACAGCGAAGTCTCAGTAATAGGGTCCCGTTTTTACCCTTTGAGTACGGAACCCTAAAAATTCCGCAATGATTCAGAATCCTCGAAAACTGGGTGAAAAATATCACATAACCATCCTAGGGTATATAAGTTTTTTTTATATAATCACTTTTTAATGAAATAACCAAGAACAGACCTAATCACTATACGTGTACCTACAGTTTTTGAAGAGTTCCCTCAATGTCTCCTGGATTCCATCATCAGATGCTTACTTCATTACAATGGGACCAACGGAAAAGTGTACCCTTCCAAAGAAAACGATCATTATCCAAATCGGTGAAAGCGCGTGTGGCCTGTTTGCATAAGTAAAAATTACATACCTTCATGTCGCAAGTAACCAGGCCTCCGGGTCGTGGTACAGTTAACCATGAACGCTCGTCTCTCAGTTCATCGGCCGCTGAATACTCCGGGATGGGTTCACTGCATGAGCTCAGGGTGTTTGTTGATCTGATACAAGAAAACCAAATCATTATTCGGAGAATTAAAAACAAAGCACACTTGCTTCTCATTTGTATTCAGAAAGTATTCCTGTTCCTAATAGATGATAAAAATGACACAGATTCATAGTGAAGATGTTACATTTGGTGCCGTGACCAGGGTTAATCTTATCTTGCTACGGGTCCAGCAGCAAATATATAACGGTAATGACGATGACTATTTATCAAACCATACAGCTGTTATAATAAAGAGTCGTCACATATTGCGGCATGATGCCAAGAGGAGGGGTTTGTTACATTTGGTACCGAAACCAGGATGACTCTCATCTTACTTGGTAGGCTGCGATTGCTGCACTTACCGTTTGCTATGATCCTGCTCGCTAGGTGTACGCTCTCCTGGATCTACTTCGGGCTCCGGCTGTGGTTCTGGAGGCTCAGGTTCTTCATCAGACTCCAAGGAGTGCAGGCTGCCGCTGTCTAGGCTGCATTGATCGTCGTCTGGTGGCTAAAGAAACAAAAATCATTAACCATTGCACAGGCAGTGACTAGTATAAGGTCAGTCAAGTGTGCCTGCGCGGCAAGCACACCTACCATATCGAAATATTTGAACTATCAAGATTAATATAAACGGGAGTATAAGAGCTTATCAGGAATTACATACAGGCTCTAGATATAGTTATTTAATTGAAGTTAAATTAAACCGATTTACCAAGTTATCGAAATAACTGAAAATCACGCAATGTAATGTCAACACAGCGTAATTCGATGATAAAACCCGGTATAGTAACAGAAAAGGACGTAAGCGACACATTTTCCTACAAAACTGCCACCCTTTTGTTTAACGAGTTGTACCTTGAAAACAATGGTTGACATAAACGTGGCCCATTGTTCTAATTCGCACGGTTATTGTGCAACAATACGCTTACACTGGAAGAAATGCGTTATGTATCAAATGCCTTATGCCACAGTAGGTATAAATAGTAATACAGTTTTTCGTACTCAAACATAATTGGGAACATTAAGTTTTCCAAAGGTATTCATAATATATTTATTCGCGATAGTATACGTTATTGGTGGTTTCATCCAGAAGGTATACAACATTACCTTGGTCTACAAGGTATTAGTAAGGAAAATTAAAAAGTAGTCAACATTGACTGCTCTTTTTTTAATTTGCCTTACGAATTCCATATAGACCAAATTCATGTTGTATTCTGCTGTCTTCAGGATGTGTAATGTCACAACAAGGTTTTAAAAAAATATTTCTAATAAACTATGCGACGTAAAAATAAACTATTCGAAGATTCTTAATTCAAATAACGTATGCTATCAGGAAAAAATATAATATGAATATCTTTGGAAATGGTGAACAAGATTTTTACCTCATAGAATGATGTTTTTGTCCTAAAATGCCAATTTCCTGTACCTTTACAAGTAACCTGTACTCACTAATTGGATATCACGCTGCCAATTGTATAATTGAAATAGCTTTACTATCGCAAAAACAGCTGGTTTTGGCATTAAATATCAACTTTGAGGTTAGAATACTTAAGAATGAATATATTTTATACATTAAATTCTCTAAGTGTTTGAAAAAAGTGTTCTTCGAATTGTGGCTCCAGTAACTTATACAGCTAAAGGCTGTCTAGCAGTGACTAACAAGGTGAGCGATTCAAATAGGTCAGGATGGGAAAACTCAAGCTGTAAGATATAAGAACTGTGGAACCATGACACACTTATTTTTAATATTCTCTTCGGTTTACGCGACTATCGTCCATTATAATAAAGCAATCTCAACGATTTCATTAGAATTCCCGCCTTCATATGAGTTACGCGATATTGAATTACTTTATTGAAACGCAGATTCTTGTAATAATGCAGTATTTCAGCCTCTACATATTCAATTTTAACGTACAGAACAATCCTAAATCATGCCAATTACACGGAGACTTTACATATATTTTGCACGGAATATTTATCCGGGAATACACATTACGCGGGGTGAAATACGGGACCATACCAATGTGTTATACATTTCTAGTCAATGACAATCTCACGTGAAAGGTATATATATTTTGATACCGCCTAGCGGTATAGTATATATTAAATAATATGCTTTACCAGCTGTATCTGACACCGCTGGATGGCTCAGACTGGTTGTGACATTGGGTTACAATTGTGACACCAAGTTCAGAGAATCCATCTCTTTGCTAACATGTTAACTAAACAAGCTGTATTATCCGACGCTAGTTTTGTTACATTTGGTGCCGTGACCAGGGTTGGTCTTTTTTTACGAGGTGACAATTAATTGATAGAGGTTGAGTCATAAACTTACCAGCTGTATCCTTCGGCGCTGGGTGTTAGGACTATTACGGACTGGTTGCTGCGTGGGGCGAAGCGCCACGCTACCCGTGTAAGGATCGAGCAGCGCCTGATATGCCGAACGCTCATCCTGTGACGAAGATACAACGTCCGGAGAATCTAGATCCTGGGTAACAAGAAATGGAAGATATATAATGCTGACACAATGGTCAACTGTCCGATAGTTCATGATTCTATCAAACTTTATAACACTAAAGTTAGAAATATCTTAGCACCAGGGAATCGGTCATGCTCACTACGCGATACCACGAACTTTTTAAATGAAACTGCGGTTTTTATAAAAAAAATATCGGTTAATATATTGTATTCCTACTTAGTACTCAAAAGAGAAATTATGTATGAATTACTTACGTTATTCACCGTAATGTTAGTTTTCATCTCAATCGGCAGGTCGAAATTCGGTCGTGACCGGGCATGCGCGGGCGATTCGCACCACTCCGCTACCTGATAATCAGATTTTTTAAATAATAGTCCAACAAACTAAAACATAAACTTAGAAACTGTCCGGTACTATCAAATCGAATGCCCGATTCAAACATAAGTAACACAGCTGCGGCAATAAAACTAACGCAATGAAGCGTAAATTCCTTAAAAAATCCGCGTTTAAAACGGTATAGGTAATTTATTTTAGTAAAGCACCTTTAGACTATTCGAATACAGATTAGTTTTGTTTGTATTCCACATTTTAAACATGTGGTCTTTTCGAACAGGACACAACTACATGTAAAAGGTGCTTTACCTAATTTTATTTCCTATAAGCGTTTAATAAATACGAAGCCACAAACAGACGATAACACCATATAAATTTGTAGCTACCTTTTTCCGCTGTGTAAAATACGGGTCTGAACTATGAAATATTATATCATTACAAAAACATAGAAATCAGTTATAGAAAAATAGTAAAAAAATTGGGCAAGTGCGAGTCCGACTCGCGCATGTAGGGTTCCGTACCTATATATATTTATATATATATAAAATCTATAACAAGTTTGTTGTATGGGAGCCCCCCTTAAATATTTATTTTAATTTATTTTTAGTATTTGTTGTTATAGCGGCAATAGAAATACATCATCTGTGAAAATTTCAACTGTCTAGCTATCACCGTTCTTGAGATACAGCCTGGTGACAGACGGACGGACGGACGGACGGACGGACGGACGGACAGCGAAGTCTCAGTAATAGGGTCCCGTTTTTACCCTTTGGGTACGGAACCCTAAAAACAAACTTTACCAATTACCATATTGAATACTAACCCCAGTATGATACTCCTCGACCTCCGGTATCTCTTCATCGGTCCTCTTCGGTGTACTCTGTCCAGTGATCCTAAGCACCTCCAACCTATCCTTCTCAACGCCCCTCCCCAAATTCCTCTGAGCCTTCTCACATTTCCTCTTCTCAATACCCCTCGCTACGTCGGGCGGACTGGTAATATCTAATGTAGTACTTAATATATGGCTGTCCGCTGTAGTGAAATTATCATTAAAATACAGATTATTTTTACTAGTATTCCTTTGCGGACTGTAAAAACCATTCGTCTCATTCTTTTCATCTTCTATGCTGGATAAACTAAGATCTTTATCGTTATGCTTCTTCGGTATTAAATCTGGATAGTTCTCATCAGGGCTCCCTAAGCCCATTAAAGGATGGTTTGTAGTTGATGTTAGTGTTGAACTGAACTTTGGACTCAAACCTAAATGTTTCGGTCTATTCTCTACAGGTGGCGAAGTAGTTTTAAGATTATTCATGCTACTTATCAAACTAGTGTCTACATTGTTCTCCGGTTCAGAGAGTCTTAAGACTTGAGGGTTTTGCAGTCTTAGAACGCTTTGGTCGATGGTGTCGTGGAGGTTTTGCTCCGGGTCCTCGTAGTCGGAAGACAGGTTGGAGTTGGGGGTGTGCTGCATGGACCGGAGAGACTCTGAGCCCGTGTCCATCTTCTCGTCTGAGGACTGGGAGCTGATTTCGTCTTCATGCAGCCGAGGCGTGGCGGTGCTGGGAGAATTGTATAATATGAATTATTTGCAAACAGTGCCGTCACCATTAAGCAATTTGTGAGTTGTGAGCGGACTAAACTGGAGCGAGAAGAGTAGTCTGAGCATAGGAATGCGTAGCGCGTGATAATAAGTCTTTTGGACTTTGGGGTGACCTGGGACCAGAACAATCACCTGTCGTTTTGACGACGCGGTTGGCGCAGCAACCGAAGGTCCTGGGTTGGAATCTCGGCAAGGAAAAATATTTGTGTGATAAACGCGAATATTTGTTCCTGGATCATGAATGTTATCATTTTTTTAAATCATAGGGGGCAACCGAGCAAACGGATTGCTTGATGGAAAGCGATTGCCATCTGCCACCTGCAACACCAGAGGAGTCACAAGTGGGTTACCGGCCGTTCAGGTGGAAGTACGCTCTTTTCTTGAAGGTTTGAAGGTCGTATCGGTTCGGAAATACCGCAAGCGACAATTCATTCCAAAATGCAGTCGTGCGAGGCAGGAAACTTCTAGAAAAACGCACAGTTGTGGACTGCCAACTATGTAAGTGGTGAGGATGAAAGGATTGTCGCGTAGAACGATGGATGAACATTTCCAAACATCCGACACAAAACACGTAAACATCCGACATTTAGACATACGAAAGAAATTTTCAGCAAGCTGAAATGGAGACACTTCCCTCCCTCGGTCAGTAATCAAAGTAAGTATATGATATACGTATGTATTTAAATTAATGACTAGAGTATTTTGCTCGCCCAGATGGTTCTTAAGGCTTATCCGTTCCAAAATGCTGGTTGTTTTAGACATTTTTCTCTATGATCAAACATGTTTCTTAACATATTAGACTAGTTTCACTACCCAAAGGTTGTCTGGAAGAGATCGCTTTTTAGCGATAAGACCGCCTGTTGTTTACCGTTATTTATAAATTGTATTTGTCTTGTTGCCTTTTGTAAACTTTTATTGGTGTGCAATAAAGTATTGTTGTATTGTGTATTGTATATTATCATTGCTACTACTTAGAACAGGGCTATTGCGGTCTTAACTTGAATAATACTCATAAGTTAGAAGACGCGTAAATGAAAATGAAAAAATGAAAATATATTTATTTAAACGATAAGCAATTACAATGACTAACAAATATGAACTTAACCTAACTTAACTATTCTAGTTTAATAAATTGCTTATCTCTAGCATGCAGTTAACATAATGCAGGTTAGTACCAGCATTGCATTACCTTTGACCCCCGCACTAGGCGAACCTGTATCGCGGGAAATCAGCAAGTGTTATTTCCAAATAATTTGATTATGCCGGCTGACAGATATTATAACCTACCCTATTGTCTAAAAACAAGTAAGTACCTAATAATATATAAATTGAAATTTAAAGTTCAGCATGATAGTTATCCTATACATGTACACTCCGTGAGGTCTCAGATTCAGGCTTGGGTGAAAACAAAATAATTCAAATAGTATTTTTTGTAAACTTTACTTAAGTAATTAAATAACCTTAATTGCTTCGAATTTGAATTACATTTTCTGTCTCATCGTAAGATAAGCTTGACAACCATTCCCTGACAAGCCGCTTAGCATCGAAATATGAGCACTCTTTAATGTCACAGTGTCTGTTGATTTTATTATAAATATAGCACGAAATAAAGGGGTCGAATCGCTTTGCAAAGACGGTGCGCACCACCGGCACCTGCACTCGATAAAGTCGTCTGTTTTGCATTTGTCTATGCTCTTCTGTACCAGAGATAGTTTTATGTTTGTCACTGACGACCTTAAGCAAATACAGTTGACGGACAGTGAGCACTTCACATTCTTTATATATCAAATTCGTAGGATAACGGGAAGGTTTCTTAAGCATTGTTTTAAGGACAGCGCGTTGTGCTCTTTCAACCTGGATCATGACACTCTTGTTTGCGCTGCCCCAACAGGATATACAGTACGTCAGTAGTGACTGACACAGTGCGTAATATATTGTTTTGAGCGTACTGACATCCGCAGTATTTCTAAGTAATCTCATTACGTGGACAATACGCCTTATTCGATTGGACAGTACTGATATATGCATCTTAAAGTTCAGCTTATGGTCTACCATGATTCCTAAATATTTTACTACCAAATGAAGAACAGACCCTGAGTTTGCCTTAAGAATCTTAAATTACAACTTATAGTTTTTCTAATCAGTTCAAATGTAACACTTAAAGTTAAGTAGACTCATTGTACGTGTTTCTCACGCAATGCATAATCACTACTCATTGCTAAGGGCCTATTCACACGACGTTTTTAACCTTCCTTTTACAAAAAAATCACGAGTTCAAGCCAGTGCTGTATTTACCCACACCCACAGCCAGTCTAGGGGTCCCATCCAGAAGCAGAACTTACACCATAATAATGTTCTCCTCATAGGGAGGGGGCCCCAAATGCCAAATGCCTTGGGGCCCTGGCCCTTTAAGTCCGGCCCTGAGTCAAGCCTTATATGCGCACAATGAATAAAAAATATTACAAAATATAAAAAGATGGTCCTATTATGTGGTCCCCATTTATACTACGCCGTGGGAGTTACTGCTAGTACTGAGTACTAAACACACATAAAAGAAAATGTATAATATGATGATGTACAAGAGTGTGTGCAGTAGTGTATGCTATATATAGGCCCTTGCGTCTATTGCAGACGAATTATGGTGTAGTGTTTGGGATACACCGTTTCTGGTGGCTAACTAAACCGATACGAGATCGACACAAGTGTATGCTAAAACAGTTCATAAATAGGCCAACACTCGTGTGATCCTATTACCACACTCGTGTTTTAAGACCTCTCATTATGTAACAGTTGCATAAACTACTATAACGATATGGGTGTAGATAAAAATGTTGCACGTTTATTTATCCAATTACTAACACCCCTTTCTCTGTTTGAACAGAGTGCCATTTGCGTTTTGTATATTACGTTTATATATTGATACAAATTAAGGAATGTAAACCGGTAATTTTCTGTATGAAATTTACCGAATTACTGGTAAGTAGAAAAATTTACCAGATATTTGATGCCGCTCAGAAAACGCGCCCATAAAAAGCGCGTATAAAAATGTAGTGTGCATAAGCCCTAAGGCTGCACTCCATATTGATATGCAAATGTGAGCCACAAAAAATAATGGCAGGAGAAAGTCCAACCATTGTTGTATTATTCTATGGTATAGTTCATTCTTTTTAGAAATTACAATCTTCCAACCTTCAAGAAAAGAGCGTACTCCCACTTGACAGGCCGGAAATGCACTCGTGACTCCTCTGGTATTGCAGGTGTCAATAGCCAATAGTAATCGCTTTCCATCAGGCGATCTGATTGCTTGTTTGCCCCCAAAGACATTAAAAAAATCAATCTATAACCCTTAGTATGCTTCAGGCACGGGATCCCTGCAGATCATTTCAATCTTACGTTATTGTCATTGAGTAACAATTTAATACATAAATAAAAAGCAATAATAATAATAGTAGCACTTCACAAAAGAAAAGAAGTTAAAGTATTATTAGTAGCTAAAACTTTGGCAAGTTTTAAACATAAACTAAATGATCACTCATAAATAATGACACAAAGGTAAATTAAGAAAGAAAATTGAATGCGATCTACTACAATCTAAGCAGAATTTGAACCTGCGACCTCTGCGTTTCCTGCGCATTGCTCTTCCAACTGAGCTATCAGATCGCTACGTCAATCACACCAAATTTTTCATCCTATAATTCGTTACGCTACTGGAGCGCCCTCTGCGTCATATATGTTTGAATGTGCTTATGCGCATTAGCCATACCCTAGGATGTGCGCTTTACACGCACGATCCCCAATCCCCATTGCTTTACAGCAAGTGTGAAGACTGCTAGAGAGATGGCGCTGTTCTAAATATTTCTCATAACAATATGAATTGATAAAAAGATTCTATACAAATATTAATATTTATCTCTACCGAAGCCTAATCCTTTTATAATTCTATACTGTCATTTTCCATTATAAGTCTAACGTTAGAGTGGAATATTAATTGTGAAATTTCAACATAAGAAATGTTTCGGAATTCCTATAGGCATAAAATAGAATTGACTGTGGTTGTGGGTACACTAAAAAAAAAATAGGGTATACATCAAACAATTTGTAGACACGTGGATATTCAATTCCTATTTAATTCAAAATATTTTTATATATGCTCGTTTTCATTTTATCGATAACAGCTTTTGTAAAATATCATTGAAATCCAACAAGGAAATTAACACCCCTAAAAAAATGTACAAACAAAATGTTTCACCTAGTATTAATGCAATTGATTTATAGGCTACTACTTACTTCATCTGCTTTATAGGATATTACTGCAATATACACTTACAAATATACACTGTTTTAAATATAAATAAATTATCGAATTGATTCACTATTGGGCTTAACTTTGACGACTTTAACTTGACGTTTGGACGGAAGGAATGCGAGAGGTAAACAGATAAAACATAGAAGTGTTTGAGGTAAAGTTAAAATCGCTGCAAGTTCGCCGTAATTCTGGGAACATTGAGAAGATGTTGCTAAAATTGGAATTCCGTAAAAATACTGTCGAAACGATATTCGAATTTTCGTTTTAGTGATACTAATAAGAAAATCGCTAGCCCACATAAAAAAGTGATTTCTAACGCAAGCTTATTTTTATTTAAACGTAACTGTTTAAAATAAATAGAATTCCGAATTGGTGTGGATATTTCTTTCTAATATTTTTACAGTAGTTGTACCTGTACTCTCCTTAAGACCAATCCCCTACTGATTTGATCGATTCTTCAATTGTGAACTGTTCTAAGAAATATTCAATGAGACCCAAGACAATAGCTATTTCATAATACGCACTTGCAAACTTCTTTCAAAGTTCTTCACAATCCTTCATTAGTTCTTGAACTCTGGCTTTATTAACATTTACATCATACCTAATAAGTAAGATATATTTAATTAAAATATTATAATATACGTAGATAGGAGACGTAATGTAAAGTATATAGTTCATGTAACATTAATATACCATCATGATCGTTTATGATGCTTTATACTTACTTTTATTTTATTATTTATACAGCTACTGTCATGTATCAAGATTTCATGATCATGATGGACCCAAGTCCAATAATTAACATAATCATATAACGGAAAAATAAAGTATTCGTACTTATACCTGATATTTTTTTAACACTGTACATCTTGATGAAATGTAAACTGAATTTATTATAATTTTTTCCCCAAAATTAATGGATTATGAGTCGTGACACTAGTGCCAGTTATTTGTTGAATGCGTGTAGATAACTGATGAGAATTGAAGAAGTCTCAGTTTGTTGAATTTTTTCGAGGAAATTATCCGTCTTTCTCATAACAGTGAAAATATGTATCCAATCAGTAACAAGCATGTAATATCCGTTTGTTTAGTAAATATTGGTTCGAGGAAAAAGTATTAGTACTCCGCGAATCGCGAAATTAATGCAGTAACAGTTTGTGCATCATCAAGAGCTGTAATTGAATAGAAGATTTAACGTTTTCACTTGTTTTAGGCAATTATTGCAATTAAAATGCATTTTAGTGGGCTACTATTTTTCACATATTTCATTTTACCGACTATTTTTGCGGATGATGTCAGCTGTAAGTATAGTTTTTATATTTCTGAAGATTCATAGCATAACTTTATAAACTCTTTAAAGATCTTGTTTCGTATTATCTATAACTTTATGGAGCTAGAATGTCTTACATATATTTTTGCCACCTCTTCATGAATATTTAGCTGTTTGCAAAGATTTGGGCGCATTGCTCACCTAAAAAATCTAAATCTAAAATCTAATTTAAAATCTTTTAAAATATCAAACCATATAGTCGTCCCTAAATTAAAAGTAGGCGATGTTTATGAGACGACAATACTAAAAACTTTTTTTTTTTTCAATATATTTAGACCAAGCATGCGTAGACAAGTACTCGAGGAAAGGATATCAACCTTGGCAAGAGTGGTCAGATCATTATACCTGCCACCGGTACAGATGTGAAATCAGAGACGGAAAGTACTTTATTGCTGCAGTTGGGTAAGAATCAACTTCATATCAAATTTCTTTGGTGTAAACCATTATAAATTATAAGCTATCAAGGTTAACCATGTATGGCCTCCGTGTGATTGACAATATATTCTATTTTTAGCTGTCGAAAACCAAAAATACCAGAAAATGCGTTGGAATGTCATGAGTACATTGAAGATGAGAATGTAGGTAAGTGGTCAAACAAGTAAGGGTTTAATTTAAAAAGTACTACAAAAATAAAGAATTATTTTACATTTACAAAGATGTGCAATGGAGGGCCGAAAATCGATTTCTAGAAGATGGTTGCCTAATATTTAAGCATGCGTCGTTTGCAAACAATCATCATCAATATCAATATTACTTGAGAATAGCAAACATTAATTATACTAGATGGGTATAATTACGACGCTAAACCTGTCCGTATTTTTTTTTGCAGAATTCCCAACGTGCTGTGCTCGTTTGAGATGCGTCGTTGAAGTAAATGGAGAGAGAATCGTTCAGACCAGGGGACAACCTGGAGAGCTGTTCCCTGACAAGTAAGAAAAAATAATTATTTTGATGAGTACCTACTCACCAGATAAGATAAGATCGGAAGTGGCGAATATGCAGCCTCCCTACACTTTAAATCCACATGATCCAGTAAAGTTCATGCGAGTCTGCTGGGTGAGGGTTGCAGCCATTTAGGAATCTCCTTTGTCCAGTGAAGGACGTCTTTCAACTGATGATGTGTTGTAACAGTTTATGTTTATTATAGGCCCTGGAAAGGACAACAGAATGAACCGAACCCTGCGGTCGTTGGCATGCCCGGTATTCAGCAGACCAACGTAGGTGGCGAGCAGCAAGGCCAACCCGCCCCTGGCATCTTCAACAGTAGAGGCGCAGGCAAGCTCAAAAAGGCACATGCCGATAATTATATATGAATCACTGTTTAAGTATACACAGAATTAGGTTCTATTTCTTGTTTTCGGTTGATAATAAGTTACGTACATAAATGGTAAACAATACCATTTTTGCTGGCCTATTTATTTATTTATTTAAACTTTATTGCACAGGTCAAGCTAGTACAAATGGCGGACTTAATGCCACAAGGCATTCTCTACCAGTCAACCATAGGGCTAAACAGACCTATGATGGCCGTTTTATATATAATTTCAAAAGTTGTATTGATATAATTTTTATTTTGCTGTAGTTTCACACCAATTAGTTTCATTGTAACTTGTTTGGTGAAAAATATCTTGTAGGAGTTTTAGTAGCAAATCTAATATATTCCTTCATATTTTTATTTTGTTGATAGTTCAAATAATCATTCGATTTTATTTTTACAGCGGATGGAACCGATATCAATGGAAGGCGTTATGTAGACCCGTTCCCAACTCAGCAAATGCAAGAATCACCACGCAAAAAGAGATCACCAGCTCACGCAGTCTTTAAGAGAAATCAGGAGAGCGCACCATTCCAGGAACACCCCATTCGCCGCATCAAAGTTCATGGCTATGTCCCTGAAAGATACACCTCTTATTTCGCTGGCTCTGGCAAGAGTAATAGCCACCCAAAATTACTGTTTAACTATTCTTAGTTTTGATATAACTAATTTAAATCTTGTTAAAATCATATTAATCGGGAATTATTAACTTTTTTCTTGTATATTCTTGCATCGTGAAAGATATATGAATGCAAATAAGTTATTTTTACGATAATTAGTAGCTTTTGAAAGCTCACAACTTGTGTTAAGATATCTTTATTTTCTTGTAACCTAACCAATGGCACGATCTTTAAGATTATTTTTAATGCAATAATCATAGTTAAGTTTTTTTATGAGTAATAAATTTCATTACTACAAATTGATTGTCTATTTTTTTAACGGAACCCTTCATCATAATTGATAATTTCATGTCATATTCAAACAATTCCAATGTTTTTAATGTCAACTCAAACGGCGTTAATAATAAACGTCAAACCAAAAGTCAATTGTCAAGTTAAAAACTTAAATCAAATCTAACAGGAAACATTACTTTTATGTCGTGAATGTTTATCGACTTTATCGCAATATAGTTTCATTTTCTTATCAAACCGTATATACAACTACTATTAATCATGTAAAAACTTCAGTGGCTAACCTTAACCGGTTAAAGCGAGCATCTCCAAGTAACACGAGATAAGCAATAATAATAGACATCGAAGTATCAACTTCCTGATTCAATTATTGTTTGTTTCAATTTGTTTGGTATTACAATGGTGGAGCCAGAGAAGCCGTTTGCGTGTGTTATGCCGAATTGCGGCATGACGTTCACGAATGAAGACCATTTACACGTACACACAAAAAAACATGACATGGTGCTACAGTTAGGCATGGAACAGAAGGCGGCATTTGTTGGTAAGTTTTTTTTATTTGTGTCATCGGTCAGTCTATGATCTGTGCCTATAATGCCTTGATCATGGACCAAGTAACCTCTGGACATGACAAGCGAATAATAATACCAGGAGGGAACGGGACAACTATTTACAGAAACCGTTAAGAGCGACAGAGACATAGACAAGGTGTTTTGTCCTTATCAGAGTTCCGCTTTTTTTTGTTTAGTGGATGATTGTCAAATTGACAGAGCTCCGCTAAATACTGCCGGGCAATTCAAATGTGCGTTGTAGCCTACTATAAAACAACGAATATTGTGGATAATTTTACATTTCGAAAGTTTATATATGAATAATAGTGAGTGCTATTAGCTATAGATTTGTAAAACAATGGTGCGTTGCTCCATAATTGGCTGTAAAAGCGACACTGGGCAAAAACGTGAAAATATAAGCTTTCATAGGTAAGTGCGATATTTCGACTTTGCTTTTGCTTGTGTTCTGCAAATATATATTTAATAATTATTTATACGATAAATAGCACAGCAAAATCATATCAAAACATCAGAAATCTGCTTAAAATCTCATTTTGTAATATCTTATTTTTAGGTATTACCCCTACAAATTCAATAGTCTTTACGTCTTGTCAGTGTCAGCAGTCTTAATACTCTGTCTTCACCTTTACTTGACAATCCGCCGTGTTTTTTTTTACTGCTTTTTAATTTGTCTGCTTTATTGGATTTTAGGGGATACCAGTATAAGAATTGGTAAATTACCCTTAACTCATGGAGTTTAACAAATATTTCTTTTTGTTTTAGATTTCCAAAACATGATCCTGCTTTACTCCAATGTTGGATACGTGCAACAGGACGATCGAGTTGGGAACCAACCAAAAATGCTTGTATGTGTTCACAACAATTTTGTTTAAAGGACAGTAAACATCATGCCTCCTATGGGCTATCTTGCTGCTCTCTCGAAATTGTAATTAAATTTATGTAAATAAATATATTTTATCATTACATTTTGACAGTATTTTTTATAAATAATGACACAAAGGTTTTTGTAAAGTTTTATTGTAATTATTTTATAATTTGTCCCATACAATATAATAATACATTTAACTGGAAAAACGGGAGAATTATTTGGAACCTGGTAACCCTGTGTTAGTCATGTACTTTGCTGCTGTCCCTTTCGGGTATACGCATATGCCAAATCCATAGGTACTTCATCCAAGGCCTTGATAGTCATCAATAGATTTTTATTTTTAGTTCCTTGTAGAAATAGGCAACAGTTTTTAATCATAGGGTTTATTTTAAATCTTTAGCCAATACTTTTGAAGTCAAAGATTGCCATAGAAGGGATTGTAGTAAATAAAAAAATTAATAGGTAAAATCCATGTAACCTTAACTTGACTCTCTTGATTTGGCAAAATTAAACAAAGGTTAACATTTCTACTAAACTTGAGGTAAGAGATAATAGGTAAATTGCGGGCTGAGTCTTCCAAGTATGTGGCCACGAAAATACTAGGTATACATGAGTATTTAGGAGTACGGATCCGGATGTGAGTAAAGGATGTATGCGGCAATTAATAGCGACTTCCAACTCTTGAAGTATCCAACTCGAAATGTTAAAAGTACGGAACTTGTAATGTTTGCTGTTTTTGAGTACAAAAGACAGGCTCAGCTTTTTTGATGTTGTAGAAAATAATGGTGTTCGTATTAAAATTATTAAATAACACATACAATTATAGAACAAACTTTAAACAATAAAACTAAACATTAAAATAAATGACTGTGGTTCATAAAAAATACAAAAAGATAGTCATAAAGTGATTATTAATTAGCAGTTTATATACTTTTGCAGTTTTATATCAATTAAAAATTTCATACATTTTATAAAATACAGTATATAAAATATTAAATGTCTTCTTGTAAAATATGAAGTCTCTTTTATTGTTTATTTTTGCTCAATCCTCTACCCAAAGCTTGTCTGGAAGAGATCGCTCTTTAGCAATAAGGCCGCCTGTTGGCTACCATTTATAAATTAGACACGCCGATAGACGCAGAATATGACGCACTAATTGTATCTCGACCATCATTTGTACCATGTTCTAAGAAATAAACAGATTATTATTATTATTATTATTAAGGTTACAATTGTAATATTTTTCTTGTTGGTGTGCAATAAAGAATTTTTGTATTGTAAATGTCAATTTCAACTTACTTTATATTTATTAGTAAAACAAAGATTATATTATTGAACAGAATCATTATTAATCCTATTTTAAGCGGTGATTCCACATTTCTTATTTATATCAAAATGCAGAGGATAGATAAGAGCCCAAAATTGAAATAAATAAATAGCGCCATCTCTCTCGCTATTCTAACACTTGCTGGAAAGCGGTGGGACAGGCAATATAGGTTATCGCGGGCTAGTTTTCCGCAACTCGACGTCTTACAATGCGCCTATTTTGCGTATGGGACAGGAAATGTACGTGAATGCGTGCCGGAGATCAGCTAATGTGCTTAGCATTTTAAACAGAAAAAGAAGGGAGGGTGCTTTAAAAAGTGGAATAAGAAGACATTATTTCACTCTATCCATGTAGCAGTCCCATAGCTCAGTGGTTGGAGCAAGCAGACGTCATAGGTTCGATTCCCACTAGCATCTCAGTGGATTGCGTAAATTTTGGCTACTTATTTTAAATATAATATTCTCAAAAATTCTTATATGTACAATTTCGAGCAATGGAGAGGGCTATGCTCGGGGTGTCTTTACGTGATCGAATCAGAAATGAGGAAATCCGTAGACGAACTAAAGTATCTAGGTGAGACTCCAAATAATCCGGTGAGCTATATCGGTCGACATAGCTCACCGGATTAGCAAGTTGAAGTGGCAATGGGCAGGCCACATAGCACGCAGAGCAGATAGCCGATGGGGCCGAAAAGTGCTCGAGTGGAGACCTCGGACCAGCAAGCGCAGCGTAGGACGTCCACCTACATCTTGTAGGCATGCCGGCCTTTGGCATTGTGACCTTTATAAGGTTATCTGTCCATCTGACAGATGACCTTATAAAGGTCGCCGGAAGGCGCTGGATGCAGGTCGCTTCCAACCAGTATATATGGAAGTCTAAAGGCGAGGCCTATGTTCAGCAGTGGACGTCCTATGGCTGAGATGATGATGATGATGATGTACAATTTCTCCTAAGAAAAAATAAATATTTTTGTGAAATAAATACTTACAGCGGACCAGACCCCGACTCCGACGCGGTTCATTCGCAACTGCGAGGAGGTGGGGCTGTTCCAGGACCTGCAGAATGTGAACCCGTTTGACGAGGGCTTCAAAAGGGCCATGGAAACAAAGTATTTATTTACTTATCTTATATAGGTCACAAAATGATATACGAGTATCTACACCATAGTTCACACCCGTAGTAATTACATTTTTTAAACCACATAGTCAGTCAAAGTCTGTCAAAGGTTGACCAAGAAAAACACAATTTTTCTCTGTCATAGTTACATTTGTGCAAACTACCTACCCATTGCAAAAACACATAGAGTTGTGCACAAACTAATTGCAACTACTTTTTCCGAAAAGTTAGTATGATTGTGCTCTAAGGTATAGATTCGTAACCTTAGAAAATTTATTAAATTAATATTGCTTTGCTATCGCGATATAGTATATATATTATATTGTATTTTTATATCGCGGATCAGCAAAGCAATATTACTATTTTTAGCCTTAAAAAATTGTTACCTCTTCTCTTCTTCTTTATCAGCTACTTATTGAATAATTCGATAGTTTTTAGGGTTCCATACCTAAAGGCTAAAAAACGGGACCCTATTACTAAGACACCGCTGTTAGTCCGTCTGTCCATCTGTCTGTCTGTCTATGATTTCTGTTGTCACTATATCAACAAGTATTAGAAGCAGTATAAAATGAATATTTAAGTGGGTCTCCCATACAACAATTTTTGTTGGCTGTGGCGTTCGTCACGGCCATTTGCTTCATCGTTAAATAGGTTACATCAATGATAGATAATGTTATTTTGCGTAATAAAGATTTAAACCAACATCGTTAATGATTTTAGAGCTGGCATCCTGTCGCTGGAAGCGGCGGCCGCTGGTACGTCAGATGATGTGGACACTCTCCACACCCCTCAGATGGTGTTCCCCCTCATGGACGGAGACGCAGCTCTATATACCAGCAATAACCAGAGGAACATCACAATTAGCAGGTATTGTTACACACTTGTCTTTTTTTATACTATGACGGTGACAAACAATCATGCAGGCTGTCTGATGTTAAGCAGTTACCGCCGCCTATGGACGCTTGCGACGCCAGGAGCATCACACGCGCAAAATTGTTAATAAAGAACTTGTAATAAGTATTAAATTTCATGGAATCTCGTACAACAGATGAGTGTAGGGCTAAGTTTACTGGATAAATTTTATCCTGAACAATAATCCCACCGATTCGTGAAATAAAATATCGAGGGTTTATTTTTTAAATTTTTGGTTGGTTCAATTCCCGGTTGAGGCAAGCAAATTTTGGAAAATCTTTGAATGCAGTTTTGTTTCTTTTTAAAAATAAAGGAATGTTTGTAACGTTACACGTACATAGATATATATTGTTTAAAAATATTTTCAATTAAAAAGAAACAGACTAAAAATAATTATAATCATACATATTTAATTTATAGTTTTACTTCATAATCAGCCTGGTTAAATAATTTAATACACATTCAACATTAACATTAACATAATAATAGGAAACAATATTATATAAATCATTAAAAAGTAAACGATACGGAACACTCCTGCGCTCGACGATACCGTTAGGGCAAGGTACCAGCTGCGCGTCGCCTGGCTATCCCCGCCAGCGGCGTCTCGCCTGCCATACCCCGCTAGACCGTCTTAAGGGCAACAGCTTGTTGGTGCGTACACGGGCTCCGCTCCGTGTCGTCTATCGCGCTTGCAAATTATTATATTTGGAACTTATATTTACTCGTTAAGTAAATACATCAAAATACGTGGCGGCAGTGGTCACCTGTTTCCCTATTCTTGCGTGTTAAGCATAATCGTAGAAGTGTACATAAAACTTTACTTCGCCTCGCACCCCGAAAGGGTAAGTTGTTGAGCTATTACCTAGTCTTAAGTATTAGTGGCTAAACTGTGCTTGTACCATAATCCGTGTGTTGATTTCATTGTATATTCATCTTAGTGCATCATCATAATGTTTAAAGTATCTATGGTCCACGCCGGCCGCTTGTGCCGATTTACCGTTATAACATGGCGTCGCCTACATTTTGCCTATGATGATTTCACTTGCTAGTACTTATTAAATGCTCATTATCGCAAGTTTAAGCCCTTCATTATAATAAAGTAAAAGTAATTAAATTAATTAAAAAATGAGAATGAATTCATAATATTATATTTAGGTATTTAGTTTGTTTGTAAATGCTAAATTGATATTTTACTACGCATTGCCTGCGCTGTACTTCTTTCGCATTCTGCTTATTCCTTCTGCACTCTGTAACTCCGTTCTGATTATGAACACCCACCAGCTACTTTCTTTTGCTCCCCCTGGCTAGCTTAGCAACATCACCGAGGTTCATAATCAGCGGAGTACAAAATAAATATTAGTACATGTTCTAATAAAGGCCGTTGTCTACAGGGTGCGACTTGGAGAAAAGCGTTTTTTTCTTACAATAACAAGACGTGTCGACACATCCGGCAAATGGTTGCCAGGACATTGAGTCGGCCCACAACAGCACCGACGCACACGGCATTACCCCGGGGTTCCAGAACGTAATTCCACGGACCGGCACAACTGACCTCGCCACCACCAGGGGAGTACCGGCCTGCGTTGCGATACCAGACGGGCTAAAGTTAATCCACGACCTTTTTATTTAATAATTAAATATTTTTTTATTGTGATTGACAATCGTTGTTTTCTTCTCAAAACGCCGACCGTCACACTGGCGCCTATAACGTGGTAGATAAAAAGGTCTGGTATCGCTTCGTAGAAGTAGTTGGTGTTTTGTTGTTTTTGTGTTTGTAAAACGTTTTATGCTTTTAATTTTTGGTTGCATATCAACTAAAGTGTACAATTATTGTGTAGTCCATTTTATTTTAATGAATTGAATGCTTAAATTGTTAATTTTTAAATTTTAATGAATTATTGTAATTTTTTTTTATTTATTGAATTGTGAATTTAAATTATTATTTTAATTATTTATAAATTTTATTAATTAACTTATTTATTTTAATGTAATTCAGCTCAGGTGCAAAATTTCGCTGCACTCTGTATTTATTGTTGCATACTTGTGGTGAACTCTAGTACAGTCGAGTCGCACAAGTGTAACTTAAAATAATATTTTATCTTTTTACAAATTTTTGTTATTTCTTTTAATTATTGACATCGTACACTTTAGTTGAATTTTTTTTTTATTTTGTTGTGCTTTTGCACTGCTTCCTAATTATTTTTTTTGGTGGCAGTTTTATTTTTTTTTGTTACTAAGCCAATCAATCATTTTCATCTACTAAGCCAATCGATCTAGTCAACCATAACGTTGCAGCTTCATTTGATTGTGACAGAACGGAGTAGATTAAGTTATCTCAACACTTACCCATTCGCGGTTTTTAAGTCAGATTAGTTTTTTTGTTTTTATTTATTAACAAGTAGTATGGCTTATCCAATAAAATTTGTATCCTTGCAAAAAGCAGAATTAGAATACGAGGTTTCTATTCGAGGTGCCACTCCCGGGGCTACTGTTCAATTATTACGCGCTCAAATAGCTAAATTGGGACCACAGTTTCCTTCGGAAGATATACTCGAGAGTTCACTTTCGATCAGTGAGGATCTTAAGGGTGTTAGTGATGCCCTTACTAAGCTGAGAACGTATCTCGAGGCACCTCACGAGAAAAATACATTGTTACGCGCTCAAAATCTTTTAAATCATCTCCACCACCGGTTAAATCGGATTGTTGTTGATAATGCCACGGAGCAGGTTTTTGAGTCTTGTATTACGGAGTGCAATGCCCTTTCGGACCGTTACCACTCTTTAAAAGATAATACATCTGAAAATTTTACAACATCGGTTTCTGCTGAGCCACAAGCTGGGGCCTCACCATTTAATATTAATGTTAGCTGCGATCGTGGTATGGCTGGCGAGCTCACTAGACTTAGGTTTGATGGGAAGTCGTGCGTTCGTGCTTTCATTCAACGTATCTCAGAGTTTAAGAAGTCAAGGAATATTTCGGAAGCTAAATTACTTTCCTATTCTACGGAGATATTTACCGGCGATGCGTTGCACTGGTACCGTGCCGTTCAGGACCAGTTGTCGGGCTGGAGTGATTTAGTAAGTCGCCTCAAAAATGATTTTGATCAGGCTGATTATGACTATAGGCTTTTGGCTGAGATTCGTTCAAGAACGCAGGGTGAGACAGAGAACATTACAATCTACTTATCTATAATGACTGGTCTGTTTTCGCGGTTATCAAAAGATTTGTCTGAGGAGGACAAACTCGAGATCATTTTTCATAATATCCGTCCGTGTTATGCAAGTACGCTGGCTTCTGTCACCAAAGTTCCCGATCTTAACACTCTGCGCTCATTATGCCGTAACTATGAAAGTATCCAGGCTCGTCTAGCCGGTTTTCATGAACCACCCAAGGTTACTTCGGAGACATTGGCTCCCGAGTTTGCATATGTTGGCCAGGCTTCGTCAAAATTTAATCATAGTTTTGGGAAAAATTACAATAATAATTATCCCAATAAAAATAAAAATGAATATGGTAACTCTAATTCTGCTAGCAAGGGTTATACAAAACATAACAATTACGTTCATGCAATACAGGGATCAGGGAACAAACAGTTTTATTGTCCTAGGTGTCGTAGTAACACCCACAATTTACGCCAATGTAGGGCAAATAAGGACAAAATATTTTGTTTTGTTTGCGGCCACGAAGGTGTCAAGACTCCTGACTGCCCGAATTGTGGTAAAAATAAACCGAGTACTTCAAAAAACTAGTTACTCAGCAGAATTGTAGCAATAACCAACAGGTACCAAGGTTAGATAGAGAGGACTGGGAAAATTGGCTCCGGACCATCAATATTTTTTTTATCGATACAATTCTGCTGAATAAACCATTAGGTGATTCTAGACCCTACGCTCAAATTCAAATAAATGATTTGCGAATATTTGGACTTTTAGATTCAGGTTCTGCTGTAACCATAGTGGGAAATCGACTTCATAAGAGGTTAGAAGAACATGGTTTGCATTTACATAGGGATGATGTTATTAATGTTACTGCTGCGGGTGGTCAAACTTTAGCAAGCATTGGCTACGTATATTTGCCAATCAATTTTGAAGCGGATTATCATGTTATTAAAGCTCATGTTGTCCCGGATATTAATATTGATCTTGTGTTAGGTATTGACTTTTGGCGTGATTTCAAAATTTTTCCTAGTCACCTCACGAGCATTACTTTCTATGGTGAGTCAGTGTTGAACGCTAGTTTAGGCATTGATCGTCCATCTGTTATCCAGGCGTATGACCATTTAAATGAGTCGGAAAAGGCTATAGCTGACAATGTCATTTCACAATTTAGTGATATCTCGGCGGAACGGAAGGGGTTAGGTGAGACGAGTTTAGTCACTCATCGCATTGATACCGGTGATGCAGAGCCGGTTCGTCAGAGGTATTATCGATTGTCCCCCGAGAAACAGCGCATTCTCGCTGAACAGGTAGATGAAATGTTGTCCCTTGACGTGATTGAACATTGCGAAAGTGCTTGGCAATCACCCGTGCTTATTGTTAATAAAAAGAATGGTCAGCCTCGATTTTGCTTAGATAGCCGCAAGCTCAATTCAATTACTAAACGCGACGCTTACAATCTTCCGTACATCTCAGAGATCTTGGATAATCTTCGCGATGCTCGTTATTTGACAAGCATCGATTTATCTAAGGCCTTTTGGCAAATTCCAATAGCTCCGGAAGATCGCGACAAGACTGCTTTCTACGTGCCGAACCGGGGAACGCTACGTTTTAAGCGTACAGCTTTTGGTTTGACTAACGCTCCGGCGACTCAACAGCGGTTGGTAGATTTATTGTTTAGGGAATTCGATCTAAAAGTCTTCGCGTACCTGGACGACATAATTATCGCCACGAATGATTTCGATTCCCATGTTTCCACATTACTTCGCGTGTTGGATAAGCTAAGACGAGCAAACCTAACGATAAATCTGGAGAAATGTCAGTTTTTTCGTAGTCAATTAAAGTATTTGGGTTATGTCGTTGATAGTTGTGGTCTACGTACCGATCCTGAGAAGGTTCAAGCTATCCTCAATTACCCGACACCTTCTTGTCGGAAGGACGTCAAGCGCTTTCTTGGGACTGCTACCTGGTATCGTCGTTTCGTACCCAATTTCAGCACTGTAGCAGCACCCTTAAACAAACTGACTTCGAATAAAAAAGGGGGACCTCCTTTTATCTGGTCCGCTGACGCTGAGCTGGCATTCCAAAGGCTTAAGGAGTGTTTAGTATCCGCTCCAGTTCTTTCCTGCCCTGCCTATGACAAGCCGTTTGAGGTGCATACGGACGCCAGTAATTACGGCGTGGGTGCTATGTTGACTCAAACTGTAGACGGCAAAGAGCACCCCATTGCCTATATGAGCAAGTCCTTGTCAGCAGCAGAAAAGAACTACAGCATAACGGAGCGGGAGACCTTGGTCGTGGTCACGGCACTGGAACACTGGCGTTGTTACCTGGAGAATGGGAAGCCATTCATTGTGTATACGGATCACAGTGCGTTAAAATGGTTCCTATCTCTGAAGAATCCAACCGGTAGGTTAGCTCGCTGGGGTGTGAGACTGTCCTCGTTTAATCTCGAATTTAAACATCGAAAGGGAGTAGATAACGTCATACCGGATGCCCTTTCCAGAGCCGTTCCGATCTCCTCAATAAGCACGTCAGGCTCAAGCTTAGTAACAACAGACGCTTGGTACAAGAACATATACAATTCTTGTCTTTCCAAACCACAGACGTTTTCTAACTACATTATCAAGGACAATAAGCTGTTTAGGCGTGCGAATATTAAAAATTCACTTACAACCGAATTTTTGTGGAAGGAGGTTGTACCAAATGAGTTACGAGAACAGGTAATCAGCGAAAATCACTCTGTTCCTGAAGCCGGACATCTTGGTATATTTAAAACTCACCATCGTATTGCTTTACGTTACTACTGGCCCGGTATGCATCAGGATGTAGTGAAGTTCGTTGGTTCCTGCGAAAAGTGCTTGGCTTATAAAGCTCAAAATCACCAAACTTTGGGCGAGATGGGTCGCCCCAAACAATGCTCCAGGCCATACCAAATGGTATCTATTGATCTCATGGGCCCTCTGCCTACAACCAGGAAACAGAATACTTATATTTTTGTCATCACCTGCTGTTTTTCAAAATTTTGCCACATTTTTCCAATTAAGAATGCCACTGCTAGTGCAGTCACGAAAATTCTAGAGGACTCTCTTTTCCTCACTCATGGGGTTCCACAAACTATATTTTTGGACAACGGCAGCCAGTTCATAAGCGGTGTCACCGCATCACTTTTCCAACGATATAAGGTTCCAAATGTTTTCTTCACACCAAAATATACGCCGCAAATCAATCTTGTTGAGCGGTACAACAGAACCATCATAACGTGTCTTTCAACTTTCGTCGAGGACGATCATCGTAGTTGGGATACATTTATACCACAGGTGCAGTTTGCAATCAACAACTCTGTTAATGAGGCAACTGGATTCACTCCTTCATTCCTGGTTTATGGTAGGGAACTTGTTCCTTGTGGATCTCATTACTTGGATACTGATTTGGGCACCGAAGTGTTGTTCCTTCCTCGAGATATCTACGCTGAAAATTTAGGCTGCCTGAGCGAAGTGTTCAACACTGTTCAAACTAGATTGTGGCAAGCTCACATAAAAAATACATCTCACTACAACCTTCGGCGCAAACCGACAGAGTTCAATGTGGGTGATATTGTTATGAAGCGCGCCTACGTCTTGAGTAACAAGGATAATTTCTTTAGCAAAAAGTTAGCTCCGAAATTTATTAAATGCCGCGTTATAGACAAGAAGTCTCCCCTTGTTTATGTCCTGGCCGATATGTCTGGTAAAAATATAGGTACCTGGCATATTAAAGATATAAAGTTAATGGGTCACAGTGAACATAGTAATTAATCTTGCGATACTTAGATAAGTAGACGCGTCATATGAACGTGATATTATCCTCGAGGTCACATGTATCATCATTAATGCACATAGCATTCGTATGGATGATTAGTTTATATAAACTAGTCATCTTACCAATTGTTAGGATATGCCAATAGCCATAAGGTAGCTATTGTCATTTGGTTACATGTATGAAGTATGTTAGGGAAGTTCGAAAGGAAACTGCGAATGCATACGTTGATAGTGCGGATTTAATTCCTTAGAGTAATTAAATCCTTTGGTGGCGTGCGCGGGTAATGTAACGTTACACGTACATAGATATATATTGTTTAAAAATATTTTCAATTAAAAAGAAACAGACTAAAAATAATTATAATCATACATATTTAATTTATAGTTTTACTTCATAATCAGCCTGGTTAAATAATTTAATACACATTCAACATTAACATTAACATAATAATAGGAAACAATATTATATAAATCATTAAAAAGTAAACGATACGGAACACTCCTGCGCTCGACGATACCGTTAGGGCAAGGTACCAGCTGCGCGTCGCCTGGCTATCCCCGCCAGCGGCGTCTCGCCTGCCATACCCCGCTAGACCGTCTTAAGGGCAACAGCTTGTTGGTGCGTACACGGGCTCCGCTCCGTGTCGTCTATCGCGCTTGCAAATTATTATATTTGGAACTTATATTTACTCGTTAAGTAAATACATCAAAATACGTGGCGGCAGTGGTCACCTGTTTCCCTATTCTTGCGTGTTAAGCATAATCGTAGAAGTGTACATAAAACTTTACTTCGCCTCGCACCCCGAAAGGGTAAGTTGTTGAGCTATTACCTAGTCTTAAGTATTAGTGGCTAAACTGTGCTTGTACCATAATCCGTGTGTTGATTTCATTGTATATTCATCTTAGTGCATCATCATAATGTTTAAAGTATCTATCGTCCACGCCGGCCGCTTGTGCCGATTTACCGTTATAACATGGCGTCGCCTACATTTTGCCTATGATGATTTCACTTGCTAGTACTTATTAAATGCTCATTATCGCAAGTTTAAGCCCTTCATTATAATAAAGTAAAAGTAATTAAATTAATTAAAAAATGAGAATGAATTCATAATATTATATTTAGGTATTTAGTTTGTTTGTAAATGCTAAATTGATATTTTACTACGCATTGCCTGCGCTGTACTTCTTTCGCATTCTGCTTATTCCTTCTGCACTCTGTAACTCCGTTCTGATTATGAACACCCACCAGCTACTTTCTTTTGCTCCCCCTGGCTAGCTTAGCAACATCACCGAGGTTCATAATCAGCGGAGTACAAAATAAATATTAGTACATGTTCTAATAAAGGCCGTTGTCTACAGGGTGCGACTTGGAGAAAAGCGTTTTTTTCTTACAATAACAAGACGTGTCGACACATCCGGCAAATGGTTGCCAGGACATTGAGTCGGCCCACAACAGCACCGACGCACACGGCATTACCCCGGGGTTCCAGAACGTAATTCCACGGACCGGCACAACTGACCTCGCCACCACCAGGGGAGTACCGGCCTGCGTTGCGATACCAGACGGGCTAAAGTTAATCCACGACCTTTTTATTTAATAATTAAATATTTTTTTATTGTGATTGACAATCGTTGTTTTCTTCTCAAAACGCCGACCGTCACATGTTTCCTTTCAGTAAAATGAGCTAACTAAAGGATTTAAGGTAGTTCCCCTCCAGGGCCCATAGAAAAATTCCACCCTGTATACAAAAAAGCTGAAGTACCTATTACAAATTTTCATATAGCTACTCATTATTCTTTCCAGATCATCAAGCGACGAATCCGGCGCCGTTAAAGAATATGAAACCACAACTATATCCAAACTGACCAATGAGGTCACGACTATCAGCAGGATCGTCGGCAAACAGGATATCCTGGACAAAGTGACCACCACAGACGATGTCGCCATCGTCAGACATGAAGACGTCAATAAAGAAATCAACGAGACCGTCTCATACACTAATAACGTTATCAAAATACACAGTAACGTGGAAATAAGAAAAGATGTGAATACCAACATTGAAACTTCCAAACACAATATACCTAGGACTTTGATATCTTTTACGGATTCTGTAATTAAAGATGCCCATGTTACTAAAGATGTGCTTTTAACTGATAATAAGTTAGAGAAAGCTCCTCCGATTATGAGCCAGAAATCGCTGGATTTTGTAGTTGATAGTCTAGAAGAACATAAAGAGGATAAAGATAAGCAGATAATCAAAGTGCTCAAGAGGAATTATCAGAATGCTTTAAGCAAACCAGAAGTTAAAGATAAGAAGATAGATTTAGAAGATTTCGAGATAATTATCAAAAAACCAGATGGGAGACAAGTTAGGATGAAGCCAGTTGATGACGATAAAATTAAAATTCAAGATGAAACTAAAGAAAGACTTAAAAGAGTTTTATCAGATAAAGCTGAGAAGAAAACGAATGAAACTACTAAACTAATAGAAACGCAATTAATTCAAAATCTAGTACCAATAAATACGATATCTAGTGGAACTCTAGTGCCAGTGACAATAGTGAATCCTAACACTATATTAATAACGAATAGTTTACAAAAAATACCAATAGTACCTTTTAATGTTAATAAAGTTAGTGGTAATTATAAGAAGACAGTGAAAAGAAGAACTAGTAAGGAGAAAGATGATGATTGCGTGATTGTTGACGAGGAAGCGGATAAGAAGAAGATGCTGGAGCCGAGGACAGCAGCTTCTAGAAGATACAGGTAGATTAATGAAACATGTACTGTAAAAAAAAAAAATGTGGGTACACATCACAATTTTTATATTAAGTCATTGAGGTGTCAAGCCTTTCAAATAAACAATGCAAAGATCGATACACAAAGCATTAGGGGAAAATTCGAACGGTTGCCTGGGCATTAGGGTGGCGGAATGGTTAATGCGCTGAACCGGCAATCCAGAGGTACCGGGTTCGATTCCCGGTCTCTCAGTTTACGTATTTCATATTTTCTTTGAGGTTTGATCGTTGTATCAATGATTTAGATACAGATGAATTAAATACACATTCTCGGAAATTACTACCAACCAAGTAAAAACTATTTTGAATGCTCCAGTCGTCATATAAGTCATTGGAGAATTGTGCAACTGACGCTGACGTCTAGTGACGACCACATTTTAATGAACAATAGTACATTACTGCAGACGCCGGGAAATAAGGGCTTGCCGGCTGAGTAGGTATAGACGGCCGACCGTAAGGGAGGCCGTCTAGTGATACGAAGCCGGCAAGCCCTTTTCACGGCTAAGGCATGTATCTGGGAGCACGGTAGTGCCCCCGCCAAGACGAACAAAAAAGAGGCGGGGCACTACCTACCTTTTCTTGAACCGTTTCGTCTCATTTTTAAACCCTCATAGTTTCGTCCCAGTAAACACCAGAGCGCCCAAATTCACAGGTTAAGATGCAGTTAGGGAACATATGAAATGTACAAAATTTCATTGATCTAGCTTTTATACTTTAGGTTTTATTGGTACCTAAAATACGCCGATTTTGCCACTCACTTATACACTGACGTATCAAAACCTCTGGGGTACTTCCCGATGACCTAGAAAGCTGAAATTTGGTATGTAAGCTAGTATTAGTACACAAACAACAAAATAATTCTAAAACTTGAAACTTTTACCCCCCAACCCCTTAAACTAGGGGATGGAAGTTTGTATGAGACTTCTGCAAATTTTGATACTAGAGGTCTGAAAATTGATATAGGGACTCCTAGTACCGTAAATAAGTCCAACGGACCGTCTGGCACATTACAGTTTATATTTACGGTAACCTATGAAACAGCCAAGCCATACTTTTGAAACCAAGGTGCAGGGTTAGTAAAGTCAGGGCTTAGGGGCTTGGCTTTTCCTGGGATCTGATAACTTTTTAGAGCGAAAGCGTTATGAGCATGTGAGTCTTGGCCGCCAAATTTACATGAAATGTTTTGGTGGGATAGTGCTTTTCTCAAACATATGCAATGAAATAAAAAAATACACCACTCAAAAAAACATAATTCAGCTGTTCAGCCAGTTCATGAACACAGACGCCATGTTTAAAAAAAGTATTTATAATTTTCCCTCCAATCCCTCTATATATTTTTTCTTTAATAAGTCCACGTGTGTAGTGTGCGAATATTAGGGCCATTATACACAACCTGATAATAAGAATCTTATTTTCTATATTAAGTAAAAATAAAGGCAGAGGATTTTTAATATTGTCTATGGTCTCTGGTGACTTACGTATAAACGGTATTTTCAGTTCGTGTGTACTAGGCATTAACACTGTTGGTCCGATGGCTGAATGGGTAGGTACTAGAAAAAAAAAAATATCAGCTGTTCATACACACAGACGCCATGTTTACATTAAAATTAAAAACAAATTACTTCCCGGCTTAGGCCTTCAATTTTGTATGAAATTCCTTTACAGTTCTCTCGAATTGTTCCGCCCGAAACTTGACACTTCGAAGCCTGTTCTAACGCACGTTACGACGATATTTCATTGCATGTTTGAGAAAAAACATTTTCTAACACATGTTAAATTGAATCATTGTAATTCAAACTGCTACTGCTGGGCTAGCATATTTTTCGAATTCGCTTGTCGCGTGACTCATCGTCATCTGTCTTCCTCGCACGGTATTAAAATGAAAGTAACAGATAGTTTTTGTGGCGCGTGTGTGTGTGTGGTCGCGTGTCACAGCTATGCTAGTAAATAATATCGATCTTAGTTTACACTCGTACTAATAAAAAAAAAAATTGCCAATGAAATTTAAACCTCATAGAGTTGTGCACTAACGTCCTAATTGCAACAAATTTTTCCGAAAAGTAAGTACGATTGTGCTCTAAGGTATCGATTATGTTAAGAAACATGTTTGAACATAGAGAAAAATATCAAAATCAATCAGGGCCCGTATTCGACTCTCAACTTAAAAGTTAATTGTAAAGCAATTCCAATGTGAGACGTATCAGCATTCGAGTGTGCCAAATACAGCACTTTTGAACGGCTAAGGAACCCTAATAAGCAGATTAACCTTTTCTAGGGAGAAGCAGAAAGTAACGATGAACTGGCTCAGAGAAGAGAACCGCTTACTGAAAGAGACCAACCATAAACTGATAGCAGAGAACGCTACCCTGAAGGCTCTCGTCACAGAACACTTGAAGAAGTGCCCCGACTCCATGGACCTGAGTAAGTTCAGTTATCACAAATTATAACGGGTCTAACGCGATATTTCTTATTTACCTTCATAATCTAACGTTTCGGCGGGGTTGCACACGCCGTGGTCTCAGATGTACTGGTGAAACAGCGAGCTGTTACTGGAGCTGTCGGCCAAATGTAGTACTACCCGACGAAAATGTCTAATAAAATGGATGGGTAGGAAAATAAATGTTCGACTACCACCCATTTATTTGCTAATTATTGTCACCGGTCCGACACACAACACTCACAACATCCGCGCACAGATTCGAAGATATATCCCGCGGTTTAAACTTTTTAATCGCTGGTCCCCAAGTTTGCGATAAATTAAAACCATCTTCCCGGTTGAAATTCTTTGGGTGTTTCTTGATTTCAATTGCTTCCCTTACCATCCGTGGATAATAAGCAGAAAGCGTGCTTTTCTGTGGAAAGAATTTTCGGTTTGTGCAACTCGATCCAGTGATTCGTTCCAGATGTAAACAAATGTTCAGCTATGGCAGATTTTTGTATTTGGCGATTTTTGACTGCTGCTATGTGTTCTTTCACCCTTTCCTGAACACTCCGCTTAGTTTGGCCAATATACGAACTTCCACAGCTACATTCTATCTTGTACACACCGGGATTTTGGAAAGGTATAACATCCTTTGGGCTGCGCAAGAAATTTGCTACTTTGGATAACGGCGTGTATACAGTCTTAATGGAGTATTTCTTTACTACTGCTCCAACTTTATCCGTTATCCCTTTCACGTATGGTAAAAATGCAGGCTGTCTGCTGACCTCCGGATGCTTATTATGCTCCGGAAATATCGCGTTGGACCCGTTATAATTTGTGTTAATTATGAGTACAAACCGCGAGAGTATAAAGTGTCAAGTTCAGTTATGTCTAGAAACTAGCGACCCGCCCCGGCTTCGCACGGTTGCAATGCTGATAAATTTAAATTATGCATGTGGGCCAATCAACTATTTTCTGCCACTCGTTGCCATGATGACGTCCCCCGGGTCACTTTTTAAAACTACGATTTTCCGTGGTTATATTAAGCAAAAGCTGTAAATTAAGCAGTTATAAGCCCATTCTTATGCAGACTATCTCCTGACAATACCGGCAATATAAATTATCAACGCTTTTCTTAGAAGTTTAATCACTATTGTCCCCTGGGTCACGGGACAGACTAACAATAAGAAAAAGTTGATCCACCCATGTACATATAAACCTTCCTCTTGAATCACTCTATGAATTAAAAAAACGGCATCAAAATTCGTTGCGTAGTTTTTAAGTTCTAACATAGGGACAGATAGACAGCGGAAGCGACTTTGTTTTATGGTATGTAGTAATATCCTAGGGGTAATTCCACAACGGATAGAAATAGTACATCACTGCAGACGCCGGCAAAATAGGTATAGATATATACCTACTCACGGATAGTGATACGAAGGCGGCAAGCCCTTTTCACGGCTACGCATGTATAGTGCTTTTCTCAAACATATGCAATGAAATAAAAATATGCATCACTCAAAAGAAATATAATTTAGCTGTTTAGCCTGTTAACAGACGCCATGTTTAAGAAAAAAATACTTTGTGGCTTTGGCCTTCAATTTTGTATGAAATTCCATTACAGTTCTCTCGAGTTGTTCCGCCCGAAACGTGATACTTCGAAGCCTGTTATAACGCACCTTATGACGACATTTCATTGCGTGTTTGATAAAACCAAGTTACCATTAAAGTGCGTGTCTTTTAAGTCTCCGTAGCCAAAGGGTAAAAACGGGACCCTATGGCTAAGAATCTGCTGTCCGTCCATCTGACACCAGGTTGTATCTCATGAACCGTGATAGCTAGATGTATTTCTGCTGCTGTGCTATAACAACAAATACAGAAAACAAAAAAGGGAAACTAAACATTATTTAGTTGTACGGAACCCTCGGTGCGCGAGTCCAACTCGCACTTTTCCAGTTTTTATTGCTACGCTTTACGCTATTTTCTTTATTTCACAGAAATGTCACAGACTGGACATCAGACGAATAGCTGACGGCAGTAAACTATTTGTATAAGAAAGTCAAAATAGCGGCATTTACTGCGAATACGGTATTCGACTATGGTGAAAATTAATTATGCCATTGAAACCACTATTATTTAAAAAATACACGAAACCAAATAAACTACCACTAACTTTTGGACATTATACTAATTTTAATAGGACAAAAACTAAAAAGAAGACTTGTTTCGACTACTGATTTTTATGACGTCACAAGCCAGTATCTCCATTTGACATTTCATAAAGAGTAGGTAGCTGATTTGAGCTCTCATCGGTCGAATACCGTATAGCAATACCGTGAGCCGCAAAACCGAAGTAAAGGCTTGTTCGGACTAGGCTAGTATTTTAGTCTTTTAGCGAGTAATTTAGTAGTTAACTATTCGCTACTGCCTAAAAATCGTTCGCATTAGTTACAGTCGAGTAAAGTTCACAAGTCTGTGGTATTCTGTAATTTTGAAGTGGTTTCCTCGCTCCAGCGAAACGACATTTTCACGCCAACTAATGAACTCGACTAAATCGACAGGTTCGGACTTATTTAGCCGGCGGCCGAATAAGCACAGACGCGTGGTGGGGCGCGCTACTCACTACTAAACTACTAAAAAAAATAGAATAAAATGGATTGACTCGACTAAACTACTTACTAATCTACCCGACAAATTTTTTGGTGTTCAGACACGTTTAGCTACTAAATTACTCGCTACTAGACTAAAATACTAGCCTAGTCCGAACAAGCCTTAATGGCTGGGCCGTCAGTGTAAGTAGTCTTATACAAACATAATGGTCCCAATAAAATATAGGATCGATTATCATAAGAATTGTCATCATGCCTATTCTGTATAAGAAAAAAAATTGAATGTAGCTATGTATATTGTGGTGTTATGTGTTATGTTATGATAGATTTGATGTATATGTTGATAATTTAAAATCATGACAAGAATAATTTATTACATTATTTGACCATACTTCCGAGTTTTATTTATATAACATTCTATTTCACGTTAGCAGACGTTACTACTTTAATAAAAATAATTAATTCGTGTGTAGCACATCGTTACTATCGATTCTCAACATATTTGAGATGATGGTGCCGACGATAAAGTCTAAATCTTTACGGTAGATGGCGCTACGATGCCACACTAAGGCATGTTGAGGCAACTGGTTGAGAGATTCAATGCCTCTGACATCTGGTTCGGTGGTCCAGTTGGTAGGACGCCCGTGTTGGCCCGGAAAGCCGTTGGAAACGCAGGTTCGAATCCTGTCTTGAACCATTAAATTTTTAAATTTTTCGCTTCATTGTAAACATTTGGTTTACGTTAGCAGACGTTACTGCTTTAATAAAAATAATTAACATTCTATTTCAATAAATTATGTAGGATTCGACTTACGAGATGGCTTTTGGCGTTCGTGTTATTTTAAAAAGCCTGTTTGTTGTAAAATATATAGATTCATCAAAATGAAAGACATCGCAAAGGCCCCCTGTGCATTTTAAAGGTTATTTGTGTGGGGCGCTACGACTGGCTACTAACGCGCGGCGATTTAAACCGAACAAAGACAGAGACTGGCGATTTAAGCGATCATGTCGTCTTATAATATAAGAAGCTGAAAGCAAGAAACAAGGTTCACCAAGATTGACTTCATACAAATGCACGTATAAAATCATAAATAAATAAACAGAATATTATTTGTTTTGATGAGATGTTTGAAACGTACTTACTCCAGACGTTCTGAAATCATTTACACAAAACTACATACATTATAATTATTGCGAATTTGACTTTCACGATGCAGTAAACAAAAACATTATCAATAATTTTATTTGAAAATTGCAAGTTTTGTGAAGAATATTATATTGAGAGTAAAAAGATTCTTTCATATTTTCATATCTGATGAAATTTTTGAGCGTACCTGCAAGCTGTCAGAAACGTTCGAAAACTATTATTTTTGGTTGAATATATTTTAATCACACAAAATATTACTAAAACATTGATCAATAATACGTGTAAACAAGGCGATGCAAATAATAAGCCATGTGTATAATTACTTTTACAAAATATGACGCCATTTCAATAGTGTAACAAAGCGCAGTTACATTCAAAGCGCTAATCTGTCAGCTGTCCTCATCTGTCAAATGAAATTAACTTCAGAACGCACCCTGAGCGCTCGCAGCGAAGGACATCGTGAAAAACTAGGAAAAACCAAGTCAAAGTCGTCCATATTTGTTTGGTGCGCTCTCGCCAGCGGTTATTGAAAATTTTAGGACTAGCGAGTCAGTGAAATTTTGCAGTGTGGCGAAGATCACGCCGTACCCCAGCATGAGTTATTCGGGGCGGAGTAAATTCGAGGTAGGCATGCATCGATCGACGTTTAGCTAACATGTTTGTGTTTTCGTTTTGATTAGAAACAGCTGACATAGCTGTACCTATATGCAAGTACATGCCCTATTCCTTTGTTCTCCCACGCGATGATTATTAATATTTAAAACTTGTGAACTATGTTAATTCTTTACTAAAGCGACGACACAAAAGATCGTCAGAATGATAAACAAAGCGAGTTGCGTTCTATTTTTAAACTTTTTTAAATATATATTTTTTTAAATGCGTTTTTATTATGCAAATAATACGAGGAGCGCGGTTGTTTTGCCGGTTTATTTGGGATTTGTCTCGGAATGGCGTCGTATTAAGTAATTTCCCTTTGTTAGGCAGTGTATTGACCCCAGCGCGTTCGTTAACCCGTGCGCTGATACCGTTATAGAGGTAGACCGCGAAATTTAACGGCCTTGGATGACCCTTGACTCAAGTGTTTGACATTAATTTATAAATGGAAACATACTAATAAAAAAAGTTTTTTTTTTAAGTAACATATTTTATTTATTTAATGCATTCATTCAGTCATGCATGAGTTAGTGATCATGTTTACATTTTGTCTTCACTATAATGTTATGGCTTATCTTTATACTTTTGTTGAATATTGAAATGGTCACTTATATTTAATTGGAAAATTATGCTCTGTTACATTCTAGTATAATAACAAATGTTTAACCTCGTTGTTTATTCATAAAGTATGCAAATAAGATGGTGTTTGAGACCCCAAGTTGTATTTATAGATATATATAAAACTTTACATTCTAACTGTGTATAAGTATATGGAACTCTATGAAGACTATGAATAAATAATTATTTTTTGCAAGTGTGCTTTTTCTCATAACTGTAGGCTTTATTTACTCAGTCCATGACAGAGTATTTTAAATTGTGCTAACAACAGCATATTTTCTGTATTGTAGTTTTTACAATTAAAGTTTTTGGAGTTTACTCCTTAAGAATCGATTTTCATATATAAGCCCGGGGTATGAAAAATATGGGGTATAAAATCGAACGTATCTGCCGTGCTAATTTAAAAAGTCGTATCTCAGTATACGATCGGAGTAAAAATACGACTTCTTAATTTAGCAGGTTATGCGTTACGCGTTATAGGCTAAGATCCCGATATAAAATGACCTTCACCGAGATGTTTATTTTATGAAATGTATTTTATAATCAATTTAATATGTCAATAAATATATTGCATATGGGTTGCCTAACAAATTTTAGTCCAGGGTATGTTTAATTAATAAACAAAAAAAATGTTTTAAACATTTCACCGGTTTGATTAATATTAGATAAATTCTATACCAATCGAAAGTATGAAGCCCATAGAATATGCAAACGTTAGGTTACCTATTCTTTTCCCGTCACAACTATCGGGTAGCCAGGTATAAACAGGTAAATCTATACCTACTAGCATTTTGCAACGGTCTGATTATTGAATTGAAACTGAATAAAATTAAAGATTATTTAATTATGAATTTATCTAATAATCAAATCGGTGAAATGTTAAAAAAATATATATTTTTATTTTTTACTAAACATACCCTGGACTAAAAATTGTTAGGCAACCCATATGCAATATATTTATTGACATATTAAACTAAATATAAAATACATTCATCAAATAAACATCTCGGTGAAGGTCGTTTTATATCGGGATCTTAGTCTATAACGCTTAACGCATAACCTGCTAAATTAAGAAGTCGTATTTTTACCCCGATCGTATACTGAGATACGACTTTTTAAACTACCATTATGTTCACATAAACAAACTATAAAATTGTCAATGTCAACTTCATGTCGAGTGTCAACAAAATTTTATAAATAAAATAAAATTTAATCAAATCTACGCTTAACGGGTAAAATGTGCTGCTTTTGAAACAATAGCGCCCGTCACACAATCGGCTAAAAGATAAGTGTTCGTTTCAGCTCCCAAACAAACCTAACGAATTTTTGTGATATCCAAGATTACAACTTTTATAACGTGCAATGCAAAGACCGTGTTTTCTTGGTGTTTAAGCCGTGCTTGTATGGTGCTAAGATCGAAGAAGACGTCTTGCTGTAGAGAGAGAGACCGCTTTAATTGTGACTCAGCTTTAAGCTTAGAAATAGAGAAGGCGTGAATACTTTTCCATCACCACTGCTCTCATTTTCCTGCATTCAGCCGCAGAATGGTTTTGATTTCGTGAAACTTTCCAGGATAAATACATACATAAATTAAGGATCCAACACAACCGAGCCATTCATTTTCTAGACGGGAGTCTTGCCGACCGACAAGAACCTATGAAGTTTAAATCGAAATTGTTATGTTTTTGATGTTGGCTTTTAAATTGTATCTTTTTTTATTATAATTGCTTGTATTTTTACTTTTATTTGTAAGTGTTAGTTATAAATATGAGTGATCCTTCTTCATCCTTGCGCTGTCCCCATTGTCCCAACTCAACTCGAACTTTTACCCCTCATGGACTTAAAGTGCATATAGGGCACATGCATAAACATTTTCCCCAAGTCATCCCCTCCAACCCTAGACTGTCGGTTTCACAGCAAGCTCATGGTAACAACCCCATTCATCTAGATTTTGGTGATCTAGCTACGTTAAAGCAGTCAGTACGTGTGTTACGGCATATCCCCAAAGGGGCGCGAAACTTGGCAGCGGCCAAATTGAGCGACCTCATTGATAAGTGTATCGACTCCAATGGCACTCTCGAATGGTTTAGTTTACTGTCTTTTGCCTATTCCGCACTCAAATCGCCTGAAGCGTCGGCCACGGGCAATTTAACCACGAAAGTTAAGAGAAATATTAACTCTGCTTCTTTTGATATCAGTGGGAACATCGGTGCAGAGACCACGCCTTTGAGATCACACTCCATACTGAAGACAATTGAGCGTAAAGTACATGAAGGGGATCTCAGGTGCAGTGCTTATGTCGGATGAGGGCGTGGCGCCGTCGAGCCCTGAGACTTTAGCTACGCTGCAGTCGAAGCATCCAGCCCCGTCCCGGCCGCTGGTACTTCCACCGGAACCTGACATATCTATTTCTGCCTTAACTGTTAAGCCGGAGGAAGTGGTGCAGGCACTCAGCTCTTTCAACAATAGTTCGGCCGCCGGTTTGGATGGTATCCGCCCTGTTCATCTTAAGGAGCTTACGTCTGCATCTGCGGGAGACGCCGATTTTCGGCTCCTGGAACATCTGGCCAAGCTTTGTAATTTTTTGCTCAGTAGTCAATTAAACCCTGAAGTTTGCTCCTATATTTATGGTGCTTCCTTATGTGCGCTGTCAAAAAAAGACGGTGGTATAAGACCCATTGCCATAGGCAGCGCTTTCCGCCGCTTAACGGCAAAGCTAGGATGCCGTGCAGTGAGAGAAGAAATGGCAGCTTATCTGCAACCTTGCCAATTAGGGTTTGGCACAAGATTGGGCTACGAGGCTGCAATTCACGCTACGCGGGCTTTTTCGGTAGATAGCAAAAACTTAGAATCCGTTTTAATACGTATAGTTAAGTTCATATCATTGTAATAGTTAAGTACTTATGCTTTCTGAAAAAATGACTGACTGTTGAGTTTCTTTCGGCGTTTCTTCTCAACAGTGGTCTCCTCTTGTGAAATGCCGGTAGACTCAGACATGTAAAAGTGCCCTTGTGGCCTACTTGCAGAATAAAGTTCATTATTTCATTATTATTATTATTATTAATTAAAATTGATTTAAAAAACGCGTTTAACTCAGTGGAGCGTGATGTTTTACTGTCCGAAGTGAAGGATAAAGTGCCGTCACTCTACCCCTTCATTTTCCAAGTATATTCTTCCGCTTCTAATCTTTTCTACAATGGTCCTCTTGTTCTTTCCCAAGTTGGTGCACAGCAGGGGGATCCGCTAGGCCCTTTAGTTTTCTGTCTGGCCATACAAAAGGTAATTTCAGAGGTTAAATCCCCATTGAATATCTGGTACCCAGATGACGGTACCCTAGGTGGTAAACCTGAAGAAGTGGAACAAGACTTGCTCATGCTCCTGCCTCGTTTAAAAGCTCTGGGTTTAGATATTAATTTCAGCAAATGCGAATTTTTCCCCTGCAGTACCAACTCACACGATTCTTTCCCCTTATTCAGTGCTCTGCTCCCCGGACTGAAAGTGTTGTCGGCGAGATCTTTAAACCTCTTGGGGTCCCCAATATTCCCAGAAGCCATTCCTGAAGCCTTCGAGGAGAGAAAGCTGCTTCTGCTGATGGCTGCGCAGAGGTTGAATGAACTTTCGGCTCACGTAGCCCTCGTTATGTTGCGAGTTTGCTTTGCCGTGCCTAAGCTGACATATTTCTTGTGCACCGTGCCAGCCTGGCTACACCCTGTCCAGACAGACTCCTTTGACTTCGTGTTGAAGGAGAGTTTGGAAAAGGTGCTGAACGTCTCCCTTAACCAAGGTCAATGGGACCAGGTTTCTCTGCCGATTCGAACTGGTGGTTTGGGCGTGCGTCGCGCGCGAGATGTGAGCCTCCCGGCCTTCCTGGCTTCGGCGTGTGGGGTGGTGGACCTTGTCACTATAATTTTATCTTTTGATGGTGACAAGGCTATCATTCCTTACGCCTCCGATGCTTTGACGGCCTGGACGGCTCTTAATCCCGGCGTAGCCATACCCGTAGAATTGTTCCGTCAGCGTCTATGGGTTTATTTATATGAGAGTGCGCGCACCACGATTTTCATAAACCCATAAGTAAGCTTATTTCTGCGACAAAATTATCGCGCGACTAAAAAAAATCGTGGTGCGCGCCTGGCCTGAAGAGTAAACTCCAGTCGTGCGTCGGAGCTGACACACACACTTTTTTTTTAGGATTATGACTATTAAAATAGGGTAACATTAACCTGTTGAACACAGTAGTGAAAAAATTCACTGTGCTTCAAAATCAACGGGTATTGAAAAAGACTTGAAACGGTCTGGATAACAAAATTTTTGAGAACTTGAAATTTGCTTTTTTTTTATTTATTTAGACAACAAACAGTCACAAAATAAAGCATAAATTACTGTTAAAACTAGTTTGCTAAAAGACCTTTAGTGCCATATCTTAAGGTTATACATATAATAATAATAATAGCCCTTTATTCAGACAAAAAATAAATTTCAGTTTTTCAAAAAAAGTATAAATTACAGTTTTTCTTAGTTCTTAATCAGACATTTTTGTTTTTCTCTGCACTAGCCTATCGTCTATCGAAGACCACTCCTCCTCATGTTGTTCCTGCTACCTGTCTGATGTCGTCATTCCACCTTTTCTGTGGCCTTCCCCTTCTCCTTGTTCCTTCTCTTGGGTACCATTGTGAGACTATTTTGCTGCATTTCTGTCGTCCCATTTTATTTTTAGGGTTATGTCCTGAACCTTAGACTTTTTTCTGATGATAATGTTTCTTGTTCTTCATGTACTTAAGGTTGTACAAAACCAAATTATTATATGGGAAAGGTAGACACCGACAGCAACAATGCGAATTACATTAAAAAACAGATTAGAAGTACTCAGTATTTCAATGCATTGTGTTTCTTACAGCTTAGATTTTAATTGACAAACTTTTGGTTTTTGAAGTGTTGCCAATTTTTATATGAGAAAATATCAGGTTACAGTAATTGAGACAACAGTAATTAGGCAATGTTGGCGACAATTCACAACATCTCAAATGTTCAATTAGTATTAAGTTTAAGAGGCCTTATTCCTTTTAAAATGCTGATTGTTTAGACATTTTTCTCTATGATCAAACATGTTTCTTAACATATTATTGATGTTACTACCTAGAACAGGGCTATTGGGATTTATTGGTATATATTTGAAACCTACACTTTGAATTTTTCATTGATAATTTTTGTTCGAAAAACTACTCGAAATTGACAAAATTCACGTGGAAAATTCGTTTTTTCAACTTATTTTCAACTGCATGCAATGAAAGCACGAAATAGCTACGTTACTACCTAGAACTCGGGAAAAAGTATTATTCACTTCAAAGAGTTGGTTGAAATTATCAATATATTCGTCATAATATGAAAAAAAATTTTTTTTAAAGGAATAAGGCCTCTTAAACTGATTTATCACAGAATCCAAAACTATTATTTTTGTTTGGTTATACGGACTAGAAAAAAAAAAAAGGTGACAGCAGCGTGGTTTACGAATCAGCACTCAAATGACTTCACCTTGTGGAAAAATTGACAGTTGCAACCTACAAAAAGACCAGTGGTACAATTTCCATACTAAATCCGTCTTAATAGTCAGACTATGGTTTTCTGCACTGTAACCAAATACTTCCCCCTAACGCTCTTTTAGAGTGGGGAACTTTTTAAATGGACTTTTTAATAATATGTTGGGATATTTTAGAGCGGTGGTAGCCTAGTGGTTAGGGCATGCGACTTTCAATCCGGAGGTCGCGGGTCCGAACCCGGCCCGTACCAATGAGTTTTTCGGAACTTATGTACGGAATGTCATTTAATATTTTACCACTCGCTTTTCGGTGAAGGAAAACATCGTGAGGAAACCACCTAAGCCCAAATAAGGCCTAGTTTCCCCTCTGGGTTGGAAGGTCAGATGGCAGTCGCTTGCGTAAAACTAGTGCCTACGCCACATCTTGGGATTTAGGTAGCCGACCCCGATTGAGAATTCATTCTCAAAAAATGGGACAAAGGCTAGGAGGATGATGATATTGGGATATTTTCGAAAATGTAAATATATTGTTATTATTTAACTTTTTATCCTTTATTTGATTAGATTGGATAAGGCCTGGTTTAAAAAATTGGGCAAGTGCGAGTCCGACTCGCGCATGAAGGGTTCCGTACCTATATATATATATATATCTATAACAAGTTTGTTGTATGGGAGCCCCCCTTAAATATTTATTTTATTTTATTTTTAGTATTTGTTGTTATAGCGACAATAGAAATACATCATCTGTCAAAATTTCAACTGTCTAGCTATCACCGTTGTTGAGATACAGCCTGGTGACAGACGGACGGACGGACGGACGGACGGACGGACGGACAGCGAAGTCTCAGTAATAGGGTCCCGTTTTTACCCTTTGGGTATGGAACCCTAAAAATGAAATGCAAATTTTCCGTGTACGTGAACTGGCGTCTTTATGCAACGTCGTGACATTGAAGTCTCTATTTTCATTCACTAATATGATCAAATCTTGTTATTTGAAGATAAAGTAGATTTTTGTTTTGTGGATATTGCGTCTCAGTATACGGTGTCGTGTCTTGTTTACGTTTATGTTTAGGCCCTAATGCAAATAACTATGGACATTTTAATGACACTTTTGCTGTTTTGCTGCGACATAAAGTGAATGACGTAGTTATGTTTATAAACATTAATCGCTAGATAAGCTATCAGTTGAATGGACTTGCATTTATCTAGCTAATAAAAGCTGATAAGAACTGTCTAGCGGAAGGGATCTAATTAATATTTGTTTGTACTTGGACTTCTATATATTGCCCTCAATTCAGTACATTGATATTTATACAGGGTGTCAAATACAAATACTCTATTGCACACCTCAAATACACAGGAACACACAAAAACATGTGAGATACAATTAAAGCAAACAGGTAGATGACAGCCGGTTTTATCGCTTAATTGCGATCTCTTCCAGACAACCTTTGGATACTGGAGACTTAAAAAATCTAAATGTATGTTAATCCTGATCATCAGTAGAATTATTCTACTGATGATCAGGATTAACATACAGATTTTACTATTATAATAATAATTAGTTGTTTTTATTATTTACGAAAAAATGACTCACTGTTGAGTTGCTTTCGGCTTTCCTCTCAAATGACTTGTAAATGTGCCCTTGTGGCCTACTTACTGAATACAATACAATTCAACAATTCTTTATTGCACACCAACAAGATTTTTTTTTACAATGATTGAAACCTTAAGAGGCCTTATTCCTTTTAAAATGCTGATTGCTTTAGACATTTTTCTATATGATCAAACATGTTTTTTAACATATTATTGATGTTACTACCCAGAACAGGGCTATTGGGATTGATTGGTATATATTTGAAACCTACAGTTTGAATTTTTCGTTGATAATTTTTGTTTCTAAAACTACTCGAAATTGTCATAATTCACGCGGAAAATAAGTTTTTTCCACTTATTTTCGACTGCACGGCATGAAAGCATGAAATGTTACTACCTAGAACTCGGGAAAAGTATTATTCACCTCTTAAAGTATATATTTGTCATAATACGAATGTAAAAATGGTAGACAATAAATTATTTAATTTCTTTATTTGCTTGTCAGATTGCTCGGTTCTCCAGCGAGGACGAGTATCACATAAACAAGAAGCTGCCCAAGGAACTGCTCCTGCGCATCCTGTCCTACTTGGACGTTGTTTCACTCTGCCGCTGTGCTCAGGTAAATATGTGCTTGTCTGTTCAGAAGAAAACTTACTAAGTAACATATGGCGTGTGCTTGAGCACACGCCATATGTTACTTAGTAAGATCACGCGAGATTCTAAGGGGGGGATGTCACAAAAGGTCACGTTGGGGGATGGTGGGGTATAAGGAGACCGCAGAAAAATACCTACCACATGAGCAGATACTTTTTCTCGGTTTGTTATTCATTTGTGAAATACTTTAAAAAAGCGAGTCTATTTTACGAAATTCTGGCGAAAAAAGAAATACATGTGAGAACCTCACCAAATATCATCAGGGGGGAGAGGTGGGTCTAAAAGTAACCGAAAACCCTCACCCGTTTTGTGCAATTTTTATTCGTTCTATAGGTAAATATGTGCATTGTCTATTGAGAACCAAAACTCTCTAAGCACCAAATACTTATATATAACGAAACTCGTACTAGTTTAGTGCCATCGTATCGATTTTTTTATTATTTCGAAGTGCCATGTTGAGCTGACATTTGATAATAATAATGGGGCTAGTCTGATGATGGAGGATCTGAAGATGGTACTAGAAACTCTGTAATAGATAAAACAATCCTAGAATTGTCTCAGTGAACAACTGATGGATGTTCAGAAAAAGTACAGTCGGCTATAAAAACGAAATTTTTCATAGAAACTTATTTAATAATTATAGAAATTAATTTGCTTTGTAGGTATCGAAGCTATGGAACATTCTGGCACTGGACGGCTCGAACTGGCAGCGGATAGATCTGTTCGAGTTCCAGAGAGATGTCGAGGTAATAACAAACTTTAAACTAAAAAAAAATAATTTCGGAGCGAATATTTACAAAACTGCTGACTTTATAAAAAAATAATGTTGCAAGACCCCTATTATTTTTACAAGACCTATTCAACGAAACCCCACACACTGGTGTTGAGAAGAAAAAAAAAATCACCCCCACTTTAGGTGCTCGAGAGGTACCCGAAAAAAAATTTTTTATTTTTTATTTTTATTTTACCGTTCTGTTGGCGTTATATATACACATACTCATACCAAATTTCAGCTTTCTAGTACTAATGATCACGGAGCTAAGCCGCGGACGGACGGACGGACGGACGGACGGACGGACAGACGGATATGGCGAAACTATAAGGGTTCCTAGTTGACTACGGAACCCTAAAAAGAGAAAAGAAATACGTTTATTTGCGACGTGACCATAATGCATACGAGGTTTTCCCCGGGGGCTACAGCATGCGGTTCTTCAAGAGGGGAGTAAATAGGGTCTTAAAGGGTCGGCAACGCGCGCGTGATGCTCCTGGCGTTGCAAGCGTCCATAGGCGGCGGTAACTGCTTAACATCAGGCGGGCCGCATGCTTGTTTGCCATCGTCGTATAAAAAAAAATACAATTACATAAAGGGTGTGACAGAAGTAATAAAAAAAACAATAGGCAACTATAATATGATTATGGCTGCACGAAAACGTCCCTCAGCAAGATGCTAGCTCGCTTCCGGTGGGACCATAGGTGTAACTATTGACCGCAAAAGGTTTTACTTACTTACTAGTCTGGCTCAGTGACCCAAGAGGATCTTGGCCTCTGACACAAAACAGGTTAGGTTAGGTCTGACATTCTTCTCTGTTTTGTGCCTTTTCCCGTCAGTCAGGGGTATTTAGGGCGCGCAGATTCTTTGGCACCTCATCTTTCCAGCGGTGTTTAGGGTCTGTGTAGGCTATGTCTATGTTTCTTTCATTTACCTTTGTGCCAATGTTTGTATCTAATGAGTTCTATTTTTAGGGTCCCGTGATAGAAAACATATCTCAGAGATGTGGCGGGTTCCTCAGACAGCTGTCGTTGCGCGGCTGTGAGAGTATTGCTGATGGATCCATGAAGACACTAGCACAGGTAACCAACATGTAATAATGTGAGCGTCAGGATGGCGGATGTACATCAACAAACGGAGCTGCGGTATACGTCAGGAGTTAATGAAAAGAAAGAATCACTTTTTTGTGTAAAGCGCCTGCATGTTTTGTGTGTGCCTAAACTGCTTGCAATGAAGATGTGATGTCGCTATTTCAAATAAGTAGGTGTTATATATATATTTATTCAATTCCATATTACTCTTTAACGCAATGTGGAAGCACATTGCGAGCAGTAACCTTAGGCAGTTCTTTCACCCTTAAGTAGGCCATCCCATCAGCTAGAACTAGAAATGCCCCCGCCATTCTAACGTCAGAATGGCGGGCGTCATTAATTTCTTAAATATCTCTGGAGGTTAAAGAGCACATTGCTCGAATTTTGGCGAACATTTGGCGCATTGCTAGCACTAACTCCTGACGTATACCGCAGCTCCATTTGTTGATGTACACCCGCCATCCTGACGCTCACGTTATAATGAGATAGGGTGTATGAAAAGGCATTTTCTAAAATACATTTATGAACATTTATTTCTCCCCTGGGGAGCGAATTATGTTTTTTTTTAATTCCACACCACATTTTTTTATATTAAACCATTGATACAAAGATTAAAGCTTAAAGAAAAATTGAAAAAGGAGCTACCTGGTTAACTATTTCGCCACCCTAACTCCCAAGCAACCTATTGAATTTTTCCTTACGTTTTGTGTGTCGATCTTTGCATTGTTTATTTGGTTCGATTTATGGACTCTTCCATCAGATTACTCATTTTAAATTTTTCATTAAGCTTTGATCTTTGTATCTATGGTTTAATTCTGCCTTCATATTTATTTTATTTTACAAGCTTTTATTTAACTTGCATTGTATGTATGTATGTATGTTCGGGTGGAATCTTGCAACTCAATTTTGAAGCAGATATTTTCAACCGATTGAGCTGAAATTTTGCATACTTACTTAACTTTGATGACAATACAATAATATGGTACCATGGGGCTGATCTGATGATGGAGCCGGAAGGTGACCATAGGAACTCTATAATAGAAAAAGCAATCCTACCGAGTTTGGGCTCCTTAGAATCGTCTCAGTGAGCATTTGATGGATATCCAAAGAAAAGTACAGTCGGCAATAAAACCTTGTCACTAAAATTAAATTTTTGTCAGAAACTTATTTATAATTAATTATGTTTCATGAATTTACGACACGATGTAAAATCTCATGCGTTGCCATATAAAATTTCGCATATAATATTCAGTTCTCATAATTGCACCTTCTAGTATCATAATATATAATACTAAAGAAATTAATTATTAATTCAAATTCCATCAGGCGATACGTTTGCTCGTTTGCCCCCTATGACATAAAAAAAAAAAAACTACTAACTATAAACTAAGAACTTAACTAACTAAAATAAAAGGCTAAAACAGATTAAATTTATTGACTTGCAATAATTGTTACTGGATTCCCTGCAGTCATGTCCGAACATCGAAGATTTGAACCTGAACAAATGCAAGAAGCTCACCGACCAGACGTGCCAGGCGCTCGGCAGACGGTGCAACAAACTACAAAGGTTAGTCGGATTCAGAGATGGGACAAATATTCGGTAATTATTTGGTACTAGCTGTGCCCCGCGGCGTTACCCGCTCATCCCACGGGAACACTAAATTTTTCGGGATGAAAAGTATCCTATGTCCTTTCCCGGGTCTCAAACTATCTCCATACCAGATTTCATCTAAGTCGGTTCAGCGGTTGAAGCGTGAAGAGGTAACAGACAGACAGACAGACAGACAGACACACTTTCGCATTTATAATATTAGTATGGATATTCGGCAACAAACTGCCGTGCAGTTTGGCAGATATTTAGAAAGTTTATTGTACTATTGTGTTACATAAATAAATACAAAAAAAAAAAAAGTTTTACAATGTTCATATTCGGCCGAATAGTTCGGGTACATTGGTGAATATTTACCGAATAAACAAAGTAAATAACGAGCGTAGGTTGTTTTGTAATTCTAATTTGAAAAGAGACCGAGAATCTAACCTGGTACCTCTGGACTGCCGGTCCAGCGCGTTAACCATTTCGCCACCCTAACTCCCAAGCAACCTATCGAACTTTTCCTTATGTTTTGTGTGTCGATTTTTGCATTGTTTATTTGAAAGGATTTACACCTTCACACCAATTTTTTTTAAGCTTTGATATTTGAATCAATGTTTTATTTTCACAGAATAAACTTGGATTCCTGCCCCAGCATATCGGACATATCACTGAAAGCGCTCTCGGACGGATGTCCGGTAAGTTTGTTATTTTACGTTGTAAAATATTCAACTTGTTACATGACATGACTCTTTCTTTCGGCTTTCATCTCAACAGCGGTCTCCTCTTGGGAAATGCCGGTAGATTCTCAATCTGACTTGTAAAGTGCCCTTGTGGGCTACTTACTGAATAAATTATTTCATTTCATTTAAATTTTTTCATGACATAGAATTGTAATTTTGGTTCACCGCGATACAGTAAAAGCCTAGTGCGGAATCTTCTGTCAATTATGTATTATGAAACACAGTTCCGTACTTCAATTGATGCTTTATAAATTGTAAATTTTACAGTTTTTTATGTAGATTCCTAATGTCTTTCGAAGGCAAATATCCCTTCAGCCACTATTATTGAGAACTGTCAAACTGTCAATTAAAAAAACATTTCCGAAAAGTCATGGTAAAGAAAAAATGGGCAAGTGCGAGTCCAACTCGCGCATGAAGTGTTCCGTACCATAATCTATAACAAGTTTGTTGTATGGGCTCCCATAAATATTTATATTATTTTATTTATAGTATTAGTTGTTATAGCGGCAATAGAAATACATCATCTGTGAAAATTTCAACTGTCTAGCTATCACCGTTCTTGAGATACAGCCTGGTGAGATACAGACGGACGGACGGACAGCGAAGTCTCAGTAATAGGGTCCCGTTTTTACCCTTTGGGTACGGAACCCTAAAAATGAATGTCATGCAGTTCGTAGATCTTTACAGTAATCTTTATAAAATAGTCTTTGTACAAAGCCTATTCGGCCTCAAAAAAGGATCTCTCTTATCTTATCTTATCTATCTTAGTTTGTACTGGGTAAATTTGACCCTTTATATGATGGGTCAATTTTACCCACTTGGTCAAATTAGCCATTTTACCCAAATTGGTAATGTTTCAGCTATTAACACACGTGAACGTGTCCTGGTGTCAATCCATCACGGAGAATGGGGTGGAGGCGTTGGCCAGAGGCTGTCCCAAACTGAAGAGCTTCATTTGCAGAGGTGAGTTCTGTATTTTTTTTAAAGTAGTAACGTCTGCTTGCGAAAAACAAAGTTGTTAGTAAACCATTGATACAAATGTTTAAGAAAAATTTAATATTGAGTAACCTGGTGGTAGAAACCGGGTATCGAACCCGCTACCTCTGGATTGCCGGTCCGGCGCGTTAACCACGCTACCCTAACTTCCAAACAACCTATTGATTTTTTCCTTATGCTGTGTGTCGATCTTTGTATTGTTTATTTGAAAGGTTTTACACCTAAGGTGTACACAAAGTCAAATATAAATGTAATTATTACTAATAATAAAATAAAAAATAACATGAATGTTTCACTGTATGTATTTTTTTTGTTATAATGATGTGGATGGCTCAGTTGAAAACTGAAAACTATAATAATGTATGTATTGTTTTATGGCAGGCTGCAAGAACGTAAACGACAGAGCTGTCTCGTGTCTGGCGACGTACTGCCCCGACCTGGAGGTTCTCAACGTTCAGGGCTGCGAAGTGAGTATCTGTGTTTATTTATTATAAAAAGTGTAAAGCTAAAAACATATACAATTTCCTGCAAAACGGTTTGTACTGTTTGTCTGCAGGTATGAGTCTCTATATAATATTTCTACAATACAATAGTTATTGCTAAATGTGTAGTGTGCAGTCTCATAGTAAAACCTCACGGTCCCACTGGAAGATCGGCGCTGGCTCTCGAGCTAGCCAGGGTTCGAAATTATCAAGATAATTACCGGATGATTATCGGATGAATATCACCAGTGTAAGAAATTCATTTGTTGAAGCCTGACCAGAAATATATGAGGATTGTCAAGAGGGCGCAATTTACAAGATTTATATGGCAACAATTTTGCAACCAATCGCAACACACTATAATGACCTCAGTTTAAATACCTGTCAGTTCCTATGGTAACCTCGTAATATTATACGGAATACACTTTTTTGCCGACTGTTTTTTGTGTAGTATTGGCGCATCCCCATATATTTCTGGTCAGGCTTTACAATGTCATACTATCTACTGTCATCTTGACGTTAGGGACACAGACGCCGCTGCGAAGTGAGTATCTTTGTAGTGTGCAGTCGCACGTCTCATAGTCACTCTCATGACACACCAGAAGATCAGCGCTGGCTCTCGAGCTAGCATTATGCGGAGGTGGAAAAAAAGTACATTTGCTTACGTAATTTTGAATTTAAAGTCAAGGACATAGTCCGAAGAATATAGAAAAATCTGATTTGTGTAGGCATTTTTTATTTTGATGTCATAAAAAACGTAAATCATTGCGAGTTTTTACATATTTTCTGGAGGAAATTTGGTTCTATATTAATCGAATAGCCAGCTATGACTACAAAAAGCATGAAATCTATAATGAATATACTTAAATCTCCTAGCTTGTTATATTGTAAAAAAAATTGGGCAAGTGCGAGTCAGGCTCGCGCTCCGAGGGTTCCGTAAAAACACTTTCATCTTTAAGTGGTTAAGTTAAGTTTGCACCTGGTATGTATAGCGCCCCATACAAATGAAGTGCAAAGTTAACGCAACCAACCCGTTTGTTGTATGGGAGCCCCCTTAAATATTTATTTTATTTTATTTTTAGTATTTGTTGTTATAGCGGCAATAGAAATACATCATCTGTGAAAATTTCAACTGTCTAGCTATCACCGTTCTTGAGATACAGCCTGGTGACAGACGGACGGACGGACGGACGGACAGCGAAGTTTCAGTAATAGGGTCCCGTTTTTACCCTTTGGCTACGGAACCCTAAAAACAAAAGTTTATTTTATAATCAGTAATTTAATGCTTGGCAATGTTAACCACAATAACCATAAAGGCAGTTTGTAATGAAATAGATGAATGAGTATGAGTATGAATTGTAGGTATTTTAATGTTAATATCGGCTCCATAGCTCTCTAATGTCGTACCATTATAGTTCTGTTGTTCTCGAAAATACAATATCTCCTCGTGGAAGTCGGCGAAAATGTGAATAACTTTATGCTTCCTTTCCAGAATTTGACAGACGACTCGATATCGAAGCTGAACGGCGGCATGCGGCTGGTGTGCGTGTCGGGCTGCGCGCGCCTCACCGACGCGGCCCTGTCGGCGCTGGCGGCGCGCTGCCCCGAGCTGGTGACCCTGGAGCTGGCGCAGTGCAGCCAGCTCACCGACGCCGGCTTCCAGGCTCTCGCCAGGGTGAGTCTGCTGTCCCTGTCGGCGCTGGCGGCGCGCTGCCCCGAGCTGGTGACCCTGGAGCTGGCGCAGTGCAGCCAGCTCACCGACGCCGGCTTCCAGGCTCTCGCCAGGGTGAGTCTGCTGTCCCTGTCGGCGCTGGCGGCGCGCTGCCCCGAGCTGGTGACCCTGGAGCTGGCGCAGTGCAGCCAGCTCACCGACGCCGGCTTCCAGGCTCTCGCCAGGGTGAGTCTGCTGTCCCTGTCGGCGCTGGCGGCGCGCTGCCCCGAGCTGGTGACCCTGGAGCTGGCGCAGTGCAGCCAGCTCACCGACGCCGGCTTCCAGGCTCTCGCCAGGGTGAGTCTGCTGTCCCTGTCGGCGCTGGCGGCGCGCTGCCCCGAGCTGGTGACCCTGGAGCTGGCGCAGTGCAGCCAGCTCACCGACGCCGGCTTCCAGGCTCTCGCCAGGGTGAGTCTGCTGTCCCTGTCGGCGCTGGCGGCGCGCTGCCCCGAGCTGGTGACCCTGGAGCTGGCGCAGTGCAGCCAGCTCACCGACGCCGGCTTCCAGGCTCTCGCCAGGGTGAGTCTGCTGTCCCTGTCGGCGCTGGCGGCGCGCTGCCCCGAGCTGGTGACCCTGGAGCTGGCGCAGTGCAGCCAGCTCACCGACGCCGGCTTCCAGGCTCTCGCCAGGGTGAGTCTGCTGTCCCTGTCGGCGCTGGCGGCGCGCTGCCCCGAGCTGGTGACCCTGGAGCTGGCGCAGTGCAGCCAGCTCACCGACGCCGGCTTCCAGGCTCTCGCCAGGGTGAGTCTGCTGTCCCTGTCGGCGCTGGCGGCGCGCTGCCCCGAGCTGGTGACCCTGGAGCTGGCGCAGTGCAGCCAGCTCACCGACGCCGGCTTCCAGGCTCTCGCCAGGGTGAGTCTGCTGTCCCTGTCGGCGCTGGCGGCGCGCTGCCCCGAGCTGGTGACCCTGGAGCTGGCGCAGTGCAGCCAGCTCACCGACGCCGGCTTCCAGGCTCTCGCCAGGGTGAGTCTGCTGTCCCTGTCGGCGCTGGCGGCGCGCTGCCCCGAGCTGGTGACCCTGGAGCTGGCGCAGTGCAGCCAGCTCACCGACGCCGGCTTCCAGGCTCTCGCCAGGGTGAGTCTGCTGTCCCTGTCGGCGCTGGCGGCGCGCTGCCCCGAGCTGGTGACCCTGGAGCTGGCGCAGTGCAGCCAGCTCACCGACGCCGGCTTCCAGGCTCTCGCCAGGGTGAGTCTGCTGTCCCTGTCGGCGCTGGCGGCGCGCTGCCCCGAGCTGGTGACCCTGGAGCTGGCGCAGTGCAGCCAGCTCACCGACGCCGGCTTCCAGGCTCTCGCCAGGGTGAGTCTGCTGTCCCTGTCGGCGCTGGCGGCGCGCTGCCCCGAGCTGGTGACCCTGGAGCTGGCGCAGTGCAGCCAGCTCACCGACGCCGGCTTCCAGGCTCTCGCCAGGGTGAGTCTGCTGTCCCTGTCGGCGCTGGCGGCGCGCTGCCCCGAGCTGGTGACCCTGGAGCTGGCGCAGTGCAGCCAGCTCACCGACGCCGGCTTCCAGGCTCTCGCCAGGGTGAGTCTGCTGTCCCTGTCGGCGCTGGCGGCGCGCTGCCCCGAGCTGGTGACCCTGGAGCTGGCGCAGTGCAGCCAGCTCACCGACGCCGGCTTCCAGGCTCTCGCCAGGGTGAGTCTGCTGTCCCTGTCGGCGCTGGCGGCGCGCTGCCCCGAGCTGGTGACCCTGGAGCTGGCGCAGTGCAGCCAGCTCACCGACGCCGGCTTCCAGGCTCTCGCCAGGGTGAGTCTGCTGTCCCTGTCGGCGCTGGCGGCGCGCTGCCCCGAGCTGGTGACTCTGGAGCTGGCGCAGTGCAGCCAGCTCACCGACGCCGGCTTCCAGGCTCTCGCCAGGGTGAGTCTGCTGTCCCTGTCGGCGCTGGCGGCGCGCTGCCCCGAGCTGGTGACCCTGGAGCTGGCGCAGTGCAGCCAGCTCACCGACGCCGGCTTCCAGGCTCTCGCCAGGGTGAGTCTGCTGTCCCTGTCGGCGCTGGCGGCGCGCTGCCCCGAGCTGGTGACCCTGGAGCTGGCGCAGTGCAGCCAGCTCACCGACGCCGGCTTCCAGGCTCTCGCCAGGGTGAGTCTGCTGTCCCTGTCGGCGCTGGCGGCGCGCTGCCCCGAGCTGGTGACCCTGGAGCTGGCGCAGTGCAGCCAGCTCACCGACGCCGGCTTCCAGGCTCTCGCCAGGGTGAGTCTGCTGTCCCTGTCGGCGCTGGCGGCGCGCTGCCCCGAGCTGGTGACCCTGGAGCTGGCGCAGTGCAGCCAGCTCACCGACGCCGGCTTCCAGGCTCTCGCCAGGGTGAGTCTGCTGTCCCTGTCGGCGCTGGCGGCGCGCTGCCCCGAGCTGGTGACCCTGGAGCTGGCGCAGTGCAGCCAGCTCACCGACGCCGGCTTCCAGGCTCTCGCCAGGGTGAGTCTGCTGTCCCTGTCGGCGCTGGCGGCGCGCTGCCCCGAGCTGGTGACCCTGGAGCTGGCGCAGTGCAGCCAGCTCACCGACGCCGGCTTCCAGGCTCTCGCCAGGGTGAGTCTGCTGTCCCTGTCGGCGCTGGCGGCGCGCTGCCCCGAGCTGGTGACCCTGGAGCTGGCGCAGTGCAGCCAGCTCACCAACGCCGGCTTCCAGGCTCTCGCCAGGGTGAGTCTGCTGTCCCTGTCGGCGCTGGCGGCGCGCTGCCCCGAGCTGGTGACCCTGGAGCTGGCGCAGTGCAGCCAGCTCACCGACGCCGGCTTCCAGGCTCTCGCCAGGGTGAGTCTGCTGTCCCTGTCGGCGCTGGCGGCGCGCTGCCCCGAGCTGGTGACCCTGGAGCTGGCGCAGTGCAGCCAGCTCACCGACGCCGGCTTCCAGGCTCTCGCCAGGGTGAGTCTGCTGTCCCTGTCGGCGCTGGCGGCGCGCTGCCCCGAGCTGGTGACCCTGGAGCTGGCGCAGTGCAGCCAGCTCACCGACGCCGGCTTCCAGGCTCTCGCCAGGGTGAGTCTGCTGTCCCTGTCGGCGCTGGCGGCGCGCTGCCCCGAGCTGGTGACCCTGGAGCTGGCGCAGTGCAGCCAGCTCACCGACGCCGGCTTCCAGGCTCTCGCCAGGGTGATTCTGCTGTCCCTGTCGGCGCTGGCGGCGCGCTGCCCCGAGCTGGTGACCCTGGAGCTGGCGCAGTGCAGCCAGCTCACCGACGCCGGCTTCCAGGCTCTCGCCAGGGTGAGTCTGCTGTCCCTGTCGGCGCTGGCGGCGCGCTGCCCCGAGCTGGTGACCCTGGAGCTGGCGCAGTGCAGCCAGCTCACCGTCGCCGGCTTCCAGGCTCTCGCCAGGGTGATTCTGCTGTCCCTGTCGGCGCTGGCGGCGCGCTGCCCCGAGCTGGTGACCCTGGAGCTGGCGCAGTGCAGCCAGCTCACCGACGCCGGCTTCCAGGCTCTCGCCAGGGTGAGTCTGCTGTCCCTGTCGGCGCTGGCGGCGCGCTGCCCCGAGCTGGTGACCCTGGAGCTGGCGCAGTGCAGCCAGCTCACCGACGCCGGCTTCCAGGCTCTCGCCAGGGTGAGTCTGCTGTCCCTGTCGGCGCTGGCGGCGCGCTGCCCCGAGCTGGTGACCCTGGAGCTGGCGCAGTGCAGCCAGCTCACCGACGCCGGCTTCCAGGCTCTCGCCAGGGTGAGTCTGCTGTCCCTGTCGGCGCTGGCGGCGCGCTGCCCCGAGCTGGTGACCCTGGAGCTGGCGCAGTGCAGCCAGCTCACCGACGCCGGCTTCCAGGCTCTCGCCAGGGTGAGTCTGCTGTCAATATGTCTGCTGCAAGCGTCCATAGGCTGCGGTAAACGGTTCCCATCACGCCATAATTGGGCCTCAAAAAACGTCATCTAGGTGAGTTTCTCGGGAGTTGTTGGGAGACTGGGGGCCACGGGCACTCCATTATTAGGGGCCTCAAAAATAGTCATCTAGGTGTGTTTTATCGGGAGTTTTTAGAACCCTCACCTGAGTTTGGGGGCCCCAGGCCCTCCATGTAATCAGGAGCCCCAAAAAACATCATCCATTATGAATTTGTTGGGAGCCCCCGTGAGATAGGGGCTCTGGGCACGTGCTCAAAATGCCTAGCTAATATAGAAGGGTCTGGAAGTGAGTGAAATGATTTGACGCCTATTATCGCCCTATTTAAATTCGTACACCAAAAAACCCCGAATATGAAGAGAATAGAATAGAATATTATAATACAACCTCAACAGGAAATACATACAAACAAATTCAGTTTACACGTAACATTCGATAGAGGTAAACAACAGGCGGTCTTATCGCTAAAGAGCGATCTCTTCCAGACAACCTTTGGGTAGCGAAATTAAGGGGACGGGTAATGCGAAAGTAGCGCCACTTACGAATTTTTATTATATATTCTAAACCAGATCAATTTTCAGTAATTGCAAGATATTAGGAGCTGGAAAAACACCTTTAGTGTTTATTAAATCATTATACACAATTTCTTGTTCTTTAGTTGTCTCTAAAAACTTGCCCAAAACTATTGTGGCCGCTTTTGACGTGAACAAGTTTTGTAAGCTAAACTACAGTGAACAAATTGTATATAGTGATTTAATAAATATTAAAGGTGTTTTGCTGGCTCCTAGACTTCAGCTATTTCTAAAAAAATATCAGATTATGAAGGTATAAGAAAAAAATCTAAAGTGGCGCCAGTTTCGCATTACCCGTAGCCTTAAATAAAAACGTCAGAAATGAGTAGGCGATGCAAAAGTAATCATGGAATCGGTAGAAAACTAACTACAAAACAAGTAAAATTTTAACAAAAAATAGAACCGACTTCAGTAAAACTAATAAATTACCGAAAGCGCCGTACATGTCCCGTTAACATTTGAAGAGTTCCCTCGATTTCTCCAAGATTCCATCATCAAATCCCGACTTAGTGTCAACGGGACCAACTCGGAGTTATACCCTTTCGATTAAAAAAAAAATTGAAAATCGGTTCACGGTTCTCGGAGATATCGAGTAACATACATAAAAAAAAAAAAATTAGTTCGAATTGAGAACCTCCTCTTTTTTGAAGTCGGTTAAAAAGAACATAAACGATATATGATTGTGACTGATGTGTTTTGTATGCCAGAGCTGCCGAATGCTGGAGCGCATGGACCTGGAAGAGTGCGTGCTCATCACAGACGTGACGCTGGTGCACCTGGCCATGGGCTGCCCCCGCCTCGAGAAGCTGGTGAGTCCATGTTGTTAGGGTTCCGTAGCCAAATGGCAAAAAACGGAACCCTTATAGATTCGTCATGTCTGTCTGTCCGTCCGTATGTCACAGCCATTTTTTTCCGAAACTATAAGAGCTATACTGTTGAAACTTAGTAGGTAGATGTATTCTGTGAACCGCATTAAGATTTTGATGCAAAAATAAAAAATAATAATAAATACTGGGGGCTCCCCATACTTAGAACTGAAACTCAAAATTTTTTTTTTCATCAAACATACGTGTGGGGTATCTATGGATAGGTCTTCAAAAATGATATCGAGGTTTCTAAAATATTTTTTTTCTATACCGAATAGTTTGCGTGACAGACGCTTCCAAAGTGGAAAAAAGTTGCCCCCCCCCTCTAACTTCTAAAATAAGAAAATGAAAAATCTAAAAAAAACATATGATGTACATTACTATAAAAACTACTAACGAAAATTGTTTTGAACGAGATCTAGTAAGTAGTTTTTTTAATACCTAACTTTGCACCTAATTTATATGGGGCGCTATACATACCAGGTGCAAACTTAACTTAACCACTTAGGGATGGAAAGTGTTTGTACGGAACCCTCGGTGCGCGAGTCCGACTCGCACTTGGCCGGTTTTTATCACTTCAATTTGTGGAGTGTAAAATGGGATGAACTAGGAGCTAGTAGTCTCGACAAACATCTTAAGAGACTCTCGCTAGATGGCTGGATCAAGGGCCAGATACAAAAGGCGGTACTACTGGACACGGCGCGCATTGTCAGGAGGTTCCTCTCTCTGCAGCCCTAACCACCGGTAGCCTGGGCCCTGCCCCGCTGCCGGCGGCACCCTAGGTTAGGTTTTTTATAATGTATTTATATTTTGTAATTACTTTATTGTATTTACTTTTTATATAAATTTATTGTAAAAACCCTAGCCTAAGATACAAGAGAAATAAAGGAATAATAATAATAAATATCGGACAACCGCACACAAATCGATCTAGTCCCAAATTAAGCTCAAGAAGGCTTGTGTTATGTTATGGGTACTAGACGACGATATACGTACTTATATAGATAAATATATACTTAAATACATAGAACAACCATGACCCGAGCACAAATATTCGAGTTCATCACCTTTTTGCCCTGACCCGGGACCGCCGGCTCAGTAGGCACGTGTCTACAAACCGACAGGTGCCCGCAACGTTACAGAATCAGAATGAGAATCGTTTATTTGTCACACTCACACACTGTTTAACATTTGGTTACATATAAGATAAGCCAATAAGAGTTTTTACTAATTATTATTATCATTAACATTTATGTCAAAATTGGAGTAGTCATTATTAAATAAATTATAGAACGATTTAAGTATGTCTCGATATTGCGGGGATTGCTTTTGAATCGTGTAATAAATTCGTGCAAGTTCTGTCGAGCATATATTTATATAGTAACATGATATAGACAGAGATGGATGTTCATATTCTAAGATGTTTGAAGTGCTCCCTACAGGTTTCCCTTCAGTTTTCTCCCATAAGTATCCTTATGTATGGCAGTTTCTGAATTTTTAAGACACGTTCATTTTCTGCAGAGTAACCCCATAGTATTATACTATACGATGACATTGAAAGTACATATGCATAATAGGTTTCTTTTAGACTTTCACAATTTACGATAGGTTTCAACTGTCTCAGTGCAAAAATTCGCTTTTGCCATAATCTATGTGAGGCTGGAATCCTAGTAGTTTTACGTTGTGACAAACATTTTTTACTGAATAAATTATCTTCAATTAATTTCAATCGTTATGTGCGTACGCCTTTCGTTCGCAACCCTCAATAAAAACTCAACTCTGATGCTATTTGACTTATCAAAGAAATTAACGACTTCAAATAACATAATATGGGACACAAAAAATGATTTTTTTGGCAGAAACTTATTTTTAATTTGCTAATTTTTACCATATCCTTGTTTTTTCTTTTCAGACGCTATCACACTGCGAGCTAATAACAGATAACGGAATCAAACAGCTCTCGATGTCGCCGTGCGCCGCGGAACACCTCACTGTACTGGGTAAGTGAAGGTTCCCATCATCCACAGACGTCCACGGCTGGACATAGGCCTCCCCCACGACTCTCCACAAAGTGCTTCTACGCAGACCGCATCCATTGATTCCCCGCTACCCTCTCTAAGGCTCCTCCGTTCAAAAATGCTGATTGTTTTAGACATTTGTCTCTATGATCAAACATTTTCCTTAAACAAGTGATCACCACGAGACGCTCAATTCAATGAGTGATTTAGAAAACGCTATTAAAACTGAACATAACTACAAAATTTGGAATTTTTAGCTTCAATATTAGCAGAGATCTTGTCACTTGTTCTAATTAAGAGGTCTTATTCCTTTTAAAATGTTTTTTTTTTTTCATATTATGACAAATATATTGATAATTTCCACCAACTTTTTGAAGTGAATAATACTTTTCCCCGAGTTCTAGGTAGTAACATAGCTTTTTCATGCTTACATTGCGTGCAGTCGAAAATAAGTTGAAAAAACTAATTTTCCGCGTGAATTTCATAAATTTCGAGTAGTTTTTGAAACAAAAGTTATCAATGAAAAATTTAAATTGTAGGTTTCAAATATATACAAATAAATCTCAATAGCCCTGGTCTAGGTAGTAACATCAATAATATGTCAAGAAACATGTTTGATCATAGAGAAAAATGTCTAAAACAATCGGCATTTTAAAAGGAACAAGGCCTCTTAAAGCTGAATATCTTGGAAACTTCTGGTCCTATTTCCACCAAACATAACTAAGAATCATCTCAACGGACAAGTCTTTCGATTAAAAGAAATTTGACCATCCGCTCGGGAGCTACGGGTTAAACATGTGTATAAGTATTCTTTCTCAAACATGCAATGAAATATCGTCATAACGTGTTTTTTGTATTTTTTTATTTCATTGCATATGTTTGAGAAAAGCACTATACATGCCTTATCCGTGAAATGGGCTTGCCGGCTTCGTATCACTATCCGGCCTCCCTTACGGTCGGCCGTCCATACCTATTCAGCCGGCAAGCCCTTATTTCCCGGCATCTGCAGTAATGTACATTTTTTTTTTTTTTTTTTTTTTTTTTTTTTTTTTTTTTTTTTTTTTTTTTTTTTTTTTTTTTTTTTACTTCTTAAATATATTCGACGACGCGTTTGGCTCGGTTTGTAGACACCTGCCTACTGAGCCAGCGGTCCCGGGTTCGAATCCCGGCCAGGGCAAATATTTGTGTGATGAACTCGAATATTTGTGCTTGGGTCATGGTTGTTCTATGTATTTAAGTATATATTTATCTATATAAGTACGTATATCGTCGTCTAGTACCCATAACACAAGCCTTCTTGAGCTTAATTTGGGACTAGATCGATTTGTGTGAGGTTGTCCGATATTTATTTATTTATTATTTATTTATATTGAACTTGCAGGCTTGGACAACTGTCCCCTGGTGACGGACGGGGCCCTGGAGCACCTGACTTCGTGCCACAACCTTCAACTGATCGAGCTGTACGACTGCCAGCTTGTCACCAGAAACGCCATACGGAAGCTGAGGGTACGTCGAGTTTCATAGACAACACTGTACTCTATTGAACCATTCGTACAAAGATCAAAGCACAAAGAAAAATTGAAATGCGTAACCTTTCAAATAAACAATGCGAAGATCGACACACAAAGCATAAGGAAAATTTCGAAAGGTTATCTGACGGTGGGTGGAGAGGTTAACATGCTGGACCGGTAATCCGGAGGTACCGGGTTCGACTCCCGGTCGCATCCGCCAGGAAGAAATGAGGATTTCTAGAAAAAAAAATATATAAAAATAAAATAAATAATCTATTTTTTTATTTTACCATTCATACAAAGGTACTGGATGATAATCCAGAGGTACCGGGTTCGATTCCCGGTCTCCGCCAGGTTAAATTTAAATTTTGTCTTTGTGCTTTGATCTTTGTGTCAATGGTACAGTATTTTTAATAACCATATCATATATTGGTTATCTAGTACTCTTTCTCACCCTGTATGCCGTCGACAGAACCACCTGCCCAACATAAAGGTGCACGCGTACTTCGCGCCCGTGACCCCGCCCGTGGCCGGGGCGGGCGCGCGGCCGCGCTACTGCCGCTGCTGCAACATCATATGAGACCACACGCACTGACCTGTCAAGTGTGGACTTTAGGCAACGTATAATATACGGTGGTCACGTGTAACGCCTTGTATAATCGTGTTACACTCTGTATAATCGGTTATACATCTGGTATAACGTGCAACCGACGGTGGTTACGTGTAACGCCTTGTATAATCGTGTTACACTCTGTATAATCGGTTATACATCTGGTATAACGTGTAACCTACGATGGCATGTGTAACGCCTCGTATAATCGTGTTACACTCTGTATAATCGGTTATACATCTGGTATAACGTGTAACCTACGATGGCATGTGTAACGCCTCGTATAATCGTGTTACACTGTATAATCGGTTATACATCTGGTATAACGTGTAACCTACGATGGCATGTGTGACGCCTCGTATAATCGTGTTACACTCTGTATAATCGGTTATACATCTCTGGTATAACATCAGTGAAGCCAATACGCCTACATCGTTTATTTGTGGTATGAGTCACGTGTAAAACAACCTGTATGGTCGGTTATTCTATTTCTCGGTCTATTTGATTGTCATTAGTTTATTGCGGTATACGAATGTGACTTGTTAAACATTCTGTATGGTTAAGATGACTACACAATGTTGTCGATGTGTGATGTTGATGCATAAAACTTGTATAATCACGTTACACAATGTATAATCGATTAGACATTGAGTATGACATGTGTATGGTACGATTACACAACAGCAGTGTAAAGTGAGCTAAGATTACGTGTGATGTATGACGGTGACTAGTAAAACACTCTGTAAAGTCGGTTATACATCGGTGAGACTTTGTAGATTATGTCACTTTTTACGGGGGATATATGACGGGATGTAAAACACTGTATAATCAGTTATGCCCCGATACACCGGTCTATTTGATTGTCACAAGTTTATTATGGTATGCGAATATGACTTGTTAAACACCCGTATACTCACGATGTGTGACACAACAGAATGTTATCGATCCGTGATGTTGATATATAACACCTGTATAATCGCGTTACACAATGTATAATCGATTATACATTGCGTATAATATGTCTTTGGTACCGTTACACAATAACGATGTCAAGTGAGCTAAGATTACCTGCGTTTACGTGTGATAGATGACGGTAAAACATTCTGTTTAGTCGGTTATAAATCGGTGGAACTTTTACAAGGGCTTTGGTAGATTATATCACTTTTTACGTGTGATTTATGGTGACATGTATAAAAAATACACCGGTCTAATTGATATGCGGTATTCGAATGTGACTTGTTAAACAACCTGTATAGTCAAGATGTGTGACAAAACAGAATGTTGTCGATGTGTGATGTTGATTTATAACACCTGTATAATCGCGTTATACAATGTATACAATACAATACAATAGATATTTGCTTTATTGCACACCAAAATGCATTAACTCAAGAAATCATAGACAAATTAAAAAACGATATACACCAGGCGGTCTTATCGCTAAAAATTGATCTATTCCAGACAACCTTTGGATAGTGGAGTTGATGCTAAAAGTCACATAGTGAGTTGTTGATGCAAATGGTGAATGGTACACATTGTAAGACACGAACAGAAACAAATAAGCAAAATAACAAAGATATATAAACATAAATATATATAAAAACCTGATTATTCATAAATATCGTCTGTTGACAATCACAATTCACTAAATAATAATTCCTTAAAATAAAACCTAGGTTCTTAAAACAAAGTTCATATCTAAGTGTCAATCTACTTACTAGATAACGGGTTTTGGAGAGCAGTGACAGAAATTTTAGTGAGTATTGGTTGTCACCAGGCAATATATACATATACGTATAATTTATTATACGTTCGGTATATGTGTATAGTACGATTATACAACAGCGATATCAAGTGAGCTAAGATAACGTGTGATATAAACGGTGAATTGGAAAACACCCTGTATAGCAAAGTGTGGCGTCAAAAATGTAAGTAAAGCTAATAAATGGATGAATTTTTCTTCAGGAACAGCGGCATAGGTTACTCAAATGCTTTAAAATGGGCTAGCCGGTGGGAATCAGATTGTAAGCCTCGCGTAGTCGTTGGTATAAAAGTGGCCTCGGTACTGTCGCTGCTGCTCATTTGAGACGAGAGACACCTGTCGAATTTGGACTAGTTGGTGGCACGAGTTGTATAGACACACTGTATAAAATGTAGGCCTCATTCAGTCTAATTAGGTATACATCGGAAAAGAAATGCTTGCCGGGTGAGTAGGTATAGATGAATTGTGATACGAAGCCGGCAAGCCCTTCACGGCTACGGCATGTATAGTGCTTTTCTCAAACATATGCAATTAAATAAAAAAAAAACATCACACAAAAAAAACAGCTGTTTAGCCCGTTCATGAACACAGACGCCATGTTAAAAAACCCGGCCTAGGCCTTCAATTTTGTATGAAGTTCCTTTACAGTTATTTCGAGTTGTCCCGCCCGAAACATACGAAGCCTGTTATAATGCAAGTTAGGGCGACATTTCATTGCATGTTTGAGAAAATGATTGTTACGCGTGAAAGCTGGATAAACGGTTAGTAATGCCTCAGTAGTTTGCCCAAGCCTAGGGGTTTTCAATGATTTGACGCGAACTGTCGGCTTAAGGTCAAATCATCCGAGCGCCGAAGACCACGGGGTATGCTCTGTAGCAGAGATGGGCAAAAGTTAATCGATTTACGATTAAAATTGACGATTAGTTAATCTAATCGTACGAGCTCCGATTAATTTAATCTCGATTAAGTTAATCGTCGATTAATTTATAGCGATTAAATTGTTAATCGATTAGTTAATTGGATTAATTTTCTCTCGATTAGATTAACCAATATAAGATAAAATAAGATATTTTTGTAAGTCTAAATCCCTGCCTAGAACATCTTAGAGTACTGCACTAAGTTAATCTAGATTAAACAAATCGCGATTAATTTTGACGATTAACTTTTTTAATCGATTAATGCCCATCTCTGCTCTGTAGTTAGATGGTGACTTATAGCTTGACAAATTGCTTTCTAGCGGGCCACATTTTTGTTTGTCACCGTCGCAGTATAAAAAAAAAACAGAAAAACAAAATGGCGGAAATGACCAAATAGCGTTTGGAAGAAGTGGGTGTAAAAATGTCCATATTGTCTAATGAAACCATAATGTATTCAATTTACTCTTGATAGTGAATGGTTAGTTTAAGATAGCGAATTTTCACTGTGGTTCTATAGAAATGTGACATAAGTACGAATGCATTTTTTTATATACAGGGTGACTTCGGAGACGGAGTACAGATTTGAAAGAACTATCTATCAATAAATTAAAATATTTGTATTATCTGTCACTATTCTATATAACCAAATACAGGATGAAATGTAAAACTGGGTAAACATTAAAAGTAATTTAATAACCCATTTACACTTTCCATCCTGTATACCTAGTATAATAAATAAGTGTTCGAATTCGAAATAGTTAAAAGTTGAAGCACTGAACTTAATTTTTCGAATAGCTATCTTCTAAACACAACGTCAAAAACTACTCGTCCATACTTTTCACAAAATTTCCATTATTTTCTTATACACCTGTGAACTTGCAACGTCATATTAAAATTGTTATGAATTTTAACGGAGCGCGTTTTCGTTTTAGCTTGGCTAAAAATTCTTTCCTATGGCTGGATGTTTGACTGTTCGTGTTTCCGGCTGTTCTCGTCTATAGGTCGCATTTCTCAACCGATTCTCATGAAATCGTGTGAATAGGTACGGTAATTATGTTGACTTTTTTTTATGCAGATTAAGTTTTTCGAAATTTAAAAAGTGAATTCCACTAATGATATGATATATCATCTGGCGATCACTTCTTCAAACTGTACCGATAAGTTACACTTACTATTGTTTTGAATTGTTTAAAAAGTTACAATATGACGAACTTAATCTTTTCTGTTATATGTAAAATTGTGATTTCAATTCGGTTTTCAATTAGACTTACAAAAAAATACTGATTCCATATCGAATGATAATTAGTCGTGTTATTAGTATTTTATTGTTCTCGTCCCCTGGATTTATCCACCCTGTATTGATGTGAATAAAGTCATACTTTATTTGATCAACGGAAAACCGTACATTTAAATAAATATATGATATATATAATATATGTGAAGGCTTTAAGAATGTTAGGTAAATAAGATGTTAAACGTTAAGGATTATAGATAATTAAATATTTATGAGTTGGTTATATTATGTGGGAAGGTGTTATGTGAAGGAACTCTGTGTTCGCTGTTAAGTGGTTGCGTGTAGCATTCCCTTTAAGAGCCCACCCATGCAGAATTCGTCAGGTGAATGAACCTAGTTCTCAACATCCTTTCCCAGTTCTCAAACTTAAGCAGTTTTTCTTATATCTTGTCGAATTTTCCCGATACTTTTATCTCTCAAACATAACCCTTTTTTTAGATAATTTCGGTAGGATCTTCAAAACCCTTCCGTTTTTAACAATGTTTTTTAGCTTAATAGATGCACAATTATAAGTTCCCAAAAACTGTAAAACTATATTTTCAATATAAAATGCACACGTTTATGACACAACTCAAAAAACATGATTTCCGAGCACTCACTTCCATCTCGCTCACGCTTAAGCTCAGTGAGAGAGAGAGCTAGCCAACGCGTTGGCGCCCTGTTAACAAGCTTTTATTTACTTTCACCTGTCCCGTTGTAATGGAATTATGTTAAATTTGACCAGTGGGTCAATCAAAAGTGTTCCGGCTTCCGATTGAGCTGAAATTTTGCACGAATGTGCAAATTGCGTGACAATGCGATATGATGACGTGGAGCTGATCTGATGATGGAGCTGGAAGGTGGCCATAGGAACTCCGTAATAAATAAAGCACTCATATCGAGCTTGGGCTCTTTAGTCGTCTCTGTGTGCAATTGATGGATGTTCAAAGAAAAGTACAATCTATATTTTTTTTGACAGAAACTTATTTAAATGTGTGACAGTCGCGGAAACCGAAGAAAATATTATTTAAATAAAGTTTCAAAGGCAAAGATCCCTTCATTGCCCCGCATCGCCTAACCTTGTCAATAAACCAAGAATTGAGGACCTAAGTTGGATCGGAATGACGGGTAATATATTTCCATTGTTAGTCGATAACAAACTTTGTATGTAATATACCCACTCGGATGTAATATTGTATGTGATATGTAACTTAGCGGTAAGTTTACTAATTGCGTGATATTTCACCGTAATGCTTTTACAAAAGTTGTGCATTGAATAAAATCATTTTTATAGTTTTTGCATTTTTATTTTGTTCCTTTCACACATACTTAGGGCGGTCAATTCGTGAACGTCCCCGATCGCAGGTGTTTGCGGCCCAAACCGAAGGTGAGGGCCATAAATATGCGATCTGGGGCTGTACGAACGTAAAATCCCACTTACGGCCTAGGGTGACGTATGTATACATATTTATGAATTTAAACTTTATTGCGCGTTACAATAAAAGCACAAATGGCTGACTTAAAGCCATGAGGCATTCTCTACCAGTCAACCATAAGGCCACACTTATAAGTGAAAAACAAAGTCAACATTTTATTTGCGATATTTGCTAGTCCCTTAACTTTTTAACGCCAAGCGTTTGAACCCATTCACAGTATTATAACGCTACAGAAAAAAAACAAAGAAGTGCTCCAAAATCAACAAGATTAAACAATTAAGTTGTTTGTTTAAATTATAAAATGAATATCCTCGAAATTTTGACGTCATAAGTTGACGTTGGCGTCAGTGACACAATTTTTCAATGTCGCGATATAACGACTGTTGCGGTCAAAAGGTTAAATAAATAATTAGGATAAAAAACAAACACTTTATGAAACTGTTACGTAATGATTAATGTCGTAGTTTGTCGGGATAAACATTTCGATTGTTAATTTATTTTTCTATACAAAATATTAAAACAAATTGGTAATAATTCGTTTTACTATTCCACAATAGATGGCGCCGTCATCCACGATAAAATTGACTCTCAAAAATAACATACGCGCGCACAAACAACTTTTACTACTCGACAATAGATGGCGCCACCAACCAGGTTTACTAGCAATGCGTTTATTGGGAAGTGTTTTAACTATCAGCATAGATCAAACATTATCAGATAGTGTAGAAAACAATTTTGGAATTTTATAACAGTAGACAACGGTGGACAACAGGCGGTCTTCTCGCTAAAGAGCGATCTCATCCAGAGAATCTTTGAGTAGTGGAGTTTGATGTTTTCGGGTAAAAACTAAATAATTAAAATCATTATTTAATCAACTCGGTAACAATATTTCAATAAGCCGATGTCTCTTTTCATTTTTTTATAAGAGATCGCTCTTCCATACAGTGTTATCTACATCAATTGACAGTTTACTAGATTTTACGAAAAGTATTCTGTAACAATATTTGGATGTCCAGCGATCCGCTATCCCGTTCCAAAATTGGTTTAAATCCGTCCAGCCATTTTGGCGTGATGAGCGAATAAATACATTTTTATCCCTCTCCATAGAAAAGTGATGTTCAATACATTTTTAGAGGCCTTATTCCTTTTAAAATGTTGATTGTTTTAGACATTTTTCTCTATGATCAAACATGTTTCTTAACATATTATTGATGTTACTACCTAGAACAGGGCTATTGGGATTTATTGATATATATTTGAAACCGACGGTTTGAATTTTTCATTAATAATTTTTGTTTCAAAAACTACTCGAAATTGATAAAATTCACGCGGAAAATTAGTTTTTTCAACTTATTTTCGACTGCTCGCAATGAAAGCATGATGTAGCTATGTTACTACCAAGAACTCGGGGAAAAGTATATTCACTTCAATAAGTTGGTTGAAATTATTAGTATATTCGTCTTAATATAAAAAAAGAACTTTAAAAGAAATAAGGCCTCTTAATTGACGTTTAAATTTTGTACAAACTTTTTGAGAAATGCTCAAATAACTAGTGAGCTGAACCTAGACTTCATCTGTTTGATAAAAAAACCGGCCAAGTGCGAGTCGGACTCCGTACCAAGGGACGTAGGTACCTACTCCGGACGGAGGGTTCAGTACTGTGGTTCAGTACCATCATATAGGTAAAGCAACGGCGAAGAATCACGTTTGTATGGTTTGACGACGCGTTCGGCTCGGTTTGTAGACGTGTCTACTGAGCCGGCAGTCCCGGGTTCGAATCCCGGCCAGGGCAAATATTTGTGTGATGAACTCGAATATTTGTGCTTGAGTCATGGTTGTATATATAGTTAAGTATATATTTATCTATATAAGTACGTATATCGCGGTCTAGTACGCTAGTACCCATTAACACGAGCCTTCTTGAGCTTAATTTGGGACTAGATCGATTTGTGTGAGGTCGTCCGATATTATTTATTATTTATTTATTTATGGGTGCCCCACTTAAATATTAATTTTATGCTGTTTTCAGTATTTGTTGCTATAGCGGCAACAAAAAAACATCATTTGTGAAAATTTCAACTGTCTTAGCTATCAAGGTTTATGAGTGACAGACAGACAGACAGTGGAGTCTTAGTAATAGGGTCCCTTTGGGTACGGAATCCTATAGAGACGGAAATATGTGATTTTTTACTTTTCCGACCCCCATACATATCCACCATTTTGAAAAAAATCGCAAAACTAAATTGACTAAAACAAATCTATATACCTATGTAGGTACTTGTCGACCCTACTTATTAGATTTTATGCGACTCGTATGAGGAATGCGACCTCTAGACGAGAACAGCCGGTAATCAGAACATACAAACATCCGGACATAGGTACGAAATACATTTTGGCGAGGCCGCAACAGAAACGCTTGGCTCGCTCGGTTTAAATAAATAAATAAATAAATATCGGACAACCTCACACACATCGATCTAGTCCCAAATTAAGCGGTTACCTAATTAAAAGTATTTTTATTTTTATTGAACCTATAGTTATCATAACATCAATTGATTTTATTAATCTATAGGTACATTTCCTTTACGTATACCTACCAATGTATTTAGTTATACTTACCTACCATTAATATAAATTATTGTTTTAAGTATGATTTACGAAAACATTACTTACTGTTGAGTTTCTTTCGGCTTTCTTCTCAACAGCGGTCGCCTCTTGGGAAATGCCGGTAGATTCACAATCAGACTTGTAAAATGACTGAATAAATTATTTCATTTCATTGAATTTTTCGTAAGCGTATTGGAGAGGCGTTTATTATTTTAATATTGATTTTATTCTAAAGAGTTAAGATAATTATCAAAATCTGCGAAAGGTAGAAACCTATACAATTATCTTCGGGGTTAATTTTCGCAAAATATATTCCAGTTAGCTATTAAAACTCATAAACCTATAATACCCGACCCATAAGCCCCAAAATCCATTCAAAACCTACCTGTAAAACCATTACCCGTTTTAGTCCAAATTACTAGTAATAAAGTACTTACTTCGTAATAAAATACTTAGTCCGTGCTCACAGTTTGGCCGCAGTCTAAAGTATTGAACGAGTCATTATTGGCCGAAATGAGTTTAAACTTCTAAACGCCAAAACAATCTAAAATATCCTTTCTTCTTTTGCTAACAACGCCCAAAATTCATACTCCGAAAACCCTCTCTCCTAACCTGAATTCAACATTAACACAAATCCAGCTTTAACTACGTAAACGTAGAGTCCGAAACGGATTGTGTTTTCGTATTACAAAAATCGACTCCCTCCTATTAGGGCGTGGCTTGAAACTCCTCTGTGACCCGACGAGGTGCGACGTCAGTTGATACCCAACGTTTGTGCCGCCAAGTGAGTGAAGTGAGTGCCAATGGAGTCTGAAATAAGCAAAATGCCTACCAAAATACCGCCGAAAAACTTCTCCATCGAATCGATAGTCGGCATCAACGATCGCCGATCGCCTGACATCGATATTGAGAATACGATTTCACAAGATTACGCCGCTGAGGATGAAGAAGCGAATCGTGAAGCGAAGATGGGGTACTATTTTCAGCAGAATCGGGTGTCTAACTTCCCGTTCTTTATGTCGTATGATAAGAGGGTTTTGGGGGGGTATTCGGAGGCGCAGGGAGAGGAGCTGAAGAGGGCCAGTCCTGGGAGCGCGAGAAGTGAAGTGGACAGTGATGGAGTGGATGAAAGGCCGCATGGTGAGTGGACAATGCTTCTTTTTTATTAAGATGAAAACAAAAACATGTTGGATAGTTGCTTTCTCATCCGACGGCGGACACGACGTGTCAATAAATTAGCGACGGACAATTTTATCTTTCACTCTTTGTTTTCGTCTAAAGTCAGTAGATATAGATCAACATTTTCTTGTTGTTATTCTGTCCCGTGACCCAGAGTTATTGATTAAACTTCACGAGATAAGTGTTGATAGGAGATAGTCTACGTAAGAATGGGTTTAACTTATAACTGGTGCAAAGATTTTGGTAAAATAACCCCCGGAAATGAAAGTTTTAAAGTGTGACCCAGGGGATATCACCATGGCGACGAGCAACAGAAAAAGGTTTATTGATATAATAGTAAAATGATAGACATTAAAAATCACTGACATTGTAATTTAATTAATGGGTTTTACCTATTCAAGAATTATATTTTTTATAGAGCAGTTGACATGTACTCACATAGGTTTATACTTAGTTTTCTTCACCATCGAATCGTCAATTTCCATCCAGAATTAGGTACAACCGTTTTTATTACTTTCATAATTTAAGTATAGGTACCTACACTACATTATTCCGAAGTTTCATGTCTCCAAAAAGCATAATTTATCCGAATTTTCATAAATACAAAAGCGTTTTTATTTTATTGGACTGTGCCTATAGTTATGGACCTTGTCATCAGTACCTACCTACATATTTAGTAGTAACATAACCTACAACGAATCAACAGTAAGTTTATCAGTCGGATACACCCAGATGCAACGACGGAAAAGAAATGGTAGGTACCTACCAACCGATTTGTAATTTTTTTTTTAGTTTTATTTAAGTAAATAATATTTTTTTCTGTAGTTACCCTAATTTAACTAAGTATTGATTCTTCACAAGACAACCAAAATCGGATTATCTTGATAGGAAATTAATTTAGATTACTTTGGCACGTATGCCGACCTGAATTGTACCATACCGTTTTTTACGACTTTTTACGACTACTTTAATAAGATTACCAAAGTTTAATGATTTAAAAACAAACATCTTAATAATTAAAAAAATTGGGGGAAGGGTTCCGTACCTATATATATGTATATATAGGTATAACAAGTTTGTTGTACGGGAGCCCCCCTTAAATATTTATTTTATTTAATTTTTAGTATTTGTTGTTATAGCGGCAATAGAAATACATCATCTGTGAAAATTTCAAGTGTCTAGCTATCACCGTTCTTGAGATACAGCCTGGTGACAGACGGACAGCACGGCAGCGAAGTCTCAGTAATAGGGTCCCGTTTTTACCCTTTGGGTACGGAACCCTAAAAAGCAAAGTAATGTTGCTTTTTTAATAATTAAGAAGTATCTGTACTTATGTCGGTAACTTTTGAACGCGTCAAAGACAATCCGTCGGCTTTTTCAATTAACCATAGACATTAACGACTCATTGTTTTTTTTATCGCGTAGCGGTAAATGCTATTTAGAAGATGGCCGCCAAAGATAAATGTACCGCTAAAAGGTGATTTAAATTAACTATAAATGTATTTAGGGTTTTATTGCACGGGATAAAGTGACAAAAGACCGTAGATTTTTTCACCCTTATAAATCCGAAAATATTACGGAAAACATGAGGATATATTTGAAGTTCTTAATGGCAGCTGTAGGAAATATCACCATTATAATTACTTTTCTAAAGTACACATAACTTTAGCGATGCGTTCTATGTAAATAGAGCTTCAAATGTCTTTTAGTCAATCCTACTTAATGTCTCCCGAATAGCACGTTTGAGTGGTAGCTAATGCCTCAGTGCATTTAAGTTCGTCATTTGTACTTTTTTATATGGTGTAATAAAGTTGAAATAAATAAATAAGTATATTTAACGACATCGACAGATATACAGCCATGATATGACCAATATATCACAAAATAGCTTCATAATTTAGCTCCTTATCTTGGAATCCTCTTCTTTTATAGAAAATAATTTCACTGAATGGAATGAATTTCACCTCATATAATTTTTATTTTATGGATATTTTTTCCCCAGAAGTCATACATTTTTCAGAATTGAATATGTCAATTTCATGGTTTCTAGTATTAAAATATTTTTATATCTCGTTCTTAAAGAGCCGACGCGGCAATTTAAAAGCTATTTCGCAAAGATTAAAAAAGAACAGATTATAATTAGCTTAGAATAACAATGAAGGACTTTATCCCTAAACAATGTCCCCGCGAGCTCTCGACTATAACCCTTTAATCCCGTTTATTTATTCTCCAATTGAGCATTACAATGTTTACAAAACACTATAAAAAGGGGCCGCGGCATATGGGGACTTATTCAATAAAGTGCTAAAGATATCTCAATTAATATGTTTATAGTTAATTTTAAAACCTTTTCTTTATCTGTTGTCTAACTGTTTATAAATTTTTAGATGGTTAAAATATATCGCTTATCGAGAAATGGTAAAAAACAGCGTTTTATAGATTTCGACCCACACAAAACAAAATTACACCCAAAAGTTTTCGTTAAGTACCACTATAAAAGGAAAATTGCTGAGCAATGTTGGTTTTTCCAGAAGTTGCTTTTAATTTTTTTAGTTTCATCACATTATCTTATACCGGAACCTCATTACTTTAACAAGTTTGTGGTGACAGTTATTTTGAAAATGTATAACTATAAAGCTGTTAATTTTAACAAGATGCTGTAAAAATTAATATGACTGTAGCTAATCGAAATAACCTCCAAACCAATGAAATAATAACAATAAACAAATTCTCAAAAGGGTAGCAATCCTCGCTTTAATATAGACAAATTATCAAAACGGTAGCACACATTGTTACATTTTACTGCTACTGTTTCTACTCCTTTGTCCGCCATTTTCGCTGCGTGACGTCTGTCAACCTTGCCGCCAAATCCTAAAGAAAAGCATAGACAATAGTTTTCATTCTTTTGTTGACTGTCGGGCCACAACTTTTGTTTTGCTCAATTATGGAGTATTTATTGTGACCGCGCTGTAAATATTTGGAATTTCTCTTTTATGGTGCGCTATGGTTGTTCCTCTTGTTTGGTTTCTATTCGGGTTTACTGCTTCCACATTTTTTGGTGAATGCGGTGTTCTGCGAATTGACTTGGTTAGTTCCATTTCCATTGGGAACTTTTAGCAGATATTTTACCTGTGGAATTTTAATTTGGACTAATTTAACGACATTTTAAATAAGAGTATTGTTTTATAGGAGCACAATGTTAGTATTCATTTTATAACATTGTAATAAAGAAAAAAAATATTTTAATAACCATCTATCTATCTATACGGATTATTATGTTTTTTTTTTGAAATTAATGTGCATTTTATGTAATTTAGTCTTCACTATAATATCATAAATTATGACTCTACATTGAAACTTTAATTCCCTAATATAGGATAGAATGTCACTTACGTTCCATTTACATTATCTTTCTCGCTTTTTCTTATCCGTGACGTTTTTTTTATTCAGGCTTCAGATATTGGAGTTTATTGGAGTTTACTCCTTAAGAATCGATTTTCATATATGTATAAGCCCGGGTATGAAAAATATGGGGTGTAAAATCGAACGTATCTGCCGTGCTAATTTAAAAAGTCGTATCTCAGTATACGATCGGGGTAAAAATACCACTTCGTAATTTAGCAGGTTATGCGTTAAGCGTTATAGACTAAGATCCCGATATAAAATAACCTTCACCGAGATGTTTATTTGATGAAGTGTATTTTATATTTAATTTAATATGTCAATAATTATATTGCATAATTATGGGTTGCCTAACAAATTTTAGTCCAGGGTATGTTTAATTAATAATAAAAAAAAATTGTTTTAAACATTTCACCGGTTTTTCACTTTTAGGAAGACTACGTAATTCGTTTTTAGTTTGTATTCTAAGCTTTTAAATAGATGATGTAACGCATGACATACAACTGCATATCTGGTTTCCCGCGATACAGGCCTTGCCTAGTGCGGGATCCCCTGGGATCTTTGTATTCTTTAACTGCTATGCACATAACCGTGATTTAAATTTCACTGTATTTATTTGTAAGTTGTTTGTGCAATAAATACATTTTTTATCTATCTTTATCTTAAATCACGATCTGTAACGCGTTGGCTTTAGCTGTAAGTTATAGATATGTTATGAATAAATAAAAAAAATAAAAAAAAAAAAAAAATGTTTACAAATGAAGCGAAAATTGAAAAATTTAATGATTCGGACAGGATTCGAACCTGCGTTTCCAACGGCTTTCCGGGCCAACGCTGGCGTCCTCCCAATTGGACCACCGAATCAGATGTCAGAGCCATTGAACTTTTCAACCAGTTGCTTCGACATGCCTTAGGGTGGCATCGTAGCGCCATCTACCGTAAAGATTTAGACTTTATCGTCGGCACCATCGTCTCAAATTTGTTGAGAATCGATAGTAACGATGTGCTACACCCGAATTACTTATTTTTTATTAAAGCAGTAACATCTGCTAACGTAAACTAAATGTTTACAAATGAAGCGAAAATTGAAAAATTTAATGATTCGGACAGGATTCGAACCTGCGTTTCCAACGGCTTTCCGGGCCAACACTGGCGTCTGCAACTGGTTGAAAAGTTCAATGGCTCTGACATCTGATTCGGTGGTCCAATTGGGAGGACGCCAGTGTTGGCCCGGAAAGCCGTTGGAAACGCAGGTTCGAATCCTGTCCGAATCATTAAATTTTTCAATTTTCGCTTCATTTGTAAACATTTAGTTTACGTTAGCAGATGTTACTGCTTTAATAAAAAAATAAGTATCTTTATCTTTATATGTTTATGCCTACGGTTGCCGATTTAAGGTAAATCAGTACACTTTCCCGGTTACCCAATGTTCAATATGTTGGAAGTTCGGTCATCTGAGCAGGTTTTGTCCTACTACTAAAGTTACTTGTCCGAAATGCGGCGGGGAGCATGCCAATTGCGAAACGACTATTTTTAGATGCATTAATTGTAAAGGCAGCCATATGGCCTTAGATAAGTCGTGCCCGGTTTTTGTGAAGGAGAAAGAAATTCGCAGGATTATGTCTGCTGAGGGATGTATATATAAACGGGCTTTTTGGTTGTATATGCAAAATAAGGAAAAAGAGGATACGGATGTTTGTAGTCAGGATGCGCCATCTGTTTTTGAGAATGACTTAAGTTTTGGAAAGTCATATAGAGATGCTGTTTTGTCGAAGCCGTTACAATCTAAAGAGTCTGAAGATTCTGTCTGTCAGGCTGAGGGCCAGCGATCAGTAAGTCAGTACAGATTAGAGAGCGAGCCACAACAAGAGGTTCGTAAGCCGCGGAAGTCAAAAAGAGTAACAGATGTGAAGAGGTCCGAGTGTCTATTGGTCAATCAGCCTACTATTGAGCGCGCTGATATGGAAGATCAAAGACAAAATAAGGACAAGAAGAAGAGACGTATTACTTTTGAAAGGCTGGTTGAGAAGACGAAGGATATTTTGTTTTCTACCGAAAGTTGGGAGGAGAAATTCAAAACGCTGTTTGGAGTTGTTGTTAAGGAGATTTTGGATTTATTTAAGGATTTTTTTAAGGAAGGTGATTTTGTACGTTTGTTTTTGTCTAATGTAAATGGCTAGGTCTAATACCAGATCTTTCTTGAATGTAATGTTCAATTCAATATTGGCGAAACCCTTATCGGAATCGGCTAAATTTGTATACAGTTTTTTTTATGTAAATAGTGTATACAAATTTAGTTGTTTTCGTGTACATGTTATTTTTAAGTTTATACGGTTTATGTTTTTATTTATCTATGTCTTTTAGATGAATGATGTTGTGTATTAGGCCTGCTGGAGCTGGCATGTTCATAAAAATGATCAAAGCTCCTTAATTAATAGATTAAAAAAAAAAAGTATTGCGATACTACGGTAGAAAAGTCGTATCTTTGTATGGATTTCATAGTAAGATACGGTTTTTTTCCGTAGCACTTCAGACTGTAGTAACTAAACTAGCCGCTCGAGGGCGCTTTACATCACGCTTCCTTATTTAGTTACTACTCATGATCTCTCCAATTTGTTAAAAATGAATCGGAAGTAAATTTTCCTTGTAAAATATTGTAATTTTGCTGTATATTATACTCGTATATTAATATTATGTAAGTGCCTACCTTCTCGCAGCACCCAACAGGGTACATAATGTAATACTTAATCTATTTACTAATCATTATGTGCAATAAACGTATTGAGTATATATTTTATAATCGTTCTTAAGGCCAGGCGCGCACCACGATTTTAGTCGCGCGATAATTTTGTCGCATAAATGCAAGATATGGGTTTATATGAGAGTGCGCGCACCACGATTTTCATAAACCCAGAAGTACGCTTATTTCTGCGACAAAATTATCGCGCGACTAAAAAAAAATCGTGGTGCGCGCCTGGCCTGAAGAGTAAACTCCAGTCGTGCGTCGGAGCTGACACACACACTTTTTTTATATCCACTATTAGTTACGGAGGTATATTAATAATGAACAACAAAGGTAGAGCAAATAGCTACCTTCAGCTGAAATGAAATGACGAAAAGCTCGCAGCTGAGGTATAGTGGGAGCATTACCGCGAATTCTAGTTTTATGCAAAGAATTTAACTTGTGTCCTTGTGTGACTTTTGTAGAAAACATAAGGACTACGTGAAGGTTACGACGTGAGTAAAGTACTGTATCGTGTGTATTTATTAATCTAAAATAGTTAAGTTAGGTTAAGTACATATTTGTTAGTCATTGTAATTTGCTTATCGTTTAAATAAATATATTTTAATTTTTACGGTTCCGTACCCAAAGGGTAAAAACGGGACCCTATTACTGAGACTTCGCTGTCCGTCCTTCCGTCTGTCACCAGACTGTATCTCAAGAACGGTGATAGCTAGACAGTTGAAATTTTCACAGATGATGTATTTCTATTGTCGCTATAACAACAAATACTAAAAATAAAATAAAATAAATATTTAAGGGGGCTCCCACACAACAAACTTGCAGATAATGGTACGCAACCCTTCGTGCGCGAGTCCCACTCGCACTTGAGACTCACGGGACCTGATGTACCTATAGAATAGAAGGGATTTACTGAAACACCTACATATTTCTAAATTATGTTTATAATTAAATCATAATTGTTATCTTATACATATTTAACTTATGTGCTAATTGAGTTATTTCTCGTTAATGTACATCACGTAGATTAAAACCCAGCAATTAAAAGCAAAACGCTAAAAAAACAAATGAAACCATAAAAGCGCCGTTATCTTAATCCCAGTGTGTCCCCACCCCGAGCGAGCAGGACGGACGATCACGCCCCGCCCTAATTGGAGGGGATATCTGGACCTGTTATTGGCTAGAAGCGTTATAGATTTTTAGTACACCCACTTGCTACACTCGCTTTAACGCCTGTCATAGATATTTAGACATTTACACGCTTAAATTTGACAGTGTCACTGGCCAGTGTTACCGTAGATATTTTCTTTTTTTTCTTTCTTTGACATTGACGATGGAGCTTAGAAATTACGCGATGGAGCATAAAATGTTGACGGTTGATGTGATGACGAAGCATTATGACATCACGCCACCTTCTTCGCCGAAGAGCAAAGGTATATTTACTGTTTTCACTCTTATTTACCCATTATTTATTTAGACTCGGACGGGTTCGTAATTTTATTTGTTTATGTTTTGATAATGTATGATGAAATATACCAAGGTATTCCTAGCTGTAGTCATTTATACTGAGTGATGAGGTTTACACCGCTCTCTTTACGTGGGATACACGACATGCTAACCTTTAAACTTATAGTATAAGGCTATGTAGGAATGTTTAGATTACTCGCGACTGCGTGAAATGATCTTTAAAGTAGAGTTCTTAAATATATAATTAGGTATACCTAATAAAATAACTTTAAAATCTGTAAGTTTGTCTCTTTGTAATGTAGAGTTAATTAATGTTTTTTGGTAGGTACCTCGTGATTTATCTTAAACATTAGGATATACTCGTACTTAATGCATCAATCTCTTAATTCAAATATATTTACATAGTTTAATCTTTACCTCTGTAACTTTAGTAATCTGTAGAACCCAAGGTTCTAACACCCTATTCTACCCAAGTTTCTCGTCGTTTATTTGCTATTATAGTCATATTAAGTGGATTTATTCATCATTATACGCTGTCATCAACTCTTATGCGCATTTGGCATCTGGCAGATAGTTATTACAGAGTTATCTCTGTCTAGACTTTCACGAGCTCATGAGAGCTTCGTTATTCTTAGTACTTTAGGTACTAATCAATAGTTACATGTGCTCGTGGTATTTTATGGTACTTATTCATATATGACAATTTATCCAATGTTCTATCATTCCTAAACATTTTTATAATTTGGACAGATTATAACATGAAAGTATATTCATTGAGTAATTGCCTGACAACATTCAGTATGCAAAGTAACAGATAATTATATGTCGCATCTTAGCATTGTAGAACCGAATTTGAAATATACAATACAATACAATACAATAGAAATGTAACGCTATTTGTTTATAAACACAGCATACCTATTTGCCATTTCATAAAGTTATTTCACAATATCTTAGACTTAAATATCTTTTCTGGTTTAAAATTTTACCATGCCTGTTTAATGTTTATATTATTGTCATTAAAAGAAATGTTATCTAAGTAACGGTCAGATAATTTAAACACGAGCACTTTGAAATAGTTTATTAGGCAACTATTAGGTCCCTTGGTGATGCCTAAACAAACCGCCATAAAGACATAGCGATAGCACTCAGGTAGCCATCCCTTAACAATACATCTACCAAACACTATAACGAACCAAACTGAACCTCAATCCCTTTACCTAAGCCTTATAAATATCAGATACGGTTTTCTTCAGCGGTATAGTTGTATTTGCTAAAATTGTTAAAGTAATTATGATCTTTTTACAACACCTTTGAGATCGCCGCCTCTTTTGTTGGTGTAATAACGCTTAAAATCTCCGGTACCGTATTCTTCACAATAATATCGAGTTTAATATTTTTATTGGTGTTTTATTGCGCACCGTTATTCGGATAACAATCACAATATTATGATTTTATTATCTTTGGAGATGCCGACAGATTCGCTTTTCGTATATTTATGGACCTAGCAAACACATAGGGACAAACATTTATAATAGGGTAGCTAACAAACAAGTTTTACCACATCAACGTAAAGTTACATCAAACATTTCGGTAGAGACAGTATTAATAGTTTATTTAGCCGCATCATTTAATGTCACCAAGCTACCCCTAAGCACGCGTCACGTGTTCAATTTTGCAACGTTAAATGGCTCAATTAACATCAAACAAACCCGTGAAACTGACCACAGCTGCCAATACCTCCGAATTAATTCAAAGCACGCGTGAATCTATTGTCTATGGTAGAAAAAGTTAACTGCGTGGGTGGATTCCCGCCACAATTTGACAAGTGGCCATTTTTGATTGTGCGCGCCCCATACAAAGTTGGCAATACAGACAGAAACGGCGCTAGTATACTACAGCAGCTGTCATTTAGTATGTAATGACGTTAGTTCCTAATTTGGCCACCTGCAAAGATAAATTTGCGTGCGACCGAGGGTCGAGAATGTAATATGTCTTGTCAATTGGGCTTAAACTGATTTTGTTTTTATTGCACCGTGCTCCCTGCTGAGATATTTATCTTCATTATATCGTTGCCGACTAGTAGATACGAATTTTATTATGAACATTGTGTAGGGGAGACAGGGGACAGCGGGTACCGGATAATTGGGTCTGTATAGGATAATTGTTCAAATCGTCGCTGCAGATTGTTTCTAGTCCTTAGGGAGTAGGATCTTCGCTATTTTCAGCATATTGTTTTAAACTTATTTATTATTGATAGAGAGGGTAATCATAACACTGTTTGTCTGATTAATCCAATTTATTATTGATGCGAGGGAAAATTGATGTCATAAAAAAACTCGTAATCTGATTAACTCTAAAAAATATGATTACTCATAATTTATCGATGTATATGTTGCTTTCAATACCAACCGTAGCATATATATAAGTATATCAACAACTACCTCAATTTTGTAAAGATTTTTTAAGAATTCTGGGTGTGATACTCGAAATTTTAGATCCATTTTTGTACTCTTCCAGTAATCCAGTTACCTACCTTAGTAGCGTAAAATTTGGCATACTATAAATGAACACTAGTGTATTTAAAACAAAAACTATTCTACTAAATTAATTAAATAAATCCTTAATCGCGGTATAAATCGTACTCAATTAATATTAGCGTTGCTCACTGTAATAGCCATTTATCGTAATGACCTGGCCGGTTACAGCCATAGACAATCGCTCTATTAAACGGGACAACGCGATACAATTACCGACGCGTGCGAGGGTGGCACAGGCCACAGATAATGCCAATAGCAAATTTATCCGACCAACTAATCTCAGAAGTAAACCAAGCGAAAAACGAACTTCATTCAACGCATTGAGGTCCACGACAGTTTTATTATAAACTTGGTTTGTTGTAAAGCTATTTGGCGCTCAAATTGAACGTCACTATTATTAATGAAGCGTGTTGATTTGGGCGTTTTTCTTCGGCATTTATGACGCTTTAGGGCCAATTAGCTACCTCCGTTAGTTTCGATTGACTTTTAACATTTTAGTGCTTTATGACAAATTCTTTACGCGATGAAAAGTTGAAAGCAAATTGATTGATTAGGATTGTGCTTGATGTAATTTAGCTGCGATATAGATTGAGCGATAAAGATAAAATTCGGCTGTGTTCATTTGATCGATATCAATATAGAGTCAAGTTTTTAAGGCTTATCGAATCAATGTTTTATATTACTGATCTAGATAGCTCTCATTCTCTCTGTTTGTTAAAAAGTGGAAATTAGCAACAATAAAATATTCTACGCTTACATCAGTATTTAAGCGAATATTCAGTGTATTTGAAATAAAAATTATGTATTGGATTGGAATACGTCGCAAACGAGCTTTTTAGCAACAAAGTCATATAAGGGTTGCGCAATCAAATTATTGCCAATTGCGTATGCACACGCGCCATAGATAACAAATTAGCCAATGATGGGAGTGTGTGAAACTGGTTTCATAACAACCTCTCAATTATCTTTGAACAGTATCTTGGAAAGCGATGTGATTTAACAAAGTTACGATTTTAAAGGATTTTTAGACATGAAAGATGTAGATCTTAAAAACGTTAGTAAAACGATTACAATACAATACAACAATTCTTTATTGCACACCAACAAGAAAAATGTTACAATTGAAACCTTAATTTAAAGATGGTAGACAATAGGCGATCTTATCGCTAAAGAGCGATCTCTTCCAGACAAACGTTTGAGGATGAGCAAAAAATAAACAATAAAAGAGTAGGAGGTGTGATACCAAAAAAAATAACGATTAACTCTCACTTTAGTATTTACTCCATTTCTACAGAAAGACGAGTACGGAGTGTTTCGGTCGTTTGTTGTCGGAGGGGATATTGAAATTCGAATTTTTAATGTAGGTTTTGGTAAGAACTAAAAAAACATAATATACCTATAATAATTCTTCCAAAACGTGACATTCACGTTCATGATAAACGTCTAAATTATTAGCTAAATTTTCATCCTACAGCCAACAAGTCTTGCGCAGCCGCTAACTGAACCATAGACAATCGTCGTTAGGCCAATGATGGCGAGTGTGAAAACGTTGTTTCATAACTCAATCACTCGCTTTGGTCTTCAATTATCGCTGCCGTTAGGATTCGATTTTCCGGCGACAATCATAATAATATTCTAAGTTATTTTAAAATTGAATTGTGTAGTTAGTGGCATGAAGAGTATTTATATTTTATGTACTGCTAACTGGCGATTTTTGCTATCCTTGGGACAAATTATTGTATTGTTTTGTGGGGATGTATGTAGCACGGTTATTTACGATTTTCATTTAAATAAAGATTCTGTCATTGTCAGGTGAACGGTATAATAAAATATTATGTGATTCCTCTACAAGTCGGCACCGAATAATCATCTATATTTATTGTATTTCGGTCTTAAATAGAATCTAAATTAACAAGTTATGTGTTTGCCTGAGCCTCCACCCCCACAGTATTTTTGCGGTTCACAGGTTTAACAAATGACATGTAAATACCTACTTACCTAACTTTAATTAATTCGGACTGACTAAAGTTCGAAGAAACGATGCTTGAAAGTCGTCAGTTATCCTTTATTAAAAAAAGGCACAACTGACAATATTTAACCTTAACCTTCCACGAAACTTACATGCATCTTTCTCTAACTAATAAAGTAAAATAAGGACGTCTTGTGGATTTTGGAAAATGTGAAACGGACTTTAGTTACCAATCAACATGCAAAGTACCGCCTCCGTCGTTGACATTTCCAATTATCGTCGAACAAAGACGGTGAAAAGTTTCGAAATGATTCTTGAAAATGAGACACGTCATTATCGTGACTTTTGAGGTTTTAGTTTTTAGGGCTGCCAACAAAAAAAAAGTTTTCGGTATTAGGCCAATGTTCAAATTATTTTAAACTTACATTAAATATGATGCGATTTTAGTTTTATATTAACTTTGTACTGGATTTCAATTAAAAATACGTTATGTTTTTAATTGAGGCGGTTATAAAGAAGAGACAACTCTTAGTAGAAAAAAGAACATAACGGAAACACTCAAACGGAAGCTTTTTAAAATCACATTTCATTTCCTCGTTCTTTTTTCAAAAACGGCAGACACACGCCATAACAGCGCAGCTGGTGACCATAGAGAAGAAAAGGTTAGATTCAAAAAAGTTTGTTTGACAACAAATCCATTGAATGAGAGGAAGCCCGGCTAGACATTGCAAATTGGTTTAAGTGTGCTGTCGCCACCCAGCATGGGAACAAGTCAAGTGGCCCAGACGCCAGTAGATTATAAAAAACATCATGTGTTTAAAATATTCAAAGTGGTGATAAATTTTCAATAACGATGTCTTAATATGGTTGGAGTTTTTTAAATTCAGAACACAATATTCGCGGCGATATTTTTGGTTAAAAAACGTTTCTAGTATTTTGTTTAAATATCTTTCTACGAAAACTCTTTTATAAGTCTCAATCTCAACTAAAGTGCTTCGAAAGGTTGTCATTAGATAATTAGTAACAAGATCGGCTTGGAACTAGCTTCGTTTCATCGACTGCCACAATTCAAATTTAGAAGCGTCTTAATTCACCGTTTACCATAGACAATGGACTTGAAAGTGTTTTAACGGCCAGTGTCAATAGCAGCCGCGTTTAAATTTAGAACCACTTCAACATAATCAGATCTGTAAAGCCGGCGGTTCGGTGGCACTTTTTCTTAAATTGAGCGGCAATGGTTGAACGCATCGGTTTCTTTGTGGCCAGGGTTATAATGGCGAGAGAACACATGGGAAAACATTTAATTAGACATCAGCTTATTTGTGTTTGCTTTGTGTTAATGTATTCCTTTTGAAACGCTGCCTCTGTACAATTAGCACCTTCGCCACCGCTTCCGAAAGTTTTTTTTGATAACTCAATCCCATAGACTAATTAGTTTTTTTAAATCGCGGCTCGCTTTGTGTTTCTGAACGTCTGGTGTAATTAAGATTAGAGAAGAGCGTACTTGTAACCCTTTATGAAATGCGGTAGCCTTTTCACAGATAAGTGATTATCGGTCCTCTCAATTCCAGAAGTCGTTTAGGATTCTATTTTTAAATTTGTTTTTAAAATTGGAATTTTCTTTGTCCACAGAGTCACTGAGTCCACAGTCTGAACAGATGACAAACTCGAATTCTGTACCAGATCCTAATATAAGGTAAGAAACAATTCTTCTTCCCTGTTCTCTTTAGGTATAGTTCAGGCAAAATAGTATTAACATTTTCAGAGCTTCTAATAACGTTTTAACTCCTCCAATTAAAGTTTAAGCTCCAAAAACTTCATGCCGATCCGGAGTAACAAATAAATATTTCTCAATTTTATGTATTCTAATGCTAGATTTTTTTTATACTTACGGCATTATACTGTTATGCTCATTTTCCAAACATTATTTCAACGATACATTTACCCCAGTGGTGCGCTCCTGGTTCCCTATATGTTGATAGGAGTTTTATACGTATTTATCCAACATTATCTATAACTTTGTATCCTTCCACAGACGATACCGCACCGCTTTCACCCGGGAGCAGCTTGCTCGATTGGAGAAGGAGTTCTTCAAGGAAAACTACGTCTCCCGTCCTCGTAGATGTGAACTAGCGGCCCAACTAAATCTACCTGAATCCACCATCAAGGTAGGTTCACACCACTATCCTTCTATATCTTCTTTTCACTCTTCGTTGTCTTAGAGGGTACTGCTGCTAACACCTTATTTTGATTATTGCTTGTCAGTTTCAAAGACGTTAGGAGCTTACACTCTTAGATGAAGTCTTGGCAGAGAGGTCGTGGTCATTTTATTTATTTATTTTTATTTATTTATTCATAACATATCTATAACTTACAGCTAAAGCCAACGCGTTACAGATCTTAACCTAAAATAATTAAATCTAAGGGTAAAGAACACCCATTTAACATAACTGAAACTTATTCTAAACACTACAAATAGGTATATATATAAAACTAGATATAAGGTAAAATACATTTTAAGATCGTTCTAAGAATTTTCTGCATTCATTCATCACGTCATAGAGGCTTCCAGGTTGATTCCAAGTAGTTCAGCGACTTGATCAACTTTTTGTTTTTCAAACTTTCCTATACGTAAAGTGACACTTTACGTAACTTTATCCCAAGGATTCAACTATGAAACAGTCATTAGTCCAAAACCCACGCTCATTTTGAGCCTTAAAATTTCGACCGAAGCCCACGCTTTGACCCAAATGAAAACGGCCTTTCGTCAATTATTGTTTCAGTGACAATTTCGTAATATTGTTATCACGACTCCACTTAGTCACGTCATTCAGTGAGGTTGTCAAGTGCATGAAAATAACAGTAACTATACCCCGCGCGGCGAACGATGAGTCCAATGACACCTGTCATCTCAGTACATTTTATAAATCGGAAAAAGATATTAAGTATAAAAGACATTTGTAAAACATACATTTTGCAAATGTAAACGAATAAAGCTAATATAGTTAAGTATCTTAATTAAAACATTTACGACAGAAAGAATTGGTAAAAATGTATAATTGCCTTTTGTAAAATACATATATCAATCAGAGGTCATTTTAAATTGCTAGCAGGTAGCGCCAAAATTGCAGTGACCCAAATTGAAACTATTGCAACAATAGACAAGGCTCAGTTTTACCCGAAAATGCACGATACATATAATATAGGACTACTTACAAAAATCAGACAAAGCTATAGTTTGAATTTTATAGTTATCAATATCAGAACTATTGCAACCATAGACAACATTTTCTTATAGATGTGATAATGACATGATACTGATACAAATCAGCTGTTTGCTTTGTGACGAGGAAGCACGTTTATGGCGCTGTATGATGCTTCAATTAGACACACAATAATTTCCATCACGAACATTTTATGGTGGTTCGATAATTCGCAGAAATCACGAAGCGAACGTGTGAACGCTCGTGAGCGCTAACAATGTGTTCCAAATTCAAACAGAAGCGCTAAATTCTAGAATGATTTGTGAAACGTTTAGGCCTATTTCATTATACTCTGTTAGTTTTTGAGTTTTCACTGAGAAATTCACACGTATTCACTAGTGAAAATTGGTCTTCGTTTGACTTAATATTGAATTGAATCATCAAGTGAGACAGTGAGACACAAATCACAGTCATAATGATAAAAAGATTAACTTCAGAATCATTTATCAATCAAGAATTCAAGAGTATCCTAAACGTTTACTACGCCCTCGTTTACTTGCTTGCTTATTTTTATATAAAATTAGTGAATCGAAATACCGTTAATTTATTTTATCCCCGCTTTTATAACGCAAAACGTTGGGTCGCGGAACGTAACGTATACATTACCAAAACGCACGTTCCAAATTCAAACATGACAAGTCATTTCTTTATTCGGACCGCAGGCGATCGAGTCTAAATTCCCGGCCGGTCATAATCTCAATTATCACTTCCAAGTAAAAAGAAAGCAGCAGGAATAAAAACACGTGTTTTTATTGCACCATTCGAATTTTACATTCACGCTAATTTGTCGACATATTAAAAGGCACCGACCAAATTATTCAGTAGCCGGCCGCTAATGAACACTATAGCCAAAAAGAACGGAACCCTCTATCATAAACTAGCTATTAGTGTGTATATGAAGACTTCATCGGTTGTCTATGCTCGCATCTGTTTTATGGCGCGACTATACCAATTAAAAACTATTAAATTAAACCGTAGCTACCACATGATGCGTCATAAAAATCGAGATTTTTTCTGGTTGTTTGTTTATTGTGATGAATCTTTATAGTGACCATAAACAGTTTCACCACGACACAAGTTTAATTTCGTTCGCACTTCATTTAAATTTTATTATCAATACAATTAACAGCTTTTGAGAGATCAAAGTCTTCTAAAAAGCGATAATCGTGTCTATGGTTTCGAAATTCCTTGCAAGAATTCCCGCCAATTAGCAAGCCGGCGGCCATTTTGTGAACAAAAGAGGTTTCAAGTTTTACGCGCGAAAACTCTTTGTTTGCGTACTTTGTACGCTTCGAAGGGCCATCATTTCGTGTTGATGATTTTAGATGGGTTTAAACGCCTCGCTTTGTCAATAACTTCGTTTTATTGGTGTTTTAGTGCCCGCCGAAAAGCAAATATCAGTTGATTTCACTCTGTTTGCTGTTTCATTATGAAGTGAACCTTTGTTTTTGCGTGAGAGGTTCATATTTACATTTATTCTTTGTCTTAACATAAATTAATACGTATAGATAGACTCATAGTCGTAATCAACTGTTAATAACTAACAGAAAGTTGAGGAATTGAGCCTAAATATTTAAATTATTACCACAGAATAGCAATAGGTAGTTTAGCTGAATCAAATTGATATTTATTACTAATAAACGACTCTAAAATGTAGCTACTTTTGTCTATGACTACAAAAGATACTTTTTAACCTTTACTTATTCAATGTTAAGTTAATTTTTTTAATGATATCAATGTGTGATGTTAAATCTCCGACGAACCTAACTAAGTGTAACTTAAGTATTCGCACCTCATTGTTCTGAATGCCTTAAGTTCTTATCGCGAGAATCTGCCGAGAATTCCCCGAGAATTAGAAAACCAATCAGAACAAACAAACAGAACCGAGACAAAGACCAATCAGAACTGTGAACGGTCGGGTGGTTTTCACACTTAGTTTCGCAGTATAATTAACTGAGCGTTATCCGTAGCGGTGCTACGAATCCGCTACGCCGTAGAGCTTCTACGAACGTAACTAACAATAACTATTAAAATATGTAAATCAATTATCAAATGTATCGATAATGACAAACTGTAGATACCAACATTTTATCCTAATTGGAGCGGAGCGAGCGAAGCGAGCGAAGCTCCCATGGATCGACTCGAATGGACTTTGTAACAATGCGCAGATCTCAGCGAGTTCTCAACCGATTTCAGAAATTTTTGTTTCAAAATGCACAAATTAAATTTCGCTAGGTCGTGACGAAGAGAAAATTTCGAAAAAAAAAAACTCCGCTCCAATCTATGGTGCAAGCTTAGCCGGTGGCTGACTCTGCATCGACCTAGTTAAGTTTTGTAGTGTATTTAGAAACGAAAATCAGTAAGAACTCTGTTAAGAGGCATGCATAAGGCATTTTAAAATGTATTTTTTTCATATTATGACAAATTTGTTGATGATTTCAACCAACTTTTTAAAGTGAATCCTGGTTATAGCTACTTCATGCTTTAATTGCGTGCAGTCGAAAATAAGTTAAAACAACCAGTTTTCTGTGTAAATTTTGTCAATTTCGAGTAGTTTTTTAAACAAAAATTATCAAATCAAATTCAAGCTGTAGGTTTGAAATATATACCTACCAATAAATCGCAATAGTCCTGTTCTAAGTAGTAACATTGATAGGTTCCTAATATGTTAAGAAACATATTTGATCATAGAGATAAATGTCTAAAACAATCAGCATTTTTGAACGGATTAAGTAGCCTTAAGTTTAAAAGCGTTTTTGAAACACCTTACTAAATATAATTTCCTTTGCTTCAGGTATGGTTCCAAAACCGGAGAATGAAGGACAAACGTCAAAGGATCGCCGTTGCATGGCCCTACGCCGCCGTCTACAGTGACCCCGCATTCGCGGCTTCTATCTTACAGGCCGCGGCATCTTCCGTCGGCTTACCCTACGGTTACCCCTCCCCCGCGCTGCTACCCCCCTTCCACAACCCACAGCTGATCCCCGGCTCGTACCCCTACCCCTACCCCCGCTATCCCTACATCCCCCCGACCCCCCCGTCACCTGTCAACCCCGATACAATACGACCCCAGTATTCTAACTTCAATCTAAATGTAGACAAGTAGGTTTTTTAGGTTATTTATTGGAGGCTAGACGGAAAAGTTTTTAACCGTGGATTTATGTTGTAAAAAAAAAGTTGTGCATACCTTTGAGATTTCGTGAAATGTCGCAACGAACCAATCAATACTACTAAAAGAAAAAAGGGTTGAATTTTTTTCGATTCTATGTACCTAGAAAATTCTAACTAAGTAAGTATGTAAGAGAAGAAATAAATTAAAATTTCTAGAAAATCTGAGAACGGAACAATTTTTTTTGACTATTGCCAATACTTTGTGTAATCTTGGTCATATTGGCACTTTTGTTTTACAATCTGTAACAAAATGCCAGTGTCTCAATTAGAATTGAAGAAACAAAATTGGCACAGTATTTGACTTCCAAAGTCAGATGAAAAAACATAATTTCCCGCCTTTCGAAATAAGTTTTTAATTGCCAATGACACGACGTTCGAATTTCAAACTTTAGAGTAGGTAATCGTCAGTGATATCGGTTGCAGTTGACGATAAAATGTAAAAGACATTACAATTTAATATATAAGTTTAATTTAATGTTTTTCTTCCATTCCATATTATAATTTTGTATTTTGGCAGTTTCTGACCTTTTGACAGACGATTAAGTGGACATTTTTATTATGTTAGATAAAATGAGCATGTTGTTGAAATTGCAAAGAGTTCTCAAAATACTCAATTTCTTGTGTTACTTCTACACTTTAGATAATGTTTTAATGTGAAAAATATATAAATATATGGTAGGTTAATTGTAAAAAACCAAAGCGTGGAGACACCTCATAGTGCAATACAAATAAAGGGGTGTTTTTCGAAATGTATATAAATGTATTATCTTAATGGTCAGTTTTGTTTGGCTGGTTTTATATTTTAGATCTAATGCTCACTTGCAATTGGTAAAATTACTTTCCGTACCGGAAAAGCAAAAGACTGTAAGTGCTATGTTAAATACTACAAGAATATGTTACAATTACAGGGTAATGCTTATCAGGTGTGGAATTTTACTTGTTTTATTGGTTAGAATAAATACAACTGGAAACCTAGTCAGCGATTGAAAGTGAAGCCAGTTTTAGTGAGCCACGGCCCGTCAACGAGGTCAGTTTTGTCTGTAGTCGCATCTGTCACAGCCACAACGTCAATGTCACTAGCAAAACGTCTCTGATTGGTTCGTACACACGCACACATACAACCGAAACCGGCTTCATCTTTCGCAAATCTGTTGTATGAAGAGTCTTCATTGAAGACTATCGCTCTAGGCGTATTTATTCTAAGTTTTATTGCAAGTAAGCATTGGAATTTTGTATAAGACATGTATAGGTTCGTTTAGTGTTCATATTAGATTAGTGAAATGTTTTATTTGTAGTTGATAAGGTTGTAAATAGTAACATTTTAAATATAAAAGAAGTTATTTATAAATTTATTTTGTTGTTTCATTTGCCATATATGTATATATAACCCTATATATATATTTTTTTTATTCAAAATAGCCATGCATTTAACCTCGATTGCACCTGATGTTAAGTGACAATAAGGCCTAAGATGGAGCATGCTTGGCTAGAAGATGCCTACTCACTCTCGACTTGAAGAGATCCAAGTTATATTTTTCAGGAAACAGGTGCGCAGGAAGAGAGTTCCATTCCTTAGCTGTCCTCATAAGGAAAGTAGACGCAAAGCGTTTCGTACGAATCAGTGGTATATCGACAACATAAGGGTGGAATCCAAGTCCGCGCCGAGTACTGTATTGTCTGAACGGAGACGGTGGAATTAATTCATGCAGTCCTAGTGCACACTCACCAAAGTGTATCCGGTAGAAAACCGATAAACAGGCGACTTTCCTGCGGTGTTCGAGGTTTTGCAGCTTTTCCTGAACTAAGGCAGGGTCGCCAATGAGCTTCTTCGCACGTTTGTCAATTGAATCCAAAGCGGCCAGTTGGTATTTGGCGGACCCATCCCAAAGATGGCAGCAGTACTCCATGCATGATCGGACTTGCGCCTGATATAATTGAAGCAGCTGACTCGGCGTGAAGTACCGCCCCACCTTAGATAGGATCCCAAGTTTTTTTGCTGCAGTTGTAGCCAATAAGGATTCAATGTATTGGCCGAAGTTCAGGTTGGATGATAAGGTCATCCCAAGAAGCTCTAGGTGGTCTGAAATCGGAACGGATACACCTTGGAAAGTGGGAGTCAGGTCAAAGGGACTCCGTTTAGCGGAAAACAGACACGCCTGGGTCTTGGTGGCATTGAATCCAACTAAATTGGCACCTCCCCATTCGGACACTGCCACGAGAGTTTGGTTCAATCGATCCACCATCGCCTCTCGACAAGACTGGATTTCGTCCCTCTTGGAATTTGCGCTGGATGTGTATCTGTCAACAACTGTGCTGTCATCAGCATACCCATAGGTACCGGGCATAAGCATGTCGTTAATATGCAGCAGAAAGAGAGTTGCAGACAGAACAGACCCCTGAGGAACACCAGCGTCAATAGCCCTGGGATCCGAAGTGTATCCATCAAGGACTACTCGGATCGAACGCTCACTCAGGAAATCAGCAATCCATTTGCAGAGACCTTCAGGGATCCCATACGCTGGAAGCTTTCCCACCAGGCTTACTTGCCAGACCCTGTCAAAGGCTTTTGAAATATCGAGAGACACGGCGAGAGCCTCCCCGTGTCTCTCGATCGCCTCGCTCCATAGATAAATAAAATAAATAAATAAATAAATAAATATTAAGGGACAATCATACACAAATCGACCTAGTCCCAAACTAAGCAAAGCTTGTACTATGGGTACTAGACGACGATATACATAATATATAAATACATATATGTATAGATAACATCCATGACCCAAGAACAAATATTTGCACAAATATTTGCCCCGGCCGGGATTCGAACCCGGGACCGCCGACTCAGTAGGCAGGTGTCTACCAACCGAGCCAAACGCGTCGTCATAGATGAGTGACATACACAAGAAGATCCCCAGTTGATCGCCCCGGACGGAATCCAAACTGGCAATCACAGAGCAAGTCGTTCACTTCCAGGTATGCAAGGAGGCGTTTGTTCAGTACACGCTCCATAGTCTTACAGAGTATGGAGGTTACGGAAATTGGTCGGTAATTGACAGGGTCAGCCCGGCTTCCTTTCTTGGGGACAGGCTGCACATTTGCAAGCTTCCAAGACGTCGGGACAACTCCAGTCTCAAGTGAGAGACGGTACAGGCGTGTTAAGACCGGAGACAACTCAGCCGCACAGCACATATATAAGTTGTACTAGCTGCCCCGTGCGGTGTTACCCACTCATCCCACGGGAACACTACATTTTTCGGGATAAAAGGTAGCCTATGTGTTAATCCAGAGTGGCAGCTACCTTTCAAAGTTTTCAAACCAAAATTTATCAAAATTTGTTCCAGCCGTTTGAGCGTGAAGAAGTAACAAACATACACATAAACACACTCACATCGCCTTTATAATATTAGTGTGATTGAAGTGACTGATAGTTACTCCACAATTATTCTGAATTTAAATTTTTTTTGTATTGCTCTTGAATTAATACGATTATTGGCTACACTACAATGAAAACTACCGTGAGCCTCAGACATATTAAAATATCTAAAAAACGGGTTTAATCACATCGTATAAGTCGAATATCACCCAACGATGTTTCAAATCAGTTCGGGATTCATCATCAGGAGCACCGATCAGTTGCGGCGGCGGCCAACCGCGCACCGACATTCGACATCGATATTCGACTTTTATGACGTGAGTTATTCCGTTGCGTAGATATTTTAATACACTACAATGTCTGACTGCAAAGATTCATGAAGCGTTTGAAGAAGCAGGCGCATCCAGACGATGCCTATGCACCTGCCTGTCTACCTGTCTAGCACAACTTATGCTTCGCGACTCTTGTCGCGCGGGCTCGGCTTGTGGCAGCCTAAGAAAGCAAAATCAAATTAAGACTAAGTATAGTCCTATACCGGGTGTCCCAAGACTATGGGACATCAAGGGAATGTACCATAAATATCGTAGACAGGATATTTTGCAGAAAGAAGACTTAGTTATTTTTAAAAATTCGTTATTCTGCATTTAAAGATTTTCTAAGAATTACTTGCTTAATTATTCGTCGTCGGCATTAAATAATTTTCTTGAAATTTGACTCACACATTTTACGTTGTTCCTTTGTTAAGATACTATATTACTTAGGAAGAATTATTATTTTATTTGTCCATTCTTTCGATTGGCATCATAAAAATAGGGGTGTTTTTTTTTCACATTTAAGTCGGTTCGATTCCCAGACAAAGCAAGTAATTCTTAGAAAATCTAAAATATTTTAAAATTAACATAAAGTCTTCTTTCAACAAAATATACTATCTACGATATTTAAGGTACTTTCCTTGTGTACATAGCCCATGAGTATTAAGCGAAACATTACTTTCGGTAAAACAAGTTTCTGCCAGATGAGGGTAACCCGTTAAAGGTTTACCCTCATCTGGCAGAAACTTGTGTTACCGAAAGTAACGTTTCGCATAATGCTCGTTTTGCATAGCTGTTATTCTACTGATACCATACATTTTGCTGAAAAGCTATAAAATAAACCTAACCTAACCTATCCTAATCTACCAGGATACACAAAAACATTTCAAAATATATTTCCCGTTTAAACGTCAGAAATTTTCTGCGAAATGATAATACTCATTCACGCAAAACATTACTTTCGGTAAAACAAGTTTCTGCCAGATGAGGGTAACCCCCTGTTAAATGAATATAATATAACGTTTGTAATGAACAAGTGGTATTTTAGGTAAAGGTACTTTCCCTTGATGTCCCATAGTCTTGGGACACCCGATGTAGTATTATATAATCTGTGACCCGGTATATAGTTCTTCTCGTCGTATCCGATAAAGGTCACTCTCCGTTCATGTTCGCGGATGTGACTTGCAAAGCCAAACTTGGTTTTGAATGTCCGGTCTCACTGTGCGCAATAAAGTTGCCCTTGCGTAGGAAGGTTTGGGTCGAGTCTTCCGTACGCAGCGCTTTTGGTCCAGGTGCTCGAGTCGAGCTTCTTCAAATGTGTAATGTAGGTAGATCAAATTCGTGTAATTTCCCCAAAGACATGATCAGTTGAGGTGACAAAACAAAACACAAGACGATCCATGCAAGACTGGTTTTATTGTTTCTGTGACCGGTGGATACATAAATCTAGTTTTAGAGCTACCTACATTACAAAATGAAGCTACGTTAGCCAAATTAAGAAGACTGTAGACTCCCAAAATCCTTCTATTCGGAGCTCGGTAGTGGAAAACACAATCATGGATGTTTTGAAACGCCATCTTATGGCTGCGTTTCCACCAGTGCGAGGATGCGTAGCGAGAGCGTGGGATGTATTTTTGTTAACCAATAGAATCAGTTGCGCTGAGCGAGGATAAGTAAATGAAGGTATTCCATTGGTTAACAAAACCACATCCCTCGCTACTCATCCTCGCACATCTCTGGTGGGAACGCAGCCTAAAGCTTGCGACATCCCATCTGAGCGTTGGAAGGACCTTGCGTCCATGAGACCGGCGCAATAAAGTCAGTAAGGGTGTAGCTTCATTTAAAGAAGCCTTATCAAATAGTGTGAGCAATTCGTCCAATAATGAAACGACCTTAGCAATAAATCTCTCTACTTCAATAAAGATCGAGGTCATATAACGAGAAGAGGAGATATATTGTCTTGGTAGTTAGGCCCTAGCTGCCTTAGTATAGGTAGGTACTTAGTTGACATTTTGTAACGGAGGTAGCATATGGCGACTATTTGCAGAGATTCAGTATCAGTAGCGATGCTGTCGCTGGCCATGAACCGTCGTATACGGTATAATATTTATAATAATATTTTTTTAATATTAAGACGGTGGCAAACTATCGTGCGGTCCGCCTGATGTTAAACTGTCACCGCCGCCTATGGACGCTTGCGATGCCAGGAGAATCACACGTGCGTTGCTGACCCTTTAAGAACCTATTTACTCCTCTCTTGAAGAACCGTATGCTGTAGTCCCGGGGAAAACCTCATCAAACCAACCTCATCAAGGAGCTCATTCCACATGCGGAACACATAAACTCAATTCTGCATCGAAGTCGCGGGCAACATCACGACTGACGCGGCCTAGCGACTGCATCGCAACTGAATCTTTGTAAAACAGCGCCATGGCCCACTCACAAGTCCACACTATCCACACTATCGTCTTTCAGAGCGTTGGCCTTCTACCAGTGCCTTAGGTAACGTCATTAATCGCCATCGGCAGGGTGTTCGGAATCTCTCTGCGAGATAGAATACGGAACGAAGACATTCGCCAATGCACGAAAGTTACCGACATCGGCAAAAGAGTTTCGCAGAGTAGATGACAGATGGAGTCAGCGAGCGCTACACTGGAGGCTGCGAACGAGTGGCAGAAGCGTTGGAAGACCGCAAGCTAGATGGTCGGACGACAATAAAAAGACGGCAGGGCTGACCTGGAGTTTGGCAATCCACGCAAGAGGCATATGTCCAGCAGTGGACGCATATATGCTGAAAAGAAGAAGAAGAAGGGTGTTCATCCTCACACACTGGAGCCTAAACGAGGTGAGCACTGTTCCAGAGGAATTTCCTACCGCACTCCGCATGTAGGGTGAGCTCCCGGCCGAGGTCCCCGGGGGCTACAGCATGCGGTTCTTCAAGAGGGGAGTAAATAGGTTCTTAAAGGGTCGGCAACACGCGTATGATTCTCCTGGTGGCGTCGCAAGCGTCCATAAGCGGCGGTAATTACTTAACATCAGGCGGGCCGTCTGTTTGCCATAGTAGTATAAAAAAATGTGTATATGCCGTTGTCGTTGTCAGAGCACGTTGGTACTCTTACTCCTTCAACAACTATCTGCCTGCAATCTACATTGCTCTGATTTGTCCTTTATCGTTTAACACGCCATTGTCCTGCCTTATAAGGCGCCGTGCCTCATTAAGCCGCCCCTTTATTGGCGTGTTCATTCCGTCGTGACAGGTAATGGCTCTGAGCAGATTAATCGTTGGGCGATTGTAGCCTTGGAACGTACCGTCTACGCTCCTCGGTAGCAGAAAATCTCAGTCTTATTCCAACAGTAGAAGGTCCGCGTTACCTCTTTCTTTAGCGTAGTTGGGCAGAGAGTATCCTATAACCATCTTTGGATGTCCGGCTATCCCTGTACCAAATTGGTTAAAATTTGCACAGCCATTTCGTGATGAGCGGAAAAAGACATTTTTACCCGGCAATACATTTTTCGCTCCGCGCTACCATACAAGACATGTGTCGTGCTGTGGTACTGTTAAGATTTTCCCTGAAATAATGACCTCATTCCACAGAAAACTGATTTTTATTATGATGATGATGATGATGATGATGCACATGATTAGGTCATATACTGATACTGACTTGTGCTCAATCTGTTGAGTTATATGGCAAATCGTCAACAATGATCGCAATTTTCCATAGATGTATTTTTTAACATACAGACTGATCTCTTGATGATAAGCGATTACCGTCGCTCTCTTGCAACATCAGAGGACAAGTGCGTGGCCGGCCTTTGGGATGAGAGTGTGCTCTTTTCGTGAAGGTTTGAAGGTTGTATCCGTCTGGAAACACCGCGAGATACAGTTTATTTCACACTTTAGCCGTGCGAGGCTGGACTTTTCTCGAGAAACGCAAAGTTGAGGACTGACATCTATCCAGGACGGAAATGTTATCGCGTATAATGATGCCGGAAAGAAGCGGCAGGGATAAATCCGAGCAATTCCTAGGATAGACATGGAATAGCATAGGACATAAAATGGAACCCTGTGGTATACCAATATAGTCATTTTTAATCTTGAATTTGCTTGACCAAACATGCTCAATTTGACTACGGTTTTTCAAGTATGACTCAATCATTCTTAAATGATCATTCAATCTGTAATACATTAGCTTTTTAAGTATGAGATTACCTTAGGTTAGGCAATCGGATGCTTTAGACAGGTCGGAGATTACAAGACGAATAATACAAAAAACATATGAGTCCACCTAAGCACCTCTACTTTTTCTAACTAGCTTGTAAATTACAAACCACTTAAAGGAAAATGAGAATATCTATCCCAACCCGACAGAGCCCCGAGAAAATCTCAGTAGTTCAGCGAAAAGTCAGTAATAAATGTATTACATGGTCACCCCTCTAGAGAAAGTTTCTGTATGCGTTATCACTCACGCCATATCAGATAGTGATGTAATATGCTCAGAGTAATAGAGTTTCACGAGCAGTCAGACTTTATTACTATTAGATTATAATCGTCTCGTCTATTTGAATGGAAATATACTGGTGGTATAGAATAGACTACGCGTATAGGTAGGTAAGTAATGTAACTGTATACCATTTTGTAAAATTGACATACATACATGAATAAATGAGTAGGATATGATTGTTTCAAACATACAGTATAGCAGATAGCAGGGCTGGCGTAAATAATACAATCGAATTGGGAACCACCTCTTTTTGAAAGTTAGTTAAAAACGTGGTTCTCTCAGTCAAGAAATGACAATGGAAGCTAAAATATTTTGCAATTATTATGCAATAATTTTCTATTTTTGGTTACCTATAAGCAGTGATCGTTATAAACGTGCAATTTTCGTGGCAAAGTGTATGGTTGACAGAAAAAGCGAATATTCACTTATTTATTTTCTAGTTTTACACAATCACTATAGTACTTGCCTACATAGGATTACATCTCTAGATAATAAATCTACACTGTACAAAACCTTATCCGCCCTAAATATTTTTAAAACAATATACGTCAAAATGACATTAATTTGTCATACATAAACATATAACTGCAGCTGAACATTCGATAAAATTACGAGACTTCCGGTCCGTGACTTAAGATGGCCGCATGCGTTTAGGTTTTGTTGTTCGTTATTTATTCATTTTTGTTGTTCAATGTGTAGTATTGATAGCGTATTGTGCAGTGATCAAACGAATGTGTGAATAGCTAATGAAGAATTCAACTTGAAGCGTACATAGCCCTTCCTGGGTCAAGGCCCGATAGTCCGTGTGGTTTTTTGTAAATCGCTATCACTTTACAAAAAGGACGATTTTTTCAACTCACCGTACAACGTGGTATCAATCCTCTATCTAGTCGCCTATGCGATTGGCAACGAGACATTGGCAGTAATGGTCGCTTAACTGTGACCGGTTGCCATTTAAAAAAAAATAGAATAGAATAGATAAAATTACGAAGTGTTTATTTTAATGAAATCAAGGCTGTGATCAATGTTTTAGATTCACGTGAAGCAAGAGCAATTGTCGACGCCAAGAAAAAATTTCACACTCGTAATTTAAAATCAGTTATTATTCGTTGACACACAATTCAACATTATCGCCAAATCAATTCAATTGCTGGAGGATCCAAAACTAGAACTAAAATGTTCATTAAAAATTGTGTCTGACTTGATAAAAAGAATAGCAAAGTTGAGATTGCATCCCACGGGCATAGAAACCCCAATTACATTACTGTAAAAGTCGTGCAGCAGCTGATAGAAGGCAAAGAGGTAAATATGCCGGAGGGCGTCAATAAAAGTTGCGTGCAATATTTTAATAGCTTAAATTACCGTCCCGTGACTTCTGTCAACGTTGAAAGGTCATTTAGTTATGTATTTAAAATGGACTTTTTCCAATCGTCGTGAACGTCTGACGGCAAAATCTGTTAAACAAATTGTAGTAGTTTATTCAGCATAATTTGCAGAAGTGATAGTAAATATGTAAGTATATAATAATAATATTGTGAAATATAATAATATTTAAAATACTTGAGTAGGTAAGTATTTGTTTTTTTGTCAACCATACTTTGCCACCAATTCAGCACGTTGATAACGATCACTGCCTATAAGTAATCAAGTTTCACATGCCAAACGGTAAAATATATTATGGAACCAAATTACTACTGTAAGACCTTATATGTACCGTATATTCTGGTGAATAAATATCATTCATTCATTCATTCATTCAATAGTCTTACTACTTTATTTAAAATGTTTGACAACCGCGAAAATCGCAAGAAAACATTTTGGGCAGTGTTTGTGTATAATTGAAAGAAATAATAAATTAAAGAAAGAAAGAAAAACGTTTATTCCATAAAATCACACACAGACAGGACATTATTGTCATAACATTGTTCTTTTAACTATCGTATCGTTCAATAAAATTTTAAATGAGCGAGCGAAGCGAGTCCGTATCTGGTTGGCCAATCTTCCGTATGTTCGAATGTCTGCTTGTTATACCGATTCTCGTGAAGTTTTGTGAGCAGGTCCGATAAATATAAAACAGAAATAAACATTGTTATCACCACATATAGATGCGTTAATTTTCATCGCCATGTTATTTGCGATATCAATATTATATGCTGTCGTATTATCATCGTAAATCATATTAATATGTCTCTTGATCGTTTCGTTATGTACTTATGTTAAGTATTAAATTATGATTACTAGCGGCTCTGTGAGATATAGATTAGGTCACATTAGGAGAACATTTTTTGAAATGGCTGAAATACATAGGCATGTCTTTCTTACGTATTCAACCCCCATATATTATGTACTTAACTCCGCCATTTTGGAAAATTTCGTAAAATTAATTCTGAATCAGAATACTATAATAATAAATAAATAAATATCGAACAACCTCACACAGATCGATCTAGTCCCAAATTAAGTTCAAGAAGGCTTGTGTTATACAGACGACGGTATACATATTTACTTATATAGATAAATATATACTTAAATACATAGAACAGCCATGACCCAAGCACAAATATTCGAGTTCATCACCAAATATTTGCCCTGGCCGGGATTCGAACCCGGGACCGCCGGCTCAGTAGGCAGCTGCTCTAAAAACTGTGCCAAACACGTCGTCAAACTATATAATTCGGGTTCAAGAATTTTTATTTATCTCAAAAAGAACATTAGACTTCATCAGACTTAGGGCCGATCGTTCAAGCACCAGATAAATTTATCTGCCAGTTAAAATTATTGCTATCCTTTTCTCCCGTCATATAAAAGAAAAGTGACAGCCAACATTTATCTGACAGATATGTTTTATTTGGTGATTGAACAATCGGCCCTTAGTATAATAGTAACATTAAATATACCTTTTAAATATACTTATATAAATTAAAAAGATAATTATTATTGAACCTGCTTTAACAAATGCAAGAGAATTGGTTGAGAAATGCGGGCTGCAGGCGAGAACAGCCAAAAATCCAGACAAACGGATATACGAAAGAAATTTTGACGAAGCAGAGATACTTCGCCCGCTCGGTGAAATGACAAATAAATAAAAAAAAAGTCTAACTTTAGTTTTAAATTTTTACTTTAAGGTTTCATTTTCCTGCCATATCTATATTGTTTTAATACATGAATCAAATCGTAATATAAAATTTAATAAATACTTGACACTATATCATTTCAGAACAGTAAGAATCATAAGAAATAACTAAACATGCCTGACAATTCACACCAAAACCGACCCAACTGTGATGGCACTTACGTCACCTTAACATAACGTCTACATACTATTTCCAAGACTAATGATTAAAGAAAGTCGTAAGCGCCTGTTGTAACTAAATTCTATTTCTAATGGTGGATATGAAAATGTTTGCCAAATAAAGTAGTTTCGTAATAATATTATCAGATAAGTTGTAAGTGACGTCAGTAGAAGATAAGTGGAATCAGCGAATGATATGTATTGCTATAGGGAGACCATGGGTTGGAGGAAAAGTGGGATAGTCCAATTGGCGCTCGAAATACAGTACCTAGTACATATTATTCTGTGACAAGAGATTTGTGGAAATTGATACATTGTTTTTACAGACATAACTACATATACAGACTTATATATTTTTTTGCTTTAAGAACTAAGTAATATGCATGTGGTAATAATCCTACTAAGACGACTGCTTGGCGTAGTTGGTTGTTAACCTGCCTACTGAGCCGATAGTTCTGGGTTCGAATCCCGGCCAGGGCAAATATTTGTGTAATGAACTCGAATATTTGCTCTTGGATCATGGTTGTTATCTATACCTATGTGTATTTATATATATTATGTATATATCGTTGTCTAGTACCTATAGTACAAACTTTGCTTAGTTTGGAACTAGGTCGATTTGTGTGAGATTATCCCTTAATATTTATTGAAGTGAAACTTCTAATGCGACTTCCAACAAGGTTGCGGTAAACGTTTAACGGTTGCGTTAAACGTTTAACGCTACTGTGGAGGGGGTAGGAAAGCACGGTTGCGTTAAACGTTCAACGATCCTGGGGAGGGGGAATAGAAAGAGACAGAGCAAGAGTGAAGAAGTTTGTCTTAAAGAAACAATATGAGTTCACTAAAATCAATTTCTTCCCCTTCTTATTTTCATTTCCACATTACGAAGTTTCACTTCTTCCGCGCGGAGGGACTCCACGCACTTTTTTTATTTATTTAATTCACCCTTTTTTTTCAGGTAGTGTATAATATTGAAATGAAATGAAATAATTTATTCAGTAAGTACGCTAGAAGGCACTTTTACAGGTTCAATCGTGAATCTACTACGGAATGGACACCCGGTTATTTTTACCATACAAATAACCGGTTATTAACCGGCTTTACTATGAGAAAATAACGGGGTTTGCATTCCCTAGAATCTACCAGCATTTCCCAAGAGGACACTGCTGTTGAAAAGAAGCCCGAAAGAAACTCAACAGTATTTTTTTTGTAAATCATACTTTTAAAACCATCAGAGCAGCAGTGGGACACAACTATAGGCTAGGAAAAACAGCTAAAAGCATAATGTTTCCTGTTCACTCTGCCGCAGTCGGTTAAATAGATATCACAGGAGGATAATGGAAAATAAACATGAATATCAGCCAGCTTAGCGCAGATGGACTCCGTGAAAAACGCGCGCCATTTATATTAGGGCCACGGAGGTGCAGTTGAAGGAGGTGCCTCTAAAAAAAAACCGGTCAAGTGCGAGTCGGACTTGCGCACCGATTCCTTACAAACAACTTATCCTATCTTAACTGGTCGGGTTAAGTCATTGATACAAAGATCAAAGCTTAAGAGGCCTTATTCCTTTAAAAATGCTGATTGCTTTAGAAATTTTTCTCTATGATCAAACATGTTTCTTGTTTCTTAACATATTATTGATGTTACTACCTAGAACAGGGCTATTGGGATTTATTGATACATATTTGAGACTTACAATTTGAATTTTTCATTGACAACTTTTGTTTCAAAAACTACTCGAAATTGTCAAATTCAAGCGGAAAATTAGTTTTTTTCAACTTATTTTCGACTGCACGCAATATAAGCATAAAATAGCTATGTTACTATAAAAAATAGAGACAATGGCCTTTGTTTGAAAGATTAGGGCTCGAAGCGAAAAATTCACCTGGGAAGAGCCGTACTATACCTAGAATAGAACTCGGGGAAAAGTATTATTCACTTCAATTCAAAAAGTTGGTGGAAATTATCAATATATTTGTCATAATATGAAAAAAATAAATTTTAAAAGGAATAAGGCCTCTTAAAGACAAATTTAAAGAGTTACACTGGTGGTCGGGTTAAGTTTGAACTTGGTCTGTAGGCGTTGGATACAAATGAGGTGTAAAGTCACCGTAATCGATTAAGTTTGTTGTATGGGAGCCCCGCTTTAATATTTATTCTGGTTTTAGTACTTATTTGTTGTTACAGCGGCAATAGAAATACATCATCTGTAAAAATTTCAACTGTCTAGGTCATCACAGTTCATGAGATACAGCTTGGTGACAGAAAGACAGACAGTGGAGTCTAAGTAATAGAATACCGTTTTTTATCCTATTATTGTTATTATCCTGTTATTATTATCCTATTACTATTATTCTATTACACATATTTTACCGAACCTGCCGATCAATAAACACACATGCTCATTGAAATTAGACTAAGGATTTAAAAACTCGATATATTTTAAACATGTAAAAAATTGTACCTACTTAAAACTTACATACATCCATTGGTGTTTATTTAAAGTACAACTTTTTAAAACTACACTTACTCGATTTCTGCCAAAAAAATGTCGTATAATTTTAGTGGCCGTCGCTCACTTATTCAGACCTATGATATTGTAATAATTCTAAGGTTAACAAAAATATTCAGTAGCCTGACGTCATTTCTCCCAATTCTGTATTATTCTCCTCAAAACCAAGCGTACCACAATGTCTAATTTGTCATGGTATCAATTAACATTTCACCAGAAGCATCACTATTCCTAATTTGAACAAAACGATCATATTTCTCTTTCGCTCTGCCATAGACAATACTATTTTCTTCTGGTGACATTATAGACAAAGATGTGTTTATGGTCTCTGAAGTCCGGTAGCAATCATTGGGGCTGAGCTATTGTTTTTTTTTATTTGGAATACTATTGTGTTTTCATAAATAAAGGTCTACCACGCAGTTTGTTTATGGTTTAAATAAGCGTTAACGCTTCAATTATTTTTAAAAATTGACACCATGAATGTACTCGATGTACGCAGTAACTTTGTAAAAATACTTTATTAATGTGTTAATTTAACCTACATGTGTAAAGGAAAAATGTATAATGGAGTATTGAAGTACTTTAGAAGACAAACAATATATTATGTAAGTATGTACAAAGTTACAACAATGACAAAAAAACATAAAATCTGAAACCCACTTCAAAAGAATGAACATTATTAACCAAATTAAAGAGTGTTAGTTCGAGGGGTGCCTAATAAGTACTGCAAATTATGAATCATGAACAATTTTTTTTATGTTTACCTAGAATTACATAAGTACATACATTTTTCGTAATGAAACAAACCTTAACCTAATGAAAATCTACACAAGTTTGTGTACCACGTTTGAGATAAATCAGTCATTAATAAGATTAAAATAAAGCTAGAAAGACTGCACAGTCATCTCCGCGAGTTTCACTCCCGCGGCAAAAAGAAAATCTGGTATAATTGTCCTAATATTGCAATTTCTTTCCCATTCCAAGGATCCGTGTATAAGCCACTTAAACCCAACTCCAAAACAGCATAACTACGCCGAATTAGAGGAACACTTATGCTCTTTTTCCTAAACTGAATGGATAAGCTTCGGATGTTTTGCGCAAATTCAAATAAAGAACGTAGCTCGAGCAATTTGTATTGGCCAATCACAAGCGGCGTAGTTTTTTTGAAACAGCCAATAGCGGGGGAGAGATAACAGCCCGTTTCGCTCCGGGATTCCTGTTCGGAAGTCCCTGACCGTTTCCGCGTATATTTTCCTTGGAAAAGCGTTCATGGAGTTTTGGCCCGTATTGTATTGTATAATCAGCCATGATGGCAGGCGAGGGCGATTCATGAACGAGTATTAGAAGCAAAAGAGCTTATTTCGCCTACTTTTCCATTACGTGTTAGAGTAGAATGGTGCTATGGGGAAGTTAGGGAGGGAAAGTGACGCACTGCTAAGGCGGTTAAGCCGTTTTTGTTAAAGTTGGGGTAAAGTAATTTTCCGGCTTTTATTCAACGTGCAGAGACTACAATGTTCTGAATTTGGAGAACGTTTTTATTCTGAACGTCGGTTTTGAGAATCGAATTTTCTTTGATATTGTATTTGTCGATGAATTGAGGAATTTTGATGAGCTTCTTCTATACCATATGGGAAAGTGTTCGTTTTTGTATTAGTGAATCCTTTTTTCACGCTACAACGGAGCAACAATTCGACGGTACACTAAGTTAGTTGCGTTGTACAGAGTTGTACAATATTTGAGCCTAAAAACAGGTTTTTAACAAAAAAAACTGTCCTTAACTCTAACAAATCCTATTCCCTTTTTAGGGTTCCGTAGCCAAATGGCAAAAAACGGAACCCTTATAGATTCGTCATGTCTGTCTGTCTGTCTGTCTGTCTGTCCGTCTGTCCGTCCGTATGTCACAGCCATTTTTTTCCGAAACTATAAGAGCTATACTGATGAAACTTGGAAGGTAGATGTATTCTGTAAACCGCATTAAGATTTTGATACAAAAATAAAAAAATAATAATAAATATTGGGGGCTCCCCATACTTAGAACTGAAACTAAAAAATTTTTTTTTCATCAAACACATACGTGTGGGGTATCTATGGATAGGTCTTCAAAAATGATATCGAGGTTTTTAAAACATTTTTTTTCTAAACCGAATAGTTTGCGTGACAGACGCTTCTAAAGTGGAAAAAAGTTGGTCCCCCCCCCTCTAACTTCTAAAATAAGAAAATGAAAAATCTAAAAAAAACATATGATGTACATTACTATAAAAACTACCAACGAAAATTGTTTTGAACGAGATCTAGTAAGTAGTTTTTTTTTAATACCTATTAATACCTAACTTTGCACCTAATTTATATGGGGCGCTATACATACCAGGTGCAAACTTAACTTAACCACTTAGGGATGGAGTGTTTGTACGGAACCCTCGGTGCGCGAGTCCGACTCGCACTTGGCCGGTTTTTGTTAAAAAGTTTGATAGAATAAATAGATCCCATTATGAGATCTCATTTTTAGCAAAATGAAAGATTGATTTATTTTTCGTCGTATTCCTGATTGTTTGACATATTCTTGTTTCGGCACCTTCCTGTTTTTTTTTTTTTTTTTTTTTTTTTTTATGTTATAGGGGGCAAACGAGCAAACGTATCGCCTGATGGAAAGCGATACCGTCGCCCATAAACACCTGCAACACCAGAGTCACAAGTGCTTGCCTACCCGGAGGACGAAGATAGAATGTTTGTTTGTTTTTGTTGTCTGTTTGGACGAATTCCCTTTCGGCATAAGTACCTATTCTTGTCTTCGCTCAAACGGCTGGAACAATTTTAACATGGTATGAAGGTAGCCGACACCCTGGATTAACAAATAGGCCCCTTTTTATCCCGAAAAAATGAAGTGTTCCCGTGGGATAACCGGGCGGCGCAGCTAGTCACTACATAGTATAAAACAAAGTCGCTTCCTGTCTGTCTGTCCCAATATATCCTTAGATCTTTAAAACTACGCAACGGATTTTGATGCGTTTTTAGGGTTCCGTAGCCAAAGGGTAAAAACGGGACCCTATTACTGAGACTTCGCTGTCCGTCCGTCCGTCTGTCACCAGGCTGTATCTCAAGAACGGTGATAGCTAGACAGTTGAAATTTTCACAGATGATGTATTTCTATTGCCTGTATAACAACAAATACTAAAAGTAAATAAAAATAAATATTTAAGGGGGGCTCCCATGCAACAAACTTGTTATACCTATATATATATATATATAGGTACGGAACCCTTCATGCGCGAGTCGGACTCGCACTTGCCCAATTTTTTAAATAGATGTGTGATTCAAGAGGAAGGCTTATACGTATAAGTATAACATGCATGATTATTGATTAATCAGCATTGCACTCGTGCGAAGCCGGGGCGGGTCGCTAGTGGTAAATAAAGGCATACATTAAAGTCTTGTTTCACTTCAAATGCTTCGCTAGCAACAAGTTTATGAATTTATTAACGCTGAAGAGAATAAATCCGGCTGTAAACAACGGATCCGTCAGAACAACAAAATGGGCGCCATTCGAAGGCGGTCGTTTCCACCGACGTTACCCGGTGTTGCCAACTCACAAGTTTAAAAACCGTCTTTGACTATTAAAAAAAATACTTACAAAATTGAGACGTTAATTAAAGTTCAATATTTTTTTTCCCCTATTTTGAATAATTAATTTTCTTTGTAATAGTGTATTTTTTTATGCTCCTTTAAACTCTAATTAACTGCCGTTTAATCCGCGTCCATTATGTAAAAATCCTAAAAAAAACAAAAGAAACTCAAAAGTAAGTAATTATTTCGTCAATTATGCTTAATAAATTTACGTTTATGCTATAGCATCCAGAGTGAAAATGACGACTAAGAATTTATGCATGTTTAGCTTTTAGTTTAGGCCTTAAGCCCTCGCCCTTGAGCTCTTCCCCTCAATATAAAAGCGTTAGAGAATGCAAATGTTTTCTATAGGAATTACCAGTAATTTAAACAAAAAAAACGGTAATTCTCATACAAAAATTTACCGATTTGCATTACTCAGTATTTATTACATTTACTTGGTGAATAGCCCATAAATGTACCTAGGTATACCAGCCAAGAGCTGAGAAACATAACCCCTTGGAAAATAATAATAATAAAAGCCTTTGTTCGCTGACCAAATACAGTAATAAAGCTTATAAGATAAGGTATGTATATTCAACAATCAGTTTATTGATCACGTTGTACATAGCTTGGACATAGGCTTCCCCTAGTCTCTCCAGTCAAAGTTACATTTGTGCAAATATATAATCTGTTTAAATCGTTCTATTTGAATGTGTGACAGTCGCGGAAACCAAAAAAAGAAATAGAGTTTTTTGTGCTCCCGAAACTGGCAACATTCTGGAAATGAACGTCTGCGCGGATAAACAGCTATCATTGTCTGCGGAGCGCGGGTTTACGAGGCGCCGTTAAAATGTAACCAGCGCTCACAATGTATCCGAACGTTGTGCCTTCGCATTTCGGCGGTTAACTTTGTAAAATAATTTTCAAAAATAGAATGTATTTAACCGTGTAAGAAAAGTCTAACCTAACCTAACCTACAATACAATACAACAATACTCTATTGCACACCAACAAGACAACTATTACATAAGAAATCTTAAATTAAACAATAGGCAACCTTATCGCTAATGAGCGATCACTTCCTGACAATCTTTGGGTAGCTGAGAAAACAATATTAAACAGAAAAAAATAGGTGGTGACACAAGAACTTAAAAGAATATGAGAAGTACCTCTATATATAAACATACATAAGCGTACATACATACAAAAGATAAACTTAGATGTTTATTTCAAGATAAAGTGGGTCCATATGTATATAAAACTAAAATTAATGATAAGTAAAACTAGTTATTAAACTATGAACCGTTCCGGAAGGTGCCTGGCTCAAAGGTCCCTAGAAAGGAAATACAAAAAGGAAGAATGAAAAGAATATTACAACTGACACACGACTTAATAATGAAAAAACCGGCCAAGAGCATGTCGGGCCACGCTCAGTGTAGGGTTCCGTAGTTGCTTATCCTTCACAATAGACTTAAGTTACGAGACAGACTTCAAGCTCTATAAAAAAGTCGGAAACGCCAAAGTAACTGTAATTACTTATTACCTTCTGGAAGTCAACTTACGTCCTTTTAAGAAAATTATGAAATTTTGCGATAACTCAAAAACGGCTTGACCGATTTTATTCAATATAGTTTTCATTGAAAGTACTTATAAGGCCTCATGTTCATGAATTTTTTTATAATTTTTTGACCCGTGGTTGAAAAGTTAGAGGGGGGGACGCTATTTTTTTTATTTTCGGAGCGAATATTTCCAAAACTGCTGACTTTATCAAAAAATAATGTTTGGAGACCCCTATTATATTCAAAAGACCTATTCAACGACACCCCACACACTAGTGTTGAAACGAAAAAAAAAAATCACCCCCACTTTAGGTGTTCGAGAGGTACCCGAAAAAATTTTTTTTTTTAGTTTTTATTTTACCGTTTTGTTGGCGTAATACATACCCATACTCATACCAAAGTTCAGCTTTCTAGTACTAATGATCACGGAGCTAAGCCGCGGACGGACAGATGGACATGGCGAAACTATAAGGGTTCCTAGTTGACTACGGAACCCTAAAAACGACAGTATACAATTATAAAAAGGCTACGGTAGAGGCATCTATTCCCTGCGCATTTATGCCAAGCAATTATTTCATCTGCCGAGTGATTATTTTAGACGCCAAGGTATTTTTAGGGTTCCGTAGCCAAATGGCAAAAAACGGAACCCTTATAGATTCGTCATGTCTGTCTGTCCGTCTGTCCGTCTGTCCATCCGTATGTCACAGCCATTTTTTTCCGAAACTATAAGAGCTATAGTGTTGAAACTTGGTAGAGGTAGATGTATTCTGTGAACCGCATTAAGATTTTGATGCAAAAATAAAAAAAAAAAAAAATATTGGGGGCTCCCCTCCCCATACTTAGAACTGAAACTCAAAAATTTTTTTTTCATCTAACACATACGTGTGGGGTATCTATGGATAGGTCTTCAAAAATGATATCGAGGTTTCTAAAAGATTTTTTTTCTAAACCGAATAGTTTGCGTGACAGACGCTTCCAAAGTGGAAAAAAGTTGGTCCCCCCCCCTCTAACTTCTAAAATAAGAAAATGAAAAATCTAAAAAAAACATATGATGTACATTACTATAAAAAATACCAACGAAAATTGTTTTGAACGAGATCTAGTAAGTAGTTTTTTTTAATATTTTAATACCTAACTTTGCACCTAATTTATATGGGGCGCTATACATACCAGGTGCAAACTTAACTTAACCACTTAGGGATGGAAAGTGTTTGTACGGAACCCTCGGTGCGCGAGTCCGACTCGCACTTGGCCGGTTTTTTAGCTAATAGATTATTTAAGCTAATAATTTTCTGCTACCCAAAAAGTTGAGTGTAACCGAATTAAAAAATACGATCTCCCGTGTTTTCAGCAAATCCTTCTGTTGTTATCCTCCATTATGTTATTTTTAACCAACTCCAAATAAGAGTTTTTCAATTTATTGAGATTTTCCAAACTAGGATTTACGCCAAATCGTTGACATCCTGTAAACTTTAATATATATCGATAGAAAGTTATTGCAACTTTAATACTAGAAAAATAATAGTAAGTCACTTGTGTGTTCATTTCTAATTGAACAATCAATAGTTGGGGGAGTTTCAATAACTTTTTATTTATACACTGGCTTTTTTCCGTGGCTTCGCTCGCATCAAAACATACACTATCCTACGGGAATCATGTGTGTATAAAGAGTAGTCTATGTGTTATGTTAGGGTATAAACGTTTCCGCCGATTTAGCTTGAAGAAACAAACATACACATTCCACGCAAACACCAAACTTTCACTATAATAATTTTAGTGGGAGCTTTAATTAAATGCGACAGTAGAGTAGGTATACACCTAACACTCGATGGGTCTTATTTATCGAGATAGAATACCTATCCAAGTTTCACCTTCTGCTGGTCACCTTTCGTTCCATCTTCAGACTAAAATGATAAATAGGTAAAAAAGTTCGTAAATTTTGAAGACATTGTAAAATTTGTGAACAATGTGACAAATGACACGTATTGTAAAAATAACCAAATTTCAACATTAGCGATACGATCATGCCTAACAAAATAAGCACAATCACTCAATAAAAAGAAATTGAAACAATTTCTTCTTAGCATATCCCGGCATTTTACTGCCAGGCATAATGAACGTTAAAAAAAAATAAAGGCGCGGGAAACATTTTGACGTTTCGTGAAATAGTTTATGGTGTCGGTCCGCAATTGTTCAAATAAAGAATAGTTTTTTTTTAATTTCCCGCTGGGCTTTGGTGTTGATTTGCCGTTCGGTAGCAAATGATTAGTTTCGGTTGCTGTTCAAAGTGTAAATAATCTTGTCTGGGATTGAATAGCTTGTTTAGGGTGTAGGTGACTATGACTAAACTGTTTGGTTCTGCTTGGTGTGTATTTAAAATTCTACGAAAATTTTAAAGGGTCATGCGTATTGTGACGCGCAATTTCATAGTTTAAAAAAATTGTACTTAGTGAAGTTTATGGTTTTATGTAATTTTCTCTATTTAGAAAACAGCTCCAACTTTGACAGAACTATTACCTATCTACTAATCAAGCAATCAAAATTTAACATTATCTGGTGCACTACAAAGTTTTCGAAGTTGAACCTCTACAGCAATAAGGAAGGCACGGAACATTAAATTTGGAAAATCCACGGAACCTCAATTGATTAACAACATTAACATCTTAGATATGTGCATTTATTATATTATACATACAATTAAACATAAATTGTTCTTTGTAAACAATTATTGCTTTGGTCTCTACATTGAAGTAGGTTAAAATCGATTTCCAAGGTTTGATTACATTGTCTGATACAAAGTAAGTAACTAACTAGAAACAAACTTAGCTACAAGTGACCCTAATAAAAGCGTATCTATTGAAAACTGTATACCTACTTATTGTATAACTAAACCACAAATACAGGTTTCGCAGGGCTTTAGATTATACTACGTAATCTTTGTTGTAAAATAAATAAATAAATAAAGTAAAATAATAACAATACTGAAAGAAAAAAATACGCTCTTTCTTAATCGGACGTTTACAGTGACTAAGTTTAGATTTCTTTATTTCATAATATAAATTACGCGAAGTCAATTGACATCTCTTTAGTACTTACATTCTTTGATTTACATGCACTTATGCTATGATCGTCACATTCGAGTAATCGAATCAAATTGAAGAAATTGTAAATCTTCATCAAAACCCCTTGGTACTAAAACATTAAGTTAGAAAACGCAAGACCTTTACTAAAGGTCTCAACGCCGCGACGTCACTGCGCAAAACGTCGGAACCCAAGTAACCCGTTCGTCACCGTCCCTACCCAAATAAAACATATATTAGGGCCGTTGTCCCGCGGGAGCACTGCTACATTTTCCCGGGAAAAAATAGTGTAGATAGTGGGATGATTGCCCCGGAATATCCGTGATGCCCGCCCCGGGTATTTACGAGCGGTCCGGATTAAAAAATAACCCCGTTTTTATGCCGGTACGATTTTTTATTTAGGTGCTGAAATATATTGACGGGTGAGGTGTGACTAATCTAAACGATAAAAGAAGGATTGTATTATAATACGAGTTGCTACTGACATAATCATGATCATGACATAAATAGTCGACTAACTAACTTATGTTTTATCTTGTTTTTATGTCACGGGTAAATTACCTTTAAAGTCCCACTAGCTGTTTACAATGAATCGAAAAAGTTAAAAATGGTATGGTTCGGGCAGGGTTCGAACCAGCGTCTCCAACGGCTTTCCGGGAAGATGGGCGTCCTACCTATTGGACCACTGAACCTGATGCGAGAGCCATCGAATTTTTCAACCAATTGGTTCTTGTATGCCTTAGGGTGGCATCGTAGCGCCATCTACCGTAAAGAATCTCAAATTATGTTCAGAATCGATAGTAACGATGTGCACCCAAACGAATTATTTTTTATTAAAGCAGTAAGCAAGTAGGGTAGACTGGGTACGGTTGTAACAGGGTACGGTTGTAACACCTCGAATATTTCCGAAACTATCTACAGGAGAGTGAGGGGTACAAGGGGAAATGGACGCGGTGGACAGGCAGGAACACGATTACCAGTATCTCTGCGCCGTCGGCGTGATTAATACGCGTTCAGGAGGTTATATTGTGTTTTGTGCATCAAAAGTAAGTATTTTTGGTCGATTTCTTTTCAAATTATCTTTATTAATAATGCATGTTACGTTTCGTTGATTTTTCTTGGTATTTGCTAGACGTTTACGGTGTGTAATCAAGTGTTAGTTTGAGTGTAGGCTATGCTGTTTCGAATGTGGATTTATTTTACTGGCACAGGAGGGGGTTGGGTACGGTTGTAACAATTTTGGTGGGTAAGGTTGTAGTATTTTTTTAAATATTTTTTTTGTGTTTCGGGTATAACAATAGTTTATTTTCATTATAGATGCCAAGAAAACGTATCAGGAAGACATCTAGACGCGAAAATGATCACGAGTGCTTTAAACATGCTTACGATGAAGTGCAAAAAGGGAAGTCTTTGCGGCAAACAGCAGAAATATAAGAAAAGGGACAGCTAAAGGAGCCAGGAAGGGAGAAGGGAAGGGAAAAAAGAGAAAGGCTAATACAAATTATATTATAATGCTGAATCTTCAGAGGATGAAGAATTAACTGCAATGACAAAGATTCTGATTAAGTTTATGACAACTTTGTTGATTTGTTGTTAAATATCTTTTAATTGGTGTTGATGATAATATAAGTATGGTATTAACTTTGTTGAATTTGATTGTTTTTTGTAATAAAGCTCATTAAAATCACTTGTTTTTGTTTATTTTGGGTATGTTACAACCGTCCCCCATCACTGTTACAACCGTCCACGGCATGGGGACGATTGTAACAGTGGCACACAAACTGAACAATGCCTTGCTGACAAAAAACTACGGCATATTATGATATTTATTTTAAATGTATTTTTAACTCAAAAGAGTATTCTTCAATTTGTAACGTTGTATTTAGTTCTTAGAGCTGTTTTAGCGATGATATGAGCGATAAAAGAAAAATTGTTACAACCGTACCCAGTCTACCCTACGTCTGCTAGCGTAAACTAAACGTTCAAAATAAACCTAACGTAAGATTTTCTCGCATCACCACTTTCCGACATAAACTATCCAAATCAAACTTGGGTAAGTTTTCTGCCATGCATAGGTTCCAGACGCTGTACAACCAATACCAGAAATCGCATGGTTTGGACATTTACTCTAATGAGTTGGCCAGTTGGAGGCGTAGGTTGCTGTCATCTAGCAAAGTAGTCATAAATAAATAAATAGTTTAGTTAGTTCTTTTATTTCTTATGCTGAAATAATCCATAGTTTAACTTTTATGTTTTTATTATTATTATTCTATGTTTTAAATTTTGTAATATAAATCTTATTTTTAAAATTGACACCACTGTATATACTCATACGTAGTTCAGTAAACTAGCCGTCTACTTGAGAATGCTGTTGCACGCCTGTAATTGAGGCACAAGCTAGACGTGCTACCTGTGTTTTATAATTTTATTTTGTGATTGTATAAGCCTGTGTTTTGTTGGTGTGTCTAATAAATAAATAAAATAAAATAAAAATAAAATAGACTCATTATTAATAAAACTGCAAGCTTGTTCGGACCAGACTAACGTTTATTCGTTCAAAACTGACACTATACAACAAGTACATCACAAAGTTTGAATTAAAGTGGATGAGAACAGTGCAGGACTTTTGGCTGAACTGGTAATATTTTCTATTAACTCGAAAAGAGCTGGCTGGCCACCTCTACCAGTGGACTAGGCTGTGAGCACAAGCTGATTTAGAGATAAATTAGGCTTGAGTTAGGCATGTAAAGCGGTAAAATACCGCCAGGTGTCCTAATCTGATATTAGAGCTAATAAGCATTTGTGCATCCTGGTAACCCTTTCCATACAACGAAAATAAACCCTCAACAATTCTTACCTAATTATTCCCCCAGCAATAAACACCCCAAAACCATAACGAAACATCATCCACGCTTATTCCCTAATATAATAACAAGATTCTCATTTACTATTTAAATTTTCGTCACTCACTGCCCTCCCCAAACGGTCATGAAAATAAAATCATGGCGCCCACCCGGCTAGATTGAATTCAAAATTGGAATCAAAGACAATCCTTTTCTTTTTTTATGGCGACAAATGGCGATCGCGCTTGGGTTGCGAGAGGTAAATTTTATATGGAACGCGAGACGTGGCGGAATCGGTAATGAAAATAAACGCTGGTTTTTTCAGGTTGCGTTGCGTAAATAAATAAATTTATTGCCGCAGAATTATCAGGCGTGGTTTAGAAGTTGGCCTGAGGTAACTAAGGTATATTACTAAGTATCAATGGAATATAAAGCATATGGGAAATCAACACGCGTCTGTCAATACTAATAGTGACTAAATGAAATTATGGCCATAGTCTGAAGTGGTCAATAAGTCCAAAAATGCAACGAGGTGTTTTGTACCTAAATCGTAATAATTTTAACTTAGACTAATTAGTTTACAACTGGCTTCAACTTCATAATAACGTTAGGTTGGTAATATTGTGTGCCTTTCTTCCGTTTACTATAATATTGAATAGAAATAACAATACATGTGTGGCGTTCGTTACCATATTGATAATATCGTCTTAAGACATAAGTAATTAATGAACAGAGCCGGTCTGATATTTAAAATAATAGTAAGATTAGCACGTAGGTAGGATAAAAAAACCTAACCTTCGTTGAAGTAAAGTTAGAAAAACATTCACCATAGCTATCTCGATACAAATAGAAAGAGCTTAGAAATTTATTGCACCTATTAACCGCAAGCAGCCTAAATTATGAAATACGACGCCATATTTGACAGTCAAAGCTCACCGACAAACCTTTTAAGACAATACTCCAACCTTCATTGTGACCAAATAACACGAAAGACAATTGAAAACTAAATTTTATTGCCCACAGAATTGCGGTAGTCGGTAATGAAGATACGGTCGCAATATACCAATAAATACTACTGTAAAATAATAAAATTGGAAAGGATGGCCTTGGGGGAAAATGGCGGTGGCCATAGACAACCGTCACGCGTTTTAAAACTGTACAAAGGCGGTGACAAAATATTTTCCCGTTCTTTGAATTGGGTGACCGTCGTAGTGCTTACAAATCGGTATCGTAAAAGGTTTTTTTTTCTAATCAGTCAGTTAAGAGAGTTGTAACTTTTTTAAGTTTGTGGTCAAGCTTCGGTTTTTGCGTTAAATACGTAATATATTTTTATGCTACGTAATAACTAAATTATGGCTCTATTTGCCATTTCGTAAAATTGCCCTAAAGTTTAGGAAGCAACATGTACCAGCACTAATTAAGTGTTTGTTCTAACTTGCATTAATTAAAATTAACTAGGTCGATGCAGAGTCAGCCACCGGCTAAGCTTGCACCATAGATTGGAGCGGAGTTTTTTTTTTTCGAAATTTTCTCTTCGTCACGACCTAGCGAAATTTAATTTGTGCATTTTAAAACAAAAATTTCTAAAATCGGTTGAGAACTCGCTGAGATCTGCGCATTGTTACAAAGTCCATTCGAGTCGATCCATGGGAGCTTCGCTCGCTCCGCTCCAATTATATCGTACGTACTTGTAATTAAACATTTAATTGGCATCAAAAATAACTAGGTCGATGCAGAGTCAGCCACCGGCTAAGCTTGCACCATAGATTGGAGCGGAGTTTTTTTTTCTCTTCGTCACGACCTAGCGAAATTTAATTTGTGCATTTTAAAACAAAAATTTCTAAAATCGGTTGAGAACTCGCTGAGATCTGCGCATTGTTACAAAGTCCATTCGAGTCGATCCATGGGAGCTTCGCTCGCTTCGGTCGCTCCGCTCCAATTAACTTGGCAGCTAAAATAATTACATGGCATCAATGCCCAAGAAAAACTGTTAACTTATAAATTTTGCAGCCAAGTTATTATGTTGATAGGTTAGGTTAGGTGACTTTTATTAATTGTTAAGTGTCCGGTTCGTACATGCCGCTTTATTATAAGTACTTCCCTTTTAAAATCTATTTGATACAGAAGAATAAAAAGATTTAATACAGAAACATATAAAAGGGCCAGAACTCTACCTGGATTTTTAAAGACTAATGAAATTTTACATTTGCAGTTACTCCGAAAGTATTAAAGTATATATAAAGGATAAATACCCATATATAACATGTTTTACTTGCAATAACATAAAAAATAAGTGCTTTAAAGTCTGTCGGGTTATTCGAGCCCACGGTGTACAGCTATGTACCTATAAATACGTTACGTAAACTGATTACTACACCTAAACGAATATTCAACCCACCTAATTGTAATCGTCAGTAAACCTTGCAAATAAACGCGACACAGACACCTCTAAACCACTCCGCGCCGGCCGAATCCACCCTAATCCGGTTAAGACCAGTTAAAACCGGCTAAATCCGGATTAATAGTCTGTCAGATTGGGCGCGGGGCGCCACCTGAGCCCGCTGGCAGTTTTTTGGGGATATATTAACAGGGGGCATGACAGGGTTTTAATGATTGGATTGATAGTGTTTATTGTTTGTTTCCATTGATATCTTTACTGTTGTGAATATGAAGTTGTAGAAATAGTTATTTGTTATGCAAGGCTGCAAAGTTGTTATTTGGCGCGAGTGTTGAAATTGAAAGCTGAGCGAGCGAAGGTAGCTAAGATTGAACCATGAGCGAAGCGAATGGTTCAAAGAAAGATTCCTGAGCGTAGCGAAGCTTTCAAGACACGAGAAGCTAAATAATTTTGCACCCATGCGGAACACACAACTTTTCACCTCACTACAGCGAGGAAAATGGAAGTTCAAGAAAAACAATTAAAACATAAAAATAATCATATTTAATTTTGCCTTCTATTTAACATCAAATTTAAAACATTAACACACTCAAATCCAAACCAAATAAATACGAGAGAAGCACACATAATAAAAATATGGCCGTAATTTGTATTATCGTCGTGTATATTTTATCGTTGAGTTTTTCTTAAGCACTGTTATATTATATTTGTATTTGAAACTACTTGACACATTCGTTGTGAATGTGGGAGAAGCATTCTGGGAAGGATTAGTTGGCCACTTGGAAGTATTTTCCATAACACTTGCTTTGGAAGTTATTGGACGATGGGATCCGCACAAGATTATACTCGTGTTTCATCCTCTAGATTAGTAACTTACATTTTTATTTAACACATGTAGTAACGCATAGTGTTACCACTTCGAACACGTAGTTGAGGAAATTTGTGTGCTTGCGCTGGCAACACAAACTTCATTTTTTTTAAATTTTTTATTCTTAACTACCCTTCTTGTATTCCACTCGGGCGCCATTGTTCATTCGCATTTTTCGTGCCAACCACTTCGGACCTTCTTGGACTAATCAGCTCGCGAGTGATTGCACCTACAATATGCCGAAGCGAAAAAGCGAGGACGAAATTGCTTTTTTAGCGAAACGCCTAAAAAAGCTGAAAGATCAATGAAAACGGTCGGATTCGCGCCGTAGGAATTCCAGTGAATCATCTTCGTCGTCTTCGTCATCATCCTGTTCATCGTGCTCGTCAGCTTCAAGCAACGCAGTGCCAGTACCGGAATACCCAAATGGTCAGTCGATGCTTAATTAAAATTCGTGCAACGATGTAACTCTGACGTATAAATAATGCAATCAGATTAGTCTGCGGGACTATTTCGCTGCATTAAATTTATACGAACATGGATCAGATCAGTCTGCGGGACTGTTTCGCCCCATGTGACCAAATACATTACGTATCAGAACTGTCTGTGGGACTGTTTCGCCACGTATATGTATATGCAAATCAGAGCACCCTACACGAAAATTAACCAGATCAGTCTGCAGGACTGTCCCGACCGATGTCGTCAAGTACGTTACGTAAAACGTAACCATATTGTTATTTACAGACCGAGATTCACCCTTGCGTGAGACAGAAGCCGCCGAGCCACCGTCAAACCACGTGCCTGCGCCCCGTGATGAACCTTCACAGCAGTCACCGGTCGTCGACGCGCATCGCAGCGCCGCCACTGCAGCATCTTTACCCCCGATGCCCGCGGCGCAGCCGCCCGCGCCTGCCGTCCCGGGCACGAGCGTACAACACACAGAAATCACGCCACAGGTACAACAAGCAGAGGAAATCGGCATAGAAGACTTGACCGAAATCCTGGGTACGGATCCGTCGTTGTCCGTTGAATTTGGCGATGAGATAAACAAAGACGTCGCGCACAGGTTTCAATATATCGCAACCTCAGGACTGGATAAAGAAGGAAAAAATGATCTCCTGCAAAAATATCTAGTCCCGTCAAACTGTAAACTTATAGCCGCTCCACAATTAAATGCGGAAATTAAAGCCGCCTTAACGGAATTAGTTGTGAAACGAGACAGAGCTATCGAGTCGCGCCAAAAACAAATGGCAACTGCCATTACTAACATAGGACAAATTTTAACATCGCAACTAGTAAAAAAACAGAGAGATAACCAACTCTTAAAACAGCTAATGGATACTGGTCGCATCTTATGTGATTTGCAGCACAATGAGTCAGTAGCCAGAAGAAACTTTGCTCTTTACTCTATAAAGAAAGAAATCAAGGAACAGCTACTGACCACAAAAATAGATAAATATCTATTCGGAACCGATTTACCCGAAACTCTGAAAACTGCAAAAGCAGTGTCTAAGTCTGTAATCGACCTAAAAATTGAGCCACCAAAGAAAACTAAACCAGCAGAATTTAAACTGGAAGGCGGGACCCGCAGCTCGCCGACAGCCGACGGGTCCGCCGCCCAAGCAGCCGGCTGCAGCTCCGAGTCGTCATCATCGCGTGAACTCCTCGCACAAGTCGTCGCATCGGCACAGGCAGACGCGGCGCCGCTAACCTCTTCGGTACGTTACGCTGGTCGACTTACGTATTTTACCAAACAATGGTCACTTATTACTAACGACCATGCAGTAAATTCATGGGTGGAAGGTTATAAAATCAAATTTGATAAGCCCGTAATCCAAACTCATATACCATCGACATCAAGTCACTCCAGCGTCGAAAGTAGGCACTTTAAGGAGGCCATTGAAAACCTTTTATCAATCGGAGCCATTTCCGAATGTCAGTCATGCATAGGTGAATTTATCTCAAGCGTATTCTTAGTACCAAAACATGAGATTTATTTTAAACTTAAAAGAATTAAACAAATTTATGTCTACCCAGCATTTCAAATTAGAAGATTTGCGCACTGCATTAAAACTTATGTCTAAGGATTGTTTCATGGCTAGCTTAGATCTAAAAGATGCTTATTTTTTAATAAGCATCCACCCAGAATCACGAAAATACTTAAGATTCATTTTAGACGACAAATTATATCAATTTAATGTACTTCCATTTGGGATTTGCACCGCACCATATATTTTCACCAAGCTAATGAAACCTGTCCTAAAGTTATTACGATCGTGTGGTTTCCTGTCATCAATATATCTAGATGATTTGTTCTTAATTGGTGACACGTACACAGAATGTTTGACCAATTTAAAAACCTCCGAGAAGCTGTTAACAGCTCTTGGCTTTATTATTAACAAAGAAAAAAGTAGCTATATTCCGAAAACAACCTGTAAATATTTAGGATACATATTAGATTCACGTAAATGGCAAGTGAGTTTACCGGTAGAAAAGAGAATAAGAATCAAAAATGAATTGGAAAAAATTAAACTATTGAATACCTGTAAGATAAGAAGATTAGGTCTCTTAATATCCGCTTGTCCCGCAATCGAGTATGGATGGCTGTTCACCAAAAACTTGGAACGCGCCAAATTCCTTAGCTTACAGGGTCATAATAATTATAATCAGTATATGGACATACCTGATTCCCTCATACCTGATCTAGATTGGTGGACAAATGCTATCGTAGATTCCGTCCACAAAATTAAGGATGATCATTTTGTGACCGAAATTTTTTCTGACGCCTCAACAACTGGGTGGGGCGCGGCATGTGAGGGTCAAACCGCTAGTGGGCGGTGGTCTCAATCAGAGACCACTCTCCATATAAATCATTTAGAACTGCTAGCGGCTTTTTTCGCGCTTAAGATTTTTGCTAAACAATATTATAATTGCCAAATACTCATGCGTGTTGACAACACGACTGCAGATGCATATATTAACCGTATGGGAGGTATTCAATACCCACACCTCACACAGGTTACTAGAGACTTATGGCAATGGTGTATAGATCGAAAAATCTTTGTCGTGGCATCGTACATAAAATCATCGGACAACATACTTGCCGATAGGGAATCCAGACGCTCACATCCCGACGCCGAGTGGGAGCTCTCTATGCCAGGGTACCAAAAATTGACAAACAAATATGGAGTACCACAAATAGATCTTTTCGCTACCAGAATTAACAATAAATGTGATGTTTACGTATCGTGGCATAGAGATCCCGACGCTTTTGCATTTGATGCGTTTACCATTACATGGACAAGTTTTTTCTTCTACGCATTCCCACCTGTGTCCATGATACTTAAAGCTCTAAGAAAAATAATATCAGATAATGCAGAAGGAATTATGGTAGTACCAAAATGGCCCTCGCAGCCATGGTACCCATTATTTATGCGCCTCCTGGTTTCTGACATAATACAACTCCATAGTAACGATTTTATTATATCTAATTACAGCAACCGGAACATTCAATCGAGTATCCTGGTTGCCGGAGTGTTGTCCGGACGGCACTATTGCGGAAACACGTCCCGTCAGCCGCCATAGACATTATGCTGGGCTCGTTGGCGGAGAACACAATGAAACAGTATGATGTTTGTTTCAAGCGATGGTATCGGTTTTGTATACATAATAAAGTAGACATGTATGACCCATGGATTCCTATTATAATAGAGTTCCTGACTCAAACATTTAACTCTGGTGGCCAGTATGGCACCATAAATAGCTATAGATCTGCTTTAGCGTGTATATTAGGATCTATATCAGATGACCCTCGTATAAGTCGATTTTGTAAAGGAGTCTACAGGTTAAGACCTCCAGCCCCACGATATAATATAACATGGGACGTAACAAAAGTTTTAAATCATATGTCTTCATTATTTCCAAACGGAAGCCTAACGTTAGAACAATTATCAAAAAAGTGCGTTACTTTGCTCGCTCTAGTGACAGCACATAGAATACAGACTTTTCTAAAGTTAATATAGATAACATTTCGATTTTGAGTGATCAAATTATAATAAAAATCAGTAAATTGATTAAAACTTCCAGAATTGGTACCTTACAACCAACTCTATACTTACCGTTCTTCACAGAACGCCCTGAAATATGCCCTGCAAAAACGTTACTGTCGTACATCGACAAGACAAAAGAATTGCGGAATTCAAATGATTTATTTATAGGTATTAAAAAACCACATAATTGTGTTACGTCACAAACACTTAGTCGTTGGATCAAGTGTGTACTGTGTACTGAAAGACAGTGGAATCGACATCTCCATCTTCTCCTCGCACAGTACGCGTCATGCCTCTACATCCATGGCATACAAGTTAGGGGTCAACCTTGATACCATACGGAAGACTGCGGGATGGAGCGGAGATTCGACTGTCTTCGCTAAATTCTACAATAGAAACATTATAAACAATGATAATCTAGACCTTGCTAAATCGATATGCTCTAAGGATTGATTTCTTTAATTAAGTATCAAGGCATTAATTCGTTTATTATGTAATCGGCTAAACTGGATATGTTACATTCAGGATGTTATTCTGTAAATTTCATAATCTATGGCAAAGAATAAATATAGTTTCAAATATTAAACAAAACTTATTATTTGTTGGTATGATATTTCCACTGTTTGCTCTCAACATCTACATGTGTTAAATAAAAATGTAAGTTACTAATCTAGAGGATGAAACACGAGTATAATTGATGATTAAACGAACTTACCTGTAAGTGAAGTTCTATCACAATTATACGAAGTGTTTCATCCGAAGAGATTAGTAACGCAACCCCACCCACCCATCACTATCATCCCTAACATTACCGTGGAAATATCATAATTATTTAAACTTAATGAACAATGGCGCCCGAGTGGAATACAAGAAGGGTAGTTGAGAATAAAAAATTTAAAAAAAATGAAGTTTGTGTTGCCAGCGCAAGCACACAAATTTCCTCAACTACGTGTTCGAAGTGGTAACACTATGCGTTACTACATGTGTTAAATAAAAATGTAAGTTACTAATCTCTTCGGATGAAACACTTCGTATAATTGTGATAGAACTTCACTTACAGGTAAGTTCGTTTAATCATCAATTATTTCGGCTTTATCTTCTTTAAAAACGCCAATGGTTTCGGTAAATTACTTATCGTCTCCAAATATTTATAACAAATCCTTTTTCGTTTTAATGCAGGCTTTTAGCATTGAATAAATACTCCAAATTGGGCTTAACTTTCTTGTTTTCCATATTTCTATAAAGTAAGACAACAGTATGTATTCTCCACAGAACCAATTTACGTTGTTTACGTGAATTGTGAAAACTTCCAACTTTTTAATTATTATTTTTTTTCTCGGGTGCGTTCAGAAATTACACTCTTATGTTCCAACTTTTATAACAAATAAATATTAAAATTTGTGATGTATTTAATATATTTACTAGTCAAAATATGTTAATGAAACTGAAATACTTACTATTAATATATATATAAACATATTCAACATAAAATAAAGTGTAGAAAAAATTAAAACTTAAAAATCTGTAACCACAAACCAGGTTTCTGGACGTGATATTGTAAATGTATTTTTTTAAAAGAAGTGTTCAAACGTACATATGATTTTAGCCGGCCAGACCAGATCGCCCTTTATTAGCGTGCGTTGATTGGTTATTCGAAGATTTATCGACTGATGAAATCAGTCACGCGTTGAAGGAGTCTTAAATATAAAAAAGTTACATGCACCACAGAGAATCAAAATCGTCGTGTTCGAAATTCAAATGACTTTTGCACGCTAGCGGATAAAATAGACTTTTGCACGCAGATTTCGCCCTATAAACGGAGGTTTTCCGAGCGAGTGAGGTGAAAAATAAATTATTGATACACTTGATAATAAATACGAGTACCTTCTCATACCTAGGTTATATACCTTTAAATCATAAGTTAAATACCTTTCAAAAATAAAATAAGCACAGAGGTCGAAACGGGTCGGGTGGGAAAATTTAAAGCGTGCATATAGTGCGTTTCTGGTCAAAAGGTTTAAGACGTTGGACGTGGACCACGTATAAGCGCAATTTATTTTTTCTTTGCGTGTTGAGCTTTATTTATTTATTTATTTAAACTTTATTGCACAAAAAAAAACTTATCGTACAAAAGGCGTACTTAATGCCATGAGGCATTCTCTACCAGTAAACCTTAGGGCGAAGCAGAGAAATTGTAGGCGGTGCATCAAACAACATACTTACATATAATTAAAATACTCATACTAGGTACATACATATAGATAATATACATATATATAAATAGATATATACATACATATATACGACGATGAAACAAACCAAGCAGATATACTATGAGACTTCAGTTCTGCCAGCAAAGAAACTTCGCACGGCCCTTTTAAATGCCAACTTACTCGGAGCCTGTTTGATTGTGAGAGGAAGAGCTTTGTATCTATATAGCAATAAAAAGAGGGTGGTAATTTACCCACATTCAAAAAACCATTTATAAAGTATGTATATCCTTGTCTATTGGCTGTAACACATGCCCAGTAGAGCAAACTGTGGGACTAAATGGATTTATGTGAGGTTATCCGATAATTATTTATTTATTGACGAGCATAGAAATTACTGGATTCTTGATTGTATTGCTTGATAAAGTGCATTGTTGGGTTCATTCAATAATTGGTCACAGTTCTGTTATCGCGCAAAAGTTATTACACATTAATTTAGCTGCGAATTTGTACTGAGGGTGAAAACCATAACGCGCTACTTTGTTACAGTTTCTCCTTTTTGATATTTCGACTATTTGTGCCGAAAATGATTTCTGTCAGTAAAATAATAAGAATAGTCTTTATTAGTTTGAGTACCGTAGTTGAAACCCAATGGGCTTCTTTGATAATGAGCAAAAAATGCTTTCAAGCCCATTTTTTAAAATGAACTTAAGGTAATAAATTAAGTTATAAGTTATATAGGTTTCTATTCATAGCAGCAAAATTTTCTAGCACAAAAAAGGGATCCTTATTAAAAATCGGCATGTACTAACTGGACACTTAACAATTAAAAAAGTAACCTAACCTAACTTACAATAACGTGGCGGCTAAATTTATAAGTTATCATCTTTTTCTTGGGCATCGATCGATGCTATGTAATTATTTTAGCTGTCAAGTTAATTATTTTAGATGCCCAGTTATTATTTTAGGTGACCGGAAAATTATAAATAACCTTAATAAATTGATATTTGCAACATTCCTTATTCGTGGAAGGTCCTTATTAGTAGACAGTAACTATTTCAATAGGTATTACATCGCATCTGCTCTCTGTACAAAAATAAAGGCGATCGGTCGGATTGCAACTCATATAGAGGTATCTCTCTCCTGACTTCCCCGGGAAAGGTCTTTGCCCGGGTATTGCTCAACCGTCTTCTGCCGCTGTCTGAGAACATTTTGCCGGAAACACAATTTGGCTTCCGACCTGACCGAGGCACCTGCGAGGCTATCTTCTCACTTCGCCAACTTCAAGAGAAGAGCAGAGAACAAGGTCAACCGCTTTTTCTTTGTTTTGTTGACCTTGAGAAAGCGTTCGACAGCGTGCCTCGCGAGGCCTTGTGGCATGTGCTAGCGAAGCTGGGGTGCACGGCTAAATTTGTAAGGTTGACGCGACTCCTGCATGACAACATGCAATGCTGTGTCAACGTAAAGGGCGAACAATCAGAGTATTTCGGTGTCACATGTGGCGTCAAACAGGGATGCGTTCTGGCACCAACTCTATTCGCCCTTTATTTTGCAGTTGTAGTAAAAGACTCCTTGCAGGTTTTGACTGATGGAATCCGCATTCGCTTCCGCACTGACGGCAGTGTTTTCAATTTGGCTAGGCTGAAGGCTTGCACGAAGGTGTCTCTAGCTACGATTACGGAGATTATGTATGCAGATGACCTGTGTTTTGTGGCGGACTCCCCAGAAAGTCTACAAGAGCTTATGTCGAGTCTAAATCAGCCGTGTCAGCGGTTTGGCCTTAAAATCAATGTCAAGAAAACTGAAGTGATGGGGGTGGAGACATTGACGCCACCTGACATACGGCTTGATGGTGACTCGCTTAAGCAGGTAGACAGGTTCAGATATCTGGGGAGCACTGTAACTGCTAAGTGCCATCTTGACGACGAAATAAACAGCAGGATCGGAGCGGCTGCTGCTGCCTTCGGGAAACTTCGCGTCAAGGTGTTCCGCTCACATGACATAAAGCTCCCGACTAAGGTCTCTGTATACATGGCAATCATTCTGCCCAATCTCCTGTATGCCTCGGAAACATGGTGCCTCTATCGCAGACATATTCGCACATTAGATAGGTTTCATCTTAAATGCCTCCGTGACATTATGAACATTTCCTGGTCGGACCGTGTTCGGAACACGGAAGTTCTGCGACGTGCTAATGTCAACGGAGTTGAAGCTTATTTAATGAGGCGGCAGCTGCGATGGTCTGGCCATGTCTCCCGAATGTCAGAAGAGAGAGTGGCTAAGCGCATCTTTTACTCAGAGTTGCAGGAAGGCAAGCGGAAACAAGGCGGCCAACTCCTGCGGTACAAAGATGTGCTGAAGCGCCACATGCGAAGATGTGACATCGAACCTTCGCGCTGGGAGACTTTGGCCCAAGATCGACCTAACTGGAGGCATACAGTGCAGGTAAAAGTGCAAGCCTTCGAAGGAAAGAGGCGAAAAGAACTCGACGTTAAGCGCGACGAGTTGAAGACCCGACCACCTGTGGTCATCAATTATAATTTCGTCGGAGGGGTGCTGACTTGCAGCATTTGTGGCCGTACATTTGCAGCAAAAATTGGCTATGTCAGTCACATGAGAGCACACGAACGACGCTCTGACTAGCTAGTATGTCCAGTCGCCGTGGCCGAAATCGGCTAGGATTGGATGATGATGAGGTATTACAACATTCTTTAATTAGTAATACCTAATTAAAATTTACCTTGTTTATTTCTTAGAGAATCTAATGAAATGTTTATATCTATCGCCATTTTATTATTCGGAGAATTGATTAATTAGATAAACATGCTAATAACCTACCTAATTATAAATTAAATATGCACAACTACTGATAGCGTATGTGGAATTATATGAACAATTAAAATTTATAAGGGTTCTTGAGTACGGAAGCCTAAAAACTGACGTTTACTGATGGTTTATTGCAATGCCCTTACAGAGAGTTTATGTTAGGTATAGATATACTCTTTAGAATAAAGACATCACAAAATAAGCGGTTAAAATAAACGCGAACACTATAAAACGCTACGTACAGATACCGTTGTCAAAGGTTAGGTGGTTAAGGCAGATACGGTAAGGGTTAAAGGTACTGAAACGTCAGGGAGGCTCAAATAATTGATATACGCGATATAATCCGTTTAAATTGTTTTATTTAAATGTGTGACAGTCGCAGAAACCGAAGAAAATATTAAAAAAAAATTTGTGAAAATTATCGAACAATACGTCTTTTTTGGGTTCCGTACCCCAAAAGGAAAAAACGCGTCGTCTGTATTGTAACAGTGTATTGAATGGTATTTATTGTAAGGTACATTACAGGCGAATGATCGCGGTGCACCGAAGACACACACATAATACGAGACTAAATTTTCCACCGTTCAAATGCCGTCAAAAAAGTTCCCCTCATGATACTCCTACTCTATGGCACTTAAAAAAAGTTAACCACTCTTAATATGTCACAGTTAAATGTATCAGCCAATAAAACCACAATTAGCGTTCGAAATTCAAAATACATCTCGACAAACTTATATTTACACAAGGCTAAAAATTGAACCAAGTTTATTTCATACTGTATTTACTGTTTCCTTAGACAGTATCGCCGTTATTGGCCGCAAAAAAACTTTGTGGTGATTCCAAATAGGGGAGCATAATGCAATATGCTTGTCGTTGAAAAAGTAAAGTAGTCTATGGTTGTTTTTTTAATGGTTAATTTTAATTTAAGCACGCACTTATGTTAGGAAATACTTTTGATCCGGTATTAATAACTTGTTAAGGATGTTTCCTAAATGGTGTTTGATCTGATCTTTAGCTTGAGCCTTTGAATAATATTAGTTTTGTTTTCCATACCGAAGTTTTTAATCGTGATTTCATTTCGTACTCATCTGTTGTTCAACTGACATACAACGAAGGTCTAGTAACGGGACCCTTTTACTAAGTAGGTCCGCCGGTCACAGGCCTGTATCTTTCTAACCGTAATAGGTAGACTTAACATTTACGCATGTGGTGTATAGTTTCGCTACAACAACAAAAACATGAAAATGTTTTTTTTTTCACCGTAGTCGGATAAAAAGTATCCTATAACCGTCTTGAATGTCCAAGTAACCCTGTGCCAAAATTGTTGAAATTCCGTCCAATCGTTTCGGCGTAATGGACGGACAAAGACATTTTTACCAACAGATAAATAAATAAATAATAAATATCAGACAACCTCACACAAATCAACCTAGTCCCAAATTAAGCTCAAGAAGGCTTGTGTTATGGGCACTAGGCGACGATATTACATACTTATATAGATAAATAAATACTTAAATACATAGAACATCCATGACCCAGGCACAAATATTCGTGTTCATCACACAAATATTTGCCCTTCCCGGGATTTGAACCCGGGACCGTCGGCTCAGTAGGCAGTTGCTTAACCACTGCGCCAACCGCGTCGTCATAGATGGCGCTGTGCAAATCCTGCATCACGCTGTTAATATTTTTCATCTGAAGTAATGACACCTCTCCGAAGAGAATTGATTCAATACAATTATATAATTTTATAATGGTCTTACTAGAGTACTACCTAACTTGTGCTTAGTAGTAACCAAAGTGATGCTAGTTTTACACAACTTATTTTGGTTACTTAGTAGCCCTCAGTTTATCAGTCCTCTGATTTACAAATCTTATGACATATATTCCAGCTAGTGAGACTTCCTACTTCACTGATTAGTGGCTGCTATACAGTGACAAAATAATTATAAGGAAAAAAATGTTTACCGCCAGTCGAAAAATAATAATAATAAGGCATTATGATTGTCATGTTCTTTGATGAAGTTTTATTTTGTCGTAATAATTGATTTAAACACTCAGGATTTTATGAGATTCGTACAGGTAACAAGGGAATCGGGGTGTATTATGATACACCACTAGGAACACTGAAATAGATTGACAGAACCAACCAACCAATCATCAAAAGTCTGACGAGTCATTTCAGAGTGCCATATCTTATTTTTTTATACCATGGTGTATATTTCTAAGTTTGTATGATGCTTATTTTCCACGGTGTCACTAAACTCTCCCGGTTGAACCATTTCCGCTGTGGCGGAGGTAGTAGCAGTCCTTTGAGCACATTATTGTTTAATAATTGAGCATTATTCTACAGAGCGGTACGACCGTCCACGCAAGTTTGTACCCTTATTCCAACTGGGTGTTTTTCTCGTGTTTTTCAACCCACGTCATATTGCGGATTTTTAGTGTTACTAATTTATTGTACTGGCAAACATTTTTGGTAACTGACGTTGAATGTCACTGTTGTTAAACAAAGAGGAAACAGGACTAATATGCTGCAAATTTCAAGTAACTCTTGCATAATAAAGCCAAAACTATCCATAGTGTTGTAATGTAAGTCAAGTTTTTTTTTCAATAGGATTCAATATTTCGCAAGATGAACAAAAGATTGAGCAGCATTCCGGTGAATAATATTTTGAATTAGATTAATGACAAATCCTTGACCAATCGCTGCTGATGTTTATAATGCAAATATATGACGTATGCTCATTATTGCCATATGAAAACGGTTTGTAGCGCCACTATCTCTGGACCGGGCTGACACTTGTTAGGTTTAGGTTATACCGTGATCAAAAACCTAAAGTATGCATGTTCCATTAGTACAGTCAAGGAAATTGAAACACATGAACAATATGGGTCAAAAAGGTACGCGTTTCAGTTTCCTTTACTGCACCCCTATACTAATGGCTGTGTGAATTGTAGACGAATTCGAGAATGGAGGATGTACTTGGCAAGACTCTCAAGTGTCCCTGATTCGGACAGTTTAAAAAAATCTAACCAACCAATATGTGTGGCTAAACCCTAGCATAAAAACGCGGACGAAGGTACCTTTAATATTATAAGCTCTTGTAGTACAGCAGCACGGATAGCTGCCCCTGAAGAAGAGCTCCATACGAGCTCGAAACATGACGGGCGTTCACGCGTTAAATAAGTAAAACATGGTCCTTCCAGCCGGATAGTTCGGTTTCGAACCATCCGGCTCGAAGGACCATGTTTGACCGTGAACATCGGGCCATTACTGACGTTTATAATCATTATAAAGGACTAGCGACCCGCCCCGGCTTCGCACGGATGCAATCCTGATAAATTATGCATGTATAAACCTTCCTCTTGAATCTCTCTATCTATTAAAAAAGCATCAAAATCCGTTGCGTAGTTAAAAGATCTAAGCATACATAGGGACAGACAGACAGACAGACAACAGAAAGCGACTTTGTGTTTTTTTTTTATGTCATAGGTGGCAAACGAGCAAACGTATCGCCTGATGGAAAGCGATTACCGTCGCCCATAAACACCTGCAACACCAGAGGAGTCACAAATGCTTGCCTACCCGGAGGACGAAGATAGAATGCCTCTATGCTAGTAATTTCACCGGCTATCTTACCCCCACACCGGAACACAACAATGCGAACATTGCTGTTTGGCGGTGGGTTAGCAGGCAAGACGGTAGTAATAATCCGGACGGACCCTGCACGAGGCCCTACTACTCCAAGGTGTTATACTATGTAGTGTCCTTTTAGTAGGTATAAATTTTATGTAAAACCTAATAAGCTGTATTCATAAAACATTAAACCACGAAATATGAAAATAAATTCCACGGCGAAACCTGCGTGGCCGAGGGTACCGAGCTATGAACTTCGTCTGAATTTGGGCAAATTTAATCTGCTCGATGAAGTCCGCGGTGCACACGGCGTAGCGTGTTGTAAACGCATCTCGAGATATCTCGTAAAGTCGTACCTAAATCATACGTAACCTCGCGAGATCGGTTATTTACTAAAACTTGCACATAGCCTTAACCTAATCTTTTCATTAGTTGATTCCTTTTTAACCGACTTAAAAAAAGGAGGAGGTTCTCAACTCGACTGTCTTTTTTAGGGTCCCGTGGTCAACTAGGAACCCTTATAGTTTCGCCATGTCCGTCTGTCCGTCCGCGGCTTAGCTCCGTCATCATTAGTACTAGAAAGCTGAAATTTGGCATGAGTATGTGTATGTATCACGCCGACAAAACGGTAGAAAAAAAATAAGTTTTTTTTTCGTTTGGACACTAGTGTGTGTTGTGTCGTTGAATAGGTCTTTTAAAAATAATAGGGGTCTCCATTCATATTTTTTTGATAAAGTCAGTAGTTTTATAAATATTCGCTCCGAAACTAAAAAAAATGTGTGTCCCCCCCCTCTAACTTTTCAACCACGGGTCAAAAAATATGGAAAAATTCTTAAAAATGAGGCCTATAAGTATTTTCAATGAAAACTATATTGAAGAAGATCGGTCGAGCCGTTTATGAGTTATCGCAAAATTTTATAATTTTCTTTAAAAGGACGTAGGTTGACTTCCAGAAGGTAATAAGTAATTACAGTTACCGTGGCGTTTACGACCTTTTTATAAAGCTTGAAATCTTTCTCGTAATTTATACCTCGGGCGTCTATTGTGAAGGGTGAGCTACTATGGAACCCTACACTGAGCAAGCTGGGCCTTCCCGTGTGGTCGCAATTTGGCCCAGTTCTGGCAATGGCATCCATGAGAAAACAATATAAGTCTGCTTAAGGTGTATTATGTGTGACCTTTATAGTCGGAAGTCTGTTTAATAATTTGTTGTTGCCTTGTTTTTTTTTGTTAAAATGTTTTTGTAACAACATCTAGCTTATACAAGACTAGAAGGTGCCCCTTTGTACGCGTAATTTTTTAAACCGTAGTCGGATAAAAAGTATCCTATAACCATCTTTGCATGTCCAGCTATCCCTGTACCAGAAATGGTCAAAATCAGTCCAGCCGTTTCGGCGTGATGCGAGGATATTATGAACCAGATGTGCACCAAGTTGGCTCGGCGCCGCGCGCCCATAAAACTGCATCCCGCTATTGAGATTAAGATTTTTCCTGAAATCATGAACCCTTTCAATGGAAACTGATTTTCAATGCAAATTTAGAATTTTATAATACAGCATAATAGAACTACAATCTGCTTATATGTACCTATCTTCAGACCAGTCCCGGCGTCCTATCCCGTGTGGACAGCGCAGCCATCGTAAACGCTGTATGATCACGTAGAAATATTGCATTAAAATATAATCTAGCGCCCTCCCCACCCGGCGGAGGAGGGAGGGGAGCGGAGGGAGGGGATATGATACTGTAGGTAAACGAGGTATTACGAGTACAAGCTTTTACTTTGGCAGGGTAAGGAAATCATTATACCTTGACTACGACGACGCGTTTGTAGACACCTGCCTACTGAGCCGGCGGTCCCGGGTTCGAATCCCGGCCAGGGCAAATGTTTGTATGATGAACTCGAATATTTGTGCTTGGGTCATGGTTGTTTTATGTATTTAAGTATATATTTATCTAGTACCCATAACACAAGCCTTCTTGAGCTTTAATTTTATTAAAACTTTCGTGAGACATATTTAATTATTGTATTAATCGGTTTACACTCACGTGAAATTGTCAGGAACGGCCCGACATGTTTCGAACTCGTATGGAGCTCTTCATCAGGGGCGGCTGCCCGTACACCGCCGCGGCAAACTCGTCACTGCTGATACTCTTCTTGAGTTTAATTTGGGATTAGATCGATTTGTGTGAGGTTATCCGATATTTATTTATTTACTTGTCAAGTGGAAAATTGTGTTATATGTATATAGCATGACGGTGTAACCCGCTCATCCCACGGGAACACTAAGTTTTTCGGGATAGAAAGTAGCCTATGTGTTAGTCCAGGGTGTCAGCTACCTTCATACCAAATATTTTACCATAGTATAAATGCATGTAAATTGTCTTAGCGTAATTTATACTGACATTTTATATTATGAAATAAATAAATCTAATCTAAATCTATCAAAATTGGTCGAACCGTTTGAGCGTGAAGAAATAACAAGCATACACATAAACACTCACAAACTTTCGCCTTTATAATATTAGTGTAATATCTTTGCGTCTGGTCGACAAACGATTTTATCTATCGTCGTCCGCGTATCTGTTTTTCTTTATCGTAGCCGGGTAAACAGTGTCCTATAAGCATCTTTGGATGTCCAACTATCCCTGTACCAAAATTGGTTACAATCCGTCCAACCATTTCGGCGTGATGAGAAGACAAAGAAAACTTTAAATGGCGTTGAACTGCTGACGCGTAGGTATTACAAATAAAAGCTTTTATTATTTGTGGCTTTCTGAGCTGTAGACGTTGTCAGTTTATTTAGAAATGGCTGAAATTTGACGTTTATTACATTTCCAATCCTCACAACTCCGCCATTTTGAAAAAATTTAAAAATCTCAATCGGCGAAGAAAATATATTATACTTAATAAATCTACTCAAAAAGTCGTTTCATGAGAATCAGTTGAGAAATGCGGTCTCTAGGCGAGAACAGCCAGAAATGCGAACATCCAACAAACCGGACATACGAAAGAAATTTCATAGACGCTTCGCTAGCTCGCTCAAAAATTCTTAAATACATAGTATTTACAATCAGATTTCTATGGAAAGAGTTCATTATTTCAGGAAAAATCTTAACAGCGCAATTCAGAATTTGTATGGGCGAGGTGCAAGCCGTACAGCGACACCTGTTGGCGAAAATTTATTTTTACCCGACTACGGTAAAGTGTTAGGCGGATGAATTTGTGGACACCAAAAAAGCTACGAAATACAGTACAGTGCCAACAAAATGTTATTCTGTATTTGACACGGACTAGTGCGCCATCCATTGTTGAATAGCAATATTAATTTAGCTAGACTCGTGGTGCGACATCTAGCGGCGAGTAGTAGAGTTTCACACTAATATTCTAGAGGCGTAAGTTTGTGAGTGTGTTTGTGAATATGTTTTTACTTCTTCACGGTCAAACGGCTGGACCAATTTTGATATAAAGGTAGCTGACACCCTGGATTAACACATAGGCTACTTTTTATTCCGAAAAATGTAGTGTTCCTGTGGGATGAGTGGGTAACACCGCGCGGAACAGCTAGTATATGATAAATTATTAAGACAAGTAATGATGCGAATTACGTTCAGATTTAAGTTTTGTTTTTACTGTATTGATGACGTCATAGATCAAACATTATACGTCACAATCAAGAGTGAAAATGGCAAACAGCGTTTTAAGCATATCATTTCCAAATACAAAATAAAAATCACATTTTAAATTTCTTCGTTCAGCCATTTCCTACTTTACTCGTATGAACTGAAAAATATATATTTAGGTTTCCCATGTCAAATACTATACTAACTAAAACTAAACATTAGTTTTATTAGAGGTCGCTTTTTAGCGATAAGACCGCCTGCTTGCCTCTAACCACAGCAATAAAAGAAAAAAAACAATTACAATTTAAATAACTGTAGACAACAGGCTGTCATATCGCTAAAAAGCGATCTTTTCCAGACAACCTATGTTAGTGAAATTGAATTGTATTGAAATATCAAACAATTTGTGCGTTTCATATTCCTTTATTCAACATCATTTTTACATAATTACACAATTAATACAACAACATAAAGAAATTTCTCAAGTTGTATCAAGAAACCTAGAAATTATCTTTGATCAAATTTTTTTTTTTTTTTTTTTTATGTCATAGGCAAACGAGCAAACGTATCGCCTGATGGAAAGCGATTACCGTCGCCCATAAACACCTGCAACACCGGAGGAGTCACAAGTGCTCGCCTACCCGGAGGACGAAGATAGAATGCCTCTATGCTAGTAATTTCACCGGCTATCTTACCCCCACACCGGAACACAACAATGAAATTTGAGAATTATTGACACTTAAACTAACAAAGTTTAATACTCGAGAGGACAGGATAGGAAATTTCAAGCGTAGCGAGGGACCTTTTTTTTTTTCATTTGTCAACTGTACCTAATACTTAAATTCACGTTCAGCCTTCGAGGGCACAATATAGCATCTAAAGCGAAGTAAATTAAAAATAATTGGACATCACGTGACATGGAAAATCAAACCGTGTTCTCGACGGACAAAAGGCGGACTTTAAGACATTGGGCATTCTCTACCCGTCAACCATTGGACAAAGCAGACAAGTTGTGGGCGGTAATATTTGTGTGATGAACTCGAATATTTGTTCCTGGGTCATGGATGTTATATATGCATTTGTAAATTATGTATACCGTCGTCTAGTACCCATAGTACATTGCTTAGTTTGGGACTAGGTCGATTTTGAGTAAGATTGTCGTTTAATATTTATTTAAGCACAAGTTCACTTCTCGAGTACACAATAGAATCAAGAGCGAAGTGAATGAACATCCCGTTTTTTTAGGGTTCCGTACCCAAAGGGTAAAAAAGGGACCCTATTACGGAGACTTCGCTGTCCGTCCGTCCGTCCGTCTGTCACCAGGCTGTATCTCAAGAACGGTGATAGCTAGACAGTTGAAATTTTCACAGATGATGTATTTCTATTGCCGCTATAACAACAAATACAAAAAAAAAATATTTAAGGGGGGCTCCCATACAACAAACTTGTTATAGATTATGGTACGGAACCCATGCGCGGGTCGGACTCGCACTTGCCCAACTTTTATTTTAATAACTCTCAAGTTACAGGTCCCCGCTGTTCAGCCAGTGGCTGAACTCAAGTTACAGTTACAGGTCCCCGCTGTTGAGCCAGTGGCTGAACTCAAGTTACAGTTACAGGTCTCCGGTGTTGAGCCAGTGGCTGAACTCAAGTTACAGTTACAGGTCTCCGGTGTTGAGCCAGTGGCTGAACTCAAGTTACAGTTACAGGTCTCCGGTGTTGAGCCAGTGGCTGAACTCAAGTTACAGTTACAGGTCTCCGGTGTTGAGCCAGTGGCTGAACTCAAGTTACAGTTACAGGTCCCCGCTGTTGAGCCAGTGGCTGAACTCAAGTTACAGTTACAGGTCTCCGCTGTTGAGCCAGTGGCTGAACTCAAGTTACAGTTACAGGTCTCCGGTGTTGAGCCAGTGGCTGAACTCAAGTTACAGTTACAGGTCTCCGGTGTTGAGCCAGTGGCTGAACTCAAGTTACAGTTACAGGTCCCCGCTGTTCAGCCAGTGGCTGAACTCAAGTTACAGTTACAGGTCCCCGCTGTTCAGCCAGTGGCTGAACTCAAGTTACAGTTACAGGTCCCCGCTGTTCAGCCAGTGGCTGATCTCAGTCGGCAGCGCCTTGAACCCAGCGACAGCTTCCTGCAACCCTGCGGCCGCCAGCGAGAACAGCCGGTACTCCTGCACGCGGCTGACAATATAGAATCTAGAGCGAAGCGAACTCAAGTTACAGTTACAGGTCCCCGCTGTTGAGCCAGTGGCTGAACTCAAGTTACAGTTACAGGTCTCCGCTGTTGAGCCAGTGGCTGAACTCAAGTTACAGTTACAGGTCTCCGCTGTTGAGCCAGTGGCTGAACTCAAGTTACAGTTACAGGTCTCCGGTGTTGAGCCAGTGGCTGAACTCAAGTTACAGTTACAGGTCCCCGCTGTTGAGCCAGTGGCTGAACTCAAGTTACAGTTACAGGTCTCCGCTGTTGAGCCAGTGGCTGAACTCAAGTTACAGTTACAGGTCTCCGCTGTTGAGCCAGTGGCTGAACTCAAGTTACAGTTACAGGTCTCCGCTGTTGAGCCAGTGGCTGAACTCAAGTTACAGTTACAGGTCTCCGGTGTTGAGCCAGCGGCTGAACTCAAGTTACAGTTACAGGTCTCCGCTGTTGAGCCAGTGGCTGAACTCAAGTTACAGTTACAGGTCCCCGCTGTTCAGCCAGTGGCTGATCTCAGTCGGCAGCGCCTTGAACCCAGCGACAGCTTCTTGCAACCCTGCGGCCGCCAGCAAGAACAGCCGGTACTCCTGCACGCGGCTGACAATATAGAATCTAGAGCGAAGCGAACTCAAGTTACAGTTACAGGTCCCCGCTGTTGAGCCAGTGGCTGAACTCAAGTTACAGTTACAGGTCCCCGCTGTTGAGCCAGTGGCTGAACTCAAGTTACAGTTACAAGTCCCCAGTGTTGAGCCAGTGGCTGAACTCAAGTTACAGTTCCCCGCTGTTGAGCCAGTGGCTGAACTCAAGTTACAGTTACAGGTCCCCGCTGTTGAGCCAGTGGCTGAATTCAAGTTACAGTTACAGGTCCCCGCTGTTGAGCCAGTGGCTGAACTCAAGTTACAGTTACAGGTCCCCGCTGTTGAGCCAGTGGCTGATCTCAAGTTACAGTTACAGGTCTCCGGTGTTGAGCCAGTGGCTGAACTCAAGTTACAGTTACAGGTCCCCGCTGTTGAGCCAGTGGCTGATCTCAAGTTACAGTTACAGGTCTCCGGTGTTGAGCCAGTGGCTGAACTCAAGTTACAGTTACAAGTCTCCGGTGTTCAGCCAGTGGCTGATCTCAGTCGGCAGTGCCTTGAACCCAGCGACAGCTTCCTGCAACCCTGCGGCCGCCAGCGAGAACAGCCTATACTCCTTCTGCACGCGGCTGGCGCCAGCCTCATGGACGTCGCCACGGACAGGAACCAGGATCTCCAGAGCCTGGAGATGCTCGAATGCCTTGAGGATGACAGGACGAGGGACTGTCTGCGTTGAGGAGTTGGTGGTCGCGAATTTTGTGTACCTGGAATTTTACAAGTTCACTTATAGGGTGTTGTAGGTTTTTTTTTTGCCTTTTAGTGACATCAGTTTATTTATTTATAAATAACCAGCTATTACAACTACAAAGCAGATAAAGTATATCAGAAATTCCGATAGACACAATCCTATTGCTATCTCACTCAAACGTCAAACAAAGCCGATAATATCTACCGGTCTACCCGAATTTCCGAACCAAATTTTATGACTAGGCCCATAACCTGGCACGCCGAGAGGCATCATTTTTTTATTAATAAATACTACTACAATTAGGTTTTCTTCTAACACCCTATCCTAATATTATGTTTGGGCCCGTAAATATTTCGCCGAGAGACATCAAGTTGTTTATTTTATTCATAAACAACTATGTAGTTACAACAAATGAAGTTTAATTCTTAACACCCTCTCCTAATTTTATATTTGGGCCCATAACCTGACACGACATTTCGCCGAAGACCAATTTTTTAATTAGAAAACGTTAGGTTTTAACATAGGCATAGGCCCATAACCTATCACGAAGAGAGACTCACTGATGTAAACAAATAGAAAACACGACTAAATATTCCGAAAATTTTAGGAATTATTTTTATAATAAAGCCTAAACTATCTACAGTAATAAAAATCAAGATCTTTTTCAATTGGATTCAGTACTTATTTCGAGAGACATTTCATAATGCATATATATGACGTATGCACCCAAGTTTCAATAAAATATATTTCCCATTTCATATTTCAATCTAAGAAAACGGGGACGACACTACAGTTTTGCACTTTTTAATTTCAATTTTTTTGTCAAACTAGGCTATACCTGTGTAGAACCATTTCAAAGTTCATAGGCTGTCCATCAAAAATATCCATTCCGTGCTTCATAGCGATGACCAGAGACAACTCTAGGATAGAGAGGGATTGGAGTAGCTTCACTTTATGCTCCGGCGCCACTGTCTTGTCTATGGCTGCTATGAGGTCGGAGGAAGTTATGAAAGGCTTGCTCGGTGACAGGGCGCAGACGATTTGAAACTGGAAAGAATAGAATACATTTATGAAACATGTAATTGAAACATTATTTTTTAATGTGGGTGCACGAGAATTTTCACGCTAGAATTCTTTTTAAAGAGCTTGCTAAACGGCTCGTCGACACCACTGGTGACCAAAGGGCTGGCAGCTTCATCGCTCAGCGTCTTAGTATAGCAATACAGCGAGGTAATGCTGACAGCGTCTTTGGTACAATGCCACGGGGGCCATTTTTAGGGTTCCGTAGCCAAATGGCAAAAAACGGAACCCTTATAGATTCGTCATGTCTGTCTGTCTGTCCGTCTGTCCGTCCGTATGTCACAGCCATTTTTTTCCGAAACTATAAGAGCTATACTGTTGAAACTTGGTAGGTAGATGTATTCTGTGAACCGCATTAAGATTTTGATGCAAAAATAAAAAAATAATAATAAATATTGGGGGCTCCCCATACTTAGAACTGAAACTCAAAATTTTTTTTTTCATCAAACACATACGTGTGGGGTATCTATGGATAGGTCTTCAAAAATGATATCGAGGTTTCTAAAACATTTTTTTTCTAAACCGAATAGTTTGCGTGACAGACGCTTCCAAAGTGGAAAAAAGTTGGTCCCCCCCCCCCTCTAACTTCTAAAATAAGAAAATGAAAAATCTAAAAAAAACATATGATGTACATTACTATAAAAACTACCAACGAAAATTGTTTTGAACGAGATCTAGTAAGTAGTTTTTTTTTAATACCTAACTTTACAAGTTTGCACCTAATTTATATGGGGCGCTATACATACCAGGTGCAAACTTAACTTAAACACTTAGGGATGGAAAGTGTTTGTACGGAACCCTCGGTGCGCGAGTCCGACTTGCACTTGGCCGGTTTTTAGACTTAGTTTAGATTTAGTTTTAGATTTAGATAGACTTATTTTAATTGGTTATTGTTTATTTTGTTCTGTTATATTTTGAATAAAGAGCATAAGTGAATTTATAGTCAACTAACAATATGTATAAACATATATAAAAACTAAAACGTAACATAACTAACTCAATGTAAAAAATTATTGGCATTCTATATCGCAGGCTTCAACGAGAAATATAACACATAAAAATTAATGAAACACAGATAATATGTAATGGTTGACTGGTAGAGAATGCCTTTATAAAGCATCAGGTCCACCATTTGTACTGCGCAATAAAGTTTTAGATAAATAAATGATTTGGTTTAAAAAAAGGTATGTAAATAAATAAATAAATATCGTACAACCTCACACAAATCGATCTAGTCCCAAATTAAGCTCAAGAAGGCTTGTGTTATGGGTACTAGACGACGATATACCTACTTATATAGATAAATATATACTTAAATACATAGAACAACCATGACCCAAGCACAAATGATCGAGTTCATCACACAAATATTTGCCCTGGCCGGGCACGGGTCGAACCCGGGACCGCCGGCTCAGTAGGCAGGTGTCTACAAACCGAGCCAAACGCGTCGTCAACACCGTCGTGTACCATATATATACAAATATACTCTATGGTATGTACCAGAGACAATCATAGCCCAAATGTATACAAACAAAAAAAAAACAGTCATTCATCGCCTGGATGTCGCCTGGTGACAACCAAAAGTCACTAAACTTTCTGCTCTCCAAAACCTCGTATCTTGTTAGTAAATTAATAACAGATACGAGCTTTGTTTCAAGTAGGTTTTTGTTACTTAGTGAGTTTTGGTTGTCAACCATTTGTTAACCGACGACATATTTTCTTCTAGTTGACATTGTCAACATTGTTGATTTCAAAAACGTCAATCTGTCAGTATACTTCGTTTATATTTATAACATTAACGTAAATACGAAGCGAATATCCACAAATCCTAAACTTCGATATATAAGTGTAAATACTTAGAAATTTTCTCTAAGCTTTATCTAACTTTTAAACTTCTAAAACCTTATGAAAATGACGCAGTCTCCAAAGAAGTTCGTGTCTGCATTCACTAGTTCGACGACGAACCGCGGTGTAGAAGCGAAGGAGGTTGAATTAGCCAACACACAGCTGGATACTGATGGCTCTACTCATTACCAGGAGAGTGATGTGGAATTGGGGACCTCAATTCAAGCATCAGGTAATCTCATCACAAATACTGTGAATTATTAGTATTACTAGCGACACGCTCCGGCTTCGCACGGCTGCCATGCTGATAAATTATGATGTATTGTACATATAAACCTTCCTCTTGAATCACTGTATTAAAAAAAACCTCATCAGAAAACGTTGACAGCAGGAAGCGACTTTGTTTAATACTATGTAGTGAAGCGGTTTACACTCAAGTGAAATTGTCGGGAATGTTTCGAACTCGTATGGAGCTCCATCAGGAACTGCTACCCGTACACCGGCGCGGCAACTTGTCACTGATTCTTTGATCGACGCTCCGCTCTAATAGCGGGGGCCGGGTGCTTGCAAGCCTACAACTTACGCGAATAATCGACATAACCCATCTACCCAGCGTAGAACGCTAGGATCAAATTTAAAGTTTAATTCTGTTTCAGGCGACACCGGATCGTACCTACAAGTCGTAGTACAAAAGCACAAAAAGAGGGACCCAACAGCCGCAGCTACCCAGACCTCGCCTCGACGCCCCGTGGCCTCCAGCCCTCTAAAACAAGGGGGCGTCGGGGACACGCGCCTCTATCTACTACAACACCCAATGTTGCTAGCCTACCCTAACGCACCCGCCGAAAACGACAACAAAACTCCAATCAAATTGAAGCGTTCCTTCTGGTCCAAATTCAAAGAGGCGACCAACGAAACTTCACCAGATAAAGTCGATTTGTACTACTTTGAGAGAAACACTGGAGATTTCTTAGCGACTTCAGACGGTACCTTTACGTATTCAGAGAGTTTCGCGGCAAAAATATCAAGGATTCCTAATAGAATTGTAGCAGAAATCTTGGCTGTACCGCAAATAATTGCAGGAATACCTGTAGCTATAATACTAAATCTGGAACGTTCGATTTTCATAGTTTTTAGAGGACTTATAGTCGGTAGCATACAGATATGGTCGGATTATGTTTTAAAGCCTCTTTTGACTCTTTCATTTAACGCCATAATACAGCCTCCGCTAATTTTCGTCGGTAATGTGGGGAGAGCGATTCGAGAGGCTGCGAAGCCTATCGCTGAAATGTTGGGGGATTTCTTTGAGCCGATTGTCAAAGTTTTGAGTGCAATCAAGTTGGTTAATGTGGAAAAGTGTAGATGTCCGCATACCGTCTAATTTGAGACACCCAATTGTATCTACTATATCACCCAATGTTTCTAGCGCACCCATTGAGATCTATTTATGTTTATCGAGCTAGTGGTTAGTTTTGTACAGAATGAAGCTAGTTAATGTTGAAAAGTGTGTCAGTTACTTTGTAAAAAATCGAAACACCCATTTAATAATAATTGTATCTAATAGAACACCCAAACTGCTAACGTGGAAATAGCCATGTTGAAGATTCGTCCGTAAAGTTAGCGAATGTACAGTAATACCTTATTTGTATGTTGTAATAAAATATGCTTTATGATATGCTTACATTTTTGTTATTGTTCATGGACTTTGTTTTACAAGTTCATGGAAGTTGTTACACGATTTAGGAATAACGTTTATTTAGGGAATCTGGGTTAGATAGTGCAAAAGATTGTGGTTCAGAAAAAAAGACAAAAAGAGGTCATAGGTTTTGTCCAGTGGAATTAGACAACGCAACATTGAGGGTTAAGATTAGTTTTTGGTTACATTTACTTACCAACATGTCCTTAAAGATCTGCTCATTATTTGTATAATAGCACAACTTCTCCAGGGCATCGACAACTTTCTCATCGTCTCTCAAGCTCAAGATGTGAGCGTTCCAATCCTCCACGAACCCCTGGTCCAGGGCTGAGAACTGCTGAGGATCCACTTTGCAGCGCTGCAGAACTTCAGTGGGGATGGAGTTGTCCGGGGTGTCTGTGTCCATGGGTTCGGGGGCTGGAAATTAATGGAACGGGATGTCGACTGATGTTGAATAGACTAGTAGACTCATGTATTAAACTAATGTTTAGTTCGTATAGTACGTAGCATAATAGGAAACCTAAATATATATTCGGCAGTTCATAAAGTTCAGTTTAGTTCACTTAAATATTTGTTGTATTTTATATTTGTAGGCCTGTTGCTGCTGTAACAACAAAATTCAAATTCAAATTCTTTATTTTAGCAAAAACTCATTACAATTAGACATTTTACAAATAATTCACTAAAATGTCTAATTGTAATGAGTTTTAACAACTAACAACAAACAAAATTCAAATTCAAATTCTTTATTTTAGTAAAAACTCATTACAATTAGACATTTTACAAATAATTCACTAAAATGTCTAATTGTAATGAGTTTTTACTAAAATAAAGAATTTGAATTTGAATTTTGTTGTTACAGCAGCAACAGGCCTACAGAAATACATCATCTGTGAAATTTCAATTGTCTAACTATCGGGGTTCATGAGATATAGCCTGGTGACAGACAGATGGACATGGAGTCTTAGCAATAGGTTACCATTTTTTACCCTTTAAGTATGGGAACCCTAACAATGAAAAGGGCTTTGGATTATGAGACCTTCAAGTTACACATCTAAAAGCAAATATGACATTATTTTCACAATCCCCAATTCAATATAACAATAACTGTGCGATAGTTTTCAGCACTGTAGGAATGTCATTCATTTGACTGAAAAACATTCGGTTTTAGTAAGAGCTGCATTACCAGCATATCACGGGTATGTGCCTTTTGTCCTTAGCTATGGCCTAATATTATGGGGAAGCAATTGCCAGAATATCTCGAAAAAAATGCACCAAAAACTCTTAAATACAGAGTAGTCATACCTGTACTCTTCTTTCGTCCCCTGGCTTTCTTCTTTTCAACTGGCGCCAGTACTGGCACGGTAAGTAGCTCGGCCAGCGCGTCGCGACACCTCTCCTCCGGGCTAACGTCTTCGCCGGGAAAAAGGAATATGTGGCGATGGGAAAAGCGGGATTTGACGCGCTTTTCTAAAGTTTCCATTACGTCTAGACGGTTTGTTATGCCTGGAAATTCATGGTGTATTAAAATTTTCAGTTATGGTAATAATGTTTGAAATTTTCAGTAGACTACTCTGTGGATGAACTACAGAGGGCAGTTTGGGCCAAAACACACTTACAAGACACGACATCGCATCGTCGTACGACGCGACATCGTGCCACGGCCCACGATGCGACGTCGTGTCGTGGAAATGCATAAATCCAAAATGAACTTTATCTTCATGTGACAAGATGTAAAATTAAAATTCATTTTACAATCTCACAACGTCGCATCGTGGCACGATGTCGCGTCGTACGACGATGCGATGTCGTGTCTTGTAAGTGTGTTTTGGCCCTTTGGCGGAATTTTTATACACGTTATGTGCGTAACACGTTGCACTAACTCCAGAGTTATGTACAGTTCGTCCCACCTCCAATGTAAAGGATAGGATATATAATGTTCATAAAAAAAACTGATGGGCTATAGAGTACATCATTCTCACCTAACACACATACAGGTGCTTGCCTGGCATGAGCAAGATCAAACAGATTATACAACAGCGTCTGTGTCCTGGTGGAGTGGCAGAACGCATGGAACTCCTCAAGCAGAAACACCATGCTCCGGCAGCGACGGTCACCAGATTGGAGACAGGAGAGCAGGAATGACAGGTTCTCGGCGAAAGTCCCGAATACTCTGTCGCCTACTGCGTTTTCCAGTTGCATCTGGAAGATGGATTGAGAGGTTGGAGAGATTGATTTTCAATCCCTGACGAAAAATTGGGGGTGTTATAAGTTTAACATTTGTATCTGTGTGCACAAAACAGATAGGTACAGAAATCAATCTACATGCAAGCGCGCTCGAGCAAACGCACACATAGACATTGCTCACGGACACGTCAAGCGGATGGCACTCGCACTCGCACTGGTCTGAACTGGTCCGAGATATCGTGTCCGTGAGCAATGTCTATGTGTGCGTTTTGCTCGAGCGCGCTTGTATGTAGATTGATTTCTGTATCTATCTGTTTTGTGCTGTATGTCTGTGGACATATTTGAATGTGTTTTTTTTTATAAAGACTTGTCTGTCCACATGGTTGTTAAAAACAAATGCAACTATTTCAACTTTGATTGGAACAAGTGACAGTATCTCAGCCAATATTGAAGCTAAATTTTGTACTGCTCATTAAATGAGGGTCTCATGATGATTAGCACCTTGTTGGGGGTTATTTAAATTTTTATTTTAGGACCTCATCTTGTTCTCATATATTTTGGGACACGCAAGAGTTAATATCCTTGGAAAATATCCAAATTTCATTTAGCAATAAAAATTTCATAGAGGTCATTAGATTTGTGAACGATTTGTCATTACAATTCAAAACATTGTTTACCGGAATGCTGCTCAATCCTTCTTTCTTCTTTTGAAATAGATACTGAATCCTATTGAAAAAAATTGAGTTACATCACCTGGATAGTTCATATTTATTTATTAAAACTTGTTTAAGTTATTTGCACCGCCCACAATTTCTCTGCGTTGCCCGAAGGTTGACTGGTAGAGAATGCCTCATGGCATTAAGTCCGGCTTTTGTATGATAAGTTTTCTTTTGTGTAATAAAGATTAAATAAATAAATACATAGTTTTGGTTTTATTATGCAAAATCTACTTGAAATTTGAGAAATATTTAGTCCTGTTTCCTCTTTGTTTACATCAGTAAAATTCACCGACTTTCAACATCAGTAACCAAAAATTTGTCATGGCCAGTAAAATAAAAATAGTACCACTAAAAATCTGCAAAATGGTGTGGGTTGAAAAACTCTGTTATGCTATAATGATGACATCATACCTGGGCAGTAATAGCTTTTAGTGCCACCTTGTCATCGTGATGAATGAGTCCATTCAACTTCACTATGATGGCATCACCGGCCAAATCCACCTCCTTGGACAGCTTGTGAAGCACTGAATTTACCAACTGAGAAGCAAAAAACTTATTGAAAAAATGACAACATTTATTTAACTAAAAAACAACAATGATTTATGCCATTGGGTCCTGAGCTCCCTGTGTTACAGGATCCAGTAGGGTATCAAGGAAAGTTAGACATGTTCAAGTGCATACAGAGTTAAAACTTATCGACTATAGTATTGACAGAAAGTAATATAAACCTTAGTTTTACAGTACAATAATGCTATATTGCATACTAAAAAGCATTTACACAAGACTCAAATAAAAAAACAAAACAAGTGCGAGTCCGACTCAACAAACGACAAATTTCAACTGTCTAGTTATCACCATTCTTGAGATACAGCCTGGTGACAGACGGACGGACGGACAGCGAAGTCTCAGTAATAGGGTCCCGTTTTTACCCTTTGGGTATGGAACCCTAAAAACTGTAAACAACGGGTGGCCTTACTGCTGAAGAGAGATCTCTTTGGACCTTTTGACAACAAATTATTTGAAAAGTTTAATTATGATTCACCATCAAAAACAACAGCCTTATGACATTTTTAATATGATTTTTATTCAATGTAGGTACATAGTTATAAATATAATAAAGTTTGTAGATGTAATTTAGAGAAAAAAATTGAAATTTTGAAAATACTGTTTTATGACAAAATGTGTGCTGGCTCATTTATTAAAATATTACTTCATTACACATTATTGGGTCAGAGTATAGCAAAGGGGGCCCTATTATTAGGACAGAAAAATTTTAATTAATTTTTTTTTTACTGTTTTTGGGCTTAAATTAGATTGAATCTTGTAGATTACGCTAAAAAAAACATATTTTGTTCTTTAAACTTTTTCACTCAGAGTAATATTTACCGAGATAAAGGGGTTAAAAAAAAACTTTAAATTTTTCGCATTTTCAGGCTTAAATTAGATTTTAAGGTCGTTCGAAGATGTATTTGCAAAACTGTTTTACGGGATATAAAAAAAAAAACTAACCTAACCCGGCCGAGTCGGATCTTAGTGTGCAGTGCGAGGATAATTAGTGTGCAAGTCAGTATTTGGCAAGGCCCATTTTCAGCAAGCAGTTTTACCTTAAAACCTCAATATCTCGGTAATTAATAAGTTTAGAGAAAAGTTGCCCATACAAAACATGCTTATTTTAGCGTCATCTATACGATAGCATCATAAAAAATAAGTGTTATAATGACATACCACAATCAAAAATTTTAATAATCAAGTCCCGCGCCCCTTTGAACCCCAATATCTCGGTAAATATCGATCTGAGAGAAAAAGTTTAAAGAATAAAATATGCTTATTTTAGCGTAATATACAAGATTCAATCTAATTTAAGCCCAATCAAACAAAAAAAAATTTTTGGTCGTAAATTTTCTGTCCTAAAAATAGGGCCCCCTTTGCTATACCCCAACCCATTATTGAGACTAACAGCAGATAATAGACGATCTGGTAGCTTATTAATAAACATTATCCTTTCCGAATAAATCAGTTGAAACCCATGAAATAATCAATTTATAAAATCTTCATAATAACAAGTTTTGTAGGCCAGAGTCAGAGTGTATATTTTAAAAAGGAAATTCAACACTTACGGTAGTCTTTCCACTGCCCCTTGGCCCTATCAATAAAGCAGAATGGGACTCTGCCTGTAAAATAGCTCTCTTCATTAAATCATAAACATTATTCCATTCTTGACTGTGACCTCGAAATGTAACGTTGTCCTCCATTAATCTCAACTTCAAATATTTCCGTATTAGCTTTATTTGCTTAGAAGTAAATTCTCCAGAAGTTAGCTCACACATTTTTAGCTTAATAAATAATAAATACTGGTTCCAAACAAACAAATAACCTAACTTTTAACAACATTGACGTTACATTACACTGTTTTTCCCGCCAATTTCTTGACATTTTAGACACTGACATATGTAAATATGTTGTCAGAGCAAAAAAAGGAATGGATTAAACGAATCGATGACATTGAACAATTAAAAATCGATACAATTTATAACCTGTTATAAAATAAAAAAAAACCTTCCTTTATAAAAGGATTTTCTCCAATGCTATAAATGTTGCCGACGTTGCCGTACTAAAGGAAAAAGTGTGATTGATAGAGCTCCAATTCATAAAGTTCAACCCAGTAACCCTTCTGCGCATGTGCTAACACTCCTACCTGCGCAATGCGTGAACTTAACTGGTCAATATGTGGAGTGCTACACATGAGATACGAATCGCAAGATATACCAAATTTTCACTTAAAGATTTCTATATTTTCTTTTATTTATGCTATGCCTCTGCTATCTGTCTGTCTATACGACTATACGTCCGCCTATCACCGGGATCGTAAGAAACTTGAAATGTTCGCAGTTCGCACAATGTGTATTATTATTAGGGATCGGAAATTCAGGTGGATATTTACCTAAAGTTGACAAAATCCTATTGCTATCTCACTCATACCTCAAATAAAGCCGCTTATAGGTACCTATAACTGAACAAAAAAGCCACCGCCAAAGTCTAGGTATAAAAGCACCCAATTGTCCGATGCTTTATTATTATGGTTTTTTTTTTAATCTTATATATTGCTATAACAAGAAATACTAAAAATAAAAAGTTTACGGTTAACGTATTAAGAATAAAGATAGTGGTCTCCATACAAAGACCCTGTTTTTTTTTCAATGGTTAAACGGTTATACATTTAAAGGCTATTAAAATTATCATAGAGTACTTATTGTTATTTGTTTATATTTAATCTTTATTGCACAAAATAAAGAACTTATCGTACAAAAGGCGGACTTAATACCATGGAGCATTCTCTACCGGTCAAACATTGGGCTAAGCAGATAAATTGTTATGACCACTATAACATTATATATTCAGTGATATATATATATATACAACTAAGTCATGGCAAAATATGCTAGTCCTGCTGTCCTGCTAAAACTTATATTTTCAAAGCTGGGTATCCACAGATTTTTTTATCTGACTACACTCTACAGGAAAGCAAACATACTAGGTTAGTGCGATGAAGCAGTAGTTCTCTTTCTTACCCGATTGAACGAACTACGAGCGACGTGTTTTAGATATGAAATTTAATATAGTTCCAGTACCTATACAAAAATATGTATATTTTTAAAATTATACTAGAGCGATAGAAAAGAAAAATTTTACTCAATCGTCGGGGCTTTCCGACAAATTTTGATACAGGGCAGGCTAGCAACGCCACTGTTGTTGTTATTGTTGTTGAGTTTGAGTTTAGTTTTAAATTGTGTGATGAGATGAGAGCATCACTCTTATATTGTATTAGTATTTTACCATCCAGGGATTTCAGGGGCTGAAATATATCATTCGCGTTGCCTTGATCTTCAGTCTCTCTCTTTCGCTCGTCCCACTAACCTACATTTTTCATCTCTTTCTTGACCTTAAACTCCGGGTTTTGTGCTGCTACACATGAGATAAATACACCAGACAAGAAGATTAATGTCAAATTTTCACTTAAAATGTATTACTTGTTTTGTTAAATTAGACTTGATTTCATGTTTTGCAGTCAATGTTTGGCTTGCTTTAAAGTATAGTGTTAATTAATAGTTTTGTTGATTTATTTTTGCTATAAATCTAAACTTGTTCATATAGCCTTGCCATGTCTAGTTCGTGGCACAGTTTCGTACTTCCTTGTCTATCCAACATTGCGAAATTTCGTGAATACATTATAAACAGTTACCGGGTATAGTGTTCATTTAATTAAAAAAAGTCATACAGTGCTTGAAAAACTAATGTTTTGTGAATTTAACAAGTGAAATATGTGTTTCCTTAAAATGTGCATCAGGTCTTAAGTCCAATTAAATTATAGCAAAACTGCACACGACACGAGCGAATTATAAATCACAATGTAATAAATGTATATATATTACAAAGCAATGTAGCACCGCTTTCAGTGTTAAATAAAGAAAAGAAGTTAATTCATTGCTTAGTAAATGCCTAAAATTGTAAGTTCTCAGTAAAAACCTTTTTAATTCGATTTATGTATTAAATTTTAATTTCTAAAATCGTAGTGTCTATTTAGGTTTAGTGCATTTTTATTTATTTGCTACACTTAGCATGCTTTTCTTTGCTAATCTTTAATATGCAGTAAGCTTTTACTACTTTAGATATGTCTACCATTATTATATTTATTTATATGTTACAAAACAATTAAGGATTTTCGGACAAAAAAAATGGAACCCCCTTTATCACCTTTTTAAGTGTATTCCGAAAGATTATTGCTTAGAACAAAAATATAAAAAAAACGTATTTTTGTTTTTTTGTGTGAAACATTTCTACATTACCTAGTTTCACTGATATTGATTTTAAGTATCCTGAATGGATACATGTTAACCTTGACCATGAAATAAGAGAAATATAATGCATATAGGTAGGTTCCTATAATGCAAGATCCCATCCCATCCTGTTCGGTTTGACCCAGGCAGTTCTATTTATAGATCTCCGCGGTCTTGTACTCGTTACCTAGTTTTCATACTGTATTAAATTCTTATCATATTTATTATTGATAAATATAACTCATAAGTTGTGTATGACATGTACTTACTTACTTCATTCTATTTGACTTATATTTTAAAACCAGTACAAAATAGTTTTTAGTATTGTTTATCTTTTTTTATCATTTATTTTCGTGAACCTTCATTAAGTTCCGTACAGGTAAATTAAAAAATATATAAATTTAATTATTTTATAGCGTTAATCGATATCCTGTACTATTCATTCAAAAAATCGATCATTCACTCAAAATATAACCCAACCTAATTAAATATTGTCTAAACATACGTCAATTCACATGCACTGTGGCTTGCAATCTGTCGTACAGGCTTGCTACTGAAATTATTCGGATAAAATGTTATTAGTTTAGCATGCTTTGTCTGTAAACCCGCACGATTATTTATTTGTTTTGTTTAAACGGAAGAAAATATTTTTTATTTATTCGGATTGTGAATATAAAGAAACGCTAATTTGATTTTACTCCAAAATATAGAGTTGCATTGCGTATTTTGTGCTCAAGACAAGAATCAAGTGAAATTTTAAAAAGTTAATTTTAATCAGTCATTCACACCATTACACAAATGAAGTGAACATGATCAATTTGTACTTCGTATAATTGGATTTCCTTCAACTATTACAATTTATTTCTTTGTCAAATACATTGAGTGTTGTACGCGATCGTGTGTTGTGCTCCCCTACGCTTGTTAAATTGGTTAAATGCGGTTCTGACGCCCACAAGCATTACTTGTGTGTCACCAACAAACAGAGCGATAATATTATTTCCTTATCTATCGAAATATTGTGGAATATTATTCAGTAATCGTCAAAAGTTAACTGTAAAAGTAAGTGCTTTTATTTATTTACATTTTAAATAGATATTACTTTAGTTCCGATAAGATTTAATAAAAAAAATTACAGGACTGTCTAAACCCAATTCAATATTTATTTAATGTAGTTGATAAGATAACGAAACATTCAAGCATTGATTGGAAACAAAGTTGCATTAGTCTCAAGTATTAATAACATTTCAAGTATGATTGTTTCCTAATTTTAAAATCATTTAAATAATTTTAAGTGCTTAGATTATGTGTGCTTTTCCATATTGTGAAAATACTTGGTTAAGTGAAAACAATAAAAATAACAATTATTAACCATAACCACACACAGTCATAGTAAGATTCACATAAAAAAAGGCAGTATCCATTGTGCAATACACTATGACTGTGAAGCATTTAACTGCCCTTTTCTGTTTATTATAAAATAAATTTGTAGTACATAAATGCATAATTGCATTAACAACATTAACATTGCACTTAACTGTGACATAATTGGCATACATTAAGAAATGTTAATAACATTCCACTTTGTTACTATTTCTAAGACACTAATATGAAAAAGTTAGTAACAAAATGGACAGAATTTACAGAATCAAGTATGATTTTTATGACAAAAATTAAGCCTTCAGTATTATCTAACAATATTTCACTTTTTTACTCAGTGCTTAACATGAAAATGATGGTTACAATATGGAACATCATTAATATTTCTTAATTATGTCATAATTAACCCCTTCTTACCGCATACGAAACCATATATGACGGTTATTAATGTCGACCTTATTGACACAGGTTAAAGTTCAATTTCGAAAAAATATATTTTTTATATATGCGGCAAGGGGTTAAGGGCATCCCTTCTCACGAAAATGCCCTTATAACTAATAATAAATAATGCTCACTTTGTGAATACATTCAGGGAACAAGAAAACAAACCTAAATCTTCCACTATTAGGTTGAGGGTGTAGTTGAGAGCTTTAAAGTATATAAGTTCTTTATATCATTTATATGAATATTTGGGACTACAGGCAATAGTGGGTAGAAATGCTGGCCATATCCAATAGTCATTTATATTGTGCATTGAGTTTGATACCACTCTTTTTACTTGAGATTAGGTAGGTATATGTCAGTAGAAAAATATTTATTATAGATTTGCATTCTCTATACCTTCCTCCAATGTTTGTACCCAGTTTTAGCAGTGACATGTATTGCTTACTTTCCTTGTCACACTCCTCCATTAACTTGTTCTATAGACAAACAGTCATTGACACAAAAAAAAACCCGCAAAACAAGGAAATAGTATGTAAAACTTTAACAACTGAACAACTGCTTTGCTGCGGCCGTTATCCCTTGCATCAAAGCTCTCCACTCCACACGGTTTTCCATCTTCCGGATAGACGCCTGTAGAGTTTCCTGATAGGCTTTTTTCACATTATCGGTCCATCGGATCAGTGATTTTCCTTCCACAAAAAAAAAGAACCGACTTCAGTAAAACTAAAAAACCAAAAATAACCCATTCAAGTACAGATTACATTTGACTCACCCTTCGAAGTCGATCCGAAACCACTCAGTTCTTATATTTATAGTTATATTATAGTTTACGCGAGGTTTGGCACCGACTTCGAAGGGTGAGTCAAATGTAATCTGTACTTGAATGGGTTATTTTTGGTTTTTTAGTTTTACTGAAGTCGGTTCTTTTTTTTGTTATAAATTATTTTTTTTTTTGCTTTTTAGTGGTTCTAGTGGCCATCTGTGGTGTTCATCATCAGTTTACTTACATCAAATCCTATTTACTTTATGTAAATTCTTGACTTTATCAATAAATTACCGAAAGCGCCGTACATGTCCCTATAACATTTGAAGAGTTCCCTCGAGTTCTCCAAGATTCCACCATCAGATCCCTACTTAGTGCCAACGGACCAACTCGGAGTTATACCCTTTCGATAAAAAAAAAATAATTGAAAATCGGTTCACGGTTCTCGGAGATATCGAGTAACATACACACGAAAAAAAAAAAAAAATTGTTCGAATAGAGAACCTCCTCCTTTTTTTGAAGTCGGTTAAAAATAATGTAAAATATATAAATAAATCCATTTTTTATAAAAATAAATAATATTAAAGCAAGTCTCACCGTTACCCATCAATACAAAAATGACACCTGCACCAATAATTACAATAAAACTTTTCAGATGTGTAACATAACAGTCAGCCGGAAGAAGCAGTATGGCGGAGGAACAAGCGTGCCTCGTGCGCGCTCGCTCTGACTCGGAGAACTCCTCGAAGCTGAGCTTCGGCTCCATAGCCCGCACCATGGCCTACACTGAGGACCGACTGACAGGTTAGTGATATCATAAGTTGTATATTTTCTTATTGTTTTATTTCATTTGTTCACTATTTATTTTTCTAATTTTGTTCTATGGCCATGTCATGAATAAATGCATTTCTTTCTTTCTTTCTTTCTTTCTTTCTTTCTTTCATAAACCAACTTTTTAATAAGTATACTACTGGAGCCGCCTTTACACAATCCGCACAGGACACGGCAGGTGCAACTTTTTAAAGCACAAATGGGGGTGGAGTCCAACCCCAATGCAATGTGTGACTGTGGTCTTGTTTGTCTTGTCCGTTTTGGCGTGATGCGAGGACAAAGGAAAGTATGCCCAAAAGATGGCGCCCGACAGGCATCGCGCCGCGCGCCCATACAAATAATATTGTACGCCAACTCTGGCTGATTGTGTCGGACATCGACTTTTGTAACACCTTATTGTAACCACTCACTTTCGGACAATAAATCATTCTATTCTATTCATTTCATTCAAAACAAATGACGATCCTGCATCACGCTATTAAGATTTTTCCTGAAATCATGACCCCTCTCTATAGAAAACTAATTTTCAATACAAATCTAGTATTTTATAATAGTATAGATAAGTGACGCTGTATGCAACATGGTAACAGTTCAGTAATTGTTCCCAGATGGCACTGGGGAGCCGGGCACCGCCAGCATGACCGTCAACCCGCCCGAGACCATGGACAACGAGAGCGGCGAGCTCATAGACTACAGCGACACCAGCGCCCTGGACCAGTTCCACGAGGATGCTCTGAGACAGGTCAGGGTACTATCTGTCACCAGCAGCCGTCAACCCCCGAGACCATGGACAACGAGAGGCGAGCTCATAGACTACAGCGACACCAGCGCCCTGGACCAGTTCCACGAGGATGCTCTGAGACAGGTCAGGGTACTATCTGTCACCAGATGGCGCTGGGCACCGCCAGCATGGCCGTCAACCCCCGAGACCATGGACAACGAGAGGCGAGCTCATAGACTACAGCGACGGCGTTTCGCCATATTTTCAATTGTCGGAAAGTATTTTTTTCCTGGAACCAGTACCTATTCAGGATTTCATAAAAATCGTTTTAAAAAACCAATTAGGTTAGGTTATGTTTGTTTTATAGTTGTTGTGAAAAATTAACAGTTCTGGAAGAAAATGCTTTCGGACGAATGAAAATCTGGTGAAGGGTGACAGATGGGAAATGAAAATTAGTATTACAGATAGGTGGGCGGATCAACTTTTTCTTGTTGTTATTCTGTATCTTCACCCAGGAGACAATGGTGATTAAACTTCTTAGGAAAGTGTTGATAATTCATATTATTGGTATTTTCAGGATATATTCTAGATAATAATGGGCTTATAACTACTGTAATTACATTTTTGTTGAATATTGCCGCCGAAAATCGTAATTTTAAAGAGTAACCCAGGGGACATCACCATGGCAACAAGCAACAGAAACAAGTTGATTGACCCAGGTAACCGTGCACGGAACCCTCGGTGCGCGAGCGCACTTGTCCGGTTTTTGACTTGCCTGTTACAGTCGAGTTCATTTACATCTACACACTTACGAGAACAAAAATATCTGAACACGACCCTATTGTCAGGAGCATAAAGTCATGTTCAGATATTTTTGTTCTCATAAGTGTGTAGATGTAAATGAACTCGACTGTACATCGGTTCTATCTTTTCAGGCGGGCTGTGGTCTAGCCCAGGCGAAGGTGTACCTAGCCTGCAGTCTGGCGCTCGCTGGCGCTACCCTGGAACTGTCTGCAGTACCTTTCGTGCTGCCGTCGTGTGAGATAGAGCTGTGTATACTGCCGCATGAGAAGAATTGGCTTGGTAAGTGGTCGTGTGAAAACCAATCCATACTAATATTATAAATGCGAAAGTGTGTCTGTCTGTCGGTTACCTCTTCACGCTTAAACCGCTGAATCGATTTTGATGAAATTTGGCATAGAGATAGTTTAAGATACGAGGAAGGACATAGGATAGTTTTCATCCTGGAAATAAAAAGATTGAAAAGTGAGTGAACATTTCTGTTGGGGTGCGGTGACCCTGCAGGAAATGTAATTATTAGACCAAAGGCACAATTGCTCTTACATTTGCTTAGGCGCTTTTAATAATCCCTTTTATCAAGTTCCACGCGTACGTAGTCGCGGGCAAAAGCTAGTATTTTATACTAGAAACTTTTATTTAAACCATTACGAAGATCAAAGCTTAAAGATAAATTGAAGGAGCTACCTGGTGGACGAGACCGGGAATCGAACCCGGTACCTCTGGATTACCAGTGGGTTAACCACTTCGCTACCCTAATTCCAGGCCTGACGAATTTTTCCTTCCCGGGGAATAATTCAATTTACGCCAAATGTCCCGATTTTTTGAGTCTTTGTCTGGGTTCTATATAATTACTAACAAACAACAGTAAGAGTGTCAAATTAAGGTTTATCCTGTCTCCAACTGACTTTGTATTAGAACACTTGAAAACTTCTCTGGTTTATTATTTTATTTTATGTTGTTTTAGGGGTCGAAACCGCTCATTAAAGACCTGAGATAACTGATAATAAAATCGGTTCACATATTTTTACGGGGAAGATATATTGTGAAAAGCCTATCCTAAGAAAATAAATGTCATACCAGGCTGTCAAGTAGAGGGTGCTAATAGAACGAGATGCACGAAAATTGCTCCACCTACAAGAGCATCCATACTAATCCATACTTAATCCATACTAATATTATAAATGCGAAAGTGTGTCTGTCTGTCTGTCTGTCTGTTACCTCTTCACGCTTAAACCGCTGAACCGATTTAGATGAAATTTGGTATATAGATAGTTTCAGTCCCGGGGAAGGACATAGGATACTTTTCATCCCGCATAAATGTAGTGTTCCCGTGGGATGAGCGGGTAACACCGCGGGGCACAGCTAGTCCATACTAATATTATAAATGCGAAAGTGTGTCTGTCTGTCTGTCTGTTACCTCTTCACGCTTAAACCGCTGAATCGATTTTGATGAAATTTGGCATGGAGATAGTGTAAGATCCGAGGAAGGACATAGGATAGTTTTCATCCTGGAAATTATCCCTAAAAAGATTGAAAAGTGAGTAAGTAGTTCATGATGACATTGATGACCCTGTAGGAAATGTAATGATTAGACCAAAATCACAATTGCTCTAACATTCGCTTAGGCGCTTTTAATAATCCCTTTTATTAATTAACGTGATTAGTTAGATATCTATCGTGTTGTACGAGGTTGCTTCCATACTTCCAAATTCCACGCGGACGTAGTCGCGGGCAAAAGCTAGTATTATAAATGCGAAAGTGTGTCGTTCTGTCTGTTACCTCTTCACGCTTAAACCGCTGAACCGACTTAGATGAAATTTGGTATGGAGATATATAGTAGCGTAAAGAGGTAACAGACAGAACGACACACTTTCGCATTTATAATACTAGCTTTTGCCCGCGACTACGTCCGCGTGGAATTTGGAAGTATGGAAGCAACCTCGTACAACACGATAGATAAAAAATTAAGGGATGAAAGATTTGGTGTGATTGACATAGCGATCGAATAGCTTAGTTGGGACAGTAATGCGCCGGTAACGCAGAGGTCGCGGGTTCAAACCCCGCTTCGATTGTAGTAGATCGCATTCAATTTCTGTTTCTTAATTTACCTTTGTGTTATTATTTATAAAAATAAAAATTTGGTATTTCCACATAAAAAATAGAATCGATAAAAAGATTGTATAAAAATATTAATAATAAAGAGTTTTTTCTTAGTGTTAATCAGCCTGGTGGGCGGGTCGCTGGGCGGCGTGGGCTGGGGCGCGCTGGGCGCGCGGCTGGGGCGGCGGCGCGCGCTGCTGTCGGCGCTGGCCGTCAACGCCGTGTTCGCCGCCATCGCCGCCTTCATGCCCACCTACGGCACCTTCATGATGGCCAGGTAACCTACTCACCTAGCCTCCTAACCCAACGGCCTATTTTAAAGACCAGAGATCGTACTCATTGCGGCCCAATGACATGTATGAATTTATCAAATATATACCCAAGGTCCTAGAATTATGACACAGACTAAAAACCTAAAATTAGGTCACTGGGTCGCTATAACAAATGTCCTAAAAATAGATTGGGTCTTAGGAGGCTAGAGATGTGCCGTTATCTAGAAAGTTTTCTGATTTGTATGGGGAAAGTTTCATTTTAATATTTGAGCAATTTATAACAACTTTAAAATATAATTTTGATATAGTTTTTACTCATAGGGGAATGTACTTTCGATATCTGTTTGTAATATCATTTTTAGTTTTGGATATCTCACGTAAACTAGGAATAAATTGGCTGATCACACTTAACGGTTACACCCTGTAGGTTAATAGATATCGTGATAATGTCCTATTAAAAACACACATTTTTGTTTCACATCTGTAAGGTTTCGCCAAATTTCCTTTGGTCCGAAAGCCATTTATTTCCAAAACTGTTAATTTTTCCAAATAATTATATATCAAACCTAATCTAACCTAATGGGTTCCTTAAGACGATGTTTATAAAACCATGGCATTATTACGGGGCTCAGGAATCATATTATCTTTATACTTTCGGAGAAATTAAAATTTGGCGAAACCTTACAGATGTGCAACAGTGTTTAGTTTAGTTTATTTATTAACTATAATGTAACATGATCATTACATGGTAAGTCAGCATTTCATAATATTATACTTATTAGAGTATGAATTTACTATACAAAGTAAATACGCTTAATATATAAAGAAATCTATTCACAATTAGAGTGTTTTAGAGTTAGATAGTGTCACAATTTTGTTGTCTGTCAGGTTTTGTTCGGCGATCGGTTCAGGCGGCGTGGTGCCCACGTCATACGCGTACTGCTACGAGGTGACTCCTAGGCCGTGTCGGCGCCGGCTGCTGTCGGCGCTGGTGTCTGCGCACGGCGCAGGCGCGCTGGCGGCGGCCGCGCTCGCGCACGCCGTGCTGCCGCCCACCGGCGCCGACGCGCTGCTGGACGACAAGGAACACTTCTCCGCGTGGCACAGGTACGCTACTGCTACACAGGTACTGCTCCCGCTACACAGGTACTGCTCCCGCTACACAGGTACTGCTACTCGGTGACTCTCCTGTCGGCGCTCGCGCACGCCGTGCTGCCGCCCACCGGCGCCGACGCGCTGCTGGACGACAAGGAACACTTCTCCGCGTGGCACAGGTACGCTACTGCTACACAGGTACTGCTCCCGCTACACAGGTACTGCTCCCGCTACACAGGTACTGCTACTCGGTGACTCTCCTGTCGGCGCTCGCGCACGCCGTGCTGCCGCCCACCGGCGCCGACGCGCTGCTGGACGACAAGGAACACTTCTCCGCGTGGCACAGGTACGCTACTGCTACACAGGTACTGCTCCCGCTACACAGGTACTGCTCCCGCTACACAGGTACTGCTCCCGCTACACAGGTACTGCTACTCGGTGACTCTCCTGTCGGCGCTCGCGCACGCCGTGCTGCCGCCCACCGGCGCCGACGCGCTGCTGGACGACAAGGAACACTTCTCCGCGTGGCACAGGTACGCTACTGCTACACAGGTACTGCTCCCGCTACACAGGTACTGCTCCCGCTACACAGGTACTGCTACTCGGTGACTCTCCTGTCGGCGCTCGCGCACGCCGTGCTGCCGCCCACCGGCGCCGACGCGCTGCTGGACGACAAGGAACACTTCTCCGCGTGGCACAGGTACGCTACTGCTACACAGGTACTGCTCCCGCTACACAGGTACTGCTCCCGCTACACAGGTACTGCTCCCGCTACACAGGTACTGCTACTCGGTGACTCTCCTGTCGGCGCTCGCGCACGCCGTGCTGCCGCCCACCGGCGCCGACGCGCTGCTGGACGACAAGGAACACTTCTCCGCGTGGCACAGGTACGCTACTGCTACACAGGTACTGCTCCCGCTACACAGGTACTGCTCCCGCTACACAGGTACTGCTCCCGCTACACAGGTACTGCTACTCGGTGACTCTCCTGTCGGCGCTCGCGCACGCCGTGCTGCCGCCCACCGGCGCCGACGCGCTGCTGGACGACAAGGAACACTTCTCCGCGTGGCACAGGTACGCTACTGCTACACAGGTACTGCTCCCGCTACACAGGTACTGCTCCCGCTACACAGGTACTGCTCCCGCTACACAGGTACTGCTCCCGCTACACAGGTACTGCTACTCGGTGACTCTCCTGTCGGCGCTCGCGCACGCCGTGCTGCCGCCCACCGGCGCCGACGCGCTGCTGGACGACAAGGAACACTTCTCCGCGTGGCACAGGTACGCTACTGCTACACAGGTACTGCTCCCGCTACACAGGTACTGCTCCCGCTACACAGGTACTGCTACTCGGTGACTCTCCTGTCGGCGCTCGCGCACGCCGTGCTGCCGCCCACCGGCGCCGACGCGCTGCTGGACGACAAGGAACACTTCTCCGCGTGGCACAGGTACGCTACTGCTACACAGGTACTGCTCCCGCTACACAGGTACTGCTCCCGCTACACAGGTACTGCTACTCGGTGACTCTCCTGTCGGCGCTCGCGCACGCCGTGCTGCCGCCCACCGGCGCCGACGCGCTGCTGGACGACAAGGAACACTTCTCCGCGTGGCACAGGTACGCTACTGCTACACAGGTACTGCTCCCGCTACACAGGTACTGCTCCCGCTACACAGGTACTGCTCCCGCTACACAGGTACTGCTACTCGGTGACTCTCCTGTCGGCGCTCGCGCACGCCGTGCTGCCGCCCACCGGCGCCGACGCGCTGCTGGACGACAAGGAACACTTCTCCGCGTGGCACAGGTACGCTACTGCTACACAGGTACTGCTCCCGCTACACAGGTACTGCTCCCGCTACACAGGTACTGCTCCCGCTACACAGGTACTGCTACTCGGTGACTCTCCTGTCGGCGCTCGCGCACGCCGTGCTGCCGCCCACCGGCGCCGACGCGCTGCTGGACGACAAGGAACACTTCTCCGCGTGGCACAGGTACGCTACTGCTACACAGGTACTGCTCCCGCTACACAGGTACTGCTCCCGCTACACAGGTACTGCTCCCGCTACACAGGTACTGCTACTCGGTGACTCTCCTGTCGGCGCTCGCGCACGCCGTGCTGCCGCCCACCGGCGCCGACGCGCTGCTGGACGACAAGGAACACTTCTCCGCGTGGCACAGGTACGCTACTGCTACACAGGTACTGTCCCGCTACACAGGTACTGCTCCCGCTACACAGGTACTGCTCCCGCTACACAGGTACTGCTACTCGGTGACTCTCCTGTCGGCGCTCGCGCACGCCGTGCTGCCGCCCACCGGCGCCGACGCGCTGCTGGACGACAAGGAACACTTCTCCGCGTGGCACAGGTACGCTACTGCTACACAGGTACTGCTCCCGCTACACAGGTACTGCTCCCGCTACACAGGTACTGCTACTCGGTGACTCTCCTGTCGGCGCTCGCGCACGCCGTGCTGCCGCCCACCGGCGCCGACGCGCTGCTGGACGACAAGGAACACTTCTCCGCGTGGCACAGGTACGCTACTGCTACACAGGTACTGCTCCCGCTACACAGGTACTGCTCCCGCTACACAGGTACTGCTCCCGCTACACAGGTACTGCTACTCGGTGACTCTCCTGTCGGCGCTCGCGCACGCCGTGCTGCCGCCCACCGGCGCCGACGCGCTGCTGGACGACAAGGAACACTTCTCCGCGTGGCACAGGTACGCTACTGCTACACAGGTACTGCTCCCGCTACACAGGTACTGCTCCCGCTACACAGGTACTGCTCCCGCTACACAGGTACTGCTACTCGGTGACTCTCCTGTCGGCGCTCGCGCACGCCGTGCTGCCGCCCACCGGCGCCGACGCGCTGCTGGACGACAAGGAACACTTCTCCGCGTGGCACAGGTACGCTACTGCTACACAGGTACTGCTCCCGCTACACAGGTACTGCTCCCGCTACACAGGTACTGCTCCCGCTACACAGGTACTGCTCCCGCTACACAGGTACTGCTACTCGGTGACTCTCCTGTCGGCGCTCGCGCACGCCGTGCTGCCGCCCACCGGCGCCGACGCGCTGCTGGACGACAAGGAACACTTCTCCGCGTGGCACAGGTACGCTACTGCTACACAGGTACTGTCCCGCTACACAGGTACTGCTCCCGCTACACAGGTACTGCTCCCGCTACACAGGTACTGCTACTCGGTGACTCTCCTGTCGGCGCTCGCGCACGCCGTGCTGCCGCCCACCGGCGCCGACGCGCTGCTGGACGACAAGGAACACTTCTCCGCGTGGCACAGGTACGCTACTGCTACACAGGTACTGCTCCCGCTACACAGGTACTGCTCCCGCTACACAGGTACTGCTCCCGCTACACAGGTACTGCTCCCGCTACACAGGTACTGCTACTCGGTGACTCTCCTGTCGGCGCTCGCGCACGCCGTGCTGCCGCCCACCGGCGCCGACGCGCTGCTGGACGACAAGGAACACTTCTCCGCGTGGCACAGGTACGCTACTGCTACACAGGTACTGCTCCCGCTACACAGGTACTGCTCCCGCTACACAGGTACTGCTCCCGCTACACAGGTACTGCTACTCGGTGACTCTCCTGTCGGCGCTCGCGCACGCCGTGCTGCCGCCCACCGGCGCCGACGCGCTGCTGGACGACAAGGAACACTTCTCCGCGTGGCACAGGTACGCTACTGCTACACAGGTACTGCTCCCGCTACACAGGTACTGCTCCCGCTACACAGGTACTGCTCCCGCTACACAGGTACTGCTCCCGCTACACAGGTACTGCTACTCGGTGACTCTCCTGTCGGCGCTCGCGCACGCCGTGCTGCCGCCCACCGGCGCCGACGCGCTGCTGGACGACAAGGAACACTTCTCCGCGTGGCACAGGTACGCTACTGCTACACAGGTACTGCTCCCGCTACACAGGTACTGCTCCCGCTACACAGGTACTGCTCCCGCTACACAGGTACTGCTCCCGCTACACAGGTACTGCTACTCGGTGACTCTCCTGTCGGCGCTCGCGCACGCCGTGCTGCCGCCCACCGGCGCCGACGCGCTGCTGGACGACAAGGAACACTTCTCCGCGTGGCACAGGTACTGCTGCGACGTAACAAAAAAAAAAGAAAAGAAAAAATAATAAAAAAGAGTAAAAAAAAACAGAATAAGTTCCTTTTGTAGGGGCCAGTTAGCCCATACACTTGCTTGATGTGGTTGAGTGCGTTGAGAGAGTGAAGAGGTTGAGCTCACGTTAAACTTGTTTATTGTATGTTAAATGGTTACAAATTAAGTTGACTCATTAGCCGTTCCTTCAATTGATGTTTATCGTATGCAGGTTAGGTATGCACTGTCGTTAACTTAATTATAATATTTTAGTATGGCTCGGCCTAAAGTAGGTCGCAGCGTGAGCGGAAAAATGTACAGCAGTGAGACTGTACATGCTGGCAACTCCAAAGAAAGGAAAGTTGAGATAATTGTCAATAGAAGGAAATAGAACCTTTCTTACCCTAGCTCTACACTACTTGCGAATTTGAACGAGGTTGTGTGAATATGATAGTGTAAAGAGGCAGTTCGCTGCAATTTCGAAGTACTTCAACCAACATCGCGATAGTGTGTTTTATACCGTCTTTGTAACTATTTTTATTATAATCTACATGTAAATGTGTGTTATAAAAAATGCTACTAAAACTGAACATGACTACACAATTTGGAATTGGAATTTGGAATTGCCAATATTTAATTGGCTGAGATCTTGTCACTTGTTTCAATTAAAGCTGGTATATTTTGGGTACTACTGACCCTTTTCCACCATATATACCTTTACCAGTATTGATGCCAGGTACGTATATAAATTCCAAGCAATGAATGACTACTCTACTTAAAATGTCAAATTCATGAAACAGAAATGTTAATTATAAGTATTATAACAATTTACTAACGTACCACTATTATTTTACCCGCAGATATTTACTGCTGTGTACCCTGCCTATCCTTGCTTCGCTGGTGTCCCTGATCTGGACTCAAGAGTCTCCACGTTATCTGCTAGACGTCGGCAGAGAAGTAGACGCCATGCTTGTGTACCAGGTATGTAACAGAAAATATTGTGTGCCTTATATGGAACACTCAGTCTCAGCTCATCCACGCCTCTCTGGTGTCCCTGACCTGGACACCAGTCACCACGATATCTGCTCGACGTTGGCAGAGTAATGTAAACGTCATGCTTATGTACCAGGTATGTAACTCCCTGGTGTCTCGGATAGGAGGGCCAGTTGATCTTGCCGGAGCGGCAGAAGACTGAGGGGAACACGAGGGAACCCGGATACGCGCCTTGTCTCAGAACCGAAAGCTCCGGCCAGGAATGTTAAGGTTTCTATACTACCCTGAACGACTTTCGGTATTGTGCCAGTATGCGCTTCTGAGTCATTTCGTTGAGCTTCTTTGTCCTTCCCTTTCTTGCATGCTCAACGCCTCCGCGTTCTTGCAGCAGAACTGCTGGTTGGGTGTAGTCACCGAAACGAAACGAAACGAAACGAATGCTTATGTACCAGGTATATAACAGAATTGTGTGCCATATATGGAATGCTTTGCCGATCTGCCGATTGTCACTTCTCTGATGTGTCTAATTTGGGCTCAGTAGTCCCCACGGTATCTGTTATACGTCGGCAGAGACGTGGCAGGTATGTAACAGAAAATTTTGTGGTAAACCAGATATACCGGGTTCGATGCCCGGTCTTCCGCCACGTTACGCATTTCAATTTGCATTTGTATCAATGGTTCATTATAAAATTGTGGGGATTCCACATGAAAATAACCTTGCCTGCTAACCCACCGCCAAACAGCAATGTTCGCATTGTTGTGTCCCGGTGTGGGGGTAAGATAGCCGGTGAAATTACTAGCATAGAGGCATTCTATCTTCGTCCTCCGGGTAGGCAAGCACTTGTGACTCCTCTGGTGTTGCAAGTGTTTATGGGCGACGGTAATCGCTTTCCATCAGGCGATACGTTTGCTCGTTTGCCCCCTATGACATAAAAAAAAAAAAAAAAAAATGGAACTACACATTTTACAAATCCAATCCCCGTTTACAGAATCTGCACAGCAGCAACCAGATCCGGATATGCGGGGGCAGTACGGTCGGCGCCAACGTGGACGCGGAGTACCGGCTCGGCGCGCTGCAGCTGCCGCCCAAGCGGCCTGCGCCTGCGCTGCACCACGTGCGGCACAGCGTCAAGATGGTCAGTACTCTCTAGATCCCTGGTTCAAATCCGGTTCGAAGGACCAAAAAAAGGCCTGCGATGCATCATGTGCGGCACAGCGTCAAGATGGTCAGTACTCCCTAGATCCTGGTTCAAATCCGGTTCGAAGGACCAAAAAAGGGCCTGCGATGCATCATGTGCGGCACAGCGTCAAGATGGTCAGTACTCCCTAGATCCCTGGTTCAAATCCGGTTCGAAGGACCAAAAAAGGGCCTGCGATGCATCAAGTGCGGCACAGCGTCAAGATGGTCAGTACTCCCTAGATCCCTGGTTCAAATCCGGTTCGAAGGACCAAAAAAGGCATGCGATGCATCAAGTGCGGCACAGCGTCAAGATGGTCAGTACTCCCTAGATCCTGGTTCAAATCCGGTTCGAAGGACCAAAAAAAGGCCTGCGATGCATCATGTGCGGCACAGCGTCAAGATGGTCAGTACTCCCTAGATCCTGGTTCAAATCCGGTTCGAAGGACCAAAAAAAGGCCTGCGATGCATCATGTGCGGCACAGCGTCAAGATGGTCAGTACTCCCTAGATCCCTGGTTCAAATCCGGTTCGAAGGACCAAAAAAAGGCCTGCGATGCATCACGTGCGGCACAGCGTCAAGATGGTCAGTACTCCCTAGATCCCTGGTTCAAATCCGGTTCGAAGGACCAAAAAAAAAAGCCTGCTATGCTTCACGCGACACAGCGTCAAGATGGTCAGTACTCCCTAGATCCTGGTTCAAATCCGGTTCGAAGGACCAAAAAAAAGGCCTGCGATGCTTCACGTGCGACACAGCGTCAAGATGGTCAGTACTCGCTAGGTCCTGGTTCAAATCCGGTTCGAAGGACCAAAAAAAGGCCTGCGATGCATCATGTGCGGCACAGCGTCAAGATGGTCAGTACTCCCTATAGGTAGATCCCTGGTTCAAATCCGGTTCGAAGGTCCAAAAAAAGAGATGCATCACGTGCGACACAGCGTCAAGATGGTCAGTGATTGTTATAGTTTATATCCGGCTCGAAGGACTAGACAATTTTGTGGGATCAAATTGGCCGAGACATACTATGCTGCTAACTCCATAGATCGCTGGTTCACATCCTGTTCGAAGGACCAAACATGTTGGAAGAAGCAGTCAGTATGGTCAGTTTCCTGGTGTGTCCTGAAGTTGTTTATTCTATGCTGTTAACTCCATAGATCCCCGGTTCATATCCGGTTCGGAGGACCTAAAATGTTGGAAGAACTAGACTGTGGAACATTTTATATGCTCCAGTATCCTGTGATCCAGGATACCAGAACTCCTTAAGTTGTGTTATATCCGGCTGGAAGGACTAGAAAAAAAATGTCTGCGCTGCATGCATCACGTAAGACAGCGTCAAGATGGGTCAGTAATGCGATCCACTTCTATGCTGTTAACTCCATAGATCCCTGGTTCATATCCGGTTCGAAGGACCAAAAATGTTGGAAGAACTAGACAGTGGAACGTTTCGATGGGTCAGTATGGTCAGTTTCCTGGTGTGTCCTGAATTTCTTTTGTTTGCATATTAATCTATAGATCTTAAGTTTATATCCGGCATTAATGATATCTACGACAAAGATTGACATTAAACCCAATATCGTGCAACCCGTACTATAACTAAATCAATATTTGCGTTATTTTCTGTGTTCCACATTAGGAATAATACATAACTTCCCCACAACATCGTCCCATACTGCTTTAAGGGGTGTTCGTACTCATAATAAGCACGCTTTTTGTCCACAGTTCTGGCAGGCGTTCTTCCAGCTTTTCTCGAGCGCGTACAGAAACACGACGCTGTCTCTTGGTGGGGTGATGCTGTTCTCAATGGCTATACAGGTAAATAAGTTTCTGTCAAAAATGACATTTTAGTGGCAAGCTTTTATAGCCGACTGTACATTTCTTTGGATATCCATCAAATGCTCACTGAGACGATTCTAAAGAGCCCAAGCTCGGTAGGATTGCTTTTTCTATTATAGAGTTCCTATGGCCACCTTCCGGCTCCATCATCAGATCACCCATATTATTGTATTGTCATCAAAGTTAAGTAAGTATGCAAAATTTCAGCTCAATCGGTTGATGACATCTGCTTCAAAATTGAGTTGCAAGATTTCACCCGAACAAACATACTTTAAACATACCATGCAAGTTAAATAAAAGCTTTAAAAAAACGAATCTAGCATATACTATACAACTGCAATACGCGACTCTCGCGCGAGAAATATAATCTGTCTCCAACTTCACAGTACTGAAAGAGTGACAAGTTGTGATAATATGGTTAATAATACTAATAATGTTACTACCTATTCCAATTTTTATTTAATAATTACTTAATGTTTTTTTTTATAATAATTTGTATTTTGCAATTTGATAGAATTTTTATAATGTATTGACTTGTAAAATGTTGACATTTTATTAATAAATGAGTATGAGTATGAGTATGATAGATTCTGGTGTTCCCCGCTCATCCCACGGAAACACTATTTTTTTTTCGGTATAAAAAGTGGCATATGTGTTAATCTAGTGTGTCACCTACCTTCATACCAAAATTTGAGCATCAGTTTGAGCATGAAGCAACAAACATACAACACTCACATAATTTCGCCTTTATTAGTGTGATTAACCTTTAATATTTAATTTATTTCCAGTTCTTCCTGGCCTCCTACATCCCATCAGCGGTGCTGGCGATAGAGAATCAAGAATTCGAGGCCTCCAAAATAATCATAGACAACACAACCTACGAGAACAGACACTTCAACGAGACGCTCGAAAACATAGAATACGTGAACGTGACGTTCCACAAATGCACGTTCAGAGATATGATGCTGTCTCACGTGGCGTTTAGGAACTGCTCTTTCTTTGACACGGCGTTTACTAATATTAAAACGTCCTACGCGTATTTCACTGGGTCCCTGTTTTTCAATACCACGTAAGTTTTATTAATGTACATTTTTTTACATAATTTTATTTTTAATTAAATTTCCGCTTATTTGAAGTTTTAACACTGCTTTCGACGCAAAACGCACCAATGAAAATAAGTGATGAAAACGTGTGAACGTTTAACACATTTTAAGCTTATTTTCGGTTGCGACATCACATCTAACAGATTTTGAGTTGTGATACTTACACAAATTTCGCCAAACACGAAGTTTATTGGCGAGTATTGCACTCAGTTTGTTAACATTAGTACCATTAAAAACTAGCTAACTTAACTTTTATTATGATATTTTGTCACAAATTCTGAATAAGACATGTGACTAATTTTTCATGTCTGTTTTGGAAAATACTATTTCAATATGCGTACGACACTACATTAGGTTTCTTGTAATGTATACATATCTATAGGCTAACAGGTGTCGGCCCGGCCAAGGGTCTTTGTTTACATCAGTGACATTCACCGACTTTCAACGTCAATTACAATTACCAAAAAAATGTCGTTGCCAGTAAAATAAATTAGTACCACTTAAAATCCGTAAGTCCCTGTTAAGCTGTACATAATTAGGGACAAAGCCAAGCGCGGAAGCGAGGTGAGGAATAGACCAATCATCAGTTGTAATCTGTATCTCAGCTCCGCTTTATTTTAGTGGTTGGTCGATACCGCACGCCTCAGTGGAGACTCACCCTTACACTAAATTGCTTTTGGTAACTACAGCTACCTGTCAACGCCATTATCACTATCACTACATAGTATATAAAACAAAGTCGCTTTCTCTGTCCCTATGTCCCTTTGTATGCTTAAATCTTTAAAACTACGCAACGGATTTTGATGCGGTTTTTTAATAGATAGAATAGAATAGAATAGAATATTCTTTATTGCACACCTCAACAGGAAATAAATACAAACAAATAAAAAGATAGAGTGATTCAAGAGGAAGGTTTATATGTATAATACATGCATAATTTATCAGCATTGCACCCGTGCGAAGCCGGGGCGGGTCGCTAGTTTTATTATATAAATAGAATTAAATTTGAATTTCGAAGCAAGTGAGTGGATAACGTTTATCTTCCACAGGATCATCGACACAGACATAACAGTGGGCCGCGAGATCGACGCCTGGTCGGTTCTGAACGCCACAACGATCCGTGGCATGCGGATAGCGTGTCCGCGCCACGCGCCGCTGACGTGGCGGCTGCGGGGCGCGTTAACTGAACAGACGCACGCCGCCACGGCCACTATACTGGCGGGCTTGTTCGCGGCGGTGTTCGCGCCGACGCTACAGGTCACCGGCAGACTCGCGCCACGAGGTACTGCGACACACTCACTACAGTAGTGGTTGCTACTACTAGTGCTCACGGAGCAGACGCACGCCGCCACGGCCACTATACTGGCGGGCTTGTTCGCGGCGGTGTTCGCGCCGACGCTACAGGTCACCGGCAGACTCGCGCCACGAGGTACTGCGACACACTCACTACAGTAGTGGTTGCTACTACTAGTGCCCCGACGCTACAGGTCACCGGCAGAGAATGAGAAACAGAATGGATTATAATATTTTGTTTGTAAAAAGTGGGTATACATAAATGATCTTAACTAAGGGCGGAGTCCAGACACTCCACATTCTGGGAGAACTGGACGAAGTCTAGACTTCCCACATTCTGGGAGAACAACTGGACGGAGTCTAGACTCTCTACATTCTGTGAATATTGGACGTAGTCTAGACTCCACATTCTGGGAATGCTGGACGTAGTCTAGACTCTCCACATTCTGGGAATACTGGACGTAGTCTTGACTCTACACATTCTGGGAATACTGGACGTAGTCTAGACTCCCTAGATTATGAGAATACGGGACGTAGTCTAGACTCCTCACATTCTGGGAATACTGGACGTAGTCTAGACTCTCTAGATTATGCGAATACTGGACGAAGTCTAGACTCCAAATTCTGGGAATACTGGACGTAAAGTCGGAATTTTAATTCAGTTTCTATACGGAATGAACTCGGCAAGCGAGACATCGCCATATGACAGACAAAGACAGAGACACTTTCTGACGTTATGATGAACGAAAATTCCGAACGTCTGTAGCGGCCCTAATTGTCGCTTAAAAATGATCGTAGTCTAGACTCTCCACATTCGGGGAATACTGGACGTAGTCTAGACTCGTGCTAGTGCCTCGCTCACTCGTATGGCCGCCACGCTCGACCGCTCGCCGCCGAAAGCCTTTAATTTTTTTAAGAAAAAAAAAAGGTGCTATATTTTTGTTTTCCTCTGTTACAGTGATCCTGTGCGTGGCATGCATATGCCTGTCCCCGGCTATCTACTTCGTGCAGAGCGAGACGGCGCTATACGTGGTGGAGGCGATATACAGGGTGTTCCTGACGCTCGTGTTTTACGTGGCGTGCGTAGGGGTCGTCGACTCCTATCCCGCGAATTTGAGGTGAATATACCTGAGAATAATATATGTCTGAATGTTTATCCTAAGTTGTTTTAAAAAAGAAACCTTTTTTTTTGTTAGCTTTTAGGATTGGCCTACTGCTGGGCAAAGGCCTCTTCCGAGTGGTGCATTTTTTAAGTAGTATAACGGGTTAGCACAAATTTAACTGGCACGATATTATATCGCGTAATAGCAAAGCAATATTATTATTTGAATTGGTGCATTTTAGGGTTCTGTACCCAAAGGGTAAAAACGGGACCCTATTACTGAAACTTCGCTGTCCGTCCGTCCGTCTGTCACCAGGCTGTATCTCAATAACGGTGATAGCTAAACAGTTGAAATTTTCACAGATGATGTATTTCTATTGCCGCTATAACAACAAATACTAAAAATAAAATAAAATAAATATTTAAGGGGGGCTCCCATACAACAAACTTGTTATAGATTATATATATATGTATATGTACGGAACCCTTCATGCGCGAGTCGAACTCGCACTTGTCCAATTTTTTTTTTAAGTAGTATAACGGGTTAGCACAAATTTAACTGGCACGATATTATATCGCGTGATAGCAAAGCAATATTATTACTTGAATTGGTGCCTTTTTTTATTGCATTTGTTTGAGAAAACCAATATACATTCCTTAGCCGTGTAAAGGGCTTGCCGTCTTCGTATCACTATCCGTCTATATCTACTCACCCGGCAAGCCCTTATTTCTCGGCGTCTGCAGTAATGTACTATTTATGGGTGATTCTACAGTCGTTTCAACAGCCGTCAGTCCGCTGTCATAAATAACTAACCCTTTGACCGCCAAAGACGGCAAATCACGTCATCGGGAATTCGTGCCACTGACGCCAACGACGCCTATTGACGTCAAAAATTTCAATGGTCAAAAACATGCTAATTCAAACCACTATCTGTGTTTTTCAACCTCTGTTGATTTTGGAGCACTTTTTTTTTTTTTGGTTTGGCGCCAGTGGCACGGTGAATTGCTTTGCCGCTCGGCGCTCAAAGGGCTAAGCAACGGGCCATAATATGCTTTCAATTAGATTAAGTATGGTAAGAAGTACAGTTACATTAAAAACAAAAAAAAAATTTTAGCTGTTTATTTCATAGAAAATTCTTAATTAAAATACATAAAAAACTTAACTTACAATCTTAAATATTAAAGATTTTTGGAGTTAAGGACCTTATAATTGCACTTGATTATTATGACACAGTTTCAACATTGTGGGAGGGTAACACTGTCCTGTTTTTTAATATATATCTCTTAACAATGCGCTTTGTTTGGTTACTAGTTTTATTTTCAATATCGGTTAATAACTCGGTTGAAAACCTATTTAATATACGCGGGAGAATACACATCCAAGTTCTCTGACCGTATTCGTTAGTCCTTTTTGGTATATCAAAAGTTAGCATGTTTGACAAATTTCGTAAGTTATTTGGTCTTGTTCTTTTCTTTAGGTTATTATATCACTGTATGAAAGTGTGCAGTTTGGTGTAGCTCATACTTTCAATATTTTTGACAGCGGACTGACGGTGGTTGAAACGCCTGTAGAATCCCTTCTATCCCTTAAGATCCATTCATTAGATCCACGATGTATCTAATGATTCTTATTTTTCTAACTAGATCTATTACTCAGATGTATGGATCTAATGAAATATTATGTCTCTTCTGATACATCTTTGTACCCAGCTGCAAAAAATGGATCTATAGAGAATATTTCTCTCAGAAGATACATTGCAAATTTCTGGAATAGATCTAGGGAAAGTACTTTCTCAATAGATACATTTATTCATTTGTGTATATATCAAATGAGATTACTTTTCTCGCTAGATACACTTTTATAAGATCCACTATGGACATGGTGAGACTTTTTTCTCATTGGATCCATTATCTGGTTGTACAGGTGCACGGCGCACGGTCTGATAATGTCCGTGGCTTACATGGGCGGGGCTGTGGTGCGCGGCGTCGGCGACGTGGACGCGCTGGTCGGCGCCATCTTGTGCGCGCTGCTCGCCGCCGCCGCCACCGCTGCAGCGCTGAGGCTGCGGTAGAGGTAACTCATTTCTCATGACACTGCTTGTAAACGATGGTTTAGGTACATGCTAGAAAAGCGGGCGGTAAGTCGTAAATTACGCCCTAGGGCGGTAAGTAAATTTTATCACACTTAAAGGGTTTACATGCTAGAAAACCGGGCGAGCGAGTGATTTATTACTTTTATTTTATTTCCTTCAAAGTGTGATGAATAACGTCGTACGTGGCTCTGGTGGTAAAGGAATTCCAAACTCGTGTCATTTAAGCCCACGCCTTCGGCTTCGGGCTTCTAATAGACATTCGTTTGTAATTTCTAGTTTACCACCCTTGTTACGTAATGTACTATTTTATCACACTGGTTGTAAACAAGGGTTTACATGCTAGAAAAGCGTAAGCATGCTAGGTAAGTCGTAAATTACGCCCTATTGCGGTAAGTAATTATTATCACACTTAAAGGGTTTACAATGCTAGAAAACCGGGCGAGCGAGTGATTTTGGTATTGACTACTATTTATTACTTTTATTTTATTTCCTCCAAAGTGTGATGAAAAACGTCGTACGTGACTCTGGCGGTAAAGGAATTCCAAACTCGTGTCATTGAAGCCCACGCCTTCGGCTTCGGGCTTCTAATAGACACTCGTTTGTAATTCCTCGTTTACCACCCTTGTTACGTAATGTATTATTATGTCATAGGGGGCAAACGAGCAAACGGATCGCCTGATGGTGCGCGATGACCGTCCCATAGACACAAACATAGACACACTTATAGACACACACACATAGACACCTGCAACACCACAGGAGTCACAAGTGCGTTATGGCCGCACAGACGGGAGTACGCTCTTTTCTTGAAGGTTTGAAGGTCGTAACTAATATCTAACTCTGGTTCCCTTCCCACTCCCTCAACTTACTATTTTAAAGGTCTTGAATCTCTTAAAACCTTTCGCTATGCTTAGGATTCGATTTTAGTTACCCCTCAGTGTCTACTAACACCTCGCTATGCTCGGGTATCTATTTAGAAACCCTCAAAACACTCAGAATAAATTTTAGAAACACTTTTCTCAGAGATTTTTAGGGTTCCGTAGCCAAATGGCAAAAAACGGAACCCTTATAGATTCGTCATGTCTGTCTGTCCGTCTGTCCGTCTGTCCGTCTGTCCGTCCGTATGTCACAGCCATTTTTTTCCGAAACTATAAGAGCTATACTGTTGAAACTTGGTAGGTAGATGTATTCTGTGAACCGCATTAAGATTTTGATGCAAAAATAAAAAAATAATACTAAATATTGGGGGCTCCCCATACTTAGTTACTCTATTACTAAAAAATTTTTTTTTCATCAAACACATACGTGTGGGGTATATATGGATAGGTCTTCAAAAATGATATCGAGGTTTCTAAAACATTTTTTTTCTAAACCGAATAGTTTGCGTGACAGACGCTTCCAAAGTGGAAAAAAGTTGGTCCCCCCCCCTCTAACTTCTAAAATAAGAAAATGAAAAATCTAAAAAAAACATATGATGTACATTACTATAAAAACTACCAACGAAAATTGTTTTGAACGAGATCTAGTATATAGTTTTTTTTTAATACCTAACTTTGCACCTAATTTATATGGGGCGCTATACATACCAGGTGCAAACTTAACTTAACCACTTGGGGATGGAAAGTGTTTGTACGGAACCCTCGGTGCGCGAGTCCGACTCGCACTTAGCCGGTTTTTTTTAAACCTCGCTGTGCTTAGGATTGTATGAAAATCCCTCGCTCGATTCGCACTCGCTCTGCGTTCATCGTACTATAATAGGATTTGTGCAATTTTTGGAAGACCATCCATACTAATATTTTAAATGCGAAAGTGTGTCTGTCTGTCTGTCTGTCTGTTACCTCTTCACGCTTAAACCGCTGAACCGATTTAGATGAAATTTGGTACATAGATAGTTTCAGTCCCGGGAAAGGACATATGATACTTTTCATCCCGAATAAATGTAGTGTTCCCGTGGGATGAGCGGGTAACACCGCGGGGCACAGCTAGTTAAATTATATATATTTTCCGGTAGTTCTTGCTTTAAGGATTTACAAACTGTATGTCATTTATTGTTTTAACACGGCTTTTTTGACCAATTTGACAGCAATAAAATTAGCAGATGGCATCTTTGCCTCGGAAACCCAATAAAAAAAATTGTTGATTGTCGGCACTTGTCAATGTCAACCTCGCTACGCTAAGCCTTTTACCTAACCGGCCGGCAATCAAATTTTCCCGGCCTCCCTAGTAATATGTAAATGTACTATTTTATTACTACTTCTAAACGAATCTCTTTCTTTTCAGATAACGACTAACTCTCGTGACACGAACAAGACGTACCGATCGCATTTCGACGTAGCATTGTATGTACATACACTGAAATTTGTATAAATATCTAGATATTTTTGACTTAGTAGAAACCTTTGGAGCTAATATTGAATGAAGACATTGGATTTCTGATTTCACGGTAGGACTTTAGACAGCTATGGAGCCGGTATTAACATTAAAATACAATTCGTACTCATACTCATTCATCTAATTTATTCCAAATTGCATTTATATATACATACAATTATAAATAAAATAGATTAAAGTGTACAGTATGCATACAATCGTACAGTTACGATTGTATGCATTGTCTAGTCATAACTGGATACTCGTTCAATATAGAACCCAATTTATTTCAGAGAACAGGGAAAAAATCGCAAATATTTACGTATACGTATTTTATGATGACGAAAAAAAATTGCCTTCAAAAATTAGGTCTTTCTATATTTATCTCATTTTGTCCTTGACCATAAAATTACAATTGCGAATTAAATATACTTATGGATATGAGTATGAGTATGAATTGTATTTTAATGTTAATATCGGCTCCATAGCTCTCAAAAGTGTCTATCTACTATCAGAAGTCTGATGCCCATGAATGAGTGTTATACTCAAGGTTATTTTTAGATTTAGACAAAAACCATCACATTTTGAAATGGCAAAATAAAATGAACAGGTACCATTTCAATGCAGTGTTTAATTGGAAAATTACGGAGCAATTATTTGCCAAAAAAATATCCAGATTTTTTTTTTTTTTTTATTTAAAGCTTGACTGCATTTATTTTCTTAGTTTCTGCCTGATAAATTCTTGCCGTTTCAATCATAAACCAAAGTTGTATGACTGATTCTATGATACTCATTTTGTCTGGCGGCTGCGCAACGGGATTTAAGGTTCTACTTGCCGATTAAAATGAGTACATTACATACCCGGTTATCTCACCACCTACTTTTTCTGTTTAATTTTGTTTTCTCCGCCACCCAAAAGCTGTCCGGAAGAGATCCCTCTTTAGCGATAACACCGCCTATTGTCTATTTTTTTTTCGGTGTGCAATGGAGATTTTTTTTAAGACATATCGTGAAATTGGGCTTACCATGCCAAGGTCAGAAGAAGCAACTTTACCAACTCACCAAATTTTATTGATATCTGAGAAAATAAATAAATCGAAAACAAAATAAAAATTGGCCCATTTTCGAGAACTTTCTCTCCCCATACAAATCTAGAAACGTTCTCAAGAAAGGTACTTCCCTAGGTATGGGAGGTAAAATCTGTACATACTCTATCTGGTGATTCATAAGTTCATATAGTACGGCTCTTCCCAGGTGAATTTTTCGCTCGAGCCCTAAACTTTCAAACAATGGCCATTGTCTCTATTATCGCAAAGCGGCTAGATACCGAGTTAGCACGTGCCACTCCAACATTCATATTAAAAAACAAACGGTATCGTCATAGTATTAAGGTTCAAATTTAATGTCACTGATATTGTGTTTTGGTAGTGTAGGACAATAGACCACCCGCAAGCAATTTGGCACTCATATTATTTTGATTTGAACCTTAATATTATGACGATACCGTTTGTTTTTCAATGTGAATGTTGGAGTGGCACGTGCTAACTCGTTAGCTATTGTAGCGTTAGATTAGGGCTCAAGCGAAAAATTCACCTGGGAAGAGCCGTACTATAACATTATGAGAATATTCTTATAGGGTAGGGGAGTCCAAAAAGGCCAAAATTTTTCTTACGTAATTCATGAATGGTCTCTTATAACATCCCTTTAAATACTCGTTCCGTTGAGTAGCCACCGGCACATTAGATTTAAGAAGTCGCAAATTAACAATCTTGACATTGGTAAAGCAGGTATACAATTAATAATCTTATTAAAACTTTCGTGAGACATATTTAATTATTGTATTAAGCGGTTTACACTCACGTGAAATTGTCAGGAACGGCCCGACATGTTTCGAACTCGTAAAGAGCTCTTCATCAGGGACTCTTCCATACATAAAGAAAAAGAACATCGTTTGAAAACCCGTTAGAAGGTCGAATAACTCTTTTTGAAAAACTATTCTTTAGAACAGATTGATATTATGGACATATATAACCAAAATGTTTGAATTAGGCAATAATCAAAATATCAGTGGAACACAATCCTGTAATGTGTAAATATTTGTGTATTATAGTATAGTAGTATCACTAAATGATAAATATTCAAGTTTACTTTTTAATTTTAAAGTCGCGTTTATAATATGACGTTTGACTGTAGGATATTTGTATTTTTTTTTATATGTTGAAAATAAAAGTTCTGTAATCATAAATATTATAATAATTGTATTACTGTGTAATATAATTTCTTTAAACTATATTCTCTTATACAGATATGTAAGTTTCCAATGAGGGGCTGTCCATTAATTACGTAAGGGTCTCTAGGGGGTGGGGGGGTTCGTGAAATCTCTACATGTCCTATCTGGCAATTCGTTACAGTATGAGAATGTGCTTACATGGGGTAGGGTCAAAAATGCCCAACATGGTTCTTACGTGATCAATGAATGGCCTCTAAGTTGAGAAAGTACCTGAAAATTGCTGGAAACTTTCACTAACGATCATTTATGAAAATTCCAGAAAAAAATGAGAGAAAACAATCAGTCTGTCTAAGAAAAACATTAGTTTTAAATCCCAAGTGTTGTCCGAAGAATTAATACGTTTGTCTCCAGTGGCATGGCATGTGTTCAAATAATTCTTACTCCTATGACGATGGCACACCATATGTGTCTACGGAATTCGTACTCCTATGCGGGTGACACACCACATGGTCAGAAACAGATAGGTACAGAAATCAATCTACATACAAGCGCGCTCGAGCAAACGCACACATACGAGTAGACATTGCTCACGGACACGTCAAGCGGATCGCACTCGCGCTCGCACTGGTCCGAACTGGTCCGAGATATCGTGTCCGTGAACAATATCTATGTGTGCGTTTGCTCGAGCGCCCTTGTATGTAGATTGATTTCTGTACCTATCTGTTTTGTGACATGGTGTCTACGGAATGCCAGTGACACTCATTCGTGGCACTCATTCAATTGACAACGTTTCATATTTCTAACCAATGAATAATAATATAGAGATCGAGAGCGCTTTGCGTTGTGTACACGCTAAATATTAATATTAATTATGTTTTCTGTATGTAAACAAATATATTAAAATACATAAAATACATAGAGTGACGGGAAGCGGTCGGATGCGGAAAGCTGAGGACCGAGAATGGTGGCGCGAACTGGGAAGGCCTATGTCCAGCAGTGGACGACTCCGGGCTGATGATGATGATGATGACATAAAAAAAAAAATGTAACCTAAAAAAGAACCGACTTCAGTAAAACTAAAAAGCCAACAATAACCCGTTCAAGTACAGATTACATTTGACTCACCCTTCGAAGTCGATCCCAAACCACTCAGTTCTTATATTTATATATTATAGTTTACGCGAGGTTTGGCACCGACTTCGAAGGGTGAGTCAAATGTAATCTGTACTTGAACAGGTTATTGTTGGCTTTTTAGTTTTACTGAAGTCGGTTCTTTTTTTTTATAAATTTTTTTTTTTTTTTGCTTTTTAGTGATTCGTATGTGTGTTCATCATCAGTTTCCTTACACCAAATCCTATTTACTGAATGTAAATTCTTGACTTTATCAATAAATTACCGAAAGCGCCGTACATGTCCCTATAACATTTGAAGAGTTCCCTCGATTTCTCCAAGATTCCATCATCAGATCCCGACTTAGTGCCAACGGGACCAACTCGGAGTTATACCCTTTCGATTAAAAATTGAAAATCGGTTCACGGTTCTCGGAGAAAGGAGAACCTCCTCCTTTTTTGAAGTCGGTTAATTTATTTAATCGTATGGCATACATGTCGCATAAAACAAAAATGTGAAACTATAATAATAACCGAAATCTATGACAAATATGCTTGGATAATGATGTCGTCATTGACTTTTCCGCAAAAAAAAGCTGTCAACAATGTCAACCAAAACGTCATAACTAGAGTTACCTTTCCATTGTGTCATAGTTTTAAAGTTACATTTTGGAATGAGTATATTTTAATAAAGGAGTAATTAAATATTTAGTAATCAGCAAAAATATAAAAACAGTGATTACATCCTCTTTCTAGGCGGAGTACGGAAAAGTACTAAAATTTTAGTAGTCTTAAAAATATGAAATGTTGTCAATTCGGACGGTATGCTGCGGCATAGCGTAAGTGCTGAATGCAACGCTGCCAGAGACGAAACTGTTAAAAAAAGGGGAAATGAAAGAAAAATCCACATCGGTACTTTTTAATGTTATTACTAAAATTGTATAGTTAAATATAGTATTTGTGTTATACATCCTACAGTAATGTGTATTTTTCAATTATAAAGTAGAATAGAAGGTAAAGTTATTAGAAGTGAATGCTAAGGCTGAAAATAGCGTAGAATCGTGGTTGTAACTTTTGTTTTTTATTTAATGACGCTAAATCAAACTTAAGTTTTGATTGGAAGTGCTATTTTTTATTTAGTGCCACATATGAAATGATATCGCTATAATCTATTTATTATAATTACAAGTTTACATTTTCGTTGTAAATTTTGACAGATTTAGTTATTTTTACAACTTAATTTTACTTATTCTCATATTTAAGATATTCACTTTTACGTTTTTTTGTCACATATGAAATTACAAGTGGTTCTGCAATATTTATTTGAATATTAATAGTTTTGAAGATTGACGAAAAAACTAAGACATTTGATTCATAGTTATTTACTTTATATTCATTATTTTATGATCATTTCGTATTTAGAAGTTTTGCATTTTGGTAAAGGTGTGGTCATATTTGAAAGTTGTGTTAAAGGAACTCCTAAACATTTAGGGTGCGATTCCTCTGAGGAGGAGCGTAGGTGATTCAACAATTTCAGTGCGTCCCCGCCCCGCTCGTTTTCAGTGGAAATCCTCCCTTAATTACCTAGTTTTTTTTTTCGAGGTATGCCACAAAGATTGTTCATTCCTTAGATGTTTTCGATGCTTCAATATTGGCATATCCTTTAACCTGTTGAGCGCCAAAGACGGCCTAACACGTCGCCAATGACGCCAACGTCGCCTGACGTCAAAATTTCAATAGTCAAAAGTATGATTTTGTAGCACTTTTTTTGCGGTGACGTCAGGGGCTCGGTGAATTGCGTTGCCGCTTGGCGTTGAAAAGGTAAAAGGGCAAAGGGCCTTTAGTAAAGGGTTCCCTCTGTTTCACCGTCAACGTTATGAATGCTCATTGGCGTATCTAAGATTATTTTTCAGGTGGGGCCTGGCCATGGCCTATGAGATGAAGTCATAAATTTCTATGGGTTACCCAAAATCCTGGGGTGGGCAGTAGAGCATATTGGGGTGGGCACGGCCCACCCGGCTACCCCCCCTAAATACGCCAATGTGAATGCTTTATTTCACAAAATGTTTCTCGTTCACCGACACCGAACTATTTTGAGAGTTGCTTGCTGCGGCACAGACGAGACACAAAACGTTCTAAACAAAAACGCATGTATAAGTAAACAAGGTATGACATTGTTCGGCAGTAGGCATTTTTGCGAAAATAACTCGCCGGGCCGGCCACAAACGTGCAGCTTATCCGAGGAACTTAATTTACGTCTTTAGACGTAATGTGCGTGAAAGTGTTGATTTCGACGACGTAACTCCTCTGGAGTTGCAGGTGTCTATGGGTGACGGTAATTGCTTATCAGCAGGCGGTCTGTCTGCTCGTTCGCTCTTATATCATTAAAAAAAAAACGATGAAACCTTTGGGTAACCCTTTAGTGATAATATAGACTGTTTATTTCTTAGTTTAAAAGACATTTATATACCTTTCACATAATTTGTAGGTTAATTAAATTAATTTTATTGTTTACATTTATTATTAAAAGGGCCGTTCTTTTTTACCGATAATGAATGTGTCATCAAATCATTATTAAGCTGCAAAACAGACAGATATTAATTTGTTTTATCTACACCCATATTGATATTTTTTTTAAGTTAGATTGTTTGAGCGTCCCACTGTTGGGCAAAGGCCTCTCGGTTAGATCTCCACATAACAACACATTACTATAACAAAATTAGATACAATTTTTGTAATAGAATCTTACATTGAAGTGGATCACATTACAATTTTCTTTCATAATTTACCTTTGCGTCAGATACTGTTGTTAAAGACCTACATTACTATGCAGCGGCGGCTGCGGTCGCCGCCCCATTCATTTATCTGCGGGAGTTACTGGTCGCACTGAGTATTTTAAATCTACATAAAAAGATCTATGGGTGCAGATAAAGTTATGTATCCAACTGTATTTAATTAGGTCATAAAACGCTCGTGTGACCCTGTTATGAAACTCGTCTTTGGCTCGTTTCATAAAAATACACACCTGTTTTATGACCTCATAAAAAAATATTTTGTTTTATGAACTTAAACTAACTTTTCTCCAACTTACTTGGAAATATTCCCATTAATGTAGTAAAACTGGACCGCGAAATCGTTCGTTATTTTAAGAAGGCGTTAATACAAATTAAAAAATAGTAGATTGTACAACATGTGCATAAAACGCACCATTTTATACGAGAAGACGTTTATCCATCCGAGCGAGCTTGCGAGCGAGGATGAATATAAAGTCGAGTGTAAAATGCGTTTTATGGACGAGTTGCACACTCTACTTTTCACTTCGATTGCGAGAAAATGAAACTACATCATGTAAATATTATACTTAAAAACAAATTTAATTAAAATTTAAAAACACTTAGTTTTTTATGTGTACGATACAGTATTGTTGTAGTTAAATATATAGTATATTGATTTACTAAAATATAAATAAATTTAAAAAGGAATAAATGATAGTAAATAAAAATTACAAGTTTATTTCAAAAAGTTTTATTGTGTACTTTGGCTGTTGGTATTTTTGCCTTGGTCTCAGAATACTAACGAAATGAAAAAAAAATAAAGAGTTTATTCTATAAAGTTTAAGTTGTTCGTGTGGCTGTTGGACCGATCGCCTTGGTCTTCGACGACAATTTTACTTTATGCTCTAGAGCATAAAAAGCGACTTTATGTCGCCTACGCGCATCATAAAGTCAAACTTTTAGAGCATGAGAAGTGAAAAATATATATTATTGGCCTTAGCCGGGAAATCAATATTATTTAAATAAGACGATTAAGTAAAAAACACACCTTCCGTTTATGACGTCTCATACAAATGAGGGTACTCTTAATTTCGCCGGTTACTACATTTTTACTTTTAATTTTTTCAAAGACTTTGATAATTCACCACACAGCCAATTGTCCACTAAATTTAAAAAATAAAAACTACCATAAACTTTTTAATTGTTCTCTGCGTTTAGTTCTTGCACTGAACATTTTTCTGCTCTGCTACTGTCAATGTATTTTAAATGTCGACAAATTTCGAATAACGGACAAACAATTTAAATAATAATCTTATATGCCGTTAATTTATTTTCACGAGTCTTAGTTATTTATTAGAGATTTCGCACGACGACAGTTTTAATTTTAATAATATGATGGTATTTAATGAGTGAGTTGAAAATTAATAAGTGTACCAAACGTAAACAAATAAAAAATAAAACAGAAATGATTGTGTCCAAATCAATATATAAGTTATTTTGAACTTTTGATCTTCTCCGAATGATATTGGTATGTATGGTTTCTAAAAAAAACAGTGTGTTTAGAAGTTGTTAATTTAACTTAAATTAATAATTACCTATGTGCATATTTTTTGTTATTGTGTTTTCGTATATATTTAATTCTTATTAACATATTTTGTTTTAAATCAAACATATGATTCGGACCTGAATTTTTATTCCTATTCCTAAAAAAAATAAGTACCAAATGAACTTCATGGTACTGATATGTTAAATTAAAATGTAGATTGGTGATTATTTCCAAGTATATTTGGAGAAAAGCACTATACAAGCCTCGGCGGGAATGTCAGTTCGCAGATTCGTATTATTGAAGGACTCGGCTACGCCTCGTCCTTCAAAATCATACTCATCCACGAACTGACTTTTCCCGGCCTCGGCAGTAATGTACTATTACCATTTTCTTTTCTGTAATATATTTATAGATTTTTTTTCATATAGAGCAACATTAGACTGACAAGATGACATTTGAACATTTTGAACCTTCGTCAAATTTTTTTAGTGTTGAACCATTTTCGCTAAAGAAGAATGACCCATGAACTTTCTCAAATATATTCGAAATAAACACGTATTTAATCTTTAGTGTAGACATCCCATTTATTTGTGTATGCAATGCATTCCTAGTTTGTGACTGATTGGTGTATATAGCCATATTGCCTAGTCAAAAGCCATTTCCTTCTTAGTGGTACTATTTTTTTTTATAATTTGGTACAACGTAAAACTTACATAATATGTTTCACGCCTTTTGACCGCCCCAGTCGTCACTAAATTTGTAATTAAAACCGCTTTAACTATATAAAATATGAAATATTTTTCAATTCTTATTGATTTTGGAGCATTTGATTTTTTGCTGTGGCGCCTAGCGCGGTGAATTGATTCATCGCTTGGCGGTCATAAGGTTAATGGAAATGCTTCTTTAGGTTTGATACAGAAATAGTTAATGGATTGTTACTATTTCATTTATTTTTTATGTTATCTTCTACGTTGTACCTTATTGTGCATTATTTTAACATATCTCGGCCATGTTTTTTGTTGTACACTCCACTTTTTTATTTTGGATATTTTAGGTATTTTCTACTCAGAATCACAAGCTTGTCTATCCAATTAGGAAAAAAAAAACCCAAAAATGATTATATATATTTTTTGTTTTTCCATTCCGTTACCGCTATAATAGGTTGTATGGAAATGGTAACGGAATGGAACGTATAAATATTGGGATACTGTTTTTTCTCCAAATTAGATCGAGCTCGTGATTCTGAGTAGAAAATACCAAAAATATCCAAAACCTAAAAAAGGTGGAATGTACAACAAAAAAAATGGCCTATTTGTAGTAATATCGATTATGGATAGATTATTTTAATTAATTTGTATCGAAAGTAATAAATTGACAAATAAGTTTATATTCAATGCTGGATTTTGTCGATTATATTCTTAATTGGCAACGAAATGTATTTTGCACGTAGTTTAGAATTAATTTTGTATAAAATATTATTTCATAATCACTTGGTACCTTTAATTACATATCCTTTTAAATTTGACTGAATGGTAAATTGTTTTGTAGAATTTGGACAAAAATTAAATATATCTATAAATTTAGCATATTGAATTATTGACAGTAAAAATGAAATTGTAATATGGTTTTAAGGATTCTAACAAATGGACACTTCTATGTGGAAATAGTTTGAGGGAACTTATATAAAAACAAAACAAAAAAAAATCTATTTCTCTTTTGAAGTTATGTACCTAATCTAATAGATGGTTAGTATTACGAAAAAAATACTTTGACGAATCAAATTTGTTTAAATTCTTGGCCTGTCAATTGTATGCTAAATTTATGTATATTTATTATATCAAAATGGGGCAATAAGTTGGTAGTTTTATTTAAAATTATTTAGAGGTGAATATTATTTATATTTAGTGAAATTAAACGAATGGGTAAGGTTGAATGTTGAATGACAATATTTATATAGTAATTTGACTTGACTTGAATATTGAATATTGATCTCCGATTACGAGCAGTTATCAAGGCGTGAGGATAAATTATACTGATGGTAAGGCCATAAACAATTCTAGAATTCTACGGGGCATAATGTAATGACAGCTAGGGTTCGCCCATATCGATAAATTCAATTATCGATGCTTTTCCCATATTCTAGTAATCGCGGGTGTATTTTTATGTAACATAAACAATTGTAACGAAATTTTGGAAACTGAATGAAAAGGACAGTTTCTGTGCCGGGCCGTTTGATTTTTGTGCTTATTTTTATATATTTGTGTATGTTTGGAGCAAAATTTTGTCAAAATCATACACAAATTGTCTAATATTAAGCGCAGCGCAAAAAATTAGCAGCGATATATCATCTTAACGTGATGAAATTGGCCAGGTAGTCTGAATAACATTACAAATAGTTACATAATATAAATATTGTTATTCGAAAAATGGATTGGTGTAGTATGGACTGATAAATGTTTGGAAATGCTATTTGTAAATATATATAAGTCTAAATAAAGTTTTCATTTGCAATATCATGGTATGTTTCATTTGAAGTAAGCTGTCGAAATTATCGCATTTAATCTTTTTATTTATTATTTACTAGCAACCCGCCCCGGTTTCACACGGGTGCAATGCTGATAAATTATGCATGTATATGCATATAAACCTTCCTCTTGAATAACTATCTATTAAAAAAAAACGCATCATAATCCGTTGCGTAGTTTTTTTACGGTTCCGTAGTCAACTAGGACTAGGAACCCTTATAAATAGTTTCGCCATGTCCGTCTGTCCGTCTGTCCGTCCGCGGTTTAGCTCCGTGATCATTAGTACTAGAAAGCTGAAATTTGGTATGAGTATGTGTATGTATCACGCCGACAAAACGGTGAAATAAAAACTAAAAAAAATTTTTTTTTCGGGTACCTATCTCTCGAACACCTAAAGTGGGGGTGATTTTTTTTTGTTCCAACACTAGTGTGTAGGGTGTCGTTGAATAGGTCTTTTAAAAATAATAGGGGTCTCCAAACATCATTTTCTGATAAATTCAGCAGTTTTGAAAATAATCGCTCCGAAAATAAAAAAATAGCGCCCCCCCCTCTAAATTTTTAACCACGGGTCAAAAAATTATGGAATAATTCATGAAAATGAGGCTTTTATAAGTACTTTCAATGAAAACTATATTGAACAAAATCGGTCGAGTCGTTTTTGAGTCATCGCAAAATTTCATAATTTTCTTAAAAGGACGTAAGTTGACTTCCAGTAGGTAATAAGTAATTGCAGTTACTTCGGCGTTTACACCTTTTTATAGAGCTTGAAATCTTTCCTGTAACTTAAGTCTATTGTGAAGGATGAGCAACTACGGAACCCTACACTGAGCGTGGCCCGACATGCTCTTGGCCGGTTTTTAAGATCTAAGCATACATAGGGACAAAAGAGTTGTAAGGGAAGCAATGAACAGGACTCTATGAAGGCTAATCATTCACACCAAATGTAAGCCATCCACTGATAACCACGATCCTCAGTCATGAGGGAGCGACAAGAGAGAGGGACAAACAGGAAGCGACTTTGTTTTATACTATGTAGTGATTTATTGAATAAATACATGCAAACTTTAGTAAATAAGACCAAAACATTTGCATGTTATACAATAGGTACACACGCATAATTAAACAGAAAAATAAAACTAAAACAAAATTACAAGTATTGTACCGGCAAAAAACTTATCAATGCATCCCTAGATTGAACCCGATTCTCACTGGGTTGCCTATTTTAAACCACTTGAGCACCCACCCCTGTGAATGCTGCTCCGGTTTGCTGAGACATTTCTTTTACGCGACGCCTTTTGTGTAAAATTCGGTCGCCCGCCTGATATCTGAAAAAATACAGTTTTAGTTTTAATTTCTTAAGTCTAAATATATTAGAAGGTATTTTACGGGTCCAGCGCGTTCACCTTCCTGCCACCCTAACGCCCAGATAACCTTTCGATTTTTTCCTTATGCTTAGTGTGTCGATCTTCGGGTCAAAATACAGAGCCCGCGGCGCTCAGAAATAAAATCCGGTAACTAGACAATGCCCAATTCATTCCCCATGCCAGTTTTTTTAGGGTTCCGTTGCAAAATATGACGCAATAATTCAAATAATAAACTTATTTGAATTATTGCGTCACATTTTGCACCTTCTCTTCTTTTATTTCTATAAAGTTGTTTCTTAGGTTTTTATTTTATTTTTAGTTATAAGTCTATCAATAAATTGCTCTGCTCTCTGTTACTGACGATTCGAAAGTGCTTGTAGCTAGGCCTACTTGAATAAAGAATATTTTGACTTTGACTTATAAATAGTAGTAACGAAATGCAAACCCTCATAGTCTAAGATCCCGATATAAAACGACCTTCACCGAGATGTTTATTTTATGAAAATTACCTCAAATTTTATTAGAGAAAAAACAACATAAAATTAAAAAACCCCTCAATCTTTCCGGTGGCGAATGCACTAGTCTCAAAACGCACTATTAGTCAATACACTCTAATTTCGAAAGCCCCTCTTCTCATAAGAAACTAGGCCCAAAATACCATATTTCCAAAAAGGCTCATTCTCGATTTACACGAGAACCATTGAGAACTAGTCCCAAAATACACCTTTCCCAAAATACCCCAAATTGTGTTCACCTGTGCGTGGCGTAATACTTTATTCTCATAATGCATAGGTCTCAAAACACTCTAGTTCCAAAATACCCTATTTTTTTGGAATGTCTCTTTGTGATTGCTTTCAGCCGTAGGTAACCATTACCCGTTTGATGCCAAAAATATTTTTGCAAAAATAGGATTTATTTAATTATTATTTTGAGCTATACAGGGTGTAATCGTTAAGTGTTGCTCGGCCATAGTTCCGTAAATATGTTTTTTTTTGTGAATTTTCATCAATTTCACTGCCAAAAGGTTGTCTGGAAGAGATCACTCTTTAGTGATAAGACCGCCTGTTGTCTACCGTTATTTATAAATTGTATTTATCTTGTTTCCTTTTGTAAACTTTTATTGGTGTGCAATAAAGTATTGTTGTATTGTATTGTAATGGGTACGGCTGAAAGCAATCACAAAGAGACATTCCAAAAAAATAGGGTATTTTGGAACTAGAGTGTTTTGAGACCTATGCATTATGAGAATAAAGTATTACGCCACGCACAGGTGAACACAATTTGGGGTATTTTGGGAAAGGTGTATTTTGGGACTAGTTCTCAATGGTTCTCGTGTAAATCGAGAATGAGCCTTTTTGGAAATATGGTATTTTGGGCCTAGTTTCTTATGAGAAGAGGGGCTTTCGAAATTAGAGTGTATTGACTAATAGTGCGTTTTGAGACTAGTGCATTCGCCACCGGAAAGCCCTCAATTACCCCTCGGCCAATTACGGGAACCTCCTGGATCCAAACTCTTTCCGATCTGTCGTAGGCCTGCGTCTCGGGGCGAATATCGTAGAACCGCACCGCTGCCATTGTGGTACACTCGTCACTCGGTTGGCCCACCACGGACTCTCATGTTCAAAGAGTGCTGGTAGACTGTCCCGCCACTCCTGCCTCAACGACATCATTCGCCGGGCCCTGGTCAGCGTCAGCGTGCCGGCCACTTTAGAGCCAAATGGCCTGTCGCGTGACGATGGCAAGAGGCCCGACGGAATGACCCTCGTGCCCTGGCAACAGGGACGGCCATTAATATGGGACTCCACATGTGTGGATACCCTAGCGCCGTCCCATTTGGGCACGACGTCGTTGAGGGCAGGTGGAGCGGCTGCTGCGGCAGAGACAGCCAAGCGCCGCAAGTACGCAGCTCTCGGTGATAGCTACGTATTTGCGGCGTTTGCCGTGGAGACCTTAGGACCGTGGGGACCGGAAGCAACTAAGCTTTTCAAAAAGCTTAGTTACTTACTTATCCGGTCCTCCGGTGATCGTAGGGCTGGCTCGTTCCTCGCCCAACGCATTGGCATTGCCATCCAGCGAGGTAACGCGGCCAGCCTTGTGGGCACCCTACCTAATGGTAGCGACATAGGGGATATATGTACATATAGTTTAGGTCCCAATAATTTAAGTTAGGTTTAATTAGATCATGTTTTAAGTTTGTTAAGGTTTAGTTATATACTTTTAATTTTATTTTGATGAAATGTATTTTATATTTAATTTAATATGTCAATAAATATATTGCATATGGGTTGCCTCGCAAATTTTAGTCCAGGGTATGTTTTATTATAATAAAAAAAAAATTGTTTAAACATTTCGGCGGTTTGATTAATATTAGATAAATTCTATACCAATCGAAAGTATGAAGCCCATAGAATATGCCAACGTTAGGTTGCCTATTCTTTTCCCGTCACAACTATCGGGTAGCCAGGTATAAACAAGTAAATCTATATCTACTAGCATTTTGCAACGGTCAGATTATTGAATTGAAGTTAAATAAAATTAAAGATTATTTTATTATGTATTTATCTAATAATCAACCGGTGAAATGTTAATTTTTTTTTTATATTTAACTAAACATACCCTGGACTAAAATTTGTTAGGCAACCCATATGCAATATATTTATTGACATATTAAATTAAATATAAAATACATTTCATCAAATAAACATCTCGGTGAAGGTCGTTTTATATCGTGTTCCGGCTATGCGAGCAATACTGCGCGCCTCCACCTATTACTACTATTCAAAACGTCTAGGCGTTTAACCATCGCTATTGACAATCGAACTTGCTATGTCACTTGCTAACCGACAGGGGCATTTCACTCAGTACTTTACAGATTTCATACATTAAAACTTGCGTGCGGTTAGACTCGAGACTCGCTCGATAGATGGAGCTAAATTCAATATTTGAATTAGTGTTATTAAAATGAAATCTGTTTTTATGTTATTATTTTATCCATAAATAAACATATAATAAAAACATAATTATAAGTTATTGTGAAAGATTATGAAGCATTATTTTAATTTATCATTACAGGCAACATTACGGCTTAAGATTAGATCCCCGTTCCATTCCACTCATTTATTTTTTAGATTTCACCTATTATATTTTAAGCAGTTATATGATGATTGTCACAAAAATTTAATATCCACAAAAAAAATGGAAAATAATAAATGCATATTTTTTCAAATGTAAAAAAACAATAGAAGATAGAAAACTAAAAGACTACTTAGTTAATACAATTCGGTGTAGAGGAACGCGTAGCGTAGTGCTGTTTGACAGTTTACTTTATGGATTATGGACTAGTTTGTTTTCTGGTGGATATTCAAACGGGTATAAGAAATTTACTTCGGCTGTGCTTTATGGATATTAGCGAATCTGCTCTACGTTGTTGACCTAGGAAGGACTTCGATCCCGGCTTTGTGCAATGGATCACGATTGCCTCGTTTTAAACTATTTTAAAGTCATGGTAGCAGTAAAAAATGTTGTGTGTGTCTACCTGTGGTAAGCGTTTGTTCTAATTATGTTCCCCAAAATTAATGAAATAAAAATAATTAATTATAAATGTGTCTTTTTTATACCTTCCTACAAAAATAACTAGTTTTAAAGCCCACTTATTATGTTAAGTGTGAGGTACAGATGAATCATATAATATGTATTGAAAGTAGGTACCTACAGTACAGTGCATAGCGATTGCTATGTATACATATGTACATGACTCAGATAACTCGAAACTCACTCAATAGATGGCGCTAGTACACAAAGGAAGCTGATGACTCTATCTCAGTATATATAAGTTACTCTATGCTAACCGATCTCTTTACTGTACGCACCGTACTTGTAATTAAATATGTAATAAGTTATTTTGAGTTTCATTGAAACTGCATTATGTTCGCCGAAACATAAATTGGTGGCCCATGAAAAATAAAATACGAAAAAATATACAAAATCAAGCGGAATATACGAAGATTCGAGTTCCATGACTTCTACGGCCGGCGGCAAGTACATTCGCGGGAGCCGAATATTAGTTGAAGAATGGATCTGAGGAGCAACTGAAGAGAAGGTTTTCATTATCTGGACATCTAAAAGTTACGGCGAGGCTCAGTGAGGCATCAAAAGTTTCACACTTCGAGTGCAGTCTACAAAAAAGATAAGTGCCTTGGATTCCTTTGTTTCCTAAATCTCTCGTATTATTCCCAATCATACATCATAATAACATCATAACAAAGTAGATTGTTGTTAAATCAAGCTTCTATTTGAAAGTACAAAGTGGAAATATACATTAAAATTGTAATTTATAACGCAAAGATATTTCAACATCCCGTTAGTTTACGTCTACCGGCCATACCTACAAAGAAAAAATATTATTGAAATTTACTTCGTTTTATCGTTAAATTTATAGAAAATTGGTAATAATTTTATGTAAAATGTATTTAATCGTCATAATTTAGTATTTAATGAAATAATTAACGTTGCAACGAGACTAAAACTGTGATATTTACGTAGTTTTTTCGAGATTAAAACTGCCTTGATTTTCAATTAGTTAACTGTAAATTGTTTTTATTCCACGGCTATTGCCAAGTTGTTTCCGCTATTCTCACGTATTTGGCCGACTATTCCAGCATATCCTGGGGGCGGGACGCGGCGCGCCAGCTTGAGTGAACGCGAAGTACTTCATCAGCTGTGCTAGCGCAACCGGTTTCTCGAGCCGGCAAGTGCAATTCGTGAGGAGCGTGAGATAAACACTTTATTTACCTAATTACCATTAGTTATTTCAAGAAGGCGTACATTAATATTTTGTCACAATGATTGATCCTGCGGATATTACGCCTGGTACTTCTAAAGATCGGTTAAAAAATTTATTTACCATGCGTAGTTCTGCTAAAGGTCAAATTACCAAGTTTAAGAACTACTTAAGTATAATTACAGAAAAAACACAATTAACAAACATTGAATTAGCTGAATTAAATTTGAAACTTGGTAAATTGGAAGGATTAGCAGTGAAATTCGATGGTTTGCAAAATGAGATCGAAGTTTTAAGTTCTAGTAATTTATCAAACGAAATTGATGAGCGAGAAAAAATTGAGCATGACATCATAGTGAGTCATCGCGACTGCAAAAACATTAATTGAAAAACACAATTTAATTGAGTCCGATATCCAAAGGCGCGGGTCTATTTTAGAAGCTCAATCTTTTCTCGACCAAAATGAGTTGGGGTTCAAGTTACCTCAAATTCAAATATCTAAATTTGATGGTTCTTTCTTTCGATGGTTAGAGTTTCGGGAGTTTCGCGACACTTTTGAAAATTTAATACACAATAATAATCGCATCAAGCCGATTCATAAATTTCACTATCTGCTTTCTTACCTTGAGGGCGACGCCGCCAGAATCGTGTCAAATATTGAAGTGTCATCAGCCAACTACGCCGAGGCCTGGGGGCTGCTCGGTGAGCGATACAATAACAAAAGGTTGCTCATCAACCATCACATTAGTGCACTTTTCAATATAAACGCGCTCACTCGAGAATCTGAAAGGGCTCTGCGGTTTTTGGTTGACCACATAACAAAAAATTTGCGTGCACTGGCTAGTTTAGGCCAGCCCACAGATAAATGGGATATGTTGCTCATTTATATGTTAACCTCTAAATTGGATAGTCAGACGCTAACAAAATGGGAGGAGTTCAGGAATACACTTGACGATGTACCAACTCTGGATCAATTCCACAAATTTTTAATCAATCGCGCAGATGTTCTTGAAGCCTTAAGTAGAAATAAAAGTGAAATTTATTCTAAAAACACGCCGTCCGCATCTCGGCCAGCACCACCGTCGCAACAAAATAATAATAATAATAATAATTTTAATAAGCATGATAGAATAAATAATAATAATTACAATAATTACAATAAATATGATAAATATAATAACAATAATTATAAGCATGAGAGAATTTCTAGTACGAAATCCTTTGCATGTGTCAATCAAAATAGCAATAATAATAATAAACCTATTGTGTATCAATGCGTTATTTGCGATCAAAATCACAAAATTTACGATTGCCCGTCATTCAAGGCCAAATCCATTCCCGAAAGAATGGCTGACGTAAATAAATATAAATTATGTTACAATTGTCTAAAACAAGGGCACCCCACAAGCGATTGTCGCATGGGGCCATGCCGTGAGTGCAAACAGAAGCACAACAGCCTTCTGCACGAACAATCAACAGTCAGCAACGCCGGAGTTGTAGCCCAGCTTCAGCCGTTGGTTGACTACTCCGGTCAAAGCAGTCAGGTTCTTCTGTCCACTGCATTGATTGAGGTAGCTAATCCAATCACAAAAGAGAAACTAAAGGTTCGCTGCCTCCTTGATAGCGGCAGCCAGTCCACATTCGTTACAAAATCACTAAAAGATAAATTATCTCTAAAGTCTACCCAAATTGACACTCTAAAGGTCATTGGTATTGGCAACAACTGCACCAACAAAATTGAGGAAAGTTGCATTGCCCATTTTAATTCTCTAAATAGTCAATTTAACGTCGTTTCGTCGTGTTTAGTACTAAATGAACTTACAAGTGAGATCCCTAAAGCTCCTATAGATGTTCAAACGCTAAAATTACCAAAAGGAATACAATTGGCCGATCCTGACTTCCACCAACCTGCTCCTATTGATGTCCTCATAGGTGCTGATTTGTTTTGGGATATAATAGGTAACGAACAGCAATCTCTTGGCCCAAACAATCCTAAATTGCAATATACAAAATTTGGTTGGTTGGTATGTGGTCCTATGGTCAGAAACACTTCAAATCAAAATCAAACAATACATTGTAAACATGCAATTATAACAAAAGATACACATACTGAAATAGATAAATTACTTACAAAATTCTGGGAATTTGAAGAGCTTCCGACCAAAACTAATTATAACAAAAGTGAAGCAGCGTGCGAAAAACATTTTAAAGAAAATACTCAACGCCTACCTACAGGCCAATTTTGTAAAACTACCATTGCGTGACTCTCCTGACAAATTAGGAGACAATTACCACTTAGCTAAAAAACGCTTCTTAAGCCTAGAAAGAAAATTCAAGCGTAATCCTACTCTCAAAGCTGAGTACTCTAAATTTATTCAAGAATATGCTAATCTTGGTCATTTATCCGAATCAGCCATAAGCAAACCAAGTCCATGTTACTTCTTATGCCATCACGCGGTGTTAAGAGAAAACAGCGAATCCACCAAACTCCGTGTAGTTTTTGATGGCTCCGCTCCCTCTTCCACTGGAATTTCGTTAAATGGCATAATGATGGTGGGTCCTAACGTACAAGACTCTCTTTTCGCCATACTAATAAGAGCAAGACAATATAAATATCTTCTCGCTGGTGACATCGAGAAGATGTACAGAATGGTACAAGTCAATGATGAAGATCGTGACTTGCAGCTTATCCTATGGAGAGAAGACGAGTCTCAACCCATCAGAACCCTACGTTTGAATACTCTGACTTACGGGACCGCAAGTGCGAGCTATCTCAGTACGCGTTGTTTGTCACAGGTGGGAGAGGAGCAGGAGGATGAATTAATTAAAAACATAATCCAACGAGATTTTTATGTTGATGATTTAATAACAGGAGCTAATAGTGAACAGGAGCTACGTTACATACAAACCTCAGTGTCGAAGGCCCTAAGTGCCGGAGGCTTTAACCTACGGAAATTTAAAAGCAACTTACCTTCATTGTTCCATGATTCCAGCATTAATACAAAAGAGAAACTTACCATAAGCGAGTCGTCAAGTACTCTCGGTTTGGGATGGGATCCTTCCAACGATAGCTTGAATTTTCCTGTAAAAGATCAAAATCCATGTAATGAAGTTACTAAAAGACATATAATGTCAAACTCATTCAAAATTTTTGACCCATTGGGTCTTTTGAGCCCTTCCGTCATTCAACCTAAAATTCTATTACAAAAATTGTGGATACAAAAATTGGATTGGGATGAACCCGTTCCAATTGATTGAACAAGAATGGAAAAAATATGTAGAAAACTTACCTTATCTCAAAAGCTTGCAGATTCGCAGACCAGTCCTTTGTGACTCACCTAAAATTATAGAAATACATGCTTTTAGCGACTCCTCTATCAGTGCTTATGGCGCTTGTGTATATGTCAAATCGGTTGACTCCAACGGCGCGGTATCTGTAAATTTATTATGTGCAAAATCTAAAGTTTCGCCAATAAAAGCTACAACAATTCCGCGACTTGAACTCAGCGCCGCCTTGCTGTCAGCAAGGCTCTGTAAAACCGTTGTAGATGCACTTAGGTACAAACCCGATCGCATTACTTACTGGTGCGACTCGACGATAGTTTTAGCCTGGTTAAATGGCAACCATTCTAACTTAAAAACTTTTGTAGCAAACCGTGTGAGTGAGATCCTCGAAACCACCACATCATCATCGTGGCGGTATGTTCCCACATCAGTCAATCCGGCTGACTTGATTTCAAGAGGAGTTGATGCCGCTCAGTTAGTGAAACTAAAGTGGTGGTGGTCGGGGCCTGAGTTCCTAACTAAAGATGAGTCTGAATGGCCAACAATTAACTTAAAACATAATAATGTAGAAATACCTGAAACAAAATCAAATGTAATATCAATTAATAAAAATGAATCTGTAATAAACTTTAAAAACTATTCTAAACTAAATAGATTAATTCGATCTTTAGCTTATGTTAAAAGATTTATATACAATACTCGAAATCCTAAAACTAAAATAAGCGGAAAATTAACAATAAATGAACTCAACGATTCATTTCATGCGCTTTGCGTTTTAGCTCAAGTTCAATCGTTCCCAAATGAACACGATACGCTTGCACAAAATAAATCGTTAAGTTCAAAATGTAAAATCTTACCTTTATCGCCATTCATGAAGGAAAACTTGATCAGAGTTGGTGGTCGAATTAGTGCTGCTGAATGCGCTTATGAAAAGAAACATCCCATTCTTTTACATTCTTCGCATCATTTAACCAAACTTTATTTCGAACGGGAACACATAAAAACTCTGCATGCTGGCCCACAACTATTGTTGGCGTCAGTCAAAGAAACAATATGGCCTATAAAGGGAAGGCACCTTGCCAGACGCACTGTAAATAAGTGTATACGTTGTAAACGCGCACGTGGCAAAACACTTTGTCCCAAAATGGGTGACCTCCCTCCACAACGTATAAACCCTGACTATCCCTTTTATTCTGTCGGGCTGGACTTCGCTGGTCATTTCAACATTCTAAATAGAAAAGGTCGAGGCAGTAGGCTGATAAAATGTTACTATGTTTATTCGTCTGCTTGCGTTACAAATGTCTACATCTTGAAGCAGTCAGTGATTTATCGTCAGATGCCTTTATTATGACGCTTAATAGATTTATTGCGCGAAGAGGCAGGCCATCCGAGATCCACTGCGATAACAGACGCAATTTTGTAGGAGGTGCAAACGAAATAAGTAAATTCCTAAAAACAAACACCGAACCTCTATCTGATTTTGCAGACAAAGAAAACTTTAAATTTGTATTTACGCCAGCTTACGCTCCTCACTTCGGCGGCATTTGGGAAGCCGGGGTTAAATCCGCGAAATATCACATAAAACGAGTTATGGGAAACAACCATTTAACTTTTGAGGAAATTTCTACTTTGTTCTCTCAAGTAGAAGCAATTCTCAACAGTCGACCTTTGTGTCCTTTGTCCTCGTCACCCGACGATCTCCTATCCTTATCTCCAGGGCACTTCCTGATTGGAAGACCATTAAATGCTTTACCAACGCCTACTCTAGTGGACTGTAATGAAGGAAGACTGAACAGATACGAGCGTCTCGAAAAGATCAGACAACACTTCTGGAAACGTTGGCAAAACGAATACATATCAGAACTGCAGCAACGAAGCAAATGGAGAACGAATACAGGCAAACTCAAAGTGGGTGACCTGGTCATTATTAAAGAAGATTACGTACCTCCACTAAGATGGACTCTTGGACGTGTCTCTCGCCTATTCCCGGGTCCAGATGGGATTTCAAGAGTAGCCGACGTCAACACTGTCAGAGGATGTGTGCGGCGACCACTTGTACGACTCTGCCCTTTAACGACGGATGAAGATTGAAAGATCCTGTCATCTTTCAACGAGGCGGGAATATGTTCCGGCTATGCGAGCAATACTGCGCGCCTCCACCTATTACTACTATTCAAAACGTCTAGGCGTTTAACCATCGCTATTGACAATCGAACTTGCTATGTCACTTGCTAACCGATCTCTTTACTGTACGCACCGTACTTGTAATTAAATATGTAATAAGTTATTTTGAGTTTCATTGAAACTGCATTATGTTCGCCGAAACATATCGGGATCCTATACTATCATATTTACATATTTTTGTAGCAAACTTGGTTTGTAAAAAATACTGTTCGAAAGCCCATTTAATGCGTATTCTAAAATCATTAACATTAAATATAAATTTGACTATTTTCAATGTAAAATAAAGTGTCGGAACGTCCTGCGAGGTTCGTCCAGCGCCGCGTAGGGAACGGCAAAAAGACGCGAAAAGTATTATTACTCGCGCACTGAGCGTTCCGTACAATTTTTTACTTATCCCACCCCATCTTAACTGGCAGGGTCCGGTTAAGTTAAGTTTGCACCTAGTATGTATGGCGCCGCTTACAGATGAGGTGCAAAGTTAACCCAACCGGCATCCCAATAGAAAACGGACTATTTCATTAAAGAAAATCTATGACAATGATGATGAAAATGTGTGTAGATGAAGTAGTTTAGCCACTCAATTGCTTTTGGTAACTACGGCTACCTGTCATCGCTCTTATTTTGTTATATAAATAGAGTCCAACTCAAAATTCGAAGCAATTGAGTGGGTATGCAACTGTACCTACATAATTAAATTAGGTCTTAAAACACTGGTAATCCTATCATAAAATTACACACGTATTTTAAGACCTCTCACTATGAACCAGCTGCGTATTAAACTACTATATACATGTTTCATAAATGTATAGTTCTTCTTGTAGGTATTCCATCCTCCATTCCATACAATAAACACTTACGTTTCAATTACGCAATCAGCCCTGGAGAGCGGCTGCATTACTTGTATCCCATTTGCGAACAAGATTGTTGTCAAACGAGAATCTGAAAAATAATCATGTTAACTCGTGAGACATCTCTGTAATAGATTATGTCTATCAGTGTCATTGACAATAATTATAAAATTCTAGATTATGTCAAACAGTGTCATTGACAATAATTATAAAATTCTAGATTATGTCAAACAGTGTCATTGACAATAATTATAAAATTCTAGATTATGTCAATCAGTGTCATTGACAATAGTTATAAAATTCTAGATTATGTTAAACAGAGTCATTGACAATAATTATAAAATACTAGATTATGTCAAACAGTGTCATTGACAATAATTGTAAAATTCTAGATTATGTCAAACAGTGTCATTGACAATAATTATAAAATTCTAGATTATGTCAAACAGTGTCATTGACAATAATTATAAAATTCTAGATTATGTCAAACAGTGTCATTGACAATAATTATAAAACTCTAGATTTGAATTCAAAATCGTTTGCTATGGATATGGTCTTGATTTTAGAAGAAATCTTAAGAGGCCCTATTCGTACAAAAATTTTTTTTTTTTCATGTGATAAATATATTGATAATTTCAATTAACTTTTTGAAGTGAATAATACTTTTCCATGAGTTTCAGAAAGTAACATAGCTATGTCATGCTTTTATTGCGTGCAGTCGAAAATAACTAGAAAACAGTTTATTGGGTGAATTTTGCCAATTTGAAGTAGTTTTGGAACAAAAATTATCAATGAAAAATATAAACTGCAGGTTTCAAAAATATACCAATAAACCACAATAGCCCTGTTCTAAGTAATAACATTGATAATATGTTAAGAAACATGTTTGATCATAGAGAAAGATGTCTAAAACAATCAGCATTTTTGAACGGATAAGGAGCTTTAATAGAGTGATGCAGGATCGTCATTGGTTTTATATGGACGCGTGGCACCAAACCAGTCTGGCGCCACCTCTTACACCCCTCTCTTTTTGTCGAGGGTTAAAAGGGTTGATTGCAAAAAAATCGTACATAGTTAAAGGCTTGAATTAAAACAAAACGTAATTGATTCCTTTGTGTGACCAAAGTTACCCATACACAGACACAGACTAGCTTTCGTCACACAAAGGAAGCGATCGTGATTTTTTGTTAACTAAGCTTTTAACTAGTTATGTACAATTTTTTTGCAATCGACCCAAAAAAATAATCACTCGAATATTATAAAGGCGAATGTTTGTGAGTGTGTCTATGTGTATGTTTGTTACTTCTCACGCTCAAACGGCTGGACCAATTTTGACACATTTTGGTATGAAGGTAGCTGACACCCTGGATTACCATATAGACTACTTTTTATCCCCAAAAGATGTAGCGTTCCCGTGGGATTAGCAGGTGACACGGGAGCTAGTAAGATTATATTTTCAAGATAGACCAACCTTTTACACAGCAGCACAAACATGCTCTTCTTACAAGCGAAGACGATAAATATGAAAGGGCCGATGAGTGCGTTTAGGGTACTCTGGACAAACGTGACGTATATTTTCCATGATTCGTCCTGGATTTGGACGTGAATACCCACGTCTAATCCCCATGAGAGCCAGTGATACATTCCCATGAACATGGCCAGCTTGAAATAGATGAAGAACCTGAAGTATGAATGAATGAAGGAATGATTTTTTGTATTACATTAATTTATTATTATTAAACCGCGATGAGAAAGGGATTAGATATGACAGTTATTACGTATACATACATCAAAATGTATATGAAATGACAGTTGCTTTAATCCCATATTCTCATCACTGTTTGATAATATATTATTTATTTATTTATTTAAACTTTATTGCACACAATACACAGGTAAAAGTACACATGGCGGACTTAATGCCATAAGGCATTCTCTACCAGTCAACCATAGGACTAAACAGAAACATTTGTATGGTGCAGGGTCTTTTATGTAATCTGTTACATGACACAATTAAATAACACATAAGTAATATACCTCATATGCAAATCCATATAAAAAATACAAAAAAATACAAAATATTTTTTATATAACATAAATATATTATATTATATTACACCCGTATAATAATTATAATTAATTAATTTATTTAAACTTTATTGCACAGATCAAACTAGTACAAATGGCGGACTTAATGCCACAAGGAGAATGCCTTACCAGTCAACCATAAGGCTAAACAGAAACATTGAGTTGGTGCAGGGTCTATAACGTTCGGAGACAATTATTTTTTTTTTTTTTAAATAAATAAATAATAAATATTAAGGGACAATCATACACAAATCGACCTAGTCCCAAACTAAGCAAAGCTTGTACTATGGGTACTAGACGACGATATACATAATATATAAATACATATATAGATAACATCCATGACCCAAGAACAAATATTTGCCCCGGCCGGGATTCGAACCCGGGACCGCCGACTCAGTAGGCAGGTGTCTACCAACCGAGCCAAACGCGTCGTCGTTAATTAATATGTAAACACTGTTCGGATTAGAGTGTGCAATTACCCGGGACGGTTTGGAAAACCATGGCGAGGAGCAATTAAAAAGATGCATTTTGTAGATTCTTATAAATAGTTTAAAACTCTTCAAAAAACTTTACCTATTGAGTTTGGTCCAGCCCATACCTACCTGTGTTTTAGTTTCTTATTGGTTGTGGCCCCGCCGGTCTGGATCCGTCTGGTCCACCAGATGCTGGAGGCTGTCATCACGAAGAGAACCACATCGATGACGGTTGTGAAAAGGAGGGGGCCGTTTTCGTAGACCTGTCTTTCGTCATCTGTTGAACGAATGGAATCTTAGGATATTTTTTTATTTCATTACCTCGTGCATTCTGGGATAACATCTATTTTCTTTGGCAAGTATCATTTCTTAAGGCCTTATCCGTTCAAAAACGCTGATTGTTTTAGACATTTTTCTCTAGGATTAAACATGTTTCTTAATAAGTTACTATTGAGAACAGGGCCATTGCGATTTTTTGGTATATATTTGAAACCTACAGTTTGAATTTTTCATTGATATTTTTTGTTTCATAAACATACCTAAGAACCACCTCGACGGACAAGTCTTTCGACTTAAAAACATCGCACTCAAATTGGTCCATCCGTTTGGGAGCTACGATGCCACAGACAGACACACAGACACTATTTGTGTATCTCACAGATACACATGTTAAACTTATAACACCCCTTTTCATCGGGGCTTAAAAAGATGGCTACCCGGACGAACGTGCGGGCACCTTTTAAAACCTGACGTTAATTAACGAAGTTAACACATTGATTAACGTATTAACTTTTAAGTTAACTTTGAAAAATGTTAACGGACTTGTTAACTTCCGTTAATATGCAGAAGTCCGTTAATCGTTAATCCAATGCCTACTATTTACCGCACGGCACCGCGGCGCGGCGCGAAAAACAGGTTCAGACAAGTATGAAACGACAAGTGCCGGGCGGCGCGTGGCGGCGAGTGAAACAAAAACAAAACTAGATATATTTTGCCGGCGAGTGCGAGTGAGAAAACTGCGAAGAGATTTGTTTCGTTTGATCATTTCATTACTTAGCGCCCGTGCTTAGAGTGACGAGTGTTTTGTTTGTTGTTATTATAAATTACTGTCAGTGATCATTTGCGTGTTGATAAAGAAGAGTGCAGTGTAATTTAGTTAGATAGATGAAGTGTACTTAACTGTGCAGTGTAGTAGTTAAAACCACATCATGGAAGACATGGAATCGGATTCCAGCGGTCCTGATGAGAATCCATGGCCACATTTGACTGAGTATGTGGAATTTGTACCCAGATCGGGCCAGCAAATATTTTTTGCGTGGAAGCGTCGTACGTAAGTTCACTAACGCAATGATATAAAAATGCAATTTTACACATATTAACGGATTAACGATTAACGTTAACTTGCGTTAATTCTTCCGAAATGTAACGCTTTAACGTTTAACGAAGCTAACTTTTTTTGTAGCGGATTAACGATTAACGAAGTTAACTATTTGATTAACGGTGCCCAGCTATGAAATATATGATGATGCGCCATATTGCGGAATTTTACTGGAACTTATTTCTTACACTGGCAATGATTTTGTAATGGTTTGTCAACAATGTCAATGTCATTCGTGGTGGTTTCTTTAAAAGACAAATATTTAAAAATATCAAAGAAAATGCCGAATACCATTCACAGTCGTGAACGTAGCATTATAAATAAAGTGTACACGTGTTTACTACACGAAAAACAGTCGAGAGTGCATTTCATTAAATTATATTACGAGGTTACCATAGGAACTGACAGGTATTTAAACTAATGTCATTATAGTGTTGCGATAGGTCGCAAAATTGTTGCCATATAAATCTTATAAATAGCGCCCTCTTGACAATCCTCATATATTTCTGGTCAGGCTTTAGTGTCCAAGCTGAACTGTCAAACCATACAAAGTGACTCAGTTTGTATGATTTGACAGTTCATTTGCTTGGAAGAGTTAGGGTGGTCTGACTACTACCTCCCATGTAACACTGATACTTGTCATTAATGAGAAATGGTTTGACAAAGTTTGGCACGTGGGTCAAATCCAAGAGGTCGACGATGACAATGAACAAGATGAGCGGGACTGGCGCCAGGAACCCATAGATGCTGTACCAGCAGAATTTTCCCAAGACCTCACGCCGAGATGCTCGATAGTGCGGTATGCTCCTGAAAAATTTGTATATATGTAAACACTTTATTGTACACAACTGGTTATAAATACATTCATAACAAATAATGTACAAAGGCGAACTTTTCCCTATTAGGGATCTCTTCCAGTTAACCTTTGAGCAATTGAAGGAATAGCTAAATAATATACTGCGCACAAACGAGATAGTCGAGATAGAGTACATAAACTAAGTAATAATACACATATATTTATACTATAATATAATATACACCCAAATAAATGCCAAAAGAAATTAGATACTCCTTGCTCATTTAATTGATACTGGCCAGTAACACACCACCACAAAGGCTGGCTATTTACTTATAAATTTAAAAATTAAACACTCGACAAAACTACGTATATTTTTTTTTATGATTTTTTTTCTGATTAAATCTGGCGGGAATTTTCTACGACCATGGAGCTGACACGACGTGATTTTCGGGTTATGATGTATTATGACTTTAAAAAAGGTTTGAAGCCTCAAGAATGTTTTGAACTTTTAGTCACGACTTTTGGTGAGTCTGCATGTTCACGTGCAACAGTTTTTAACTGGTTTGCTGAATTTAAAAAAGGACGGGCGAGTTTTGAAGATGATCCGAAGTCAGGTAGGCCGCCAACCGCAGTTACTCAAGAAAATGTGCAAGCTGTGGAAAAAATGATTCGTGGAAACCGACGAATCACATACGTAAAGCTAGAGCGAGAACTGGGTATTGGATCAGCAGCGTTGCAAACTATAATTCACGGACAATTATCCCTCCACAAGCGTTGTTCAAGGTGGGTGCCGCACAAGCTCAAAGATTTGCAAAAGGAACGTCGCGTGGATTGGTGCAAATTTATGATAAATAAATTTAATGGCGGTGAAAAAAAAAATGTTTATGATATACTCACAGGTGACGAAACATGGCTATATAACTATGATCCTGAAACAAAGCGACAGTCAACAGTATAGTGCTTTGAAGATGAACCGACACCAACAAAATGTCGCCGAACGCGAAGCACACAGAAACAAACGGTTGCCTCGTTTTTCTGCAAAACGGGACATATTGCTACTGTGATACTAGAAGATCAAAAAACAGTCGATTCGGAATGGTACGTGACAGTTTGTGCCCCAAAATTATTGTCAGCTTGGTGTGATAAGCGGCCAAAGTCAGGAACCCAGCAACTGCTTTGGCACCATGACAACGCAGCCCCGCACACTTCTGCTAGAACACTGGACTATTTTAGTACCAAACACGTCACTATCTTGCCTCATCCTCCATATTCACCGGACCTAGCACCATGTGATTTTTATCTGTTTCCAAAAATCAAAGACAAATTAAAAGGAAGGCGATTTGAAAGCAAAGAAGATGCCCTGGCAGCTTATAACTATGAAATTTCTGAAGTGTCTAAAGAAGAGTGGTCATTAGTATTTTCCAAGTGGTTTAGACGGATGGAAAAGTGTATACGTGTTCACGGTGAATACTTCGAAAAAATAGACAACTTTAATGTATAATAAACATTATGATTTTTGAGTATCTAATTTCTTTTGGCATGACCCTCGTATTCAATGAATTTACAAGTCATCGGATAGCCACAACTTCTTCAAGTTAATCTTAAGTGATGCGGCTGCGAATGGACACAGGCCACTAATTCCACAACTTCACTTCAATGCCCCGAATGAAGTTTATTGTATTCACGATCTATTGAGGTACAGGTTTTTTAAGTATGTACCAACTTAGTACATTTTGTGTACATCAGCATTACGTCTAAAATACACCACATAACAGACAGTGGGGTTTCCAGGGAGCATGACGTGATAACTGGCCGGAATAAGCATCTAATCTGGAGTCGTGGCGTAAAAATCATAGAGAACAGCCGTGGTACACTCATAGAGGGTTTCAGAAAAAGATCCTCCCCCTTCGGAACGAAGTTATCTTTGACTAGGACGTAGACAACTGATAGTCTTACCTGTACACCGACCACCATAGGTCGAACGACATGACGTTTATCCATGTACAACTCGCCAAAGTCGAGTAATATTTCAGAACACCTGTAATAATAATAAATAAATAAACCCTGTTATTTAGATTAATTTATCTCCACACATACCCAAGTAATGATGTGTCAGCGCGACGGAAATTGACCAAAATTGCGAAATTTTCCACATGGAATATTCTTGGTACTAAACGAACAGCAAATCGTGAATACCTAAACATACGGTGACGACGACAATGCAAAGCGAAATCGACGATACACCCGGTGTGTCCAAAAGTGAAACCTTCTGTATCTGTCCCTTGACCCAGCCAGATGGCTCGAGAACGAGATCCTCTTAAGGTGGTTTAGCGAAACCCTGTAAGGGCCCTGTAGAACAACCCTTACTGCTCCTTGCTCTTCCATACGTCCTTGCGGTCATCGGTCCTACGTAGCTCTGGTAGAAGTAAAGGCTTTGTCTACTGCCACATATTTTCTACTACTACACTGCGATGAATTCCATACTTGTTGTTTAGGAAATACTCCCTGAGACTGTACATCTCGCGGTTGTGGAGATTCTTGGCGTTTAAAGTCACGGCCTCGACTCTTACGCAGAATGAACAGTCTCAGTAAATGATGGCTTTAATCCATATGTAGTGAGTAGCACCTTCCTGCCCAAAGCGCCTAGCTTAGTCTGAGTCCACCTCAGTACGCCAAAGGAGTAAGTGAACAGACGCATCTCCCAAACACACCTTGTAATGTAACCACCCGACAAGAATTAAGTAATTTTGTCAAACGACAAAAAAAGCGATCCTTCGAAGCCTGCTTCATGTCCCCGCAATACCAAATAGTAGTACTTAGATTTAATTTCGTATGGAGAAAATAAGTAATTTGCCATTTTCACCGTGAAAAAGTGCGTTTGTTCATGGTTGTCATACAATTATTGGTTTGCTAATAAAGGATTCCAAAAACAAGGAAAGAGATCTAAGGTGCTATCGCCACTAATTCTTTCTGTGACTTTCTGTAGCTCCACCACGTTTAAGCCTTCTGGGGAACTTAGTTTAGGGTTGTCAATCTACAGGAAATGAGCAATGGCATTCCAATCCCGAAATCATCAGAGTAGGCTCAGGGCCAGGCAGAACCACAGAGAGCCCTGAAATACCTTTCTCAATCCCTATCAAATTCTGCGGACCAGGAGAAGAAGACTTATCATTCATATTCACATACATAAGTACATAGTTCTAAAGTATTTTTTATGGATATATTGATTATTTATGTTAGTCTACAATTTTAAACATACCCTATTTTGCTGAAGTGAAAGGATTACATTATACGATATTCGAATACCGCACACGGTAGTATTCGAATATCAAAAAGAGTCAAATATTCGTACTATTCGAATATTCGAATTACAGGCTCTCGTAATTCATATACTTAAATTATAGTAATATTCATAACAGGAACAAACATTGAAATTCACTGTTTCTCTATAGTCTAAGATCCCTTTAAGAACGACCTTCACCGAGGTGTTTATTTGATGAAATGTATTTTATATGTAATTTAATATGTCAATAAATATATTGCATATGGGTTGCCTAACAAATTTTTGTCCAGAGTATGTTTAATTAATAATTCAAAAAAAATTTTTTTTAAACATTTGATTATTAGATAAATTATATACCAATCGAAAGTATGAAGCCCATAGAATATGCAAACGTTAGGTTGCCTATTCTTTTCCCGTCACAACTATAGGGTAGCCAGGTTTAAACAGGTAAATCTATATTAGCATTTTGCAACGGTCTGATTATTGAATTGAAATTAAATAACATTAAAGATTATTTTATTATGAACACGGTGGTATAGGGTTGCCTGCGAAAAATCAGTCCAGAATTCCGGTTGTCGAATTTTGAAAAGTAAAATATTGCAGCGAGTGAATGTTTGCGACTGAGAGGTCCCAACCAAAACCATCCCATACGATAGAAGAGGACACAGCATAGTAGCTGTTTGAAGTCCGCCCATTTAAAAAAAGAGAGTGCGCATGCTATTTGTGCTTGAAAATGAAAAGGATAGCGATAGACTCGTATATGCTACATAATTTTGGAGTAGTTTATTATTAAAATAGAGAAATAGTTATTTAACTTTTTTTTTTATCAATTAATTAATAAAATAATGAAATAATGAACTTTATTCTGCAATGCAAGTAGGCCACAAGGGCACTTTTACATGTCTGAGTCTATCGACATTTCACAAGAGGTGACCACTGTTGAGAAGAAACTCCGAAAGAAACTCATTATTTATGTGTGTATATTTTTTTTGTGACACTAAAGTATATAGACATCTTTAGTAAAAATGAAAGTTATAGTAATACATATATAATACTAATCTTGCAAATTTTATCTTTATTATTATCAGACAAAATAAAAAACAACAATTAAAAAAATACTTCTGTTTATTATAAAAAAAAAAAAAAAATTTTTTTTTTTAATTATTCAGGTTCCGAGTCATCGGACGTATAACTATGATCTCCAACTTCTGAATCTTCTTCGTCATCACTCTCCGTTTCAGTTCTTTCGACAATGTCTTCTATCTTTAAAGGTGTATGATCCCCAATGAATCCTACTGGTTTTAAATATTCATCTAAGAACCAACCGCAGTTCTCAGGCTGAAGTTTCACGCATATTGGATCTGTTGCATTAAGCCACATGGAATTTACGAAAAAGTAAGTAATCGTTAGTAAGTAATCGTTAGTAAGTAATCAACTCCAGAAGAAATTAAAACGAAAATTGCTTAAAGTGTCAAACACCGTTTATTGATTAAATGTGGATATCCTTTTTCAAACGTTTCTCTTGTATAGATAAATAACATTTTGATTTAATACATTAGATTTGTTTTATTCTACTACCTATGTTTCTACTTGAATCACTTAAAATTAATGCCGTTTAAATACTTTTCACCGTTGGTTAAAATTCTCCCACATTTTAAAGTATGAGAATCTCTGAACACCATGATGACGTAGGCTTGTGTCAGTCACGTGGTTCGCGAGTCTCGGAAGAGAGTACCAGGCGGAGTATATTATTATACCATGCATTTTATTGTATCTATAGCGACAATCTACTCCAAAATAATGCACAGCATATACGAGTCTATCGCTATCCTTTTCATTTTCAAGCACAAATAGCATGCGCACTCTCTTTTTAGGGTTCCGTAGTCAACTAGGAACCCTTATAGTTTCGCCATGTCCGTCTTGTTGGAAGGTCGTGATGCTGTCCATGTTTGTCTATGTTATATTTTGAATTTGTTTTAGGAATTATATTTAAAAAACTGATTGATGTACAGTGTCATGTGAAGTTTTCTATTTTGTCTCAAGAGGTACAAATATAAACATTAATGTTTTGTATTTCTACGTTTTAATTCTTTCCAAAGCTAATCCACCCTATCACGTCTGTCCGTCCGTCCGTCCGCGGCTTAGCTCCGTGATCATTAGTACTAGAAAGCTGAAATTTGGTATGAGTATGAATATGTATAACGCCGACAGAACGCTAAAATCAAATTAAAAAAAAAAAATTTTTTTCGGGTAGGTACCTCTCGAACACCTAAAGTGGGAGTGATTTTTTTTTCTTTTCAAAACTGGTATGTGGGGTGTCGTTGAATAGGTCTTGTAAAAATAATAGGGCTTGTGGCCTACTTGCATTGCAGAATAAAGTTCATTATTTCATTATTTTATTAATTAATTGATTTAAAAAAAAGTTAAATAACTATTTCTCTATTTTAATAATAAACTACTTCAAAATTATGTACAGCATATACGAGTCTATCGCTATCCTTTTCATTTTCAAGCACAAATAGCATGCGCACTCTCTTTTTTTAAATGGGCGGACTTCAAACAGCTACTATGCTGTGTCCTCTTCTATCGTATGGGATGGTTTTGGTTGGGACCTCTCAGTCGCAAACATTCACTCGCTGCAATATTTTGCTTTTCAAAATTCGACAACCGGAATTCTGGACTGATTTTTCGCAGGCAACCCTATACCACCGTGTTCATAATAAAATAATCTTTAATGTTATTTAATTTCAATTCAATAATCAGACCGTTGCAAAATGCTAGTATAGATTTACCTGTTTAAACCTGGCTACCCGATAGTTGTGACGGGAAAAGAATAGGCAACCTAACGTTTGCATATTCTATGGGCTTCATACTTTCGATTGGTATATAATTTATCTAATAATCAAATGTTTAAAAAAAAATTTTTTTTAATCATTAATTAAACATACCCTGGACTAAAATTTGTTAGGCAACCCATATGCAATATATTTATTGACATATTAAATTAAATATAAAATACATTTAATCAAATAAACATCTCGGTGAAGGTCGTTCTTAAAGGGATCCTCTACTATAAGAATCAATCGAAAAAATGCGTGATAAAAGAATGTAAGAGTGAAAAGAAGCATGCAAGTGCGCATGAAGGGTTCCGTACCATAAAACAAGTTTGTTGTATGGGAGCCCCCCTATTTATTGTATTTTATTTTTAGTATTTGTTGTTATAGCGGCAATAGTAATACATCATCTGTGAAAATTTCAACTGTCTAGCTATCACCGTTCTTGAGATACAGCCTGGTGACAGACGGACGGACAGCGAAGTCTCAGTAATAGGGTCCCGTTTTTACCCTTTGGGTACGGAACCCTAAAAAAAGAACCGACTTCAATAAAACTAAAAAGCCAAATTAACCCGTTCAAGTACAGATTACATTTGAATCACCTTTTGAAGTCGGTGCCAAACCACTCTTTTATATTGATATATTATAGTTTACGTGAGGTTTGGCCGACTTATTTTTACTTATTTTTTTAAATTTGCTTATTTTCGTTTGCGTTGATGCACTGACCGTACTTTATGATATTTGATATTTTGGACATCTCGTCTACTTAAAATCCAGTATTTCAAAAATCTGCTTAAACGGAAATCAGCTGTTTGAAATATCATGTATTACATGATAACGGTTAAGTGAGATCAAGTTGTTTCGAGAAGATTGTGTTTTGCGAATCTGGTTTGTTCAGTGTTTTTGTGTTTTGAGAGTCTTTTGATTTCGAAATTTGATATTTTGGGTATATGGTGTTATAGGAAACATGGTGTATTAAGAACATGGTATTTTAAAAATCTTGTACAAAAACGAATATAATATAAAGAAAATCTGGTGTTTTAGAAATCTGGTATTTCAGAAATCCGGTAAATTGTGCAATCTAGTATTTTGCCATTCTGATATTTAGGGAACGAGCGAAATGTTGTATAGGGAATTTCCTAATATTAATCTTCTTATAAATTTAGGAAACATCATGTAATGTCTCATTTTGAATGTGGGTAAACACCACAATTTTTATATTAAATCATTGATACAAAGGTTAAAGAAAATAAATAAATAAAGCTAAGGGTAAAATCCTTTCAAATAAACAATGCAAAGATCGACAAACAAAGCATTAGGAAAAATTCGATAGGTTGCTTGGGAGTTAGGGTGGCGAAATGGTTAACGCACTGGACCGGAAATCCAGAGGTACCGGGTTAGATTCCCGGTCTCTTCCGCCAGGTAACTCATTTTCAATTGTTCTTTAAGCTTTGATTGTTGTATCAATGGTTTAATATTATAAAAATTGTGTTGTGCATTAAAAAAAATTAGACATGAGGTACCTACATGTTTCATAAATTTATAACAACAATGGTTTCAAATGAACACTATTGGAAAATCTTACATGTTATCAATTTGAATTAAAGCACGTGAAGTACAGTAACCTGGAACCAGTGTATGAGTTCGTCCCAGTTGCCGTAGAGACTGGTGGGCCATGGTGCGCTGAGGCTAAGGAGTTTGTCGCGGCTTTGGCGCGAAGGCTGAAAGACCGAGGCGTGGACCCCCGTTCCGGCGAATACTTGGCTCAAAGGATCTCCCTGGCTATAGTGCGCGGCAACTCCGCTAGTATTCTAGGGACTTTTGAGCCAGGCACCTTCCGGAACTGTTCATAGGTCCCTTCTAGCTGAATAACTAGTTCTACTTATTATTAATTTTAGTTTTACAGTAAATTCGATTTGAATTTAATGATAAACAAAATTCAATTCGATCGCTCATGGATCTCGTCATCAGATTTTCACCAATATTCTTCTTTGGTCCTAAGACAACCGGTGAGGACCCTTGAGAGTTACTTACCCAAAACACTGCATTCCTGATATGTAAATGTATCAGTATTATAGGCCAAAACCATGTCGATCATGAAAGCTGAGGCGAGAGAAGCTAAGTAAGCCATCTGCATTATGGAAGGCAGGTTCCTCTTCTGGGGCAGCACTGCATACGCCGCCAACACCAGGAGTAGAAAGAAGCAGGAGACCAGCTTTGCTGTTGACCCATCAATAAATCATCCAGTCATTAAAGCCTATTGCCATTGGACACTAAATTTAAACTAAACCCTGACCAGAAATATATACGAAGGAACATTCGAGAGAACTGTAAAGGAATTTCATACAAATTTGAAGGCCCAGGCCGGGAAGTATTTTTTTTCAACATGGCGTGGCGTTTTAAACTGTGTTCATGAACGGTCTAAACAGCTGAATTATGTTTTTTTGAGTGGTATATTTTTTTTATTTCATTGCATGTTTGAGAAAAGCACTATACATGCCTTAGCCGTGAAAAGGGCTTGCCGGCTTCGTATCACTATACGATCTATATCTACTCAGCCGGTAAGCCCTTTTTTTTCGGCGTCTGCAGTAATGTACTATTGGTTTATGACAACATGATAAACCAGAAACATTCGGGGAGATAACTTTTAGGCATAATGCACGTCAGGGTCGGACTGAGCCTGAATGGCCCGAGTGGCTCCTCACAAGCACCCGAGGCCAGTGTATGGATTACATTCTTATTTGCAGCAAGTCCCGTAAGCCAGCAGTGCCGAACTTAAGGCACCCATACATGACCAGGTTTACCTTCAGTTCCATCTGATCGGACTTAAATCCGTACCGTGTATGAATGAAACGGCCTTAAGGTCACCCCGCTTTACGGCGGCCGGATCGACTGAAGCGATTCATTCAATCACATCGGCCTGATCAGTTTTGCCTTCCCATGTATGGTGACCTTTAGAGGGCCAGGATCCCTAGGCACTTGGCATTTGGGCCCCCTCCCCTAGATAAGGAAAATTATGGTGTAAGTCCTTCTTTTGGGTCCCTAGACTGGCTGGGCCACTAGCCCTTGTGGGCCAGGGGATAAATACGCCACTAAAAGCCAGACTTATAGGGGTTCCACGCAGGCCCTGACTGAACAATACAGACGGTTATAGGATAAGAGGAATCCGTAATATGGTTTTCATCACACTTGCTCGTAAATAAACGGTTTACATGCTAGAAAACCGAGCGGTAAGTCGTATATTACGCCCTAGGACGGTAAGTCGTATATATTAAGCCCTAGGGCGGTAAGTAGTTTTCATCACACTGGCTCGTAAATAAAGGATTTACATGCTAGAAAACCGGGCGGTAAGTCGTATATTACGCCCTAGGGCAGTAAGTAATTTGGATATTGACTACTATTTACTACTTGTGTTTTATTTCCTCCAAAGTGTAATGAAAAACGTCGTACGTGACTCTGGTGAAAGGAATTCCAAACTCGTGTCATTAAAGCCCTCGCCTTCGGGCTTCTAATAGACACTCGTTTATAAGTCCTCGTTTACCACCCTTGTTGCGTAATGTACTATTAGAGTTTTAAACGAATCGCTACTTACACGTTCTGTCAATAAACCCATAGATAGAATAATCATCAAATTCATCCTCAGTAGTACTCGTAATACGTAGTAGTATAACCAAGCGTAGGTTTGAGGAGTCAGTGCCGGGTAACGCAGTGTCCGCCATCAGATCGACACAAAAGTCATTGTGATAAGTCCATTGACGAACAACATTCACCAACCGCACAGCAATACTTCCGTCCTACAAAAAAAAATGTGAAGATAAAAAAAACCGGCCAAGTGCGAGTCTGAGTCGAACCGAGGGTTCCGTACAAATACTTATACCATCTTAACAGGCCGGGTTAATAAGTAAAGTTTGGATCTGTTTGTTGTATGAGAGCCCCTTTAAATGTTTAATTTATTCTCTTTTTTAGTATTTTGTTGTTATAGCGGCAATAGAAACACATCATCTGTGAAATTTTGAACTGTCTAGCTATCATGGTTCATGGGCAATCCAGACTAATTCCAGAGGCACCGGGTTCGACTCCCGGTCTCTTTCACCAGGTAACTAATTAAAAAATCTTTAAGCTTTGATCTTTGTATCAATGGTTTACCTAATTCAAGTTTTTGTTTTTAGGTTACTCAGCTTACCTCCATCAGATGTACACGTCTGTCGACGTCTTCAATAAAAAGATCAATATTTATCATGTTATCCAAATCAAGTGTATCATCATAGATAATTATAAAATCTCTTAATGTTTTGTTGGTTTTTATTATATTTCGCCCGTAAATATCAATATTCGTGTAGTTCTCCAAATTGGTCGAAAATTTATTATCAACGCACGACTGCGAGTCGTCAGTATCATTGTAGAGCAAGATTTGTTTTCTTTGACAGCACTTAAATAAACAGGGTTGGTATTTACAGGTCTCCGAGTCGACAGTCCGGTTGTCCGGGTTGTGTATGACGACAAATCTGGAACTATTGTCGGTGCGCGCCCGCACCACCCACACAAGCGACCATGCGCACAGAAATCGAAACATCACTGCGACGACGAAGCGTAACTGTCATGTCAAATCTGGAACTGTCAAGCTTCTTTAAGTTTATATATTGAATAAGGATACCATGTAATTAATTGTGCATTTTAATGCAAAATTTTCCTTCACAGCCAAGTTTAACTTACCTACTACATTTGCGTTTCTTGCTTGTTTGCCTACAGATAAATGAGACAGACACCATAATAGGTAAAACTATGGGAAACTACAAGCTACAAATAATAACACTATAATATATTTACACATTTTAATTTTACTAACCGTGACCTCTTATTCGCTACAGTCAAAATCGGGCTCTAAATATTTGGCTTCCAAGTTGTTGGAGTAATGAGCTATTATCAAAGTCAGTCAGCAAATACTCCGCCTCCTAGCCCACTCCTGTATATTGATCTGAACTGCTAGACTCTTCATCATCAACGCTTATCTATACAGCATATAATAAAGCTGAAGAGGCTCGAAAGTCTGTACATGTAAATGTATGTATGACAGATCAAGGTGTGACCTTTACGATTTTATTTTGTTTCTAATATGTGATGTCCACTTTGTGTATGTTAATGAATAAATTTTCATTCTATACTTACTAATCTTTTCTAGTCTTGTTCTAGTCAAAAAATCCATAAAAATGGTGACCACGTATAAACATTTTTGAACTTGTTTCAATTCGGTGCTAATAAAATGTTCCACTTATTAATTTAATAGAGGGAAGGAAACATAATTCAAGAAATACTACAATTAATTGCAAATGTAGTTGTGGACGTGTTTCGGCTGATAATATAATGATGGGTTTTACCTTGTGGGAGACCCACCTGTACTATATTATATAGTATCGTACCACATTTCAGTCAATTGTAGGTACCTACTAGAAAAATAATATAATAATAAAATACTATATTTACATTGCTAACTCCGGGCACGTATCAGTGTCTAAAATTAAAAAAAAACTAACTTCAAATAACCTACGTTCAAAATCCCTAAAATCTTAGTAGGTTATTTGAAGTTAGTTTTTTTTAATTTTAGACATTCTGATACGTACCCCTAACTCCACTGTTGCATTTTTTTTGCATAAACTTCAACTAAATTGGAACACACCCGTTATTTTAAAATATTCCAAACCGCAGAGCAACAATAAATACACCTACCTTACTACTATTTGTGGTTGTACGTTGTTTAATATACAACAGTTTTATAGAATTTTGTTTTAAATAAAAAAAATCTCATATTATCATTTCATAGAGTGGTCAAACCGCAAATTACTTACACTTTAGAAAATTTAATCGTAAATTTTGATTGCAAAGAAAATTTATTATTTCGATATTCGTGTCATCATATATTATTGATCCTTATAATATTCCGTTCATGTAAAACTTATTACCTAGACTACTTATTTATAAAATTGTGTTTCTTATAATTTAAACATCTCATAATTATTATCGTTTCATAGAATAGTCAATTAACAGAAAACTTACTTTATATACATATTAATGTTAGAATTTTGTATTTATAATAAAAGTTTAAGCATTCTGACGCTCTGCTCGCTTCGCTCGCTCCGCTATCCATGGTCATAAAACAAACCTAACCTAACCTGCAGTTTTCGGTCTTTAACCTAACCTACTAACGCCTCCTTTTTAGGGTTCCGTAGCCAAATGGCAAAAAACGGAACCCTTATAGATTCGTCATGTCTGTCTGTCTGTCCGTCTGTCCGTCCGTATGTCACAGCCATTTTATTCCGAAACTATAAGAGCTATACTGTTGAAACTTGGTAGGTAGATGTATTCTGTGAACCGCATTAAGATTTTGATGCAAAAATAAAAAAGTAATAATAAATATTGGGGGCTCCCCATACTTAGAACTGAAACTCAAAATTTTTTTTTTTTCATCAAACACATACGTGTTGGGTATCTATGGATAGGTCTTTAAAAATGATATCGAGGTTTCTAAAATATTTTTTTTCTAAACCGAATAGTTTGCGTGACAGACGCTTCCAAAGTGGAAAAAAGTGGGTCCCCCCCCCCTCTAACTTCTAAAATAAGAAAATGACAAATCTAAAAAAAACATATGATGTACATTACTATAAAAACTACCAACGAAAATTGTTTTGAACGAGATCTAGTAAGTAGTTTTTTTTTATAATTTAAAACCTAACTTTGCACCTAATTTATATGGGGCGCTATACATACCAGGTGCAAACTTAACTTAACCACTTAGGGATGGAAAGTGTTTGTACGGAACCCTCGGTGCGCGAGTCCGACTCGCACTTGGCCGGTTTTATTTGAATTATGTTTCCTCGAAATAAGTGCTAAACATATTCGAAACAAAAATACTGGGACTAAACATTAATATGAAACAGTTTCTGTGAAACAATATTCTATATAAAATCTATCAGCGAATCAAGAATATATAAAAAATATTTCTATAAGTTGAGAGTCTGTTAATAAAAAAGGAAATAGTAAAATTCATTGATTTGTATTTCTGTGAAATATGTTTCTTTCAAGTAAATAGTCTTTAAAACAATTATATTCTAACTGAAAATTCACAAACCACATTTTATTTGAAATATTTCCTAATTAATAATAAATAAATATTAAATTTCAATAGGCATCGAAATAAAATGGAATCCATTTTAGCTTCGATCAACTTTTCCGTGTGATAACAAAACTGAAAACAGGAAAGTTGAAGCCTAAAACATACATATGCCTAATATTTTACATGAGTAATCTAGACACGCGGCAGCGTGTCCAGCCAAGTTCACCCCAGGAACTGGCGAGCAGCAGCCGTGTGTTAGAGCCTTATCACACTTGCGATTTGCGAGCGAGTTTTCTATACAAATAACCGACGCAGCGAGTACAAAGAGAGTACAAAAGTCGCTCGCAAATCGCAAGTGTGATAAGGCCCTTATATTACACGAACCGTTTGGAGCCTCTTTTGACCCCTCAATAACTCCAAATGTATTTAACATAAAAACATGAAATTTGGCTTATGTATTTAGATCCTTTAGAACAACTAGAAACCCAAATTTCATAAATATAGGTGAAATAGTTATTGAGATATTAAAGTTCAAAAAACGGTATTTTATCACTGACTGACTGGCTGACTAGTAATCAAAAACCTAACTCACTTCCAGGTGACCTAGAAAGGTGAAATTTGGCATTCAGCTTGGTAATTGTGTGTCAAGCCAAGTCAAGTCTTGATATTGATTACACCCCTAGTAAAATAAATGCATTGAGTATGTCGCAGTTCGAGTCCTTGTATCTAAAAATTTAAGGGGAAAGAACTTGGCGCCCATATGGATCTCCATTCTTTTGTCGGAGAAGTCGACAACGTTGCACGCGATATTGAACTTGGCTCTAATTTAACATTTATGTTTTTGATGGGATAAAGAATGTCAGTCTCTTTGCAACCGCACCAACGGGCTAGCGTAACCAGGTTGGAATTTATAACTTTACCGTGCTTAGCTCGTCCCTGGAACAACTCTTCCATGCATTAAGTTTTGTCTAAATAGACTAGTGACGAAATGGTAAGTGATGACCCAAGTATGCGAGTGTTTATGCTTCAATAGACATGTTGACTAATTTATTTGAGGATGTTAATCGATTCTATTTTTTATTGTGATCAAATGTCTATCTACACTGGGACTGACTACACTTAAACTGCTCTTAAAGTCAGAAATGGCCGTCAAAGTTCAACATTCCTACGTAGCGCTAAAAACGCTCCATACAAAAGGCGTCCAGGCTAATAGTGACGTCACAGGCCGGTATAGATATAGGTACTGTAGTATACCTAACCCTATGCCAGGCACAGTACAGCTGTTTATATAGGTCACTATGCTAGAACTTAGCTCGACAACACACCACCAGTCTCGGCAAGGGTCGGGTAGCAAGTAACCCCACTCCGTTGGTCTGACGTATGCGCACGAGATAAGGATAGCAACACTACATCCCTTTTTTATTTTAATTAAAATTAGATTAATTGGTGATCGTATAAATAATAATATGTGAATGTTTATCTATTTAAATAAAAAGGTTGTTTCACTCAAAACCCATAAAGTATTTAATCAGTCTTGTTTTATGTTATCTAGACCGATTAATAGTTTAATTTGTGATCTCATTTGATTTAGAACTAGCTTTGCAATATAAACTTGCCGCGAACCTTGTTGACACAACAATATAGAGGATACATCGAGGATACACAAAGGATACCAATACGAAGTCGCTTCAGCGTGCAATATGCTGTAGTCGCCGGTTAGTCTGTCGCAGCTAACCGGCCCCGTACGGGTTCGCGATAAGGAAAAGTTCTCCCACACCAATGTGGATAGGGAGGGAGTCGCACTGGTGGAAAGGAAGAGCAAGGCGCGCTTGGTGCCCCGCAAGACTAAGTGGCACAGGCGAGCCGGTTAATTCAGTTCTTGGGATTGCGACACCGTGTCCCACCAGGACATGAAGGTGTACCACTTCAGACCTGTCACTACGTGCAATTCAGCTCGTTTGAGCTACGCGTGTCCCAGCCGCTACAGGCTGCTACTATCTGCCTAATCCTACGCCAGCCTGTCTAGCATAACCACGCCTCGCGATTCCCGTCGCGCGACAGCGCTAGCCGTCATTCCCTCACACCACTGCACAGCTACAAGAGATAGGCAAATATCTCGCGCGAGAAATAGTCGCACATGACAGCTATGCCAGAGGTCAAACAAAGCAAAGGAGCCACGCCATTATGTCGCTTAAGCCATTAAGGCGCTTATTGAATTAAATCTAACTAGTTTTAAGTTTGGTCTGCATGTGTTTTTGTAGTTCCAAAGCATGTAGGTTATATTACTGTAATATTGTGTAACTTATTTGAAAAATAAATGAATTATACAAAACAAGGGTTATACACTTCATTCTAGATTTTTTAATAATTGTGACATGTAGCCTTATCTGGATAATTATTTCACAACAACCACTTTGTCACTTCATTCTAGATTTTTTAAGAATTGTGACATGTAGCCTTATCTGGATAATTATTTCACAACAACCACTTTGTCAAGCGCTTAAGGACTAGGTATAGCTTGCTCTTTTCCCCCTTTTACCATCTTCAAATTTTTTTTTTCCATGAAACTGGAACTGAAGTATATATGTATTTATCATAGTACTGTTCATTTGTTAATTTTAATTTCTTGATTAAGGCATGTCTATAGCCGCATTCTTAACGAACCTGATGTGTAAGATACGACTTCCACGATACAGGCTGTGCCTAGTGTGGAAGTCACTGTTAAATTATGTTAAATGTAGAAATGTTTCTTTTGGTAAAATAAAAATTATTCTATTCTATTCTAAGTAGCTAACTTGCTTTACACGTCATCATGTACTCTCGTTCAATATTCTCACTAAAGTCATCATTATAATTTGTCATCTGAAATTACGTTATATACCATTCAAAAGAATATGAGAATCCAAATAAATTTTCGAAATTGCAACTAAAGTCCAATTTAATTGAGATTTTGAAACCGCGTCTTTTCCTATTCGATCAAGATTTTAAATCACAGATAAACAAATTCCAATTTAATTGTGGCATTAATTAAGAATACCAGATCATTCTGAATATAAGGTTGATAAATAATTCCAGTTTAATGGAGCCATTCATTTGAAATACAGGACCATCATTGGCAATTTAATTTATGTTGTGAAACGATTCCTATTTACCTAATTAAGGCACTTATTAGAGATACTAAACTAAATTGCAAATCCAATTGAATTGAGGTTTTTAAACCGCCACATTTCTAATTGGGTCAAGGTTTTAAATCAGTGGTATACCAATACCAATTCAATTCCGGCATTTAGTTGTAATACCAGACCATTCTCAATTGAAGGTTGATAAACAATTCCTATCTGAGGGAGGCATTCGTTTGAAATACCGGACTATTGTCAATTTACTTAATATTTTCAAACGATTCGAACTTAATGGAAGCTCTTACTCGAAATACTAAACTTTTTTCAATATAATGGAGATTGTTAAACAATCCCACCTAATATAGGCATTCATTTTAAATGCCACTTTTGACAATTTAAAAATGATGTCAAACTATTACAGTTTTATCCAGGCATTCATTTGAAGTACCAAACTATTATTGTCAATTCAATTAAGGTTGTCAATCAATTCCAATTCACTGGAGGCTTTGAGACCTCGAGTATCCCAATTGAATGGGAGTCAAGAACACGTCATATTCCCATGTTACCGGCCCTCTGATACCTGAGATATTCCAATTTAATGGAAGTCCTAAAACAACAGCCTTTTCCAATTGAATGAAAGCTTTAAAGCACAGTATATTTCAATTTAATCGACGCGTCGAAGCCATCGATATTCAAGTTTTAATGGGAGTCTCAAAAGCACATACTCCAGTTTATGAACGCTTTGAGTTATTTAATATAAATTTAAAGGAAGGTTTAATACATATGGTATTTCAAATTGACCTTCCATGCAATTGTATTTGCTTAGCCGTTAAGCCTTACTATCTTTCTTACGAATAGTTTGGCTCCCGCAGTCTACTAAATAGACGTTTCATAATGCCTTTCGCTTGCTTTAACAATCCGCTTAGCCTATCATATTGGCAATCCAGCGTGGTCTATCAAATTGACCTCTCATAAAGTCTTAGCCTATCATATTGGAAATCCAGCATGGTCTATCAAATTGACCTCATAACGCCTTAGCCTATCATATTGGCAATTCAACGTGGTCTATCAATCTATTCCCTCGAGGTTAGACGAAATTATGTGCTGACTAGAGGATGTTCTGACTGTCCAGAGCTGGTCAGTCAGGTTATCCGATTGTTCGTCCCTTCTAAATCGAGGTTCAATTTTCGTCCACACTGCCGGCTACCGTTGGCTGCTCCTGAGGCGCGAACCATAGCGCGGAAAACTCTCCTCTAGTTCGAGCCTTACGAGAACTTAATGCGCTTCTCGCATCAGCATCGGATTTGGACGTTTTTTGGAAGTAGCTGGATAATTGTGTGTCGTGAATGTTTAAGGTACTGTAAGGCGATGGATGGATGTAATTTTTCAGTAATTGAATCTACCTAATATGTAACATATTATTTTAAATTATTCTTGTAATTCACAGTGCATTAGTACTAACTGTAAAGCTGTGTAATTATTTGAAATAAATAAATAAATCAAATTGACCCCTGACATAAAGCTATTAGTTTCCAGTAACAATACAGTCAGAGCTTATCATATTGACTAATGACTTTGCACTTATGAGTCTTCCATATCACTTTTAAACCCGTTTGGCCTATCAAATACTATACCTATATTAAACTATACCTTTCAAGACGTATCTGCTGTTATTTAATTACTGATTTTGTTATACCCAATTGACTACATGTGACATATGCACCTATACGTGTCATATGTACCTATTAATGCACAACCCTTAAGCTGGATGTTCATACTGTTTATCAACTATACAAGATACTCTAGATAATTATTCCAAAAAAATACATTTTCAACATAAAGACAAATTAAGCTTATCACACTATAATATTTAACCCGTCAATATATTTTGGAATTCAGAACAATCAAGCCCACTCCATAGGAAAGTATTAAGTAGCGTATTCAATTACGCACGCACAAATGAAAAGTCGTGTAAATTAAATAGACGCCTAGGCAGTCCAATCGTTTTCCCAATTTGTTCATAATTATTATATTGTGATCCGTCATCCACTGCGCCACTGCGTAGTCGAAGATTAGTAGCACGACCCATTCGAGAATAACGCTAAACTACTAAATATTCATATTCCTCGAGTGCACAACTACTAATTGATATTCAAAATAATACACTTTGCCCGTTTTCTTATTTATTTAAGCAACTTTCCACCCAGTGGTGCATTGTGGGTAGGCCTCAGCCTCATGTCGTGGGTAGGCCTCAGCACGAACCCCGTGACTAATATACACTACCCACAATAAAATTATCTTACATTTAGCAACCGAAAACTTGTGTTAATAGTTTTTTATTTTTTATTTTTACGTAACTGTTGTTAGGTATTTTTCCGTGATCTGATCAATGATGTGTTCATACTCATCTTTATATTGAATTTATCGGCTTGTCGCCGCCGTACAAGGAATTTCTCGAACTTTTCGTCCTGTTCCTGTTTCATCAAACGGAATACGTGGCGTTCATAGACCGTACTTTGTTTGCAGGAGCAAAGTTATCATCGAATTTTGCTAAGGCTATCGCAAATACATCTGTGCCGACTGCCGACACCTGGCTCCGCGTCCGCTCCAGGGATATTGTAATATAATTCTCAGAGCTCAATTCCTCCGAAATGCAAGAGGCTTGCTCTCTTCTTTTGGCTATCTGTGATAGCTGACACCTCCAAATAGACATGGAGTGCTCGTTTCGAACGCTTCCATCTCAGACCGATCGAAGAGGTCTCGCCTTCGCAATGGATTTTTTTCCAAAGTTATGGCTGCCATGGGTACTTTTGGGGCGTCCCGGAACCAATCAATTAAATGATTCAAGCGGAGCATTCATCTAACCGCTTGCTTAACAATTTAATGTTCGTACTGGCCCTTTAGCCATTAGTCGTTTTAACGACCGCTTAACTACTGCTATACCATGACCTTGGTCAATGTTAGAAGTGTTAAAACAATATGTCAATTAAATGACACAACATTTTTGATTTCAGTTGCTAGGTGTACACGACCATGTTGTCTTATTCATCAATTGAATGATCAGTATACCATAATTACTAGTAAACATTTATTCTTGCCAATTAAATGACCAGGTACAATATACTCTGCTTACAAGTTTATTTACAACACCAATCATACAGTTTAACCACTCATAAACACATATACCTACACGGATATTTCATCATACATATTACGTGCATATTAAGTTCCCGTAAATAACTAAGTGAAATAAACATTAAACACTTCAATGTTTACTTTCATACTAATTGACCCCGCAGCGCAAGGTATTATTACAATGTAGTTAGTTAGTTACCTATTTATCAACCCCGTAAACAATTTATACTGCACCCGATCTAATCTGCCTCAAATGCCGTTAGAAGCAACCGAGGTCTATTTATAATTAATGATAATATTTCTGACAACTGAACTGTTTACTAAAGCTAGTTTACTTGAGTAATTTTGCTATCGCAAACTTTCAAATATATCTACCTACAAGCCGTTATTATAAATGACTATAAACTTGCATTTCAAAGTCAGATCGTTATTTCATAACTAATATAACATTTTATCACACTTTATTATTATTATTCTTATTTATTATATGTTGTCCAATGGTTTTTAACTGTACAATTGCATTAATTTTACGCTGTAGGCGCGAGTAGATAGGTACTTAGATACATTGCGCTTATTAAACAATACCTCCTTATTGTGCCTAGGTAGGTACATAATTATTATGGTTTACACATCTTTTATTATATACGAGTCGCGGTATCGACGCATTTCCGGTAAAAATATTAGACATTAATACCGTTAGTAAATATCGGACAAAAATAATATCTATAAGTAAGTAAAACTGCATGATTCGCCAGGAGTTATTCGCAAATGTGCAATAACCGTTATTTTTTAAACGAATGACCCATTACGAACTAAAACTTGTTTACGAGTCGATCCTTGTACTGGGATAGTTGAGCAGTGCACCGCTACCCACTAGGTAGATGTCTTTTGTCCCACAGTTATTAGTGAAACTATAACTTGGATAAATTAACTTCAATGACAATGTATCATATCACTATCGAGCTTGCCCTGTATTTATTATACATTTACTGTGCAAGTACACGTTAGACTGCTTTTGTCGTGTTCCCGCCTATTCTCTTTTTTTTTGAAGGCGTAATTAGATTTCTACTCACTTTTGTCCTCGTCGCCACTTGTAGTATACCTAACCCTATGCCAGGCACAGTACAGCTGTTTATATAGGTCACTATGCTAGAACTTAGCTCGACAACACACCACCAGTCTCGGCAAGGGTCGGGTAGCAAGTAACCCCACTCCGTTGGTCTGACGTATGCGCACGAGATAAGGATAGCAACACTACAGGTACCAATAATTGTATGGAGAAATTAAGAAATTTGCCATTTTCACCGTGAAAAAGTGCGTTTAAGTTCATGGTTGTTATACAATTATTGTTTTGTAAAATTATAAAGATTCTGAAAACATTTTCAAAATTTCTTTTGAATTAAAAAAATATATCATAAAATTTGCGTACCTTTGAAGTCACATATGTCCAAAAGAGATTTATTTTTCCTTGTCTTTTTCTTTGTTTCGTGATACAGGTATTTAGCTTATTTTATTCATATAACTACAGTACCTACGCTGTAGAATTCAACATCAGTCAACATGTCTACATATAGTTGACGCTGGCAAAGGAATCAAAACCTTTATGAAACAATGAAGTTTATTCTGCAAGTAGGCCACAAGCACTTTTACATGTCTGAGTCTACCGGCATTTCACAAGCTGAGACCACTGTTGAGAAGAAACGCCGAAAGAAACTCACTCTCTGTACTATCAGGTTTCTGATTGGCACCCACTTCTAGTATCTCTGTTTGGCCCTATGGTTGACTGGTAGAGAATGCCATTTGGCATTTAGTCCGCCATTTGTACTGACTTTTGTTTTGTGCAATAAAGTTTAAATAAATAAATAAACAGACAGTAATTTTTTCAGTCAAAAAAAATACTTAACTATTACAGTAGGTAATATGAACGTAACCTAATTTGTACCTACGAGTATCTTAAGAATTTAGACGTATATGTAGTTCTCGAAGAAAACATATTAAAAGTGTGTTTCAAGTAATAAATAAGGAAAAAATACAAAAATAAAATGGAACACAAGAAAGTATGACGGTTTATCACAATGTATGTACGTTAATATATGTTTACCTACTCGTCAAACTGAACAACATCTGTTCAGAAACTTTTTTTTAAAATACTGTTTTCATATGTTCATTATTTCAAACAAAGTAAATAGCATTTTCAATGTACGCCGTCCAACATTGACATCGCCTTAGCATTGACATAGCTGTCACTTTACTAAATATCAAATGTTTCGCAATACATTGCTTCTTTGAATAAAATTTATTTTACAGGTTTACATATGAATGAGTTGTTGTTTAATAAATGTTGTTCAGTTTGAGGGGTAGAATCTATGTTTTAATTTATTGCTCCTGTTACAGGGCCGACCTGGTATTAATAATTTCAACCAACTTTTTGAAGTGAATAATACTTTTCCCCGAGTTCTAGGTAGTAACACAGCTGTTTCATGCTTTCATTGCGTGCAATCGAAAATAATTTGTAAAAACTGATTTTCCGCGTGAATTTTGTCAATTTCGAGTAGTTTTTGAAACAAAACTTTTTTTTTATATAGCCGTTTAGGTGTCCCACTGCTGGGCAAAGGCCTCCCCTTCTTTTCTCCATTCGATCCTATTGCCAGTGCGGCAAAACTTATCAATGAAGAATTCAAACTGTATTAGGTTTCAATTTTTAAATATATACCAATAAATCCCAATAGCCCTGTTCTAGGTAGTAACATCAATGATATGTTACGAAACATGTTTGATCATAGAGAAAAATGTCTAAAAGAATTAGCATTTTAAAAGGGATATATTTAAATGCACATCTGTATAATTTTTCAGTACACTAGGTAACTCCACTAATTAACTGAATGCATACCAGAAAAACGAATGCTGTGCAAAAAAAACAATTGATTAACTGAACATGTCCTACAAAAAAAAACTTAAACATCATACAAAACGAGATGACCTTTTTAACCGAATTCACACCAAAAATATGGTTCGTACATCGGATATATTTGAAAGTTTCACCAAAAATACTGACTTGCGCACTAATTATCCTCGCACTGCACACTAAGATCCGACTCGGCCGGGTTAGGTTAGTTAGTTTTTTTTTTAATATCCAGTAAAATAGTTTTGCAAATACCTTTAAATAGTATATTGAATTCGCATTATTTAGTGTGCATAATTAGTGTGCAAGTCAGTATTTTTGGTGAAACTTTCAAATATTTCGAAAAAAGGGAATATACAGATATCGATTTAAATACATGCCATTTTAAAAGGAATAAGGCCAGACGACAATAACTTGTATACTTACTTACTTAGTGAATTTTGCTTCTCCACAGAGGTCACCGTGGTGCATGTTTGGAATCCTATTCTGTAGTTTACTGGTGTCTGTACTACACGGCCATGACGTCAAAATCTTCCAGAATCAGACCACTGAACCACAGTACCACAATGCCTGCATTACAAAATGCTGTCCAGTAAATGAAATCATGATAAACGAGGCTGACCCCTATTGCATCAACAACACTTTCAATATTACCTTGGAAAATGTAAAAGTAGACATTTATAATGAAAAGAAAGAAAGAAAGAAAGAAAAGAACATTTATTCAAATTGGATCACAAGTATCACTTTTGCATCGTCAAAAGTTAAACTAAACAATATAGGTAACACAAGTAATAATTAGGTATTTGTCAAAAGTTACCATAGTAAATTATAAATTAAAATATTTTCATTGCAACACATTATAAATAAAATAAATAAAAATAAAAAGCCTTTTAATTCCACACCAAACTATGTTACAATATAAAAAGATAAAAAAAGAAAAAAAGTAACACATTATAATTATATAAATTGAGACAAGATGAATATAAAAAGGAGCAAAACAGAAAAAAAACACATCAAATAAAACAGAAATCAAATCAAATCACATCAAATAAAATAAAACAGAATGAATGGATTATTGAAACAGAAGTTGTGAAGACGAAGAAGAATTTGAATGATTTCACGTATATTTATAGAGATTTTTTTAAGGATCAGTTTGTTATTGATGCTGATAATGGTAAACAAAACATATTTATTTTAGAGGTGAGTGAATTTAAATCTATATCCTAACTAGGTAAATACTTTTTTGGAGTTTACTCCTTAAGAATCGATTTTCATATATAAGCCCAGGGTATGAAAAATATGGGGTATAAAATCGAACGTATCTGCCGTGCTAATTTAAAAAGTCGTATCTCAGTATACGATCGGAGTAAAAATACGACTTCTTAATTTAGCAGGTTATGCGTTACGCGTTATAGGCTAAGATCCCGATATAAAATGACCTTCACCGAGATGTTTATTTTATGAAATGTATTTTATAATCAATTTAATATGTCAATAAATATATTGCATATGGGTTGCCTAACAAATTTTAGTCCAGGGTATGTTTAATTAATAAAAAAAAAAAATGTTTTAAACATTTCACCGGTTTGATTAATATTAGATAAATTCTATACCAATCGAAAGTATGAAGCCCATAGAATATGCAAACGTTAGGTTACCTATTCTTTTCCCGTCACAACTATCGGGTAGCCAGGTATAAACAGGTAAATCTATACCTACTAGCATTTTGCAACGGTCTGATCATTGAATTGAAACTGAATAAAATTAAAGATTATTTAATTATGAATTTATCTAATAATCAAATCGGTGAAATGTTAAAAAAATATATATTTTTATTTTTTACTAAACATACCCTGGACTAAAAATTGTTAGGCAACCCATATGCAATATATTTATTGTCATATTAAACTAAATATAAAATACATTCATCAAATAAACATCTCGGTGAAGGTCGTTTTATATCGGGATCTTAGTCTATAACGCTTAACGCATAACCTGCTAAATTAAGAAGTCGTATTTTTACCCCGATCGTATACTGAGATACGACTTTTTAAACTACCATTATGTAAAAAACTTTATAAAAAAAAAAACATTCGAATTAAGTGGTAAAACTATTTAAAAACCTAAAATCTACACTAACCTAACTCTAGCCAAGGTCGGTCATTGGCGGAAATGATCCCAAGATGCTGGCGGCGTTTCCCCGCTGCACAGCAATACTGAGCCTTTGTCCGAGAAACGCGCCAGCTCTGGGATCACAGGTAGTTCGTATTAGTTTTTTTTTAAGGGAATCAAACAAATTATGAGCGGCTGGGCCCCATGGGCCTAGAGTCTCTACCGCAAACGGCACGAAAATATAGTTGTCACCCAAACACGTATATTTTCGGCGTTTAGCCGCCTCCGCGTTTGTGGCCGCCCCACCTGGATTTTGGCACGTTGTTGCAATGTGTTCACATCAAAGGTTCACATAAACAAACTATAAAATTGTCAATGTCAACTTCATGTCGAGTGTCAACAAAATTTTATAAATAAAATAAAATTTAATAAAATCTACGCTTAACGGGTAAAATGTGCTGCTTTTGAAACAATAGCGCCCGTCACACAATCGGCTAAAAGATACGTGTTCGTTTCAGCTCCCAAACAAACCTAACGAATTTTTGTGATATCCAAGATTACAACTTTTATAACGTGCAATGCAATGACCGTGTTTTCTTGGTGTTTAAGCCGTGCTTGTATGGTGCTAAGATCGAAGAAGACGTCTTGCTGTAGAGAGAGAGACCGCTTTAATTGTGACTCAGCTTTAAGCTTAGAAATAGAGAAGGCGTGAATACTTTTCCATCACCACTGCTTTTTCCTGCATTCAGCCGCAGAATGGTTTTGATTTCGTGAAACTTTCCAGGATAAATACATACATAAATCAAGGATCCAACACAACCGAGCCATTCATTTTCTAGACGGGAGTCTTGCCGACCGACAAGAAGCTATGAAGTTTAAATCGAAATTGTTATGTTTTTGATGTTGGCTTTTAAATTGTATCTTTTTATTATTATAATTGCTTGTATTTTTACTTTTATTTGTAAGTGTTAGTTATAAATATGAGTGATCCTTCTTCATCCTTGCGCTGTCCCCATTGTCCCAACTCAACTCGAACTTTTACCCCTCATGGACTTAAAGTGCATATAGGGCACATGCATAAACATTTTCCCCAAGTCATCCCCTCCAACCCTAGACTGTCGGTTTCACAGCAAGCTCATGGTAACAACCCCATTCATCTAGATTTTGGTGATCTAGCTACGTTAAAGCAGTCAGTACGTGTGTTACGGCATATCCCCAAAGGGGCGCGAAACTTGGCAGCGGCCAAATTGAGCGACCTCATTGATAAGTGTATCGACTCCAATGGCACTCTCGAATGGTTTAGTTTACTGTCTTTTGCCTATTCCGCACTCAAATCGCCTGAAGCGTCGGCCACGGGCAATTTAACCACGAAAGTTAAGAGAAATATTAACTCTGCTTCTTTTGATATCAGTGGGAACATCGGTGCAGAGACCACGCCTTTGAGATCACACTCCATACTGAAGACAATTGAGCGTAAAGTACATGAAGGGGATCTCAGGTGCAGTGCGAGTGCTTATGTCGGATGAGGGCGTGGCGCCGTCGAGCCCTGAGACTTTAGCTACGCTGCAGTCGAAGCATCCAGCCCCGTCCCGGCCGCTGGTACTTCCACCGGAACCTGACATATCTATTTCTGCCTTAACTGTTAAGCCGGAGGAAGTGGTGCAGGCACTCAGCTCTTTCAACAATAGTTCGGCCGCCGGTTTGGATGGTATCCGCCCTGTTCATCTTAAGGAGCTTACGTCTGCATCTGCGGGAGACGCCGATTTTCGGCTCCTGGAACATCTGGCCAAGCTTTGTAATTTTTTGCTCAGTGGTCAATTAAACCCTGAAGTTTGCTCCTATATTTATGGTGCTTCCTTATGTGCGCTGTCAAAAAAAGACGGTGGTATAAGACCCATTGCCATAGGCAGCGCTTTCCGCCGCTTAACGGCAAAGCTAGGATGCCGTGCAGTGAGAGAAGAAATGGCAGCTTATCTGCAACCTTGCCAATTAGGGTTTGGCACAAGATTGGGCTGCGAGGCTGCAATTCACGCTACGCGGGCTTTTTCGGTAGATAGCAAAAACTTAGAATCCGTTTTAATACGTATAGTTAAGTTCATATCATTGTAATAGTTAAGTACTTATGCTTTCTGAAAAAATGACTGACTGTTGAGTTTCTTTCGGCGTTTATTCTCAACAGTGGTCTCCTCTTGTGAAATGCCGGTAGACTCAGACATGTAAAAGTGCCCTTGTGGCCTACTTGCAGAATAAAGTTCATTATTTCATTATTATTATTATTAATTAAAATTGATTTAAAAAACGCGTTTAACTCAGTGGAGCGTGATGTTTTACTGTCCGAAGTGAAGGATAAAGTGCCATCACTCTACCCCTTCATTTTCCAAGTATATTCTTCCGCTTCTAATCTTTTCTACAATGGTCCTCTTGTTCTTTCCCAAGTTGGTGCACAGCAGGGGGATCCGCTAGGCCCTTTAGTTTTCTGTCTGGCCATACAAAAGGTAATTTCAGAGGTTAAATCCCCATTGAATATCTGGTACCTAGATGACGGTACCCTAGGTGGTAAACCTGAAGAAGTGGAACAAGACTTGCTCATGCTCCTGCCTCGTTTAAAAGCTCTGGGTTTAGATATTAATTTCAGCAAATGCGAATTTTTCCCCTGCAGTACCAACTCACACGATTCTTTCCCCTTATTCAGTGCTCTGCTCCCCGGACTGAAAGTGTTGTCGGCGAGATCTTTCAACCTCTTGGGGTCCCCAATATTCCCAGAAGCCATTCCTGAAGCCTTCGAGGAGAGAAAGCTGCTTCTGCTGATGGCTGCGCAGAGGTTGAATGAACTTTCGGCTCTCGTAGCCCTCGTTATGTTGCGAGTTTGCTTTGCCGTGCCTAAGCTGACATATTTCTTGTGCACCGTGCCAGCCTGGCTGCACCCTGTCCAGACAGACTCCTTTGACTTCGTGTTGAAGGAGAGTTTGGAAAAGGTGCTGAACGTCTCCCTTAACCAAGGTCAATGGGACCAGGTTTCTCTGCCGATTCGAACTCGTGGTTTGGGCGTGCGTCGCGCGCGAGATGTGAGCCTCCCGGCATTCCTGGCTTCGGCGTGTGGGGTGGTGGACCTTGTCACTCAAATTTTATCTTTTGATGGTGACAAGGCTATCATTCCTTACGCCTCCGATGCTTTGACGGCCTGGACGGCTCTTAATCCCGGCGTAGCCATACCCGTAGAATTGTTCCGTCAGCGTCTATGGGTTTATTTATATGAGAGTGCGCGCACCACGATTTTCATAAACCCATAAGTAAGCTTATTTCTGCGACAAAATTATCGCGCGACTAAAAAAAATCGTGGTGCGCGCCTGGCCTGAAGAGTAAACTCCAGTCGTGCGTCGGAGCTGACACACACACTTTTTTTCCTACTCCAGTACTTTTTCTGTCATTTATATAGTTACTAACTCTAATATAAAGACATATAATATTATGAAACTCTGTAAAAGTCTATACTCTACAGTCCAAAAAAACACTGCTGAACGATGTCATAATGTCGCCAAAAAGTATTTCATAGTACCACAGATTACAAAATTTAAATTAAGTAGTCTATATTTAATGTGTTCCAAACTAGCGATAAATGAAATACTTCGTGTTACCAACTTAATAAACAGCTGCAATTAAAAAGAAACTTATTGCACTGAGGCATTGCAGCCAACTTAAAAAAAAAATCTGTGAATGTGAACGTACCTTTAGGTATAAGTTCATATTTTTTTTGACAGATGGACGTCAATAAATAAAAAGTTTATCAGGGAATTTTTTTTTTTCATTTTATTGGTTCCGAGCGGGAACATGTAATTATTTTCTTTGTTGTTTATTTGCATTTTATTTATTAAATACGTTTCGAGTTGCAGAAATGGTATTGTATGCAACGTTGTACAAGTAGATCAAAAAACGCTTGTGCCATCTTTTCTTACGATGTTCGCTACGCTCACATCGTAGCCCATGCCACTCGCGTTTTTTGACCCCTTTTATACAACTGTTGCATTCAAAGTACTGTTAGCGAACTTAACTAATAAAATACTATGTTACCTAATTGTATTTCTTGCAACAGTTAATTTATTTAGAATTAAACTTTATTACACAAAAAAATGTGTACTAATGGCGGACTTAATGCCATAATGCATTCTCTACCAGTCAACCATTGGGCTAAACAAAAACATTTTATGGTTGACAAACTATTAACATTATAACAAATGAGAAACTTATTATATCTCAATAATATAATTAACACAATAAATAAACATACACAAATATGCAATACAATATACTTATACATATTAAGTATTACTTGCACATGAGTTGGTTCTACAAATGATAGAAAAAAAAATGGAGTAGATAAAACATTTTTCATCACAATTGCTTGTAAATAAAACTGGGCGGTAAGTCATGTATTACGCCCTAGGGCGGTAAGTAATTTTGGTATTGACTACTATTGTGTTTTTCTCAGTCAACCTTTGACAACGGTATCTGTAAAGGTACCGAAACGTCAGGGAGACTCAAATAATTAATATACGCAATATAATCCGTTAAAATTGTTTTATTCAAAATTTACTACTAAGTTATTACTTTTGTTTCTTTTCCTCCAAAGTGTGATGAAAACGTCGTACGTGACTCTAGTGGTAAAGGGAAATGAAATGAAATGAAATATTTATTTATAACAATTGTTATAGGTCATAAAAAAGATCATATATGATATTATTGTACCAAAATATTAATAATAGTTATCAATGATAATGTCAGCAATATTATGTAATATAACATTTTTGTGCAAACTCGTGTCATTAAAGCCTTCGAGGCTTCGGGCTTCTAATAGACACTCGCTTGTAACTCCTCGTTTACCACTTTAGCTTTTATTCCAGGACAGGGACGTATTTTGTAATTTGGCGCCCCGGGCTTATAAGTTTCGCCGCCCCAGAAGTCAAGGACATATTTAATGCTTTTTTTATTTTCTAATGGATAATGGTAGATGTGTCTATCAAGCACTCAGATATAGCAAGTGTAAGGGTTGGGTCATAGGAAAAAAAACTTTATTGGCCATAACACAATTAGATAAAAGCGCAAGCGCAGCGAGTGCCAAATTTTTCGGCGATGGGGTGGGTAGTAACACAATCAGAGAAAACGCGAGCGTAGCGAGCGCGAAATTTTTTGGCGCGGGGGTACGTAGTAACATAATCAGATGAAAATGCGAGCGCGAAATTGTTCGGCGTGGGGGTGCGTAGTAACAAAATTTACCGATATAGAGTAAAAAGATCCGATCTGGCAACGCTAATGAAATGTATGGCCTATTGCCCTTGCCCCTCTCGCCGTGCCACCCCTACCTCGCTCGGCGCCCGCGCCCCGCTCGCGTCCTATGTTTTGGAGCATGTTCTTACTTACAGACGCGCCCCGAAGATATTTGACGAACTTACTGTTTTCGACCAAGACGTAACTAGTTCTTGTTATTTTTCATGTTAATTTAAATTGTGGATTGACAAAAAAGGTAAGGTACCAAAACAAAATGCAATCGGCCAGGGGCGCCTACGCCGCCCCGGGCTATAGCCCGGATGGCCCTAGGGTAAATACGTCCCTGTTCCAGGATGGTAATCTCGCTTTAAGGGACCCAAACCAGCCCTGGTTACGGTTTACCAGCGACTCGTTCTGCATCGATCTACAAGTTACCAGAGGCGTAGACGGCATGCTTGATCCCAGGTCTCTCAAGCTGGGGACGAAGATCGTGATAAATCCTATCCCTACGTTTAGCGATCCCCAAGTCCATCGATTAACTGCAATATATACAACTCTCGCAGGTAAATAGGTTAATTATGACGACACGGTTAGCGCAGTGCTGGTGCAGTTGCAGCAAGGTTCGAATCCCAGCAAGGGTTATTGTGTGACGAACTCGAATAATAGCCTAGTATCTATAACAGAAGCTTAGTTTGAGACTAGGTCGATTTGTGTGAGTTTGTCCCATATTTCAATTATAATCATATTTAATGTTATCTTATCTTCTTTCCTTATTTCATTATTCTGCCATCAACAGCCACTTGCCAGTGAGTCAGTGTCTGGAACAAATTTAATATCCGTGTTAACAAATTTTCGCTGGACCCGAACCCTGGACCACCAGCTTCGCAGGTTGTAACTCCAACTTATCCAAACATGCAACGGATCATTAAACGTAAATTTTCAGGAATGCTGGTGTCTTCCTTCTTCCTCTTTCTGGTGCTGGTGGCGTATGCGGCGTTGCCGCAGAAGAGAAACTTGCCTTCGCTAATTCTGATGGCATACGTGACATCTCTCGCCACGACCTTTCTGGCTAGGGCTGTCCAGCTCTTCCATGGCGTAGACACCCAAGATGGAATGTAAAGTTGTAGGTAAGTATTTTTGGTTCTAAGGATGGATGTTCACTGAGGTGGATAGATGTGGAGACGTAATCGTCTAATACAATACAATACACCAATACTTTATTGCACACAAACAAGAAAAATACTACATGAGAAATCTTAAATTGAACAATATTTATTTCAGATAATACAATCCGTATTAAATTTAATTGTAAGTTAAAAATAGAAGATCTTATTATATCTATGTTATTATTGTAACATTATCAGGAGCCCACGTGGACTTTCGTCCAGTGCTCAAAAAATGGGCCTCCTACCCTATCAGCTATAATAGCTACGACGCTGTTGCGGCTGCCGCGGACTTGGTACCACAGGGATGCGATTCGTTTGCGTATGGATATATAGATGGCCTGAAAAGTATCTATATTTGCCTCAACGAACATTACTGAATTGAAGGTTCTGTTACAAGGCGCACAGAATTGGTATAGGAAGGCTTTAGACGGGTCTTTCTGTTTAGACGCGACGCTCCTCAAAATCAATGACGGCCTCAGAGCTGTGCCATACTCCTCTCTGTTGTGCAAGCTCTTCCCAACCCTCGCATGGGATGTTGCACGTGGTACAATGACTGTTGTGGATGGAGAGGGATCCGCCTTGGACTATTCTTCAAGTAAACTCCAATTACATGGTGAACTAAGGTTTTATTCACTGAGATTTCAATTAACTAAAATTATTACATGTTGCTGCGTGTGAGTGGTAACGACGACGACCTCGACCGGAACCACAGATCTTAATTATTGCTAGTGTTGCCATGTTGGCATAGACTAAAGAAGAGGTGCGTTCGAGATTCACAACATCCTCTGAACCGCAAAAAACAAACTGAGATATGGCCACACTAACTCTATTTTTGGCTCTACATTGACTCTATGTTTGGCTCTACATTGACTCTATGTTTGGCTCTACATTGACTCTATGTCAGCTCTACATTGACTCTACGTTAGCTCTACATTGACTCTATATTTTACAATACTCTATGTTGACTCTACATTAGTTCACTGGTCAGAATTTTAAGTTACAATTTGAAAAAAGTTCAATATAGTCAACATGCAAGGATTTGTGACTCTTTAATTAGTCCATGTCAATATTTAAATAATACTAATTAAAGATTTACAATTTGAAACAAATTCAATATAGTCCACATGCCAGAATTATTTATCACTCTATAATAAGTAGAGTTGTCAATGTCAACACACAAATAATAGTCTTATTAAAACGTTTACAATATTATTCAATATGCAATTATGATTCTTTATCTTATAAAGATTGTTAATGTCAACTTTCAAAATACTTAAGGTGGTTGCAGAGGAAACAAAACTAGACATTCCACGCTAGATGGCGCTGGGAAGCAAGATTTGTAGTTTTTGTGTATTATTTCGTATGTTACTTTAATTTGAAGTAAAATTTGTATAGTGGCGAGTCCGCGTATTAGTCTTTTATTCATGTAGTATTAGTAGCACGTCATAAATTGTTTTATTCTCCCATGTGTTGGCAATTTGTGAAAAATCAGCAAGTACTCACACTAATAGACACTAATTGTGAGTGTGTGCGGGTGATTCATTCATTAAAGGGTCGCGTATCATCTGTCAGTTTGATAGTAAGCGCTGAATAAATAAGCAGACATGATATTTGATTTTGATGATGAAGTAAAGATGCACCTCTAGCACAACTGTGACACGCAACTCTTTCTCGCGCGAAAAATATTTCCTATCTCTTTCTTTGCGGTACTGTAGGAGACTGACGGGCGATGCTATGTCGCGTGACAAGAATCGTGAAGCCTAGTTGTATTAGACGGGCTGGATTGTCAAAATAAATAATACGAAGAAATTACAAATCTCTGGCAGTTCTACATTTTTTAAGTATGTGGTGAAATTAAATGAGTATTTTTGTTGGGTTTCTGTTCTGATATATTGTGATTCTGATTTGTGATGTTATTGAGTTTGTCCTAAGTTTTTAAACGTTAATGATAGATTGGGTTACAGCAAAAAGGGCCCAATTTTAGGACACATATTTTGTTGAAAAATATTTTCTCATTTTTGTTACCTACTTTTTGATTAGAACTAAAGAATACATTTGATTAACTTGCCCGTTTAAGAACTAGAGTGGTCCTAAGTTGCCATAGAATTACTACGTAGCCTGGGACTACTTGTACTATCATCCATTCTGTGCTGGGACTTAGAAATTTACGATGAAACAAAAACACAAGTATACTTCTGTTTTTTATTACTTAATGACAAGATCGGGCCCTTTTTCTATACTCTGACCTGATATACAAAAACCCGACATCAAGTATAGTAGGTACTGATTAGGGTTGGGATTTTCGTGATTCTAAATCGTGGTTCCACGAAGTCTCTAATTGTAAAAATGTTCAGTCTAAAAATATATAACTACTAATAGAACTACTACTAACTGAGCGCAGCACCAGTTGTTTGCGCCACGCTTCACGACCCCGAGCTAGCTCGCGCCATATAAAAATATATGACAATATATTGTTATTATATACAGATATGGATCTTAGAACCACCAACTACTAAATAAAATAAAACAATTTTTGTTACGTGTAGGTTTTATTATATACCTAGTGTTTGCGTGAGTTGTAGACGTCGCTTTAATTCGAAATGGTGTATACTTTGTAATATTATTTTAGGCAACACGCATGTTTTGTAGAAAATTATAAGTTTCTGCAGCTTTTCTTGGATGAAGCCTTCATCTGTTTGAACTTTAATTGACATTATTTTTGTTGATAATTCAATGAAGGAAATCATCTTGCAGTAATCCCTTTTGATGAAGCTCTAAGCTGGTATGGCCTTGAATCTGTAATGAAATTATTTATTACGTCACAAAAATGCCGGCAATGGAAACGGCTGTATGCATGTCCTATCTTACAGGGTGTTAGGGTAATTAGTGTTATTACAGGAGGTATCCTTCAAGGAGGAAACTTAGTCACTGAATCGATAATTCCCAAAAGTTTTGGTTTCCCACACCTATTGAAAAACATGGGTTAGGTCTTGGTATCAATTCAGTCAGAGAGAAGAAACTACCTATATGAACCCACTATGAACAGCTTTGTTTTTTTTTCATCACCCAAAGCGAGCGATTGCGTTCAGTTTTTGTGGTTGGTTACGGTTGTCATCACGCCTTCGCCTAAAAAGAAAATAGCGCGAGACACCTCTTTCACGGCAGGACGCTTCGATTTGTAATGTTTTCAAACACAATACTTTCCCCGCAATTTCTGACCCATGATATCGCAATATCGTTTAGGGATCACTATGTCCTGAGTTCACATGTTTATTATTATTATATGCACGTTTCATTATTCACACTTTGCATAAAGTAAAAACTCACGAAACGAAAAAAAATTAACAAACATGATTCATTTTATACGAATTGCCACAATTGACATGACAGTATTGACACAATTCATTATTTCATTCACAAGATTTAGTGCGTTCGAAATCTGTTCCACTTTTTTTTTATGAGCAAATAAACACAATAGGTATCTTTAAAATCCAAATGTTTCCAATTATTTGTTACATGTTAATGAAAGCTGTAATCATTTAAAAATAAACTGTTATGCATTCATATCGAAACATCAATTTAAATTTATTATCCCAAATCATAAGTTAAGTAGTATTATATTTCAGAACGCACTGTTCATGAATAGCTTTACGTGCGCTTACGTTTGTATATGTGTAAAAGCAACGCACACATACATATATGGACAATATTTCAACGGGTTTTAAAGCTTTAATAACTTTATAATTGTATGATTCATAGCAAAACTGATTTCCTTGGCGAGTATAAGATCGCTTAAAGATTTTTTTAAGAATGTTTAATAACCTAAAGCCATAACCGCCTAAGCGTGTATTGATCAAACGATTTGTATGAAAGTGACACCTCTGCAACCACCTTAAAGGCTTAACACTTGAGTACAGTCAGCATCAAAATAATATTCTAATAATTATGGTTAAGTTTAAACATTCAGTGCAAAATTCACGTTACCAATTAATTATTATTGTGTATAATATAATAGTCATAATAAAATTGTATACAAGAAATATAAATAACATTAGTGTAGTATGCCTTCCTATACTAGATATAGGACTTTACACCATACACTAACCATATAAATGTATAATGTCACATTTTTAAAACATATATGCGTACCGTGAGTACTTATCACAAATTATCACCAATAAAATATAAATTCAATGTCACAGTGGTGATTCATAAAAATGTATAGGTAAAAAATAATTATTGCTGGCGATGTCTATCGCTGACATGTTATGAAGTACGTCTTACTGTAACCAAGCTATTAATGACTACATGTTAGTTACAAATTACATTATGTTCAATATCGTTTAAAGCTTTATGTTTATCACATGTCATTTTTAAAATATAATGTATAAAATAAAATTACTGTGGCAAAAATTACCTTCAATGAAATATCATTCATAACAAATTTATTTCTACATAGACTGAGCTTTTAATAATTGGGCTTTGTATTAAAATATGAAAACTACGTCAGTCAAGAAATCGTCGCGGTATTTTTACGATCCTACCGAGCCTAGTGGAAGCAATGGATGGCTGTGATTCACTACTCACTTGCTGCGGGGTCTCGTCCGATCTGCGAGGTACACCTGCCTCTAAGTCACAGTTAGAGTGCGAGTGTAGGTCGATTTTCTCAGGCTCGCCCTTACCTTTATCAGTAGTGGATATCAGCCACCCGTCAGATGCTGCCGACAGCTCCAAAGGATACAGTCGTTGGCACGCTCTCGTTTTCTCGCCTGTCGCGGTTTTCACTCTCGCTACCCTCGTCAGTCCATCAGAACCTGAAACCAATTCTTTGATGATACCTAAAGGCCACTGAAGGCGACTCGACTCTGCCTCCACCAGCACCACGTCACCAACTGCCGGAAAATCAGCTTTACATTTATTCCTGCTAAGAAGTAATGACAAATATTCCTTTTTGAATCTCTGACGAAAGTCTGAACGTAACTTTTCCATATATTGGAGTCTGACATTCAAGCCTTTTGCGTCAATCTGATCCAAGTCTGGTGTTCCTGCGGTAGGCAAAGCGTGTAAAAATGTCATTGGAGTAAGAGGCCGTAAGGCGTCATCGTCTGCTGTTACATATGTCAGAGGGCGGCTATTCACGACAGCTTCTATTTCGCATAACACAGTGGATAGCTCTGTATGGGTCACTGAAGCCTTACCCAGTATTCGACGTAGCATCTCCTTCACTACCCGAATTAGTCGCTCCCACCAGCCACCCCACCACGGGGATGCCGGGGGTAAAAATTTCCATTTTATGGGCTGGAGACTAGTTGCAGTTTCAGCCTGTATATCCGTCCAGTTTACCTCTTTTAGTAGATTTGCTGCGCCCTTAGTACCTTGATCTGTATAGATTGTACTGACTCGTCCTCTCCTCGCTATGAATCGACGGAGGGCCATCAGGAACGATGCAGTTGATATGGAATCTACTATTTCTAGGTGCACCGCTCTGTATGTTGCGCATGTAAACAATACTATCCAGCACTTACTTTGGTCTCGCAGATATAGTGGTCCGGCCAGATCAATTCCTGTCGTTTGAAAGACAGTTTTATTTTCTATTCTGTCTATTGGCAACGGAGCTTCTGGTATTCTATAATGCTTACTTTTCTGCTTTTTACATGTAACGCAATTTGAAACTGTTTTCTTAACGAGTCGTCTAGCGTTTAAAATCCAGTAGGTTTCTCTAAGGCTGGATAATAGTGTTGTTGTACCTGCATGCTTCAGTTTCTTGTGAGTTTGTTCTACAAGCCGTTGTACAATTTCATGTCTTCCAGGTAAAAGTATTGGATTCACAAAAGCTGCTGTTTCATGACATAAATCCAGTCTTGTCTTCACTCGAATAATCCCATTCTCGTCCACTCTAGTGTTTATGTTTTTAGGAAGTGTCTCCTCTGTGAAGCTTTCTCGCTGAATTAATTTTTGTAGAGATTTCTCTGCATACAAATATTCCTCGCTACTTATGTCGTTTTGTAGATCGATTTCTCTCCTTCTTGAGCTCATGCGCAGTATCCAGGCAATCACTCTCACAATCCGATTGTATTTAGAGAAGTACAACAGTTTTGAGCTAAAAGGAGGCGTGACAATGTCCAGATTAACAGCTGATTGAAGCTTTTCCTCTGCTCGAATCGTTTTTTCCTTTTCTTCATCTACAATCGGGCTTGATACAGGCCACTCTTTTTCTGGTCGTCTCATCCATGCTGGTCCCTCCAACCAACGGCTCTCGATGAACTTTTTAACATTACAACCTCTCGAAGGTAAGTCGGCCGGATTTAATTCACCAGGGATGTGATGCCAGTCATTTATATTTGTATTTTCAGAGATCTCCTTCACTCTGTTGCTTACAAATGGCTTCCATGTGTTCCTTTGTTTTAACCATGCAAGCGTTACTGCTGAATCAGTCCAGAAATATGTTTTATAATTTTCACACCTGTTTAGTAGTCCCGAGTTGATAACTTCTTTATACAGTCTTGATGCGATTACCGCTGCCATTAATTCCTTGCGGGGCAGTGACATATTGGCTGGGCAAACTCGACTTTTCGCTATTACAACCTGCACCTCTATATTCTCATTATGCTGTGTTCTTAGGTAGGTGCATGCAGCATAAGATTTTTCGCTCGCATCGCAGCATATGTGTAGAGTTACGTCACATTGCTCCAATGGCGCCACGCTTAAACGTCTCGGTACCTTACAAGCTTTCAGTAGATGTAGCGTTGAGAACCATTGTTTGAACTCCTTGGCTAATTCATCAGATATTTCAGTGTCCCAAGAATATTTCTTTTCCCAGACCCGTTGTAGGATTTGTTTGGGCACAATGGTTACAGCTGAGTATATTCCGAGCGGGTCGAACGCTTGATGTGCTACTGATAGTATGTACCTTTTTGTTATTTTGACAGGTGTCTTGTTTTCTTTTGGCATGTTACAGCCTAAAGTGTCTTGCTCTGTATTCCAGTTCATGCCAAGCACAAGCGCCTCTTCCACCGTATTCTTTCCGGGAGCAGTGATCCATTCTCGCAGGTTGAATTTTGCGGTCTGCATTATTTCTTTTGACTGTAAAATAAATTTATTCATTTCATCGAGTGTATCAAAACTGGCTATACAGTTGTCCACATAAAATGACTGTTTTAGTTTTTGTGCCGTTTCTTTGTAGTTTCTATCACAATTATCTAAATGAAAATTTATTGTTGCCATCAATAAGAAACTGCTGCAATTTATTCCAAAAACTACTCTATTGTGCTGATAAACAATTATTTCATCACGTTTGTCAGGATTCCTCCACCACAGAAATTTTAAATAATTACGGTCCTCTTTGCATAAAGACAGTTGCAAAAACGCTTTAGCAATATCTGCTGTCACTCCATAGGCGCCTTTCCTAAATAGAATTAACAGTTTAGGTATTAATTCCAACATGTTGGTACCTTTTTCCAGGCAGTCGTTTAATGATAAACCTGACTGGCTTTTCAGTGAAGCATGAAATACAGGACGTACTCTAGTGGTAGAGCTCGACTCCTTCACGACGGGGTGATGAGCTAGATAATGACCGTTGGTATTGTCATCGTTTTTCAGCTCTGTTATGTAACCTTCCTCTTTCCAATCTTGGAAAATATTATTATAATTATGAAGGTTACCTGTTTGTAATAACTTCCTTGTAGTACTATCTAGTCTCTTCTTTGCTATCTCATAGTTTGTTCCAGGTTCGGGACATCCCTCCTTCCACAGCAAAGACATTTCGTAGCGGCCCGCGTCATTGACTGAAATATTATCATTAAACGAAATTAATATCTCTTTATTTGCCACTTCTTTTGTTTGCTTACTATAGGGGTCCTGTATGCCTAGCAATTCTATGCTCCATAAATCAGAGACATCTGGTGGTGGCGCCTTAAATACACATAAAGATGTGTTCGTGATTGTGCCACCTGATTGATTCACCGGCCCTTGTATGGTCCAACCTAATTTGGTCTCTATTCCTATCAATTTATCATTGAAAGAAACCATATTATTCGTTATGATGGACCCTATATAATCTGAGCCAATTAAAAGACCTACATCATTCTCAGGGAAATTGAGATCACTAATAACAATATTGAGGTCCTTCAATTTTTGTATAATGGTTTGGTCCCTTAGCTTTGGTAGGTGTCCACATATATTGGCCTCCTCCAATGCAATGATCTTAGTTGTAAATGATTTGTTCAGATCACTCACCTGTAGTTCATAGCATTTGTGTACCTTCGTGGGCCTAGATTCACCTCCAAATAATGTTTGACCGATACTTTCTGTCCCACTTTCCTTCATCTTCAATGCTTTCACCACAGAACTCTTGACGTAGGACCGCTGAGCGCCGGAATCAACCAGTGCCCTCACCTTCTTAGTAACATTGTTGTAGGTGATGTTGACCGCTACCGTCTGTAAAAGAGTTTCATTAGTCTTGCGAGTGACAAGCATAGTACTATCCTTATTATGTATCGTGGGACATAATATAACATTATGTTTCTTCTGGCAAACGATGCATTTTACAAATGCCTTGCATTTGTTTGCCATATGGCCTCTCCTCAGACATATGTAACAGCATCCAGATCTCTTTATTGCCTCCTTCTTTTTGTCCAATGACATGGTATTAGCCTTATTACACTGAAATATTAAATGATTGCTTTTACCACACAAACAACAGTTGCTAAGAATATCATGATCCTTACCTGTTTTATTCGTGCTTACGTTGGACACAATGCAGGCTGCTGTTGGGATGCTGGTCTCGGTGTCGAGGAGTCGCTTGGGGTCGTCGTTACTACTAGGGATACTGTGATTTAAGAAATTAGACCTAGCCAATTTAATGCTTTCATTAGACTCTATTTCACGATTAAAAAATTCCAAAAGCGGAGTTAATTGTTTAGAATTTTGACTTCTATTCCACGCTACAAGTACAGTTTCTGGGAGAGCAGATTCAACCAGCGGATATAAAATAGTTTCATATTTAGCTTTTGTTACACCCAGTGACTCTAAACATAGTAATGAGCTAGTTAATTTGTCATACAAAACGTTCATGTCTAAATGAGATTGCTTTTGATCCAAAATTAAGTTAATTATTTCTCTAATATATATCTGAATAAGCACATCTTCGCGGGCGAATCTTGCTTTCAGCTGCTCGATCACCTTGCTGTAGTTGCTCGCCGAGGGCGGGAAGCTCTCCGCCATGGACCTCGCACTCGAACCTTCCTTAAGCGATTGAAGCAGATACTGGAACTTGTCCTCCTCTTGCATATGCGTGGATTCGTGGATCTTTTTAAATTGGTTCCAGAATGCTAACCAGTTCTTAGGATCATCGTCAAACTTCCTAAGTTCCAATTTCGGCAAGTTGAGGTTATGTATGGCGGATGACGGCGTCGACGTGGCATTATTGTCCGCATTCTTCGTGAATTTCGATGTCATAATGTTGCTTAATATGTGTTTAATTTCATAATATTGACGTTTATAATTTTCAACTAGGTCAACTTCTTCAGAGAATTCTGTTTCAACGTAATTATTCAACATTTCTGCTTGAATTGTTGAATCCAGCTTGTTCAGTCTGTTGAATGTATCCTCCAGATAATTAAATTCCACGACGGCATTACCATGTTCGTTGTCATTAATATGTTTCTTAAATGTAGAAATAGTCCTTGTTAATACTCGACGGACGTGATCCCTCTCGTTTTTGGCTTTGTTCAACAAAAATTCTGCGTTGGTAGCCATTTGTAAAATGTAAGTATAACGTACTTACGTTTCGTGTTTCTTCTTTGCAGTTCTTGATATTTTATCACGGTCGCCAGTTGTTGTGGATGGAGAGGGATCCGCCTTGGACTATTCTTCAAGTAAACTCCAATTACATGGTGAACTAAGGTTTTATTCACTGAGATTTCAATTAACTAAAATTATTACATGTTGCTGCGTGTGAGTGGTAACGACGACGACCTCGACCGGAACCACAGATCTTAATTATTGCTAGTGTTGCCATGTTGGCATAGACTAAAGAAGAGGTGCGTTCGAGATTCACAACAATGACGCTTGATGACGTTATATAACTTATGTCTAATAAGAATAACTTACTAGTTGTTGAGGTTTGTTATCAACATCTGGGGGCACGGTAGTGCCCCCGCCAAGACGAACAAAAAAGAAGGGGGCACTACCTACCTTTTCTCGAACCGTTTCGTCTCATATTCAAACCCTCATAGTTTCGTCCCAGTTAACACTAGAGCGCCCAAATTCTCAGGTTAAGATGCAGGTAGCAAACATATAAAATGTACAAAATTTAATTGATCTAGCTTTTATACTTTAGGTTTTATAGGTACCTAAAATACGCCGATTTTGCCACTCACTCACTGACGTATCAAAACCTCTGGGGTACTTCCCGATGACCTAGAAAGCTGAAATTTGGTATGTAAGCTAGTATTAGTACACAAACAACAAAATAATTCTAAAACTTGGAACTTTTATCCCCCAACCCCTTAAACTAGGGGATGGAAGTTTGTATGAAACTTCCGCAAATTTTGATACTAGAGGTCTGAAAATTGAAACCTATAGGGACTCATTGTTATAAACCAAATACATATTGTAGGACTTTTAAAAAATCACCCCCCACCCTTTAAATAAGGGGATGGAAGTTTGTATGGGTTTCCCATAATAGGGGATAAAAGTGTATATATATATGGGGCTAAACTTAAGTATTTCTTAAATACACAATTGTCTACTTCAGTTGACGCTCAAGAAACCCTACAGCACAAAAAAATTAAAAAAACTAAAGCACCTTACAAAAAGAAATGAGATCCCACCAAAAACATTTCATGTAAAATTGACGGCCAAGACTCACATTCTCATAACGCTTTCGCTGTAAAAAAGTTATCAGATCCCAGGAAAAGCCAAGCCCCTAAGCCCCGACTTTACTAATCCCACCACCTTGGTTTAAAAAGTATGGCATCAACTGGCTTCAAGCCCCTAAACCCGGAGTTTACTAACCCTACACCTTTGTTTCAAAAGTATGGCTTGGCCGTTTCATAGACTACCGTAAATAAGTCTAGCGGACTGTCCGGCCTATATCGTAAGGAATTAAGTTTATAAGTATATATTATCAAAGACATAAACTTAGTTTCTTGATACCATATGGGCCAGACGGTCCGTTGGACTTATTTACGGTACTCTATGAAACGGCCAAGCCATACTTTTGAAACAAAGGTGTAGGGTTAGTAAACTCCGGGTTTAGGGGCTTGAAGCCAGTTGATGCCATACTTTTTAAACCAAGGTGGTGGGATTAGTAAAGTCGGGGCTTAGGGGCTTGGCTTTTCCTGGGATCTGATAACTTTTTTACAGCGAAAGCGTTATGAGAATGTGAGTCTTGGCCGTCAATTTTACATGAAATGTTTTTGGTGGGATAAACACTACTAGTGCCATCTAGTTTCTCTATGGTTGCATTCTATTTAGGGGGAAGTCCCCTAACGCCGGACGGCACCTAACGCCGGACACTCGAACTATCTCGGCAACTGGAAGCTCGGCAACGGCATCTCGGCAAGTGGAAGGTGCGCGGGGGACCCCCGCGCCCCTTCCACTTGTCCTTGATTCGCTCGCGTTGCTAGTTGCCGGGATAGTTCGAGTGTCCGGCGTTAGGTGCCGTCCGGCGTTAGGGGACTTCCCCCTATAATTTATTAAAAATACATAAAGTCAGTATGTGGTAAACTCCAAACATGGTCGTTTAATTTAATTATAACTAGTATTATTATTTTTAGGTTTGGTGCTGTATTACTCGTGGTTGGCAAGCTTTACTTGGATGAACGTGATGGCGTACGACATGTGGTCTACCACAAGGTAAAACCCATCATTATTATCAGGCAAAACGCGCCGCCTTCATTAATGAAGATAATTGATTTCTAATTCTAAAACTGCACATATAAATTCGCATTTTTAAGTAAGATTGGCAAGCATTTAGCTTTAACATCTTTTAATACATAACAATGGATAGAATATGCTTACCTAGGCAGCTTCCATGAATTAAAGCCATCAGAGAAGCTGTACATATACTTTCATTAAATATATTATGGCTTATAATATAATTCCGGTCACATTTACACAGCAAACCCCGCCCTCGTCAGCTATGTCGGTCTCGTCGAAATAGGCTGCTTCGTTTCATTAAGTACAGCATATATGGTTTCGGCGTGCCACTGCTACTCACCTTGTTCATGGTTGGCATCGACTTTGTGGATCTCACCTCACTGCCAGGCTTCGTCAAGCCACATTTCATAGCAAGCGAGAGCTGCTTCTTCGAAAACGGTAAGTAAACTATTAAACATTTCTCTTATTGTTTCCTCTATTGGGGCACTACTAGTTTAAAGTCATTACATTTGGACTAACAAACGCACCTGCAGCTTTCCCCACAAGACATGCAGAATTTGCTTGTGCTTGTAAATAACTGACTGTATTCGATGTATATTGTAGATAATTATTAAAAACGTTTCAAACTCATCGAAAAATGGTCAGGAACGGCTCGACATGTTTCAAAATCGTATGGAGGTCTTTATCAGGGACAGCTATCTATGCTGTCGCGCGACAAACGGCCCATGACCTTTTTTTTTGAATTAACAATGATATCTCACGTTCGCTTTTATAAGATTATATTCAATACATTTTAGAAGGCACTAGAAGTGAATGAATAGCATATTATTTGTTACTTTTGGCAGAACGAGAGCGACAGTTGTACATGAACGCACCAGTTGTGATCATAATAGTCATTAATGTTGTGTTCTTTGTGATGACTGCGAGCTATATCTGGCGGAACAGTGCCAAGCCAGGCGGCGACGGAGACAGCAGGAACACTAAGAGCAGTACTAACAGGTTGTAGTGAATCTCTTCTTTGAAAATTATTTTCATTCATTCATTCATTCTTATTATGTAGATGTCGTAGGATGATTTGATAACCACGGATAATTAGACAATGGCAATACTATTGTAGGAATTACTACTATCCTACTAATTATTACCATTGACATCATGACACTCATGGTAAAAAGACAGTCTTAGCATTAAGTAACCTTTTTTTACTGTAAAAACGTGTCGCCATATATAATAGGTTAGGTTCGTTGGGTATCTTCAAATGCTCGAAGGGCCTACCGCTCTGATATAGGAGCCCCTCAATAACGGGGCTTCATTGATTTAATGGATAAACTACTTTTTTATGAATATTGATACAGAGGTTACAATAATTAGAAGTGCGTGCTTCTTTGGAGTAGTGCTCTGTCATAGATTCTACCCGCACTTGACCGGATTTTTCTTTATAGATTCTCCATCTACCTCAAGCTGTCTATAGTAATGGGTATCAACTGGTTGCTGGACGTGGCCGTCACCCTCGGACCAGAATCCTGGGTCTGGTACCCGTTCACCCTCTTCAATTCCATGACTGGTGTCTTCGTATTTCTCATCTTCGTTTTTAAAAAGAAGATGTTCGTACTCCTTTGTAAGAGGTTGGTTTTGTTGTATTTCATCTACATTCAAAGTCGTCAAACTTGAAGTGTTTTATTTTGTAAAACGTAGGTGAATTGCAGGCGAAATACTGATACGAGTGTAGCGCATTACTTTATTATTTATCTCTATCATCATCGGTTATTATAATAAATAATAATGCAATGTTGAAGTGTAAAATTAAAGAGATAATAGTCACATGACAAAAAAAGCGTTTAGACAGTTGAAATATTCACAGATGATGTATTTCTATTGCCGCCTTAACAACAAATACTAAAACAGAATAAAATAAATATTTAAGTGGGGTACCCATTCAAACCGTGGAACCGTGGTAACTATAGTCTGTTGGAATTTTCACAGATAATGTATTTAGTACAACAAATACAAAAAACAATAAAGTTAACAATTATTTAGCATACGGAACCCTCAGTGCGCGAGTCCGAATCGCACTTGGCCGGTTTTACTTTTCAAGATGAGATACACTTGACTTTTTTTCAGATTCTCAATTGATTGCGAGCTTGCTCAGAAATGGGAAAGGACGGCAGGAGAAACATACGACACATCCACTGTAAGTTTTAAGTTTAAGAGGGTATATCACTACTCCTTTTCCCAGACGATCATTTGACGTTAAGAGTGCAACTGGTAACTCTGGGGTCGAATACAAATGAGGTCCAAACTTAACGTAACCGAAACTCCTCCAAAGCTAAACCAATCTTGACGAAATTTTAGGAACTGAATAAGAAGGAAATGTTCTGTGTCGGATCGTTTCGATTTTCTTCTAATACCTACAGGCGTCTTACGTACTGGACCACTGAACCTGATGCAAGAGCCATGCATGCCTTAGGGTGGCATCGTAGCGCCATCTACCGTAAAGATTCAGACTTCATGATTGGCACCATCCACTCAGGAAAAAGTAATATTGACTTTAAAAAGTTGGTTGAAATAATCAATATATTTGTCATAATATTATGAATAAAATTAAGTATAAAAGGAATAAGGCCTCATAAGTAGATTTTCACTTCTCCTGCTCAAAAAGTACGTCGTTTTAAGTTCGCAAAGCGGGGCTAAAATAGTACATTTAGCCCCTAGGGTTTAAAAGGAAACCATATAATCACATGGGTCGTTCTCAAAATATTTGCACCGCTGCGTTAATTTTGCATTTTTTTTTAAAGTTGCGATTTCTTCTTTTATTTTTCATAGGATCGCTAGAAATATATTCAGACAATTGATATCACGTCGAGGGAAGTAGTTAAATTGAATATCTTAGAAGATATAGGTGTTTGAAATTTTAGGTCGACAGGTGAAAGACATCGATGTCAGGTAAACGACATTTGTTACCAGGTTATCGACAATGGGTGCAGGTTTGCGACAAATATGTTCCAACTTAACTGAATTTGTTAGCAGGTTAACGACGACGGTTGCAGGTAAATGACATTTTAAATAAAACCTACGTTGAACTGTCAACTAGTGCTTTTTTGATTGTTTTTTATTTATATTTTTTCCTTATGTTAGTAATTTGCATAAAGAAAACAAGCATTTAATTCTCATCTCATAGGTAATTTCTCAGGAGGTTTTGAAGCCTGTACAATCCAGAAAGGTCATAGCCGGCAAAAAGATGCAAATCTCAAGCATACCCACGTGATTTTATAAATCTCTTATGAAGGGTCAACAGCGAATCATTTAAATAACGTTTCTGCATCCTAATGCTGCCTCTTTTGAGATATTGTTTCTTACCCGCTGATTTTACTACTACTGTTTTCGTCATCCTCGAGGAATTCCTTCACATCTGATTACCAGAAAGCCTTCGGCTGCGTTAGGTGCCAGAACATTTGGTAACACTTTATAAAGCCTTTACGAGTCTGGATACGGAATGGTGACGGTAGGAGATGTCACATAAAGAACTTTAAGTTCCAGAAAGGCGTACGACAGGGATGCATCATATCCCCAATACTATTTAACAGATATGGAGCCCTTGGTAGACATCGCCTATTTTTCATCACCCGAAGCAGAAGTGGCCCAACTCTTGGAACGACTAAAAACAACCAGCCTCAGAATGGGTATCGATATTAATTAAAAAAAGACCGAGCTGATGATAGCCGACCATTTACTAGTCGACAAAGTACTAACCTGGTTCAAGAGTTCGAAACTGTTGATCACTTCCAGTACCTTGGCTCCATTATCACAAGTAGAGGCACATGTAAACTAGAGATTCGCAGACGAATCGGAATGGCCAAAACAGCGATGAACCAACTCGGCCAAAATATAGAAAACTAGAAACATCCCTAACCGGACTAACATGCACCTCGTCTGTACACTTGTCTTCTCCATATTTCTTTATGGGGCTGAGACCTGGACGCTCAAAGCCGCTGACAGGCAGAGGATTGATGCTTTCGAAATCTGGTGCGGGCGCCGCCTGCTAACGATTCCTAAGACAGCTTGAAAGTAAAATGAAATACTCAAACTAAGCTATTTCGGTAATATATATGTTTTTATAACAACGAAACATGAGTTGAGACACGGCGAGTGACCGATAAAACCTGGTTTTTTTAAATAATTTTGTAAAAGTGTTTAAATAATTGTCGTTCGCCTGCCGTATGTGTCGTTCACCTGTTTTTGTATAGACAAGTGAACGACATACAGGAGATGGACAAAATGACAGTTATGTCATCAAAACAAATAAAGTATTTCGTTGATGAACTGCATATTTATACACATAAAAGTAGACCATACTTTACGCATTATAAAGTTAAAATGAATGCGATAGTACACACGTCAACCAAAATATGGAAGGCAGAATATAGACTACATACCCATTACAAACTCCCGCTCGCGTAAGTGTATGTATCATATTTTGTTAGTGGAGCACACTGACGACGTGTCACTCGGGACAGCGTTAGGTGGCAACTGAAGGTCTCAATGTATGCGGGGTGAGGCAGGGGAAACGAAATAGTAGTCGCACAATTGTAATGTTTGTCTCATGACAAGTGAACGACAAAAAATGGCGTGGACAAACTTAAATTGCAAATAATTCGCAACATAAGCATAGTATTATTATTCGATATGGTAGTATACAATCCTCATCATATATGAAAATAAAATGGAGTACTGAACTTAAGCTAAGTCGGTAATGTATATGTTTTTATTACAACGAAACATGAGTACCTCGCGTTGGGACACGGCAAGTGACCGACAAAACCTAGTTTTAAATCGTTTTTTTGTCTATTAATATACTTTAGTTTTAATTTAAATCATTTGGCCTCTATGTAAAAAGTGTCTATTGCTATGTGTTGATAATTGGATATTTAAAATAATGCGGTGTAAAAAACTTCTTCTAAGACAAACCTGTTGACAGGTGCGGTGCAAATATTTTGAGAACGACCCACATATATGACACTGAAAAAAAAATCTTGTTACCCAGCTACATACTATTTACAAATAAATTAAATCAACCTGCAACCTGATCAGATCGACCCAATTAAAAAAAAAATAAACTAAAAAGTTTTTATTTACAATGTACCTACTGGAAAATTAACTGAAATTTTATTTTAGCACGTTTTATAATCAACGAAAAGAAATTTAATCTTAAACATTTCATCTTGGCTAAGAATATTAAATGATAAAATAAAATAAATTATTTCAGTCGTTTTTTTTTCAGTCGAAGTGAAAAGCAGAGTGTTTAACACGGGGCTACAAGCCATTATGACACTCAGATATACCTCGTGTCATGTAATGGCTTGTTTTAGCCCCTTGTCAAACAATCTACTATTATCTCTTAACACTAACCAGCGATGAGGGTGAGAAGGTGGAATCAGTAATGACGATGACGAATGTATCCGCGTCAGCAAAAATTAATATATATTTTTTTTTGAAACAGGTGTCCCAGAGGAAGTTGTCGAATCCACTCCAGACGCCTGTTCCCAAAGAAACTGAAGTGTTTTTTAAGCATGAGTGAACTGAGTCCAGCGGCAGTGAGTCTAATGATGCCGTCCTTTCAACTGTACTCCCCTCCCACCCTAAGGCAGGCTGACCCGTTTCAGTCTATTCTCGATGCAGACCATGCGCCCAGTGCGCCCCCGCACCTCCCAAAATTAGTCCTGTGGCGCGAAGATAATCCCATTAGCGGGATATACTCCCACACAAAGTCCGACTACTGGTAGTGAGAGCTAACCAGCCCTGATACAGTTCAAGTCATGTCTAAAAAAAAGACTGTATCTGTTTTCTCAAAAAAAAAAAACTGTTATCACACTAATATTATAATCTCCTGGCGCCCAATGTCCTACACATAGTACATACACTTCAATTAATAGTTAACTGTCAATCTATTTGTCATGTCTTAAACGCTGTCACGCTGTTACGTCGCCTAAATCAAATTAGATTTAAGTTTTTTTTGTAATGTAGTTCACAGTGCCTTGGTTTATTTACTGTTATGCTGTGTAACTAATTTAAATCCATACTAATATTATAAATGCGAAAGTGTGTCTGTCTGTCTGTCTGTCTGTCTGTCTGTCTGTCTGTCTGTCTGTTACCTCTTCACGCTTAAACCGCTGAACCGATTTAGATGAAATTTGGTATATAGATAGTTTCAGTCCCGGGGAAGGACATAGGATACTTTTCATCCCGAATAAATGTAGTGTTCCCGTGGGATGAGCGGGTAACACCGCGGGGCACAGCTAGTAAATAAATAAACTGACAAATTATGAATGAAGGGCGCCAGGAGGAGTCGAAACTTTGTGCCTGTGTTTGTGGCTTTGTTGGTTACTTCTTCACGCTCTAACGGCTGGACCAATTTTGATAAATTTTGGTATGAAGGTAAATAGCTGACACTTTGGATTAACACATAAAACACCCCCGACACAAGTAGCTGGACATCATGAGACCCTCATTCAATGAGTGATATAGAAAATACTACTAAAACTGAACATATCGACAAAATTTGGAGTTCTTATATTCAATATTGGCTGGGATCTTGTCACTTGTTCCAATTAAAGCTGAATATCTTGGAAACTACTGGTCCTATTTCCACCAAACATAGCTAAGAACCATTTCGACGGACAAGAGACACATCGATTAAAAAAACTGCACCCAAATTGGTCTACCCGTTTGGGAGCTATGATACCACAGACTCACACACAGATACACAGATACACGTGTTAAACTTATAATAACCCTCTTTTTTCGTTCGTTTCGTCGGGGGTTTAAAAAGATATTTTTGGAAAAATGCCCTAGGACAGGTGATACCAATGTATTGTTGCTTTCCGTGACTGTTATTTAATAACCTGTGATGTATGTATAAGGTAAATATGTAGTGTTAGGTGCATATAGCTAAAATAAAAAAAATATGTGGCGCGATCTCGCCAACAACCTTATAACGGCTGTTAGGTTGTAGGTTATAGGTAGGTTTAGATTGAACTGTACAAATGTTTAATTAATAAAATAAAGTAAAAATAGTTAGATCTGGCTAGGTCGTGGGTGATTTAGTTTGTTAATCCGAGCTGAGTATACTTTAGAAGAGACAAGTCCTTGTTAGGAGCCACTTCCCTGCACACGTCGTCTTCGTCGCAACTGTCGCAGTAGTAGAGCGCAGCGACTCGAACATGCGCAGCAGACTGAAGGGTAGATTTAGGTTCAGGCTAGGTTAGGCCTAGACTTCCTGATAGTCTGGGTAGAGCAGACTAGCTCCACTGGTGGTCTTAACGAAGTCTTGGGCAAGCCCCAGGCTTAGTCTTGGTAGCGTCAGAATAGGATTCGGTAGACCCGGGATAGTTATTTTTATTTTTCGTATGGCATGTTTACTGAATCACATAAAAAAAATAATTTATAGTTAGAATTTTGCCCTTCACAGGTACGCGACTGCTTCTTCTGATAGGATCTTAAAATCGTGTACATGGCCTGCGTATTTAGTAAAGGGGCATTCCAGAATGATGTGGTTGATGGTCTGGTCTGGATGCCCACAGTTACAGGCAGGAGAGGAGCTCTAGCCCCATTTGTAGCAGTGGTGTCCGCAGTTGCCAACTCCTGTTCTTATGCGGTTAAGAGCGGACCACACCCGGCGGGGTTCCTTGAAGCCCGCTGGGGGCACTCGCAGGGATAGAGCAGCGAAAGGGTTCGGGATAGGTATTGATAGTCTCGGGATTGGAATTAGCGGCCCCGGGATACATCCCTGGAAATCCCGTAAACGTTAGATGAAGTTCGGCATGTGGATGCGACATCTTGATTTCCAAAGAGTTTCGTAGGTAAAATAACATTAACGAGCGAGAATAACGTGACCGTTAACGCTGTCAAATTTAATGAAGTATTTATTACAATGGAAGTAGGTTGGTTAAGTGAACTCCTAAGCATTTTATAGTAATCAATGATGTGGCAGTCACAAGGAAAATCAATACCAAAACCAAGAAATTAATTTAGAAATATAGTTCATTATAAAGTAGACCGAAACGAAATCAAATAAGAAAAAATTTTTACAGATAAAAAAATAGTATAAGTATGAAGTTGTTACAATTATTGTAACCATTTCATTAGGTACATTAAATAAATTATATCATTACTCAAACATATCATATCTAGATAGATAATATCAAGAAACTTAACCTATGTAAAATATAATTCTCGCAACACTCACCCGTATTGGGGAAAACACAGCAATATATTTACAAAATGTACAGACATACTTAGTAGGAAAACTGTACATAAAAGTATTATTTACACCTCTGTAGCAATTTATTTACAAATATAAAGATGTATTCAAGAAATACAATTCAATTTCATAATAGTTAAACATTTTAGATAGAACATTACGATGCCAGCGCATGCCGTTTTCCTTTTTTCACGATCGTCTATTGTTTCTTTACCACGAGTTCTTTTTCGGCCAGTACGTAGCTATTCAGCTAGTGCCGAATAAAGAGGTTGGATTTATTAAAAATTTAAATAGTTTATAATGAGTAAACGATTAAATTTAAGTTTTTAATACGGATAGTGTTTGTAATTAATAATATTGTCTAGTTTTAGTTTGATGAGTAGTTATTAAGGCTTATTTAATTAGGTGTAACGTTAAATCGTTACAACCTGCCTTAGCAGTTTGGCGAGTTTAATTTGAGTTGCATGCAATTATGAACGAATGGATGAATTATATTTATTTCATGTAACCAAGGGCACATATTTTAAAAAATAAAATAAATAATTAAGTGATTCTACTCGTGACATCCTGTGATTAGTTTCCCTGTTTTATTTAAGTCTACTCAAATTGTAAAAGCTGTTGGTTCTCCAAAATAAATAAATAAGTAAATATCAAAGTAAATTAATTTCTGATTAACGACTACCCATTCCTTCCACTAGCCCATTTAGCATAACTGTGCTACGCGACCCTTGTCACGCGACATAGTGTCACCTATCACCCTCTCACAGTATTGCATAGAAAGAGATAGGTAAATATTTGCGCGAGAAAGAGTCGCGTGACTATGACAGAGGTGTATACATTTTGGAAGTTAGCGATGATGACGTCACACCCTATCAGCCTGTAAGTCACAAAAACCACTGACTCATTATTATTAAGCTACCATATAAAGCAGGGGAGTAAGCAGATCGATATCGTATCGATGTCGATAAATGTATTCGGGCATCACTAACAACAAAAATTTGGCACATCACACGCACACACGTCCTTGAAGTAGACGTGTTGACAAATATACTGTCGCCTCGTTTTTTTTTGCAGAAACTCGACGAGCTTTACAGAGATAGCACACCAGTCGTATGTTTGTCTATTGAATTTTCCTTACCCTAAGTAGAGGTGCTCGTGCGTCTAACTCGCTCAAGATGATATTCACAAGCTTGGCCGGATTAGTAGTTACCGTTATTTTTGGTAGGAAGCCATGTTTGGAGTTGGTGAGATAAGGTAAGCGCTGACGGAAAAAGTAATGAATGTAGATGTAGAACCATCTCGAAGAGCTTGGCGAAGCAAAATAGTACCGCTATCGGCCGGTAGTAGAGATGCGCAGAATGTGTCACTAAAGTGAAAAGAATGTGTCTTTAGCTCACCGAGATATGTATCACTCTTTTAGCTCATTAGATCTCTAGACTATATCGTTCCCGAGTGAGTAGAGAACTAGAGATGTCGATCAATCAGATTCACGGCAGCATGGCAACATTCCTTTCATGAGCGAGAGAGAGTGAGTAATACTGAGATGATATACTGAGCTACTTGAATTTTCAGTGAGCGAAAGAGCTAATGAGCTAAACCAAATGATATAGCTCGTTTGAATCACTCACTCGTGAGCTACACATCTCTAGCCGGTAGTTAGATATTACTAATGTTAAGGAAAATTTTGTATTAAAATGCACAATTATTTACATGATGTCCTTATTTTTAAATATACTCATAGACGCTTGACATGTCAGTTACGCTTAGTCGTCGCAGCGATGTTACGATTTCTGTGCGCATGGTCGCTTGTGTGGGTGGTGCGGGCGCGCACCGACAATAGTTCCGGATTTGAAGTCATACACAACCCGGACAACCGGACTGTGGACTCGGAGACCTGTAAATACCAACCCTGTTTAACGAAGTGCTGTCAAAGAAAACAAATCTTGCTCTACAATGATACTGACTACACGCAGTCGTGCGTTGATAATATATTATCGACCAATTTGGAAAACTACACGAATATAGATATTTACGGCAAGGATATTGGGCGAAATATAATAAAAACCAACAAAACATTTAGAGATTTTACAATTATTTATAATGATACTCTTGATTTGGAGTCCATGATGATTATTAATGGTTTTTTTTATAACACCGACAAAAGTCTACATCTGATGGAGGTAAGCTGAGTAACCTAACAACAAAAACATGAATTACTTAAGATGAAAGTTAAAAAAATAATCAAAAGTGGGATTGTATAGTACTAAACTTACATTGTGTAAATAAGGTAAAAAAATGGCTTATGTCTAGAGCTTTCTATAGCCTTGAGGAATTTTATAATTGTTGATGACCTACTGTGAAATTTTACCTGATTAATAGACTAATTCTTACTATAAATTTTTGTTGAATATTTTACTCTAATTATAAATTCGTTATTTAAATTTTGTATTTTATTTTATTGATCGATTATTTGAAATGCACATCATAATTTAATTCGATAATTGAATGGAATAATGTAACCTAATTCATTCATTCATTCATTTATTTTGATAAAACATAGTTTTACATAATATAATTTGATAATTAAATATAATACATATGTGACATGTATAATCGTAAAGCATTTTATAAATAAATGAATATGAGTAACAACTTAACAAGGAATTACAAATGACCGCCTATTAGAATTATTTGGTACGAGTTTGTAGTTCCAGTACCGCCCGTGTCACGTACAACGGTACGAGGACGAATATGAAAGTTATAGACAGCAATTTAATATCAAAGAATTACCTACGAAGCAAAACGAACTATATAAAACTACTAATTATTTGATAATTTTGTATAAATGTTTATTTATGTTGGACTTGACGGGTTATTAACCTTTTCTACCCTAATTATCTTATAACCAACAGTAAAGTTTTTCATATATAAGTATTTTATGCAATCGTTGCACAATAATAAATAAATCTTTAATAATAATAATAATAAATCTTTATTAATAAAAAACATAAGAATAACAATTTGCATAAAAAGTCTTACATCTACACAGAACACACTTAATTCTTGTGCCTGAACTAGGAAAATCCTGTATCAGGCTTTGAGAGCTATTTAATTAGCAAAATTCTTAGTCAATACTCTCATTCCCATTCTAAGTAAGGTGTTTGAAAAACTAATGTTCATTAGGATTAACCACGTCCTTTTTAAAAACAACATCTTAATACCCGAACAGTACGGATTTCGCAAAAGAAGCTCGACATCTTTAGCTTGCTTCCATCTCGTTAAACATGTCACTGAATGTGTCCTGCAAGCCGCTTTTTAAATCGCTGCGTATACTGCCTCTTCCCTGTATGTACATAAGAGAAATTTGTATATTTGTGAAACAAAATAGCCATCTTTTTAAACTACAGTCTGATGTTTCGAACCAACCACACAGAGACAAACACAAAATTCTAGCACCATCCTATCGTTTAGCCTACAGTAAAAAGAATGTGTATATTACATGTGTGTTCGGATCTATAACAAGCTGCCATCAGATTTTAAAGAAATGTCTCTATTTTTAAGAAAAACGTTACCAACTGGCTACTACTACACATAGCTGGGCACCGTTAATCAAATAGTTAACTTCGTTAATCGTTAATCCGCTACAAAAAAAGTTAGCTTCGTTAAACGTTAATGCGTTACATTACGGAAGAATTAACGCAAGTTAACGTTAATCGTTAATCCGTTAATATGTGTAAAATTGCATTTTTTATGTCTTTGCGTTAGTGAGACGTTAGTTTGCCCGAGCCGGGATTCGAACCCGGGACCGCCGGCTCAGTAGGCAAGCGCTTACAAACTGAGCCAACCGCGTCGTCAAATGCTTACAGCAAAAAGTATTTGCTGGCCCGATCTGGACACAAATTCCACATACTCAGTCAACTGTGGGGTGTCCCCTTGTTTCGCAGACAGAAATCTCACAGAATTTCGTTTCGCAGAAAATGCTTCAATGAATATGTGGTTCATGTATTTTCAGTTAGAATATTATTGTTTTAAAGACTATTTACTTGAAAGAAACATATTTCACAGAAACACAAATCAATTAATTTTACTATCTCTTTTTTTTTATTAACAGACTCATCAACTAATAGACATATTTTTATGTATTCTTGATTCGCTGACAGATTTTTTATAGAATATTGTTTCACGGAAACTGTTTCATATAATGTTTAGTCCCAGTATTTTTCTTTCGAATATTATTGTTTCAGCACCGCTTTACTACAATAGCACTTATTTCGAGGAAACGTAATTCAAATAAAAAGGAGGCGTTAGTAGGTTAGGTTAAAGACCGTAAAGCGAGCGGAGCGTCAGAATGCTTAAACATTGTTTATAAATACAAAATTCTAATATTAAAATGTCTATAAAGTAAGTTTTCTGTTAATTGACTATTCTATGAAACGATAATGAGATTTTTAAATTATTAGAAACACAATTCTATAAATAAGTAGTCTAGGTAATAAGTTTTACATGAACTGAATATTGGGATGAATAATATATGATGTGAAATTCTATGATACGAATATCGAAAAAAAAAATTTCTTTGCAATAAAAGTTTACGATTTAATTTTCTAAAGTGTGAGTAATCTGCGGTTTGACCATTCTATGAAATGATAGCATGAGATTTGAAACAAAATTCTATAAAACTGTAGTATATGAAACAACGTAGGTACAACCCAAATGTGGCCATGGATTCTCATCAGGACCGCCGGAATCCGATTCCATGTCTTCCATGATATGGTTTTAATTACCACACTGCACAGTACACTTTTTCTATCTAACTAAATTACACTGCACTATTCTTTATCAACACGCAAATGATCACTGACAGTCATTTATAATCACAAGAAACAAAACACTCGTCACTCTAAGCACCGGCGCTAAGTAATGAAATGATCAAACGAAACAAATCTCTTCGCGCGCGCCGGCAAAATATATCTAATTTTGTTTTTGTTTCACTCGCTGCCACGCGCCGCCTGGCACTTGTCTGAACCTGTTTTTCGCGCCGCGCCCCGGTGCCGTGCGGTAAATAGTAGGCATTGGATTAACGATTAACGGACTTCGGATTAACGGAAGTTAACGTATCCGTTAACATTTTTAAAAGTTAACTTAAAAGTTAATCCGTTAATCAAAATGTTAACTTCGTTAATTAACGATTAACGGATTAACGAGTTAATGCCCAGCTATGCTACTACATTGTTTTTATAGTTTAAATGAATATTTTAATTACAATCCAGACCGTTGTTGATTATTACTTTTTATATTATTTCTTATTTAATTATTGTTAAATGTGACATTTTCTTTATGATTATTATTGACTATTTACTACAATGAAATAGTGTACCTTTACCTACTATTATTTTTATTACATTATAAATTTGGCATTTATTAGAATTTTGGAAGTTGAATTATGTATTTTTATTGCTGATATAAATTATGAGAATTAATGCATGTTTAATAAACACGTGTTACTTTACTCAGTAAAATAAAATGTTTGCATGCTTAGTGAAGCAGAATGTATCGGACATCCTCAATATCTACCACCATGTTATGTATTACTACATTCTTGCAAATAAATGATTTATGATTTAATAAATCTTACTAAAGAAATAGATAAAAACGCGTACAAATTATATTATAAGTGTCAAAGTAATTGTTTACAATTAAACTATAAAACTATATATATATATATATATATTTTATATGACATAATATTTGATTACGTTTATTAGGTACGGCATTGCAATATATGTCAGCGTCAGCATAATTAGAAACTCGGTCAGTTTATAGTCGATATTGCATAAATCGTCGCCTCTGTTGTTTAACATATTATAATATCACGAATTATTAAAGAAATTTTATTCTAAGTTGTTAAATAAGGATTAATAAATCGAGAAAGGTATCTCATTTCTTAAAGCTAGGTGATCTATAGACTCATACTCGTATTATTGCTACGTTAAAATTACAATTCTGTAGGTTAGGCTATTCTATTACTATAATATAAACTGCCAAATAAATAAAAAAACACACCAATGAGCGGCGCTTTTAGACGCCTTCATACTCAATAAAATTTATGTATCTTTGCTCGGCGATTTTCCAAGCAGGATATGAAGGTTCTTAAAGTCGAGTATCGCGTTTAGGTCACGAGACTTGCCGACTGGCCTAAGTGAGGTACGAGATTTTAAGACCTAATTGTGTCACTATTGCATACAATACGAGTACTTTTTATACGAGCAAAACACAGAAAATCTTTTTTTACTTTAATCTTCATTCCCCACTATGAATTTTTATTTTTGATGTTACCTTTTTCGTTCTGCTGAAACTGACTTATTAAAAAAAACATGGTCACGATGGTCATGGCGGGTGCCTCGTGATTGGTTACATTTTTTGACAAGTAATTTCAACCAATCAGTGAACAGTAGCGTGCTTCTTTTTAAATTAAATATGCTGATGTTCTCTTTTTGAAATTATTAGAGTTGAGTAGAGAGATGTCTTATGAATATTAAAGTTCTGTAGCGGGTACCATAGAGTATAGAATTTTGGTACAGGATTAAAAAGTGCGTTGTTGTTATTTTATCTGTGAAATTATAATTGACAGAATAAAGTACACGAATATAAAAAAATATATTTAGGGCGTACTGGATGTTTAACGGATATTTTTTTTATTTATCTTCACATGTGTTTTTTTTAGGACGGAACTATTGCTGTGCGGAAGGTGAATGTTGTACGTCAATGGGATTACATTGCTGATAAGAATAATAACTTTTGTGTGGATCTGACTGCGGACACCGCGGCCGCGTCACTCGGGACCACTAACTCCTCAAATCTCCGCCTGGTTATACTGCTACATCTTGAACCTATTGAGGATGAATTTGATGATAATTTTTTGGATAATAACCTGGAGTTTATTGGCAGGATGTGTAAGTAGCGATTCGTATAAAACTCTAATCGTATCCTATAACCGTCTGCACTGATTCAGCGTCGGACTGGCCATATACTTAGTCAGGTCCACAGTCAGGTTTGGCTTGCGGGACTTGCTGCAATTAAGGATGTGGCCCCGCTTGTGGGACGCCTGCACTCGGGCCACGGCATCCACTAAGATCACCTTACCCGATCACTCAGGCGGTCGTATTGGACGAATATGTCTTATGAGATCACCCAGGTGGTCCTATTGGACGCCATTTCCAGCACGATCCTCTGGGTGACTATACTGGACAGAACTATATCCAGTAGGATAACTCAGAAAGTAATATTTCTGCGCAAGTGATTCTAGTCGACGAACTTATCCAGTAAAATCACCCAGGTGATCATGCACCATAGTTATTTTTCCATACCTATCTGATTATATTGTTTTGTTACTGTCGAACTTTACCAGTATTTTTTTGGCTCTTAGAGTATATACTTATCCTGTACCTATACAAATTCTCATATAAATAATATAACCCTATTTTTACAGTTTTAGTAGTTTCAATTTAGTGTCTAATGGCGATGGCCTTTAATGACTGGATGATTTATAGATGGGTCAACAGCAAAGCTGGTCTCCTGCTTCTTTCTACTATACATGTATTTAGTCCCATAAAGATATTTGATACTGAAGAAGTGCACTTTAGCTCTCCGCCGCAAGAAGAATCGGAAGGCTGTCGGGGCCGATGGTATCCCCATCGAGGCCTGGAAGGCGATGGGTCCTCATGTGTGCGCATCTCAACTGACATATTAAAATACTTAAACGGGTTTACTCACGTCGTAGAAGTCGAATAACACTCGACATGTTTCGAATCGGTACGCGATTCATCATCAGCCCGTCTAGCAGCTAGCTACCTACGCTTCGCGACACTTGTCGCGCGACATAGCGCTACCCGTCACTCTTTCACATTACTGCACAGAAAGAGACAGGCAATTATCTCGCGCGAGAAATTGTCGCTTTTGACAGTTGTGCTAGAGGTGCAGGAGAGACGATCAGTCGCGGCGGCGGCCAACCGAACACGCAATTCGAAACATGTCGAGTGTTATTCGACTTCTACGACATGAGTAAACCCGTTTAAGTATTTAAATAACTTAACTGACCTTTTTAACCGCATACTCATGACCGGTAAGATCCCTGACCAGTGGAGACTGAATGTTATCACCCCGGTCTTCTAGGGTAAGGGATCGGTGCAAGAGTGTTCAGATTACCGCGTTATAAAGGTCATGTCTCACACGTTTTACGGAAACCGGCAAACTACTTAGGGAACAAATGTCTGGCCATGCCGCCTTTACTCCAAAGAATGCTGGCTTGATGTCGTCAGGGATGACATGCGTGCAAATGGTCTCACAACACAGGATGCCAAAGACCGTGCGAAGTGGAGGAGAAAAAGCTGGAAAGCGGACCCTGGGCTCCGAGCCAGTAGCTGAGGACGCAACCGGGAAAACGATAAGATGAGAGAGAGAAAGATAGCATTAAAATATTGGATTACTTGAAATTCTCATATAAATAATATAACCCTATTTTTACAGTTTTAGTAGTTTCAATTTAGTGTCTAATGGCAATGGCCTTTAATGACTGGATGATTTATAGATGGGTCAACAGCAAAGCTGGTCTCCTGCTTCTTTCTACTCCTGGTGTTGGCGGCGTATGCAGTGCTGCCCCAGAAGAGGAACCTGCCTTCCATAATGCAGATGGCTTACTTAGCTTCTCTCGCCTCAGCTTTCATAACCGAATTGTTTATGACCTACTCTCTTGAAACTCAGGAATATCAGGAATGCAAGGTCTGGGGTAAGTAACTCTCAAGGGTCCTCACTGGTCTTAGGACTAAAGAAGAATATTGGTGAAAATCTGATGACGAGATCCATGAGCGTTCGAACTGAATTTTGTTTCTCATAAATTCAAATTGACAACATGTATGGTTCTCGAATAGTGCTAATTTGAAATTATTAAATTATCATTACGGAATCCAAAACATTGTTGTTGTCCTAAGGAACCCCGGAGGTGCAGAGGGCCTTCATAAGCTCGAGCCACGCCTCTTTCTATCTTCAGCAACTCCTTTAGCCACGTTCTAACTTAGTCCGATAGCTGGTAGCTCGCTTTCAAGATTGTTTATGCTTCATCTTATGCCCCTTAGTGTAGCGATGACTTTTGACGTCATAAAGAATCACAAATAAAAGCATTGATAGTAGGCAATCTTGCTTAACTCCTTCGTGGATCATCTCTCCCTCACTTCTACAGCGAACGAACGATGCGGATGATACACGTCGGGATTCCTCTTTGCCTCAAACTTGTCGAAGGCTTTTTCGAGATCTACAAAGGCTAAGAAGTGTTTCGACTGCTATTCGACACATTGTTTTATTACGATGCATAAGGTTTTAGTGTGGACACTGCAGAAGCGACCAGGGCGAAAACCAGCTTGCTCATCACGTAAAGTAGCTTCTGATGGCAAGATTTTTACGATATTTTTTGCGGTGCCGACTACCAAAGCAGAGTTATGTTGCCCTTCTTTGGTACCTTCACTAAAAGTCCCTTTGTGTTTGATATTCGTTGTCCAGTTTCCCAAATGTGGGTAATCAAGGGCTGTATAAATATTGTCCGTTTGGACAATCACAGAGCCTGGTCCAACAGATTTGACAAGTGCTCCGTCCATCGTTGCAACTGTTCGTTGGAGGTGCACGGTAGACTCACGTGACTCCTTTTCAGCGGTTACTTCGTTGTAACTACGGTGATGTTGTACAACTCGCGCATGCTTACGGTGGCCGGTAGTGTCCGCGAAGCTCGCCAGCTCATCTGCAGTTCTTCGGCGGTCTCGTCGCGCGGTCTTTTCTGCAGACTGGATGTGTCAGGCTCGGTAGAAGACAGAAGCTGGATCTTGATTAAATTTGTATCTTGCTTGCCACAGTTTTTGCGATATCCAATATTCTCTTCTTGGATTGGTATACCCGTGCACTTTCTCTCCAGCTCTTGTGTAGGGTTTGCGAATACACGCCCATGTTTTCAAGAAACACTACTGTGCAGGATGCACATTCTTTTTTTATAGTATTCTATTGTCTATGTTTTTTATCCTTTTTTTCTGTACTTTTGTTTGGTATTGACGTGTTGTCACTTCTTAATATAGTGTTTTCCAAACTAGTACCTTTTCTTTCAAGTCCTTAATATTGTGGTCCTTCGAGTTGGCCGGAGACAAGATAAACGTTACGTTGTCTTGTTTACCTGCCTAGTCGTTCGTGCCGTGCATCTCGAGGTGGTGCACAGTCTATCGACGGATGCAGCCATTATGGGCTTACGCCGTTTCATCGCGCGTCGAGGGACGCCTGTCGAGATCTGGTCTGATATAGGGACCGCGTTCATTGGAGCCAGCAGGGAATTAAAAACCCTTTACGGTCATGTTGTGGAAGACTACGCCACTAACGAGTCCATCAACTGGCGCTTCATACCCCCTTCAGCGCCATTTATGGGAGGTGCCTGGGAAAGGCTGATACGAATTGTCAAGGAAGCGCTCAAGGTGTCTTTCCACGATCGATCTCCCTGCGACGAGGTGTTGAGCACTTTTTTGGTGGAAGCCGAGGCCCTAGTGAATTCGCGACCCCTGACGTATGTTTCACTGGACTCCAATGCTGATGAGGCTTTAACACCAAGCCACTTCCTTCTCGGATCTTCGTCCGGCCGTCCTATTCCTGCCTTTCTTGGCGAATCCGAACTCTTGAGCAGAAACAAGTGGCGACGAGCAGTAAGACTAGTTGATCACTTTTGGCAGCGATGGGTCACAGAATACCTACCCATGTTAGCACTCAGAAGGGGCGGAGGTTCTGCTCCCAATATAGCCGAAGGAGACTTGGTTGTCGTCTGCGACTCCAACCTGCCACGCGGCACATGGCCCAGAGGCCGTATAACTGCCTTCTACCCTGGTAGAGACGGGATCGTTAGAGTGGCAGAGGTGGCAACAGCAGCTGGCACGTTAAGACGTCCCCTCAAGAAACTTGTAAATTTGTCAGTTACATAAAAAAGGGGAGAATGTGCAAGATGCACATCCTTTTTTAAAGTATTTTATTGTCTATGTTTTTTATCCTTTTTTTCTGTACTTTTGTTTGGTATTGACGTGTTGTCACTTCTTAATATAGTGTTTTCCAAACCAGTGCCTTTTCAGTCCTTAAGAACTACTTTTATTACATGATACCGAATAGCAGTAATACACTCTTATCTATGCCGAATAGTCACGCAACGTGCAGTGAAATGGATTATGCTCGGAGTTATCTTTAAAAAAACCTGTTCAGAAACATTAAATATTATCAATTGTCACCTTATTACTGTTTAATGCATGTGAATATCGATGTTTTCCACTAACACTTTTACCAAAATCCTTGTTGTAAGACCTTGTATTAACAGATGTGCAAGTTGGGGAACATTTCTAAAAAGTTGAGTTTGAGTTTTCTGAAAACAGGAAAAACCCTATACAACATTTTTAGTACCAAGAGCATGTGCAAAATTTCGCAAATTTGGAAACTTTCCGTCGGTAATGTGTGGAAATAAATTAATCTGAATTAACAGGGTTTATTTATTTATTATTATTACAGGTCTTCTGAAATATTACTGCACATTGGCAAGTTGCACATGGATAAACGTCATGTCGTTCGACCTGTGGTGGTCGGTGTCCAGGTAAGGCGATCAGGTTGTCTACGTCCTAGTCAAAAGATACGCAATTTCGTTCCAAAGGGGGAGGTTTTTTGTGATATTTTTCTGAAACCCTCTAGAAGTGTACCACGGCTGATTCCTATGATTTCCACGCCACGACTCCCAATTACATGCTTATTCCGGTCACTATCAAGGAACGCGTCTAGTCTAGACTGTCCCGCCATCTTTGTCACCTCTATCACACTGGAGGCACCCATTTAGTGGTGACATGAGCCTGTTCCGCATGCGACTGACGTATCCCAATTCCACTTTACCCTGATGGTTGTTTTAAACCGATTAAAAAAAGGAAGGTTTTTAGTTTGACCTGTAAGTAAGTATGTATGTATGTTTGTCTGTGATTATCTCGCGTTTGGCTTAACCGATTTTGATGCGGTTTTCAGAAAAGCATTTGTTACACTTAGGAGACAATTTTGGTATTTTAACCAACATCGAAAAAAGAGATTCTTAGTTTGACTCGTATGTATGTATGTTTGTCCGCTTTGTAACTTATAATCTTGCACAACTTTTTAATTTGCGTCTGATAGTCATCATCTTCCTATGCTGAGCTGATGATGGAAGGTATAACTCTTTAACGGTTAGGAGCTAGGGGATTTAAAACGAGATACATGCAAACAAGACCTCCCTGATCACTCGGCTATTTGTATTTTATTCGTTTGTATCACTAAAAAACAAAAAAATAATAACAAAAAAAGAGTCGACTCGAAAAAAAAACAGAATAGCCAAAAATAACCCGTTCATGTACACTGTACATGTACAGATTACATTTGAATTACCTTTTGAAGTCGGTGCTAAACCTCACATAAACTTCTTTATCGAACAAAAATACTCGTAAATACCAAATAGTAACGTTAATTAAAGACTTCCTGCGTGGCTGTTTCATAGTAATAATTGAGTGGTTTGGCACCGACTTCAAAAGATGATTCAAATGTAATCTGTACATGAACGGGTTATTTTTGACTTTTCAGTTTTTTTTAAGTCAGTTCTTTTTAGGGTTCCGTATCTCAAAAGGAAAAAACGGAACCCTTATAGGATCACTTTGTTGTCCGTCTGTCCGTCCGTCTGTCAAGACCCTTTTTCTCAGGAACGCGTGGACGTATGAAGCTGAAATTTATATCAATTACTCAGGTCTACTGTCCCTTGAAGCTGTGAAAAAATCAAACTTCTAAGCCAACGCAATCAAAAGATACAGCCGTTTATGCTGCAAATTTTCGACACTTGCAAGGGAATCAAAACCTACAGGGTGCTTCCCGTGAACTCAGAATCTTGAAATTTGGTACGAAGCAACGTCTTATAGCATAGATAAAGGAATAATTACGAAAACCATAAATTTTTTTTTTAATACCTAACTTTGCACCTAATTTGCATATTTTCGACACTTGCAAGGGAATCAAAACCTACAGGGTGCTTCCCGTGAACTCAGAATCTTGAAATTTGGTACGAAGCAACGTCTTATAGCATAGATAAAGGAATAATTACGAAAACCATAAAAAAAAATTTTAATACCTAACTTTGCACCTAATTTATATGGGGCGCTATACATACCAGGTGCAAACTTAACTTAACCACTTAGGGATGGAAAGTGTTTGTACGGAACCCTCGGTGCGCGAGTCCGACTCGCACTTGGCCGGTTTTTTCTTTACTTTTTTGTTTTTTTCCTACGTCAGTGATTCTTGTTTAGGAGCGCAGTGTTTTCATAGTGTGCGGGCACGATCAGACTTTTAACACCTGAAATGCTGAGCTCTATTGCTCTCTGGTTTGTGAGTTATGACCCACGACGAAAAAAGGGGTCAATTTACCAAGCAGTATTTTTTAATGGCAAGACTGAAAACGCAGGTGCCATTTTTTCGGAAACAGCCCGCCATTGTATAATATACACTGAAAAAAATAGTCAGTGAATCCCACTGACATAACAGTTAGGATTACTGTTATTAAAGTAAGCCTTACTGTAATAACAGTAAGCCTAACCGTTATGTCAGTGGGATTCACTGTATATTTTTAGGGTTCCGTACCCAAAGGGTAAAAACGGGACCCTATTACTGAAACTTCGCTGTCCGTCCGTCTGTCACCAGGCTGTATCTCAACAACGGTGATAGCTAGACAGTTGAAATTTTCACAGATGATGTATTTCTATTGCCGCTATAACAACAAATACTAAAAATAAAATAAAATAAATATTTAAGGGGGGCTCCCATACAACAAACTTGTTATAGATTATATATAGTTATGTATAGGTACGGAACCCTTCATGCGCGAGTCGGGCTCGCACTTGCCCAATTTTTTTATAAAAATAAACCCTCGTGAAGCCAGGGGGCACGCCGCCTGATGGTCAAATGTCTCGGCAAGCGCTTGGGGGAGGCGACAGGCGATCAACGCGCGGGCAGCTTGCGCAATGATTATCCATTGCTATCCAGCGCGGGAATGCTGCCTGCTTTTTGGATACCCTACCACGGGGACCCGATCTTTTCTAATATTATCGAATAGTTATAGTTACTAGTTATAGTTAAAAGTTTGTTTATAGTATAGTGATTTCAAATTCTCGGGATTGGAAGCCCTAATACCACGTAAAAAATGTAATCGTGAGTTGACTCACACTCATCTACGATATAAGACCTCTCTCTTACAATGTCAACTTTTCAGGAGTATACCGCATCATCGAGTCTCTCGGCGTGAGGCCTTGGAAAAATTCTGCTGGTACAGCATCTATGGGTTCCTGGTGCCGGCCCTGCTCATCTTGTTCATTGTCATCGTCGACCTCTTGGATTTAACCCACGTGCCAAACTTCGTCAAACCATTTGACATATTTAAGTGTTACATGACGGGTAAACGCTGTTTAGCTATAATATTAGACACTAAAAGGTGGCAATCACCCCTAACTTCGTACGCGTAACCTTCTTTTTAGGGTTCCATACCCAAAAAACGGGTAAAAAACGGGTCCGTATTACTAAGACTCCGCTGTCCGTCTGTCTGTCTGTCACCAGGCTGTATCTCATGATCATGAACGATCATAGTTAAACAGTTGAAATTTGCGATACAAGTGTGTAAAGTAGGTGATTTCAGACGAGTGTAATTTATAAACACGAGTCGGAAATCATCTTCCACACGAGTTTCGTACAAAACTTTACTATGCATGTACGAGAAAATTTTTAACAAAAAAAAGAACCGACTTCAGTAAAACTAAATAGCCAACAATAACCCGTTCAAGTACAGATTACATTTGACTCACCCCCAAGTCGGTTCTTTTTTTATGTTAATTTTTTTTTTTTGGGTTTTAGTGATTCGTATGTGTGTTCATCATCAGTTTCCTTACACCAAATCCTATTTACTGAATGAAAATTCTTGACCTTATCAATAAATTACCGAAAGTGCCGTACATGTCCCTATAACATTTGAAGAGTTCCCTCGATTTCTCCAAGATTCCATCATCACATCCCGACTTAGTGCCAACGGGACCAACTCGGCGTTATACCCTTTCGAATGCTTTCGATAAAAAAATAAATAATTGAAAATCGGTTCACGGTTCTCGGAGATATCGAGTAACATAGGTACATAAAAAAAAAAAATAGTTCGAATTGAGAACCTCCTCCTTTTTTGAAGTCGGTTAAAATTTTTAGTTCGAATTGAGAACCTCCTCCTTTTTTGAAGTCGGTTAAAAATAGAAAATACTTAAAAACTCACAAAGACCGTTTGCATTGGAAAAAAATATTTTGATTTGATTTATCCAACAAGAAGCCGTTGTTAACATTTGTTACTTCTAAATTTTACGGGTTTATATTTATTAAATTATCCTAAGATTCCATTCGTTTAACAGGTGACGAAAGGCAGGTGTACGAGAACGGCCCCCTCCTTTTCACCACCGTCATCGATGTGGTTCTCTTCGTGATGACAGCCTCCAGCATCTGGTGGACCAGACGCATCCAGACGGGCGGGGCCACAACCAATAACAAACTAAAACACAAGTAGGTATGGGCTGGGCCAAATTCGATAGGTAAAGTTTTTTGAAGAGTATAAGGCTCCGTATCCCTTCAGAAACACTGATTGTTTTAGACATTTTTTTTCTCTATCATCAAACATGTTTCTATGGTACTACTTAGAACAGGGCTATTGAGATTTATTGGTATTATATTTGAAACCTACAGTTTGAATTTTTCATTGATAATTTTCGTTTCAAAAACTACTCAAAATTGACCAAATTCACGCAGAAAACTGTTTTTTTGAACTTATTTTCGATTGCACGCAATGAAAGCATGCAATAGCTATGTTATTTTCTAAAACTCAGAGAAAAGTATTACTTATTCAATTCACTTCCAAAAGTTAGTTGAAATTATCAACATATTTGTCATATTATGAAAAACATAAATTTTAAAAGGAATAAGGCTACAACAATTAAAACCATTTATAAGGATCTACTAACAAACTGCATCTTTTAAATTATATTTTTTTCGGTTTCCGCGACTGTCACACAATTAAATAAAACAATTTAAACGGATTATGTCAGGGAGGCTCAAATAATTAATATTGTACGCGATATAATCCGTTTAAATTGTTTTATTTAAATCTTTTAAATTGTTCGTATTATTAGTATCGAGATGACAGTTCACCAGTATTATATCTGGAGGGCATTCTGCCCTCAAAACTCAATAAAAAAACTGGTTGATTATTGACACGTCACAGTTTTTTTTTAATTTCTAAGTTTTCCTCGCCATGATTTTCCCAAAACCATTTTTTTATTATCCATATGACTGATGTATTATGGCTTAAGGGCTCTCTGTCCTCAAAACCCAATAAAAATAGTAGTAAGTAGAAGGTTAACACGTCTTCTTAATGTCAATATTTAATCAGTTTTTTTTGACAGGTGTGAACCATCGAGCAGTTCTTTTTTATTGGATTTTGAAGGCAGCCCTTCAGCCATAATACTTTTATGTATTTTGTGATACGGATTAATATTATTATAAATTTATGAAACATGCCATGTCGCATTTTTAGGGTTCCGTAGTCAACTAGGAACCCTTATAGTTTCGCCATGTCCGTCTATCTGTCTGTCTGTCTGTCTGTTCGTCCGCGGCTTAGCTCTGTGATGATTAGTACTAGAAAGTTGAAATTTGGTATGAGTATGTGTATGTATCACGCCGACAAAACATAAAATAAAAAATAAAAATTAAATGTTTTCGGGTTCCTCCCGTACACCTAGTGGTGTTTTTTTTTCGTTCCAAAACTAGTGCGTGGGGTGTCGTTGAATAGGTCTTTTAAAAATAATAGGGGTCTCGCGACATCATTTTTTGATAAAGTCAGCAGTTTTGTAAATATTCGCTCCGAAAATTGAAAAAATTGTGTCCCCCCTCTAACTTTTTATCACTGGTCAAAAAATTAGGGCAAAATTCATGAAAGTGAGGCCTTAAAAGAACTTTCAATTAAAACTATACCTATTGAATAAAATAGGTCGAGCCGTTTTTGAGTTATCGCAAAAATTCATAATTGAATTGCCGCGCGGTGTCCCTACACTTCGAACGTTACACATATTGGTTAAGTGCCATACTATATTAAAACGTTTTGCTCAATCTGACGCGTATAATCGATAACTTCCAGCAGGTAATAAGTAATTACTGTTACTTTCAGGGATCGATACCGGTATTCATGAAAACGCTCTAATTTCGCGTTTTTTTTCGAATGTGAAAGGCTTGTGTTATGTAGAATTTCGTTATAGATATAGATCCTTGAAATTAGCCCACTAAAATATAAACATGTGTGATAATGAGCGAAAAACCGGAATTTAATAAGTTATTTTGTGCTATTTTGTATGGAGCAAAATAACGGTATCGATCCCTGGTTACTTTGGCGTTTCTCTCGTAATTTTCGTCTATTGTGAAGGATGGGCAACTACGGAACCCTACACTGAGCGTGGCCCGACATGCTCTTGGCCGGTTTTTGTAAATGTAACACACCACAATTTGTATATTAAACCATTAATACAAAGATCAAAGCTCAAAAAAACATTGTAATTACCTGGTGGAAGTGACAATCTTTTCTTTGCGCTTTGATCTTTGTATCAATTCCACTGATTATTATTAAACGGATGTTGATAAATGTAATAAATGACTTCAGGTTCTTCATCTACTTTAAGCTGGCTATGTTCATGGGAATGTATCACTGGCTTTCATGGGGATTGGACGTGGGTATTCACTTCAAATTCGACTCACCATGGATTGAATACGTCATGTTTGTCCAGAGTACCCTAAACGCACTCATCGGCCCTTTCATGTTTATCGTCTTCGCTTGTAAGAAGAGCATGTTTGTGCTGCTGTGTAAAAGGTTAGTCCGTCTTTTCTGAAAATATGTATACTCGTAATATCACTAGCTTCGCTGCAGGGTTACCCGCGTCTCCCACGGGAATAGTATGTTTTTCCGGGATAAAAAGTAGTCTATGTGTTAATCCAGGGTGTCAGCTACCTTTGTATCAAAATGTTTCTAAATTGGTCCAGTTGTTTGACCGTGAGGAAGTAACAGACATAGGAACACATAAACACACAATTTTTCGCTTTTATAATATTAGTGTGTTTTTTTTTTAACCCCCGACAAAAAAGATGGGATGTGACCGCGCCGCGTCCATATAAAACAAATGGCGATCCTGCGTGACTATAAGGCCCCCATACATGACCAGGTTTACGTTCAGTTCCATCTGATCGGACTTAAATCCGTACCGTGTATGAATGAAACGGCCTTAAGGTCACCAGGGTTTACGGCGGCCGGATAGACTGAAGCGATTCAATCACATCGGCCTGATCAGTTTTGCCTTCCCATGTATGGCCTTTAAGATTTGTCCTGAAATCATGACCCCTCTCCATTTTAAACGATTTTCAATTCAAATCTAGAATTTTATAATTACTTATTGTCAATGTCAATAAATAAATATCAGACAACCTCACACAAATGGATCTAGTCCCAAATTAAACTCAATAAGGCTTGTGTTATGGATACTAGACGACGATATACATACTTATATAGATAAATATATAAAGACTGACCAGAAATATATGAGGATTGTCAAGAGAGCGCTATTTATAAGATTTATATGGCAACAATTTTGCAACCAATCGCAACCCGCTATAATGACATTAATTTAAATACCTGACAGTTCCACTATGTTAACCTCGTAATATCATTTAATGGAATGCACTCTTTTCCTGGCTGTTTTTCGTGTAGTAAACACGTGTACACTTTATTTATAATATTACGTTTACGACTGTGAATGGTTTTCAACATTTACTTTGGATAATTTTAAATATTTGTATTTTAAAGAAACCAACACGAATGACGTTGACATTGTTGACAAACCATCATAAAATCATTGCCAGAGTAAGAAATTAGTTCCAGTAAAATTCCGCAATATGGCGCATCCTCATATATTTCTGGTCAGGCTTTACTTAAATACAGAGAACAACCATGACCCAAGCACAAATATTCGAGTTCATCATACAAATATTTGCCCTGGCCAGGATTCGAACCCGGGACCGCCGGCTCAGTAGGCAAGTGCTTACAAACTGAGCCAACCGCGTCGTCAATGTTTGTATATATCTATTAGAGATGTCTCACGAAAGTTATAATAACATTGTTTTTCAGATTCTCGTTTGACAACACTCTTGTTCGCAAATGGGATACAAGTAATGCAGCCGCTCTCCAGGGCTGACTGCGTGTTGAAACGTAAAACGGTGGGGTAAACGTGTTCTTGAGTGGAGACCACGGATCGATGATCTTTGCAGGGTGGCTGGCAAGAGCTGGATGAGAGTAACCGAAGATCGTTCTCAATGGCGTGCAGTTGGAGAAGCCTATGTCCAGCAGTGAACAAAAATAGGCTGATGATGATGATGATGATACCATGTTATAAGAAAACAAGCCATGGCACTCCCACAAGGCAGAATTGTGACGTAAACTGATTAGTTGCCACTTTATGGTAACAAAACAATTATAAGGAAAAAAAATCAACGCCAGTCCTGCAAGAAAAAATATTATTTTTGCACTACAATTGTTATATTCTTTGAATGACTGTTTTTTTATCGTAAAATAATTGATTTTAAACACTCTTGATTTTAAGACATTAATGCAGGTACCAAGGGAATCGGGGAATATTATGATGTACTACTGGCAACACAGAAACAGATTGACAGAACCAACCAACCAATCAAAGCGTGATGACGTCACAAGTCTGGCCTGTCATTCCAGAATGCCATACCTTGTTAGGGTTCCGTACCCAAAGGGTAAAAACGGGACCCTATTACTGAGACTTCGCTGTCCGTCCGTCCGTCCGTCCGTCTGTCACCAGGCTGTATCTCAAGAACGGTGATAGCTAGACAGTTGAATTTTTCACAGATGATGTATTTCTATTGCTGCTATAACATCAAATACTAAAAATAAAATAAAAGAAATATTTAAGGGGGGCTCCCATACAACAAACTTGTTATAGATTATGGTACGGAACCCTTCATGCGCGAGTCGGACTCGCACTTGCCCAATTTTATTTTTATACCATATGTTATACCTGCCTTGTTTTCTTAAAGGTACAGTCAACCAATTCGAATCATAGGCCATTTCGTATCTTGTCACAGTGAACGTCAATATGAAAGCCGCTTGAAATCTCATACCATTGTCATTGTGACAAGGTTCTATAGTGGCCTAGAAATCAAATTGGTTGACTGTACCATGAGTTTATACACTAGAGGCGTCGCGTCAAAGAAATGTCTCGGCAAGCTGGGGCAGCGATATAGCACAACTATGACACGCGAGTTTTCTCGCGCGAGATATATTACCCATCTCTTTCTGTACAGTACTGTGAGAAAGTGACGGGTGACGCTAAGTCACGCGGCAAAAGTCGCGACTCGCGAAGCGTTGTTGGGCAGAATTGGTTTACTGTTTCTCTATCAGCAATACACATAACAGACGCACAAACGCTTTAAAATGGGCAAGCCAGTGAGAATCGGGTTTAATCTATATGCGACGATACGCGTCTTTGCCAATACGATACCATCGCGTCCATATCAATTATATAAAAGGCACTTTAAACTGGATTTTTATCAGCTTATTATTTAACAGAGACCTACGTGTGATAAATGATATATATGCGTTAATTTTAGACAGCGCAGAACAGAAGAGCCTAAGTGACGCTTCTTTTAGGGTTCCGTGCCCAAAGGGTAAAATCGGGACCCTATTACTGAGACTTCGCTGTCCGTGCGTCCGTCCGTCCATCTGTCACCAGGAAAGAAAGAAAGAAATGTTTGTTTGCTAGAATACGTACATAGAAGGTGTTAAATATTTTCGCATATAGCAGGTTAACAGTATTCAGCCGAAACGGCATGCAAATTGTGTGTTTGTCATTGTAAAATTATAAAATAACAATAATCTGAACATACGAGTAATGATAATTTAAATTCTACTGCATATTCTCATGTCTAAATATTCCTTAACTGAGTAAAAACAATGTTCATGTAGCCATTTGGTCAATTTTGTCTTAAATTCTGGATTTTTCAACAACTTTAAATTGTCAGGTAGGGAATTATATACTAAAATACAGGTATTGTAGGCATTTCGTTTATAGATATCAGCACGACAACGTGGCTGGTACAGGAGGCTCCTGTACTGTGCTCTATGATTTCCAGAAAAGACATCGGAACGTGATTTAAAATAATTTGCGTGAGATTTGACAAATAAACATACCTTTTTTATGTACATACACGCCAAAGGTAATATATTGTATTTCTTAAATATGGGTTTACAACTATCGGTTATCCAACAATTAGCAATTGCACGCAAGCACTTTTTTTGCAGTTTAAATACATTTTCAACATTGACCGAATTTCCCCACAATAAAAGACCATCGTTGAGTGTTGACGACACGTAGCCATAGTATGCTGTTATAGCTGCTTCAGTAGAAACGGTTCTGCTAAGTTTTCTAAGGGCAAAAACAAATCTAATTTAGAGCATATAAAATCAACGTGCTCTTTCCAATTTAACTGACTATCAATAACTAAGCCTAAAAATTTTATGGTGTCTATTTCTTCTATGTTTTGATTATTATATTTAATACTTAATTGTTTAGGAACAGATTTGTGTGAACGATATTGAATAAATTTGGTTTTAGCTAGATTAATATTAAGATTATTATTATTTGTCCATGTGTATATATCATTCAGAGCATTATTAATAGTTATTTCGTAATGGGTTTTAGTATCCCCTTTTACTATGAGAGTCGTGTCATCAGCAAATAAAATGCATTTTTCTGCTGTTGTGTGCGGAAGGTCATTAATATAAAGCAGGAATAATAATGGTCCTAAATTACTACCCTGTGGTACCCCTGAATTATTTAAACGAAAGTCAGATCTGTAGGTTTTCTTTAAAATACTATTATTTACTTCAGTTATTCTTGTCACTTCAGTACATTGCTTTCTATTTTTCAAATAACTTGTAAACCACTCGAGAGCTTTGCCTCTGATTCCATAGTGCTCCAGCTTTGAGAGAAGTATGGAATGATCAACGAAATCAAAAGCCTTTCTCATGTCGAGGAAGATTGACATTACAGGTAGTTTATTGTTTATCGCCTCAGTTATGTACTTAATGAAGTCAAAACAAGCTAGTTCAGTAGAGTGTGGTAGAGTGGTCTTTCCTAAATCCGAACTGTTCAGGCTGTAGAAAGTTATGTTTAGTTAAGTAGTTAGTTAGTCTGACATACATAGCTTTCTCTATTATTTTTGACAAAATAGGAACAATTGTAATGGGCCTATAGCAGTTAGGATCATCACGGTCACCTTTTTTAAAAAGCGGTTTTACAATTGACAGTTTTAGTTGCTCTGGGAAAATACCTTGACTAAGTGACAAATTAATTATATGAGCTAGCGGACGACTTAAGTTCAAGGCATTAATCTTAAGAGTATCAGTCGCTATGTTGTCGTACCCACACGTTTTACTGTTGTTCAATGACATAATCAGCTTATATACTTCACTTTCAGATACTGGTTTTAGGAAAATAGTTTGAGAACTACTATTTTTATCATTGAATTTGTACTTAGATGACATATTATTATCAGTATTTACAATATCTATAAAATAATTGTTTAATATATTACATATCTCCTCTATTACAGGCTGTATTTCAAGAACAGTGATAGCTAGATAGTTGAAATTTTCACAAATGATGTATTTCTATTGCCGCTATAACAACAAATACTTAAACCATGAATACAATACTTACCAAAAAATAAAATAAAATAAACATTTAAGAGGCCTTATTCCTTTTAAAATCTTTTTTTTTCATATTATGAAAAATATACGGATAATTTTAACCACCTTTTTGAAGTGAATAATACTTTACTCCGAATTCTAGGTATTAACATAGCCATTTCATGCTTTCATTGCGTGCAGCCGAAAATAAGTTGAAAAAACGTACTCGAAATTGACAAAATTCATGCGGAAATTAGTTTTCAACTTATTTTCGACTGCTCACAATGAGAGCATGAAATAGCTATGTTACTACCTAAAGGAAGGAGGAAAAGAGGAAGACCAGGCCGTCAAGGAGAGCTCAAGATAGAGAAAATTGGAAATTGCTCCACCGACAAAGAGCCTAGCTCTTAAGTTTATGATGATGACTACCTAAAACTCGGGAAAAAGAATTATTCGCTTCAAAAATTTGTTTGAAATTATCAATATATTTGTCATAATATGAAAAAAATATTTTTTAAGAGGAATAAGGCCTCTTAAAACACTCAAATAATCACGTAGGTATTTATTTTGGAAACCAATTGGTATTGTTTCACGAGGCAAACTAGTGATTGTATTATCATCTGGATGGAGCGTGATTTCGGCGGTTCCTTGACACAGATGGACCACTTAGCACGTTGACATGGAATTATGTCCAGTGCCTCAACTCATTAACATGTAGTTTACAGCATTAGTCCGAATGGCTTCAAGACATTTGTATATTTTTTAAACGACTTTAATGTGCTCAAAACGAGATTAACGTTATTTCAACTCACGTTTGTTTCAAACCCACACGGTCTCCCCCAATTATGATTTAAAAAAAGTTCTTTATTATAATGGTCCATTTCTAAGTACCTACCACATTTGAATTTTTATAAACATTGACACAAAGGTAAATTGTGAAAGAAAATGTAATGTGATTGCTTATGATATGATATAGCTAATGCGCATAAGCATTTTGAACACATATGATGCAGAGGGCGCTCCAGTAGCGTAGGATTTTGGAATCAAAGATTTTTGTGTGTTTTACGTAACGATGTGATAGTTCAGTTGAAAACTGCGCCGGAAACGTAGGGTCGCAGGTTCGAGTTCTGCTCACATTGCAGTGGATCATATTACATTTTTCTTTCACAATTTACCTTTGTGTCAATATTTATTAAAATAAACTTATCTCACAAATACTTGATAAAAAAAAAAAAACATAATTGAAATTGCTTACAAAATTTCACGAAAATCGGTTGAAAATTAATTAAGTCGAAAACAGCCGGAAATCCAGAGAAACGGACATCCAGACATACGAAAGAATTGTTGGCCTAGTTGCAACGGAGACGATATGCTCGCTCGGTATATACGGGGGGTCACCTTTACGAGCAAATGCAATGAAAATAACTCGTTTCATTATTTCAAGTACTCATGATCTCATAGCATTTTTTATGCAAATGTAACAAAAACTTCAAGTTATTGGTAAAACCAGAAAAATCGATCATAATGCACTTAGTGAAATGAGTCAGGCAAATGTTTTGTCTCGAATTTGAAGAGGCTTGTGGTTTGAATCCGGGTTCATCCCAATTAATTTGGTTATTCAATACTTTAGGTATATTCGAACATTATTTACAAGTTATGTAAGTTCGTCAGTAGATCGCGGTTACACGATCAGTCGAATCTAGTGCCAGTTCAGTTCATTAGATAATTTTATTAACGCAGTAACGTCTAATAACCAAGCGCGATAGATGAAAAAGAGGGGGAGGGCTTAATAATAATAATAGGACAATTCACCAACGAGGTGACCGCCATGTGGGATGTTGACTCGACGATCACTGTCGATAGTCGTTTCGGTGAACGGTCTTATAGCGAAGAGTCTCTATTAATTGTTACAAAATGTGTAATAACCGCCTAATTTACTAAAAAGGAAGCGCAGGAAGCGTTTTTTAACTTTTTCCACCATTAACACATGGGTCGATTCATGTGGATTCCATTCGCACGCACTAGCCTCTAGTTTTGATCGTACAAGAGCAGAGTAGAGTAATTTGATGGCTCCTACATGCGTGAGATTTTTGCAATTACGGATAACAAAACCCAAACGTTTAAACCCTTCCACTGCTAGTGCGCGCATGTGATCGTGGAACGTGAGGCTAGGATCGAAAACCACCCCCAGATCCTTCATAGACTGAGTGCGGGAGAGAGCCTGTTTATCAATCTCATATTCCGCAAGTATGGGTCGCCTAGATCGCGTGAAACTCATAACGTAGCATTGAGAGGCATTAAGATAGAGACGATTTTCAATACTCCATCGGTGAATTTCGTCTAGATTGCACTGCATTCCAAGGCAATCCGATGAGTTCCTGATATCCACCACTAACTTGAGATCATCATCTATAAACATCTTAAGAGATTCTCGCTAAATGGCTGAGTCTAGGGCCAGATTCAGAAGGCGGTACTCCTGGACACGGCGCGCATCGTCAGGTGGTTCCTCTCTCTGCAGCCCGACGCCACCGGTACCCTGGACGCAGCCCCGCTGCTGGCGGCATCCTAAGGTTTGGTTTTGTATAATGTGTTTCTTTATTGTATTTTACTTTTGATATAACTGTTTTGTAAATAACATAACCTAACCTGAGAATGAAAAGAAATAAAGGAAATAATAAAGCCACAGCAAATCTCATGAAGGGGCTTCTACGTGTTGGATCCATATCCACACGCAGGCCTTCCAAAATACAGAAAGAGCCTGTGACTCGAAAATGAGAAACAAATATAATAGTAAATTTATGAAACATGAAATATCTATTCTTTTTTTTTATGTGGGTACACACCGCAAGTTTAATGTATTCACATAGAGGTCACTAAGGTGTAAAAACCTTTCAAATAAACAATGCAAAGATCGACAGACGAAGCATAAGGAAAAATTCGAAAGGTTGGTTGGAGTTCGGGTAGCAAAGTGGTTAACGCACTGAACCGGCAATCCAGAGGTACCGGGTTCGATTCCCGGTCTTGTCCCCCAGGTAACTCATTTCAATTTTTCTTTGAGCTTTGATATCTGTATCAATAGTTTAAATATAATAGTAATAATAAAGTCTGCAAGCATAAACAAAATGTTTACAATGAAGACGTCTCCAACGGCTTTCCGAGACAACAAACGATTCTCAACATAATTTGAGACAATGGTGCCGATTATGAAGTCTTGAATGTTTAGGGTGGATGGCGTTGCGATGCCATTGCCACCCTAAGGCGTGCCAGCACGCAAGACACAATGACAAAGAATATAAATATACTAACGTAAAAAGAAACGACAGCGACACTTGTGTCCAGTACCGTAAAACGGGGTTCATCATCATAATAAACTTAAGAGCTAGGCTTGGTGGAGCAATTTCCAATTTTCTCTGTCTTGAGCTCTCTCCTTGACGGCATGGTACGAACGACGTTCACCTTTTCCTTTATTTCGTCCATATGCTTATATGGACCTTATTTTTAAAACGGGGCTACTTTAGGAACATTTGGGGCTACTTTGATGGATTTAAAATGGTTATAAAAACGCAAATATTCATAGTGCGATTGAGCAAATGAAGTAAAAAGTTATAGCTTATTGTTGAAGGTACGTATTGCATTGCCACAGATAGTAAAAAAAAGGATATAGCGTAAAAACACTTTTCCAAAGTATCCCCTGCATTTTAAAGTAAACCCGTTTTACGGAACAAAACTCGCAGCTATGTGTGTCGAGGGGCGGGCGAGCGCGGGCGAGTGCGGGACACGCGCGGGGGTGAAGGGCATTCACGTGAATGCCTCGTCGAAGGATTCGGCATTACAAGGTCACCGATGCCCGAGTTACACCGATAGGCCGCTGTCGCACCTGTGACGGTGACGCAGTCGGACGACAAGCAAAGTCGCGGCAGGATATATTAGCCTTGCAGAGTAGAATAAAATATACAACTTCCAGAAATACAAACGGTTCAACATCAATAATCTTATAAAAACTTTCGTGAGACATATTTAATTATTGTATTAAGCGATTTACACTCACGTGAAATTGTCAGAGACGGCCCGACATGTTTCGAACTCGTATGGAGCTCTTCATCGGGGCGGCAACTTTGTGACAAAGCCGGAGAACAGGTAGCAGTCCCTGATGTAGAGCTCTTTACGAGTTCGAAACATGTCGGGCTGTTCCTGACTATTTCACGTGAGTGTATACTGGTTCAACATCCTTTTAACTTTGAAAACTTTGTCTTTATAACAAAGTTCGTAAACCCTACAATATGATGACTAAAACATTATTTGCCACAAAACTGGTAAATGTTTAGTGTGTTTTTATTTTAAACCTTTCCTAAAAAGGCTTGTTGTTCACAATTTACACACATATAAAAGGAATTACGAACGTGGCTTCTTCGTGCTTCGGCGTTCAAAAATACTGATTGTTTTAGACATTTTTCTCCATGATCGAACATGTTTCTTAACATATTATCAATGTTACTACTAAGAACAGGACCATTGCGACTTATTGGTAGAGTAAATTATACTCTCGGGGAGGTCTTGTTAGAATGCAGCTCGTTTGAATTATCCCCTAACTCCTAACCGTTATGGAGTTATACCTTCCATCATCAGCGCAGCATGGCAATAATAATACATGCACTAATAAGTGTAGTGAGTGAGAACATTGGTCCTTCGAGCCGGATAAACATGTACATTACTCAACGTAGTCCGATCGAACTAAATTTACGTTAATTACCACTGAAATCTGTCAAAAGTAAAAAAATAAATCATAGCTCACATGTTGACTGAAATAAATTAGCATAGTTAAACTCTTTTATAAATCGGTAATGCTTGTTGCTAAGTAGTAAATTATGGGCAATCATTGTATGTATGTATTTGTGTGCTTCTAAATAAATAGTATATTGTGATTTATCATGACAAAGGCGTTTAGATTTGAGTCTGCTATGAATTGAGTTTTCCGTACCATTTTCCTTTATTTGTTACTAGCCTTCTCTACAACCCTGCTTCACCTCCTTACCTCAGTGAAAGGTTTAAATATATGGCCGATGGGAGTGGTCACCGCTTGCGGTCGTCTGCCAATCTCACTCTGGCTGTACCGTCAAACAAGACGCGTACGTACGCTAAATCTTTCACAGTGAGCGCTGTGAAGTTGTGGAACGAATTGCCACTGTCCCTTAGGAAGTCTCCATCTGTAGCATCGCTCAAGACGAATCTTAAGAAGTTATGGCTTTCCAATGACTTGTGAATTGGATCTACAATGTATTTATATTTATGTGTATATTTGTATTACATTATATATATATATGTATGTATGTGTATGTATTCATAGTTTATATGTGTAATTATTAGTAGTCTTATTATTTTTAATACCTTTTTGTACACGGTGTTAGTTTGTCTATCTTCTTCTCGTACTCACTCAATTGCTCAAAGGTTAACTGGAAGAGATCCCTTATAGGGATAAGTTCGCCTTTGTACCTATATGTTATTTGTAATAGATGTATTTTGTAACTGTTTTTGTGTACAATAAAGTGTTTACTTACTTACTTACTTACTTACTAGCTTTTGCCCGCGGCTTCGCCCGCGTGGTAAGTGTAGTTTTCGAAATAATTGTTGAATTGTTACTCTGGCAACGGCCTACTACTATTTACCCTTTCCATTGGTGATGACCACTTCCTGATATGACCACTTCCTGATATGAACACTTCCTGATATGACCACTTCCTGATATGACCACTTCCTGATATGACCAATTCTTGGCATGACCACCTCCAGATATTAATAACTTCGTCAAACACCTTTATGTTAAATATTTTTTTATATGTCACCTACGGCCACTTTTTGTGACCGGCCACTTCCCGTGACCGGCCATTTCATCTATCGGCCATTTCCTTGAACGGCCACTTGTCTATCGGCTTCCTTGTACACCCACTTCTCCAGACACACACACACACACACACACACACACACACACACACACACGCACGCACGCACGCACGCACGCACGCACGCACGCACGCACACACACACACACACACACACACACACACACACACACACACACACACACACACACACACACACACATTTTGCGACTTTAGGTCAATATGCGATTAGGTCATTATGCGTTTAGGTCAATTTGCGTTTAGGACATTTTGCGTTCGTAAATTAGGGCATTATGCGTCTAAGGGCAATATTAGTACTTTCATTTTGGTATAACTCTCACCTTGCTACCGGAGATGAGGTAAATCAGACGACCCCTATTTTGGTACCCTTTGATCAGGCCGGATTCCGAAAGCTAAAAATTAGGTTACAAAAGAATAATAACTTATATAGGAGCCGAATCTTGCTACCCGATGAGGTAGTGACTGGTATGCCGGCTCTCCGTCTTATGGTCTTTCGGGGAAACAGCCTTAGTAGGAATCTGCATTGTGGTCCTTTGGGGAAATGACCGTAGTAGGAAAAGACCGAACAGGGATATGGCCGATGTAGAAATTTCCACGATGGCCGTAGAAGGAAGTGGCCGTAGGTGACCGGATCCATTTAGGATTATTTTTATAAAAGCTATACTTCATGTTCATGATACCTTAGTTTGTTATTATTAGAATTCTTCACAGATTTCGGACACTTTTCTATTATGATCTTACTTTTAAACAATGTATTGGCAATTAGGTACATTGTTTTAGTAAAATCATAAAATAGTTTTCTGGAAGTCGTAAAAGACACCTAATGACAGTATTTAGTGAAATACATGATTATGTTTCTACGTAAGGCGCAACTTCATTCACGTGGTGAAGAAAAAAATTATACTAATTTAATTATAGTTCGTCAAGGCGCCCTAAGCGAGGCATGTAAACAATTAGAAGAAGTCAATCGATCCTATTTTGTATTGGGATCAAATGTCTATATGGGAGTAAATACAATTCGAGTGCTCTAATGGGACTTCTAAACTACATATTTTACTGCAATTTGTGGCCGGTAACTATGGCCGTCCTTCTCTGACACCCTACGCTAGAGCAAGATGCAAATAAAGGCTGGCCACAAATTGCAGCAAAACATGGCCCGTTTAGAAGCCCCATAAGAGACAGAAATTACTGTTAAAGTTCGACATTCCTACGGAGCGCTGAAAACGCTCCATACAAATCGCGGGTCATCACCCTTGAAATCCCAATAAACTACTTTAAGCTACTTTAAGAATGAAATACTTAAATCCAGCCTATTAACAGCTATAGTCTTTATAACGGCTAATTAAGAATAAAATACTTAAATCTAGCCTATTAACAGCTATAGTCTTTATAAATGCTAATCAAGAGAGTAAATATATGTATGTATATCACGAAGAGCGTCAAATCGCTTCACATGATATACAGTTTCATGTTTCTGTAAAGTTGCATTACTGTTAACACTAGGCTACTGTGGCACCCGCAATGCAATTCAGTCCTCACGTTGTCCTATATAAGTCATGAAGAGCGCTTAACAGCTTCAGTCCACCGCCGCCGCATCCGACACATTTAGATTTTTGTCAGCGAGAAATCGCTAAGTGATTGTCATGACAAAACACGTCTTTTTGAAATTATTTACAGTTTAATTTGAATATAAATGTTTTTTTTTGCCGTTGCACGGAATAAGTGGAAGGGAATTTATTGCTGTATTTAAATGAAAGAAAATATGATTTTTATTGTTTGAAAAGCGGGAACCGTAGAAAAAACTATGCATTTGCTAAATGTATTAAAATACAGACAATTTGATAAGCTCTCGGAAGTATAGTGATACAAAAAATTGCTACATTTAAAAAAGGAATGTATGTATATTCAATTTGTAAACCAGTTAAAGTTAAGTATTATTAATAGTTTAGTTTTTTTCCAAATTACCCAAAAATTAGAGAAAACGCATTAGCAATGTCATATATCGACTGTTAAAAATATAATAAGTTTTACTCGCCGACTATTCTGATCAAAACTTCACCATAACGACAAAGCTGGAACAAAACGCAATGGAGTCAAACTGGTCCTCGTATACGTCGGAGCCGCGGACGTTCCTGCGCTCGCCCAACCTCACGAATAGCACCGTGAACCTCCAGGAGAACTTTGAAATAGATCTGGAAGATACTAATTGGATTTTGACGTCGTCTTTCATCATATTCACGATGCAGACTGGTAAGTCTAGGGCTCCACACCAGGGTGGGTCACAATTGTAAAGAACAAAAAAAAAATATGGGCCATTTTTTCTAAAGATGTACACCCAACTTTTTTTAATTTTCGATATTTTAGGTATTTTCTGCTCAGAATCAACGAGCTCTTTAGATCTAATTAGAAGAAAAAAGTGTCCCCCCACCGACTTATCAATCACAGGTCAAAAAATTATGAAAAAAATCGTAAAAATGAGGCCTTATAAACACTTTCTCTGAAAACTATATTGAATAAAATCGGTCGAGCCGTTTTTGAGTTATCGCAAAAATTCATAATTTTCTTTAAAAAGACGTAAGTGCCTCGCGGTGTCCTTATACTTCTAACATATTAGTTACCTAAGTGCCATACCGTATTAAAACATTTCGCTCAATCTGGCGCGTATAATCGATAACTTCCAGAAGGTAATAAGTAATTTTTGGAGTAGTAGGACCTCGTGCAGGGTCCGTCCGGATTGTTACTACCGTCTTGCCTGCTAACCCACCGCCAAACAGCAATGTTCGCATTGTTGTGTTCCGGTGTGGGGGTAAGATAGCCGGTGAAATTACTAGCATTAGAGGCATTCTATCTTCGTCCTCCGGGTAGGCAAGCACTTGTGACTCCTCTGGTGTTGCAGGTGTTTATGGGCGACGGTAATCGCTTTCCATCAGGCGATACGTTTGCTCGTTTGCCCCCTATGACATAAAAAAAAAATACAGTTACTTTGGCGTTTACGACCTTATTATAGAGCTTGAAGTCTCTCGTAATTTTAATTTTTCGGCGAAAAAAACATTCGACGAAATAAGTTTCTAGGAAACAAAGAGCTCTCTCTTAGTTGTCCGAGCGAGCGAAAAACGTCTCCGTTTCAGCTTGGCCGAAAATTCATTCTTATGTCCGGCTGTTTTCGCCTCAAGGTCACATTTTTCAACCGATTTTCATGAAAATTTGTGAGTAGGTTCGATCTAGATTTTTTTGCCGCTTCATTTTTTCGAAAAAATTACGATTTCGAAACGAACACGTTTTAACAGTCAGGAAGAGGCTACGAAAGTAACGTTTGTCGCTGGGTAGATAAATGATAAACCTTTCCATCACTTTCGCACTCAAATAATTGATAACTTATGAAATGTACAGTCCGACCAAAAAGAGTAGCAATTAAAAGGTGGCAATACTGTAGTGTCGTCCCTGTTTTCTTATATTGATTAGGAGGACATTACAGTATTGCAACTTTTTAATTTCTACTCTTTTTACTCGGACTGTATTGCGATGTTGCAAATGTTCCCATGGATGAATATTTCAGGGTTTGGTATGCTGGAGTCCGGATGCGTCTCGATTAAGAATGAAGCCAACATTATGATGAAGAACCTGGCAGATATTTCTCTCGGTGGTAAGTCAGCACTCATTCTTTATCAACTGAGAAAAAATAGGCGATTCTGCATTCATTGTATTTTTAATTTTTAATGTTTGTTACCTCGTAACCCTTAAATGCATGATGATGTATACAGTCTGTTACCGGCATGCGGGCATTTATTAAAACTGATAATTATATGATCCATTTATAATTGTTTGCATGTATTAGCTAATCATAGATATGTAAATTAACTGCACAATTATATTTCTTAAATCCGCACATTCAATTTAGTGGGTGTACAGCGTAATTGACGTTACTCATATCACGCTGTCATTTAACACTCACTTGTCAATTTACTTTACTGTACATTACTGGCAATTAAAATTTTGTTAGAAAGTTAATAAAGCCTGAATTTAAGTTTATTAATTAAATTAAGGTCATGAATACGTTAAAGATCTATGTTACTTTACTTTACTTTAAGAAAAGCCTACTTGGCGGTAACACACTGTATATATTTACACGTTACTGAAATGACACAAATGAATATTCTCACTAGACTTTGACAAGATTGTCCCGACATCTCAATTTGACGTGGATTTCATTGTTAATTACGTCATTTTAAAAATAGAATTAGTGTAATTGTATGCGTTTAAGGGTTAAATCTCTGGTTTCATTCAAAGCTCACCTGTAAGACCATCACCTTTCATAATTCGTATTTCATTAAATATCCTATTATCTTTGGCTGAATGTAGCTACGTATTAAATACATATGTATGTATGTATGTATTTATTGTTAATTATATTATACAATTTTACACATGATGAATAGTAACACATACATGGATACAGGTGAATCCTCGCATTCTATGTCTATTATATGTATGTATTTATTTGTTTTTCATGTACTATTGTTTTTTCAATAATACTATTCTCGGACACGTCCGGGAAAAAAATCGATTGACGCCGAATGTCCGGGTTCCTTTAAGTCTTTGTCCGGGTTCGGCGATTTTAGAAATATCAGCCCTACCTGGGCCGGCCCTTGGTAGGCTATATTAACGTGGGTATATATCTGTACCCACATCTGTGTATCTAGGTGGACGGATCTCATAAAGTCCACGACGAAACGTTCCCTTACGGAGTGTGCACGGAGTGCCACAAACAGAGAGAGATGGAGAAAGATCGCAAAAGCCGTCATTAATGTAGGAGAGGACAATCCATAACCACGACCACTCTGACAAGAGTGTACGACTAAGAAGAAGAATATATCTGTCTCCTTTCTTCACCAGGTCTCACCTATTGGATATTCGGCTACGGCATGTCCTTCGGGCAAGGACCATACTCGAACCCTTTCATAGGAGTTGGAGACTTCCTCGTAGATCCACCGGTTTGTACCAAGTCCTTTCGTGTATATAAAATAGGTACTACTTTTTCTCAAACATGTATGCAATGAGATGTTGTCAATGTCATATAGTATGCGTTATAATTTATAATAGGCTTCGAAGTATCGCGTTTCGGGCGGAACAACCCGAGAGAACTGTAAAGGAATTTCGTACACAAAATTGAAGGCCTAGGCTGGGAAGTATTTTTTGGGGTTCCGTACCCAAAGGGTAAAAACGGGACCCTATTACTGAGACTTCGCTGTCCGTCCGTCCGTCCGTCCGTCCGTCCGTCCGTCTGTCACCAGGCTGTATCTCAAGAACGGTGATAGCTAGACAGTTGAAACTTTCACAGATTATGTATTTATATTGCCGCTATAACAACAAAATACTAAAAATAAAATAAAATAAATATTTAAGGGGTGCTCCCATACAGCAAACAGGATTGGTTGCATTAACTTTGCACCTCATTTGTATGGAGCGCTATACATACCAGGTGCAAACTTAACTTAACCAATCAAGGATTGAAAGTGTTTGTACGGAACCCTCGGTGCGCGAGTCCGACTCGCACTTGACCGGTTTTTTTTAAACATGGCATCTGTGTTCTGAATTCTGAATTATATATTTTTTGAGTGTTTTATTTTTTATTTCATTGCATAAGTTTGAGAAAAGCACTATACATGCCTTAACCATGAAAAGGGCTTGATCACTATCCGGCCTCAGTAAATTAATGTACTATTATTTCTCTGACTAGGTCGGCGACGCACTGATGGGGCCGGTATTTGCCTCGTTCCTGTTTCAGCTGTCCTTCGCCACCACCGCCACCACGATCGTCAGCGGCGCCATGGCTGAGAGGTATCACAGGCAGACAAACATACAGAGATAACAGACAGCTTTTAATATAATAAGACCAGTTCAGTTCAAAATACTAAAATACATCAAATCCTCGAAAAAAAATACATAATAACCTAAATAAAATAAAAAAAAAAAAAAAACGGACAACCCCACAGGAATCGATCTAGTCCCAAATTTAAGCTCAAGAAGGCTTGTGTTATGGGTACTAGACGACGATATACATACTTATACCTCTAGATAAATACGAGTATATACCTACTTAAATACATAGAACAACATTGACCCAAGCACAAATATTCGAGTTCATCACACAAATATCCCTGGCCGGGATTCGAACCCGGGACCGCCGGCTCAGTAGGTGTCTACAAACCGAGCGAAATGCGTCATCAAATGAAAAATTTAAAACACCCCCGACACGAGAAGCCATCATGAGACCATTTTATAATTTGTGACACAGAAACTGCTACTAAAACTGAACATAAAAACAAAATTTTGAATTCCTACCTTCAATATTGGATGAGAGCCAGTCGCTTGTTCCACTAAAAGCTGAATATCTTGGAGACGAGAGCTCCTATTTTCATCAACCACAGCTAGGAACCATCTCGACAAACCAGACTTTTGATTAAAAAGAAACGCACTCAAATCGGTCCACCCATATGGGCGCTACGATGCCAAAGACATACACACGGATACACATGGATACACAGACATGTTAGATACACATGTTAAACTTATAACACCCCTCTTTTTTGTCGGGGGTTAAAAACAGTTAAAAATACATCACAGATACCATAGGTACAAAGGCGAACTTATCCCTATAAGGGATCTCTTCCAGTTAACATTGCCAGTACTAGTTCCGGGTGGACGAACTCGTCGTGAAGGTTGCTTTGCACACTCTGTGTTTATATGTTTAGCAGTGGACGTCTGTAGCTGTTAACTATTGTATAGATAAACGTTACGTAGGTATTTCCAGTTTATCATATCAGACGACCAATGGACCAAGGCCTCCAACAGAGTTTTCCACAACTGCCCTCATCCAATCCAATGGCTTTTAATGCAATCCTGACCGAATCAACCACACAACAAAACAGGATACCTTACCTAGTCCAGTCGAGAAAACCATCATTTTAAATCGGTTACATATTATTACACCATGGATACGAAGATCAAAGCTCAAAGTAAAATTGAAATGCGTAACCTGGTGGAAGAGACCAAGAATCGAACCCGGTACCTCTAGATCGCCAGTCCATCGCGTTAACCACTTCACTACACTTACCCGTAGTATATTACATTATAGTTCTCCTGCTCAAAAAGTAGGTTATTTTAGCTTTGCGAAGCGGGGCTAAAGTGGTACTTTTAGCCCCTAGGGCTTAATTGCTGCCCGCGCGGGCATCGTGCGCCACCGCACCTTTAACCAGGTCGAGGAGGAGTAACAATTTCAGGGCGCCGCCGTAGCTAATACTAAAGATTTTTTTTATTTTCTCGCAGTCGAAGTGAAAAGCAGAGTGTTTAACGCATCGCTAAAAACCATTACGACAATCAGATTATATTTGTCCTCGCTCGCTTCGCTCGCTCATCCAAATTATCACTTTGTGTCATAAAGGCTTATTTTAACTTTTTATGTCTTATTACGTCACCTTAAGCCTTAAGGGGAGAAAGTCTCACTTACCTGACAAGGCAAGACGTAAAGTTTAGTTTAGACAAACCACGGGCGGTAATTCACCACCTTTGGTTCGTTCCACAAACATTTGCGATCTGTTACGTTTACGAATTCATAGCCCTAGGTATGTAATGTACCTACTATTACACGACCTTGCCTACAAGGAAAGGAAAACAGGGGGCCATCTCGTTTACCTACATAGTAAGTTCAATTATATGCAATACATGAAATATAGACGCCATTTTCCTCAATGTCAGCAATACCGGTAACACGCTGGGCTATCAATTATCATTGGTAAATCTTCCTATTTATAGGTTTTGCAGTAACCGTGAAAAAGAAACTTTGTACATAATACCTACTTTAAACAAAACTCGTATTTCAGTATCAATCTACAAACTAGATACGAGGTTTTGACGAGTAGTGGCTGACTAAATTTTAATGAGTTTTGGTAGTCACCAGGCGATTTGTAGCACTGCTCTTTACAAAACATATAAAATAGCTTTAATAACTTCTCTCTTTAATTTCTTAAAAACGTGACTATTTCGACAGTGGAAAACTATTAACATCTGTTTAATATACAATGTAGTAGCAATTTTACTACTAATTGAGTAGGTACAGAGGAAAAACAACAGTTTTAAAGATATACCATTTATTTATTATAGTGGGTGCAAGCCTTTAGAAGATACTAATTATTATGTACTAGAGGCCCGTTGCGGCGTCGAACCGCCGCTAGAATATGGAAATCCGGTAGTGTTACAGAAAATAACTACTTTATCGAAAAGAAGTTTTTGGCGAACGAAGAATAAATACTGTAAAAAAACACGTTAAAATAATGTTTTAAAAACGTTGAAACATGCCAGGCTAGAGCTAGGCCTGATAGCCAACTGCCAGTTTCATCGTGACAACTTTTTCAACTCTTTTGTAAAAATAACTTGTGCATTAATGACATGTGATCTGCTGATCTGTTCCACAAATAAAATGTATATTATTTTTTATGGAAAAATTTAATTCATAAAAATAATCCCATATCTTGAAAAAAATATTGACATATTTTCATAGGACCGAAGATTGGTAGAATTTTAATTTGTTGTTCTTTCTTCAGGAAAGAAGAATTTATCGATTTGATCGATTTCTATCAATTTCCAGAAAAAGCACATGAATCGAAACGACAGATTTGGGCACTCACTACGCAGGTTTTAAAAAGGAAATCATGTAGTGCGTAACTGTTTATGTATTCATTTATAATAGCTCGTCCACAATGCCAACTCGTCCACATTTCCAACTCATCCGTATTCCCACCTCGTCCACAATGCCAAGTCGTCCACATTACCAACTCGTCCATACACCCAACTCATCTACATTGCCAACTCGCATTCATTTCCAACTCATCAACAATGCCAACTCGTCCATATTGCTAACTCGTCCACAAATACAACTGGTCCACATTTCCAACTTGTCCATAGGCCCAACTCGTCCACAATTCCAAGTCGTCCACATTTCCAACTCGTCCATATTCCCAACTCGACGATACACCCAACTCGTCTATAGAAACTCGTCCTTATTATCAGCCCGTCTTTATTGCCAACTCGTCCATATTCCCAACTTGTTCATTTTGCCAACTCATCCACATTCCCAACTCGTCCATATTCTCAACTCGTCCGTATTACCAAGTCGTCTTCATTGCCCACTCGTCCGTGTTCCCAACTTGTTCATTTTGCCAACTCATCCACATTCCCAACTCTTCCATATTCCCAACTCATTCACATTGACAACTCGTCCATATTACCAACTTGTCCGTATTACCAACTCGTCTTCATTGCCAACTCGTCCATAATGCGAACTCGTCCACAGGTGTGCAGGTGTCTATGGGCGACGGTAATCGGTTTCCATCAGGCGATTCGTTTGCTCGTTTTCACCCTATGACATAAAAAAAAACTGCCCACTTTTCCATGTTCCCAACTTGTCAATTTTACCAACTCATCCACATTGCCAACTCATCCACATTTCCAACTCGTCCATATTCCCAACTCGACGATACACCCAACTCGTCTACAATACCAACTTGTCCTTATTATCAGCTCGTCTTTATTGCCAAATCTTCCATATCACCAACTTGTCCGTATTACCAAGTCGTCTTCATTGCCAACTCGTCCATATTCTCAACTCGACCACATTTCCAACTCGTCCATTTTACCAACTCATCCATATTGCCAATGTAGATACATTCCCAACTAAGCTACTTTGTCAAGTCGTCCATATTCTCAACTCGACCTCATTTCCAACTCGTCCATTTTACCAACTCATCCATATTACCAATGTAGATAAATTCCCAACTTAGCTACATTGTCAACTCGTCCATATTCTCAACTCGACCACATTTCCCATCCCGTCGACATTCAAGCGGAAGGACTTAGTTTTTTCTAGTAAAATACTATTTAATTTACCATAACTCATGCTATTTGCTTTGGTTTCTTTTTTGATGGACTTATATAATCATATTTAAAATAATCTATCATAAATTTACTTATTTGAATGACGTTTAGTTGTACTTACTACATTTTTTCTGCTTTGATTTATTGTAAAACTCGCTTATAAAAATAATCTATTCTTGAATGACGGTCAGTTTTTCTGGTCTTGCGAGCACCAGTCCAACTCGCACTTAACCGGCTTTTTCCTCCACATTTTTAACATGCGAAAAAAGTTTCCATATCAACATTTTAAAAAGAAAAACAACCTGGCAATTTAGATCATTGACATTATAGCCCCCAATAAAAAATACATTAAAAGTTGTCAGAATATGATTACTGTCATTCATTGTCAACAAACTGTAAAATTATTTTTGCATATTCGTACATGTTTTAAGTGTTGCGGATATTATGTTGCCGACTCAAAAATAATATTTCATCATACTGAACAACTTACTACAGGTTTGTGAGCAAATCATGCTTATTATTATTTGGTCATCTTAAGTCAAAATAGGGATCACAGGTCACGTGGTCAATGTCACGTGGTTAGCGCACAGTAGTTTTTTCAAATCCATTTTTCAGTACTTTTTCGGGAAAAAATTCAAAATCCAAGAGTTTTATGCACATCTCCAGCATGGGACGAATCTAATGACATATCATTTATCAAAATCGGACCATAACTGTAGATCTGATGGGATGTACAAAAATCGGCCTCGCGTAATATATATATAGATACTATTAAAAAATTCTGAAATTTTTTCGTAGATCAGTTTTATATGGAGTGGGATCATTACTTCAGGGAAAATCTTAACAGCTCGATGCAGGACTTGTATGAGTACGGGGCACCAGCCGTACAGCGGCATCTATTAGTAGAAATTCTTTTTCCTTTCACGCTGAAATGGTTGGATAGATTTTAAGCACTTTTGGTACAGAGCTGGGCATTCAAAGATGGTTGAAAAGAGCGATCCTTAAATGCATCGTTAAAAAAAATGCCAAATTGCAGTAAAATGTAAAACTCCATCTTGTTTCAGATGCAACTTCAAGGCGTACTGTCTCTTCTCGTTTCTTAACACAGTGGTGTACTGCGTACCAGCGGGCTGGGTGTGGGGGTCACATGGTTTCCTTAACCGTTTGGGTGCTGTCGACATTGCTGGCTCGGGCCCCGTACACCTTATTGGTAACTTTCTAGCTTTAAGACAGGATCTTCAATCTTTTTGACTTAGGGTGTCACTGCAATGAATATCAATTCGGCCAAGACTTTGGTTTCATGGCGGATCATGAGGTAATATTAGTTAAGTAGTTTTAGTCTGTAGGGGGTACCTAGATAACGCATAAGGAACGCACTTGATGTAGAAATATTAAGTAAAGGTTTACTTAAGCTTATCCTCACAGAAGTTTGACATCACTCTATTCTAAACTAGATTATGGACTCAGTGTCATAAAGAGCACCATTATTATAACAAAACGAGACTTAATCGAGTTCAACAAGCGTTATTAAAATGTTTGAAAATTCTGTAAGTTCAAATCAATATAAGAGTGGTATTAATCACCATACTGAGCTATCGTCTAGCAATATCTATACTCTATAGCAACTACGAATGTGGAACAAAATTCAAATTTCGCGCCGTGGAAGTTTGTTCCATTGTCGGAGTATACGTTTCGGGCTAAACCATCGTCATATAGGTTTCTTTAGTAGTTGAGTGATTATTAGTGGAATGCTGTGCTTCGGCTGGGCTCTGGCCCTTGCTCCTTATCGGTCACATTCCGTTAAATGCGGAGATCCCTTCCAGTAGCCTACGTGTCTCTTGTCATTAAGGAACTATAATCCTAGTTATTACTGTAGTATTGTAATTTATCTAAATATCAATTTCTGTGTCAGGTGGTTCATCAGCATTTGCCTCTGCTCTCATGCTGGGCCCACGGCTAGGGCGCTATGCCAAAGGAACTGCTCCTCTCCCCCTAGGCAACCCAGTCAACGCCGTGATGGGCACGTTCGTGCTGTGGTGGGGCTGGCTTGCCTTCAACTCTGGAAGCACTTACGGTGTAAGTTATATGTATTTGATACTTCTTCCAAATCCTCGCCCCCTGGGTAACCATAAGTGCCATTATGGGCTCTTTCGTGTTGTGGTGGGGCTGACGTGTGTTCAACTGTGGAAGCACATACAGGGCGAGTCGTACTTCTTGCATTTTTAGGACCCGGTGCAGCACTTCCCTCTTCATCCATAGGCGCAAGGCGCGGCAGTGGCTGTCGCTCTCGTATCGGGCTATCCAGCCATCTTTGTAAATACCGCACTTTATTAGATGCTGCTTAACTGATGCCCATACCATTGGCCCATCGCACCAATGCATCCATCCTTCGGGATCTGGAAATCACCGTGAGATTATCCAACAACTGCCTCCGTAGAATCCTTGCATTTTTCGGTCATATAGCCAGGAAGAAGAATGTGAGAAAGCTCGTAGTGACAGGAAATATTCAAGGAAGAAAACCAAGAGAAAGGAGTCCCATTCGCTGAACCGATCAGATTCGAGACACAACGGTCACCAAGTTTCCCGATGCCATGTGGTCTGCAGTGGATTGAAATAAGTGGAGAGCGATCTTCCGAAGAGTGATAAATAGAGATCATAACCCTCAATAATGAGGAATATGACACAAGAAGAAGCTTAACTCATCTGTTATAGATGTAAACGACCGTGATGATGATGATGATAATACAGTGGCAACGATATAATACGATGTCATCTCTCCAAGCCATAGCTATTTACTTAATTGCCATACCTCTTTTCAAAGTCAAGGTCTGCTGATGTAAACAAATTGAATAATAGATTCCTACTTACCGAGTCAATTAGTTAAATTATACTATTTACGAATGTATGCACAGATTAGCTGCCATTTGCCGTAATCTGCCGCCATTTTGTTTTGAATGGGTGCAATTTGGCTACACGCGAATGTGTTTTTTCTGAAATCCTCGGAAATTGTTTATCAATAGTGTACACCTACATCAATATGTATGTATACTTTCAGTATTTTTAGTTCCTAAATCGAGGGTTAATGGGAGGAATGCCCAAGTCATAATATTTTCAAAATTTTACACTACAGATACTCGTAGCTAGGTGAAAGGGAACAATTTAAACGCTCACCAAAATGGCTTTTATACCCCTAAACTAAGTTCCAAATAAAATGAATTGCTTCCATTTAAATTAAACTCTCTCTATAATAGTGCTCCCCAAATTAAATCATTTTGTATTCCAAAATCGATATACATCACACCAGAATAATTTTATGTTGAGTCAGAATATCTTTTTGCTTCCCAAAATGGAATTTTTGCTCACCAAATATTGTTTTCATAAATTAGTGTTTCAGCTAGGTAACCTTCTAATCCTGATCACCTTTCAGAGCAGATCCGACTTGGCCGGGTTAGGTTAGGTTAGTTTTTTTTTTTATATATCCCTAAAAAACGCTCCATAATGTGCGGTAGTCATTATTAGCTATGCTATATCAATTTGAAATTTTCTCCATACAAATCGTTTTTTTTTTCGATATTTTCTGTTTGTGACCGAATTTTCGGACAAGATTTCAGATTCATATTTTTGAGCCCCGAGAGCCCCCCGATACCGAGTTTTAGCCGCCTAGCACCAATTTGAAATTTTGGTGAAAAAAGCCATTTTGGTGAGCATTTAGTTTTTTGCCTCAGCAAAAATGACTAAAATGGAAGTAATAATATAAAATATTGGTAACATCCATTTAACAGTAATTTAGATTATTTGGTCTGAAATTAACTTTAATGGTGTTCATATATGGCATGTATTTAACGCGGCGACAAATTAATCTGATTTAGGGATTTATAAAAAATTAAAGGGGGTAGCAAAAATAATAAGTTGGCGACTAATTGCGGAGACTAATAAAGTAAAAAGTAGCAGCTAAGTAATCAATTTTCGGCTTTGTTTCAATATAAACTAGCATCGAGTTTTGGCGACTGAATTAACTAATAAGCGGAAACATGACAGCGGATAAAAAGTTGAAAATGGCCTACTCTAATTGTTCAATGGAGATTGCAAATAAAATAAATCAAGGTCATAAAAAAAATACAAGGAGCGCTTTTAGGGATATAAAAAAAAAAACGAACCTAACCTAACCCGGCCGAGTCGGATTTTCTGCTAATATTAGTCGCCAAGTCATTATTTATAGTACCTCGCCTATGATTTCAGTAATCTTGTTTATTATTTCTGCTACCTTAAAGTAGCTGCCATTATTTGAATTTTAAAATATCCTTAGTTTAAAGCTCATTTAATATAAATGATTGCCAAAATATTTAATCGCTGACAAGTTATTATTTTAGTTGCAAATAGTTTGCTGCTCTTTAATTTTTCTGTCGCCGCGAAAATAATAAGCCTTCATATATTTTTGTCGGCGACATATCAGCGCCGTTCGATGTGCGCAGGGGTGTACGCCAAGGTTGTGTTCTGGCACCTACCCTCTTCGGTATATTCTTTTCTGCACTCCTGAAGGTTGCTTTTGGAGATGACCAGCAAGGCATTCACCTACACACGCGCTCCGATGGTAGGTTGTACAACATCTCCTTGCTCAAGTCAAAGCGCCACAGGGAGGATCTGTTCGCTGACAGCCTTCTTTTTGCCGATGACGCTGCCTTCGTCGCGCACGATCAATCTCAGCTCCAGAGCCTAATGAATAAATTTGCTAGAGCATGCGATTACTTCTCAATGTCCATGAACGCCAAGAAGACCGTCATCTTAGCGCAAGGGTTCCACGAGCCTCCAGTGATATTGCTTAATGGCGCTCCACTGGAGGTCGTCACCAAATTTTGCTACCTTGGTTCGCTTGTGTCGAGCAATCTCTCGCTTGACGCAGAGATCGACTCCCGCATCGGCAAGGCTGCCACGACTTTTGGGAGGCTCCGTACTAGGGCTTGGGAAAACAGGCATCTTACGCTTAAAACAAAGATGCTTGTTTACCAAGCGTGTGTTTTGAGCACACTTCTATACGGAGCGGAATCTTGGACGACGTATGCAAAACAAGAACGCCGTCTGAACACTTTTTACATGCGCTGTCTTCGCAGCATTCTAGGCATCACCTGGAGGGATCGTGTGACAAACGAAGCTGTCCTGGGCACGGCTCAGCTACCCAGTATCACAGCCATGCTCAAGCAGCGGAGGCTGAGATGGCTGGGTCACGTGTACCGCATGGAGCACACTCGCTTGCCCAGGCAGATTCTACTCGGAGAGGTCGCAGGGGCAAAGAGACCCGTAGGCCGACCCATGTTGCGCTTCAAAGACTGTGCCAAGCGTGATATGGTTGCTTTTAACATCCCTAGCAACCAATGGGAAGAGCTGGCCGAGGACAAAACCTGGTTTGGGGTGCTAAGGGAGAAACGCATGAGACGTCACGATGGGGCCGTCAACTCCCGTCCACCTGGGGGTGCATACACTTGTCGCACCTGGGGGTGCATACACTTGTCGGGATTGCGGCCGACGGATTCAGTCCCGAATAGGACTATTAAGTCATGAGCGCAAGTGTTGTCGCGATGCTGCTTAAATCATCTGTTATAGATGGAAAGGCCTATTTATTTTATATTTTTATAGGATGTAAGAAAAAGAATTATTTGCTTTATTTATAGAATAGTTTGGGATACACTATTTGGTGAGCATTCATCCGTTTTGGTGAGCATTAAGAATTTATTGGTAGTAATTTATCAACATATTTGGTAGGCGTTTAATCATATTTGGTAGGCGTTTAAACACAAGCCGTTGTGAAATCACCTTATGACGTACTCCACGCGTTCCCGAGACGTACAGACGGACAGACGGACGGACGGACAACAAAGTGACCTTATAAGGGTTCCGTTACGGAATCCTAAAAACAATTCAGTTTATAAATAACGAATTTCTGGGGTAACAAACTTAAGTATTTATATAGGTGACGTTTTCAAGCTAAATGTATAGGTCGATTCACTAAAGCTGGCGCGAATGGATTGAATGAGTGAATGATAATATTTATGTGTGCGTCACAAAATGATTACATACAGGTTGATACAATAAGTGATTATTGAAAACGTATTTGTAGACAAACTAGACGCATAACCGCCCAAATTCTGCAGTATAAAGAATACTACAAAATATTATCGAACCAAATTAAATTCAAAATGACGAATGGGAATTTTTTTTCCAAAATTTCAAATTGGTGCTAGGAAGCTGAAACTCGGCATCGGGGGGCATTTGGGGCTCACAAATATGAATCTGAAATCGTTGTCCGAAAATTCGGTCAAAGTCGGAAAATATCGAAAAAACCAAGATTTGTATGGAGATTTTTTTTTAAGAGTCCCGTATCTCGTAAACGGCTGGAGATAGGTAGGAGTATGCTCAAACAAATATCATAGAGGACCCCCACCCGAGTACAGTCGAGGAAAGAAAAATCAAAATGGCGACTTTTTTTTTTTCGAAAATTTCAATTTGGTCCGAGGGGGCTGAAACTCGGTATTGGGGGGCTTTTGGGTCCTCCGACTCAGAATATGAAATCGGATTTTGAATATTCGGTCAATTTAGGATAATATCGGACAATCAAAATGTAGTAATCTTATCTCGACGGAGGGCCGAGCCATTTCTGAGCATAACTTATTGAATCGAATGGGTCTTAGCCTCGGATACTAGTACTTTCAATGAAAACTATATTGAATAAAATCGGTCGAGCCATTTTTGAGTTATTGCAAAATTTCATAATTTTCTTTAAAATGACGTATGTGCCGCGCGGTGTCCCTACACTTCGAACGTTACACATATTGGTTAAGTGCCAAACTATATTAAAACATTTCGCTCAATCTGTCGCGTATAATAGATAACTTCCAAAAGATAATAAGTATTTAATGTTTCTTGGCGTGTACAACCTTTTTATAGGGCTTGAAATCTTTCTCGTAATTTTCGTCTATTGTGAAGGACGGGCAACTACGGGACCCTACACTGAGCATGGCCCGATATGCTCTTGGCCGGTTTTTTATAATTCGAACAGTCGTCCGTCACCTATTAATTCTTGACATTAACCCTTTACCAGGCCGCGAAGACAAGAAGAAAATGTAGGTTACGTTAATACCATTGCATAGTCCCACGTGGTCAAACTTATACGAGACAATGGAATAGTATCATCCCACATCCTAATTCTGGTCATACACAGATTGCATGAATATTAAGCAATATGTACAATTACACTGCCTTACAACAGTCAAAATCTAAAGTATAATGTCAAAAAACTAGCGTCTGCATAAAACACCATGATAGTAAAATATTTTTGTATCAAACAGTTAAAAATACCTTTCGGACATATATATTACTTGTTTAGTCTAAATATTATACCTAATAATATTTATTTTTCTTGAATAACAAAAACCCATTTTGTTGTTGTTTACAAAATATTAGGAGGCCCCTGTATAAGAACGGCACTCACACTAACACTCGAAGTGACAAGTGACATAACTTTCATTCAATCCATTCGCGCCAGCTTTAGTGAATCGACCTATACCCCTAGCCTAAATACATTACTCGCGATGTTGGTCGAAGTATGAGTTTCTGCAGCGAAGTTCCTTCCACACTATAATATTCACCCAGCCTCAGTCAACTTCGCGAGAAGTGTAGGCTAGGGTACCACTTGGTCGCTTGCCATAAAAATGCGTTGACAACAACTATTGATAGACCTGTTAATTTTTTACTGTATATCTCTCATGTTTTGTATCCCTTTGTATTTGAGGTGAGCAATAAAGTGGATTCGTTGTTGTTGTTGTTGATAGAGTGATTAACAGTCAACATTGCCAAGATGATGATATAGGATACGTTATCTTATTGTATTTTCTCAAACATGCAATGAAATATTGTCTTTGCGTTCCTTATAGGCTCGGAAGTATCGGTTTTTGGGCGCAACAACTCGAGAGAACTGTAAAGGGATTTCATACTGCTTTTCAGGCCTAGGCCTGCAAAGTAACTTTTTTTTGGTTTCAACAACAAGGTCATTCACACAGCTGGCTGGTTTGACAAAAAGCAGGTTTTGTTTTTAAAGGTTGGTTGTTAGACACTTGTGGAAAAAAAAATTCAAGATGGCGACTATTTTTTTCAAAATTTCAAATTGGTGCTAGGCGGCTAAAACTCGGTATCGGGGGGCTCTCGGGGCTCAAAAATATGAATCTGAAATCTTGTCCGAAAATTCGGTCAAATTCGGAAAATATCGAAAAAAAAAAACGATTTGTATGGAGAAAATTTCAAATTGGTCCTAGGAGGCTGGAATTCGGTATCCGGGGGTTTTTGGGGCTCCTTCCTCATTTTCCCGGCCTCTGATGTAATGTACTATTGCTAAAGAGTGTGTGTGGTTGCAGGTCAGCGGCGCGAAATGGCAATATGCCGCGCGGGCGGCAGTTATGACCATGATGGGATCCTTCGGAGGAGGCTGCTTTGGCCTACTGTGAGTACCATGGTTTATTTGTACGCCGAGATTGAGGAGCTGGTGGCCGAACCGGACATTATCGGAGAGACAGTCCCATAGACTTCGTTGGCTCGGTCACCTACAAAGAATGGAAGAGGATCGCGCGGCAAAAAGAGCATACTTGGGAGAACCAACCGGTCGATCGTCCCAGGTACCGCTGGGGAGACGTGGTGGAGGTGGATCTGCGAAAATTGGCAAGAAACTGGGCAAGATCGGTTTAAGTGGCGTACTCTCGTTTTGGAGGCTAAGATCCTGTTTGGGACACTGAGCCTAAATAGTTAAGTTAGTTAGTTTGAGTAGCATGGTAAAAGAAAATAAGGTATAGCACTCCGGAATGACAGGCGAGCTTTTTTTTATTATTCAAAATAGCCATGCATTTAACCTCGATTGCGCCTGATGTTAAGTGACAATAAGACCTAAGATGGAGCATGCTTGGCTAGCAGATGCCTATTCACTCTCGACTTGAAGATATCCAAGTTATATTTATCGGGGAACAGGTGCGCAGGAAGAGAGTTCCATTCGTTAGCTATCCTCATAAGGAAAGTAGACGCAAAGCGTTTCGATTAAATTAATTAGTAAGGCAATAAAAAAAAGTAACTGTCAATGTCACGACCACTGTTTAATTTTCCTTGCAAATTTCTTGTAGACCAAGGTAATATTGTATTCCTTCGGAATGTGACCAAATGGCACATGGAGGCTTAAAAAAAACATATCCAAAAAACTATATCACGTAGTTAAAGTGTTAAACATTAATTAAGTAATCGGAAAGAATATCCTTACCTAATATGAATACTTTTGAAAAACTATGATCTCAATTTAAAGTTCCTTTGACACGTTCGAATACATGTAATACCGTTAAAAAAAACTGTTAAAATTATTGCAAATTATTTCGAATTATACATTATAATAAATACAGGCCGTAAGCTCTTCCTTCAGGTTTAGAGTATACAAGACATACAGTCTGACAAAATAAAGTAGAAATTAAAAAGTGGCAATACTGTAGCGTGGTCCTCGCTTTCTTAGATTTATTAGAAAGGGACGACACTACAGTATTACCACTTTTTAATTTACACTCTTTTTTGTCAGACTGTATTTTAAATTATAGATACAATACAATTCAATTCAATGAAAGACATTCTTCTTATCTTGCGTTTGAAATATCTATTTATTGATTTAAACCTTATTGCACAAAATACAAAAGTAAAAGTACAAATGGCGGACTTAATGCCACAAGGCATACTCTACCAGTCAACCATAGGACTAAACAGAAACATGCAACACATTTGTATGGAGCAGGGTCTTTTATATAATCTGTTTCAAATATTCTTGTACGCCTAAATTTTCAGGTTCACCTTGATTAAGAACAAAGGAAAAGCGGATGTGATGGAACTGATCAACAGTGTGTTAGGCTCCCTAGTGTCTGTTACGGGTAAGTATTTACACAAGTTTTGATTGAACTAGCGTTCTTTAGATTATTATAAAATTCTAGATTTCTATTGAGAATCAATTTTCTATGGGGAGGGTTCATGAAGTCATCATTTAAGGAAAAATCTTAATAGCGCGATGAAGATAGATTGGTAGATAGCGATGACTTTTGTTTTGTATGACACCATATTTGGGTCATAAGTTTTTTGTCCTTTTATCACGCCAAAACGGCTGGAAGGATTTAAACCAATTTTGGTACGGGGATAGCTGAACATCCAAAGATGGTTATAGGATACTTATTACCCGACTACGGTTAAAATAAGTTTTATGTTTATGTGGACGGAGTTACGGGCACCTACTTATCAGTAACTACTAAATATGTTTTATAAATAATGACACAAAGGTAAATTAAGAAAGAAAAATTGAATGCGATCTACTACAATCGAAGCGGGGTTTGAACCCGCGACCTCTGCGTTACCGGCGCATTGCTCTCCCAACTGAGCTATTCGACCGCTACGTCAGTCACACCAAATCTTTCATCCCTTAATCCTTTACGCTACTGGAGCGCCCTCTGCGTCATATATGTTTTTTTTTTTTTTGAAATGCTTATTGCGCATTAGCCATACCCTAGGATGTGCGTTTTACACGCACGATCCCCAATCCCCATTGCTTTACAGCAAGTGTGAAGACTGCGAGAGAGATGGCGCTGTTCTAAATATTTGTATAGAATCTTTTTATCGATTCTATATTTTTTATGTGGTAATACCACATTTTTATTTTTATAAATAATGACACAAAGGTAAATTAAGAAAGAAAAATTGAATGCGATCTACTACAATCGAAGCGGGGTTTGAACCCGCGACCTCTGCGTTACCGGCGCATTGCTCTCCCAACTGAGCTATTCGACCGCTACGTCAGTCACACCAAATCTTTCATCCCTTAATCCTTTACGCTACTGGAGCGCCCTCTGCGTCATATATGTTTTTTTTTTTGAAATGCTTATTGCGCATTAGCCATACCCTAGGATGTGCGTTTTACACGCACGATCCCCAATCCCCATTGCTTTACAGCAAGTGTGAAGACTGCGAGAGAGATGGCGCTGTTCTAAATATTTGTATAGAATCTTTTTATCGATTCTATATTTTTTATGTGGTAATACCACATTTTTATTTTTATAAATAATGACACAAAGGTAAATTAAGAAAGAAAAATTGAATGCGATCTACTACAATCGAAGCGGGGTTTGAACCCGCGACCTCTGCGTTACCGGCGCATTGCTCTCCCAACTGAGCTATTCGACCGCTACGTCAGTCACACCAAATCTTTCATCCCTTAATCCTTTACGCTACTGGAGCGCCCTCTGCGTCATATATGTTTTTTTTTTTGAAATGCTTATTGCGCATTAGCCATACCCTAGGATGTGCGTTTTACACGCACGATCCCCAATCCCCATTGCTTTACAGCAAGTGTGAAGACTGCGAGAGAGATGGCGCTGTTCTAAATATTTGTATAGAATCTTTTTATCGATTCTATATTTTTTTATGTGGTAATACCACATTTTTATTTTTATAAATAATGACACAAAGGTAAATTAAGAAAGAAAAATTGAATGCGATCTACTACAATCGAAGCGGGGTTTGAACCCGCGACCTCTGCGTTACCGGCGCATTGCTCTCCCAACTGAGCTATTCGACCGCTACGTCAGTCACACCAAATCTTTCATCCCTTAATCCTTTACGCTACTGGAGCGCCCTCTGCGTCATATATGTTTTTTTTTTTTTTTGAAATGCTTATTGCGCATTAGCCATACCCTAGGATGTGCGTTTTACACGCACGATCCCCAATCCCCATTGCTTTACAGCAAGTGTGAAGACTGCGAGAGAGATGGCGCTGTTCTAAATATTTGTATAGAATCTTTTTATCGATTCTATATTTTTTATGTGGTAATACCACATTTTTATTTTTATAAATAATGACACAAAGGTAAATTAAGAAAGAAAAATTGAATGCGATCTACTACAATCGAAGCGGGGTTTGAACCCGCGACCTCTGCGTTACCGGCGCATTGCTCTCCCAACTGAGCTATTCGACCGCTACGTCAGTCACACCAAATCTTTCATCCCTTAATCCTTTACGCTACTGGAGCGCCCTCTGCGTCATATATGTTTTTTTTTTTTTTGAAATGCTTATTGCGCATTAGCCATACCCTAGGATGTGCGTTTTACACGCACGATCCCCAATCCCCATTGCTTTACAGCAAGTGTGAAGACTGCGAGAGAGATGGCGCTGTTCTAAATATTTGTATAGAATCTTTTTATCGATTCTATATTTTTTATGTGGTAATACCACATTTTTATTTTTATAAATAATGACACAAAGGTAAATTAAGAAAGAAAAATTGAATGCGATCTACTACAATCGAAGCGGGGTTTGAACCCGCGACCTCTGCGTTACCGGCGCATTGCTCTCCCAACTGAGCTATTCGACCGCTACGTCAGTCACACCAAATCTTTCATCCCTTAATCCTTTACGCTACTGGAGCGCCCTCTGCGTCATATATGTTTTTTTTTTTTTGAAATGCTTATTGCGCATTAGCCATACCCTAGGATGTGCGTTTTACACGCACGATCCCCAATCCCCATTGCTTTACAGCAAGTGTGAAGACTGCGAGAGAGATGGCGCTGTTCTAAATATTTGTATAGAATCTTTTTATCGATTCTATATTTTTTATGTGGTAATACCACATTTTTATTTTTATAAATAATGACACAAAGGTAAATTAAGAAAGAAAAATTGAATGCGATCTACTACAATCGAAGCGGGGTTTGAACCCGCGACCTCTGCGTTACCGGCGCATTGCTCTCCCAACTGAGCTATTCGACCGCTACGTCAGTCACACCAAATCTTTCATCCCTTAATCCTTTACGCTACTGGAGCGCCCTCTGCGTCATATATGTTTTTTTTTTTTTTTGAAATGCTTATTGCGCATTAGCCATACCCTAGGATGTGCGTTTTACACGCACGATCCCCAATCCCCATTGCTTTACAGCAAGTGTGAAGACTGCGAGAGAGATGGCGCTGTTCTAAATATTTGTATAGAATCTTTTTATCGATTCTATATTTTTTATGTGGTAATACCACATTTTTATTTTTATAAATAATGACACAAAGGTAAATTAAGAAAGAAAAATTGAATGCGATCTACTACAATCGAAGCGGGGTTTGAACCCGCGACCTCTGCGTTACCGGCGCATTGCTCTCCCAACTGAGCTATTCGACCGCTACGTCAGTCACACCAAATCTTTCATCCCTTAATCCTTTACGCTACTGGAGCGCCCTCTGCGTCATATATGTTTTTTTTTTTTTGAAATGCTTATTGCGCATTAGCCATACCCTAGGATGTGCGTTTTACACGAATGATCCCCAATCCCCATTGCTGTACAGCAAGTGTGAAGACTGCGAGAGAGATGGCGCTGTTCTAAATATTTGTATAGAATCTTTTTATCGATTCTATATTCTAGATTCGATTGTAAAGGATTAAGGGATGAAAGATTTGGTGTGACTGACGTAGCGGTCGAATAGCTCAGTTGGGAGAGCAATGCGCCGGTAACGCAGAGGTCGCGGGTTCAAACCCCGCTTCGATTGTAGTAGATCGCATTCAATTTTTCTTTCTTAATTTACCTTTGTGTCATTATTTATAAAAATAAAAATGTGGTATTACCACATAAAAAATATAGAATCGATAAAAAGATTCTATACAAATATTTAGAACAGCGCCATCTCTCTCGCAGTCTTCACACTTGCTGTAAAGCAATGGGGATTGGGGATCGTGCGTGTAAAACGCACATCCTAGGGTATGGCTAATGCGCAATAAGCATTTCAAAAAAAAAAAAACATATATGACGCAGAGGGCGCTCCAGTAGCGTAAAGGATTAAGGGATGAAAGATTTGGTGTGACTGACGTAGCGGTCGAATAGCTCAGTTGGGAGAGCAATGCGCCGGTAACGCAGAGGTCGCGGGTTCAAACCCCGCTTCGATTGTAGTAGATCGCATTCAATTTTTCTTTCTTAATTTACCTTTGTGTCATTATTTATAAAAATAAAAATGTGGTATTACCACATAAAAAATATAGAATCGATAAAAAGATTCTATACAAATATTTAGAACAGCGCCATCTCTCTCGCAGTCTTCACACTTGCTGTAAAGCAATGGGGATTGGGGATCGTGCGTGTAAAACGCACATCCTAGGGTATGGCTAATGCGCAATAAGCATTTCAAAAAAAAAAAAAAACATATATGACGCAGAGGGCGCTCCAGTAGCGTAAAGGATTAAGGGATGAAAGATTTGGTGTGACTGACGTAGCGGTCGAATAGCTCAGTTGGGAGAGCAATGCGCCGGTAACGCAGAGGTCGCGGGTTCAAACCCCGCTTCGATTGTAGTAGATCGCATTCAATTTTTCTTTCTTAATTTACCTTTGTGTCATTATTTATAAAAATAAAAATGTGGTATTACCACATAAAAAATATAGAATCGATAAAAAGATTATATACAAATACTAAATATGTGACTAAAAAGGCGAGTTAAAATTTATTCTAATTATTCAGATTGCTGATGGTAAGTGCCGCTTATAGGCAGAAATTTATTATGTAACACAATAGTGTCAAAATTTGGAGTCGTGACAGGCTGGTAGTTTGGATGATATTACTAAGCATGTTTGTCTCCCCGTTATGACACAAGACTCAAGTAATGTCAATGTGAAATTTATGTATTATCTAGATCACTGAGCCCAAGAGATTCCCAAGGGGTGAGGCCTCTGCGGGAAGAGATGCTACTGGTGATGCAAGGAATGCTTCTGGAAAAAAGTTACTGATAGAAACTACTACTGATAGAAAATAAAAAAAATCGTTTATTCAAAGGACAGAAATATAAATTGTACAATTAATCAGTGGTCCCACACTAGGCTAAGCCTGAATCGTGGAACATTGACATTACGCATTCGGGTATCCGTTAATAAAATTATCTGGCGTAGTATACCTACACCTACAATTACTTACAAAGAGGCATGTGCAAATTAAAGTGTGATACGATGTGGGTGTCGTGTGTGAGTCTGTGTGTGTCTGTATGGGCAACCTCATATTAAGAAAATTAATTATTGAGTACAATTAAATTATTGAATGCAATGAGACAACCAACGCAAGGAGGACTCATTACACATTTTATGTACAGCGGGCTGCTTCCTCTACCGAGCCTGGGAAGCGATTCTGATCGGTTTGATCGGCGCTGCCATCACTTGTGCCACCGCGCCGCTGTTCGACCGGCTGCGCATCGACGACCCTGTAGGTGCCTCTAGTGTCCATGGGGCTGCGGGACTCTGGGGTCAGTATGCTTGTTCTCAGTCGGTCAGATAGACAGCAGGTTGGAGAAACTAGAATCCTCAGAGTAGGACTGGAAGCTCTTCAAAATGTCATCAATCATCATTAGCGTCTCATAGCGCATTTATTTAATTTTTCTTCTGTCTCCAACGACTTAAACTTCAATATCTGTCGGGCTCTCAAGGTAGTATATCCTGAAGAAGTTAGGTTTGTCCAAAACGAAATACAGGGGGTTTGAAAATGGTCTGAATGGCTCCCCCAGATCTCCTACTGGGTCCCTTAACGTAGGTGCTCCTTACCACAACTTGAGCTGGACTTAATTTCATACTCTTTACGCTGATCTTAAAGTAAATCTATATGAGTCGTTCATCATCACATCATCAGCTCTCAACAGGGGTTTTATAGCAATGAATTCAAACTCCACTCTAATTACTTGCAGGAGTCCTAGCCGTGGGTCTATTTGCAGACAACCCAATACCGATGGACACCACCAATGGAAGGTCCGGACTGTTTAAAGGTAACTGATGCCATCATCATAAATTTAAGTCAAACTCTTATTGGTGTAGATAAAGTATGTAGTTTTCTCCATCTAACTCTATCCATAGCCACTTCCTTGATTTTCCTATATGACAAGACGTCTACCTTTTCCTTTATTTGTTTAATGTAATTTATTATTTCCTTCCCCTTCCTCGCTTCCCTTCAACCTTTCCTTCTATGACGTTATTTATAAAAGCATCATGTTGTATTGCTGATGCCATTCGATATTAATTTTCTTTCGCACGCTATCGAGCTCAAATACCAGACGAGACGACGACAAGAGAGTGACGGGTAGCGCTGTGTCGCACGAGAAGAGTAGCGAAGCAGTTGTGCTAGACTTTATTTTGTACGCATTCCATAAGGACTGTACCAAGTCTGGGTCTACTGGCATTTCCCAGAAAGATCAAAAGGGGCATTTCGTTTTTTTTTATTGTGCGTGATGGTTGTTAGCTATGGTTACAGAAAATATGGTCAGTCGACAATATTGCATTATTATTGAATACGACAATATTACCACTTGTTAAACGTGAAATTTGGATTGAAATTAATAGTTTTGTGTGATTAGGTGGTGGCTGGTACCTCCTTGGCGTGCAGGGCCTCACCGGCGTCTGCCTAATGGCCTGGGGTACCTTGGTCACTATGCTGCTACTGTGGCTGATTGACTGCATCCTGCCAATCCGCATGGATCCCTACGAGGAGTTGCTGGGCGCTGACTTAACTGAGCACCGCATCCGACATGGACAGGTGAAGAATTTTGCCGGAATTCTATGAACTTCATGTTAGCTATCTACGATTATTACAACGATAGTAAAGCTTGGGTTTCCTAGGATAGCGGTGTCGTCACATAGCGGCCGTCTCCATACTTTATACTTAACACTTTCGACACCAACAACCCGGTAGCCGGGCGCTCTGCTCGTAGTATGTTTTCGCTACATACGGTTTTTCCCATGTTATCGGCTACGATCGTAGCCCGCAGCGCTACGCGGTAGCGAATGCGGACTTGGAGGCGGCCGCTATATGACGGCACCGCTATCCTAGAAATCCAGAGCTTAACGGTAAAAGTCTTCGTACTTGAGATTAATAAAAAAGAACTTATTGTTTGGAATAACCTTTCAAATATAGCTAAAATGGTTATAAAAGCATCACTAATTTTCTTGTTAGCTTGATCTACTTAGCCAACCTCATCAATGACAGCTATCCAGCTATCAGTGGGCCACGAGTCCCGTAGCAGCACGGATAACTGTCTATGATTAAGAGCTCCATATGAGTTCGTAATATGTCGGGCCGTTCCTATATTTTTTTACGAGAGTACCTAAATAGTTTTTATAATTATGAAAGACTCGGCGCTGCCCGCAACTTCGTCCGCTTTTTTGTTTTCTTTGCCGGAGAGAGATAAAAGGTATGCTATAGCCATCTTTGGATGCCCAGCTATCCCTGTATCAAAATTGGCTAAAAACTACAAAGGAAATTATGAAAACAGATTCACCTGGCTGGCACGGTGCCGCGCGCCCGTACGAAACAAATGACGATCCTGCACCACGCTATTAAGATTTTTCCTGAAATCATGACCTCTCCATAGACAAATGATGATCAATGCAAACCTAGAATTTTATAATAGTATAGCCTCCTAAGACCCAATCTATTTTTAGGACATTTGTAATAGCGACCCAGTGACCTAATTTTAGGTTTTTAGTCTGTGTCATAATTCTAAATGAGTACAATCTCTGGGGTTTTTAAAATAGGCCGTTGGGTCTTAGGAGGATAGCTGGCTCACGATAGTTTTAGTATTGTTGTCTTCGTTACAGGTCGGAGTCTCCCGTGCCGTGTCTGCGTTGCGGCCTTACCATCGGTCCAACAGCATCGAGGAGGTCGGCGGGATAGGTGTTAACACTGGTCACAGCCTCGTCATTGAGAAGCTGCAAGAGGTAGATGAACCACCACCAACTATAAAAATAAATGCCTGTACCGTAAGTGGCACTCCTCTAGTGTCGTCTCTTTCTAATCAATATAAGAAAACGATACGACACGATAGATATTCGATAACGGCACGACGGTATTGCCACTTTTTAATTTTTAGGGTTCCGTATCCAAAGGGTAAAAACGGGACCCTATTACTGAGACTTCGCCGTCCGTCCGTCCGTCTGTCACACCAGGCTGTATCTCAAGAACGGTGATAGCTAGGCAATTGAAATTTTCTCAGATGATGTATTTCTATTGCCGCTATAACAACAAATACTAAAAATAAAATAAAATAAATAATTAAGGGGGGCTCCCATACAACAAACTTACATATAATGGTACGGAACACTCGCACTTGGCCGATATTAATTTACATTTTCTCGTCGGACTGTACATTGAAAATACTAAAAAGAAAGTTTGTGTATTTACAATGTATGAGTGCTTTTTTTTCATCACGCCTAAACGGTTGGGCTGATTTTGATTTCGGATTGCTGTACATACCCAGATTGTAGGTTACATTTTACCCGACTATGGAAAACCAGAAAAGAGGTTTATGTCTTTACGCGGATGTTCGCGAGCACATTCTACTCTAGCAATAAATATAACACTTGATACTTTACGTAGAAAACTCCCAAGAGTAAAATATTCCAGCGCATCACACACGTATCCCTCTCAGTACTTGATATAGTACAAAATACAAAATCAAATCGAGCATTGAGTACTCAAAAAAATCGGCCTGGGACTTAGGTAAAAGGATAGATTCCGGAAAATCGAACCTACCAATTTAGCTCAACGTTGGATACGTTTAGTTGTAGTTTATAAGAGTAGGTATTTTATTTTTGACTTGGAATAAATTAAAAAATCTCTGTTTCAGGCTCAATTGCAAAAGAAGAAAAACAAATTCGGCGGTCTTCAAATATTCAAGAATAAAGCATTCGAAGACGACGAACAACCGAAGACTATTATCAACGAAGGTTTTCTAAACCGACGACCTGGCAATCCAGAAAACGAGCTTCACAGAACTCTAGACTCTATGGCGAATGAAATAAACGGTGTCAATTTAAAAAAAAGGAGCGCGAATATCGAAAAGGGAAAGGTTAGGGTTGCCCCAGAAGACGTACAAGGAAAAAGGTTTAAGGAATTAACTGTGACAGAATTGGAAGATTTGGGTGAGATAAATGCAAGCGAAGACAGGTTTAGACATAGGTTTAATGAAGAGGATTATAAAGAGGATATGAAGAGGGCTAATGTGTGGACAGAATAGCTTTAATTGTGAAATACATAGGTATTAACTTGGTTGAGTTTTTTAGATCAATTAAATTAGCAGTTATTTTTCGATTTGTTACGACCAGATTTTGGAGTATCAATAGTTCTACTAATAACGTGCAAAAGTGGTGGGACAATAATGACAACCATAAGCGTTGCGTATAGCGTACTTTACCATTCTCACAGACAATTACGGTTTTTACGACCTAGAGTGGATATTGGCCTCCAAGACTAGAAATAGTCATTATGTGTAGTTTGAAGTTCGTAGAAAATTTTATCATGATGAAAAAGAACATAAGACCAATAGAACTAAAATGGAGCATTAATTTTAGTCGCGTATAGAACGTGATAGTCTGGCCATCAAAACGTGATGCTGAAAATTACCAGCAAATTTAAAAATTCTAGCACATATTTCATCGCCAATGAGCAATGACTGATACCAGGCAATGGTGCAGATATATCAGTCATTGGCGATGAAAAGATTAATGTCAAAAATATCAAAACTGTTTAGTCCTAAGTTTGTACAGCGATACTAAAGCTAGAATTTTAAAACTTCGCGTTCATTTTTAGTATCACGATTCGATGACAATACTCTATTGGTTCGTTAAAATTAGTTTACTTAACCCTTCGTATGCCGCCTCCCCGTATCCGTTACTATTGTATATTAATTATTTGTTATGACTGATGTATAGTTCTAATCACATTTGGTAAGCGAATCCCATAGCTTTGTACCCGATGAACAAATACCATTATCTGTATTGTTAGCTGCGGCCACAACTGCCACTTCAAAATGCAAGGCGTTATAAGTGCAAATTACTTTTACACTAAATTAGTCTTTAAGTCAAACGAAATAAGGTTTACTCTTAAACAAAGAGAACACAGATGTTGGTCACTTCGTAAGTGAAAGAGCAGTGAAGCTCGTTTCGATGCTTATAAGACAATGAAGTGACCAAAATCTCTGTTCTCTTTGTTTAAGAGTAAACCTTATTTCGTTTGCCTTAAAGACTAATTTAGTGTAAAAGTAATTTGCACTTATAACGCCTTACATTTTGAAGTGGCAGTTGTGGCCACAGCTAACAATACAGATAATGGGTATTGTTCATCGGGTACAAAGCTAACTGAATTCGCTCAGCCAAAAGAATTACTTCTATATAAGGTTCTGTCAAAATTTCATTTTAGTGACAAGATTTTAAAGCCGACTGTACCTACTTTTCTTTGGATATCAATCAAATGCTCACTGAGACGATTCTAAAGCGCCCACGCTCGGTAGGATTGCCTTTTCTATTATAGAGTTCCTATGGCCACCTTCCGGCTCCATGATCAGATCAGCCCCATGGTACCATATTATTGTATTGTCATCAAAGTTAAGTAAGTATGCAACATTTCAGCTCAATCGGTTGACGATCTCTGCTTCAAAATTGAGTTGCAAGATTCCACCTGAACAAACATACTTACATACATACATACATACATACATACATACATACATACATACATACATACATACAATGCAAGTTAAATAAAAGCTTGAAAATGAAAAATGAAAATGAAAATGAAAATGTTTATTAATATAAGATAAGCAAAAATTACAAAAAACATATCTAGCCACATGAGATGGTTATCTTATGGTTAAGTACTACTAAGGTACAGGATATTGATGGTCCCCACACTAGGCAAGCCTGTATCGCAGGGGCCAACGCATTACGTGTTTCATGTATATGAATGGTCGGTTGACAGGTATTTAATCCTATGTTTTTAATGATAAAAGTTAAAAGTTAACACTGTTAATACAAAAATAGAAGTTAAATCGATACGAAAACACTAATACTTAATCTCAATAACAATATAATGATAATAATAATAACAGTTAGTTACTGTAGCGCCTTTGTAGGTAACAGCTTCCAAAAACCTTTTCAATTTAAATTAGCTCCTCTGTTTCATTATAGGATAAACCAGTTAACCATCTTTTCAAGTTACGTTTGAATTCAAAGACTGAGCTATCCCTTATGTTTAATTTATTCGCTACCCTATTGTACACAAGGCTTGATACATATGGATCGAAGCGAGTGGCAAAAACAGTTCGTACCAGAGGCATTTGTACACGATAGACTCTTTTTTTTAACAGGTGTGTATATTCGGCGGAGGCAATGATATTACTGTGTTTCTGCGTGATAACTTTAGCAATAAAAAGTTGACGCACTGTAAGCACGTCTGCTTCCTGGTACAGTGATGCTGTTGGATATCGGTAAGGCAGCTTCAGCATTGTTTTAAGTACTGCGCGTTGGGCTCTCTCTACTTGAATGAGGACCGTTTTTGCAGCACTTCCCCAACTCGAGTTACAATACATGAGGAGCGATTGACATAACGCGTAGTAAACGGTTTTAAGCGTTGTTTTATTGGCTACATTCCGTAGAAGTCGCATTATATGAATAATTTTCCGGACTCGGCTAGACAGGGTAGATATGTGCTGCTTAAAATTTAGGTTCTGGTCTATCATGACTCCTAAGTATTTTAAGCAATCCGTTTTACAAATAACAGAGCAAGTACAAGTCGTATGGGTATTTCCACATGTGTGGACTTTAATGCTTTGATCCATTGGAGGCGAGGATGCAAGTGTTTTGTGGAAGCATACGTATTTGGTCTTATTTGTGTTCAGTGTAAGCAGATTCTGCTGTAACCAATTAGCGACCTTTGTCATTCCCAATTCTGCATTTGTAAAGGCATCACTCCATGTAGGTCCACGGAATACAATAGCAGTATCATCGGCGTAGCAAATTGTTTCAGCGTCTTCCATGGGGAGTGTATGCAAGTCATTCATGTATAGAATAAACAAGGTAGGACCTAGGATGCTACCTTGTGGGACCCCAAAACGTACTTCTCGAAGACTGCTTCTCTGTTGTCCAATACTGACACATTGTTTCCGACCTGTTAAATAGCTACTGAACCATTTCAGCGGAAGACCTCTAACACCGTTTCCTTCCAGTTTCTTAATTAGAATTGGAACGGAGACGGTATCAAAGGCCTTTGCTAGATCGAGGAATACTCCTATGCATCCCTCATTTCGGTCGAGACAATTTGCTACAGACGCAGTAAGAAAGCTTACAGCTTGCTCTGTTGATTTCCCTTTCCTGAAACCTAATTGCCTGGGAGATAGTAGCTTTTCTTTTTCAAGGTAGTTAACGAGACGCGTGTTGACAATTTTTTCTAATAGTTTAGAGAAAACTCCAAGAAGCGAGATGGGCCGGTAGTTCTCAGGACTATCTTTTGCTCCACACTTATGTATAGGACAAACCGAAGCTATCTTCCAATCATCTGGAAAAATCCCGGTGGACAAACTTAAATTACAGATAGCTGTAAGTGGTTGGATTATAGAGTTTTTTATCGCTTTTATAAGCCTATTGTTTAGACCATCGATGCCAGGAGCCCTATCGTTATCCAACTGCATAATTATGGACTCAACTTCACAGGAATCTGTTGGATACATGAAGAAGGATTGTGATTGGTTGCCATTTGTAAGGTTGTTTGCTGTTGCCAGATTACCTTCAGTGGTGTTCAGCTCTGCAAGAATGGTATCAGCTAGTTTTTGTCCTATATTTGAAAAATACTTATTGCATTTATCTAAAGACTCGTTTTGGTTGAGTGCCCCAGGTATCGACAACAATTCAGTAGGGAGCTTTTTTGCAGAGGAAAAGTGGCAAATATCCTTTACCGTTTTCCAAAGTCTCTTAGGATTTCCCTGGCTGTTTTGTAATTCCTTTTCCTCGTGTTCTTGCTTAAGTTTACGCAGTAACTCATTACAAAAGTTTCTATAACGTTTGTAAATGACCTCAGTTATTTTGTTATCCTTATCATTTTTTGCAGCCATATGAAGGCGATCTCGATTTCGGATACAACGTAAGAGTCCTGGTGTGATCCATGGTTTTAATATGGATTTACGACAACTCACCTGAGTTATTTGAGTATGTTTGTTAATAACTGTGTGTAGCGTTTGTGTAAATTCCTTAACTGCATAGTTAACATCGTTCTTATTTATTATATCTGTCCAATGAAATGACAACAATTCAGTTTGAATAGCTTCTGGGTTCCTCTTTATTGAAACTTGTTTCGGTTTTTCATCTCTTCTGTGATTTAGAGCAATGCCAGTTATAATAATACAGTGGTCCGTTATATCAGTATTACATACAATGCCTATAGATTTGTTTTGTGATTTAATAAAAATATGATCAAGGCAGGCGTCTTCTCTGGTAGGTAGAGAAATAGCCGGTGCTAATCCATGTTCTGCTGTCAGACACAAGTATTCAGAGCAATCCCAGGGAGTCATAATGTTTATATTAATATCGCCTGCAATAATTATTAATTATTATTTGTAACATACTTACATACATACATACATACATACATACATACATACAATGCAAGTTAAATAAAAGCTTGTAATAAAATCAGAAAATAAGATTGGATTCAATAGTTTTCATAGTAATGCAATAAAGTAAAATAATTTTATGATAATAATAAAATTACCTACCTTAGCAGTTTTATAATAGGGTAAGTAAAACATTGTTTATTTATTAAAATAATCATTAAAAGTCGTGCTATTTTATTTCGTAACCCCATTATCTACGTCAGGGTCGGGGATATCCGAACGCACTGTTGTTGCCTGCTTCATTCACATACCCCCGTGTTACCATAGATAAAAGTCGATACCGTAAACTGGGGTTACTTTGATTCTTGGGGTTACATTGATAAAAACTTCATTTTATTTTTAAACGCGAAAATCCATATTTCCGAACGCATCTGTACATATTTTTTTTTAAGGATGGCAATATCAATAGTTGCTGCATATAGTTGCTTTGACGCAGTGAACAATTATGGTCGTGGGCAGTGCGGATCAGGTGTCAAAATGTAAGTATAATTTATTGCTATTTTTCATGTTCGAATAACTTCTAAACTAACGTAGTGGATATTAAAGTAAAAGGTTCGCAGTAAATATTACCTTGCCAGAAGTGTGTTTATTTATACCATTGTATTGAGTTTTGTGTCATAAATTCAAACTAGGTATTTTATTACTATGTATTTACTTGGTGGGGTGTCTTTGATCACCTGCATGGGGTAGCATTGATCACTGATCAATGTTCAACTGAAACCCCACGAGTGGACATCTTTTTGCTCTCAGCGTCTTTTTCATGATTTTCGTTAATACAAAAGAGTATTTAAGCTAAATTAATTAATTAATTTTTCAGAAAGATGCCTAGTAACTACGAAAAGCGGTTGGGGTCACGAGACTACAAAAAGTATTCTGATAATGTACTAGAACGAGCAGTGTTTCTTATTTTAACTAAGCAAGTACTTAAAAAACATAGGTAGTTGATTATTGTGTGATTATGTCAAGGTACTTATTGAAGGTGATAATTATTAAGAATGTTTTGTTATAAATGTTGAAGCAAACCTCAAATAAAGTTGTTTTTTCGAAGATAATAATTTTTATTTTTGATCAAAGTAACCCCAAAACAACATTTACAGTTGTAACTTTTGAACCTGCGAACCAATTTTTTTCTTTCCTTGAGATAAAATACTTCTGTAAGGGGTTACATTAGATTGCCCTTAAAAACATAGGGTATCAAAGTAACCCTAATGTCAGTTTAAGTTTGATCAGAACGTTTTATTTTTTTTTCTCCATACATTCTTATGCCAGCTTTCAAGATTTTTAGCAGCGAAAGTCTAAAAAAAGTTGATGTTCTCATTTTTTTTTTATTTTTTTTAACCACTTAATTGTAGAAGTTAGAGAAGTTTAAACTTTAAAATTGATCAATGTAACCCCAGTTTACGGTAGCTTATGTTAGCTGGAGAAAAAAGTTACACCTGTCAAAATTGTTAATTATTTGTGTCATTGTCTGGGGCTTCCGGTTTGTGACTTAAGATGGCCGCATGCCTTTAAGTTTAGTTGTTCGTTATTTATTCATGTTGGTTGTTCAATGTGTAGTATTGATAGCCTATTGTGCAGTGAACTAACGTATGAGTGAATGGTTAATGAAGAATTCAACTTGAAGCGTACATAGCCCTTCTTGGGTCAAGGCCCGGTAGACCGCGTGGTTTTTTGTAAATCGCTATCAATTTACAAAAAGCAAAACCTCACCGAACAACGGCATGCTCTACGAGCAAACTTGAAATTGGCGAAATCATCATTAACCTGATGGAAGCCATATTTTAAAATTAGAATTAGAATTAGTGTCATTGTCAGTGTCACAATTATCGTACGAGATTTTGAAAATTGAAGAAAATACTCGCTATTTCTTTAAAATGTCTTAGTGCATCAGATCAGTGCAAGTTTCCTTTCATTAAATGCCATGTTAAAATTTGGGATTGTGCATAATGTGACATAAATTGATCAGCCTTATTTGGGATATCAAGCTTCATGTTACAATTCCAACGTGTTCTTTTTCGCTAAGTAGCATATTTAATACAATGTTAGCTTGTTTCAACAACGGGGCAGTCTGAAAAAATATCTGTCCGGTCGTAATTACAAACAGGAAACAGCAGCCATAATGTAAGTGATTTTATTTTAATTTTATGTTATAAATGATATATGAAACAGTTACTTTATAAAGCATCAAACCATCTGGGTACAGAACTTCAATAGTGATATTTTGTCAGAAAAACTCTCGTTTTATACAAAAAATTATAGAGAAAGCAAGCTCAAACAAACAATTCCCCCAGCATTATTTTGATGCTGAGCTCGCACTGTACTCACATTCGCTGTAAAGAGGAAAAATGTCCCATTTTGATATTGATAAGCGTAAAGGGAAAAATAACGGAACCAGAAGTCACTGAAATATTAAAATAGATTGTTACATGAACCCATTGGTTTGCTGATGTTTAGGAAGGTTACCAGCGTTGTTTTGAACGACTTTAGGTTTCAGTAAATAGTCTTCTATGTCTCCTGACACAGCCACCTGGCTTAACAATTTGAAAGTCATTCTTTGATTGCTTGCATGAAACATATTGCCATACGATTAAATAATAAGTCTAAATCTTCCATACATACATCTTGCATATGGTATGATTTTAGGTTTTAGTAAAGAGTAGTTCTTCAACAACCTTTAAAACATATCTTCCTTAATGTTCTAGGAATTCTTTGGAATACCATCGGAAGGAGTTGGAAACCCGTATCAGCAGGTTTGATGGTGAATGCGATCAAGCTATCAACAGCATCACAAACTTGAGAATACATGTAAGTCATGAATAAAGTAGTTAAAGTTCTCATTGATTGCAGTCCTATAGTTCGAGGGTTAGAGCACTACTAGGTAATGGTGGGTTCGATCCTCATTCGTACTTTAGTGGATTGTATAAAATGTTTGCTTCATTCTTTCGGCGTATAATTTGTACGCTGAAAGGCAAAACATGGAGGACATTATATCTTCATTTTAAAACAACTGTATGTAGTACTCATGTTTACAAATAAATTATCTTTATCTTTGTATCAATCCATACTAATATTATAAATGCGGAAGTGTGTCTGTCTATCTGTTACCTCTTCATGCTTAAACGGCTGAACCGACTTAGATGAAATTTGGTATGGAGATAGTTTGAGACCCGGTAAAGGACATAGGATACTTTTCATCCCGAATAAATTAAGTGTTCCCGTGGGATGAGCGGGTAACACCGCGGGGCACAGCTAGTATATTATAAATATTACAAGATAGTTTGTTTTGAGTAATCAAAAATGGCTAGACCAATTTAGCAATTTGCAAGAAAAAAAGTATTTGCGAGGCGAAAATTTGGAAAAATTACCCGCTAAAACATAAAAATCCCACTTCTTTTCAATTACTTTGTAGTACAATCTATGTTATATATATTTTTGGGTCATCGTGTTGTCATGTTCATCCCTTTATTTTTTAACCTCAGGTAAAAGACTTTTTAGAGATAATGCCATGTGACCGATCTGAGCTGAAAGACCGGTTTCTCTGGTGCACAAGACAGTTGGACGAGTACATGTATCTGGTTACAGAGTTTAACCTCTCTGTTTGCAAATTCGGTAAGTTTCCAGAAGGAGAATCTTAGTTAAGTTGTCTGTGTGTTCCGTAAGTTGAGATTTCCTCGGTCGGTAACATAGTTTCAGTAACATACTGATAAGTATTTCGTTTTCTTGATATCTCTTACAATTACGGAACAATCGCCTCTCAATTAATATCTAAATGTATGGAAGTGCTTAATCTTAATACTTTGAATCCAAACGAACAATAGAAATTGGTGTGGAAAATCGGAACACTCTTTTTCTCTTGGACCTTGTTCTTGTCACTAAGATCAAATCACTATAAAGGCGAAAGATTGTGAGTGTGTTTGTATGTTTGTTACTTCTTCACGCCCAAACGGCTGGACCAATCTTGATAACATTTAGAATGCAGGTAGCTGACACTGGATTACCACATAGGCTACATTTATCCTAAAAAAATTTAGTGTTCCCTTTGGGAGCGCGTTAACCGCGTGGCGCAGTTAGTTATACATAAGAATTCAATGTCATATCAAAAATATAATGTCCTTAACCTTTTTTTTTTCACCAGCAGAGGAATATGACGTGCCAAAGACAATTTCCAAAGACCCTGTGGGAAGTACAGCCACGAAAAATGGACGAAGTGAAACTAATTTCATCCCTACTCATATGTCTGCTCAAAAACAACAGTCTTCTCATGAATATGCATACCAAGCAAAACAAAGTCAAGATATTAGACAACATTCGACGGAACCAAGTCAAACTAAACAAGGATTATCAATACATAAAACAGAACAAGCGAATTGGAGAGAACCATCTCAAACAACACATCAATTGAAACAGAATTCAAAAGAACTTAATGTTCAAGAAATTCAGACGGGGCGGGCATCTAGAAGAAAGAAGGGACATAAGACGTGTAGAGAAAAGACGATGGAAGAAGATTTGATGCAGTTTTCGAGTGTTTCGTATTCTGCTGAAAGCTTTTGCGAGAAAAATGTAGCGGAGTTGACTGAGAATGCGACTGATAAAGGTATTTCAGAAACAATTTTTATTAAAACCATTAATACAAAGATCAAAGCTTAAAGGAAAAATTGAAAAAGGAGCTACCTGGTAAGAGACCGGGAATCGAACGAGGTACCTCTGGATTGCCGGTCCAGCGCGTTAACCACTTCGCTACCCTAGCTCCAGGTAGACCTGACGAATTTTTCCTTATGCTTTGTGTGTCGATCTTTGCATTGTTTATTTGAAAGGTTTTTACACCTTAGCTTTAAGTTAAAATTGTGGTGTACCCACATGAAAAAATTGAGACATTACATGTTTCATAAATTTATAATTTTTATTAATTTATGAAACACTAGCGACCCGCCCCGGCTTCGCACGTGTGCAATGCTATATTATCCATATCTATATTAAAAAAATCGCATCAAAATCCTTTGCGTAGTTTTAAAGATTTTAAGCATATATACAAAGATCAAAGTTCAAAGAAAAATAGAAATGCGTAACCTGATGGAAGAAACCCGGCATAGAACGCGGTACAGTCAACCAGTTTAATTCCTAGGCCATTTCGTACCTTGTCACAGTGAACAATATGAACTGTAATATGAAAGCCGCTTGAAATCTCATATCATTGTCATTGTGACAAGGTTCTATAGTGGCCTAGAAATCAAAGTGGTTGACTGTAGCTCTGCATTACCGGTCAAACGTGTATACCGGTCTTCCACCAGATTATGCATATAAATTTTTCTTTGAGTCTATGGTACTAACCGAACGTGGGGGTGAAATTTGAATTCGTTCGAACGGTTATAACTTATTTATTTATTTATTTACAATGAAGCGAAAAATTGAAAAATTGAATGGTTCGGACAGGATTAGCACCTGCGTTTCCAACGGCTTTTCGGGCCAACACGGTCGTCCTACCAACTGGACCACCGAACCAGATGTCAGAGCCATTGAATGTTTCAACCAGTTGTTCGCTTCATTGTAAACATTTGGTTTACGTTAGCAGACGTTACTGCTTTAATAAAAATAATTATTTGAAATGTTGACAATTATTATGTTTTTCCAGAGTCAGTGTCAGGGCTCTCTCTGCCCCCACAATCTAAGTTGGATGCGTCCACCGTGTCCGCCTGCATAGCTTCTGCAGACGCGGCCAATTTGTGGCTTGTCACCGATATGATGGGGCTATCCAAGTAAGTATTAGTGTTAATCCACTTTTTCTGGTGCTCGTTTGCCCTCGTGTGTAAGTGTCCTGTGATATTTGCCCTCGAGTGTAAGTGTCCTGTGATGTTTGCCCTCAGGAGTGAGTGTCCTGTAATATTTGTCCTCGAGTGTAAGTATCCTGTGATATTTGCCCTCAAGTGTAAGTGTCCTATCATATTTGCCCTCGAGTGTAAGTGTCCTGTGATATTTGCCCTCTAGTGTCAGTGTGCTGGGATATTCGCCGTCGAGTATAAGTGTGATGGGATATTTGCCCTCGAGTATATGTCCTGGGATATTTGCCCTCGAGTGTAAGTGTCCTATCATATTTGCCCTCGAGTGTACGTGTCCTGTGATATTTGCCCTCGAGTGTAAGTGTCCTATCATGTTTGCCCTTGAGTGTACGTGTCCTTTGATATTTGCCCTCGAGTGTAAGCGTCCTGTGATATTTGCCCTCGAGTATAAGTGTCCTGTGATATTTGCCCTCGAGTGTAAGAGTTCTATCATATTTGCCCTCGAGTATAAGTGTCCTGTGATATTTGCCCTCGAGTGTAACTTGCTGTTCCTCGTTTTAGGCTCACAAACGACATGACAGAGTACTACAACAAATATCAGCCGCCGACCGAAGATGTCCCAGAATTCAGTTGTTGCGCATATTTTGATGAAGAAACTAAGTCATATTTTAGAGCCATCTACATTATGACTGAGGTACGTATTTTCTTATATATGTGTATTTTCTTAAACTGCGTTTTTTTATTGTATTAAGCGGTTTACAGTCTCGTGAAATTGTCAGGAACGGCCCGACATGTTTCGAACTCACACAACACCACATGTTTCAGTGACGAAGTTACCGCGCCGTTGTGCGGGTAGCAGTCCCTGATGAGCTCCATATGAGTTAGAAACATTACCGTGACTATTTCACGTGAGGGTAAACCGCTTCATACAATAATTAAAATGTCTCAAGTTATACAATAATCAAATAAGTTGGGGTAAGTTGGAAGACAGGGTAAGATAAAAACCGTTCATGACTCCCTATTCCGTGCACATTTTTTGTTCGTGGCAACTTTATTGAGAACGCCATTTTGTCGATCCCCGCTCCTCAGTTATTGCCGTTCGTTCAGTGAGTGTGATTGTGAGTTATTGGCAATTTTCGACGTTTTTTTTTATCTTACCTCATGTTTTGAAACTTCTTTTTCATCACACTTGCTCGTAAATCAAGGGTTTACATGCTAGAAAACCGGTAAGTCGTAAATTACGGCTTAGTAATTTTGGTATTGACTACTATTTATTACTTTTGTTTTATTTCCTCCAAAGTGTGATGAATAAATAAATAAATAAATAAATCCAAACTTGTGTCATTAAAACTCTCGTCTTCGGCTTCGGGCTTCTAATAGACACTCGTTTTTAATTCCTCGTTTATCACCCTTGTTACGTAATGTACAGTCAACCAATTTGATTCCTAGGCCATTTCGTACCTTGTCACAGTGAACGTCAATGCAAGCCGCTTGAAATCTCATATCATTGTCATTGACAAGGTTCTATTCTTTCTAGTCGTCTCACTCTTGTCAGAGTGGTCGTGGTCTCGATAATGATGTGTTTGTACACGGGTGATCTTCGTCCGCGGTCCTCTCGGGTCGGGTGGCGGCCTTCGCAATTTGTCTCCACTTTACTCTATTAGCAGCATTTCGAGAGCACTGTGAAATGCTGGTGTCTGTCACTGTCTTTATCAAACACACAAGACAAGGTTCTATAGTGGCCTAGAAATAAAATAGGCTATTTGACTGATGTTGAATTCTACAGCGTACTGTAGTTATATGAATAAAATTAGCTAAATATTTCACGAAACAAAGAAAAAAAATCCAGAAACATATATCTTTTTTGGAAATATGTGACTTCAAAGGTACGCAAATTTTATGATATTTTTTTTAATCCTAAATAAATTTTGAAAATGTTTTCAGAATCCTCATAATTTTACGAAACAATGATTGTATGACAACTATGAACTTAAACGCACTTTTTCACGGTGAAAACATTGAGGTATTATTTATAATAGAGCCACAGACCCGAACAAAATTATCGAAAAAAGTGGCACTGCTGTCATGTTCAAGTAGATGCCAATAACGCTTATTTATAATTTACATCAACATAATTACTTCGTACAAAATAACTCTTTACTCAAACGTTTAAGTGTCAAATTGGCTTACGTACTTATTACCACAAATATTTTTCGAGTAAATTAACTTTTTTTATCTACGCACATATCATTAGTGCTCTAAAATGCGTTCAGAAACCGTAGGAAATGACCAGCATTACTACAACCAATTTTACTATGAGAACTTTCTTATCTGTGGCAGTAGGTAAAATTTGTACTGTAATGTTATAACGCTATCAATTTTTGTAAGGTTATGAGTTTAAATTTGGAACAGCTGTTAAAACTGAAGTAGGTCTCTATTCTAGTATCCATAGATATTAATATTGTTATCGATACGAAACGTCAATTCAGTATGTTTTTTTATAAAAACCGCACGACATTTGATCTCGAGTGACATGAGAATATGGATACATTCGTTTGTAGGTATATGATTTAGAAAAAAAACATTCGTCTTGACGGAGGTCCGAATTGCCGCCATTATTGTTGTCATTTGTTTGTTGGTTCTTTGCTGTTACGAAAGTATAATTGTGATAAGTTTATTGTAATTCACATTTTAGTTGAAAATATTGTTTCAATGTAAATGTAAATTACAACTATTACAATAAATAATCTGTTTATGTATTTGTTCAGATTTATTTCTTACTGCATTAGTATATGTCGTTTTTAGATATTTTACAGGTAGCACTAGTGGTGCCGGTCATTTCCTTATGGCTTCTGAACCCATCTTAGAGTACTTATGATATGTGTGTAGATAAAGTAGTGTATACAACTGTACATAATTAGGCCTTAAAACACTCGTGTGATCCTATTATGAAACTCGCTGACGCTCGTTTCATAAAACCACACTCGTGTTTTAATGCCTCTCATTATGTATCAGTTGCATAAACTACTATAGCGTATTCTGACTCATGTCTCTTGTCAAATGGAACATGTCACGAATGGAGCAGATTTTAATAGTTTTACATACTAAAAATATTTTCATTATTATTATATTTAGGTATTAAAATATATTTCTTGTTTGAACTAAATAAACTCGTAAATTGTTAATAACAAATTAAGTTACGTTTTTATTTAACAACTGCATAAAAGGGTCCCGACACTGCGTAGAAGGGAACAGTAATAATGTCATTATGATTTCTCAACTCATCTTGTTCTAGTATGTGAAATGAGAGTAAGGCAAGTGCAAAATATTAACATTTTTAACCCTTTAAAGCTTGATGGCGTGGCGTGAAAGTCGGTGGCGTAGTATGCACGGCAGCACACATTCTTTAGGTGTTCTTGGCGTTCAAAGGTGACAGTGTCTAGACTCTGAGACAAAATAAAACAATGACAACAGAGCAATTTTTTTATTAATTTATTAATGTAACCTGTAGGATCTGCCTGTAAAAGGCATATGTTCATAACACTGGCTCACTCGCCGCCGCACACATAGCAATGTCATGCGTCCACTCTCGCCCTCGGCTCGCGTGTAACTAAACGCAGCATCCTATGTGACGTGCGCCTGAGACAGTGTATATCTATTTATGTACTACCACATACACTACATAACCATTTTACGCTTCTTTTGTATACATTGTCATCTTTTTACGTTTTTATTGAGATATTAAAGCTGTGTTGAGTGAAAGACTTTTACGCTTCTTTTGATTAAACATAAAAAAAACATATATGATCATGCCGAACGAACACACGAGAGATAAATTATTTGGCTGAAATTATTCTTGACGTCTGTCTCTTACTAAACGTGACCTCAATTTCTCACGTTGTTTAGGATCGCGTGGGAATCTTTAATAACAAATAGGATAATTATTTATTGCACTCCTTTATTAATTTATAAAATATAAACTAGCGACTCCTTAGATTTTTGTTCTGTGATGAGGTGCATTTTGTAGGGACAAAGTTAATAATTCTAATCTAAAATATGCTATGATTTTACATAGGATTCGTTAATTAATCAATAGAATCTGCGTAAAAAAGAATATTCCGACCTTTTTTTTTATTTTATAGCTGTTATTTCTGCAATTTTCACTGAAAATTAAGTCATTTTTGAGACCCATCACGTGTCATGGTCTCAACGAGACTGATTGCCCAACTAATGCGATTTGTGATTTTGCATTAGTTGGGAGGGTGCCATTTTTTCCGTCGGATTGTGTGTCCATGTAATTAATACGTCAATGGGTGAAAATGACAAATTTCTTAATTTTTCCGTACAATTATTGGTACATATACCGGCCTGTGACGTCACTAGCCTGACGCGTTTTGTATGGAGCGTTTTTAGCGCTACGTAGGAATGTTGAACTTTGACGGTCATTTCTGACTTTTAGAGCAGTTTAAATGTAGTCAGTCCCATATAGACATTTGATCACAATAAAAAGTAGAATCGATTGACATACCAAAAAAAAATTTGTCAACATGCCTATTGGTTGGTTGTACAGTGACGCTAGATCATATAATGTTGTAGGGTGTAGCGGAAGTGTTTCTCGTGGACACGGGCGAGAGCCGTCCGTGGGCGGGCGGGCTGCGGCCGCTGGCGAGTCGGTTCTGCGCCCTCCCTGCCTTAGCGCACTGCTGCCATCTAGCGGACGTGAGTACAATACAATACAATACAATACAATACAATACAATACAATACTATACAACGCAACGCAACACAACACAACACAATACAATAGTACATTACTGCAGACGCCGGGAGAGGGTTTGCCGGCTGAGTAGGTATAGACGGATAGTGGTACGAAGCCGGCAAGCCTTATTCACGGCTAAGGCATGTATACCAGGTGTTTCCTGTAATAGGAGCGGTAAATTCAAACATAGATTCTACTCTTCAAATAGAACAACATTTATTCAGCAACTTAAAAAAAAAGTCAGTTTTCAGAATTTTATTATTTCAAACAAATTAAATAGTATTTTCAATGTTCGTCGTCCAACATTGACATTCCCTGAGCATTGACATAGCTGTCACTCTACTAATATCGGACATTTCGCAATACGTTGCATCTTTGTCTAAACATTATTCTACAAAATATCATTTAATACACGTTATTTTCAGAAGTTGCTTAACAAATGTTGTCCAGTTTCAAGCGAAGAATCAATGTTTTCATTTATCGCTCCTATTACAGGAATCACCCCGTATAATGCAATCAATAAAGGGGTTTGACCTTACAAACGGTCCGGTAGTTTTGAATTTTTGATATATTATCTAGGATGGTTAGTAAGTGTTTAAAATGCACAATTCCCCCTCCGCGCCCGCCGCCATATTGAAAGAAAAAACCGGCAATTTCTGCAGATTTTTGCTTATACCTTTGTTTAGGAGCATTTTAGCTAGCACATTTAAAAAAATGCGGAGGGAGGGGAATTGTGCATTTTGTATTTTAAACACTCACTAACCGTCTTAGACAACATATCAATAATTCAAAACTACCGGACCGTTTGTAAGGTCACCCCTAGTACTTCAGTCTATATTCACCGAACTAATAGTGCTTTTCTCAAACATATGAAATATAAAAAATACACCACTCAAAAAGATATTATGAAAAAATATATTATGCGTCATGAGCAGACGCCATATTTAAAAAAACTTACTTCCCGGCCTAGGCCTTCTATTTTGTATGAAATTCCTGTACAGCTTTCTCGAGTTGTTCCGCCCGAAACGTGATACTTCGAAGCCTGTTATAACACACGTTATGACAACATTTCATTGCTTGCTTGAGAAATAGTTGTTTGTTATGTAAGGATGCAAAGATGATATTTGGCGCGAGTGTTGACATTGAAAACTGAGCGACCGAAGGTATTTAAGATTAGATTAGGTATGTAAGATAGATTCACCTGAGCGTAGCGAGGCTTTCAAGACACGAGCAGCCAAAAAAATCTTAATTAAACATATATGCAACAGGTCGATTTGCCCGACGACGAGCAGGTAGCGGAACAACAAGCAACATTCCTAAGTAAACACTTATGGGAAGAGTATAGAATAGAACTGCACACGGCAGACAGCAAGTAAGTTGAATCATGGACACGTTATGCAACAAGTCGATCTGCCCGATAAAAGATTCATAAGATTCAGATTTATTTGCCAAGAATACAGTTACAAAGGTGTTAAATACAATTAAATTTGGTGCATTCAGCCTACATACAATCATGCAAATTTTTAAAAATACAAAAGAATTAAGAATACATAATAATTGATTATTAAAAATTAAATGTATAATAAAATGTCAATAGTCTAATTCTACCTTATTCTACATGTCTCGAGAAAACATTTTACACTGTAAAAACATCCATCGGGCAGACAGATATTTAAATTTCTTTTAAAACTATTTCCTTCCATAGACCTAATATCATTAGGAATGCGATTGTAAATGTCAATGCACATGTTAAAAACATTATAAAGCATTGTATGGCAGCACGGCTTTTGTAGCAGATGCCTCCCTTTTAGTCTAGTCTGCCTTTGTGTAGTTTCTTCACGTTGAAATGAGTAATTATCAGGAAGCTATTAAACAAGCTATATTATTCAGTAAATGCTTATGGGAAGAGTACAGAATAGAAGTGCACACAACAGACAACAAGTAAGTTGAACCATGGACCAGTTATGCAACGGGTCGATATGCCCGATGATTAGCAGCTAACGGTACAACAAGCACTACTATTGAGTAAACACTTATGGGAATAGTACAGAATAAAACTGCTCACCGCAAAAAACATGTATAGTCTAACAAATGTCGGTCTTGCCTAGGAATAGTGGCGCTACAAACAGCTTTCATATGGCAATAATGTGCATTCGTCATATATTTGCATTATTAAACGTCAGTAGCGATTTGTCAAGGATTTCTCATCAACCAAATTCAGAACATTGTTTACCGGAATGCTGCTCAATCATTCAATACTATACAAGTATTATTTATAGCACACCTCATGAAACATACAGGATAAATGCACATAATGCGCCCTCTTGACAATACCGCATAAGTAACAAGTGTAGATAAGAAGCAACATTCAAACAAATGCTAAGTATTTTATTGAAATGAGAACTTTATCGACAGCTGTTATTTACCTACGCGGTATTGCACTATCCCCGACGATATCGTCTGTCGACAACCAAAACAAAGCTCGTATCTCATTGTCAATCTACTTAATAGATACGAGGTTTGGAAGAGCAGTGACATTCATTTTAGTGAGTTTTGCTTGTCACTAGGCGATATATTCAAGGTCAGGCTTTAATTTATATACGAAACTAACGTCCTAAGAGAGTTTCGCTCGACATGTTTTGAATCGGTTCGCGATTTTATCATTATAGAGCGATGACGCGCCATGTTCGATTGGCCGTGGCTGCTACTGATTGGCTCTCCCGATGATGAATCGCGAACCGATTCGAAACATGTCGAGCCATATTCGACTTCTACGACGCGAGTAAACCCGTTGCGTATGTATTTTAATGCTTATTTTTTATAATGTTTCAGCTCATCGGAGTCGCAAGGTGTGTATGTGTATTTAGACGACGGAACCACACTGAACGAGTTACTGGCACGAGAACTGGCTTCAAGTAAGTGTGAATTTCTATACTGTTCGAATATTTTTACTTTGACACTTGGGATGTCTGAGTTTAAACCGTAAAGGTTGGTGTTTTCCCATAGAGTATATAAATTCCTAGAATTTAGACCATTGATACAAAGATAAAAGCTCAAAGGAAAAAGACAATAATTTATTTCCTAGAATTTACTCACATAAAATATTCAAATCTCTGTAATTTCATATTTTATTTATCATTATCATCATATATTTAAGAGCTAAGCTCTTGTCGGTGCAGTAATTTCCAGCTTAGTCTACCTTCCGCCTTCTCTTTTACATCTTTATACAATGAAACACTTATTTTTTCCTTTATTTGCTCCATATATGTCCTTCTCAAGAACAGCGGTGATGAGTTGAGAGTGGGGCAATTTGGATACGGGCAACGGAACCCTAGGGGACAGAGGCTGGCCGACTTCCTAGAGAAAGAGGAACTCTTCATGATGAACTCTTTCTTCCAGAAGCCGCCTCACAGGAAATGGATAAGTCCCGATGGTTCCACGAGAAACGAGATTGACTTAATCATGACCGACAGGAAACAGATTTTCAGTGATGTGTCTGTGATCAATAGGGTAAAGACCGGCAGTGATCATCGAATCGTAAGAGGCACACTGAATATCAATGTCAAACTGGAAAGGTCCAGTCTGATGAAGTCTACGCTCCGACCTACTCGGGCCCATATTCCAAACCCCGAGTGCTTTCAACTCGAGATCTCCAACCGCTTCTCTTGTCTGGAGAACTTTGTCTCAGTGGACGAGATCAACGACGGGCTAGTGGAAACTGTCCACGCGGTAGGGTCTAAGTTTTTCAGACCCCGCCGTAAAGATAGACCTCAGAAATTGTCTGATCGAACCTTAAACCTCATGGCTGAACGACGCTCGCTACAGTTGCAGTCTCCCGATGACGCGAGGTCATATACTTAGGCAGCTTAATAGACGTATATCGAAGTCCTTGCGACATGATCTGCGGCTCTTTAATACGAACCGTGTTAAAGAGACCATTGAGCAGAACAAAGGCTCCAAAGTGTTCGCAAAGGACAAGTCTATTGGACAAAGCCAGCTGACCAAGCTGAAACGGGAAGATGGCAGCATAGCGTCGACCAAAGCAGAGGTTCTAGGCGAGATCGAGAGGTTCTATGGTCAGTTATACACTTCCGTCGCAAAGCCCGTTGACAGCTTGGTAGGCGATCCAAGAGCCAAGCTGTCCCGACATTATACCGAAGACATCCCGGACATCAGTCTGTACGAGATTAGGATGGCCCTGAAGCAGCTTAAGAACAACAAGGCGCCGGGCGAAGACGGAATCACCTCAGAGCACCTGAGAGCGGGTGGAACACCGGTACTTAAGGTCCTCCAGAAGCTCTTTAATTCCGTCTTGTCCGAGGGCAAAACTCCTGAAGCATGGAATAGAGGCGAGGTGGTACTGTTCTTCAAGAAAGGTGATAACAGCCTATTGAAGAACTACAGGCCCATCACGCTTCTAAGCCATGTTTATAAGTTGTTTTCAAGGGTCATTACGAATCGTCTCGAACATAGACTTGATGACTTCCAGCCTCCCGAACAAGCCGGTTTCCGAAGAAGCTATAGTACCATAGACCACATACATACGCTGCGGCAAGTTATACAGAAGACTGAAGAGTATAACTTGCCATTATGCTTAGCGTTTGTGGACTATGAGAAAGCCTTCGATTCGGTGGAAACATGGGCGGTGCTCGAGTCACTTCAGCGATGCCATATTGACTATCGGTACATTGAAGTGTTTGTATAGTAACGCCACCATGTCGGTCCGAGTTCAGGAGCAGAGCACAAAGGCCATTCCATTGAGAAGAGGCGTAAGACAGGGGGACGTTATATCCCCGAAACAGTTTACGGCCGTTATGGAAGACGCCTTCAAGCTCCGGGAATGGCAAGGACTTGGCATCAACATCAACCTTCGGTTTGCCGACGACATCGTAGTCATGGCAAAGTCGATGGAGGAACTCAGCATGATGCTCGATGACCTCAATCGAGTTTCTCAACGGGTGGGCTTAAAAATGAACATGGACAAGACGAAACTCATGTCAAATGCCAAGGTTGTGCCCATCCCAGTCTCTGTTGAAAACTCGGTACTCGAAGTTGTTGACTCATACATCTACCTAGGACAAGTGGTCCAATTAGGTAGGTCCAACTTCGAGAAAGAGGTCAACCGCCGAATCCAACTCGGCTGGGCAGCGTTCGGGCTTAGAATAATAACGCCTAGAAACCCAGTTCACGCGCAACGGTGAGGCCACTAAAAGTAAGCCAGAAATGGCTTAAAGTGCCGATCGGCTTGTCAGTTACAAGGACGCGTGACAGCCGTAAAGAGCTCCCACATTTTTAATAATTATGACGGTTTGTGCAGTGAAAGGGTGCCACGATGCATCGGATAAAAAGGATAAACATGCTAAAATAGCATTTCACTTGTAAGTATTCATCTTTAACTCGTATTTTTACGTAAAACAGTAATCAAAATTTCTTATTTCCTATAAGCGGCATGACAACGTAGTGTTACCAGCGTAAATAATTTTTTTACCCATAATTCTGCCATGATAATATACTGACTTATTTAGTGGCAGCCTATTATTTAAAATACAGGGTTTACATTTAGGGTTCCGTAGTCGACTAGGAACCCTTATAGTTTCGCCATGTCCGTCTGTCCGTCCGTCCGTCCGTCCGCGGCTTAGCTCCGTGACCATTAGTACTAGACAGCTGAAATTTGGTATGAGTATGTGTATGTATGACGCCGACAAAATGGTAAAATAAAAAGTAAAAAAAAAAACTTTTTTTCGGGTACCTCTCCAACACCTAAAGTGGGGGTGAATTTTTTTTTTCGTTTCGACACTAGTGTGTGGGATGTCGTTGAATAGGTCTTTTAAAAATAATAGGGGTCTTCTAACATGATTCTTTGATAAAGTCAGCAGTTTTGTAAATATTCGCACCGAAAACAAAAATAATAGTGTCCCCCCCCCTCTAACTTTTAAACCACGGGTTAAAAAATGATGAAAATATTCATGAAAATGAGACCTTATAAGTACTTTCAATGAAAACTATATTGAATAAAATCGGTGAGCCGTTTTTGAGTTATCGCAATATTTCATAATTTTCTTTAAAATCACGTAAGTGCCGCGCGGTGTCCTTATATACTTCGAACGTTACACATATTAGTTAACTGCCATATTGCATTAAAAGATTCCGCTCAATCTAGCGCGTATAATCGATGACTCCAGAAGGTAATACGTAATTAGAGTTACTTTGGCGTTTATCAACTTCTCGGCAAGACCTAACACTTTCGTGTTTATCATTTTGTTATATAGGATTGCCTATGGTCACGTGTCGTTTCCATCATCAGACCAGCTTGATGGTACCATAATATATCATTATTATCTAACTTAATTAAGTGTACAAAATTTCAACTCGACTGGACTCTGAGAAGTTGGTTTTTGACCTGCAAGATTTATATAAGTAACATTGCAGATTAATAATATTAAGAAAAAAAAAACTTTTTTTAATGTGTAATAGTTTTTGAAGTCAACAATAGTTCTATGATTAAAAAAAAAATAACCAATCGCCACTGACAAGAGTAGGTGTACCCCCAATTTCGGGAGAATGTGATTGCGCTAGCAACATTATTGCTGTGTTTGTGTGCGTATCGGCGCGTGTAAATACGAGTTGTTCACAACTACATGAATCCATTTTATGCCTCACGTGTGGCGCGTCGGCCGGTTGAAACTATCCTTCTAGGCGTTATTATTCTAAGCGTTCGGGAAACTACACAATGTCTTTTCGTCCGACATACCGCAGTGCCTCAAGACGAAAGTCTTCAACCAATGTGTGTTACCAGTGATGACTTACGGCACCGAAACGTGGTCTTTCACTATCGGCCTCATCTCAAAGCTCAAAGTCGCTCAACGAGCAATGGAGAGAGCTATGCTCGGGGTGTCTCTACGTGATCGAATCAGAAATGAGGAAATCCGTAGACGAACTAAAGTGACCGATATAGCTCACCGGATTAGCAAGTTGAAGTGGCAATGGGCAGGCCACATAGCACGCAGAGCAGATGGCCGATGGGGCCGAAAAGTGCTCGAGTGGAGACCTCGGACCAGCAAGCGCAGCGTAGGACGTCCACCTACAAGATGGACAGATGACCTTATAAAGGTCGCCGGAAAGCGCTGGATGCAGGTCGCTTCCAACCGGTATATATGGAAGTCCAAAGGGGAGGCCTATGTTCAGCAGTGGACGTCCTATGGCTGAGATGATGATGATGATGATGTCCTTCTCGGTCTTCCCCTCTTCCTTTTCCCCTCTATTTTTCCTTCTATAATAGTCTTCATGTAATTATCGTGACGCAAGAGATGACCTAACATTTTTCCTCTCCTGTTCTCAATTATTTTCAATAAAGATTTTATTTATAGTTTGTAATAATTAAATCAGCTCACATCTACATCTGTGTTATTCAGACTTCTGTAAAAAAAAAACATTTTGGCAAGTGCAGAGATAATCTCTTCTCCTCTTGTGAAATGACGGTAGATTCAGACATGTATTTATACAAAATTGAAGGCCTAGGCCACGAGGTATTTTTTTTTTAAACATGCCGTCTCGTTTCATGATCGGGCTAAACAGTAGATTATGTTTTTTGAGTGGTGTATTTTTTAATTTCATTGCATATGTTTGAGAAAAGCACTATACATGCCTTAGCCGTGAATAGGGCTTGCCGGCTTCGTATCACTAGCCGGCCTCCGTACGGTCGGCCGTCTATACCTACTCAACCGGCAAGCCCTTCCTTCCGGCGTCTGTACTATATTTCATATCTTAGTTTTGGCAGATAAACCAGAATCGACTGAAGCACGTCACATAGCCAATGGTCTTACCAAGGAATTACAGCCTGACCATAGTGACCATCGGCAACTCCAGGGTTCGAAGCAAGACCTGGATAGCATAGACCTCGAAGCCGAGCTTAAAGATGAGTTCGACTACGGACCGGAGCATGAGAATCCATTGGAAGCAGTTACCGTGAGTCCTGATATAATCATGTCACCCTTGATTTCAGACAGTACGGCGGTCCTGGGTTCGAATCCCTTTTTATGCTAAAACGTCCCTGTCACAAAACAGATAGGTACAGAAATCAATCTACATACAAGCGCGCTCGAGCAAACGCACACATAGACATAGCTCACGCACACGATATCTCGGACCAGTTCGGACCAGTGCGAGCGCGAGTGCCATCCGCTTGACGTGTCCGTGAGCAATGTCTGTGTGCGTATGCTCGAGCGCGCTTGTATGTAGATTGATTTCTGTACCTATCTGTTTTGTGCCCCTGTTTTTCAGAAGGGTGTGTATTACACAAATTATTGTTTTTAAAACAATTAGCGAATCATTGATACAAAGATCAAAGCTTAAAGAAAAATAGAAATGCGTTACCTGCTGGAAGATACCATCTGGACCCGCATTCCAGAGGTACCTGGTTCGATTCCCGGTATCTTCTACCAGGTAACGCATTTCCATTTTACTTTGAGCTTTGATCTTTGTATCAATGGTTTCATATAAAAATTGTGGTGTGTATCGGCCGAGTGCGAGTGGGATTCGCTTCCGTACCATTATCTGTGAGTTTGTTGTATGGGAGCCCCCCTTAAATATTTATTTTATTTTGTTTTTAGTATTTGTTGTTATAGCGGCAATAGAAATACATCATCTGTGAAAATTTCAACTGTCTAGCTATCACCGTTCTTGAGATACAGCCTGGTGACAGACGGATGGACGGACGGACAGCGAAGTCTCAGTAATAGGATCCCGTTTTTACCCTTTGGGTACGGAACCCTAAAAATGAGACATTACATCTATACTTACTATTATAAAATTCTACATTTGTATTGTAACTCAGTTTTCAATGCAGAGGTCATGGTTTCAGGAAAAATCTTAATAGCGTGATGCACGATCTTCATTTGTTTTGTATGGGCGCGCGGCGCCACGCCAACCTGGCGCCATCTGTTTTCATAATTTCCTTTGTCGCATCACGCCGAAACGGCTGGACAAATTTTAACTTATTTTGATACAGGGATAGCTGGACATCCAAAGATGGATAGCTTTTACTCGCCTACGGTATACAAAAAAATACGCGTACAAAGTTGCGGGCATTGTCTAGTGTTTCATAAAGTTGTTATGAAGTTTGTTTATATGCAAATTCTTATTTTTATGTTTAGGGTTACAGCAACCGTGACGAGGTGGATATTTGCAAGCACTACGACGGCGGGCCGGAGCGGGCCTGCTTCAAGGGCTCGCGATGCAAAAAGCGGCATGTATTACAACACCCAGGTAACTATCGGTTCTTTACAAGATCCTCAGTTCATTAGTATATACAGTATAGTGCGTGTCGCAACATCGTACTGTCGCAACCGCACGCGTCCGCCGCAGACTTTGGATATTTTTGGTACGACGACGAGCGAAGCGAGGAGTATTAGGATATCTTCCGATTGTAACCGTTATATGAAACGTCTTTCATACTAATTATATTGTTTCGTGGATCGACTTTTTCTTGTTGTTATTCTGTCCCGTGACCCAGGGGACAATAGTGATTCAACTTCTAAGAAAAGTGTTGATAATTTATATTACTGGTATTGTTAGGAGAAAGTCTACATAAGAATGGGCTTATAACTGCTTAAATTACAAAGCTTTTGCTTAAAATAACCACGGAAAATCGTAGTTTTAAAAAGTGACCCAGGGGACAACGAGTGGCAGAAAATAGTTGATTGACCCATATGCATCATTCAGCCGTTGTATCATCTTTATTTGACTGTCTTTTGTCCGCAGATGGCTGGACATTAGACCGCGTACCAGTCGTAGCCAGCTGCAGACCAGCGTCCCTGCCCGCACCTGGAACAAGCTGCAAGGTCAAGGTCACCCATGTCCGGGACGTAGGATGCTTCTTCGTGCAGTTTGAACCTAAAGGTGAGCAGTGTACCAGTCGTAGCCAGCCGCAGCATGCTGCAAGGTCAAGGTCACCCATGTTAGGGACGTGGAAGCTTCTTCGTCCAGTTCGAACCTAAAGGTGAGCGGCGTACCAGTCGTAGCCAGCCGCAGCAAGCTGCAAGGTCAAGGTCACCCATGTCCGGGACGTAGGATGCTTCTTCGTGCAGTTTGAACCTAAAGGTGAGCAGTGTACCAGTCGTAGCCAGCCGCAGCATGCTGCAAGGTCAAGGTCACCCATGTTAGGGACGTGGAAGCTTCTTCGTCCAGTTCGAACCTAAAGGTGAGCGGCGTACCAGTCGTAGCCAGCCGCAGCAAGCTGCAAGGTCAAGGTCACCCATGTCCGGGACGTAGGATGCTTCTTCGTGCAGTTTGAACCTAAAGGTGAGCAGTGTACCAGTCGTAGCCAGCCGCAGCAAGCTGCAAGGTCAAGGTCACCCATGTCGGACGTAGGATGCTTCTTCGTGCAGTTTGAACCTAAAGGTGAGCAGTGTACCAGTCGTAGTCAGCCGCAGCATGCTGCAAGGTCAAGGTCACCCACGTTAGGGACGTGGAAGCTTCTTCGTGCAGTTTGAACCTAAAGGTGAGCGGTTGATACCAGTCGTAGCCAGGCGCAGCAAGCTGCAAGGTCAAGGTCACCCATGTTAGGGACGCGGAATGCTACTTCGTGCAGTTTGAACCTAAAGGTGAGCAGTGTACCAGTCGTAGCCAGCCGCAGCAAGCTGCAAGGTCAAGGTCACCCACGTTAGGGACGTGGAAGCTTCTTCGTGCAGTTTGAACCTAAAGGTGAGCGGTTGATACCAGTCGTAGCCAGCCGCAGCAAGCTGCAAGGTCAAGGTCACCCATGTCGGACGTAGGATGCTTCTTCGTCCAGTTTGAACCTAAAGGTGAGCGGTTGATACCAGTCGTAGCCAGCCGCAGCAAGCTGCAAGGTCAAGGTCACCCATGTCGGACGTAGGATGCTTCTTCGTCCAGTTTGAACCTAAAGGTGAGCGGTTGATACCAGTCGTAGCCAGCCGCAGCAAGCTACAAGTCAAGGTCACCCACGTTAGGGACGTGGAAGCTTATTCGTCCAGTTCGAACCTAAAGGTGAGCAGTGTACCAGTCGTAGCCAGCCGCACACAAGCGCCTGGAACAAGCTTCAAGGTCAAGGTCACCCATATAAGGGACGTGTAGGATGCTTCTTCGTGCGTTTGAACCTAAAGAAGAGCGGTCCGCATACCAGTCGTAGCCAGCCGCAGTTGCAGCATGACAGTCACCAACTACAAAAAGAACTGGTACAATTCCCATGCTAATTCCGTCTTAGTATAAGTCCGACTGTAAGATTTTTTGCACTGTGGCCTATTACTTGTCGCTTACGCTCTTTTAGAGTGAGAAACTTTTCAAATGGATTTTTTAGTAGAAATCTGCGGTATTTTCGAAAATGGAAAAATGTGGTTGTATTATTTTTTTTATCCTTTATTTGATTAAGGGCCGATTGTTCAATCGCCAGATAAATTTATCTGCTAGTTAAAACTATTGATATCCTTTTCTCCCGTCATATAAAAGAAAAGTGACAGCCAACATTTATCTGACAGATATATTATGTTTTATCTGGTGATTGAACAATCGGCCCTAAGTATATCGGAAAAAGGCCTGGTTAATAAAATGAAATGTTGTTAATTATTATACCCGGGTTTAAAAATTTCATCATCATTTAAGAGACTGGCGCTTTTCGGTGGAGTTATCTCCAGATGATGTAAAAATTACAGTCGTCGTAAATATTTCGGGCCGACTCTGTCAATTTTTACGTTAGTTTTAAACCGTTCATTATAATAGGCTAGTTGACTCATATTGAATTGTATTAAACTAATGTTGATTTTTGTATAGTATTTGACATAGGAAACTTAAATATATACATTTTTCAGTTCATAAAAGTAGAAGATGGCTGAACAAATTAAAATTAAAGATATGATTTCTATCCTGAATTTTGAAATGCTTAAAAGCCTGTCCATCATTTTCACCCTTGACAGTAACGTCACTAATACAGTAAAAAAATAATAAGAGTGTATTACTGGTCTTTATTTACGGGATCGCCTACGTCTCGTCACAGATAAGCTAAAGACAAAAATAGCGGACGGCGTTTTTGTCTGTTCATGATTTTTTTATTTACGATTAAAAAAGTAGATTTTTAGCTCAATAAAAAATATTTTTTTTGCTAGTTACCATTTCAAATATATTTCAAAAATGGGTGAAGTAGCTTGTTATTGATAGATAACATGTTTTTCAGATGAGATGATGACTCTCGCCGACCTTGTGGAGGACATGAACAGAGACACAGCTAACGCCAAACCACTGAAGGTACAGTCGGAAAGAACGTTTATTCATTGGGATTTTCTAGAGTTGACACAAGTACTTAGCTGACACTGACATATTACATTATATCTCATTTTTGTTTTTATTTTTTTAACGATCATAGTATAAAATGCATGTTAATTGTCTTAGCGTAATTTATACTGACATTTTATATTATGAAATAAACAAATCTAAATCTAATATAAATATGTTCAGTTTTAGTAGCATTTTCTATATTTTCTATACCACTCATTGAATGAGAGTCTCATGATGATCAGCTAGTTGTGTCGGGGGTGTTTTAAATTTAGGTTATAGAGCACTCTTAAGTGTAGTCCCATACAGACATTTTATCTGAATAGAACATGTGATAAAATCCTCAAAAAAACTATAATCATGCCTTCACGAAACTTGCCCCCAAAAACCTTACACAATTGCTACCTAATTATTTTTACAAGCTTTTATTTAGCTTGCATGGTATGTTTAAAGTATGTTTGTTCGGGTGAAATCTTGCAACTCAATTTTGAAGCAGATATCGTCAACCGATTGAGCTGAAATTTTGCATACTTACTTAACTTTGATGACAATACAATAATATGGTACCATGGGGCTGATCTGATTGATGATGGAGCCGGAAGGTGGCCATAGGAACTCTATAATAGAAAAAGCAATCCTACCGAGCTTGGGCTCTTTAGAATCGTCTCAGTGAGCATTTGATGGATATCCAAAGAAAAGTACAGTAGGCTATAAAAGCTTGCCATTAAAATGTCATTTTTGACAGAAACTTATTATTAAATCAGCAACGTCTGCTAATGTAAACCAAATGTTTATACGATGCTACCCTAAGGCATGCAAGAAGCGACTGGATGAAAAGTTCAACGGCTCTCGCATCAGGTTCAGTGGTCCAATAGGTGTGACGCCCGTGTTGGCCCCGAAAGCCGTCGGAGACGCGGGTTCGAACCCAGTCTGAACCATTAAATTTTTCGCTTCTTTCTAAACATTCAATTGCTACCTTAGTTGAGTCGAAATGACATATTCAAATTCAAATTGTTTATTGTCAGAAAGTGAGTATTTGTAAAGGTAACAATATAATAGAATGTTCGTCACAATCAGCCAGAGTTTGGCGCACAACACAATGGTAGATATAAGCGCACACCACATGTCAATTAAATAAATTATACAATAATACAATAGTCAGAATAGTAGTCAAATTGGTATAAATAATAATAAATAAATAAATAAATAATAAATAAATAAATATCGGAGAACCTCACACAAATCGATCTAGTCCCAAATTAAGCTCAAGAAGGCTTGTGTTATGGAATGGATACTGGACGACGATATACGTACTTATATAAATAAATATATACTTAAATACATAGAACAACCATGACCCAAGCACTAATATTCGAGTTCATCACACAAATATTTGCCCCGGCCGGGATTCGAACCCGGGACCGCCGGCTCAGTAGGCAGGTGTCTACAAACCGAGCCAAACGCGTCGTCAAAGAAACATATGTTTACCGTTTGTCCGATAGATATTGCCGGCTCTGGGCGAGCTGGTGTCGGCGCGGTTCTCCGACGGGCGCCGGTACCGCGCGCGCGTCACGGCGTGCGACGACGCGCAAGGCACTGTCGAGGTAAGGCTTTGTCTCTCCATAAATCTATGAAATAATGAAATAATGAACTTTATTCTGCAAGTAGGACACAAGGGCACTTTTACATGTCTGAGTCTACCGGTATTTCACAAGAGGAGACCACTGTTGAGAAGAAACGCCGAAAGAAACTCAACAGTCAGTCATTTTTTCATAAAGGATAAGTACTTAACTATTACAGTAATATGAACTTAACTATACGTAGTTCTCGAAGAAAACATATTAAAAGTGTATTCTAAGATATAAATGAGGACTAGTGTAAGAATAAAATATAGAAACTACAAGAAAGTATGACGGTTTGACACAATTTATGTACGTTTGATATGCTTTCTTATTAGAACTGTGTCCCTTAAACTAGTCAGGACAATCTAAGGAGTCAGTTACTCGGTTTCTGGTTCAGGCCATGCATTTTTGTCTGTCAGATAGTCCTCTACTGTATAATATGCTTTTGACATTAGAGATTTATGTCTACACAGGTCCACTTTCACATTCATCTTACGCTTTCTTTTCTCGCCGTCTCGCTTGCATCGTTCACAAAGGAGCGATACGGATAGATGAAAGCGCAAGTTCAATGTGAAAGGGCACCAGTGTAGACATAGCATAAAGGTGCCGTGGCCGTTGCTCTATTCGGTTCACGTTGTGTGATCTCATTAACCTTTTAAACGCCAAGCGGTAAAGCAATTCACCGTGCCACTGACGCCAAAGCAAAAAAAAAGTGCTCCAAAATCAATAGAGATTGAAAAACACAGATAGTGATTTGAATTAGCATGTTTTTGACCATTGAAATTTTGACGTCAATAGGCGTCGTTGGCGTCAGTGGCACGAATTTCCGATGACGTGATTTGCCGTCTTTGGTGGTCAAAAGGTTAAAGAAAACAATACTTCTGTGTGTTTTTGGAATGAAATGAAATGAAATGATTTATTTGCATGAACATGGTTGTAACATTGTGTGTTTTTTAAATAATGAAGTTCTACATGGCGGCATTAGTAACTTATGTTCGTCCCTTGCTCTTAATTTATTATTAAATTGCGGTTTTTTAAAGTGATGATGCAATTTTCGAACGAGACATGCTAATTCTAAAAGCCAACCAACGTGAGTAATCCAAGTCTTTGAAATAAAGGTCTACAAGAATCCCTAGGGTGTACTCCATACACTGCTCTAAGACATCTTTTCTGTGTACTGAAAACTTTGCTTGCTTCTGTGCAGTTACCCCATAATGATATTCCATATCTTAACACCGAAGCAACGTAACCATACCTCATTATCGTCCTTTATAAAAGAGAAGCGTGTTTCATACATAGACAAGTTGTCATTTTGGTAGATTAACTCTAAGGCCTTTGCTTAGAGTTAAAACAGACTCGCATTTGGCCGGTTTTTTAAAATTTACTAACTGAATAAATAAGGGATACATATATTTAAATGCACATCTGAATAATTTTTCAGTACACTAGGTAACTCCACTAATTAACTGAATGCATACCAGAAAAACTAATGCTGTGCAAAAAAACAATTGATTAACTGAACATGTCCTACAAAAAAAACTTAAACATCATACAAAACGAGATGACCTTTTTAACCGAATTCACACCAAAAATATGGTTCGTACATCGGATATATTTTAAAGTTTCACCAAAAATACTGACTTGCACACTAATTATCCTCGCACTGCACACTAAGATCCGACTCGGCCGGGTTAGGTTAGATTAGTTTTTTTTTTATATCCAGTAAAACAGTTTTGCAAATACCTTTAAATAGTATATTGAATTCGCATTATTTAGTGTGCATAATTAGTGTGCAAGTCAGTATTTTTGGTGAAACTTTCAAATATTTTGATCGAAAAAAGGGAATATACAGATATCGATTTAAATACATGCCAATAAATAATCTAATCTCACAAGTTTTGAACACAGGTGATGTACATAGACTACGGCAACGAGTCCACAGTTCGGCTCAGTGAGCTGTCGCCGCTAGAGCCGCGCTGGCTCGCGCTGCCTGCCGCCGCCGTGCGTTGTCGGCTCGCCGGCGTCACCCTTACGACGGATAAAGACGTCGCCGACGTGTTTACTGGGATGGTGCTGGACCTGGCTCTTCGGGCGAGGGTCATGTGAGTATAAATAAGTAATAAACACACAGTTGTAATACACTGTGGCAACGAGTCCACGGCCCGGCTCAGTGACCTGTCGGCGCTGGCTCGCTCTACCTGTCGTCGCTGTCCGTTGTCGGCTCGCTGGCGTCGCTCTACCTGTCGCTGCTGGCTCGCTCTACCTGTTGCCGCAGGATCGCTCTACCTATCACCGCTGGCTCGCTCTATTTGTCGCCGCTGGCTCGCTCTACCCGTCACCACTGGAGCCGCGCTGGCTCGCTCTGACTGTCACTGCTGGCTCGCTCTACCTGTCACCGCTGGCTCGCTCTATTTGTCGCCGCTGGCTCGCTCTACCCGTCACCACTGGAGCCGCGCTGGCTCGCTCTGACTGTCACTGCTGGCTCGCTCTACCTGTCACCGCTGGCTCGCTCTATTTGTCGCCGCTGGCTCGCTCTACCCGTCACCACTGGAGCCGCGCTGGCTCGCTCTGACTGTCACTGCTGGCTCGCTCTACCTGTCACCGCTGGCTCGCTCTATTTGTCGCCGCTGGCTCGCTCTACCCGTCACCACTGGAGCCGCGCTGGCTCGCTCTGACTGTCACTGCTGGCTCGCTCTACCTGTCACCGCTGGCTCGCTCTATTTGTCGCCGCTGGCTCGCTCTACCCGTCACCACTGGAGCCGCGCTGGCTCGCTCTGACTGTCACTGCTGGCTCGCTCTACCTGTCACCGCTGGCTCGCTCTATTTGTCGCCGCTGGCTCGCTCTACCCGTCACCACTGGAGCCGCGCTGGCTCGCTCTGACTGTCACTGCTGGCTCGCTCTACCTGTCACCGCTGGCTCGCTCTATTTGTCGCCGCTGGCTCGCTCTACCCGTCACCACTGGAGCCGCGCTGGCTCGCTCTACCTGTCACCGCTGGCTCGCTCTATTTGTCGCCGCTGGCTTGCTCTACCTGTCGTCGCTGGACCCGCGCTGGCTCGCGCTGCCTGCCGCCGCCGTGCGTTGTCGGCTCGCCGGCGTCACCCTTACGACGGATAAAGACGTCGCCGACGTGTTTACTGGGATGGTGACCTGGCTCCACAGGCGAGGGTCATGTTAGTATACATAAACTAATGAAAAAATTAGAGGCAGAACTATAGACACTGGAACCCGCGTCGAATGGAGTTACCTCACCACGCAGCGGCAGTGAGTTGAAATCGTGTTGGCGCAGAAAGATTGTGCGTAGGTGGGCAATAACTCGTGAAATATTGATGGTGTTGGTGATGCTAATGGTGATGATAGATATGATGATGATGGTGGTGACTTGTGGTGATGATGATTTTGATGATGGTGGCGACTGATGAGTGATGACTATAGTGGTAATGATGGCGATTAGGTATGATGATGACGGTGTCATGCTGATAATGATGATAATGATGATCGAGATGCCGATGCTTGTGGTGAATGCACAGATCACCTCCACTAGATAGCTAATGTTGATAGTAATATTCGCGACTCAGTTCACCGCGCGGCGAGGAACGACGGGGAGAGCGGGTGGGCGTTACCTGCGTCATGATTGGCCGATTCCTAAAGCGCACGTGATCATAGTGATGCGACACATTCATTAGAAGTGTCTAAACCGGTATTAAATATTATTGCTTGTACACAGTTGTACTAAATAGGAGATATTAATTATAAAAAATATTTAAGGTAAACAAACAAAGTTATAGCAGATTACGGATATATATGTAACTAAAGGCATTAAATAATTTCATATAATATAAAGTTGATAATATTCAAATACAAATACTCTTTATTGCACACCTCAAGGAATACCTATACAACACAACATGAGATACATTAAAATAACAGGCAGAGGTAAACAACAGGTGGCCTTATCGCTAAATAGCGATCTCTTCCAGACCACCTTTAGGTAGCGGAGTGGTTGAAAATATACTTCTAGAAATTACCTGGTAATTTATTATTATAATTATTTTGAGGGTTAATTAATAAAAATGCTTTTCGTTTCGACCAACTTCAAAAAAAGGAGGACCTGAAAGTATGTATGTATGTTTGTCCGCGATTATCTGGCGTTTGGCTGAACCGATTTTCAGAAGAGTAATTATTACACTTAGGAGAAGGTTTTGGAATTTAAACCGACTTAATAAAAGAGAGGTTCTTATACGTATGTTTTTCCGAGACTGTAAAATTATAATAATTATATAAATTATTATAATTATATAAAAAAGTAGAAAAATGCAAAATACCATACTTAACACATTCTCTGCTGTTAACGCACTCCACATTAGTACAATTTTATTCGTTGGTACATGATTCTACAGTAAATGGTTTAAGAAAAATAATAATACAATACAATACAACAATACTTTATTACATACCGATAAAAGTTTACAAAAGGAAACAAGACACATAGAATTAAAAAATGTATCTGCTAAGATTATTCGAGTCTTCGACAAAAATATCTAGAAAGCCCCAAGCTACTTATGCTACTCAGTACAAACGACTTTTTTTTAACAAGGAGGTTAGACTACTTTTATGGCTTTGTAATGGTCAGGTCTCACCGGAAGATCAGCACTGGCTTTCGAGCTAGTATTATGCTGAGGTTTGAGTCCCACCCCACTTCCTCCAAGTCCATCATCAGGTCCATATTGTGATACTGGATTGAATTGCTCGCTAAGAGGAATCGAGAAACCGAAACAGCATAACTCTTTGTCAAACCAACTCCGAGATCCGTCGCACTTCCTCCAACTCCATGATCAGCTCCATCTTGTGACACTCGTTCTAATTGCTCGCGAAGAGGAATCGAAAAACTGAAGCAGCATAACTCTATGTCAAACCAACTCCGAGATTCGTCGCACTTTCTCCAAGTCCATCATCAGGTCCATATTGTGATACTGGATCTAATTGCTCGCTAAGAGGAATCGAAAAACCCAAACAGCAAAAGTCTATGTCAAACCAACTCCGAGATCCGTCGCACTTCCTTCAAGTCCATCATCAGGTCCATCTTGTGATACTGGATCTAATTGATCGCTAAAAGGAATAAAAAAACCGAAACAGCATAACTCTATGTCAAACCAACTCCGAGATCCGTCGCACTTCCTCCAACTCCATCATCAGGTCCATCTTGTGACACTGGTTCTAATTGCTCGCTAAGAGGAATCGAAAAACTGAAGCAGCAAAAGTCTATGTCAAACCAACTCCGAGATCCGTCGCACTTCCTCCAAGTCCATCATCAGGTCCATCTTGTGTCACCGGTTCTAACGTCTTGCTGCTAAAAGGACTTGAAATCCAAACAACATGATATCTCTACAAAAACAAAATAATATGTAAGTACGTGCATTTACCGATTTAATTACAAATTTTAAGAAATAAATCAATACATAATATTTACTCAAACTAAAAACATCTACAAACTAAATAAAACTACCGAATTACTACTCTAAATTACTATAATACAACAATAAAAATAAATATTAATACTTTATTAATAAAATACGCTTCAGCCAAAAGTCGATTTGGTATTGTCTGCAGTACATCACTAACGATACACGTGCTTTCGTAAGAACCGGTAGAAAAGGATAGCTCAATTGCATTTTTTACTTGATCAAAAGGGACAGATATGCTTCACTACTTCCGAGCGACGTTCGTTAGTTCCAAGTGACCAGTATAAAGAGAGCTCCGGTCTCCGTGGCTAGGAAACAAAAATTTTGTTTTATACAGTAAAATTTACTCACCTATGGAATGTTATACCATCTTTATCATAGCTTGAAGTCCTAGAAGTCTTCCCACACCACTTAACGCTACAATTTACCATTTTTCGTTGATATTTGATATTATTTTTCGTTGCCGTACGCACGGGTCGAAAACATGGACGCAACTAAACGGTGGCGCCCGTGTTGATACTTTTATAAGATCGCAGTACCATACCGTTGGTGCGCGCGGGTCGCCTTACATGCTCCGTCTAGTGGGGGTTGTCTGTGGGTGAATGTGATGCTGATGACCATCATCACCACAGTCATCATCAACAGCATCATCATTATCATCATCACCACCATTACCACCACCGCCATCACCACCAACCACAACCACCATCAATGAATGGGGATTTCATGATGATCACTTTTGTCGGGTGTTTTAAGTTTTTAATATGTATGTTGTTTATTTCACAGTGCACGAAGCTACGACGAACTGACCCTCGAATTGTTCGACCTTGAAGGTTTCAAAGTATCCGACCAGCTAGCTGTGATGGCCGACGTCCCCTTACAGCGTTATGAGGTGGAAGACGACTCTCATCGTATCTCCCTCCATGTCCCTGCCTGACAGGAGAACAGATGGACAGCATTTGAACTGCAACTCGCTGAAAAACGCAGTGCAGATGCAGTCGTATCGTCGGCTGCCAGCGAATTTCAGATCGGCTTGACTCCTTGGCGCTGGTACGTCAATAGGCTAGTTGACTCATGTCAAATTGTAATAAACTAATGTTTATTCCGTATAGTATTTAGCAAAGGAAACCTAAATATAATAGATATAAATGTATTTTTTACAAAATACACATACAAAAATACAAATCATTTGTTTCACGTAATTTTAGGTACAATTAGGATCTTAAATAATAATATTCGTATCACTAAAATCTACCATACATGGCATGTGAAATTGAACAGCGTAGGCACTACGCACGTAAACCTACTTATAATCTACTTATAGTCTAAAAACTCCTGAACACTATAAAAACTCTTTTCGGCCAGCCACTTTTTAAGAGGTCGATTAAATGGTACAAATTTAAGGTCCTTTATTGAGTCAGGCAGTTTATTGAATATTTTTATGCACATAATGTAACTATTTTTAGCAACTAATGATAATTTTGACTGCGGTATAAACAATCTATTGCGATATTGCGAGCGTGAAGGATTCTTAAACATTTCTTTAGCGTAGTCAAACATATGCTCATTTTTATACACAAATAAACACGCATCTAATATGTACAGACAAGGTAGTGTTAGAATTTTGTATTTTTTAAAATCTCATTCAAAATTTTTTAAAGTCTGCATGAATCTATTTGCTTTAATTCAAACATTGCTCTAACACATTTTTTTTGCATTAAAAAAACGGAATCTATATTTATGTGTTTTTGTGTACAATAAAGTGTTTACTTACTTACTTACTTTCTTACTTTATAATATTTTTCAATACATAAAGTGAAAGATGACTGAAAAAATTTAATTTGAAAATATGGTTTTTAAAATCTGTATTTTGAAATGCTTAAAACGCTGTCCGCCATTTTCGCTTATAATAGTGACGTCATCGGTCATGTAAACAAAACTGAAAGTCTACTTTGACGACTTCGAATAGTGCCGCCCCTCTCGATCTCCTGTCAAAGTATATTGGAGTGAGCGGAATGGCACTATACGACGGTCGAATTTCGAATATTTACAGGTAATTCTACGTCAGCCGCAGATTATCAGACGGGAAAAATGGCGGACGGCGTTTTTGACTGTTCATGAAATTTCCAATTTTCAATTGATAAAATTTCTAGCTTTCACAAAAATACAAGACATTTTTTTTAGAGCTAGTAAGATCATTATTAACCATTTCAAATATATGTCAAAACTGGGTCTACTAGCCTATTGAGACTGAGTCACAAAGTCCTATTATGATTATGATATGGTATTATCATCAGTAGACATCGCACTTCTAATAGCACGGTAATTACTTCAGAGATATAGAATTTCATTCGTAATTTTAATTTTATAGTCACGGGCAAAGTCCGAAGAATATGCAAATACTTGATGATTTGTGTATGCATGTTGTTTTTCGTCATCTTAAAAAAATGAAATTTTGCGTGTTTTTACATGTTTTCTGGAGTAAATTGGGCTCTGTATTGAACGCTATGACAAAAAAATGCATGAAATCGACAATATAGTTAAATTTAGGAGTTTTTAATTCTGTATAAAAATATTAATTTATGGCTTTAGTAATTTAATGCTCGGGAATGTTGACCACAATAACCATAAAGGCAGTTTGGAATGAAATAGATGAATGAGTATGAGTATTAATTGTATTTAATGTTAATATCGACTCCATACCTTTCTAAAGTCTTAACGTGCTATCAGAAGATGTCTAGTCATCATACTATTCGTTTAGAAGACTTTTATGGCCGTCAACATTATGCCAACATAAAAATCTGCGAAATGAAGTATGCCAAAGCATACTATGCGCAAGGTTGCCAAACGCTACTTCTGCCAAGTACCTAATGCAAAACAAATGTATGTCAAAAAAGCCCCTCGTCCGCGTGTGTAACTAAGTTTTGTAACTAGCTACGAACTAGGTTTTTTTTCTTGGTTTGTAACTAGGTTACGAACGAAGAATTCGATTTTGATGGTCCAGGTTACGAACGAAGAATTCGATTTTGATGGTTTTGTTTGCGCGTAATTAGGCTACAAACAAAGAATTTTTATTTCCTTCAACGTGCTTCAACGTAACAGGGTTACAAACGAATAAGCATTTTACCTTAACCCATTCAGGGCCAGTGACTCAGCGTATGGGTCATGCTCAAACAGTTGCGCAGGGCCAGTGACACGCATGTGAGTCATGACAAAATCCAAATAAAAAAAAAAGGAATCTTACTATGACTTAATAGTATTAGTATAATAGCTACCTGGCTTCAGAAGCGGCGGTCTATTTAGCGTTCGCGCCGGGGTCATGACCAATACGTTGAGTCACTTGTTTTAGCAAAAAACGGTTGTATGGTGGCCTGGCGTATAGTATACGGTCGACGGCGCTTGACCGTGAATGGGTTTTGTCTTTGTATATAACCGCCTAAAAGTCGATCCTATGATGACATAATTAAAACCTAGTTACGTACGCGGACGAAGTGCAAAAAAGTTTCTGCAAGACAATCGTGCACCTCCGGAATCAAAAGGCAATTATTAGATAATAGGTGTCTTAATATAATAATGTTTTATTTAGCTTTTCGTATTATTTAACTTAGCTTTCAATATTTTTTTTCTTTTTACTAGTTGTATTATTAATAAAGATTTAATATTTAAAATATTTCTTTTATTAATTTTCTTCTCATAAATTTTGTTATTTTCTTGGAGAATTACGTATGGATAGTATATTTTAGTTAAACTTAAAAAAAAAATATTTTAAGTAAATCACATAGTTATAGTATTAACAGATAAGTAGTTAAGTATGTTTTAGTACTAAATATTTATAATATTTCTTTTATTAATTTTCTTCTCATACATTTTGTTATTTTCTTGGATAATTACGGACGGATAGTATATTTTAGTTAAACTTTTAAAGGTATATTTTAAGTAAATCACTTATAGTATTAACAGATAAGTAGTTAAGTATGTTTTAGTAATAAATGACTGACTTTTGACTTTCTTTCGGCGTTTCTTCTCAACTGTGGGTCTCTTTTGAAATGCTGGTAAACTCAGACTTGTAAAAGTGCCTTTGTGGCCTACTTACTTTAAATGGAAATATATATTTTGAATATGTATGTTTTGTTTAATTTTATAGCCTATTTTGAGTAAGTTATTTTATTCCCTGATCCTATGACATATTCGGAAGTCTTTTGAACTTTAGATATAGTAGGTACGTTTATCTCTCTGGCGCACTTATAAGCACTGACCTTAGGTAAGAAACATTTCTGCAAACAGGGCTTTCTATAAAAAAAGTACCCACTTAAATCGGTTTAACACGTTTGAGAATTGGGAGTTCGACAGACACACACATACACAAATGGGTGGATCAACTGTTTTCTTGTTGTTATTCTGTCCGGTCACCCAGGAGACAATGGTGATTAAACTTCCTAGAAAAGTGTTGATAATTTATAATATTGGTATTTTCAAGAGATATTCTAAATAAAAATGGACTTATAACTGCTGCAATTACAACATTTTTCAAACATTGTCGAGCAGCAACTCTCAATAACTGATACAGTGCTGCTTACATTTGTATGCGATCAATAGTACCTAATCCTCGAAGTCCGGGTTAACCATCACAGCTCCACCCTAGCTTGTGCCGAATTGTGGTCACAGTCACAGGCAAGGCACGCAACGACGTGCGTGAACCCTTGACCTTGGTGTCGAGGAGACTCATCAGTGACTCCAAAACTTTACATGTATGGAGCTGGTGTTATTAACTCAGGAAAAATCTTAACAGCGCGATGCAGCCGCTAGTATGGAGATTTTGTCAAAGTAACAGCGCCATCTAGCGGAAAATTGGGTCATTGAGTACAAAATCTCAACACACCGTTAAAAATAAAGAATTACTGATATTAATACTTTGAATAAATTTGATATATTAAAAAAACTACACAGATGCAAAATTGTGGCTAAACATAGGTATCGTATATTTATCGATTCTTATATGTATATTTCGCTTTTACCTTATTAGTAAGTTAGAAATGTTGGTGGGTAAACATATTTAAAAATGTATTTGATTTACTTAAATTGATTCGAAATACTTTTATTTCAATTACCTACACTCGATAAAATAGCATTAAACAATCTGTTTTATTCATTAACATTTTTATTGCATCTCCGGGCTTTTTTATGGTCAATACTTACAAACTACAGAAGAATATAATTGCATATTCAATAAAAGAGCATTAGTTCCTATTGTCGCAAATTGCGTTTTTAAGGAAATATATGTTTTTTTTGTATGACCCAATTTACAACGAACATTGCACTCATATTTTCGTCTGTGTTGGTCGATAATTGGCGCCATCTTTTCTATCTAACTAACACTTTCCGTACGTCAACTTCTCAAACAACCTTAACCTTATTGTTAATACCGGTGGGCCGCGCGGAGGTATTATGTCGAATTCATACTTTTTAGTTTTTGTACACGTATGAGCCACGCGGGGGTCGCGTCGTTCTAAATTCAAAATCACAGACGCTGTCATTATACGGTTACACATTGTAAGGAAAATATTCCATGGAATTTATGTTTTCAGAGATAAATATTAATCATAATAAAAAGTATCCTATAACCATCTTTGGATGTTCAGCTATTCCTGTACCAAAATTAGTAACTTTTTAATATCCAGCCGTTTCGGCGTCATTAGAGGACAAAGGTTTTTTTTGAAAACAGATGGCGCCAGGTTGGCACGGCGACGCGTGTCCATACAAAACAACTATCAAGCTGCATCACGCTATCGAGATTTTTCCTGAAATCATGACCTCCCTCCATAGAAAATAAATTTTGTAAGAACAGGTGAATCAAACGAGAGATTAACAACATTATTTAAAATCTCACGCCGGTCACTAGAACGAAAACTAGCATTGACTAGGGAATGCCTGACGTTAGATTTCGTGAATAGACATCTAGGTGTTGACCATATTTCACGTGAAGAGGTCCTCCGACGAAATCTAGCTTTGCCAAAGGCTTTGTTTTGGTAACAACGAAAATACCGTAGCTATTATTATGTTGATGGCACCTACGCGTACATTCAAAAAAGCTCAAACTTTTTATTCCAGAGACAAACTTATGATAGTTTAGATAAGTTCCAAAATTTATTAAAACCATTTTTGATGGTATGTAGTGATGGCTACATCATTGATGTATTTGGTCCGTATGCAGCTACAAGTTCAGACGCAAAAATCCTAAACGAAATGATAAATAATGAGGAAAATCCTCTTCACTGGATTTTTAATCAAAATGATGCTTTTATTTTGGATAGAGGCCTTAGGGACTCCGTAGAAAATTTGGAATCAGTCGGTTATGTACCGCATGTCCCTCCGACAAAATATCTACACGAAACGCAGTTAACTACATCGCAAACCAATAAATCTCGGCTAATCACACTGTGTCGATGGGTAGTTGAGGCTGTAAATGGCAAGTTTAAAGGTAGATTTAAACTTTTGCGTCAAAACTATTTCAATAAAGCCTTGCCGCATTTATTTGTGGATTTCAAGATAGCATTATATTATATTACTAGCGGCCGCCCGCGACTTCGTCCGCGTAGATTTTTGATAATGACAAAGATATTAAAATAGGTAAGTGAATTTTATTCTTAATTAAAATGGTCATTAATGGTCTAGACATATTACATTTCAAACAGTGGCAGACACTGATATGCAATTGTTAAGGAATTTTAGAAGATTTTCCAATTAGATTACGGGAATTGTTTGCAGGATGCTTAATATTTATTCCGTCAGTTACCTGATGCTTTTAATCTTTGGAAAAAATTACTCTACATGATATAGAGCGACGCATACATTTGGAGTTAGAAAATGGGGATCTTAGTTATTATGAGTGAGATTAAAAAAAATGTTTAATATCGTAAGGCTGTTAAAACAATCTTAAATCGAGAGATGGAGGCAATTTAATGAAGAGTATCTCTTTCAACAATAATAAATAATGACCTCTTTTCATAAGAAGGCAGCACTGGTATTTAGTACACGACGGCCTGGCTATTAAACGAAAAGAGTGGTGTGGCGGAGTTCCCGAGGCTGGCCAAAATGTTTCTAAATGGTCTAGCAGGTACCCCAGTTATTAAAAAGGCTAGTGTTTAAAGAAAATGCTGAAAAATGACCATTAAAAACTTAATGCACATAAGCGAATTTAATGATGCGATTACTATTTTGGTCTACAGGCTAGTAAGTATTGTTTGAAGAGTGATTCAATATATTCTGGTGCTACAGTTCTCTATATATCTCAAGAAGCTAAATAAAGTAAGAATAGGTATATAAAGTATAGATTATTCATGTGCTGATAGACAACTCACTAAATATAGGAACACATAAAGTTTGGAACACAATTACTTAATAAGAGACAGCACTAAGAAAATATTGTTGACAGTCAACCATAGAAAGAGGGGTGCAAGTTCGTTTAAAAAAAATACGTAGTTACTGGGTAGAAGACAGGAAATAAAAAAAATATAAACTGATAACCTTAGCGTAAAGCGTAACACTTCTTTATAAACAACATTAGCGGTGTTCCCCATACAAACTTTGCACCCCTTTTTAACCCCCTTAGAGGTGAAATTTTCCAAAACGCTGAAATTACTTTTTTTGTATTTGATTAAGTAAAAGCTATCTACAAAGTTTCAAGTCTAGTTCAAAAAATAAAGTTTCTCCCATATAAACATTGCACCCCTTTTTAACCCCCTTAGGGGTGAAATTTTCTAAAACGCTGAAAGTACTTTTTATGTTTTTGATTAAGTAATCATCCTACAAAGTTTCAAGTCTCTAACTCAAAAAAAAAAGTTTACCCCATACAAACTTTGCACCCCTATTTAACCCTCTTAGGGGAGGTATTTCCAAAAATCCCTTCTTATCTCTAGCCCACGTTATAAAAGTAACCTACTGTGCAAAAATCAACTCTCTAACATTAGTATTTTCGGCTGTGCGTTGATAAGTCAGTCAGGACTTCTTCTTTTATACTCGTATACCTATATAGATTGGTGTCCTATCGTTTGACCAAAAAACGTTTGACAAATGATCACTTGACCAAACAACGTTTCACCAAAAAAACGTTTCACCAATTGATCATTTTACAAAAAGTCATTTTACAAATGATTCACTTCACCAAATGATCAGATGTTAAATTTTCATTTTACAAATAATCATTTAGCAACTGAGTCATTTGACCAAACTTGAGGTGAATCAATTTCAGAGCAGATCCGACCCGGCGGGGTTAGGTTAGGTTAGTTTTTTTTTTATATCCATAAAAAAACGTAAATAAGGTAAGATAAGATAAGATAAGACAAGACAAGACATGAAAAAACATTTTGTAAAATGATATTTTGTCAAGTGTAGTGTTTGTAAAATGATCATTTGTAAAGTGACTTTTTGTAATATGATACTTTTGTCTCGTTTGCCTAATGAATATTTGGTGAAACGTTGTTTGGTCAAGTGATCATTTGTCAAACGTTTTTTGGTCAAACATTAGTGAACCATATAGATTAGATAATATTATCAAAATCGATGTCATTATTTAGTAATTAACGATCGCAGAGATGAGGTCCAATTTCTGAATTTTCCATGCTGGGGTATTTACCAGATTCCGTTTTTTACGGAATCGTTTATAACCAAAACCGACGCGACCATTTTTACAGATAAGAAATTTGTTCTAACAAAACAGTCTTATTATGTGGTCATAATGTGCGGTTCTTGAACGCATCATGGAGGGTTTATGATATTTGGGTAGATAAAAATCGTTTACCTACGCAGTCTCAATTAAGCGAGTATGGTAACTATAAACTCATGGTAAAGGGTGCAGAAATTGCTATTTTACCAACGAGAATTACTTTAAAAGGTTATATTCCTGTTTTTCTGAGAATTGAAACATGACATGACAACGTATTTCCACGGTTATTAATTATTTAGTAATTCGTGTGAAGCCACAGGTGTAGCCAATTAAGTTAACTAAGGACTATGGTAATACATTATAAGTACTACTAACTGGTTCATAACTACGACTAATATATTAAGTATTAAGTATATGTTAATGGGTAGGTATATTGGAAATAAATTACTGTTTATTTCCGAGTATTAACTTGTTTATTGTATATGGGACGTCCTGACAGACAACATGGCATGGCCTGTACCAGAAACCAAATAATTTAACCTTATTGTTTACATACAATACACTCGAGAGACTTAATCTTCCTCCTCTCCCCATGACACAGTCGGATAAAATCGGCCAAGTGCGAGTCGGATTCGCGCACTGAGGGTTCCGTACAATCACTTCCACCTTAAGTGACCGGGTTAAGTTTGCACCTGGTATGTATGGCGCCGCATACAAATGAGGTGCAAAGTTAACGCAATCGGGCGATACAGCCTGGTGACAGACGGACGGACAGAGGAGTCTTAGTGGGTCCAGTTTTTGACGTGATAACGTCTTATAAATCTATGAACGCCGCGCGCCAGCTGCACGCACGAAAACGCATAACTCATTGTCACGTTCCGCCTGAGCCAAGCGTGCAAGCGAGAGCGGAACAAGCGATAGAGGCATACGATCTCTTCCACTCCATCGGTTATTATACTTTATCACGATGCCGGCAAATGGTGGCAAATTATCGCCTGTAAACCGACTTTACAGACAAGCAATTTTTTTACTTACCCTTTGGGTACGGAACCCTAAAAATGGTCTGCAAAATGCCCTGTAGGGCGTCGCTGTGTACGTATCGACGCAGGGGACGGCAAATTGCGTTTGGAGCACTCTGCAGGCGTACGGCGGCCGCCCGTCACACCGACACAAACTAGACTGCTTCTCGAAATACATTTCCATTGAGTTTACTCACGACTTGAACTTGCAGTGAGACGCCCCAACCGTTTGCCACACTTTTTTTTATTAATAATGGATTAGTTATTTTTATTTATTCTTGTAAGATTTATAAGGCAGGGTAGTGTTTAAGTGTTTGTGTAAGTTGTGGCAATAGGTAAATAAATTTTAATTATTTTTATAAAGCATTAACGTCTGCTAACTAAAAAACATGTTTCAGGCAGGGTTCGCACCTGCGTCTCCAACGGCTTTCCGCCAATAAGGGCGTCCTACCTATTGGACCACTGAACCTGATACGAGAGCCATTTAATTTTTCTATCACTTGTTTCTGCATGCCTTAGTGTGGCCTCGTAGCGTCATCTACCGAAAAGATTCGTGTTAGATAGGAAAGCCGTTGGAGACGAAGATCTGAACCCTGCCTAAACCACAAAAAGAATCGCTGATTGTAAACATACATTCATTTTCTTTCTTTATTTGCGGCACTGCCGAGCCGGTTGGTTCTTGTCTTCGGATTGCCACACCGAGTAAGGCGCTCTATGTGTCACGCTTGCATTACTCCGCCGTGTCTGACGATGTGGTGGAGTACGTTCGCCGGAAGACTGGCTTCTCGCTGAGGGTGCACCAGCTGCAGTCCCGCCACTACGTGCACTTCAGCTCGTTTGTGGTGCGCGTGCCGCGGCCGCTGCAGGACACCATCGCAAGTGCAGACTTCTGACCGAAGGGTGTTGTGTTTCGGCAGTTCCGGGGCAATCTGCCGAATCCTGCGCCAGATCAGACGACGCAACGAAGCCACGCTATTACGTCGCCTAAATCCCGCTAGATTTAAGTTTTTTTTTTATGATTTGATTTTGTAGTTCACAGTGCCTTAGTTTAATTACTGTAATGCTGTGCAACTAATTTGAATAAATAAATAAATAAATTTGAAGTGAAAATGCAGCTTAACGGTGTAACAGGCTGCCCCGCCGTGTAATGCACATAACAGCATACATTGTACTTATTTTGCACCTTCCTGTGTTTCTGTTTCCGTATTTTGCATTTGAAAAGTTTAGATTCGATTTGAATACGAAGGGGAAGTGACATTTCTAACATTGTCAACGTTTCTTTGTTTTATTTTTTATCGATTTCTAAAACGACGTATATATATATATACCTACCTATTTGCCGTATTTCATTAGTATTCAATAGGTTTCAAAAAGGAAGGAGGTTCTTGAAGGGCCCGATGTTTCTTTATGTTAACCTATCGTACGCCACAGACTAGATTGGCCAACAATGGAGAATTACTCTTCTGACACCAACGTCGGCCACAGCCGTCAATGATCAAAAACTTTGTAATTCAAACCACTTCAAGTAATTTTCAATACCTAGTGATTAAAATAAAAACACCCTTTAATAATTTAGCTACAAGTATAATTATTTGTATAGAATCTTTTTATCGATTCATATTTTTTATGTGGTAATACCACATTTTTATTTTTATAAATAATGACACAAAGGTAAATTAAGAAAGAAAAATTGAATGCGATCTACTGCAATCGAAGCGGGATTTGAACCCGCGACCTCTGCGTTTCTCTGAAGCAATGGGGATTGGGGATCGTGCGTGTAAAACGCACATCCTAGGGTATGGCTAATGCGCATAAGCATTTCAAAAACATATATGACACAGAGGGCAATCCAGTAGCGTAAAGAATTAAGGGATGAAAGATTTCGTGCGATTGACGTAGCGGTCGGATAGCTCAGTTGGAAGAGCAATGCGCCGGAAACGCAGAGGTCGCGGGTTCAAATCCCGCTTCGATTGCAGTAGATCGCATTCAATTTTTCTTTCTTAATTTACCTTTGTGTCATCTATATATATATTACGCGAGGCCGATTTTTGTACATCCCATCAGATCTACAGTTATGGTCCGATTTTGATAAATGATATGTCATTAGATTCGTCTCATGCTGGAGAGGTGCATAAAACTCTTGGAATTTTAATTTTTTCCTGAAAAGGTACTGAAAAATGGATTTGAAAAAACTACTGTGCGCTAACCACGTGACATTGACCACGTGACCTGTGATCCCTATTTTGACATAAGATGACCAAATAATAATAAGCATGATTTGCTCACAAACCTGTAGTAAGTTGTTCAGCATGATGAAATATTATTTTTGAGTCGGCAACATAATATCCGCAACACTTAGGTAAAACATGTACGAATATGCAAAAATAATTTTACAGTTTCTTGACAATGAATGACAGTAACCATATTCTGACAACTTTTAATGTCTTTTTTATTGGGGGCTATTATGTCAATGCTCTAAATTGCCAGGTTGTTTTTCTTTTTAAAATGTTAAAATGTATGGAAACTTTTTTCGCATACCTGTTAAAAAGGTGGAGAAAAAGCCGGTTAAGTGCGAGTTGGACTGGTGCTCGAAAGACTAGAAAACTGACCGTCATTCAAGAATAGATTATTTTTATAGGCGAGTTTTACAATAAATCAAAGCAGAAAAAAAATAGTAAAACTAATTTACACGTCATTCAAATAGGTAAATTTATGATAGATTATTATAAATATGATTATATAAGTCCATCAAAAAAATTATTCCAAGGAAAATGGCATGAGTTATGGTAAATTAAATGGTATTTTACAAGAAAAAACTTAGTCCTTGCGCTTGCATGTCGACGGGATCGGAAATGTGGTCGAGTTGAGAATATGGACGACATGACAATGTGCCTAAGTTGGGAATGTATCTACATTGGTAATATGGATGAGTTGGTAAAATGGATGAGTTGGAAATGTGGACGAGTTGGGAATATGGAAGAGTTGGGAATGCGGATGAGTTGGTAAAATTGACAAGTTGGTAATATAGACGAGTTGGGAAAATGGACGAGTTGTTAATATGGGCGAGTTGTTAATTGGACGAGTTGTCAATGTAGACGTGTTGGGAATATGGACGAGTTGGGAATGTGGATGAGTTGGCAAAATGAACAAGTTGGGAACACGGACGAGTGGGCAATGTGGACGAGTTGAGAATATGGACGAGTTGGGAATGTGGATGAGTTGGCAAAATGAACAAGTTGGGAACACGGACGAGTGGGCAATGTGGACGAGTTGAGAATATGGACGAGTTGGCAATGAAGACGACTTGGTAATACGGACGAGTTGGTGATATGGAAGATTTGGCAATAAAGGCGAGCTGATAATAAGGACAAGTTGGTATTGTAGACGAGTTGGGTGTATCGTCGAGTTGGGAATATGGGCGAGTTGGAAATGTGGATAAGTTGGCAATGTGGATGAGTTGGTAAAATTGACAAGTTGGGAACATGGACAAGTGGGCAACATGGACGAGTTCGCAGTGAAGACGAGTTGGTAATACGGACAAGTTGGCAATGAAGACGCCTTGGTAATACGGACGAGTTGGTGATATGGAAGATTTGGCAATAAAGACGAGCTGATAATAAGGACAAGCTGTTATTGTAGACGAGTTGGGTGTATCGTCGAGTTGGGAATATGGACGAGTTGGAAATGTGGATGAGTTGGCAATGTGAATGAGTTGGTAAAATTGACAAGTTGGGAACATGGACAAGGGGGCAATGTGGACGAGTTCGTATTATGGACGAGTTGGCAATGAAGACGACTTGGTAATACGGACGAGTTATCAACGTGGACGAGTTGAGAATATGGACAAGTTGGAAATGTGGATGAGTTGGCAAAATGAACAAGTTGGGAATATGGGCGAGTTTGCAATAAAGACGAGCTGATAATAAGGACGAGTTTGTATTGTAGACGAGTTGGGTGTATCGTCGAATTGAGAATATGGACGAGTTAAAAATGTGGATGAGTTGGCAATGTGGACGACTTGGAATTGTGGACGAGTTGGGCATATGGACAAGTTGGAAATGTGGACGAGTTGTATTTGTGAACGAGTTAGCAATATAGACGAGTTGGTATTGTTGATGAGTTGGAAATGAAGACGAGTTGGGAATGTAGATGAGTTTGGTGTATCGACGAGTTGGTAATGTGGACGACTTGGCATTGTGGACGAGGTGGGAATATGGACGAGTTGGAAATGTGGATGAGTTGTATTTGTGGACGAGTTGGCATTGTGGACGAGCAAGTAATATGGACGCGTTGGCATTGTGGATGAGTTGGGAATATAAACGAGTTGGCAATGAAGATGAGTTGGTAATACGGACGAGTTGATAATATGGACGAGATTGGCAATAAAGACGAGTTAATAAAAAGGACGACTTGGTATTGTAGACGAGTTGGGTGTATGGACGAGTTGGAAATGTGGACGAGTTAGCAATATAGATGAGTTGGCATTGTGGATGAGTTGGGAATATGGATGAGTTGGGAATAAAGACGAGTTGGTAATATGAACGAGTTGGCAATGTAGATGAGTTGGGTGTATGGACGAGTGGGCAATGTGGACGATTTGGCATTGTGTACGAGTTGGGAATATGTACGAGTTGGGAATATGAACGAGTTGGAAATGTGGACGAATTTTATGTGGTGACGAGTTGGCATTGTGGACGAGTAAGCAACATGGACGCGTTGGAATTGTGGACGAGTTGGGAATATGGACGAGTTAGCAATATGTTCGAGTTGGCATTGTGGATGAATTGGGAATATGGACAAGTTGCCAATGGAGACGAATTGGTAATATAGACGAGGTAGCAATGCAGATAAGTTGGGTATATGAACGAGTTGGCAATGTGGACGTGTTGGGTGTGTGGACAAGTTGGCATTGTGACCCAGATGGGAATATAGACGAGCTGACATTGTGGACGAGTTGTATTTGTGGAATAATTAACATGTTACCCTAACATGCGAAACTTGATGGTAGAAATAACCTACATATGATGCAAATTTCAAAAAAATCGACTCGCTCAAGAATAAATCATATTTGAATTAATGACGTCTGGCTGATCATTCTTATTCTTATTCAAAATAAAATTTGTCAAATTATGCTGTCAACACAACAAATAGATTTTTTAAGGCTTCCGTTTTTACCGACTATGGTAAGGAACCCTAAAATTAGGTTTATATTATAGACTTGAGAGTATAGATAGCATCTCCCTCACTCTTCTGTCAGACACTATTTCAATGAGAGGAAAGACAAGGGAAAGACACGAAAGTTTGAATTTGGAATTTGGGTATACGTAAGGCCTTTAGCCGTAGTAACTTGTATATAATCTGTGCTTTAGCTCTAAATTTATTGAATAAAATATATCTTATATTCTTTTCTCAAACATGTTTAGCTGTTTTATATATTGGATTTATTTTATTACACATATTTGACACATTCTTTTTTTTTATGGTGGAGTATTGTCAGTCAGTAATTTATTTAGATTAGTAAGTAGGGTTTGATTAAGAGTTATACTGGCGTAAGAATTTCAAACACAATGTGAAATTGTTATTGAATAAATGATTGATGATGATGGCAGCACCCATATTAAGAAAATTTGCACGATCTATTGAATTTCATAAAAAAAAACAAGCATTGATAATAGTGGTTTTTCGTGTATTCTATAAACGTCTTTTACTCTCTATTACATACAATTGAGTTTATGTAACATTTTTTATTATCAATATTTTGAAGTATTTACGATTATAAATGAATACATAAACAGTTACGCACTCCATGATTTCCTTTTAAAACCTGCGTAGTGAGTGACCAAATCTGTCGTTTCGATTCATGTGCTATTTCTGGAAATTGATAGAAATCGATCAAATCGATAAATGTATGTCCTGAAGAAAGGACAACAAATTAAAATTCTACCAATCTTATGTTCGGTCCTATGAGAATATGTCAATAATTTTTTTACGATTTGGGACTATTGTCATGAATTATATTTTTCCATAAATCGAATAATATGCATTTTATTTGTGAAACAGATCAGCAGATCACATGGCATTAATGCACAAGTTATTTTTACAAAAGAGTTGAAAAAGTTGTCACGATGAACCTGGCAGTTGGCTATCAGGCCTGGCTCTAGCCTGGCATGTCTTAACGTTTTGAAATATCATTTTAACGTGTTTTTTTACAGTATTTATTCTTCGTTCCCCAAAAACTTCTTATCGATAAAGTAGTTATTTTCTGTAACACTACCGGATTTCCATATTCTAGCGGCGGTTCGACGCCGCAACGGGTCTCTAGTTATTTATAAAAATACAAGTATAATTTTCAATACCTATGGTCATCATGAGACCCACATTCAATGAGTGATATAGAAAATGCTACAAAAACTGATCATAACTATTAAATTAGGAATTCTTCAATACTAGCTGAGATCTTGTCACTTGTTTCAATCAAAGCTTATATTTTGGAAACTACTGGTCCTATTTCCACCAAACATAGATAAGAACTAGAACAAGTCTTACGATTAAAAACCACACTCAATTTGGTTCATCCGTTAGGGAGCTTCGATGCCACAAACAGACAGATACGCAGATACCGCCCTTACCACCATACCAGATGGTTCTTTATACAAATCTAGAATAAGGAACCCTAAGTTCAACCCTCTATTGAATGGGCAAACATAATGTGAAGAAATGCAAGTCACCACCTCAATTTGTAGTAACTTACAGTACAGCTAGAGCATTTAAAGAATAAACGCTCCATCAAGGCGTTTGTGGGATAAGCGTGTCACTTCAGTTTGGCCGAGCGAGCGAAGCGTCTCTTTTATCAGCTTGTCCTAAATATTTTTTATGTTCGGATATCCAGACGATTTTCATTCTCGCCTAGAAGTCGCATATATCAACCTATTCTCATTGACATTTTTCAAAATGGCGGAGGTATGGACTATGAAGGTTGAAAATGTTAAAAATTACACCGATATATTGCAACAGACTCGCGAGGGTTACAGCTATCAGAGCCACTCAGAGAACATTCAAACAACTGGACATAAGAAATAAATTTTGGCGAAGCTGAAACTGAGGCGTTTCACTCGGTCGATCGGGTCGATCAACTATGCTCAGTGACGATCGACCACAGTGACTTCAATTTACTTGTTAAGTCCGTTCTTAAAAGTAGAGTTCATTTGACAAGCTTAAAATCTCAGTACACAGTGACAGTTCTGGCTGGTGACTGCATAAACTATTTGTATGGAAACGCTAGGGAATCGTTCACGCTGTCGCTAGCGAGTACGGTCACGTTAACTCATGGTAAGGGTACTGAACACTGAACAGTTTTTTTTTTTTAAATGACTTGAACAGTATCAGTGCTGATTAGCCTGCACTACCAGTGAGTCAGACTTTGTCCCACACAAAGTCTGACGTATAAATAAATAAATAGAAAATAAAAATATAAACTATTTATTTCAGAGCTTGGCTCCATATAATGTGTTAGTAACATAGAACTTACCCCTAGTTTTAGACAAAGCAATATAAAAATAGCAATATAAACCGCTGTGGGATTAATCTCCGCGCCACAGGAGTAATAGAACAGTTTCCTCAGTGTTTTAGCGTTTTATATCAAATCGACCCGCTGTTTTTTTATCTGTATTGACACCATTCGCGTCAAAATCCCCACCCGTTTCGAAATTGATGCGCTGTCCGATTTTGAATAGAAAGCGATTTCGGCGCGCTGCGTGTGGCGGGGGGCTTGGAAAAGGTGGAACTGACGGATGAAAGCCTGCCTATACGAGTTGTTACAAAAGGTTAAGGGTAAGGGTGCGTCTTCGCAGAGGAGACGTGCGGATTAGACCAATCGCTTGAGTCACTGGCGCGACAGCGGCCTATCGGTGTAACTCTGGCGTCGGTGACCTTGTAATGCCGAATCCTTCGACAAGGTATTCACGTGAATGCCTTTCCCCACCTCGCGCGTCCCGCGCTCGCCCGCGCTCGCCCCTCGACACGCACACAGCCGCGAGTTTTGTTACTGCACACAAGTGTCGCTGTCGTTTCTTTTTACGTTAGTATAATATCTTTGCTTGAATTGAAATTTGTATCAGCTCCATGTATCTTAGCTCCGGTTTACTTTTGTGATTAGTCGGCTCCGCTCCATTTCAGTGGAAACGCACCCTAAGCGTCGCCAAATACTCTGGGTTACTCATAAGCACAGGATACTGAATAGTACTACATACATAAGCTACAAATATACATCTCCTCTAACATATATGTAGTTATAATGTAATTGTATTAGTTTTTAAGTACAATTTACGAAAAATTACTTACTGTTGAGTTTCTTTAGGCTTTCTTCTCAACAGCGGTCTCCTCTTGCGAAATGCCGGTAGACTCACAATCTGACTTGTAAAAGTGCCCTTGTCGCCTACTTACTGAATAAATTATTTCATTTCATTTCACAACACAAGTTCTCTTTATTGCACACCTCATAAAAGAAACAGGAGAAATACTAAGCAAGAAATTACAATTAGAGGTAAACAACAGGCGGTTTTATCACTAAAGAGCGATCTCTTCCAGGCAATCTGACTTCCGATAATTTACGTTTGATATAATCCAAGTCAAAGAAAATCAACACGGACACGCAAAATCCTTCGCTTTACGAACCCTTTTTGAAGTCGGTAATAGTAAATTAAGTACCAGCTAGGGCGGTAAATTTGTGAATGTCCCAGATCGCAGGTGTTTGTGGCCCGAACGGTGAGGGTCATACTCGTAAATATGCGATCTGGGACTTTACGAATTACCGCCCGTGGTTTGTGTAAAGTTTTACCTACGTCTTGTCTTGGCCAGAAAGTGAATGTGATAAGAAAGCGCGTGTCTCCCGGCGGTGACTGCTTAACATCAGGCGGGCCGCATGCTTGTTTACCACCGTCGTAGTATAAAAAAGTGAAATTGTCTCCCACTCACGTCCTAGAGTGACGTAGAAAAGTTCCCTACGCTAGGCCGTGAACATACATATCATGTTTTAATTTAGACATTTCCCTGAAACTTGTGAAATGGCGGGGCGTGTGTGTGCGTGAGGGGTGCGTAGAGGTTGCTAACGAACGCAACGTTTCCATAAACACACGATCCGATCCGATTGGACTGCGTTAGGGCTGGTACAGACGGGCGGCATTTCAACTGCAACCCAGCTGCAAAGTGGCAGTTCCAGGGCAGTTCTGATGCAGTTACATCAACTGCATCAGAACTGCAAACCGACTGTGCAGTCCGCTTGCAGCTGTCGTGCAGTTCAATCAACTGCACACCAACTGCAAGCTGGCTGAACAACATAATTAACATAATTACAAGACACGACATCGCATAGCATTTTTCAGTTGATATAAGATGACTGAAAATTAATTTGAAAATATGGTTTATATTCTGTATTAATTTGAAATGCTTAAAACGCTGTTCGCCATTTTTGTTCATGATAGTGATATCACCGTGGTCCCATAAAGAAAGCTGAAGGGCTACTGTGACGATTCCGAATAGTGCCGTCCCTCTCGATTCCTGTCAAAGTATATTTGAGTGAGCGGGACGTAATTAATTCATGATTCCTGAATACAGGAAAAAAACCTTCGGTGAATATTTTCCAAAGGTAAGGATTCCACAAAATACGTGTGGGTGTATTGGGCCATTTTTTCTAGTTGTACTACACCCCACTTTTTTTTAATTTTTGATATTTTGGGTATTTTCTACTCAGAATCACTAGCTCTTTCGATCTAATTAGGAGACAAAAACTGTCCCAATGTTTTTTCGTTCCATTCCGTTACCATTTCCATATAACCTACTACTTACAGCGGTAACGGAATGGAAAAACAAAAAATGTATGAATATTTTAGGACAGTTTTTTTCTAAAATTAAATAAAAAAGGGGGTGTACAACTAGAAAAAATGGCCCGTATAGCAAAATGCTTTAACAATGATTTGCCTTATAATATTAGAATTTATACGATAGTGCAATGGAAACGATCCCTGTTCTTCAAAAGTGCGTAGCCACCGACGCAAGTGTGCGTTCCTTTTACATTCTAGTGACTCCACACACACATACAAACACACACAGACTGGCAGCATGGATGCATCAAGCAAACTTATATTTGCTAGTCGTTGCGTTGGAAAATGTTGTAATTGTAGAATTAAAAAAAAACTACATGATGAAAAATTTCAGCTGAATTCATATTATTATCAGGTACTAAGATACACCTGACAACAAACATAGCGTCAGACAAGACTTTCGATTAAAAACCGCATTCAAATTGGACTATCCGCTTGAGAGTTGCTATGCCACAACAGATACACAGACACACGGATAAACATGTTGAATGGTGGGTATCATCAAAACCCGACCGTATAGGTACCTATATAAGCCACTCACTTATGCTTTGACGACATTCTGCTGTAATGTAACTGAAAAATGGCCAACCAACATGTTAACCTTACCTTTATTATAGTTTACTAGCTGCACCGCGCAGTGTTGCCAGCTATCCCACGAGAACACTAAATTTTTCGGGATAAAAATGGCTCTATATATCAATTCAATATCAATTGTGCTTCTAAGAAATAACGATATATGAAATAAACATTCTATGAAACGTTGTTATACAAACTGAAAATTCTACCAAACGTATGTTCGGTCATATGAAAATATGTTAATTGTTTTTCTATGAAATGAGACGCACCCCTCTATATATATGTCTATCCAGGGTGTCACCTTCTTGAAACCCAACCTTACCTTGTCTAAAATTGGTCCAGCCGTTTGAGCGTGAAGAAGTAACAAACAAACACATGTTTATGTGTCACTCACTACACCCACAAACTATCGCCTTTATAATATTAGTGTCATATTTCACATAGCTTTCTGCGGGTGCCATGTGTCATCTCAGTACGTTTTAGTCGAATTTAGGTTATAAAATATACAAACATGACAGATGTCACAAGTACAAAGCTTTATGAAATAGGTAGGCTATAAAATTATGAATTAAATTAACTGCGTAAAGGATTCAGTATTTAAACGTTAACCGCTAGCTTTGTAAACGATCAAAATGTAATGAGTCCAACCTAACCTTAAGGGGCCCCGAAACGGTCAAACGGTTTAATACATTTTTTTGGGTAACGGTTTGATACGAACACGTAAGCAGTGTTGCCAAGATTTTGACAAGTTGCTAATATCACCAGATGTCTTCCCAAATATAAATACTTACTCTAGAATTCTATAAAATATAAATACTCAAAGTAAGATTTCTAAGTCCATTTTTGCAGTCATTTGATGTCAAAACATTGTTCCTTTGCAGCATTTTTTACAATTCACTCACAAACATACGGAAAAGTACTAATAATACGTCACAATAGTGAAGCGGTGTAAAAGTCAATAAGGCTAGGCTTATTATACACACCACCCAGGCGGCGAAAGACCATACTTTAATGATCATTCATTACTATTTTGGTTTAAAAACCACACACCTATTTATTATGGTCCTGGGTTAGAATCCTGGCCAGGGCAAATATGTCTGATGAACTTATGTGTATCGTCGACTAGTACCCATAGTAAATGCTTTGCTTAGTTTGGGACTACATAGATTTGTGTTAGATTGCCATTTAATGTTCGTTTTATTCATTTTTTTAATCATCATCATCATCATCATCATCATCATCATTATTATTTAAGAGTTTTACTATTGTCGGTGCAATTCTCTCCAGTCCGTTCTACTTAATGCCTGTACTTACACTTCTCGATACCACGCGACGTCTTCCCATTTCTTTATTTGGTCCAAATAATTTATCCTCGCCCTTTCTTAATTTATTCGTATTATTGTTTTTGTATTTTATTTGGCCCTTTTATGGGCCGCATCGACCATTTTTGAAAGATTGTGGCAGCCGTTTCTTTGTTCACTGCTGAGACCCGTTGAGTGAGGAATTCCCAGATTTTTGGGCAGTGAGTTATTGTATCTCCTCTGGGGGCACAAAATGTTGCCCTAACTGGATGCTTCTCTTGTGCATAGTGGTCCTTAAGAGCAACGGATATGTATAGCGGCTTTCCTCTTCCTCTCCTTCCCTCAATTTCTCTTCATTATCTTCTGTATTACATTATCGTGTCGTATTAAATGGCTTATCATTTTCCCTCTTCTAGTTTCTATGGTATGTAATGTCTCTTCTCCTCTACCATTTCCAATACATCCTTTTTCATGATTTTTCTGTCTCGATTATTTCTTATATTGGACAAGACCACCTGACACAAATATATCTAGTCCCATAGTAAGCTCTAGTAGGCTTGTGTTATGGGCACTAGACGACGATAGACATACCTATATAGATAAATACATACTTAAATACAAATAACATGCAAGACCCAGGCACAAATATATTTGAGTTCATCACACAAGTATTTGCCCTTGCCGGGATTCGAACCCAGGACCGGCGCTCGGTAGAAAGTAGCAGCTTATTCCCTCTATTCTTCGCGTCTACATTTCGAATGCCTCAAACCTTTCTCTGTCTCGTTGTTTTATTAAGCTACAATAACTTTGTATTTTTCTCTATTCCATTACGCCCCTTTTCACCGTAATCGGGTGAAAGGTGTAAAAACCCGTCATCAACTAGCTACACCCTCAATGAGTCCTCGTTTCTAAAACGTCATTAGTGTATATGAGAAACGTGTCACTTACGATCTTTTTACTAGAACGGTGAAACGTGCAAGTGGGGATCACGCATTAAGGGTTCCGTTTCATTTATAATTATAACTTAGTAATTGACTGAGTGAGCGAAGCGCTCTGTTTCAGGTTGGCCTAAAATTAAATCCATAAATAAATATTAAGAGACAATCATACACAAATCGACCTAGTCCCAAACTAAGCAAAGCTTGTACTATGGGTACTAGACGACGATATACATAATATATAAATACATATTATAATAGATAACATCCATGACCCAGGAACAAGGTATTCGAGTTCATCACACAAATATTTGCCCCGGCCGGGATTCGAACCCAGGGCCAGGTGTCTACAAACTGCGCCAACCGCGTGGTCTTCGTATGTCCGGGTGTTTAGATGTTCATATTATGTCCGTTTGTCCGGCTGTTCTCATGACTGATTCACAATGATAGAATATGTATACACCTATTCTCATGTAAAAAGAGCAGTTTCACCTCGTTGCACAGTAAATGACTATACTGCGCATCTATTTGGACACCGCCGTGTATATTTGTTTTTTTTAAGGTGTCTTTATCATGAAATTTTAGCTATGAATTTGGAAATCCATTCAGCCCTTCGTAAATTTCTTTGTTTTAGTCTTTACGAATTTAGTGTTCCGTTTGTCTCAGATAAATTCCCTGATCCCCAGTGCCCGATATACTCTTAAATAAATAAATATGTTTCTATTAAAATTTTCATTTTGTGACAAGTTTTTATAGCCTCCCGTACCTGTACCTACCTACTTTTCTTCGAATATCCATCAGTTGCTCACTGAGACCATTCTAAAAAACCCAAACTCGGTAGGATTGCTTTAATCTATTACAGAGTTCCTAAGGCCACCTTCCGGCTCCGTCATCAGACCAGCTCCAATACCATATTATTGTATTGTCATCAAAGTTACGAATAAATATGCATGCATTTCAGCTCAATCGGTTGAAGATATCTGCTTCAAAATTGAGTTGCAAGATTCAACCCGAACACAAATACAAAGCAGTTTAAATAAAAGCTTGTAAAAATTTCAGACAACCTCACACAAATCAACATAGTCTCAAATTAAGATCTTGTTGTATTGTTGTGTTACATTACAAGGTGACGATATACATACATAGATAAAAACAAAACTTAAATTCATAGAACATCCATGACCCAGGCACGAATATTCGTGTTCATCACAAAAATATTTGCCTTTGCCAGGACTCGAACCCAGGACCGCCGGCTCAGTAAACAGCTGCTTTACAACCGCGCCGTCAAAACGAACGGTACCCTAATAACTTGTACACGTGTACATATATACGTCACGATGTGTACGCGTGAATTTTCACGCCCCAGCATCGCTTTTTTTTTAATTACAACCCCACTGCGCTATTGTAGTGCTCTAGGTGGAGGGATCTAGCATTAGGGCTGTCACTTTACTTACGCCGAAAATATGCGTTATCTGTGAAAATTTCAACTGTCTAGCTATCACGGTTCATGAGATACAGCCTGGTGACTGACGAACAGACGGACGGACGGAGGCTTAGTAATAGGGTCCAGTTTTTACTCTTTAGGCACGGAACCCAAAAAAATTGCCAGTGAATCCTACTAAACTGTTATATTGTAGTTAGACTCAGGTACTGAATTGTCAGTAGGATTAACTGGCATTTTTTTTTCAATGAACATTAATTCTACAGCATAGTTGTAGTAGTCCAGCATACAGAAAATTAAATAAACTACCCCAATTTTCCATGAGAAGGAAAAAATAAAAGAACTTTACGCAAATTTGAAGAAATTTTAACAAAAAGCTTTGAAATCATCATAATTCAACAAAAAATATGGCTAATTACTTATTTCCCTATCAGAAATATTGGTACCCAACATGGAAATGACGTCAACAGAACGAAACTCTTCACCTCTGTAGCCTAGATGGTCATTCGAGTGAAACAAATTCCCACATATAAAAAAAAAAAAAAAATTCGATCATCTCAAACATCATGGGACTTTTACTAAAACAAAAAAGCCTATTTTATTGTCCAGCCTAAGGTGCCATATCAGTGGATTGAAATACGTAATCTGGCAGAAGAGACTGGGACTCGAATCTGGAACCTTTCGATTACCGATCTAAGTACTCCAATACGCAAGCGCTCTCAATTGTTTTCTTATCCAGTGTGTGTTGATCGTTGTATTAATGTTTCAATAAAAATTTGAGGTGTTTCCACATTAAAAAAATTGGGCAAGTGCGAGTCCAACTCGCGCATGATGGGTTCCTTACCATAATCTATAACAAGTTTGTTGTATGGGAGCCCCGTTAAATATTTATTTTATCTTATTTTTAGTATTTGTTGTTATAGCGGCAATAAAAATACATCATCTGTGAAAATTTCAACTGTCTAGCTATATCACCGTTCTTGAGATACAGCCTGGTGACAGACGGACGGACGGACGGACGGACAGCGAAGTCTCAGTAATAGGGTCCCGTTTTTACCCTTTGGGTACGGAACCCTAAAAAAGTTAAACAAAACATACAATCATTAAATATGTCTCAAGCAAGTTTGAATAACTTTATTGAAACAAAACATGTTTAGAAAAATTCCAAACCTTGATTAAATGATTTATTACATACAAACAGTGACTGGTGAAATGAAATAAAAATTGACACTATAAATATAATATTGTTTGTGGCAGCCCTGGACGGTGCGTTATCGAACTGGGGGCCGTCAAAGAGCCCCGCTACCACGGTAATATAAAAATACACGTACAGCCCCATCTATAGTCCGAACTAGACAACATTTTTTTAACCCCCGATGAAATAAATAAATAATAAAAGAATAAATAAATAAATATTAAGGGACAATCTTACACAAATCGACATAGTCCCAAACTAAGCAAAGCTTGTACTATGATGGGCAACTATTATCTATTCTGTGCTATGGGTACTAGACGACGATATACTAGTATTAAGTTATTGTGTGCCCTTACAGGGTGTCATGTTCTGACTTATACTGTATGTAACACCTTAACCAAAAATGTACATAGCTTTACAAGTGAATAAATAAATGAATAAACCTACAAACACATACATAAATATAGCATCCATGACCCAGAAACAAATATTCCACTTCATCACACAAATATTTGACACGGCCGGGATTCGAACCAACCGCGTCGTCAATAACTAAACAAACATTTAAAACACCCTACCAGTATTTAGTCATCATGGGACCAACATTCAATGAGTGATATAGAAAATGCTAAAACTGGACATAACTACAAAATTTGGAATTCTAAACTTCAATATTGGCTGAGATCTTGTCACTTGTTCCAATTAAAGCTGAATATCTTGATGGAAACCCCTTTCCGCCAAACATAGCTAAGAACCATCTTGACGGACAAGTCTTTCGATTGGTCCATCCATTTGGGAGTTCTGATGCCACAGACATACACAAATACACAGATATATATCTACACACATATACACTTAATACCCCTCTTTTTTCGTTATCAGTTTTTTACAAGCTTTTATTTAGCTTGCATGGTTATGTTTAAAGTATGTTTGTTCGGGTGAAATCTTGCAACTCAATTTTGAAGCAGATATCGTCAACCGATTGAGCTGAAATTTTGCATACTTACTTAACTTTGATGACAATACAATAATATGGAACCATGGAGCTGATCTGATGATGGAGCCCGAAGGTGGCCATAGGAACTCTAGGTATAATAGAAAAAGCAATCCTACCGAGCTTGGGCTCTTTAGAATCGCCTCAGTGAGCATTTGATGGATATTCAAAGAAAAGTACAGTCGGCTATAAAAGCTTGCCACTAAAATGTAATTTTTGACAGAAACTTATTTTCTCTTTATTTAAAGTGCTTTGTGGCTCAGGGGATGATGTCGCTCTGTATGTGTTACATAAGTCTTAAATGTAAACTAATATGTATATTAAGTCTATTTATGCCTGCTCTAACTAGGTTATAAACTAGTTTAGTTGTGCCTGAAAGAGGGGGAAGGGGGTGTCCACTTCTTTTATAGAAAAACTTCACCGAATACTCATAGATTTTTTATTTCACAAACAAATTTTTCCTCGGATGTCATTAATTTTTCAGAAAACTTGAAAATGACAAACTATAGAATAGGCAAGGTTAGGTTAGGTTTGTGTTATAACATTCCAAAATATTTTATGGCTTTCAGAAAAAAAACGCTTTCGATGAAATGAAATTTCTATAAAATGAAAATTCGATGAAACTTTTTGATGTAAATAAGTAAAGCGCGTTTACTAAAGAAACACCTGTAGTTATTTAAATAATTAACAAGACAAACAATATATTTGAGTCACACACGGTTAGCGGTCGAGCGAGAGAAGGCGATGGGGAGAGAGGGACGGAGCGTAACGTTCAGTCTGCTATAGTGGCGCCATAGTTTGCATTCGTTCCAATTCCAACACTTTTCTCTATAAAACAAGGGTACAAATAAACCGGTGAAGGGTGTTATAATTTTGAACTATGAATGCGGCCCGATGTCACTGCAAATCGCATAATTAGACGCAAACAATCCGGACAGATACGGTACTCATTAGTATCACACCTGATGTTTAATTTAATGACACTTTAGCGAGAATAACGAGACCGTGATATCAGTGACGAAGTTACGCGGCCGCGTATGCATTTTAATAATGCATTATTCTTAGGTATAACATTGGTCAGTCATTTGCAATGGAGTCCACATATAGCAGTGCTTGCAGGTAAATTAAGTTCAGCGGCGTACGCTGTTAGGAAAATTAGACAATTGAGTGATGTTGATACAGCACGCTTAGTTTATCATAGTTATTTTCATAGTGTCATGTCATATGGTATTCTGGTTTGGGGCAAAGCAGCTGACATTCAGACTATATTTGTGCTACAAAAAAGAGCGATTCGTTCTATATACATAACCTGAATTCTCGCGACTCCTTAAGAGACATTTTCAAAGATATAAACATCTTAACTGTAGCGTCCCAATATATTTATGAGAGTATTATGTATGTATGTTATTAAGAACATAGATTCATTTACAAGAAATTCCGATGTCCACAATTTTAACACGAGAAATAAAAATATAATTGCTATTAGAAAGTTTCGTGTTCGTAGAGTATATAAATCATTTTTAGGCCAATGTATTCATTTTTATAACAAGTTACCTGATCATATTTTAAAATTAGCCTTTCCATCTCTCAAAAATTATTTAAAAAAATCTCTAATCATCCTCCTAGCCTTTGTCCCATTTTTTGAGAATGAATTCTCAATCGGGGTTGGCTACCTAAATCCCAAGATGTGGCGTAGGCACTAGTTTTTACGCAAGCGACTGCCATCTGACCTTCCAACCCAGAGGGGAAACTAGGCCTTATTGGGCTTAGGTGGTTTCCTCACGATGTTTTCCTTAACCGAAAAGCGAGTGGTAAATATCAAATGACATTCCGTACATAAGTTCCGAAAAACTCATTGGTACGGGCCGGGTTCGAACCCGCGACCTCCGGAGTGAAAGTCGCATGCCCTAACCACTAGGCTACCACCGCTTCTTAAAAAAATCTCTAATGTCAAAAGCATATTATACAGTAGAGGACTATCTGACAGACAAAAATGCATGGCCTGAACCAGAAACCGAGTAACTCACTCCTTAGATTGTACCTGACTAGTTTAAGGGACCCAGTTCTAATAAGAAAGCTTATCAAACGTACATAAATTGTGTTAAACCGTCATACTTTCTTGTAGTTTCTATATTTTATTCTTACACTAGTCCTCATTTATATTTTAGAATACTTACACTTTTAATATGTTTTCTTCGAGAACTACGTATAGTTAAGTTCATATTTTTCATTATTAAGTTCATAATTTACAACAAGAAATATTCACATATAGACATGTTTCAGTTGGATCAACGCAAATTTGTTTCTGCACTGAAAGCCTAAACCGTAAACGTCTACCTACTTTCTATAATTTGTAATACTTCGATCTATTTTTAATCATCTCATAAAAATCAAGATTTTGCTATTGTATTCAACTCTAACTTGTTTCTTTTGTTCATATCATAGACTCAAAATTAAAAAAAAAATTGATGTTTGGACAGGCGCATAATCAGTTATTTAAACTTAAATATGTTTAATGCATGTTTTCTGTACTCTCAGAGCAATAATGTATGAACCATTTAGTGGAAACTGTTTTGGCTTCTGTGTTATCTATTTTCGTTAACTCTAAGTGTGATTGTATGCTGTTTGTTTCCCATTACAATAAATAAATAAATAAATAAATAAATAAATAAATAAATATTACTGTAATAGTTAAGTACTTATCCTTTATGAAAAAATGACTGACTGTTGAGTTTCTTTCGGCGTTTCTTCTCAACAGCGGTCTCCTCTTGTGAAATGCCGGTAGACTCAGACATGTAAAAGTGCCCTTGTGGCCTACTTGCAGAATAAAGTTCATTATTTCATTATATTATTATTTCATTATTTCATGTCGGGCCGTTCCACAATTTCACGTGAACAGTGTAAACCGCTTAATACAATAATTAAATATGTCTCACGAAAGTTTTAATAAGATTATTTGAGTATAACTTGTCAGTTTAAATAGTTCAAATAAAACAAAAAGCTAAAACATGATCCCACAATTTCATCCATACCTACTAATCCATACTAATATTATAAATGCGAAAGTGTGTCTGTCTGTCTGTCTGTCTGTCTGTCTGTCTGTCTGTCTGTCTGTCTGTCTGTTACCTCTTCACGCTTAAACCGCTGAACCGATTTAGATGAAATTTGGTATATAGATAGTTTCAGGTTTAGTAGAAGGACATAGGATACTTTTCATCCCGAATAAATGTAGTGTTCCCGTGGGATGAGCGGGTAACACCGCGGGGCACAGCTAGTATTATAAATGCAAAAGTGTGTCTGTCTGTCTGTTACCTCTTCACGCTTAAACCGCTGAACCGACTTAGATGAAAGTTGGTATGGAGATAGTTTGAGACCCAGGAAAGGACATAGGATACTTTTCATCCCGAATAAATTTAGTGTTCCCGTCGGATGAGCGGGTAACACCGCGGGGCACAGCTAGTATCGTTATACATTTCAGAATCCTACACACCGGCACCGAGGCGTCAATCAGTCACAAACAACCAATAAACACAGGTTTCAGGCAGTCTTTGGGAAGATTACAAGAGTAATCCTCCAAAAGTATTTCTCTGGTAAGGTTGGCATTTGAGGCCTAATTCGATATACATTGACGTTATAGCCATTGGAGCGATTCGAAGGCCTTATCACGTAGGTACAGACAACCAGAAAGTTGCTACTCACGCCCTGGTGCTCTAAATTACAGATCACAGAAATTACACACAGTCTGTGTGTAATTTGTGATCTGGACAGCCCTTATTCTCTAGAAAATAGTTACTAGAGAATAAGGGCTATCCAGATCATTGTGGGCGTTATAATGCTTAGCTATTTTTTCTGCTGACTTGCCCTTTGGCATTGTACCGAAGATGCTGGCAGCATTACCTCGCTGAATAGCAACGCTAACGTTGAGCGAGGAAGCCAGCTCTTCGGTTCCCCGTGATGTGGACCATGTACCGTACCGGTACATGAGTTAACGTGACCGTACTCGCCAGCGACTGCGTAAACGATTTGTATGGAGAACAGTACAGGGCCCCTAGCGTTTACTTTGTAGAACTACAATTCTCAATAATACAAATTGTTTACGCAGTCGCTAGTACTGTCACTGACTCATAGTATCCTTATCCGTTCAAAAATGCTGAAATGAAATGAAAATTTGCTGATTGTTTTAGTATTTTTTCTCTATGATAAAGCATGTTTCCTGGGCTATTGAGATTTATTGGTATATATTTCAAACCTACAGTTTGAATTTTTGTTTCAAAAACTACTCGAAATTTACACAACTATTTTTTCAACTTATTTTCGACTGCACGCAATGAAACTATGAAATAGCTATGTTACTTCTAGAACACAGTATTATTCAAATTCTATATTTATTTTTGACGACGCGTTTGGCTCGGTTGGTAGACACCTGCCTACTGAGTCGGCGGTCCCGGGTTCGAATCCCGGCCGGGGCAAATATTTGTGCAAAATATTTGTTCTTGGGTCATGGATGTTATCTATATATGTATTTATATATTATGTATATCGTCGTCTAGTACCCATAGTACAAGCTTTGCTTAGTTTGGGACTAGGTCGATTTGTGTATGATTGTCCCTTAATATATATATTTTTTTTTTATTCACTTCAAAAAGTTGGTTGAAATTATCAATATATTGGTAATAATGTGAAAAAAAAAGCAATAAGGCCTCGCAAGGGTGCAGTCTTTTTACGATTTGCTTGAAGAGCTGGCGAGCACATTTAATAATATCAATGACAAAAGTAAATCTCGAAAAGACAGCCAGGGAAGAAATAAAAAGAAAGATGGCGGCGGTGACTCATTCGCTACTGAATATGCGATACATATTTTTTTGGGAGGAGAGAAAAATGGATGCGTCTCCAGTCAAGTAACAAGTAAGTTAGATTTTAGGTGTGTGACTCGTTATAAGTGCATTATATTTTTAACCTCGACGCAAAACGAGGGGTGTTATAAGTTTAAAATGGGTCTTTGTGTATCTGTGTCTGTCTGTGGCATAGACTATGTCAGTCTATGTCAGTCCGTTTGGGAGGTACTATGCCGCATAGTACCTCCCAAACGGATGGAACAATTTGAGTGAGTTCTTTAAAAATCGGAAGACTTGTCCATCGAGATGGTTCCCAGCTATGTTTGATGGAAATAGGACCAGTAGTTTCCAAGATATTCCAAAATAGTTTCCAACATTTATTTATTTTATTTTTTAATCTTTATTGCACAAAAGAAAACTTATCGTACAAAAGGCGGACTTAATGCCATGACGCATTCTCTACCAGTCAACCTTCGTTAACATTGAGGCTAGGAATTCCACATTTTGTAGTTACTTATGTTAGTTGTAGTAGCATTTTCAATATCACTCATTGGATGATGGTCTCATGACCCTCATTGAAAATCACTTGTGTCGGGGGTATATTTATTTTTCGGAATGTTCTTATCTGAACAGATTATCTAGAATAGAATAGAAGAAAAGCTTATTTGAAAAGCTTCGTGAAGGCCCTGTCGTCGCGGTTGGTCGACGCCACGCGGGATCCAAAATCTGGCGCTTACCTCTCACAAAGGATCGGCCATGCAGTTCAGAGAGGTAACGTCGCCAGTGTAATGGGACCTTGCCACAGGCAGAGCTGCTGGAGGGGGTGTTCTTTTTATAATCCGTTTATTTTTAATTTAGTATTAGTAGTATATTTAGTAGGTATGTATCAACTTTAATATTTCAAATATGTTTTTTTTTGTTTACCTATAGATAAACTGTGTAATGAATAGAAGATGATAAAATAGAAGATGTCTATCTAGCATAACAGTGACTCGCGTGTTTGTCGTGCAACAAATTGTATCTGTCACTTAAGTCACTTTCCTTTTAATACCGTGAAGTAAGACAAGTGATGCCCAAAAATTAAGTCACGAAAAGATATTATACCTGCCCTGCTGGGTGATAAACAATCTATACTATTATAAAACTCAATTTTTTTATTGATAATCAATTTCCTAATCATTATATTATTACATGAATAATTTTAATAGCTCGATTCAGCAGTGTGGTGCCAGCCGTATAAGCGCCATCTACGGTAAATGATATTTGTCCTCGCATAACGCCGAAACAGCTGGACGGATTTTAACCAATTTTGGCACAGGGATAGCTAGACATCCAAAGATGGTTATAGGATACCTTTTACCTGACTACAGTAAAGAAAAAAAAAACGCGGACGAAGTTGCGAGCTCCTTACGCTATATGCCTCATCTGAGATTTTATTGAATCCTCGACACAAAATCGTCAAGCATTTTCAAGAACTCTTTATATTTTTAATGTCCACGAGCCCCGAAGGAAAAGGTCAACAACTCCGTTCCCTTAAAGAAGGTCATAACTGACAACATTCACTTATCAAGTTATGCCCTTTTGAATGCGCGTATATTTCACAACTTTACGAGTATTTCATTGGTTTCCCGAAGTTTGAACACTTGGCATGTTTTCTCCCGAGCCCCTTCAAGATTTGGCCTATTCAGATTGTGAAATATGATTTTTATTTGTATATTTTTTGTGCGATTGTAAATTCCACCCCAGTTTGATCGTTTGAGTTTAGAAAGCTGTAAGCGTTTTTATGATTACTGAAATTATATGTAATCAGTTTTTAAAAAAATATAACAGACTTCAATGAGTAGGTATTGTATTTCTGAGAACGGAATGGCTAACGGCGCACGGAGGGTTCCGTACCAACTTTCACTTATCCCATCTTAATTGGTCTGGTTGAGGTAAGTTTGCACCTGAAATGTATGGCGCCGCATACAAACGAGGTGCAAACTTAACGCAACCGAGTTCTCCAAATGTGATGTTTGAAAAAGGACTACTATTTTTTATGATTTTATTACTAATGTTAGTTTTCAGATTTCTATTAAGTATTTGTAGTATGTGACGATATTACTTGCCAAATTTCATAGTTCTGTTCTAGGTCATCGGGAAGTAGACCAATTATGGTAGGATATTAATCCTATCACTTTGATTCCCTTGAGAGTGTCGAAATGTACGTTTTTTGCGACACAAACGGCCGTATTTTTTTTTCACGTTAACTTAAAAGTTTGATTTGTTGCACAGCTTTAAGGGACCGTAGACCTGAGTATATGGTGTTAATTTCATTTCAACTCGATACCTCCACGCGTTCTCGAGATAAAGGGTCTTGACAGACAGACAGACGGACGAACAACAAAGTGATCCTATGGGTTCCGTTTTTTCCGATTGCGGTACGGAACCCTAAAAACACTGTAATGTGCTTTAAATATTTGAGGATTTTTTTTGGAGGATCCTCATGGATCTATGACATCAATATTCACCAAAATGGTACAGGATCAATTTGGAGAGACCTACCATCGAAAAATAAACGAAATGGGTATGGCTCAGGGGCGTTTTGAACGCTCCTTGGCTTATGTTTTCATGAATTAATAACATAATATATATATATAAAAAAGTGTTAATTGGTGAAGTCATAACAGAGCGATTTATTTACAAACAAATTAATTACTGTTGAGTTTCTTTCGGCTTTCTTCTCAACAGCGGTCTCCTCTTGCGAAATGCCGGTAGATTCACAATCTGACTTGTAAAAGTGCCCTTGTGAAAATGATGTGATATTATTACCTTTTGAAATACGAACAATGCCTCTTCCATATCACACCCAATCACAGACAATAGTTCTATTTGAGAGCGCTAGCCCATAGACAAAGCTTTAGTCTATGGTTCAACGCCTCTGGAAGAGAGCCCCCATGGCATAAGCCCTTTATTCTCGCCCGGCGGTAATTAAACCGAACTTCCTATTTACAACAATTGTTCGTGGTTTTAGAGGGTTACTAGAGTTTTATATAGTTTGTAGACGACGCGGTTGGCGCAGCCTGCCTACTGAGCCGGCGGTCCTGGGTTCGAATCCCGGCCGGGGCAAATATTTGTGTGATGAACTCGAATTTCTGTGCTTGGGTCATGGTTGTTTATGTATTTAAGTATTTAAAACACTAGTTTTTATTGGAATCGTCCAAAACGTTGTATGCGGTTCGGTGCGTTATATTTAAACATTCAATAGCGATTTAGTTCCTAAACAGAATTCCTTAGAACTTTTAAAACCATTTCAAAATACCATTAAAGTGTTTGTTCAAGCCCTCTTTAACTTAATGGTCAAGCTAGAATAGCATATGATGCAATTCTACTAATTTTACACTAATTCAAACAAAAATATCAATTTCCTACTTTATTTCAAGGCAACCAAGGCCTAATATTTTTTGCAAGGCAGTAAAAAAATGTTTGTAAAAATAAAATGTCTCAAACAGTTCCCCTATAGCAGTCAATTGTAAAAAGTTATATGTTTATAAGTTTCTATATAGAGTTACGTCGTTTCGGTTCTCAAACAGTAAGCTACTTATAGCATAGACAATGAACAATTACTTTTTTTCTGCACGTACTGGTCAGTCGAAGTGGGCAAAGTAAAAAAAATGGTTGCCTGTAAAGTCGGTTTTACGGGCGAAGGAAGATTTTACGTGACAACGTCTTTTTCTCGGTAGAATATTTATTTGTATCATATCCATTCACAATTTCCCTAATAACATTTTAAGTGTTACTTTCTGAACGCACCCATCACATGTGTCATTCTCAAAACGAGAAAATCTATGCGCCAAACACCTCGGACTGACAGACAGTCCAGATACACCTATCTACATCTCTGAACAACTGACACCACTGGCCTCTAGGCTTTATTTTCTGGGCAGAGATCTCAAAAGAAGGAATATCTTTAAACACTGTTGAACAAGTTACGGACAAGTTTACCTCAGAAAGGAAGATCAATCGACGATAATACCAGTGAACACTGAAACCCAAATAACCCGCTTAATTAAGGAGCCGCCACGCAGAAAAGATGACAGCCCGCCATCCACCGAAATACACCGCGAATCAGTTAGTGCCCATACTGAAATAAATAAGTGACTACTGCTGCAATTTATATCATGTGATCCCTACAAAGGTAAATTCTCAAATTATGTAAGAAACAACTACTATATAGCTAACTACCTAATACAGTACATGTATTTAAAAAAAAAAAAAAGTGTGTGTGTCAGCTCCGACGCACGACTGGAGTTTACTCTTCAGGCCAGGCGCGCACCACGATTTTTTTTAGTCGCGCGATTATTTTGTCGCAGAAATAAGCGTACTTCTGGGTTTATGGAAATCGTGGTGCGCGCACTCTCATATAAACCCATATCTTGCATTTATGCGACAAAGTTATCGCGCGACTAAAATCGTGGTGCGCGCCTGGCCTTAAGAACGATTATAAAATATATACTCAATACTCAATACGTTTATGGCACATAATGATTAGTAAATAGTTTAAGTATCACATTATGTACCCTGTTGGGTGCTGCAAACAAGAACGAGAAGGTAGGTACTTACATAATATTAATATACGAGTATAATATACAGCAAAATTACAATATTTCACAAGGAAAATTTACTTCCGATTAATTTTTAACAAATTGGAGAGATCATGAGTAGTAACTAAATAAGGAAGCGTGGTGTAAAGCGCCCTCGAGCGGCTAGTTTAGTTACTACAGTCTGAAGTGCTACGGAAAAAAAACCGTATCTTACTATGAAATCCATACAAAGATACGACCTTTCTACCGTAGTATCGCAATACTTTTTTTTTTTAATCTATTAATTAAGGAGCTTTGATCATTTTTATGAACATGCCAGCTCCAGCAGGCCTAATACACAACATCATTCATCTAAAAGACATAGATAAATAAAAACATAAACCGTATAAACTTAAAAATAACATGTACACGAAAACAACTAAATTTGTTTACACTATTTACATAAAAAACTGTATACAAATTTAGCCGATTCCGATAAGGGTTCCGCCAATATTGAATTGAACATTACATTCAAGAAAGATCTGGTATTAGACCTAGCCATTTACATTAGACAAAAACAAGCGTACAAAATCACCTTCCTTTAAAAAATCCTTAAATAAATCCAAAATCTCCTTAACAACAACTCCAAACAGCGTTTTGAACTTCTCCTCCCAACTTTCGGTAGAAAACAAAATATCCTTCGTCTTCTCAACCAGCCTTTCAAAAGTAATACGTCTCTTCTTCTTGTCCTTATTTTGTCTTTGATCTTCCATATCAGCCCGCTCAATAGTAGGCTGATTGACCAATAGACACTCGGACCTCTTCACATCTGTTACTCTTTTTGACTTCCGCGGCTTACGAACCTCTTGTTGTGGCTCGCTCTCTAATCTGTACTGACTTACTGATCGCTGGCCCTCAGCCTGACAGACAGAATCTTCAGACTCTTTAGATTATAACGGCTTCGACAAAACAGCATCTCTATTATGACTTTCCGAAACTTAAGTCATTCTCAAAAACAGATGGCGCATCCTGACTACAAACATCCGTATCCTTTTTTTCCTTATTTTGCATATACAACCAAAAAGCCCGTTTATATATACATCCCTCAGCAGACATAATCCTGCGAATTTCTTACTCCTTCACAAAAACCGGGCACGACTTATCTAAGGCCATATGGCTGCCTTTACAATTAATTCATCTAAAAATAGTCGTTTCGCAATTGGCATGCTCCCCGCCGCATTTCGGACAAGTAACTTTAGTAGTAAGACAAAACCTGCTCAGATGACCGAACTTCCAACATATTGAACATTGGGTAACCGGGAAAGTGTACTGATTTACCTTAAATCGGCAACCGTAGGCATAAACATATGGCGGTAAAGAAGTTCCCTTAAAACACAGACGGATAGCTTCAGCCTTAACCCAACGCCCATCATGATCCAAACAGTTCAGTCTACATATTGACAAAATGTCTTCAGACCCTTCAATATTCTTTAAAAATTCGTCTTCCTCAACCTCCAACTCAACCTGCCTTATAATTCCATAAGTGCAGCATGCCATATTAGACCAATAAGAAGGTCTCGTCTCATTGTTAAACTCCTGAGAAGCCAGAAGCTTCTCCGCATCATCCTTAGAGTTAAACTGTATGCGAACTTTACGTGGACCCATAAACTTGACGGATAAAATTCCTTTTATACCCTTAAATTGCAGCAACTTTGCCAAACCAATCTGTTTCGGTAAATCTTCTTTTGACACTATATAAACTTCAAATAGCTTGTCAGGCACACCGTCCGGCTCCAGCTGCGTTTTGGCGGTTGCTAAACCCCGCAAGCGTTTAGGTTTCCTGCCTATTGTGATAAAACTATCACTACTCCCACAGCTTTCGTCGCTCAGACCACAAGCACGCTTCACCGCTATATGCCGCACATCCGACATGGACTCAGCGTCCGATACAATATCCGATTGACTCGGCCCTGCCTTAGTATCAAACTACATTTCAGATAGCCACGACGGAGCTGCCCGCTGCCCACATTCTAAAAGTGACGTATCACTCACGATCACGACACCTCGACTTGACTCACTCATCGCAAAAACAGCGAAAAGGACTCTAAAACTGAATTAACTTATAAATAAAATAAAATTTGATAAAATTTTCAACCGTCGCCTTTGACAACCAAACGTCAATCGTCAATATATTTTTGGAACGTATTTGCCGTGCTAATTTAAAAAGTCGTATCTCAGTATACGATCGGGGTAAAAATACGACTTCTTAATTTAGCAGGTTATGCGTTAAGCGTTATAGACTAAGCTCCCGACATAAAATGACCTTCACAGAGATGTTTATTTGATGAAATGTATTTTATATTTAGTTTAAAATGTCAATAAATATATTGCATATGGGTTGCATAACAAATTTTAGTCCGGGGTATGTTTAGTTTAAAATTAAAAATTTTTTTTTTTCATTTCACCGATTTGATTATTAGATAAATTCATAATTAAATAATCTTTAATTTTATTTAATTTCAATTCAACAATCAGACCTTTGCAAAATGCTAGTAGGTATAGATTTACCTGTTTATACCTGGCTACCCAATAGTTGTGACGGGAAAAGAATAGGCAACCTAACGTTTGCATATTCTATGGGCTTCATACTTTCGATTGGTATAGAATTTATCTAATATTAATCAATCCGGTGAAATGTTTAAAACAATTTTTTTTTTATTATTAATTAAACATACCCTGGACTAAAATTTGTTAGGCAACCCATATGCAATGTAATTATTGACATATTAAATTAAATATAAAATACATTTCATCAAATAAACATCTCGGTGAAGGTTATTTTATATCGGGATCTTAGTCTATAACGCTTAACGCATAACCTGCTCAATTACGAAGTCGTATTTTTACCCCGATCGTATACTGAGATACGACTTTTTAAATTAGCACGGCAGATACGTTCGATTTTACACCCCATATTTTTCATACCCCGGGCTTATATATGAAAATCGATTCTTAAGGAGTAAACTCCTAAAAATCCACTTAGGTGGCTTAGCGGATTTTTGTTGTTACAATTTATTTTCGACCATTTAACTATTACTATAAGGTTGATAATTACTCTCAGTATAAGCATGTTACAAACCAGCCGCATTACAAAACAAAGCGCCTACTTATTTCCTCATGCATCATGCTATCCTAGTAACTGTAAGAAATATCTGGCTCATAATATAATAAAAATGTATAAATATTTAAGACATGGAACAAGTAGACCTGAGTTACCATATTCTCCTGGTAATCAACACTGTGAATCGCTATCCGAAGACCCTAGACAAAAAAGTATATTATCTATATATATATTACGCGAGGCCGATTTTTGTACATCCCATCAGATCTACAGTTATGGTCCGATTTTGATAAATGATATGTCATTAGATTCGTCCCATGCTGGAGATGTGCATAAAACTCTTGGATTTTTAATTTTTTCCCGAAAAAGTACTGAAAAATGGATTTGAAAAAACTACTGTGCGCTAACCACGTGACATTGACCACGTGACCTGTGATCCCTATTTTGACTTAAGATGACCAAATAATAATAAGCATGATTTGCTCACAAACCTGTAGTAAGTTGTTCAGTATGATGAAATATTATTTTTGAGTCGGCAACATAATATCCGCAACACTTAAAACATGTACGAATATGCAAAAATAATTTTACAGTTTGTTGACAATGAATGACAGTAATCATATTCTGACAACTTTTAATGTATTTTTTATTGGGGGCTATAATGTCAATGATCTAAATTGCCAGGTTGTTTTTCTTTTTAAAATGTTGATATGGAAACTTTTTTCGCATGTTAAAAATGTGGAGGAAAAAGCCGGTTAAGTGCGAGTTGGACTGGTGCTCGCAAGACCAGAAAAACTGACCGTCATTCAAGAATAGATTATTTTTATAAGCGAGTTTTACAATAAATCAAAGCAGAAAAAATGTAGTAAGTACAACTAAACGTCATTCAAATACGTAAATTTATGATAGATTATTTTAAATATGATTATATAAGTCCATCAAAAAAGAAACCAAAGCAAATAGCATGAGTTATGGTAAATTAAATAGTATTTTACTAGAAAAAACTAAGTCCTTCCGCTTGAATGTCGACGGGATGGGAAATGTGGTCGAGTTGAGAATATGGACGAGTTGACAATGTAGCTAAGTTGGGAATTTATCTACATTGGTAATATGGATGAGTTGGTAAAATGGACGAGTTGGAAATGAGGTCGAGTTGAGAATATGGACGACTTGACAAAGTAGCTTAGTTGGGAATGTATCTACATTGGCAATATGGATGAGTTGGTAAAATGGACGAGTTGGAAATGTGGTCGAGTTGAGAATATGGACGAGTTGGCAATGAAGACGACTTGGTAATACGGACAAGTTGGTGATATGGAAGATTTGGCAATAAAGACGAGCTGATAATAAGGACAAGTTGGTATTGTAGACGAGTTGGGTGTATCGTCGAGTTGGGAATATGGACGAGTTGGAAATGTGGATGAGTTGGCAATGTGGATGAGTTGGTAAAATTGACAAGTTGGGAACATGGAAAAGTGGGCAGTTTTTTTTTATGTCATAGGGTGAAAACGAGCAAACGAATCGCCTGATGGAAACCGATTACCGTCGCCCATAGACACCTGCACACCTGTGGACGAGTTCGCATTATGGACGAGTTGGCAATGAAGACGAGTTGGTAATACGGACAAGTTGGTAATATGGACGAGTTGTCAATGTGAATGAGTTGGGAATATGGAAGAGTTGGGAATGTGGATGAGTTGGCAAAATGAACAAGTTGGGAACACGGACGAGTGGGCAATGAAGACGACTTGGTAATACGGACGAGTTGAGAATATGGACGAGTTGGGAATGTGGATGAGTTGGCAAAATGAACAAGTTGGGAATATGGACGAGTTGGCAATAAAGACGGGCTGATAATAAGGACGAGTTTCTATAGACGAGTTGGGTGTATCGTCGAGTTGGGAATATGGACGAGTTGGAAATGTGGACGACTTGGAATTGTGGACGAGTTGGGCCTATGGACAAGTTGGAAATGTGGACCAGTTGTATTTGTGGACGAGTTAGCAATATGGACGAGTTGGCATTGTTGATGAGTTGGAAATGAATGCGAGTTGGCAATGTAGATGAGTTGGGTGTATGGACGAGTTGGTAATGTGGACGACTTGGCATTGTGGACGAGGTGGGAATACGGATGAGTTGGAAATGTGGACGAGTTGGCATTGTGGACGAGCTATTATAAATGAATACATAAACAGTTACGCACTACATGATTTCCTTTTTAAAACCTGCGTAGTGAGTGCCCAAATCTGTCGTTTCGATTCATGTGCTTTTTCTGGAAATTGATAGAAATCGATCAAATCGATAAATTCTTCTTTCCTGAAGAAAGAACAACAAATTAAAATTCTACCAATCTTCGGTCCTATGAAAATATGTCAATATTTTTTTCAAGATATGGGATTATTTTTATGAATTAAATTTTTCCATAAAAAATAATATACATTTTATTTGTGGAACAGATCAGCAGATCACATGTCATTAATGCACAAGTTATTTTTACAAAAGAGTTGAAAAAGTTGTCACGATGAAACTGGCAGTTGGCTATCAGGCCTAGCTCTAGCCTGGCATGTTTCAACGTTTTTAAAACATTATTTTAACGTGTTTTTTTACAGTATTTATTCTTCGTTCGCCAAAAACTTCTTTTCGATAAAGTAGTTATTTTCTGTAACACTACCGGATTTCCATATTCTAGCGGCGGTTCGACGCCGCAACGGGCCTCTAGTTACATTTATTACCTGTTAAGAGGATGGCACGATCGGATGTAACCTACAAACACTTATGCGCTCCTAGTATAATATTTAGACTAAAATATAAGTTAAGCAGTAATAAAACGTATAATAATTAATCTATATATATATTACGCGAGGCCGATTTTTGTACATCCCATCAGATCTACAGTTATGGTCCGATTTTGATAAATGATATGTCATTAGATTCGTCCCATGCTGGAGATGTGCATAAAACTCTTGGATTTTTAATTTTTTCCCGAAAAAGTACTGAAAAATGGATTTGAAAAAACTACTGTGCGCTAACCACGTGACATTGACCACGTGACCTGTGATCCCTATTTTGACTTAAGATGACCAAATAATAATAAGCATGATTTGCTCACAAACCTGTAGTAAGTTGTTCAGTATGATGAAATATTATTTTTGAGTCGGCAACATAATATCCGCAACACTTAAAACATGTACGAATATGCAAAAATAATTTTACAGTTTGTTGACAATGAATGACAGTAATCATATTCTGACAACTTTTAATGTATTTTTTATTGGGGGCTATAATGTCAATGATCTAAATTGCCAGGTTGTTTTTCTTTTTAAAATGTTGATATGGAAACTTTTTTCGCATGTTAAAAATGTGGAGGAAAAAGCCGGTTAAGTGCGAGTTGGACTGGTGCTCGCAAGACCAGAAAAACTGACCGTCATTCAAGAATAGATTATTTTTATAAGCGAGTTTTACAATAAATCAAAGCAGAAAAAATGTAGTAAGTACAACTAAACGTCATTCAAATAAGTAAATTTATGATAGATTATTTTAAATATGATTATATAAGTCCATCAAAAAAGAAACCAAAGCAAATAGCATGAGTTATGGTAAATTAAATAGTATTTTACTAGAAAAAACTAAGTCCTTCCGCTTGAATGTCGACGGGATGGGAAATGTGGTCGAGTTGAGAATATGGACGAGTTGACAATGTAGCTAAGTTGGGAATTTATCTACATTGGTAATATGGATGAGTTGGTAAAATGGACGAGTTGGAAATGAGGTCGAGTTGAGAATATGGACGACTTGACAAAGTAGCTTAGTTGGGAATGTATCTACATTGGCAATATGGATGAGTTGGTAAAATGGACGAGTTGGAAATGTGGTCGAGTTGAGAATATGGACGAGTTGGCAATGAAGACGACTTGGTAATACGGACAAGTTGGTGATATGGAAGATTTGGCAATAAAGACGAGCTGATAATAAGGACAAGTTGGTATTGTGGATGAGTTGGCAATGTGGATGAGTTGGTAAAATTGACAAGTTGGGAACATGGAAAAGTGGGCAGTTTTTTTTTATGTCATAGGGTGAAAACGAGCAAACGAATCGCCTGATGGAAACCGATTACCGTCGCCCATAGACACCTGCACACCTGTGGACGAGTTCGCATTATGGACGAGTTGGCAATGAAGACGAGTTGGTAATACGGACAAGTTGGTAATATGGACGAGTTGTCAATGTGAATGAGTTGGGAATATGGAAGAGTTGGGAATGTGGATGAGTTGGCAAAATGAACAAGTTGGGAACACGCACGAGTGGGCAATGAAGACGACTTGGTAATACGGACGAGTTGAGAATATGGACGAGTTGGGAATGTGGATGAGTTGGCAAAATGAACAAGTTGGGAATATGGACGAGTTGGCAATAAAGACGGGCTGATAATAAGGACGAGTTTCTATAGACGAGTTGGGTGTATCGTCGAGTTGGGAATATGGACGAGTTGGAAATGTGGACGACTTGGAATTGTGGACGAGTTGGGCCTATGGACAAGTTGGAAATGTGGACCAGTTGTATTTGTGGACGAGTTAGCAATATGGACGAGTTGGCATTGTTGATGAGTTGGAAATGAATGCGAGTTGGCAATGTAGATGAGTTGGGTGTATGGACGAGTTGGTAATGTGGACGACTTGGCATTGTGGACGAGGTGGGAATACGGATGAGTTGGAAATGTGGACGAGTTGGCATTGTGGACGAGCTATTATAAATGAATACATAAACAGTTACGCACTACATGATTTCCTTTTTAAAACCTGCGTAGTGAGTGCCCAAATCTGTCGTTTCGATTCATGTGCTTTTTCTGGAAATTGATAGAAATCGATCAAATTGATAAATTCTTCTTTCCTGAAGAAAGAACAACAAATTAAAATTCTACCAATCTTCGGTCCTATGAAAATATGTCAAATATTTTTTTCAAGATATGGGATTATTTTTATGAATTAAATTTTTCCATAAAAAATAATATACATTTTATTTGTGGAACAGATCAGCAGATCACATGTCATTAATGCACAAGTTATTTTTACAAAAGAGTTGAAAAAGTTGTCACGATGAAACTGGCAGTTGGCTATCAGGCCTAGCTCTAGCCTGGCATGTTTCAACGTTTTTAAAACATTATTTTAACGTGTTTTTTTACAGTATTTATTCTTCGTTCGCCAAAAACTTCTTTTCGATAAAGTAGTTATTTTCTGTAACACTACCGGATTTCCATATTCTAGCGGCGGTTCGACGCCGCAACGGGCCTCTAGTAATTATAACTACACAAACACAACTTACCTTTCCCTCACACACACTCCAAACACATACGTTCCACATATGCGTATACCTCACACACACACACAACTAAAACCCACAGTCTACAAACACACATGCTTGGCAGCATTTAACAACTTATGTAGCCTTGGTCAAACACAGCAAAAGTCTCAACAGAAATTTACATTACTTATGTTTATAATAATGCTGAGTACCTCTTTGGTACTATGCTTTCCTGGTAACGTGCCTTATACACAACACCGTAAAATGAATACGTCTTCCCTCTTCCCTCTTCCCTCTTCCCTCTTCCCTCTTCCCTCTTCCCTCTTCCCTCTTCCCTCTTCCCTCTTCCCTCTTCCCTCTTCCCTCTTCCCTCTTCCCTCTTCCCTCTTCCCTCTTCCCTCTTCCCTCTTCCCTCTTCCCTCTTCCCTCTTCCCTCTTCCCTCTTCCCTCTTCCCTCTTCCCTCTTCCCTCTTCCCTCTTCCCTCTTCCCTCTTCCCTCTTCCCTCTTCCCTCTTCCCTCTTCCCTCTTCCCTCTTCCCTCTTCCCTCTTCCCTCTTCCCTCTTCCCTCTTCCCTCTTCCCTCTTCCCTCTTCCCTCTTCCCTCTTCCCTCTTCCCTCTTCCCTCTTCCCTCTTCCCTCTTCCCTCTTCCCTCTTCCCTCTTCCCTCTTCCCTCTTCCCTCTTCCCTCTTCCCTCTTCCCTCTTCCCTCTTCCCTCTTCCCTCTTCCCTCTTCCCTCTTCCCTCTTCCCTCTTCCCTCTTCCCTCTTCCCTCTTCCCTCTTCCCTCTTCCCTCTTCCCTCTTCCCTCTTCCCTCTTCCCTCTTCCCTCTTCCCTCTTCCCTCTTCCCTCTTCCCTCTTCCCTCTTCCCTCTTCCCTCTTCCCTCTTCCCTCTTCCCTCTTCCCTCTTCCCTCTTCCCTCTTCCCTCTTCCCTCTTCCCTCTTCCCTCTTCCCTCTTCCCTCTTCCCTCTTCCCTCTTCCCTCTTCCCTCTTCCCTCTTCCCTCTTCCCTCTTCCCTCTTCCCTCTTCCCTCTTCCCTCTTCCCTCTTCCCTCTTCCCTCTTCCCTCTTCCCTCTTCCCTCTTCCCTCTTCCCTCTTCCCTCTTCCCTCTTCCCTCTTCCCTCTTCCCTCTTCCCTCTTCCCTCTTCCCTCTTCCCTCTTCCCTCTTCCCTCTTCCCTCTTCCCTCTTCCCTCTTCCCTCTTCCCTCTTCCCTCTTCCCTCTTCCCTCTTCCCTCTTCCCTCTTCCCTCTTCCCTCTTCCCTCTTCCCTCTTCCCTCTTCCCTCTTCCCTCTTCCCTCTTCCCTCTTCCCTCTTCCCTCTTCCCTCTTCCCTCTTCCCTCTTCCCTCTTCCCTCTTCCCTCTTCCCTCTTCCCTCTTCCCTCTTCCCTCTTCCCTCTTCCCTCTTCCCTCTTCCCTCTTCCCTCTTCCCTCTTCCCTCTTCCCTCTTCCCTCTTCCCTCTTCCCTCTTCCCTCTTCCCTCTTCCCTCTTCCCTCTTCCCTCTTCCCTCTTCCCTCTTCCCTCTTCCCTCTTCCCTCTTCCCTCTTCCCTCTTCCCTCTTCCCTCTTCCCTCTTCCCTCTTGTTACAGTAATGTTCGATGAATGAAAATAAGAATTGCACAAATTTTAACTATAGAAATATATTTTGTCTCTCTCTCTCATCAGACGTGAGCGGGCGTTACACTTTTTCATGAGTGACTCCGAGCGCAACTTAATTTAAGACGTTGTCACGTCAAAAATATGTAGTTTCGAATTTAGAACTATTTATATATTGTTAGTAAGATTTTGAAGATTGATCATCATAAATTCATAATCATAATACATATATCCAATACGGCTTCATCACGACCGTGTAATAATAATAGTAGCCAGGGACTACATGGCAGCTGTAAGCGGACTGTAAAGTCGGTTTGCTGTTTTGATGTAGACACACGAACTGCAGCAAAACTGCACTCGAACTGCCTTTGCAGCTTGCAGTTCAAATGCTGTCCGTTTGTACTGGTCCTAAGTGTCATAATCATAACCCTAGCTGATGACATATCTAGACCTACTAGGCACAAACTACAAATAACGCATATTCTTTGTCTAACCGGACCTCAAACATGGCGTAGGGTAAACAAATCAATTATTAAAGCCCCCATTCACCCGCTGAAGGGCCCTTTTCACCCCCGGGGCCAAACGGACTCAACTGGCCCCCAACTTGAACGGACTTATGCCCTTACGCGTCGGAAACTTTCTCTAGTTGCCTGGACGCAGCTGCCCCCTATTCATGTCTAGGCAATTATGGCTATTTGGTTTAAATACAATATTAAAAGGGTTTTGATAGTTTTGTTGAAAAATGACTCTTTTTTTGTTTTTTAACGAAAACTTTCATTGGTTATTTTATTATTATACATATTAAAATGTTATTTTGTCTACATGTGAGTTCACGGCAAAATTACTAGATGAAATTTGGCATGAAAATAACTAATTTGTGAATAGCATACTGCAGCGAAAATCCTCAATTTGGGACTAGACCGATTTGTGTTCAAATATCTGATGTTTGTTAAATTGATTTATCTATGTCCAGCCCATGAGTCATTCGTTTTTCAACCGACTTACAAAGGAAGAGGTGCTCTATACTTCTCCTTTACGTGTACCCATGTAATTATAACACAAATGTAATGTAATTGTTTTTATTTACGAAAAAATGACTTACTGTTGAGTTTCTTTCGGCTTTCTTCTCAACAGCGGTCTCCTCTTGCGAAATGATGGTATATACATTCATATTCTGACTTGTAAAAGTGCCCCTGTGGCCTACTTACTGAATAAATTATTTCATTTCATTTCTATTCGGTTTATTTATTTATTTAATCTTTATTGCACAAAAGAAAGAACTTATCGTACAAAAGGCGGACTCAATCGGTCATATATTTTACGTCACCCTGGGCCGTAAGTAGGATCTTCTCCCCTGGGGCGAAAAACTCACTTCCTGGCCAAGACAACACGTAAATCTTTAGGCAAACCTCGGGCGGTAATTCGTAAAGCCCCGGCTCGGCTCGGCCTAGGGTGACGTAACTAATAGTCCGTTACATACCTAGGGTGGTGAATTCGTGAATGTCCCAGATCGCAGGTGTTTGTGGTCTGAGTCGAAGATGAGGGCCATAAATGTGTATTCTGGGGCTTTACGAATTACCGCCCGTGGTTTGTCTAATGTTTTACGTCTTGCCATGGCCAGAAGGTGAGAGTGGCGACGCGGTTGGCGCAGTTTGTAGACACCTGCCTACTGAGCCGGCGGTCCTGGGTTCGAATCCCGGCCGGGGCAAATATTTGATGAACTCGAATATTTGTTCCTGGGTCATGGATGTTATCTATATATGTATTTAAATATATTATTTCTTATTTATATCGTCGTCTTTACAAATATAGTAAATACAAGCTAGCTTTGCTTAGTTTAAGACTGGGTCGATTTGTGTATGATTGTCCCTTAATATTTATTACGGAATTTGTATTATATTGACTGTTTGCTTATCTCACTCTCTCTTTTGGTTTTCTCATTTTCTTGTGTATTGTTGTAAAGTTATCCTCCTTTGTATTGTTTGTTTTGTCTACCATTTACATTTGTGTTTACCCCTCATTTACTCAAAGGTTAACTGGAAGAGATCCCTTAAAGGGATAAGTTCGCCTTTGTACATGCTTATTCTTTGGAAATGTATTTCTTGTTTTTGTGTACAATAAACTGTTTACATACATACATCCATGAGGAATTGAAGGAACCTATACAGGGTGATCAATCCAAATGGGTCAGTGTCAGTAGGGAGAAATCGAAAACTATAAGAGATAGGGAAATCTGTTCTGTCGATTTTAGATTTAATAAAAACTGCAAGTATTATATTTTTTATAAATCTCATACATCATTTCACACATAAACCGGTCAAAATCGCTGTAAAGAATGTTACAATTCGACATATTGTGATTATGCGAGGAAGCTGCCAGCTCTTCGGACCCCAGTATAGTGTCTATGAATCTTTTACTGAGGTCTTTATAATTTTTTTATTTATTTATTTGGTTCACCAACAATTGTTTACACTAAATACTTACATCCTTTTATAACAACACACTTTCTGCCATTATCTAAGTGTAACAATCACTTATAGGTAAACACCGCATGCGTTTTATTATAAAACTAGTTAAAATTATTACCTACTTAACACTAATTATACTTAAATGTAAGTTATGCTCTTTACTGGCCTAAGCTTTTTATTTATGAAAGGTATTTCCTAAACATTTATGAATAGTTTTTTAAATTGCTGCGTCGAGTCAAAGTGCACATCCGTCTCATGACAGCTATTAAGGGTTTTACAAAGCCTTGGTACAGGTGAGTTGCTGCCGAGAACAGTTCGTCTAAGAGGTGGACATAGGGGCGTGATAGGATAGCGGGGCAATCGAGATGGGGCTCTGAAAGACAATAAAGCTAATAGTTGTGGACAGTCAATTTCATTTCGTATGAGCTTGCGCAGGAACAATGCATCGGCGATATTTCTACGCAATGCTAAGGACTCCATCCTGAAAAGCTTCAGTCTTTCCGTGTATGAGGTTGATTCTTTAGCTTTACCAGCTGAAAATGCCAGATGTCGCACAAATCGCTTCTGTACACGCTCTAAGCGTAAAGAGTGTGTAGCATAGTGTGGACGCCACACCATACTACAATATTCTACGATACTTCTTACTAGGCTATTGTATAATAATATTTTCACTTCTCTCGCTCTAAAAGTTCGACTTTATGCTGTGCGTAGGCGACATAAAGTCGCTTTTTATGCTCTAGAGCATAAAGTAAAATCGTCGTCGAAGACCAAGGCGATCGGTCCAACAGCCACACGAAAAAGGTTCTAAAACTTCATACAATAAAACCCGTTCCAGACCTTCCGATCCGATCCGATTTATCGGGAGAAATCGGATAATGTGTAGTGTATAAGATCCTAACAATTGCACTACACATTATCCGATTTCTTCCGATAAATCGGATCGGATCGGAAGGTCTGGAACGGGTTTTAACTCTTTATTTTATTTCGTTTTGTTAGTATTCTAAGACCAAGGCAAATATACCAACAGCCAAAGTACACAATAAAACTTCTTGAAATAAACTTGTAACTTTTATGTACTATCATTTATTACTTTTTAAACTATTACTTTAAATATTTCTCATTGTTATTAGAGCAATGAGAAATATTTAAAGTAACTTTAAATTTTAATTAAATTTGTTTTTAAGTAGGTATACATGGTATGTGTATATAATATACCATATATGTTATTTATATGATAGAGTTTCATTTCCTCGCAATCGAAGTGAAAAGTAGAGTGTGCAACCAGGGACCGGAAAACCCCTCTTTAAAGTTAAGCCTATTGATAAGGTAACCCCAACAATTTGGTAACCATAACATAAGGTAACCTTTTCATTTGGTAACCCTATGTTAAGGTTACCATATCATAACAGTTAACTACAACCTCAACACAGTTACACAGTTACGGTTGAAACCCTAACGCGTAAGGGTTTTTTATAGCAGTTAACTCTAAGCCCCTACGCGTTAGGGTTTGGAACTGAACCTTGAAGGATCGTTATAGATGAGCGGAGTTGGCAGAATGTTCACGTTTTGCCGTGTTTTTTTTACACTAGTTTTGTTTTGACTTTTTGTTTTTTGTTGTTGTTATTAGATAATAAGTACTTTATCTTCGCTTTTTATATGTTTCTCCTATACTGATGTTGTTAATTAGTTGATAATTTGATGTGATTGTTCTGCTAATAAAAAAGTAATAACATCTAATAATAAATAACTATAATTTTCATACTAAAGTTTTTTCTTATCGAAGAACGATCGGCAACTTTGCTGCGTTACCAGCATTATACCTGATAACAGTAAAAACCATCGTATAAGAACAAAAGAGAGTTTGACTTGCAGCATGGTATTTTTAAGTATGCAACGTGCTGTTTAAAAATGACGGATAAGATAAAAAATGTAAGAAAGAGATGGGATTAGTATTGTTTTGAAGCATCATGGATGCTAAGCGTTAGTTACTCAGTATCCTCCAAATCGTCCAACTGGTCAGTTAAAAACGGGTGCCATAAAACAACGAATATTAAAAAAAACTTTAAAATGGACAACAAAAAGCGCTTGCTGCCACTGCCATGCAACTTTCCCCAGGAATATAGTGACTTTGTAAATAAACTTAACAGGCAAAAGACAGCAGAAACTGGTAAGTTATGCATTCTTATTATGATGATATTTCAATTTTGTTTACCATTAAGTCTTTGTAAATACTATCGACCTTAAAGGTACTCGAACTGATATTTTTTCCTTAATAGTATCTGCAATATGTTTGTTTATTTTCAACCATATTCTAATTATATATATACCTATACGTACATATATTTATTTATTTAAAGTTAATTGCACATTGCATTGCACAAAAACGTAGATATAAATGGCGGCCTTTTGCCATGAAATGAGGCGTTCAGACAACTTGTTTAAATGAATGTATATGTAAATATATAATATTTAATTACTATACAAATTCGGAATATCTACTACAATGACATTTCGTAAATGTGTGTTTGTGCATTTTCATTTATTATACATTTTATTCAGAATATGTTGGCACATTTAGCTAAAAATCATAAGTATATATATATGTATATTGCATTATTCCAATTTACTTTTAATGTTCGGGTATCCTTAGAGCTGCCAATTTAGCATTCCTAACAAAAAATAGGCATTTAACGTTGTACTTTATTGTACGGCGCTTACATTTCTAATATATAAATGTAATATTAGTGACGTATTACTTACTAAACTTAAAATGAAATGCCAAATTAAGTATATATTTTTTTATTTCAGACTCAAAGTTAAATCAAGAGAGGAAGGAAGGTTATATATGAAAAACGTACAGAAATTCAAGGAATTGTTAGAAGATGTACCGGACGATAAATTGAAGGACATGTGGGCACGTGTAAAATTTATGACAGAATTGTATCATACGGCTTTCCAAAATTACGTAAATAATAAGTAATCCATAATTTAGTAATATATTTGATAAGGTCTAATTTTAAAGTGATTTGATTTTTTGATTGCTGATTTATAAAAAAAATGACTATTCTAGTAAATTATTTACACACCCAAATTTCATTTTATTTTATGAACATAGCATGATTATAATATGGTAAATACTTTTAAAGGTATTATTATAGAAATCGCGTTGATGCTGGCAGAACATGTTGACCCTTGTTGAAATTTTAATAAGGTATCTAGGTATATATTTTAATATTTCATATTTATTTATAATATTATATTTGTTATATATATAGAAATCATATATATAATATCTTATTGTATTATAAGATGTGATATGTATGGTTTGTGTGCGTAAGCTAGCTTGATTTCAAGTTTTCTTTTGTTTTTTATTTTGACCACTCAGTGAGCCAACTTACTTTATGATAAAATGTTAATTTACTTTCTGATTACTGCTGTAACAACTTACTTTAACTTAAAGACAATTTTTAAATTGGTTGTGTGTTGATAGAACAGTAAACTGGATTTTTGATATATACAAATAAATGCCATTGATTATTAATTTAAATTGTTTAATTTTTTTTTTGCAAATGGATGTTTTTTTTATTTTTCTTAGTTTACAAATCGAAGTCGATTAAATTATTCGAACCAAGTTTCGAACAATTTTATCGACACAAATATTTCATATAATTAACTAACCTAGACCTCACAAAACTTCATAAATCGGTTGAGAAATGTGACCCCTAAGCGAGACCAGCCGGAAATCCGAACAAAAGGACATCTGTCTGTGTGTAAAGAATTTTCTTTCTATAGTTAAAATTTTTTTTATAGAATACATAATATAACAAAATTAACTTTATTTCAAATAACATTTTAATTAATTACGTAAAACTTTTTTAATGTTTAAATGTTTTTATAATTATTACGTTTTTAACTATTATTAAAAAAAGGATCATGATTTAATCAAGACAGAGTACAAGAAATATTCTTGTTCAAATCAATTTGAATAATAAGAATATCCACAGAACCATCATTAATATTGCTTATCTTTACAATTTAAGGGTGTAATTTGATGTAAATAATTTGAAGTTCATTATTGACACCTACATCAACCTAAATATAATTATACTTAGATGAAAAGGGATGAGTGAAATGCTAAGAATTATTTTTAGTTTATTGTTATCGGGGTATTGGCATTTACTGCACACTGAGACGCGGTATTTATTATTGTTTTAAGAATAATCAAAATGCAGTTGTGCCTTAACTGAATGCCGCATTAATTGTTACATTTTTTTTATCGAAACAATACTAATCTGTATTTCGGGGTATGAAGGAAATGATAGTTAATTGTTTTTGCGATAAACCAATGTGTGATAATAATGGTGACGGCAAAAATAAACGAATAACTTTTATTTTTTCCGTCTTACAATTATTTGTCAAGCCGCAAAGGCAAAGATGAAATATGAAAAAAAACAAACAACACATTGTTTTCGCCGCTCGAGCTAAGCAACGCTACCATGGTAACATAAGAAGTTTCTACACCAAAGACTTAAAGTTGAATATTGACTGAATTGTCGCTTTATAGCATATTGTTACAAACCTCGCAAACCAAACACGTTTATGACTTGCAAGAGATAAGAAATTTACTGAGTTACTGTTATTCAAAAACTGACCTAATAAGACATAATTTAGGGATCATATTCGTTAGAACTCGTTCAAAAACCCTTACGTTAAGGTTATTAAGTTACGGTTAGTAGTTATTATAACTGCTATTCAAAAACTGAACTAATAACACATTACTTAAGGATCACATTCGTTTGAACTCGGTTCAATACCCTAAAGACTCGGTTAGTGGGACGGGGTAGGTTAGTTAAGGTAACCGGTAACCGCGTTAACTGCAACGAAACAGTAACCGTATCATTGAAACAACCACATCATAGGGTTAACAATATGTAAGGGTTTTTAAAAACAACTTCTAAAATAACCTCATCAAAAACCCTTGTTAGGGTAACCGGTTCCGGTCCCTGTGTGCAACTCGTCCATAAAACGCATTTTACACTCTACTTTATATTCATCCTCGCTCGCAAGCTCGCTCGGATGGATAAACGTCTCGTGTAAAATGATGCGTTTTATGCACTTGTCGTACAATCTACTATTTTGTTCTACTACGATTAAATGTTTTAGCATTTCTTATAACGAACCCCAACATCCTTGATGCTCTTTTTTTAATAATATTTTCAACGTGAGGAACAAATGTAAGTTTTTGATCAAATATTACACCCAAATCACGTATTGTGGACACCTCTTGAAGCTTATCGTTATGAATATTATTGAATAAAATATTGAGACTGAATTAAGTTATTTTTCCTAGTTATCTTTATATGTACACATTTCTTAGCATTCAATATCATTTGGTTATTATTACACCAGTCCACTAGCCTATTTAAATCACCTTGTAACAAATCGACATCACTAGCAGTATCCACAACACGAGCAAACTTCAAGTCGTCGGCATACATAAAGATTTTTGAGTACAAAAACAATCTGGGATGTCATTTATAAATAGATTAATGAGGTATTTATAATTACTTATTTTGAAAACTTATACAAGATTTGCTATCTATTAGCTTATCCGGTCCGGTGATCGTAGGGCTGACTCGTTCCTCGCTCAACGCATAGGCATTGCCATCCAGCGAAGTAACGCGGCCAGCCTTATGGGCACCCTATATACCCAGTGGTAGCGACCTAAGGGGGTTTTTGTGCATTATAGGTACAGTCCGACCAAAACGAGTAGAAATTAAAAAGTGGCAATACTGTAGTGTCGTCCCCGGTTTTTTATATTGATTAAATAGGGAGGACACTACAGTATTGCCACTTTTTAATTTCTATTCTTTTTGGTCGGACTGTAGTTTAGGTCATAAGTTTCTTAAAGTTTAGTTGTAAACATACTTTAATAAATTAAATTAAATGTTTAGAGATGTGTATAGCTCGCGAGTGAGTGATTCAAAAGAGCTATATCATTTGGTTTAGCTCACTAGCTCTTTCGCTCACTGAAGATTCAAGTAGCTCAGTATCTCATCTATCATCTCAGTATTACTCGCTCAGTCTCGTGTTTTTTCGTCGTTTCGTCTTTTAAATCTAGATTGTCTCTAGTTCTCTACTCACTCGTGAACAGGGATCGATACCGGTATTCATGAAAATGCTCTAATTTAGCGTTTTTTTTCGAATGTGAAAGGCTTGTGTTATGTAGAATTTCGTTATAGATATAGATCCTTGAAATTAGCCCACTAAAATATAAACATGTGTGATAAATGAGCGAAAAACCGGAATTTAATAACGTTATTTTGTGCTATTTTGTATGGAGCAAAATAACGGTATCGATCCCTGCTCGTGAACGATATAGTCTAACGATCTACTGAGCTAAATGAGTGATGTACATATCACGGTGAACTAAAGACACATATCATTCTTTTCAGATTATAGTGACACATTCTGCGCATCTCTAGCTATGTTAGGTACTACCTAGTTTTGTCCTGTTTAAGCAATATAATCGATATCCAAACGAAGTAGTCTAGAGTTAATGTCCCATAAAAGCTGCCTGATTGTGGAAATAACCGAGCTTTGAGCTTTTTCACCCGATCGCTGCTTCGACGGGCTTAATATATCGCCACTTGATTCTGGAGCTCTGGTACAAGTCACAAGATTACTACGTATCCTATGTGTTTTTTTAATTACCGATCTCGCGCTAGACGCAACCATCAAAAGCATTGAAAATGTAACTTAGAAGTAACTAGCGACCCGCCTCGCTTCGCACGGGTGCAATGCTGATAAATTATGCATGTATTATTCATTAAATCCTTCATCTTGAGTCACTATCTATTAAAAAAAAATTGCATCAAAATCCGTTGCGTAGTTTTAAACATCTAAGCATACATAGGGACAGGTAGACAGCAGGAAGCCACTTTATTTTATACTATGTAGTGAAGCATGTAACAAACGAGGGAGGAGCGGGGTGCAGAAAGCGTTAATAATACTTAAATAATTAATTGAATCAGGCGTTACTTTGCGGAAATCCATATTAATTAAAATAATAATATTGCTTTTTTTGATTTGATTTGCTAATCCGCGATATAATATCGTGTCAGTTAAGTCGTGCTAATTTGTGGAAACTAGTATTGAAAGATGGAATTACAACAATTCGTTTATTAATTTATGAATCGCAAAAAGCGCGTAGTTTTATCAGTGAAGCTGATACCTAAGATTTATTTTTAATGAAATTATGAAGGCGTATTACTTGTAATTTTTTATTGTAATAAGCGCGCATATTCAACTGAAAAACAGCGTAGGTATTAATAGAAATAAATCAAGCTTTATCACCAACTTATTTTGAGCTAAATCTATGCCCCACTTCCGACGTGATAGGGTAACGAGCAAACATTGTAATCAATCAATCAATCACATAAACAAATATCCATAAAATTAAACACTTACCTTCAAATACCTTTAGTAGTTAAATATATTGGTTAAAATTAAACTTGCCACATCACGTGGCGCTGTAAGTATTATTGGGTAGCCAGAGTAGAATAAACCCACTTTTTCTTCAAGATAAGTTAAGTTTGTTAAGTTAAGTTCAAAAGTGCTCAAAAGTCTTGAAATAGGCAAGCCGGTGACAATCGAATTCTATAGTCGCCACGCAGCTGCTACACAGTTGGGGTGAAAAAATGAGTTAAGTACCTATTGGAAATAGATTTTTTGGGGTCGATCTACTTTTATTTTTGGATATTGATGTTTGGGGTTAAATAACTCAGATTTTGTACATTCGTAACAAAAAATGTGTCCGAAAGTTCGTAAAAATCAATAATATGTCTCCTGTAACTTGTACCTTTCGACTCTTCTGCACTAATTAATTGCGGCAGCCACTTAGCGCTGACTGCGCTAACCAGGATACCTACCTCTATTATATTTATAGCCTTTTAGTATTTACGTAGGTATAATTCCGTTTTTTTTATACTACCACAGGCGCGACAGCGGCCTATCCGTGTAACTCGGGCGTCGGTGACCTTGTAATGCCGAATCCTTCGACGAGGCATTCACGTGAAAGCCCTTCCCCCCTCTCGCGCGTCCCGCGCTCGCCCCTCGACACGCACACATAGCCGCGAGTTTTGTTCTTGCACACAAGTGTCGCTGTCGTTTCTTTTTACGTTAGTATAATTATATATTCTTTGATACTACGACGGTAGAAAACAAGCATGCCGCCCGCCTGATGTTAAGCAGTTACCGCCTCCTATGGACGCTTGCGACGCTAGGAGCATCATACGCGCGTTGCCGACCCCTTAAGAACCTATTTACTCCCCTCTTGAAGAAACGCATGCTGTAGCCCCTGGGGACCTCGGCAGGGAGCTCATTCCACATGCTGAGCGTTTGCGGTAGGAAATTCCTCTGGAACCTCAAAGTTCCCGGCCATTTAGGCAAAGCATGACCATTTAGGCATTCAATAAGGGCAAAACAAAAATCCACGTTTTCTATTAAAACTTTCATGAGACATATTAAAAGCGCGGTAACATCGACACAATGTCGTCATGAGTTCGAAACATGTCAGCCCGTTCCTGAACATTTCACGTGAGTGTAAACCGTTTGTTTGCAGTTTTTGACCCTTCTTATACAACTATTGCATAAAATACTACCTACACATCTTTATTTCACAACCATATACTTAAAAAGAATACCATAGACGAGAAAAACGCATCTTACAATGTAAACTTGGCAAAGGCACATTCAACCACTCATAAACTATGTACAATTATATGGAACGTAAGAGCTCTCTTTATAAACGCATTCAGCCGGCCTGAAGAAAAAACCTCGAGTAGGAAAAGTAGAAAAACACGGATCTTTAATTCTAAGTATGACGCGGTTGCCGCAGCTTGTACTGCACCTTCCTACTGAGCCAGTGGTCCCGGGTTCGAATCCCGGCTAGGGCAAATATTTCTGTGATGAACTCGAATATTTGTGCTTAGGTCATGGTTGTTCTATGTATTTAAGTATTTATTTATGTATATCTTCGTCTAGTACCCATAACACAAGCCTTCTTGAGCTTAATTTCGGACTAGATCGCTTCGTGTGATGTTGTCTGACATTTATTTTATTTATTTATTTTGCTATCATCCAGTTTCAGTAAATGTCAATGATGTAAACAAGGAGGACAAATGATTATATATTCCGCAAATTTCAAGTAATTTTTATATAATGAAGCCAAACAATCCACTGTGATGAAAGTCTAGTGTTTTTGTATAGGATTCAGTATTTATTTCGCAAGAAGAACGATGGATTAAGCATTCCGGTAAACAATGTTCCGGTAAAGGCCGGCATAGTGATACCAAAGCTAGATATGAAGGTACACATACCTCTGGGGAGGTACGCTAGCGTATTTCAGGCAGAGGTATGCGGCATAATGAGATGTGCACAAATAATAGATGAATGTTCACAGGAAGTGGGATCTGTCGTTATATACACAGACAGTCAGGCGGCACTAAAAGCGTTAGACAAACAGATGGTAAGCTCGTCCTTGGTAAAGGAATGCAGAGTAGCCCTGAACAAACTTGGAGAACACACAAGGACTACGGTAGCATGGGTACCGGGACATCAGGGTGTGACAGGAAATGAAAGGGCAGATGAGATGGCAAGGCTAGGAGCAGAAAGGGAACTCATAGGACCCGAACCTGCCCTGCCAATATCGGCAGAAGTTACGAAAGGAGTTATAGCTAGGCTAATGGAGGAAGAGGCCAACAGACAATGGCAAGAGACGACGGACTGTCGACAATCGAAGATGATCCTAGGAGGAATCAACAGAAAAAGGACCAGGTATCTACTGGAACTAGGTAAGAAAACTCTCAGATTATTAACAGGCATAATCACGGGACACAACAACCTTAACAGGCACCTACACATTATGGGAGTAGTAAGTGATCCATACTGCGTGCACTGTGGCCAGGAGGAGACGAGTAAGCATGTTATAGCAGAGTGTGGCATGTATGCGATAGTACGCTATAGCATCTTCAGAAAAGATAAACTAGAAGAGGAAGAGCTGAGGGACATTAACCTTAAAGATGTCCTTTCCCTCTGCAGGGACAGTAAATGGGAGCGCCGCCGGGACAGTAACCGTTGGCTCCAATTGGGAATTGGGCTGAATGAACGCAGCCAAGCGATCGACAGCCCGCCTGTTTCCGGCCGGGCGTCCCTACACCAAATCATCATCAAACAATGCATGTTTTGAACTTGGTTGTTGACCAACTCTTGACAAATGCAAATGTAATATGACGTATACAGTACGGGCCTGGCCACATCCACATCACCACGGCACGGCGCCGTCACCGTGAAAAGGCGCGGCGTCGTGGATTTTTACGGTGGTTTTATATACGCTGGCACCGCAAAAATCCACGTCGCCGCGCCGTTTCACGGTGACGGCGCCGTGCCGTGGTGATGTGGCCAGGCCCTACATTATTGCCATATAATCGACCCAGACCTACTCGTACGCTTACACTTTTGACACACAAGGGCAACTTTATTGCGCACAGTGTGACCGGACATTCAAGACCAAGTTTGGCTTTGCAAGTCACATCCGCGCACATAAACGGAGAGTGTAAGTTGTCGCCGTTGTCGGATACGACAAGGAGGATCGACTATATATATATTGCCATATGAAAGCTGTTTGTAGCGCCACTATCCGTGGACAAGACCGACACTTGTTGGTCTACGCATGTTGATTAGGGTATTTCTATTACCAGTTCATTCCAGTGTTGCTAGCTCTATGTTTAATGCGTAAAGAGATTTTTATTCTGTGTTGTCAGAGCGAGTTGCCGGTGTGAAGTATAAATAAAATGGGGTTCACTGCGAAAGAGCAAGTGGTGTTATTAATTAATGGGTCTGATGTGGGTAAGTAAATACCTCTAAATATAATTACACTAGCCCGCAACATACGCGTTTTTTTATACCGGGTAAAAAGTACCTTATAACCATCTTTGGATGTCCAGCTATCCCCCGTACCGAAATTTGTGTGTTTGTGTGTATGTTTTTTACTTCTTCCCGCTCAAACGGCTGGACCAATATTGATAAATTTAGGTTTTCTAGCTGACACCCTGGATTAACACATACTACTTAATTAACACATGAGGGAGTTTTCCCAAATCTTATGAAAATTAGTAAAGTCATACCTCTTTTTAAATCGGGTGATTTGAGTGATCTGACTAATTTCCGTCCGATATCTATACTACCTGTTTTAAGTAAAGTTTTCGAAAAATTAATGTTGAAAGATCTACTAGGACACTTCAATATAAATAAATTACTCTCTAGTAAACAGTTCGGTTTCACAATGGGACGTTCCACGACTGATGCAGCATCTGTACTTATTAAACACATTTATGATAGCTGGGAGGAATCTTGTGATGCGATTGGGATCTTCTGCGATCTTTCTAAGGCATTCGACTGCGTTCATCCTGGAACACTCATTTTGAAATTAGAACATTATGGTCTGTCTTCAAATGCTTTAAGCCTTATGTCTTCATATCTCAGTGATAGAATGCAAATAGTGGATGTAAATGGAACCCAGTCCAATGGAGCTATAGTTAAGCTAGGAGTGCCACAGGGCTCTATTTTAGGTCCATTTCTATTTTTGGTTTATATAAATGACTTACCATCTGTAGTAGATAATCTTTGTAATATAGTACTATTTGCTGACGATACATCATTAATTTTCAAGGTTAACCGGAAATCAACCGACTATGCGGAAATTAATTGCACACTAGATAAAGTGCTTAACTGGTTTACTACTAATAATCTTCTATTAAATGCCAAGAAAACGAAATGTGTTAGATTTGCTTTACCGAATGTTACGGCGGTAGATTCTACTATATTACTAAATGGTGAATGTTTAGAAATGGTGAATAAGGCATTATTCTTAGGTATAACATTGGACAGTCATTTGCAATGGAGTCCACATATAGCAGTGCTTGCAGGTAAATTAAGTTCAGCGGCGTACGCTGTTAGGAAAATTAGACAATTGAGTGATGTAGATACAGCTCGCTTAGTTTATCATAGTTATTTTCATAGTGTCATGTCATATGGTATTCTGGTTTGGGGCAAAGCAGCTGACATTCAGACTATATTTGTGCTACAAAAAAGAGCGATTCGTTCTATATATAACCTGAATTCTCGTGACTCCTTAAGAGACATTTTCAAAGATATAAACATCTTAACTGTAGCGTCCCAATATATTTATGAGAGTATTATGTTTGTTATTAAAAACCTAGATTCATTTACAAAAAAATCCGATGTCCACAATTTTAACACTAGAAATAAAAATAAAATTGCTAGTAGAAAGTTTCGTGTTCGTAAAGTATATAAATCATTTTAAGGCCAATGTATTCATTTTTATAACAAGTTACCTGATCATGTTTTAAAATTAGCCTTTCCATCTCTCAAAAATTATTTAAAAAAATCTCTAATGTCAAAAGCATATTATACAGTAGAGGACTATCTGACAGACAAAAATGCATGGCCTGAACCAGAAACCGAGTAACTAACTCCTTCTTAGATTGTACCTGACTAGTTTAAGGGACACAGTTCTAATAAGAAAGCATATCAAACGTACATAAATTGTGATAAACCGTCATACTTTCTTGTAGTTTCTATATTTCATTCTTAAACGTTTGCTTATTTATATCTTAGAATACACTTTTAATATGTTTTCTTCGAGAACTACGTATAGTTAAGTTCATATACTGTAATACTTAAGTACTTATCCTTTATGAAAAAATGACTGACTGTTGAGTTTCTTTCGGCGTTTCTTCTCAACAGTGGTCTCCTCTTGTGAAATGCCGGTAGACTCAGACATGTAAAAGTGCCCTTGTGGCCTACTTGCAGAATAAAGTTCATTATTTCATTATTTCATGGCTTCTTTTTATCTCGAAAAAAGTAGTGTTCCCGTGGGATGAGCGGGTAACACCGCGCGGCGCAACTAGTAAGTAAATAAAAACTTCCGAATACAAGCTTTCATAATTAGTACGGGACCCACGGTGCGCGTCGGACTCGCACTTTACCGTCATATTTATTCTAAAATCGAAGCATCACCTATAAAACAAAAGCCAACCAATGCATGTTACAAATTAAATCAAATAAAAACCTCCCCGTCCTATTTTAGACTTTACTCTTTCGTTGCAAAGGTTTAAAACTCGACAATCATTTGCAAAAACGTATTTGCATCGGAAAACAAAATATCTGTCAATACGAAATGCAACGAACCGTAAGTAGTGGCTTTTTTGGTTTCGGCTTCTGTTTCTACTTTTTCATTGGATATTTCGCTGTAGGTACTCGTATATTGTTTTGTAACTCTCTATGTAAAAGAGATTCATGTGTTTCCTTCTTATAACTTGGGACCCTTCAAACGAAGCGTGAAGAAGCATCTCTCGGGCCAGCATGGCAGTGTCAACTGACATGGCACCGTTGGTTTCTTGTCAGTTGCCATTGCGACTTGGGCTCCCCTTTTTCGTTACCATCAGGCGAAGTGGAGACACTATGTTGTACCGTTATAAAAAAAAGATTGATATAGTAGTAGTTTGTTTAACTAGGGTCTTAAATAACCCAATTGTGGTACAAAGTGATTATTTCTATGAGCAAACGAATTGAGCGAGGACAAATATATCCGATTGAACAATGATCAATAACCTCAATTTCGAGGCGTAGCAAACCATAAGTAGCGGTTTTTTTTGGTTTCTGACTCTGATTCTACTTTTTTATTGGATAATTCAATACATATTCGTGTGCATGGTTTTTAGGGTTCCGTGCCCAAAGGGTAAAAACGGGACGGTCCGTGCGTCTGTCACCAGGCTGTATCTCAAGAACGGTGATAGCTAGACAGTTGAAATTTCACACAGATGATGTATTTATATTGGTGCTATAACAACAAATACCAATAGTAAAATAAAATAAATATTTAAGGGGCCCCCATACAATAAACTTGTTATAGATTATGGTACGGAACCCTTCATGCGCGAGTCGGACTCGCACTTGCCCAATTTTTTAACTATCTATGTGAAATAAATTGTTATAGTAGTAGTTTGGTTGATAATGGGCTAAAATATGCCATTTGTGACACGAAGTGATAATTTAGACGAGCGAACGAATTGAGCAAGGACAAATATATCTGAGTAAGAAATGATCAATAGGCGTTTTAGAACTGTACACACAATTTTGTGAATATACACATTGCCAAAACTAACTGAAAGCTCTGTATTCCCTCCAATAAGCGTATTTTTCTGCGTTACGCGCCAAATTCGGAGATATAAACGGAAATCAGGCCATATAGCTGGGCATAAAATAAGAGTGTGCATATGACATTCGCGAGCCTGATCAACACGCGTCAAAGCCATTTTACCCCACTGCGACAGAAGTAGGTTATGTTTATTGAGTATATGTTGCTTACTGTCCTGCTTACATTGCAGTGGATCACATTACATTTTTCTTTATTTATTCTTTATTCAATAACAACGTGAGTTGTGTTTGAAATTCATAAAACAACATACAAAATTAAAACCAAAATTATCAAATTATTCAAATCAAAAACATAAGTCAAGTAACCGAAAATAACATGAACATTCAAAAAAAGACACACTAATTATCATAGGCATGTATTTAACGCGGCGACAAATTAATCTGATTTAGGGATTTATAAAAAATTAAAGGGGGTAGCAAAAATAATAAGGTGGCGACTAATTGCGGAGACTAGATAAAGTAAAAAGTAGCAGCTAAGTAATCAATTTTCGGCTTTGTTTCAATATAAACTGGCATCGAGTTTTGGCGACTGAATTAACTAATTAAGCGGAAACATGACAGCGGATAAAAAGTTGAAAATGGCCTACTCTAATTGTTCAATGGAGATTGCATATAAAATAAATCAAGGTCATAAAAAAAATAAAAGGAGCGCTTTTTAGGGATATAAAAAAAAAAACCAACCTAACCTAACTCGGCCGAGTCGGATCTTCTGCTAGTATTAGTCGCCAAGTCATTATTTATAGTACCTCGCCTATGATTTCAGTTATCTTGTTTATTATTTCTGCTACCTTAAAGTTGCTGCCATTATTTGAATTTTAAAATATCCTTAGTTTAAAGCTCATTTAATATAAATGATTGCCAAAATGTTTATATTTAATCGCTGACAAGTTATTATTTTAGTTGCAAATAGTTTGCTGCTCTTTAATTTTTCTGTCGCCGCGAAAATAATAAGCCATTATCATACCTACCTAGTGATTTTTTTTTTCAATAAATGTATATATAAATTAAAATATAAGGTCAAAAACATTTAGCAAAAAATCTCCAAAAATACATTAAAAAAAATAATAAAAAAAATTATAAAAAAATCATAAACATGAAGTAAAAGCATCGTCATAATCTAGTAATTTAAAAATAAGGTATAATTATAAGTTAATAATATCAATTATTCTAAATCATATTTAAAAATCATCAAATGAAATAAAAAATAATCTTTCATAATTTACCTTTTGGTCAATATTTATTTCCTTACTCCTTTAGGTACCTTATTACTTGTGCATAGAAAATCAAAAATATTTTCTAGTATCAAAACTATAATTCCTACTACACAAAGTGTGACCAGCCGCAGATTTCTTAAATTTTCCGCTAAAACTGAGTAATATTTCATTCACAAGGAGAATAAAAATAATCATAATCATAACCCCCTTTTGTAGTTTAAATACCATATCTTTAGTTCATGTTGAATAGAGGCCCGTACAGTCGGATATGATGTTCAGTGAATAATAAACTGACTTTATAACTCTTTGTGAGCTCCGGGACTCGGTATGAAACGGCATTTTATTCAACTACGCTGTACTGTAGATTTACCTGTTCTCGCAAGTTTTAGGGCTCCTTAAGGTAAAAAAGAACCCTCAATCATATGTTTAAGTTGGGTTATATCATGCTTTACTAAAATTGAGTATTCAATGAAAAGTTGTCATGATTTCAGGAAAAAAAATATCTTAGTAATGCGATGCAGCATCGTCTTTTGTTTTATATGGGCGCACGGAGCTGTGCCAGTCTGGCGCTATCAGTTAGTCATAATTTCTTTATCCTCTCATTACGCCGAAACGCTTTGATGAATTTGAACACATTTCGGTACAGTGATAGCCGGGGATCCAAAATAATACATTGCATACTTACCTCGGGCGGTAAATTCATGAATGTCCTAGATCGCAAGTGTTTGTGGCTCGAGCCGAAGGTGATGTCCATAATAATGCGATCTGGGGCTTTAGGAAGTACCGCCCGTGGTTTGTCTAAAATTTTACGTGGAAGTGAGCCAGGAAGTGAGCCACTTACGGCCTAGAGTGGCGTCATTTCTTCTTCTTCTTCTTTGCTCCTTCCCACTTTAGGTGGGGTCGGCTCTCCTAATATGATTGCGCCATGACGTTCTGTCCATAGTTGTCGGGTCAGGAAGATTCTCCTTCGTCAGGAGTCTGCACGTCGCTTACGGGGTACGCCCTAGCATTTATATCCTGTATCTTTTTTCTGACTTTTGAAGCGGTGGTAGCCTAGTGGTTAGGGCGTGCGACTTTCAATCCGGAGGTCGCGGGTTCGAACCCGGCCCGTACCAATGAGTTTTTCGGAACTTATGTACAGAATGTCATTTGATATTTACCACTCGCTTTTCGGTGAAGGAAAACCTCGTGAGGAAACCACCTAAGCCCAATAAGGCCTAGTTTCCCCTCTGGGTTGGAAGGTCAGATGGCAGTCGCTTGCGTAAAAACTAGTGCCTACGCCACATCTTGGGATTTAGGTAGCCGACCCCGATTGAGAATTTATTCTCAAAAAATGGGACAAAGGCTAGGAGGATGATGATCTTTTTTCTGACTTTCATAATTAGAAGAATTGGTTTTGGTTTACAGTTTTACGGCCGGTTACCACCTGTCGCCAAGGTTGTAGCCCTCACGGGGAGTGTGGAGATCGCCGTTGACCTTTTAATACTGAGATTCATCCGCCGACATTCCTACTGCGCAACCCAACCTGGAGACGCAGCACACGTACAGCCTCTACTCCAGATACGCCAGAGAAGCCCGTACGCGGGGTTTGATACCAGAGGTTCCAACTCCGCGTGATAATACTGCCGGTCGTATACCGTCCTAGATTCCCTTAGTCGCCTCTTACGACACCCACGGGAAGATATGGGGTAGTGTTATTCTTAACCACCGACACTACACGGTATATTAACGTAAATTTCATTTAATTTAATTTATTACTTGCACCATGGTTAAATTAGATGTTATGTTACATTGCATTGTTTGAGTCCTTTAAATGGGCTCTATTTATAAGATAGGATACTTTTAACCCGAATAAGGTAATAAATTAATTAAATACGCGCACGAAGTTTTTTTGTTTTTATGTACAATAAAGTGTTTACATACATACATACAAGTTTCGGGCACCTTCCAGTATTTACATATTTCCGCTTTAAATAAAAAAAAAATTATAACCTACCTACGTCTATTTCACAACTGACTTGCCCCCTCCCTACCCCTACGCAACAAGATGGCGGCATCTTGACATATTTTCTATTCACTTAGATCAAAAGATCTTTACATAGGGGTGTCGCCCCTTACCTAGGATCTAGGCGCAAATGGTAAAATTGTTCGTTCGAAAATGCTGATTGTTATAGAAAGAAAGAAAGAAAATAAATTTATTGAGACAAACTAAACAGCACCAAAACCATAAATCATAATAATAATGACTAAAGACAGATCATACATCTCAAACATAATCTATAAAACCATATGCAAACTTAAATCTAAACAATGGGTAGACAGAAAAAGTAAAACAAAGTAATTTGAAATAACGAAATAAGTACAGATAAATGGTGCTGTCATGTCAGATCCCAAAAGGACACCACTCATATGCTACGGCATCCAGGACACATTTTTCTCTATGATCTCTTTCTAAAAGGCCTTATACATTTTATAACCTAACAAACCGTCGGTCCGGCTCAGGTGTAGTGGCGCTACAAACAGCTTTCATATGGCAATAATCTGCATACGACATATAGTTGCATTATTAAACGTCAAGCGATTTATCATGAACCAAATTCAAAACATCTTTTACCGGAATGCTGCCCAATCCTTCGTTCTTTTTGAGAAACAAATACTGAATCTTATTGAGATATACTTTAATTTCATCAATGTGAATAGTTCTGGGTTTATTATGCAAAAATTGCTTGAAATGTACGGAATATTTAGTTTTCTTTTTGCTTACAAGCCTTACATCAGTGACATTCACAGACTTTCAACGTCCATTACCAAAAAATTGTCGTTGCCAGTAAAATAAATTAGTAGGTACCTGCCACTAAAAAGCCGCAATATGACGTGGGTTGAAAAACACTTTGTTGGGCTATAATTTTTTTTTTTCATATATTATTATGACAAATATATTGATAATTTCAACCAAAATAATGTTTAAATTGAATAATACTTTTCCCTGAGTTCTAGATAGTAACATTGCTATTTCATGCTTTCAAAGCGTGCAGTCGAAAATAAGTTGAAAAAAACCAGTTTCATGCGTGAATTTTGTCATTTTCGAGTAGGTAGTGTTGAAACAAAAATTATCAATGTAAAATTCAAATTTTAGGTTTCAAATATATACCAATTAATCTCAATAGCCTTGTTCTAAGTAGTATAACATTGATAATATGTTAAGAAACATGTTTGATCATAGAGAAAAATGTCTAAAACTATCAGCATTTTTGAACGGATTAGGGACCTTAATACGTATTTATATATTATACAGAAATTCGAAAGAATTATTGCCGCTTACATAGTGCAGGAAACAGTGATGTCCTGCTATAACGCAACAACGTGAAACCATAGAGATGGAGTACCGTGAAACAGTGCTAGGATCAATACAGCATGTGAAGTAAAGGCACGCTTCGTAAACACGCGTTTCTAGGCCGCCTCTAGCCCCAGATAGCGGCATTATGCCGCGCGGCGGCTAAACACCTATTACCGCTCACTCGCGCGCCCGTCGGCCTGGACACAGCCTTACCGACATACAGAAATGACATTTAAAGAACAATCTGTAAAAAAATTTTTTTTTTCTGTTATGACAAATAAATTGGTAATTTCAACCAATTTTTTAAAGTGAATAGTACTTTTCCTTGAGTTCTAGAAAGCAACGTAGCTATTTCATGCTTTCATTGCGTGCAGTCGAAAATAAGTTGAAATAACCAGTTTTCTGCGTGAAAGAAATTGACAAAAATTTCGAGTAGTTTTTTAAACATAAATTATCAATGGAAAATCCAAACTGTAGGATACAAATATATACAAATAAGTAAAAGTAGTAACATTAATAATATGTTACGAAATTTGTTTGATCATAGAGATAAATGTCTAAAACAATCAGCATTTTTTAACGGATACTAAGAAGCCTTAATGAATTAAGGACGCTAATATCCGGATATCCACAGAAGAACCAAAGTAACCGACATAACTAGGGCTGCCATCTTTAAATTCGCCGAATTCGGACAAAGACTTAAATAACCCGGACATTTGGCGTAAATCGCTTCCCCGGACGTGTCCGAAAATAATATATAATAAAAAACAATCACTTTATTTTTAATTCACATAATAAGTGTCCGGGTTTTCCCCGGACACCCATTGAAACGCCGGACGGCCACCGGATGGCCTACAAGTCCAAACTAGGACGAATTCGGGGAAACCCTGACGGATTGCAGCCGCAGACATATATCGCTCACAAGATTGCACGGTTGAAGTGGCAATGGACACGCCATTAGGTATGTAGCCCGGAGAATGGATAGCCGTTGGGGCAGCAAACTCATAGAGAGGCGACCACGTATAGGAAAGCGCAGCGCGGGACCCCGACTAGATGGACGGATGACGTCGTGAAGGTAGCGGGGAGTCAATGGAAGCGGTGAGCACGGGATTGCACTTTGTGCCGAGCTATGGGGGCGGCCTATGTTCAGCAGTGGACGTTTGTGGCTGATAGATGGATAGCAAACACTAAGGCCAAAGAGTTTCGTACATTGACCCACCATTATCTATATTTATTTTTATAGCACGCGTATATTAATGTGGCATCGCCCGGTGAGCAACAGCAGTCTTGGGAACATTGATACAAGAATCAAAGCAACGCGTTGCCTGGAGGAAGAGACGGAGAATCGAACCCGTTGCCTCTGGATTACCAGTCCAACGGTATTACCTCTACGACCCTAACGCCAGAATAGCTTTCGAATGTTTCCTTGTTCTTTTTGTCTTGATCATTGCATTGTTTATTTGTAAGGCTTTACGCCACGCCAGGTTACGCATTTCAATTTTACAAACAAACCTAACGAAACCTAACTTATAGGATGATATCTTGCAGCTTTTTGAAAAATTATCGACAAGTGCGAGTGGGACTCTCGCACGAAGGGTTCCGTACCATTATCTGTAAGTTTGTTGTATGGCAGCCCCCCCTTAAATGTTTAATTTATTCTATTTTTAGTATTTGTTGTTATAGCGGGAATAGAAATACATCATCTGTGAAAATTTCAACTGTCTAGATATCTCCGTTTTTGAGATACAGCCTGGTGATAGACGGACGGACGGACGGACAGCGAAGTCTCAGTAATAGGGTCCCGATTTTACCCTTTGGGTACGGAACCCTAAAAAAAGCGTCACTTACGCTCTTCTGTTCTGCGCTGTCTAAAATTAACGCATATATATCACTAGCTGTGCCCCGCGGTGTTACCCGCTCATCCCACGGAAACACTAAATTTATTCGGGATGAAAAGCATCCTATGTCCTTCCCCGGGACTGAAACTATCTATTTACCAAATTTCATCTAAATCGGTTCAGCGGTTTAAGCATGAAGAGGTAACAGACAGACAGACAGACAGACACACTTTCGCACTTATAATATTAGTATGGATTTATCACATGTATCTGTTAAATAATAAGCTGATAAAATTCCAGTTTAAAGTGCCTTTTATATAATTGATATGGACGCGATGCTGGTATCGTATTGGCAAAGACGCGTATCGTCGCATATAGATTGAACCCGATTCTCACTGGCTTGCCCATTTTAAAGCGTGTGTGCGTCTGTGTATTGCTGATAGAGAAACAGTAAACCAATTCTGCCCAACAACGCTTCGCGAGTCGCGACTTTTGCCGCGTGACTTAGCGTCACCCGTCACTTTCTCCGTTTTTACCCTTTGGACACTTAACCCTAAAAATTCATGACAGGGGAATTAGTTATCTATGAAATGAAAGTTCGGTGAAATTAATTAATTATTCGATTAAATGGTTGTCTCTAAACCTGGCTCCCATAAGAAATAGTATCGGTTGACATGTTCAAACAAAAACTGTCACCATGCCTATTCTATTAGATTCCAATTCTACATTTCTCTTTGATCGCGACGCTGCACTTTTCTTGTTAGATTAAACACACGCACGCATTAATGTGCATGTGCATTACCCTGCGCTGACGTATACCAAACACTCTTTATTCAGCGAGCGAGCGAAGCGAGCAAGGCAAGCAAAGCTCACCATTTTAGCTTTGTTTGTATGTTTGGATGTCCAGTTGTCCAGAGTTCCGGCTGTTTTCGCCTATAGGTTGTATTTAACCGATTTCCTTGAAATTATGACTAGCTTCGATAAGTATATCGTCTGTAGATAATCAAATCTCACTTAGTAACAAATACCTAATATTTTCTTCGGTTTCCGCGACTGTCACACATTTAAATAAACGCGGGGAAGAAGGGTTTGCCGGGTGAGTATAGGTATAGACGGATAGTGATACCAGTGATACGAAGCCTACCGGCTTTTCACGGCTAAGGCATGTACAGTGCTTATCACAAACATATGCAATGAAATAAAAATACACCATCAAGTTACTCAAGAAAAATTCAGCCGTTTAGCCTGTAGGTGCATGCACAGACGCCATGTTTAAAAAAAATTACTTCCCGGCCTATGCCTTCAATTTTATATGAAATCCCTTTACAGTTCTCTCGAGTTGTTCCGCCTGCTCTTTAAATGAGACTTTTCAAAATAGCACAGATGTGGGGGCTCAAAACGAATAAAATGAAAAAAAGAAAACTGCCGTTTCGAAACACATTCGTGAGGTCTATAGAGTCACTCTTAATTTCTCCCTTTTTTTTCCGTGTCCAAAGGATAAAACAAAGTTTCTGTCAAAAATGTCATTTTAGTGGCAGGCTTTTATAGCCGACTGTACATTTCTTTGGATATCCATTAAATGCTCACTGAGACGATTCTAAAGAGCCCAAGCTCGGTAGGATTGCTTTTTCTATTATAAAGTTCCTATGGCCACCTTCCGGCTCCATCATCAGATCAGCCCCATGGTACCATATTTTTGTATTGTCATCAAAGTTAAGTAAGTATGCAAAATTTCAGCTCAATCGGTTGACGATATCTGCTTCAAAATTGAGTTGCAAGATTTCACCCGAACAAACATACTTTAATTTAAACATACCATGCAAGTTAAATAAAAGCTTTAAACATGTAAGTGTGTAATGGCTATAATAAACATTGTTGCCAGATGAAATTTATGAAAATCTAAATAGGGTGAGACGGAAAAATCTGTAGAATTCCGTAGATCGTCGCTTGAAAAATCCGTAGTTCTACCGACTTTTTCTAATGCTTCATTTGACTATACTGAAGCTTAAAAATCTTATTAAAAGTTAGTAACTTCTGCAAAAATGTATGTGGAAAAGCAATAAAAATCTAATATTTTTGCACACCTTGTCCGTAGTCTATTCGTCGTTTTGAACTAGTAAGAAAATGAAATGTTTCAGCCCGGCTTACAATTCATTATTTACTTTAATAGTAATCTGAAATTTCATAGGTTCACCAATAATTTCCGTAGGTATGGGCACAAGGCCTAAAATCCGTACATCTATAGATTTTCCCGTAGGTCTGGCAACGTTGATAATAAACCATAACATATTTATACATAATATAGCAAGGATGCCGTAAAACTATTTAATCGTATTTGATAAACATTATTATGTGTATGTCATTTACCTACGATCGATGAAATATGCGGTGTTGTTCACTTACTTGCGTTAGACGCCGCAGTTTCCGGTAGTAGTATTAGGCATCGGACTTCTGATACCTAAACCTCTGCACCGTAAAAGTTTAGAGAGCCGGAATAGCCGGGAGCCGATATTAGCATTAAAATACAATTAAAACTCATATTTAATTCGCAATTTTAATTTTATAGTCATGGATAAAGTCAGAAGAATATACAAGGCATTTCTTTTTCGTCATCATAAAATACGTATATATTTGTGACTTTTTACATGTTTTCTGGAGTAAATTGGGTTTTATTATTGATTGAATATCCAGTTATGACTTATGACTAGACTATGCAAGAAATCGTCAATTAACATCCTATATTGTACATTTAAAATCCGTTTCGTAGTCGTTTCGGCGTGATGAAAAGACTGAAATAATAGCGCCATCTGTTGGTTGTGATCCATCGCATGGTAATGATCGATATAACAACTTTTTATATATTTTCACTAGATATAACAACATTTGATATAATTTCATAGAATATAATCACTCAATGGGAATAATAAACTTTTGATATAACAACAAAGTAGATATTTTCGTGTTGTATAATGTTCAATGAGTATAATAGAGGTTTGATGTAAAGTTTACCTAATTTAATGAACGTATGATATATAAGTATTAGTGATATAATGTCTTGTAAGATATAATAATATTACGTATACCTACTTTTCCCTAACGCGAGCCAGTCATTCGCGGGGTTTCTATCTCCGCTCTAAGGAACGCAAGATAACTAACAAATTTAACCAGGCCAAACTACTACGTGATAAACGCAATCATCATAGACCCGAATGCAGTCATTGTCTATTATCTATCTAATTAGTTCTTGACGCAGCATTGTACGCTAATAGTTGAATATCACATGATTCCATAGAAACCCCTTTGCTAAATTCCTGAAAAGTTTACGATTATTAGGAACTGAACTAGTTTTCCCGCGACTTTGCTCATGTAGCATTCTAGCTTTTTAGGGTTCCGTACCCAAAGGGTAAAAACGGGACCTTATTACTGAGACTTCGCTGTCCGTCCGTCCGTCTGTATCTCACCAGGCTGTATCTCAAGAACGGTGATAGCTAGACAGTTGAAAATTTCACAGATGATGTATTTCTATTGCCGCTATAACAACAAATACTAAAAATAAAATAAAATAAATATTTAAGGGGGGCTCCCATACAACAAACTTACAGATAATGGTACGGAACCCTTCGTGCGCGAGTCCCACTCGCACTTGGCCGATATTTTGGGTTCTGATCTTCTCTATACTATAAAAAAAATAGAGAATTCTAAATTCGTATTGAAAATCAGTTTTCTATGGTAAGGGGTCTTTATTTCAGGAAAAATCTTAACAGCGCGATGCAGGATTCGTATAGACGCGCGGCGCCGGCCGTTCAGCGCCATCTGTGGGAAAAATAACTTGTCCGCTCATATGAAACTGTGGTTGTACGGGTTATAACCAATTTTGGTACAGGGATAGCTGAACACTTACGGACGGTTATAGAATACTTTTTTTTTTTTTTTTTATAATAATTACATATCTGCAACTTACAGCTAATTGCCAAGGCGTTACAGATCTTAACTAAAAGTTATTAGTAAAAAATTAGAAACAAAAAAAAAAAAAAGAAAGAAAATAGTAACTAAACTTTAGTGCACAGTAAAACAATTTATAAAAGAAAAATACGAATACAAATACAAACATTGAGTTTACCGCCGTTCGAGATATTTTCTGCACTCCACTAGTAGATTCGCAAAGCTAGTAGAAAATATATCGCAGTGCGGGGCCACGTCGAGTACCGAGTTGATGATGGAGAGCGCGCTCGAGATCGGCGCATGCTTCAGTAGCGCAGTGCGTGCGCGTGCGCTCGGCACCGCCAGCAGGGGAGTGCGCCGCAATCGTGATCGCGCGCTGGGCGCATATAGCCGAACTACCTTCTCAACCAACCCCGTGCAATCAACCTTACCATTAATGATGCCCAACGCAAATTTGGCCACTGCCAGGTATCGCCTCACTTCCAAAGATTCATATCCTAGTACCCCTAAAAGAAACAATGTTGGATAGAGATATGGGTAATAGGTATATTCCTTTTTATTTTACCCGACTACACAGTTAAAGTTGCTGGCACCATCTAGTACAATAACACAACTGCTTCTTATATTACTAGCGACCCGCCCCGGTTTCGCACGGGTGCAATGCTGATAAATTATACATGTATCCTTCCTCTTGAATCACTCTATCTATTAAAATATCTATAATTAAAAAAAAACGCATCAAAATCCGTTGCGTAGTTTTAAAGATCTAAGCATACATAGGGACAGATAGCAGGAAGTGACTTTGTTTTATACTATGTCTAGTCAATTTTTAATTTTATACATAAAGCGCCTAGAGTAACATAAGAGCAATTTATCGTAAATATAAATCATTTGTGTACATCGAAGGAGTAACACTAGATTTTGAATTAAAATTGGGCAAGTGCGAGTCCGAAACGCGCATGATGGGTTCTGGACCATAATCTATAACGAGTTTGCTGTATGGGAGCCCCCCATAAATATTTATTTTATTTTATTTTTAGTATTTGTTGTTATAGCGGCAATAGAAATACATCATCTGTGAACATTTCAACTGACTTATAGCTATCACTGTTCCGTACTTGAGATACAGCCTGGTGACAGACGGACGGACGGACGGAAGAACGGACGAAGTCTCAGCAATAGGGCCCCGTTTTTACCCTTTGGGTACGGAACCCTAAAAAAGCATTAAAAAATAAAACAAAGACTAAGGCTCCCATGCAAAACTGCATAACTGAAAAAAGAGAGGTTATTCAACTTTTCATCCCCTTGAAATAGATCCCTAGAAAATGTTGAAGGGTTCTTACAACTACATAAAAAGCTATGTTTTTCACATAATCTACGCTAAATACATACGAGTAATATACTAAACACTGTATAAAGTCACTTTAATTTCAACCCCCCACGGTAAGCATAAAGTCGTTTTTAAAAGGGGTTTAATGTCGGATTTATTACATTTTGGGATGAAAATGTTGTTCCTTTTGTGGTGCACATTAAAATCCCACACTGATCGTGTTTTCAAAGATAGGTGTGAATGGGAGCCATTTTTGTTTTGCGATGAATGGCTGTCTTTAGGGTTCGCTAGGAATAATGGAAGTCCAGCTATGAAGCTCGAGTAAAGAACTAATCTATATATATAAAAGAAGAAGTCCTGACTGACTCATCAACGCACAGCCGAAACTACTAATGTTAGAGAGTTGATTTTTGCACAGTAGGTTAATTTTATAACGTGCGCTAGAGATAAGAAAGGATTTTTGGAAATACCTCCCCTAAGAGGGTTAAATAGGGGTGCAAAATTTGTATGGGGTAAACTTTTTTTTTGGAGTTAGAGACTTGAAACTTTGTAGAATGATTACTTATTCAAAAAAACAAAAAGTACTTTCAGCGTTTTAGAAAATTTCACCCCTAAGGGGATTAAAAAGGGGTGCAATGTTTATATGGGAGACCCTTTATTTTTTGAACTAGAGACTTGAAACTTTGTAGATAGCTTACTTAATCAAATACAAAAAAGTAATTTCAGCGTTTTTGAAAATTTCACCTCTAAGGGGGTTAAAAAGGGGTGCAAAGTTTGTATGGGGAACACCGCTAATGTTGTTTATAAAGAAGTTTTACGCTAACGTTATCAGTTTATTTTTTTTTTTATTTCCTGTCTACTACCCAGTGACTACGTCCTTTTTTTAAAACGAACTTGCACCCCCTTTTCTATGGTTGACTGTCAACAATATTTTCTTAGTGCTGTCTCTTATTTATTGTGTTCCAAACTTTTTGTGTTCCTATATTTAGTGAGTTGTCTATCAGCACATAAATAATTTATACTTTATATACCTATTCTTACTTTATTTAGCTTCTTGACAGATATAGAGAACTATAGCACCAGAATATATTGAATCACTCTTCAAACAATACTACTAGCCTGTAGACTGGGGTACCTACTAGACCATTTAGAAACATTTTGGCCAGCCTCGGGAAGTCCGCCACACCACTCTTTTCGTTTAATAGGCAGGCCGGCATGTACAAATACCAGTGCTGCCTTCTTATGAAAAGAGGTCATCATTTATCATTGTTATGAAATAAAGTTTATTATTTATTATTATTGAAAGAGATACTCTTCATTAAACTGCCTCCATCTCTCGATTTCCAGTGCTGAGTTTAAGATTGTTTTAACAGCCTTACGATATTTAACATTTTTTTTAAATCTCACTCATAATAACTAAGATCCCACGATTAAGATTATTTATAAATTGTATTTGTCTTGTTTCCTTTTGTAAACTTTTATTGGTGTGCAATAAAGTATTGTATTATTATTATTATTATCCCCAAATCCATTTCTAACTCCAAATCCATGCGTCGCTCTATATCTTGCAGTCACTTTTGCCAAAGATTAAAAGCATCAGGTAACTGACGGAATAAATAGTAAGCATCCTGCAAACAATTCCCGTAATCTAATTGGAAAATCTTCAAAAATTCTTTAACAATTGCATTGCCTAGACCATTTTAACTAAGAATAAAATTCACTTACCTATTTTAATATCTTTGTCATCATCAAAAATCTACGCGGACGAAGTCGCGGGCGGCCGCTAGTAATATATAAATTTCTAGTACTAAAGTACCTATTCACGTATATTTAAAGATTAAATTGTGTTATTTATTGATAGAAACAACTTTTAATTACAAAGCAATATCTGAGTTACTACAAACTTCTAAAATAGTATTTTGCGGGGATAATATTAACAGCGTGATTTTCGTAAATTTTTGTATCGTGGGAGCATTGCTTACTACGTTCTCTATTGTCTTTTGATTTTCATCATTAATCATCTAGACACGCGGCAGCGTGTCCAGCCAAGTTCACCGCACCGCAGGAACTGGCGAGCAGCAGCCGTGTGTTATATTACACGAACCGTTTGGAGCCACTTTTGACCCCCCAATAACTCCAAATCTATTTAACATAAAAAAATGAAATTTGGCTTATGTATTAAGATCCTTTAGAACAAGTAGAACCCCAAATTTCATTAATATATGTGTTGAAGATAAAAGCGTCCCTCTCATGGGCCACCAAAATGTTTATTACAACGGCCAGACTCCCCGAATGGCCACTACTGATGATTTATTTGAACGGGCTACGCTTCCCGCGTGCCGCTGAAAAGTGATGCAATACCAACGGCGATTTCCACTCGCGCGGCGCCGTCGCCCGACTCGCCGCCTCAGCGCTGATGTTGCTGGGCACCTGCGTCCGCAGCCTGCCTCGTCCGTAATCCCAAAGGCCACCACCAGATCCGCGACCCTGCGGCTCTGGACAATGCGAGGTCCTCTCGCTATATGATAGTAGAAAGGTTCCACTCCCGGGTCACGCGTCAATTAATACTTCCAGTAACTATTTACACTCGCGTTTATTAACTTCTACTATTATTACGATACAACTGATCGATATAAATATACCATCGTTCCCCGAACTGATTACTTAAATGACACAAAAATGGCCGGCGTTCCACGCGGTCTTTGAATATGAATTACAATGACAATGGTGCGTCTGCCCTAGACGACGCCGTGATAGCAAGAGAAAGAAAAAGGGACCTGACCTGACAGGTCACTGAATGATTACAATTGAATGAAGCATCTACATATACGCCCGCTGTGGACTCCGCAGTCGGGCTAAAACATAACTTATAATAAATATACACTACTCGCGTATTTAGTTTCCTATCGAACGCATTCCAAATTCCTGCGTTAGTTACACAGCGCTGCCGCGGGGGTCGCGGCAAGCGTCAACTGAACAAACTATGAATGAATATGATAACATTGAATACACATGACGGTGACGTCACTAGATGGCGTTACTCGTTGCAATATTCGATGACAATTTATGAATATGACTTCAATTTGCGTTAACATTCCTCCCGCGCCCGGGGAAAAGCAGGCTGAATACTTGCAAGTACAATCCAACTTACAATTATAATGACCCTATAAGTAAACAATAACATGACTTAGCCACTAAGAACACATTATGAAATGAAAAGATAGCATATAACTAACACAGTATACACAATAAGCAATGAAATGAAATTAACCTAAATCATAATCTATAGGTAATTTACACAATTTGACCACAGGTCTAACCAGTTCACCGTTTTGAGTTTTCAACTTGACTGATCTTACAATGTTATCAGAACCCCTATATAATTCTATAACACGGCCTCTACGCCATTCAAGAGATGGTGAATTTTCATCAATGATAAGAACTAAATCGTTAAGTGCTATCCCAGCAGTTTGACTATACCATTTATTACGTGATTGCAATGTATTTAAATATTCCCTATGCCAGCGTGACCAAATTAATTGAGAAGCTTGTTGAATAGATTGAAATCGTGACAAATGAGACACCCTAGTGTCCTTCCACTCAAGCTCAGGTAGGGCAATCAATGGCTGACCAATGAGAAAATGACCAGGTGTGAGAACCTCCAGATCATTCGGATCCTCCGACATTGGCACCAGTGGTCGTGAATTGAGAATCGACTCTACCTTAGTCAGAAGCGTGTAGAGTTCCTCGAAGGTGAAGATCCTCTCCCCTAGTTCCCTCTTAAGTAGGTTCTTCGTACTCTTTACCGCTGCTTCGACTAGCCCTGACATGTGAGGTGCACCAGGAGGATTGAACTCCCAACGAATATTTCGTCTCCGAAGCTCCTCTTGGGTGGTGACTTGATTAGCAATTAAAAATTGACTGACCTCCTTAATATGATTGTGGGATCCAACGAAGTTGGTACCACGGTCTGACCTGACCAATGATGGCAGTCCACGACGGCTGACGAACCTCGTGAACGCTGCGATAAATGCCTCGGTGCTGAGTGACGACACCAGCTCGAGATGAACAGCTTTTGTACCTAAACATACAAAAACACATATATAAGCTTTGACAGATTTAGCATTGCGTAATAGGCTACTCTTAACCAAATACGGCCCCGCGAAATCCGTTGCTACGCCTGAAAATGCGCGCGCTGCGGTGACCCTGTCCGCAGGCAAGTCTGCCATGAACGGCGTCTGCGCCTGAGCATCAAATTTGAAGCATGACATACAGCTACTGATGACCTTGGATACTTGACGTTTGATTGATGGTATCCAGTACTCCCTTCTAAGTATGCTGATGAGTGCTGTGGTTGGTGCATGACAATGCATCTTGTGAAAATACTCAATAAGCATTTGAGTCCACCGATGATCCTTCGGTATGAGAAATGGATGCTTCGCTCCATATGAAAGTGATGATTTCCTGAGCCGTCCCCCGACTCTTATGAAGTGGTCCTGATCAATGAAGACGCTGAGCTTCTGCAGTGACTTGCAGACAAGCTTTCCCTTTTGCATGAGTATGACCTCGTCCCGATACGAGTCGAACTGGATCTTCTTTATCCAATATTTTGTCGCTTCCCGCGTCTCTTCCAACGAGAGTGTAGGTAGCAGATTTCTCTGATCCCTGGGTAATCTGATATTCCTGCGAAATCTGAGAATGAAAGCAGTAACGTTGATAAGCTTACTGAATGAGCTGACTCTTGATAACAGTGCATCTTCCCATGCCTCTACCGGTGTGATGAAACGGACCAGTTTCTTGAAACCTGGTAGATCCTGCGGCATTGTGACTGGTAGGTTAGGCCATTGACTCTCGTCCCTGAGGAGCCAACTGGGTGACCACCACAAATTATTCCCGATGAGCTCCCGCGCAGTCGTCCCCCTTGAAGCGACGTCTGACGGATTTAACTCTGACCTTATATGACGCCATACCATGGGTCGTGATGAAGCTTGAATGTCCTGAACCCGGTTACATTCAAATGTCTGAAGCATGTGCGGTTTTGTGTTCAACCATGATAACACAATCGTGCTGTCTGACCAAGCGTTGATGCTGTCCAGCTGAATAGAGTCTTCGTATGACTCGGCTACGTGATTGAGTAGCTTGAACACTAGGTGAGCTGCACTCAACTCTAGTTTCGGTATGGTTTGAGTGGTTTTCTTTGAAGCCACACGTGATTTTGAAATGACTAGGCGTACCATTACGTTCCCTGACGAATCCTTCGTCCTGAGGTAGATGCTGGCTGCATATCCGAGCTCTGAAGCATCTCCAAATCCGTGAAGACTGTATGATACCGTTCCTGGTAGTGACACACATCTCGGAATCTGTAAATCTGACAGGTACCTTAAATCCTGAATAAGTTCTGTCCATTTTGCCTGTAGTGTCTCACTGACGGGCTCGTCCCAGTGTAATCCATCTGAGAATAATGACTGAAGAAATACCTTGAACCTGAAGACGACGGGCGCGCAATAGCCACAGGGATCGTAAAGCCTGGCTATTGTACTAAGCACACTGCGTTTCGAGGTAGGTTGACCTTGAGGTATATTGACTTGATATGACATTGAATCCGCGACTGGATTCCATTGTATTCCCAATACCTTGATGAAGCTCTTGTCGTCAGAGTCGAATTGATGAGGCACCTCGCAATGATCCTGCGGGAGGTCCTGTAATAACTCTGGACGATTCGATGACCATTTCCTTAGCTCATACCCAGCGCTTCTTGTAAGCTCTGTGAGCTCTGACTTGAGTTCCATAGCGTCCGCTATAGAATCGGCTCCCGTGAGAATGTCGTCCACAAATATATCTCTACGCATTACCTGCGCCGCTGACGAATTAGCATGAGTTGCTTCCCAATCGTCGGCCAGCCGTAGGAGCGTTCTGATGGCTATGTATGGCGATGAACGCAGTCCATATGTATTTGTGGTTAATTCATATACCTTGATATCCTGGCTAGGATCCTCTCTCCAGAGGATGAGCTGATACTTCCTGTCCTCAGGGTGTATCCATGTCTGACGGAACATCATCTTCAGGTCCGTTGTGAAGACCACTTGATGACGTCTGAAATTTAATAATATCTGAGTGATATCATTTTGTAGTGGTTGGCCTGAATGAAGGCAGTCGTTTAGTGACACAGAGTTCAATGTCTTCATAGACCCATCGAACACTGTTCGAATTTTATCTGATCCCCTTTTGAATATCCCGTGATGAGGTATGACATAATGTTCAGAATCGAACTGAAAAGCTGAAAGCGACATGTGACCTAATCGCTCGTACTCTCTCATGAATTCAATGTATTTATCCCTAAATACTTGATTTTTTGCCATTTTCCTTTCCAATGAAAATAAGCGTTGCAGAGCCAGTCCCTTAGACTCTCCCAGTTTCGATCTACTTGACAACAGTGGTAATCTGACCATATATTTGCCGTCCGGCATACGTTGAGTAGTGGAAACATACAACCTTTCGCACTCCATGTGCTCCGGATGAACTGCAGGTTTCGAAGGTGGCTCCTCCACTTTCCAGAACCTCTCCAGGACGTCCTCAAGCCGAGTCGCATGAACACCGTAGTCCTCGACTGAAGTCCCTGAAGTCTGAAGTGATGTGTGCATCGGCGTCCCCATGATGACATAACCGAAGCATGATCCGTAGGCTGATAAACCTGGAACGTTAATTGAAATCTTTGTACCATCGAGTACATAATTGAGGATATCTGTCCCTAAGATAATCTCAATGTCATGAGCTTGATCAAACTCATCATCCGCTAATGAGATATTTGACAAACGTAATGTGTCCCTGATCCTAGGATCACATGAGGGCATATTCCCCGTGAGTGAATACATGACCATCCCCATGGTGCTGATGATGGGAACCTGCTTGCTGACAGGTTTGACAACAATTTTGACAATTGACCCTGGAGTATCGACTCTGTGATGACCGATTCCATAGGCTTTAACCCCGGTAAACTGTTGGTGCAGTTTTAATTTGTCTACTAATGATTTCTTGATTACCGTAATACTACTACCAGTATCTACCAAAGATCTGACCGTGACATACCTGCCATCCGCTGCTCTGACCCTGAGTAGTGCGGTGGGACATATGGTGACTGGTAGATGACCCTTACTTGCGCCAACAGTAGCCTTATTTCAGAACGGACGCTGTTCGTCAGTCCTGCCGAACCGCAACGTCTCAAAGGTATCCTGTGCCTGTCGAGCACGAGCACCCACTCGTGGTCGGGGTTGATGGCTCACTGCAATCAACTGTTCCGGCCGTACTCGAGGTACCTCTGGAGACGCCGCACGCTCGGTCTCGCGCTCGGCCGCGTGTTCGGCCAGGCGACCGCCCTGGTCTCCGCCTGGTGAACCCGCCGCGGTCCGCACTGAAGCGTACTGGTCTGATGGCTGCTGATGCGCTGCAGCTGAACCCTGTTGCCTAGATGAAACTTGTGAAGGCTGATGAGGTGGGGTACGTGACCTAGGCTGACCTGAAGGGCCTGGTCGTACCGTCCGCTGTGAACTCCCTGCCTTGAGCTCACTTCCCGCAGTGCAGAGTAGCGAGTTGTGCTCTGTAGTCCCACAGTGTGCACACCAGCTCTGACCACTGCAATCTCTGGCGAAGTGCTTCCTCAAGCACTTGAAGCAGTGCCCAGACTTCTTCGCCCAACGCTTGCGCTCCACTGGATTTAACAACAAAAAGCCGTCACACTTATACAAAGTGTGCGACTGAGTGTTGCAGAATGAGCAATGAGATGAAATTGATGTCACCTGATCTGGTGATGTGCGGCCAGTCAGCACCCGTGCCACACGTGATGGTCCTGGTCTCGCCTGTGGCGGTGATGCGTGCCGCTGAGCCTGAGCCTGCCCTTGACCCGCTGAGACAGCTTGGTGCACCCTGCACTGGTCGTCCAGCAGTTCCAGCAGTTGGTCGATGGTTGGCAGCACCTTCGGGTCCCTCCCGAAGCGCTCCTCAAACATCTCCCTGATCCTTACCGGCAACTTCTGTAACACAACATATAACAGCAGATACGACCATTCCTTAACCGGCTGTCCTAGCTTCTCCAGCGCTGATAGTGACTCACGCAGTGGGTCACAAAAGCTCGACCTGAGCGTCACCAAACTGGGTGGTACTGACGGCAGATTCATGACACGCCCTATGTATGAATCCAATAGCCTCCTGCTATTCTGATACCGTTCCGTCAGCAACCCCATCGCCACGGAGTAGTTCGCATCGTCCATTGGCAGTTGACGCACAATTGACAACGCCTCCCCGGATAGTGATGTCCTTAGATAATAATGTTTCTCGGAGTCCGATATGTCCCGACTATGAACTAATGACACAAAGAGATCATAGAAGGGCAACCATTCCTCCAGATTCCCCGAGAACTTAGGTAATTCTATTAATGGTAGCCTTGTTTGACTCACCTGGCTGTGATGGGCATTACGACCTGGAGTCGCGCTTCCCGCTTCGACTTCAGTCGCCTGGTCCAGCGACAGCAGCAGCCGGTTGACCTCACTGAACCGCGCATGGATGGTTTCCAATTCCTCCTCTGGGATATCCCCTGCGCCGGCTCCAATGAGTACCTCATAAGCCGCTATGAACTGTGGGTAGAAGGTCCCGAAGTGTCTCCTAGCCACGGTAGCTGCCACTGTTCCCGAACTACCGGTAACAGAAGCAACAAAATCAAACAACATTCGATACTTCGAATTAAATTGAACACGCGCTGACTTTACTGACATTTTGAATGAATATATGAATCTCCTAATAAATGTGAACTATATGTGGTATGAACCCTTAATACAATATAATGACCTAATATTTACCAAATATTTGTTTTTGAAACGTATAATGAATGACACTTAATGAATACAAACACTGAACTAGATTCCTTCCCGGAACTAAAATGTATAACTAATTGAATGTTATTAACTGAATTGTTGAAATAATAATGTATAAACAATGCCCTTAAATAGTATTGACCCAGTAAAATTGACTTTATCTTTGAAATAAAGAAAACAATTAACACCAACAGTAATAAATAACCTCCAACGGTTATTCTCCAATGACCTAGTTAATATGATGTGTCACCCTGACACTGACATTTGACATTAAATCTACTTACGGTTTTATGACGTTATGTTGGTACTGAACTATGAAGTAACTTAATTGTCTTTAAATGAGTGTTGCCACACACAGTCTATTTCCTTTCAAGATGGCCGCTTCACGCTTCCGTGTTGAAATGCAACTATGGCGGATGACCTAACCTTAAATTTAACACTTTACACAGAATGACCTTTCACTGATTTTACACTAATTTACAAACACTAATCGCGACGCCCCGTCCGATAATGCTGATGAATTTCTTCTCTAATTCTTCTCCCGTCCTGGGTTTATTCGTGCTGATTCGATCCCCTCATGGGCCACCAAAATGTTGAAGATAAAAGCGTCCCTCTCATGGGCCACCAAAATGTTTATTACAACGGCCAGACTCCCCGAATGGCCACTACTGATGATTTATTTGAACGGGCTACGCTTCCCGCGTGCCGCTGAAAAGTGATGCAATACCAACGGCGATTTCCACTCGCGCGGCGCCGTCGCCCGACTCGCCGCCTCAGCGCTGATGTTGCTGGGCACCTGCGTCCGCAGCCTGCCTCGTCCGTAATCCCAAAGGCCACCACCAGATCCGCGACCCTGCGGCTCTGGACAATGCGAGGTCCTCTCGCTATATGATAGTAGAAAGGTTCCACTCCCGGGTCACGCGTCAATTAATACTTCCAGTAACTATTTACACTCGCGTTTATTAACTTCTACTATTATTACGATACAACTGATCGATATAAATATACCATCGTTCCCCGAACTGATTACTTAAATGACACAAAAATGGCCGGCGTTCCACGCGGTCTTTGAATATGAATTACAATGACAATGGTGCGTCTGCCCTAGACGACGCCGTGATAGCAAGAGAAAGAAAAAGGGACCTGACCTGACAGGTCACTGAATGATTACAATTGAATGAAGCATCTACATATACGCCCGCTGTGGACTCCGCAGTCGGGCTAAAACATAACTTATAATAAATATACACTACTCGCGTATTTAGTTTCCTATCGAACGCATTCCAAATTCCTGCGTTAGTTACACAGCGCTGCCGCGGGGGTCGCGGCAAGCGTCAACTGAACAAACTATGAATGAATATGATAACATTGAATACACATGACGGTGACGTCACTAGATGGCGTTACTCGTTGCAATATTCGATGACAATTTATGAATATGACTTCAATTTGCGTTAACAATATGTTAAATAGTTATTGAGATATTAAAGTCCAAAAAACGGTATTTTTATCACTGACTGACTGACTGACTGACTGACTAGTAATCAAAAACCTAACCCACTTCCAGGTGACCTAGAAAGGTGAAATTTGGCATCCAGCTTAGTAATTGTGTGTGTATACATATAAAAATCTAAAACAGTGATTTTTTTGTTTTTTTATTATTATTATTATTGATGGTTGTTGCCTCAGAACTCTGTCATTTATAAACCGATTTGGAAAATTATTTTTTTTGTTTGAGAGATATACTAGAATAGCATATACACCCACACGCACACACATACATACATGCACATAAAAATCCAATACGTACTAACCGTTTTGGAAAATTCTTTGTTTGTCCAAAACTTTCAAAAGATGTACTAGAATAGCACACAGAACTAATTAACAAATAATAATTAAGTAATTTACACATTTTAATAATTTCTGTACAAAAAGTAATGATATCCCATCAAAAACATAAATGTAAAATGAGAGCCAAGTTCAATATCGCGTGCACTTCGCCGACAAAAGAATTGAGATCTGCAAGGGCGCCAAGTTCGTTGCTCTAAAATTTTTAGATACAAGGACATGCGACATACTCAATGCATTTATTTTACTTGGGGTGTAATTCAATATCAAGACGTGACTTGGCTAGTTTTAAAATATAAATTTATATTATAAATCAAAATCAATCAAATCATTAACCTATTTTCGTAAAGGTAATACGCAAGTTAGTGTACGTCTTGTTACTTATACTGTTAGCTTGATAATGAACTATGACTATGACTATGTTACTTTTATAAAATTTAGTTAGTTTGTGAAAACTAGCCAAGTCAAATCTTGATATTGAATTACTCCCCAAGTAAAATAAATGCATTGAGTATGTCGGATGTCCTTGTATCTAAAAATTTTACAGCAAAGAACTTGGCGCCCTTGCAGATCTCAATTCTTTTGTCGGCGAAGTGCACGCGATATTGAACTTGGCTCTCATTTTACATTTATGTTTTTGATGGGATATACAATTTTCCCGTTTCATCACGCTATTTTTTTAATGTTTTGTGCAGAGACAGGTGTTTAAACTATGTACATAGAAGTCGTAATGTCACAGAGTCAGCTCACAAAGCCACTCATAAATAAAATTAAATAAAAATTCTGTAATATGGACTATATGAAAATTAAAATTAAATTTAAATCTCGTAAAATCCCGACCTACCTCAAACAGAAACAGCAAAAAATCCTCTACAAACTAAAGTAAGTACATTCACTTTTATTTCTTAACAATTATTTTCATCCCCTCGCTACCACCTCTTGACAAAGCGACATACCTCGCCTATCCACAAAACACGTAATATGAACTTAAGACCATTTTACTATGAACCCCGCGCTCGCATTTACTATTACTTATTCTGAGTAAAAGGGATGAAATTGTAAACGATTAGGGTTCAATGGAAATTGGTTCTAGACGTGTCAAAGCACAATAGCTTTATATTTGAACAAAGGAACCCTCTTTAACACCTCTGCATTGATTGAGGTTTTTGTGACTTGAAGAAGCGTGTCAATTGGGATCTGATTTCGAATGAAATATAATTGTAAGGGAGAGATTAATAAAAAAAAAAATGTTTTTTTTTGTCAAAGATGCCGCTGCGAGTAAATATTTAATGAAGATTCGTGTTTAGTACTTATTGTATTAAGCGGTTTACACTCACGTGAAGTTGTCAGGAACAGCCAACATGTACTGGTACAAGTCGCAGTCCCTGATGGAGTGCTCCATACGAGTTCGAAACATAGACATCTGCAACTCTGTCGGGCTGTTCCTGACAATTCCACGTGAGTGCACAATAATTATATTCGTTTTATAAGACTATTTCCCATGCTATTTATTTCTATGTTCTCGAGAACAACACATCTCTATGAGGGACTTAGGCCTCCAGCCGTGGACCTATTTTTATTTCAAAATCAAAATGTTTATCCTGTAAGTAGGCCACAAGGGTACTTTCACATGTTTAAATCTGAATCTACCGGCATTTCACAACAGGAGACCGCTGTTGAGAAGAAAGCCGAAAGAAACTCAACAGTAAGCAATTTTTTCGTAAATTATACTTAAAAACTAATACAATTATATTATAAATAGGAAATTGATGATTGAGAGAAGAAGTACAAGATTCATTTTTCAACATTTCAAGATTTATTTATTGCACAAAACAAAAGTCAGTACAAATGGCGAACTTGCCTCATGGCATTTTCTACCATAGGGCTAAACAGAGATGCTTCAAGTGGGTGCAGAGTATGTGGACCTATGTGACTGCCAGATAAGTAGGCAACGGAATTTCTTTAGCACGGTAGGACTTTAGAGAGCTATGAGAGCTAGGTCTGGGATTCGAACGTGCTCACCCGGCGGATCAAGATTTCCCACTTCGATTCCATAGTGAAGTCTGTTTTGCTCTTCGGCTGCGAGACTTGGAAAGAGACAAAGGGTCCATCCTGCGCGTATTCTGGCCGAACACTATCAGCAACGAGGATCCATGGAATCGATGCTACCAAATGCCGATCAAGCGAGAAATCGCTCAACGGAAGTGGAAGTGGATAGGGCACACCCTCCGAAGACCAGAGGACAACACCGGCAAGGTTGCGTTCACGTGGAGGCCGCGCGGGAGCTGACGACAGGGCCGACCGGCGCACGCGGCAGCGCACCGTCGACGCCGAGCTGCGGGCAGCCGGGCTGAGTTGGAGTGACGCGGAGCGCGAGGCACAGGACAGGAGCAGATGGCGACGTCTCACGAAGGCCCTCTGTACCACTGGGGTACCATAGGACGGCAACATACTGCTACGGACTAGGCGGCATCATTGACCTATTTCATTTCAAACTGCTTTTCTGGTTATTGTGTTGAGGTTAATATTCCCAAGCATTAAATAACTAAATTGGCCCGTGGGGTCCAAGCGATTCTAGAACAAGAATTCTAGAAGCTTGCTAAACGGCTCGTCGACACCACTGCTGGTGACCAAAGGGCTGGCAGTTTCCTCGCTCAGCGTCTTATAGTATAGCAATACAGCGAGGTAATGCTGCCAGCGTCTTTGGTACAATGCCACGGGGGCCATTTTAAGACTTAGTTTAGATTTAGATAGACTTATTTTTAAATTATACATTAAATAAAATTTGTTCAATATTACAAACACCTCAGTAGATTTGACTGTATTAATTGTCAATATCATGCATTTTTCTAGTCATCACTGGATGTTCGATCAATATAGAACCCAAATTACTCCAGAAAACATGGAAAAGGTCATACTCGTATATACGTATTCATTGATGACGAAACAAACAATGCCTACACAAATCAGGTCTTTGTATATTCTTCTGACTGTGTCTTTGACTATAAATTTAAAATTGGGAATGAAATACACTTATGAGTATGAAATGAAATGAAATAATTTATTCAGTAAGTAGGCCACAGCACAGGGGCACTTTTACAAGTCAGATTGTGAATCTACCGGCATTTCGCAAGAGGAGACCGCTGTTGAGAAGAAAGCCGAAAGAAACTCAACAGTAAGTATTTTTTTCGTAAATAATACTTAAAACAATTACATTTGTGTTATAACTAATTACACTGGTACACGTAAAGGAGATGTATAGATACTCCAAATCAATGTTAAGTAGGAATATTAAAATAAAATTTTAACGATAAATTTAAAATCTCTAAAGATATGAGTATCAATTGGCTCCATATAGATCTCTAAAGTCCCACCGTGCTAGCGAAAGTCTGATGCCTAACAGATACATTTGTGACTATATTTTTTGACGACGCGGTTGGCTCAGGTTGTAGACACCTGCCTACTGAGCCGGCGGTCCCGGGTTCGAATCCCGCCCGGCTAGGACAAATATTTGTGTGATGAACTCGAATATTTGTGCTTGGGTCATGGTTGTTCTATGAATAGAATAGAATAGAATAGAATAGAATAGAATTCATTTATTTGTAAATCACAGGTAAGTAGTACAATAAGATCTTATATTTTAAAAACATACAGTGCTCTGTGTTTTGCCTTTTGGCGTACAAATTTTATACCTTACTGAAAATAAGGTTTTTGACTATTATATAATTAATATTAACATTTTACATTCATATTAAAATTCAATTAAATCATATTAAATCAAATTAATTTATATATATGTTATGGGTACGGTATTTATTCCTATAAAATTCTACACATCACTTAAAAAATCATTAATACAGTAATAACATTTATCTAAAAGGTATGATTTTAGCTCTTTTTTAAATATATTATTTTCTAAATTTTTTATTGTATTTGGAATTTTATTGTATATTCTAGGAGCCATTCCAAGTATACTTTTGCGGAAAAGAGCTGTTTTGTGTTCATTATTACAAATATTATTTTTATATTGAGAACGTACTGGAAGCCTGCGTTGCTGAAGTACTTGTCTAAACAGCTGAGGATTTGTTTTGACAAAATTTGCCACTTCAAATATATAGAGTGCTGGTAGTGTTAAAATCTTCAACGATTTAAAAAAAAGGTACACAGCTTTCCTTCATATTAAGGCCACACATGGCACGCACGCATCGTTTTTGGGCTTTGAATACAGATTCTTTGTGAGTAGAGTTTCCCCAGAAAATAATCCCATATCTTAGAACTGAAGCTACAAGACCATGGTAAGCAGTTAACACCGCCTGTTCGTTAACTACTTTGGCTAGTTTCTGCAGAGCAAATGCTGATTTGCTTAATCTTTTACAAATATGTTCTATTTGATGGTTCCAAGTGAGTTGATCATCAATCATAAGTCCTAAAAATTTTGTTACATTCACACTGTCAATTTTGTTACCATTGTAATTAATATTCATGTCATTAGGAGCTATTCGCTGTCGAAAGTGGATTACGTGTGTTTTATTCAAATTGATTATTAAATTATTATTATTGAGCCATGTTACCATTTCATTAATTACTAAATTTATGTCATATTCATAATCAACATTATCACTATTATTTATAATTGAAGTACTATCATCAGCAAACATAATCATTGGCTGATGAACTTCTCTTGGAAAGTCATTTATGTAAATGAGAAAAAGAAGAGGGCCAAGCACACTGCCCTGCGGCACACCACATCGTATTAATTGTACATTAGAGGTGTATTTTGTTTCTGATTTGCTTTTGAAGCAAACTCTTGACAATTCAGTACACTGTGGCCTGTCCTTCAAGTAAGACTGGATAAGTTCTAATACATTTCCTCTTATGCCATACCTATATAATTTTCTTAATATAATAATATGTATTTAAGTATATATTTATCTATATAAGTACGTATATCGTCGTCTAGTACCCATAACACAAGCCTTCTTGAGCTTAATTTGGGACTAGATCTTGTGTGAGGTTGTCCGATATTTATTTATTATTTATTGCTGCCCAAACTCCACTTGCATTAAGCCCAGGTGTTAAGGTGCCTAACTGTATTAAATTTCCAATTTTGCTCAATTAGTTTTGCCGCCGTAATCCGGGACAGCGCCTTAAGTGGCTGAGAGCCGCCTTAATGATATAGTTGGGTTAACACTATGATTATATGTACATAGTATATATATATTTTAGGCACAGGCTGGCCTTTAGTCTTAAATAATACAAGTGAAAAATACACATGAAAAACATAAATGTGGATTAACCGGCCAAGTGCGAGTCGACAACACGGTTTTTTTTGGAGATAACGTTAGATTCCAGACTACAATGGGGTACTCACATTGCAGCACTTGCTAAAAGGCTAAGTTCGGCGGCTTACGCTGTGAAAAGAATAAGACTTTTAACTGATGTAGCTACGGCAAGGCTTGTTTACTTTCACAGTATCATGTCCTACGGACTGTTCCTGTGGGGAAGTGCTGCAGATGTGAGTGCAATGTTCGTTTTACAAAAACGAGTCATCCGTCCAATATACGGACTACAGACCCGTGATTCCATTAAGAGAAATGTTCAAGACAATCGGTATTATGACCGTACCTAGTCAGAACATTAATGAAATAGTATTTAAGATGCCACGAGCGTTTTTTGACCTACTTATACAACGTTGCATACAATACTTTTTCTACGACTCGACATTTCATAAATAAAATGCAAATAAACAACAAAGAAAATAATTACATGTTCCCGCTCGAAACCAACAAAATTAAAAAAAAAAATAGTCTCTGATAAACTTTTTTTTTATTGACGTCCATCTGTCAAAAAAATATGAACTAAATACGCTCACTATGTCACTATACTAAACATCTGTCAAAAAAATATAAACTTATACATAAAGGTATACATTCACTGTACTAAACATCCATGCTCTGAAGATAAAACCTTTTTTTTTAAGTTGGCAGCAATGCCTTACAGTACAATAAGATTTTTTTAAATTACAAATTGTGTGAATGCAGCTGTTTATCTTGTAATCTGTGGTACTAAGTGATGCTTTTTTGGCGACATTATAACATCGTTTAGCAGTGTTTTTTTGGGCGGTAGAGTATAGACTTTTATAGACTTTCATAATTTAGGTCTTTATATTAGAGTTTGTAACTATATAAATTACAGAAAAAGTACTGGAGTAGAAAAATATGGCTTATTATTTTCGCGGCGACAGAAAAATTAAAGAGCAGCAAACTATTTGCAACTAAAATAATAACTTGCGACGCCCGTAGAGGCGCGCAACGACCTGACCGGCAACTCGCACCGCTGGGCGTCAACGGGCGCCGCGCGCGCGGGGTGCAGCCAGCCGCCGGAGCGCGTCATCACCGCCCGCGCACCGACGGAATAAAAGCCGCAGCTCACCAGACCGGCCAGAAACAAGCTGACCATATATAAGACATGCATTAGACCTGTCTTCTCTTATGCCAGCGTTGCTTTCGCACACGCCCCCCATACCTCACTAAACTCGCTTCAGACACTCCAAAGTAAGTTCCTGAGAAGAGCCACAGGAGCTCCTGGGTATCTCAGGAACGCAAACATCCATAGGGATCTCCATATGGAATCCGTACAGCAATGGTTCAAAAAGTGCTCTGAGCGCTTTTTCGAGAAATCATCCGATAGCCCCAACCCTCTCATTAAGCAGGCTTGTAGTCACATCCCAAATCCCAAGGCCTCCTCGGGTCGTAGGCGCCCCAAAAATGTACTAATAGACAAACCCAATAAGCTCTCGCAAGCGCTCATAGACTACCCCCCTAGGAAATGGACTAAGACCAAGTACTGGACAGACGACGATGACAGTGACATCGACCCAGCCGACCCTGACGGGAGGGTCAGCCCCCATCACCACTTCCATGAGTTCCTTAAGAACATCAAGGCGAGCACAGCGAATACATTAAATGATGACGTCACCTCTGACGATGTAGTTATTTCAGATAGGGCAACTGTAGGGAATTCTCCTGAAGTCGCCGTCTCCTCTAGCTCCAAGCGCCATCCTAAGCATAGTAGATGGCGGAGCAATGTAAAACGTAGCATCAACCCTGTTGACAGTAAGAATAAGCACCCCTCGGTATTAGCAACCAGGGCAGTTGTATATTTCAGTAGGCGCCCCCATTGGGAGCAAACTAGAACTACACACAATTAAACAAAGTTCCAAGTTAATTGTTAAGTATCCATGGTTTCTTCTCATTAGTATTAACCACTTATTAGCCAGGGATCTCTCCAGGGATCTAGTAGATTAGTTTAGTCTTAGTTAGGTTAGTTAAAATTTCGGTGCTTCTCCAAGCGGAGTAGCACGTCTGGCACCAGCAGTGCAAAGGGTCCTTCGGACCCGCAAGCTTACATGGATACAAAAAAAAAAAAAAAAAACCGGCCAGCATTCGGAGGTTAGCGTCGGTGCCGTACGGAGCTCTAAGGGGTTTCCGAATAGCAAGACTCTGATCTTTGAATGTCCCTGAGGTAGGAGCGGTGCGCTGTCTCAGCATCTTGCACTCCTCAGGACTCCGGGCCACGTCTGAGTGCGGTACGAGCCTGTATCATAACAGCACCGGACGGGCACCTTAGGGCAAGTCTAGGCGTGGTGCGTTCAGCATCGCACTGACTTGAATCCAGGGCTTTAGTATCTCGGAAGCGGTACGGCTCTGTATCGCGCCAGTTACTTAAGCTCACCCGCTACCCGTTACCGCGAATCCGAAATCCTACGGGAACCGCCGTTAGTATATTTTAAAGGCCCGCGAGCCTATAGCCAGTCGCGAGTGATCATTAGGTTTAGGTTTTAATTGTAAATAAATAGTATTTATTAAGGTACTCCGTTTGTATTACTTACTCACCTCTAACTAAAGCCCTCTGTTTGAAAGTCCCACCCTGAAAGCTAGCTAGGAAACCCTCTGCGGTCTAGACTTGTCTAGGTTGTAGCGGGATATATGGTGAGGTCTAAACCATCACATCACAAACTTGTCAGCGATTAAATATTTTGGCAATCATTTATATTAAATGAGCTTTAAACTAAGGATATTTTAAAATTCAAATAATGGCAGCTACTTTAAGGTAGCAGAAATAATAAACAAGATTACTGAAATCATAGGTGAGGTACTATAAATAATGACTTGGCGACTAATATTCGCAGAAGGATAAGAAACTTTATATTAGTGGCAACTACAGGTCTCCATCTAAAAAAGCATTTTGGGCTTTGATTTGCTGGCAGCTTAAATATTAAAATGGGTACTATATAAAAGTAATGGGGAGTTATTTTTTTAGTTTTCGAAACCATAATTTAATGAAAACGGCGATAAGCGTTTTTTAGGTAAAAATGTTTTGCCCATACAAAACACGCTTATTATAGTCCGAATCTAGCTAAAACACGCTACGCTAAAATAAGCATTGCATTATCATAAGACTTGCCTCAGAACCGAAGCTGTCAACCCCGATTCCACGTGGTCTTGTCTGCCCTACCCCTAGAGTGTATATAAAAAGCCGGAGGCGCGGAGGGAGAGCAGCCCTCGACCGCCGCGACAAAGCTCGGGAGCCGTGCGGAGCGGAGCGGCTGAGGCTGGTCGCCGAAGGCGACCAACAAGCCGAAGCTGCGGAACGGAGTACGGGCGACCGTGCTTTGCCACGCAAGGGCGGAAGGGCTGCACTTCCCGCAGCGCCGGAGCTAAGGCAGAGTCTGACACAATATCCAAAAAAATATTGTCGGTTTTAGGAGTCCATATCTCGGTAATTATTAAGTTTAGAAAAAAGTTGTCCATACAAAACACGTTTATTTTAACGTATTCTTTACGATAGAATCATAAAAAATAGGTGTCAATATGACATCACACCTGACGAAAAATTTACCAAAATCAGAGCCACTAAATAAAACTATAGACAAAAATTATTATTTATACATGCAATTTTCAACTTTGATTAAAGCTCTTAAATTGTCGCACAAAGTATTTTTTTTATGACCTTGATTTATTTTATATGTAATCTCCATTGAACAATTAGAGTAGGCCATTTTCAACTTTTTATCCGCTGACATGTTTCCGCTTAATTAGTTAATTCAGTCGCCAAAACAATAACTCGATGCTAGTTTATATTGAAACAAAGCCGAAAATTGATTACTTAGCTGCTACTTTTTACTTTAATAGTCTCCGCAAATAGTCGCCAACTTATTATTTTTGCTATCCCCTTTAATTTTTTATAAATCCCTAAATCTGATTTATTTGTCGCCGCCTTAAATACATGCCGAAAAATATTATTATGTTAGGAAAAACCTTAGACTATTCCGTAAAAGATGCAAGATACACGATTTTAACACTAGAAATAAGGATAAATTATTATCAGTTAGCACTAGGTTATGTTTATATACTTAAGTTATTTGATGTAAAACTTACCTTCAAAACTGCACCCGAACTGCTAAGTTGCATTTTGCAGCTAAGTTGCAGTTCAACTGCTGACCGCATAAACAAAAATCTGACATGGCAGCAAGCGAGACAGACGAGGCAAAGCGAGCGCACTCATTTACACTCACGTGCGGCCTGTCTCACTGTGTCTCGGCGAGAGTGTACAGCCGCCATCACAGTTGGGCTCAGAAGAGCTTATACAGATGGCTGTGTATAATGGTATATCACTAATTTAAGCTGTATAAAGGATATAAGAGTCCTTATGCAGTCTGTGTGCTATTCTAGAGGTGTAAACAATTTCTGAATGAATTCATCCTTCATTCTATTTCTAGTACCTCTTTGTCCCCATACTGACAGCATAAAAATGCACACAGAAAAAACATAAGAACCAATAAAAATGACATTTACCAAAAACAAATTTTCACCATGTCACACAGAAGAAAATGAACATTTTTCTACATAAATCCCTAACCGTCTAAATTACAGTTTAAATAACAATTTACAGTTATTCATGACCCGTTAAGTACCCCCATGGTTTCATAAAAAACGAAATAGTTTATAAAGATTTTCATCAAACTGAATCGTTATGAAGGACGATGATGGTAAGCTATTTTTAATTCTTCTTTACGTAAGTGTATAGGTATACGCGACCTTGATTTTTATTAGGGTCCCGTACCCTAAAAACTGGACCCTATTACTAAGCGTCCGCTATCCGTCCGTCTCTCCGTCTGTCACCAGGATGTATCTCACATGAACCGTGATAGCTAGTCAGTTGAAATTTTTATGGATGTGTTTGTGTTGCCGCTATAACAACTAATACCTACTAAAAATATAATAAAATTAATATTTATTATTTGCAACACTGGATCAGTAAAAAAACAATCAAATTATATGTAAAAAGGGAGAAAACCTATATTAAATTTAAGTGTGGGCTTCCATGACGCTTTGGGCTTATAACCACAAAATTTCATTTTACCTCATTATCAATATTCCCAGATCTCAAAACTTCATGGTCTCAAAATACCTAAATTGCAGAATGCCTATTTTTTTTTCACAATCAACCGAAACCTTAATATCGCCGATGTTCAAAATACCTTAGGCTCACCTAAACTTCAAAACAGCATTATGGCAAAACAACATATTATGCTTAACAACCAAACCTCAAAATACCTAAATTTATACTACATGAAGATAATACTTACATTGCAAATTATCCTTTTACTACACAAACTCTCTTGTTGTAAGGTAATATAATATGTATGATACTTAATAAAATAAAAAAGCGATTTTTATAGCATAATTATATTCTTTTATTTTTAATTAAAGCCGTGGTAACCTACTAGTCTATTTCGAAAATGTAGGGTAAAAAACAGAAACTAGAAATTACCACGTTTGTGGACAATTGTTTTGCTCGTGATACGCGCATGTATAAGTCAACCATCACATCTCTCGTCAACATCTCTGTGGACACTCGACTTTAGGAGAGCGGCAGATTGATGGAGGTAAAAGATCGGTGATAATATCAAATAAACACTCGTAAAAAAAAATTGGCATTTTTGGAAAAATGCCTAAGGTTAGGTATTTTGAGGTTGAGTTGTTTTGATATTTTATCATTTCTGCCATTCGGTAATTGAAGGAATTGTGCATTTCAATCTTCAGGCATTTAGAGAATATGCCGTTTTAAGTCAAAGTCATAATGAATTTCGTTCATTTTAAGATACAATTTGACATTTAGGTTTTATGAGCTCATGGTAATTTGAAAATAGGGAGTATTGGCAAATAAGGTATTATGAGATTTAGTGATTATAAGCCCAAAGCTTCCATACAACAAACGTGTTTTTTTTTGACGTTTTCGCGTGATACTGTCAATGTCACCAGGATGTATCTCATGAACCGTGATAACTAGATATTTTCATTTGGAATTTTCACAGATGATATATTTTTGTTGCCGCTTTAACAACGATACAAAAACAACAGAAAACAAAAAGTTTTAACTTTAATAAATTACCTATTTAGTTGTACTCTTGGTGCGTGAGTCCGACACGCACTTAGCTGGTATTTTTATTTATAGTCGGATGAAAAGTATCCTATATGGGTAAGAGGCTAGGTGAGCTTTGTCTAAGGTTGATAGATGGCCGGGAATCCCAGTCCCGGACCCCCCCCCATTCCTCCTCCTCCCGCGCGCGAAATCGGTTAAAAACCCGAGCTTTAATGCCTCGCTCGCTCGATCCATAAATGTCCATGAATTGATAAACCTGTATCTGACAATCCTAACTTTGTTCCGCTAGCACACTTGCCCGACTGACCATAACCAGTCTCTCTTGAATCGGTCCTTCATTACTGAGAGTGATCACTGGCAGGTTTTGCTTTAATGATCTGTCTCCATCGGTCCCGGTCCGTCATTGCTCACCACCCGGACACAGGCGCGACAGCGGCCTATCGGTGTAACTCGGGCATCGGTGACCTTGTAATGCCGAATCCTTCGACAAGGCATTCACGCGAATGCCTTTCCCCACCTAGCGCGCCCCGCGCTCGTCCCTCGACGCGCACACATAGCCGCGAGTTTTGTTACAGCACACAAGTGTCGCTGTCGTTTCTTTTTACGTTAGTATATATATTCTTTGACCCGGTGGAATTTGCTTGAAGAGGTTGCTTCTTTGACTTGATCAGACCATCTGGTTGGTGAACGGCCTCGGACTCTAGCCTTAACTAACCAAGGTGAATTTGAAATTTACTTTGAAGAGCTAAAGCTAATTCCTCTTAATTACTAGATGACGACGAAGAAACCAGCGGCGTCATCCGCTACCCGACTCTGCCATCTCTCATCGCTCTCCAGCACATGAGGAACCGGCTCGGCATGGCCCAGGATGGCAGGAGGCTGATGAAGTGGAGCGCCACAGCCACCGGCAGGGCGCTGAGGAAGGTCGCCGGGAAACTGGACAAGTATGTACTTAGCCTAAACTGTAAGAGGTCTTAAAACACGAGCCGAAGGCGAATTTCATAATTGGATCACGCGGGTTATTCACCTATGCCAAACTTTGAACATGGCAGTTGATAGAAATTTATAAGTTATAAGTGAAATCCAAATTACAAGTATTTTTGTTCATAAGAAGTTATGATTTTTTTTCTCAAAATCGAAAAGTTTTTTGGCTCTGGTGTAAAGTTTGCATTTTAGCGTTTACAGCAGTTTCGTTTTCTGCCATCAATATGTATATATTATGTATATCGTCGTCTAGTACAGTCGAGTTCATTTACATCTACACACTTACGAGAACATAAATATCTGAACACGACTTTATACTCCTGACAATAGGGTCGTGTTCAGATATTTTTGTCCTCGTAAGTGTGTAGATGTAAATGAACTCGACTGTACCCACAGTACAAGCTTTGCTTAGTTTGGGACTAGGTCGATTTGTATAAGAATGTCCCTTAAATATTTATTTATAGAAAAAAAAGTTGAGTTCTACACACAAATATTTGACGTGTTAACCGTAGATTGTGAATCCAACCTCTGAAAAGCTTAGTCCCCAATTGATAAACAATTTATGAAATTAGTTTTATTTAAACTGAACACTATTTGAAAATTTGAAAATGTTGTCAATTCACTCATTATGCCTGTTACAGGGCCTACAAATCGTTTGGGGACGACGTCGGCGACGCGTTCATGATGCTCGCCAGATGTCGCTACTTCTATCCAAACATGAACAAGATGGTGTTAGAGATGAAGACGGGACAGGTATTTATTTGGGTCAATCAACTATTTTCTGCCACTCGTTGCCATGATGATATCCCCTGGGTCACTTTTTAAAACTCTGATTTTCCGTGGTTATATTTAGCAAAAGCTTTGTGATTTTAGCAGTTATAAGTCTATTCTTATGTAGACTATCTCCTGACAATAACCAGTAACATAAATTATCAACACTTTTCTTAGAAGTTTAATCACTATTATCCCCTGGGTCACGGGACAGAATAACAGCAAGAAAAAGTTGATCCACCCATTTAATCTTATTAAAACTTGTGACATATACAGCGTGTATATTTGATATAACCGCAAATTGTAGCCAGACGTAGATTTTAGTGCTATAATCTGATATTTATAACAAAATTATTAGTTTAGCGTTAACCGCCATATCGTAATTAATTTTTGGATTTTTTTTGAGCAGCAATGTATGGTGTCAGCAATTCTCAGAGTTTGTTTACAATTAAGACAGAAAATTAAAGTGCCATATAATTTTCCTATTTTGTTACCAATTATTTTAGTAATTTTATATCAATGTTATGGCCATGTTCGATAATTAAGGTTCTGTTATGCTTATATACTTTTTTTAATTATATATAATCTGTTATCAATGTATTGGAAATCACAAAGAAAATTGGTAATAACAAAATAGGAAAATTATGTTTGACTTTAATTTTCCGTCTTTATTGTGTACAAACTTTTGAGAAATGTTCGTGTACACTTATTAAAAGTTATTACTAGTGACAGTTGTGACACCACGATGTTAAGTGTCAACAAACAACAACAAACAAATACATTGCGAGCTGAATTATTTTATATGGAAAAGTTAGATATTTTCTATACGAATTTACGGATCAATATTATTAATAAGTGCCTATACAAAGACCCCGTAAAGTATGCGGTTATATCAAATATACACGCTGTATATATAATTATTGTATTAAGCGGTTTACACTAACGTGAAATTGTCAGGAACGGTCCGACACGTTTTGAACTCGTACGGAGTGGCGTGGCAATTATGCCAGTAAACCCTTTAGTACCTACAATAATTAACCCTTAATTGCATGACACGTTACTGAAATGACACAAGTCAAAATCTGAATATTGTCTATAAAGACTTCCGGAAATTATCTCAAACTGGCTTGGATTTCATTGCTAATTACATCATTTCAGAAATAATAAGAGTGTAATTATATGCATTCATGGGTTAAGTATTTATTTGTTTAACACGTTTTTAACCCCTGACGAGAAAAGAGGGGTGTATCGGTGTATGTGTAAGCACACATATATGTGTCTGTATCTTTGTATATCCGTGGCATCGTAGCTCAGTACATAAAATAAGTCCTAATTCATAATTTCTAAAAGAAGGCAAAACAAAGAAAGTAATAATTTCAGCAGTCTATAAGTACATGACTAGTACTGATAATGATAACCTTTCGGATTAGGATAATCTTAATGACAAAATATATAACTTGGGATTGTCCATACAAAATATCCTGGGATATTATGAAATTGATGAAGTTAGCGATAAGCTAAAATTATTGATACTTATGGCTTTTGCTTTTTTTTAATATTATGACTGAACTATTTATACCTATATACCAAGCAAGAGAAGCTGGTGACCTATTTCGAGCAGGGGTACCATAGCCTCCGTGGCGCAATTGGTTAGCGCGTTCGGCTGTTAACCGAAAGGTTGGTGGTTCAAGCCCACCCGGGGGCGGAACTTTTTGCATTTTTTTTATGTTTAATTCATCATAGAAAACGTGTACAATTAAAAAATATAATTATCAAGATTTCACACTGCGGGAAATATGGAAAATGTCTCACGACAATTTTTTTCTGTTATAATTAACAAATGCTCTGCTGTACCACCTCAACAAATGATTTAATTACAGTCTGACCAAAAAGAGTAGAAATTAAAAAGTAGCAATACTGTAGTGCCGTCCCTTTCTAATCAATTTAAGAACACGGGGACGACACTACAGTATTGCCACTTTTTAATTTCTACTCTTTTTGGTCAGACTGTAATACGTGCTCGTAAACTTCGTACGCTTAATAACCCTCATTTTCACCATAAAAGCCCTTTGAAATGTTCTAGACCTATGTAAAAATTCTAGACACAAGTATTATGCCCATATCCCTACCAAATTGGTTAAAATTTGTTAGCAAGATTACCAAAATAAAATTCTACAAATTGAATAGCGAAATAATAATAATAAATATGGTACTCCCCTACTTGACCTAATATCGCAAGTGCTAATATTATTACTCCTATGAACGTTAGCTCTAATTTTCATTAGCCCTAATGTCATTTCACCTAATTTTTATGCCCTAATTAGTTGTTAGACCTAATAATCCAATGCTCTAATAATGATTTGTACTAATTGTCAACAATACTAATATGAAATAACCTAATAATTACCACACCTAATGATTATTAGACCTAATCATTACTGACACTAAATGTCAAGAGTACTAAAGATTATTAAACCTATTTTTACGTTAAAACAGAAGATACGGATTTGGACAAATATCGAATTGGCTGAACCCCGAAAACTGTAGGTTAGGTTAGGTTTCTATTGTGACAGTGTATAGCGGAGCGAGCGAAGCGAGCGGAGCGTCAAAAGATTCCCATGTACATCCTGAGTCTATGTTTCAATCAGTCAATTCTGACTCCACGTAGTCTTGCCTGTCCTACTCCTACCCTAGTGTTATTCCAAAACCGGAGGCGTGGAGGGAGAGCAGCCCTCGCCTTAGGTTTATAGATAAATAGGTTTAATAAAATTTAGGTTTTAGCATTATTAAGTATTATAATATTAGTAGTCTAACAAAATCGGCTAAGTGCAAATTAGGGCTAGTGAGAATTCGGTATGAAGTAATTAGGTATTATGAAAATTCGGAATCCTGAAATTAGGGCTATTCATTAATTAGGATGAATGAAAATTCGGGTTAGTGATTTTAGGGTTACCAAAATTAGAGCCAATGAAATTAGGATGAAAGTTTTTCGGGCTAACGGAGGGGAACCAATAAATATACTAATAGATTCCTCTCTGCAGCCCTAACCACCCACCGGTAGCCTGGGCCCCGCCCCGCTGCCGGCGGCACCCTAGGTTAGGTTTTTTATAATGTTATTATAATATATTTTGTAATTTCTTTATTGTATTTTACTTTTCATATAGTTAACTTTATTGTAAAAAACCTAACTTAAGGTGGTTGCAGAGGAAACAAAACTAGACATTCCACGCTAGATGGCGCTGGGAAGCAAGATTTGTAGTTTTTGTGTATTATTTCGTATGTTACTTTAATTTGAACTAAAATTTGTATAGTGGCGAGTCCGCGTATTAGTCTTTTATTCATGTAGTATTAGTAGCACGTCATAAATTGTTTTATTCTCCCATGTGTTGGCAATTTGTGAAAAATCAGCAAGTACTCACACTAATAGACACTAATTGTGAGTGTGTGCGGGTGATTCATTCATTAAAGGGTCGCGTATCATCTGTCAGTTTGATAGTAAGCGCTGAATAAATAAGCAGGCATGATATTTGATTTTGATGATGAAGTAAAGATGCACCTCTAGCACAACTGTGACACGCAACTCTTTCTCGCGCGAAAAATATTTCCTATCTCTTTCTTTGCGGTACTGTAGGAGACTGATGGGCGATGCTATGTCGCGTGACAAGAATCGTGAAGCCTAGTTGTATTAGACGGGCTGGATTGTCAAAATAAATAATGCGAAGAAATTACAAATCTCTGGCAGTTCTAATTTTTTAAGTATGTGGTGAAATTAAATGAGTATTTTTGTTGGGTTTCTGTTCTGATATATTGTGATTCTGATTTGTGATGTTATTGAGTTTGTCCTAAGTTTTTCTGAATGATAGATTGGGTTACAGCAAAAAGGGCCCAATTTTAGGACACATATTTTGTTGAAAAATATTTTCTCATTTTTGTTACTTTTTGATTAGAACTAAAGAATACATTTGATTAACTTGCCCGTTTAAGAACTAGAGTGGTCCTAAGTTGCCATAGAATTACTACGTAGCCTGGGACTACTTGTACTATCATCCATTCTGTGCTGGGACTTAGAAATTTACGATGAAAAAAAAACACAAGTATACCTCTGTTTTTTATTACTTAATTACAAGATCGGGCCCTTTTTCTATACTCTGACCTGATATACAAAAACCCGACATCAAGTATAGTAGGTACTGATTAGGGTTGGGATTTTCGTGATTCTAAATCGTGGTTCCACGAAGTCTCTAATTGTAAAAATGTTCAGTCTAAAAATATATAACTACTAATAGAACTACTACTAACTGAGCGCAGCACCAGTTGTTTGCGCCACGCTTCACGACCCCGAGCTAGCTCGCGCCATATAAAAATATATGACAATATATTGTTATTATATACAGATATGGATCTTAGAACCACCAACTACTAAATAAAATAAAACAATTTTTGTTACGTGTAGGTTTTATTATATACCTAGTGTTTGCGTGAGTTGTAGACGTCGCTTTAATTCGAAATGGTGTATACGTTGTAATATTATTTTAGGCAACACGCATGTTTTGTAGAAAATTATAAGTTTCTGCAGCTTTTCTTGGATGAAGCCTTCATCTGTTTGAACTTTAATTGACATTATTTTTGTTGATAATTCAATGAAGGAAATCATCTTGCAGTAATCCCTTTTGATGAAGCTCTAAGCTGGTATGGCCTTGAATCTGTAATGAAATTATTTATTACGTCACAAAAATGCCGGCAATGGAAACGGCTGTATGCATGTCCTATCTTACAGGGTGTTAGGGTAATTAGTGTTATTACAGGAGGTATCCTTCAAGGAGGAAACATAGTCACTGAATCGATAATTCCCAAAAGTTTTGGTTTCCCACACCTATTGAAAAACATGGGTAGGTCTTGGTATCAATTCAGTCAGAGAGAAGAAACTACCTATATGAACCCACTATGAACAGCTTTGTTTTTTTTTCATCACCCAAAGCGAGCGATTGCGTTCAGTTTTTGTGGTTGGTTACGGTTGTCATCACGCCATGCTTGTCTTCGCCTAAAAAGAAAATAGCGCGAGACACCTCTTTCACGGCAGGACGCTTCGATTTGTAATGTTTTCAAACACAATACTTTCCCCGCAATTTCTGACCCATGATATCGCAATATCGTTTAGGGATCACTATGTCCTGAGTTCACATGTTTATTATTATTATATGCACGTTTCATTATTCACACTTTGCATAAAGTAAAAACTCACGAAACGAAAAAAAATTAACAAACATGATTCATTTTATACGAATTTCCACAATTGACATGACAGTATTGACACAATTCATTATTTCATTCACAAGATTTAGTGCGTTCGAAATCTGTTCCACTTTTTTTTTATGAGCAAATAAACACAATAGGTATCTTTAAAATCCAAATGTTTCCAATTATTTGTTACATGTTAATGAAAGCTGTAATCATTTAAAAATAAACTGTTATGCATTCATATCGAAACATCAATTTAAATTTATTATCCCAAATCATAAGTTAAGTAGTAGGTATTATATTTCAGAACGCACTGTTCATGAATAGCTTTACGTGCGCTTACGTTTGTATATGTGTAAAAGCAACGCACACATACATATATGGACAATATTTCAACGGGTTTTAAAGCTTTAATAACTTTATAATTGTATGATTTATAGCAAAACTGATTTCCTTGGCGAGTATAAGATCGCTTAAAGATTTTTTTAAGAATGTTTAATAACCTAAAGCCATAACCGCCTAAGTGTGTATTGATCAAACGATTTGTATGAAAGTGACACCTCTGCAACCACCTTAAGATTTTAAATGAATAAAGGAGAAATGAGTTGTATAATGGTATTGACATGTAAAATGTTGTATAAATAAATGAGTATGAGTATTGGTATATAATAAAAATGAATCATTAAATGTGTTGCTTAACATATAACTATTAGGAAACGGCTGGACCAATTAGCACATTTTCTTAACTCAAGTCAGTTCTTCAGTTCTTTGAAGTTTAATGGAGGTTTTTATAATGAGAAAATTTGAAAAATAGGCGGGAAAAGTGTAAAAACGCTACTTTTCTTTCACTTCACTCTTCTTTCCCGTACAAAATGTGTAGTTTTTGGCAGAATATTTATTTGTTATGCAAGTCCGCAAAGTTGTTATTTGGCGCGAGTGTTGAAATTGAATGCTGAGCGAGCGAAGGCATCTAAGATTGAACCATTAAGCGAAGCGAATGGTTCAAAGATAGATTCCTGAGCGTAGCAAGGCATCAAGACACAAGAAGCCAAATAAATTTGCAGCCTTGCGGAACACACAACTTCTCACTTTACTACGGCGAGGAAAATGCGGGATGCAAGAAAAACAATTAAAATATAAAAATAATCATATTTAATTTTACCCTCTATATAACATATCAAAGCACGAAGAAAAATTGAATTGCGTAACCTGGCAGAAGAGACCGGGAATCGAACCCGGTACCTCTGGATTGCCGGTCCAGCGCGTTAACCCACCACCAACGCCAACGCCACCCTAACTCCCAAGCAACCTATCAAATTTTTCCTTTGTGTTTTACACCTTACCTTTTATTCTTTTGTTTATGTTTCTAGGCTTGCATCACCATCGGCAGGACCGTGAGGAGCGTAGCTGGCTGCAGAGCCACCGTGTTCACGACTGAAGAGGTGAGTTATTGGAATACATCACCATGATGATCAGACCTCGGATTATGCGGGGCAAAGTTTAATGATAGATTGATCACCTGTAAAGCAGGGCAAGGGCGTCTTGAAGCGCTATCTCACTGGACTCAACCTTAGAATAAATACACCTAGAAATCTAGTTAGCGCTTGAAAGTTGTTGCGCCGCTTTCCACGGTCCTCGGCCACCTTGAGCGCGTCGTGGAAGTTGGAGTCAGTGCAGTGCAGTGGATTTGGTCGGATCAACGCATCGGGCTGCGGCCCTGAGGCCTCTTCCCCTGGTTCTTTCCAGTAACCAATAGATAATCGTCTGCTTTTCAGGGAATGTGCCCAAAGTATAAAGATTTTTCATAAATTTGTGTCTTCCACAGAACTGCACCGACTCCTACCCCTGTCTGGGCATCGACAAAGGCGGCGAAACAATCTGGGACACGAAGCAGACGTGGAGGAAGCTGGTGATAAGGATGGTCAGTATCGGGCAGTTGCGGAACAACTATGTGGCTCTGGACGAGGCTCATCGGAACGCAAACAAGTAAGGCATTTGAATACGTCTAGCATAACTATGACATGGTCTTTGTCGCACGACAAATACTCCATCACTTTGTCTGTTAATACTATGCGAGCAAGACAGATGAAGCTAAGTCGAGCGACAAGCGAAGTCGCGTCAAGCTATGCTAGGCCCGCGGGTAGCGTATAGTTTCTTACTGACTTGGAGCTGAGCTTTGAAATCTCAATTTTGATTTGATCAATTTGATTCAACGGACTTCGAAAACAGGAGGTTCTCTGCTCCACCCAGTTCCATGTCAGTTTCGACGCAGCCTAACCACTCGGGACCCGACCAGTGCCGCCTCAACTTGCTGTCCACCCGGCGTCAACCCAATACAAGCACGTAACGACATCGGATCAACACCGCTGGCATGACCGCGTGACGGCGAGGCTCAGTGTTGGTAAAGACTCAAGTCATTGGAGTCTCCATTTCTAAGACTCTACTTAGTTTTTTAGACTAGTCATTGAGTTTGAAGCTTGAGTCCTAATTTGGAGGGACTTGAATCCTCTATAGAGATTTGAGTCTTCTGTAGAGAATAGAGTATTTTGTTACGCTTAGGGGCCTTGGCACTTGCGATTTGCGAGCGAGTTTTCTATACAAATAAGCGTCGTGGCAAATTCACTGCGTGATCGCCTTTATACACATTTCACGCGCAAGTGTGATAAGTCTAAGGCGTTTGGAAGAACTGAGTTATTATTAGGACTTAATTGGATTTATAGGAATTATATTTTGAGGCACACCTAAGTTGAAGAAGGCTATAAAATATGTGATGGCTTGATTCTTTTCTTGAACTTGAGTTGTGACTACAGGACTCAATAAGACTCGAAAACAGACTCGACTTACGACCCAAAACACTCGCAAGTCCTTTAAGCTCAGAGTTACGTAAATATGAGTAGATTTCTTGCAATGTAGACTTCCAAGAACTCAAGTCTTTACCAACACTAGTGTCACCACGTGCGAGTAGACATCAATTCGTGCGATTGCTTTTATAAACGCGGGATCTACTCACGCGCAGTTTTAACGTGTTTCAAGGCCAGTCGATGCCGTTACGGATTTGATAGGTAAGCGTTTAAAAAAGGGACTCGGGTTTTTGGAAAACGCCCAGGTGTGCGTTGCAGTTTGGAATGTCATACAAAGAATACTGTACGAGTCGCGTTGAGGCGGAGCCGAACGGTTAGATGGACGATAACCTTTAGCCCCTCGTATGCTTAAACACGTGTTAAGATATCAGTAAGTTTAAAGGGTCGGCAAAGCGCGTGTGATGCTCCTGGCGTCGCAAGCGTCCATAGAAGGCGCTAACTGCTTAACATAAGGCGGGCCGCATGCTTGTTTGCCACCTAGTATGAAAAAAAAACAAAGTCAATAGCAAATTTTTGACATCGCTTACGAGGGGTTAATGCTGATGTGCTGATGTGTTGACGGAAAGTTTCCAAAATTGCAAGACTTGAGTTAAACTGTCGGTAATTTCTAAAAATCTTTCAAGTTATATAATATTTTAACGCATTCTGTGCCTTAACGAATACTAAGCGATAATATTATAAAAACTATCTTGAAATCTATAATCATTACAAAATCGGTTTAAACTCGCGTATGAACTTGGGCCCTGATGAAGAGCTCTATAGAAGTTCGAAAAATGTCAGTCCGTTCTTAACAATTTTTACGTGAGTTTAAACCGTTTTTATAATTATTGAATTCTAACTGCGCTGCGCGGTGTTACCCATTCATCCCACGGGAACACAATTTTTTTTGGGACAAACAGTAGCCTATGTGTTAATCCAGGGTGTCAGCTACCTTCATACCAAAATTTATCATAATTGGTCCAGCCATTTGAGCGTGAAGAAGTCACAGACATACACATAAACACACAAATTTTCACCATATAATAATTAGGGTCATTATTCGAGCGTTTGTTCCGAATCACTTTCGTGGTCACATTTTTGTAGAAGTGGCTGCAGATTTCGATTTCGTTTCTGGTTAGGTATCTTAGTTTACCGGACATCTAACAAATATCCGAAAATGGCATAACAATATACGCCCAATTCTTCCAAAATATGTCCACGAAAGTGAGGGGGTTGAAACGCTCGAATAATAACCCATTAGTGTGATTAAGCTATTTGTTACGTTTTCAACTCCCATACATCATTTTGAAAACTTTCGAAAAACTCAATCGAAAAAGAATCTCTATAAACCTACTCACACAATTTCATGAATATCGGTTGAGAAATGCGATCTGTAGGTGATCTGTAGGTGAACCGGAAATCAGGACATCCGAACATGCAAAAAATCTGGACATACGAACTTTCAAATTAGTCGTCATGAGACCCTCATTCAATGATTGATTTAGAAAATGCCACTAAAGATAAAGATAAAGATAAAGATAAAGATATTTATTGCAAGAACAGTGTAGCTACAATGGATGTTGATAACACACAGGAAGTTAAGTTTAAAATAGGCATGCAATATAATTAATTTTTGTTCGCTGTTTACAATATTATGCAGAACATAACTTAGACAGTAGGCACAATTCTATATTAAATGTCGACTTATTATTAATATAAAGCTGAACACAATACAAAATTTAGAATAACATTCTTAGCTTCAATATTAAAGCTGAATGTCTTAGAAACTATTGGTCATATTTCCACCAAACATTGCTAAGAGCCATCTCGACGGACTGTTTTGAATATTGGTGATGAAATATTGCTACTGACATTTTATGACGCATATAATTATATGACGTATGAACATCATTGCCATATGAAAGCTGTTTGTAGCGATAATAATCTTATTAAAACTTTCGTGAGACATATTTAATTAGGTATTGTATGCGGTTTACACTCACGTGAAATTTGTAGCGCTTACTATCTCAGGGCAAAACCAGAACTTAAGGTTATAAATGCGTTAAAATCTTATTGCTAGAATTTTTCGAAAACATTTTTATTTTTTGGAAATTTTCCACATCTATGTAGTATTTAGAGGTCATAGTTAAAGAAAGCTGCCGATGGAAACCTTCCGTTTATCTAAAATATTATACTATAAATAAAAATGGTAGGTAGTGGGCCTTCTTTCTTGATCGTCTTGGCGGGGACCCTACCGTGCCCCCGGATAGTTTATACTATATAACGTACTACTAATATGAAAAAAATAAAATGATACGTCAGTAGTAACTTTTTTGCACAATATCTACTTTCTTGTGACTTTACAAATTTGTCTTCTTTCTACGGTTTTTCTTAAGAATCATTCAGACAATTTAATGTACTAGTATTTATTTATAGGGTATTCTATAAAATCTTCAAACTTGGCAGCTTTCTGATCCGAAGCGGTAAGTCTATGAATAAATTATTCAAGAATAAAGCAAACATTTTTCTCCGATAGGACGCAGAATGATTTGGGGAAAATCATCATACCGAGAACTACAGAAACTACACATTATATTTCATCCAAATTAGAAGAGCTGACACAAGGTTTTTTTTGGCTTAAGAAGTTTACTGATGTAAAAGGCAGAACTAAGAAAGAGAAAGCAGAAAAAAGCAATAAAACGAAAGCAGAACTGAAGGTGAAACAAGTGCAACCAATGCACCAAGTCCTTGTGAACCCCGTGATGATACAGTGTCTATAACAGAAGACGAATCAAAACCTATCGCAAAAGAATAAACAGAAACAACATCATTAATTTATAACAGAAGACAAATAACTAGAAAATAATGAAACTAAAAGAAACGAAGATGATGACGATTTTTCTAATGGACTGAAATAACCCGAGATACTAAGTGAACGCACGAACTTACTCGAACAATTGAATAAGAGTAATTATACTTTTGGTAGCGTATCCTTCATAGACGATTCATATTTATGGAATTCTGAAATAGCTGTTGGAATATTAATTTGAAAATTATCTACATTTTAAATCTACCACAATGTCGAATCCCCAAAGTTGCTGTTCTGACAACGGACCAGGTCGCTCAAAAGATGGCTGTGCAAATAAGTCAGAATCGCAGAAATCACCTACTGACGTTAATAATATAGCCAAGCGGTCTTTTAGAAAATTGCCTAAATGCCCGAATTTACCAAATGCAGGATCCTGCGAATGTTGCTTATGTCCGCAGGAAATTTCGGAACCAGAACCAGAACCGCAATCATGTGATGATTGCCCTGTTGCGCAAGATTTACCGAAGTCCGAAAGAACTGATGTTGTATGTTGTGATGTAGAAGGCAATTGTGATAGTTTATGTAAAGAAACATGTAATCAAAAAGAAGACATAAATAGTCCAAAAGACGAAGAAACAAGTAGTCAAAAAGAAGAGGAAACAAGTAGTCAAAAAGAAGAAGAAACATATAGTCAAAAAGAAGAAGAAACATATAATGAAGGAGAAGAAGGAACAAGCAAAGATTACGGTTTATATCAAACTAAAGTACGTGTAATTACTCGTGTAAGACGATATTTGAATCCTGATGGTACTGTCCAAGAAGAAAAAGAGGTCGTCACTATTAAGAACGAGAGGCATGACCCAGATGTATTGACATTACAAGATGCTAACGAAGTAGCCTGGGAGAATAATGATGCGTTTAAGGTGGTTGCAGAAGAAACAAAACTAGACATTCCACGCTAGATGGCGCTGGGAAGCAAGATTTGTAGTTTTTGTGTATTATTTCGTATGTTACTTTAGTTTGAAGTGAAATTTGTATGTTGGCGAGTCCGCGTATTAGTCTTTTATTCATATACTATTAGTAGCACGTCATAAATTGTTTTATTCTCCCATGTATTGGCAATTTGTGAAAAATCAGCAAGTACTCACACTAATAGACACTAATTGTGAGTGTGTGCGGGTGATTCATTCATTAAAGGGTCGCGTATCATCTGTCAGTTTGATAGTAAGCGCAGAATAAATAAGCAGGCATGATATTTGATATTGATGATGAAGTTAAGATGCACCTCTAGCACAACTGTGACACGCAACTCTTTCTCGCGCGAAAAATATTACCTATCTCTTTCTTTGCGGTACTGTAGGAGACTGACGGACGATGCTATATCGCGCGACAAGAATCGTGAAGCCTAGTTGTATTAGACGGGCTGGATTGTCAAAATAAATAATACGAAGAAATTACAAATCTTGGGCAGTTCTACATTTTTTAAGTATATGTGGTGAATTTAAATAAGTATTTTTGTTGGGTTTCTGTTCTGATATACCTATTGTGATTCTGATTTGCGATGTTATTGAGTTTGTCCTAAGTTTTTCTGAATGATTGATTGGGGTATAGCAAAAAGGGCCCAATTTTAGGACACATATTTTGTTGAGAAATATTTTTCTCATTTTTGTTACTTTTTAGGGTTCCGTACCCAAAGGGTAAAAACGGGACCCTATTACTGAGACTAGTGAGACTTCGCTGTCCGTCCGTCCGTCCGTCCGTCCGTCCGTCTGTCACCAGGCTGTATCTCAAGAACGGTGATAGCTAGACACTTGAAATTTTCACAGATGATGTTTTTCTATTGCCGCTATAACAACAAATACTAAAAATGAAATAAAATCAATATTTAAGGGGGCTCCCATACAACAAACTTGTTATACCTACCTATATATACATATATATAGATACGGATAACCCTTCATCCCTGCGCGAGTCGGACTCGCACTTGCCCAATTTTTTGATTAGAACTAAAGAATACATTAAAAATGAGTATCTTTTATAATTTACAATTGTTTGATTAACTTGCCCGTTTAAGAACTAGATCGGTCCTAAGTTGCCATAGAATTACTACGCAGCCTGGGACTACTTGTACTATCTATTCTGTGCTGGAACTAAGAAATTTACGGTGAAAAAAAATCACAAGTATACCTCTGTTTTTTATCACTTAATGACAAAACCGGGCCCTTTTTGCTATACTCTGACCTGATATTGTAATACAAAAACCCGACATCAAGAATAAGTTAGGTACTGATTACGGTTGAGATTTTCGCGGTTCTAAATCATGGTTCCATGGAGTCTAATTGTAAAAATGTTCAGTCTAAAAATATATAACTACTAGAACTACTACTAACTGAGCGCAGCACCAGTTGTTTGCGCCACGCTTCACGATCCAGAGCTAGCTCGCGCCATATAAAAATATATGACAATATATTGTTATTATAAGGGTTTTAGAACCACCAACCACTAAATAAAATAAAACAATTTTTGTTACGTGTAGGTTTTATTATAATACATTATACTTTGTGTGAGTTGTAGACGTCGCTTTAATTCGAAATGGTGGATTATTTTTCTTTTTAACCCCCAGATCTTCGCCGTTTTCAATTTTTCCTAGGCTTCTTTCTGTTTAGTGCTGTTTAGCGGTTAGTACGGCTGCCTGAAAACGAAGGTTTATATTTACATAGGTGGTTGGCAGGTATACGTTGTAATATTTTTTTAGGCAACACGCATGCTTTGTAGAAAATTATAAGTTTCTGCAGCTTTTCTTGGATGAAGCCTTCATCTGTATGAACTTTAATTGACATTATTTTTGTTGATAAATGATAAATCAATGAAGGAAATCATCTTGCAGTAATCCCTTTTGATGAAGCTTTAAGCTGGCCTTGAATCTGTAAAGAAATTATTTATTACGTCACAAAAATGCCAGCAATGGAAACCGCTGTATGCAGTACCTATTATGTGATTATCTTACAGGGTGTGAGTGTTATTACAAATACAAATACAAGTACTCTTTATTGCACACCTCATAAAATATACAGGAGAGATATCGCTAAAGAGCGATACATATTTTAATAATAAGTATTACAATTATCCTTCAAGGAGGAAACTTAGTCACTGAATCGATAATTCCAAAAGGATTTGGTTTCCCACACCTATTGAAAAACATGGGTTGGTCTTGGTATCAATTCAGTCAGAGAAAAAACTACCCATATGAACCCACTATGAACATTTTTTTCAACACCCAAAGCGAGCGATTGCGTTCAGTTTTTGTGGTTGGTTACAGTTGTCATCACGCCATGCTTGTCTTCGCCTAAAAAGAAAATAGCACGGCTTTTTCACGGCAGGACGCATCGATTTGTAATGTTAACAAACACAATACTTTCCCCGCAATTTCTGACCCATGATATCGCAATATCGTTTAGGGATCACTCTATGTCCTGAGTAGGTACACATGTTTATTATATGCACGTTTCATTATTCACACTTTACATACAGTAAAAACTCACGAAACGAAAAAATGCAAACCAAACATGATTCATTTTTATACGAATTTCCACAATTGACAGTATTGACACAATTCATTATATTTTCATTCACAAGATTTAGTGCGTTCGAAATCTGTTCCACTTTATTGTTATGAGCAAATAAAAAAAATAGGTATCTTTAAAAACCAAATGTTTCCAATTATTTGTTACATGTTTATGAAAGCTGAAATCATTTAAAAATAAACTGTTATGCATTCATATCGAAACATCAATTTAAATTTATTATCCTAAATTATAAGTTAAGTAGTATTATATTTCAGAACGCACTGTTCATGAATAGCTTTACGTGCGCTTACGTTTGTATGTGTGTAAAAGCAACGCACACATACATATATGGACAATATTTCAACGGGTTTTAAAGCTTTAATAACATTGTAATTGTATGATTTAAAGCAAAACTGATTTCCTTGGCGAGTATAAGATAGCTTAAAGATTTTTTTAAGAATGTTTAATAACCTAAAGCCATAACCGCCTAAGCGTGTATTGATCAAACGATTTGTATGAAAGTGACATCGCTGCAACCACCTTAAAGAAAGCAAGTAAATAATCACAAAGAAAAGAGGAATATAATTATGACATAAGCAAACAGAGACCGAAGTCTTCTAATATAACCTACTGGGATTTCAATGAAACAAGCGATATCCATTATAACGGATTTAAAATCTTCAAGGACACGGTATAATATTTCGAAAATTTGAATGTATACAATCTCGTAAATATTTGTAATACATCCACCAATATTTCAAATAACCATCGATTTCTGATTATATAACTGACGAAACCTGTGATTTTATTCATAGCTTTAAGTGTACGCTGTCCCGTTTCCATATTGTTAAATTCTGGTTGTTCCTAATTGTTCTATGACATCATCGAAGGAAATTACACATTTTCTACCCCGTTGTCTAGTTCTTTACTCGTGGTATTACTGCATAGTCGTACTGGTAATACTGCGTGTAAAGAAAAGGAAAAAACAGCGATGAAGTGTCATTATCATTTTGTTGGATGACGTCATGTTTAATTGAACAAATGGGAACCCTCAATTTCCACTCGTCCATATTCCCAAGCTGCCCACGTTCGTTGCCCGTTGGCATTCTGAAATCATTCACAATCCGAACTATTGACAATATAGGAAGTCGTTTGAGAATATGTACAAGTTAGAATTTAGGACGAATTGGGGAATCACAAGATGGGATTGTTAACTTTTTCGGGCGTCCTATTTTCGAATTCAAACCCACGACAATTTGAGCCTTTGTTACAAGCTTAACAAAGTTCCAAATTGAGGTTAAGTTTATGTCTACTTATGTAATTTCAGTATTATTGTTAGTGATGTATGCACACGACAACGAATTAATGACTTGTATTTTTATAATTTCACATGTTAAACCTTCAGTCCTTATGAGATGGTGAATGCCACTTACGGTTGCCAGTGATGTAAATTATTATACAATGTTGTGTTAAGTACTCTAGCCTGACTTAATATTTGCTTTTATTACGTCTAACAAACTTAAAAAAACGGAATCCACCATCGGCAGCTTTTTCTTATGGAAATATACACACTTTAAAACAACTAAATTGTCAACAGGAAAGCTAATGTTTTGGGGAAAATTATCATACCAAAAACTACAGTCACAATCCGTTACATTCTGTCAGAATTGGAAGAGTTGGAGAGAGAAGAGTTTTTCAGACTGAAAAAAGTTTTGGAGATAAAATATAGAAATAAAAAGAAGGCTAAGCCAGGAGATGATGAAGAAAAACCACCAGAGACAGAGAAAGAAGAGAAGAAGGTACGTCTACCTCCAGTAAAACCAGTTCCGCCAACACGGCCATCGCCACCACCACCAGTAAAAACACCGGTTGTTGCGCCACCACCCCCACCTCCACCACCACCTCCACCAGTAAAACCACCGGTTGTTGCGCCACGACCACCGCCAACGCCACGACCACCGCCAACGCCACCACCCCCGCCACCACCACCAGATGTGGTATGCCTCGTTTGTGCTGGGCCTATGCACCCAAAAGTCAAAAAAGCTTTGACTGATGAAGAAATCAAACAGGAAAACGCTGCTATATTACAATTAAAAGAGACTCTTAGTAAAGTACTCAATGCAACTGAGGAATACGAGAAAAAGGTTGATAAAAAAGATTCATTCAAAGCATTTAAACAAACCACATCTGATTTGAGAGAAAAACTACAACTCTTGCCTCCAAAACCTGTAATACCAGATAATGTAGATGTTACGAAACTATGTGATATATGTAAGGAAATATATAAACAACAAATTTGTGTGGTTTGCGGTGATAAGTTAATTGAAAAAGATGAGAAAGCACTGGCGGTGGCAAAAGAGAGCAAAAGAAAATTGCAACAACAATTGGATACAGTACTTAGTTTAGTAACAGAATACGAGAGTCAGGGCTTGGCGGGTGATAAAATCGAACACTTCAAACAAACAGCCTCACAGTTGAAGGTCAAACTGACTGGACCGCCTATACCCAGTAATGTGGACATAAGTAAACTATGTATTAGCTGTAAAGATCGATTAAATGAATCTAAAAAATCTGTAACACAAGCATCTACAGCAAGCGAAGAACAGAATTCGAGTACAAGAACAAGTACAAAACAAACACCGACAGATTCCGACTTATCATTAGGAGTCTTTGAGACTGAGGAAATAACTGAAATCATCCAAGTATTCAACCCAGACGGGACAGTTTCAGAAAAACGCAGGGAAGTTAAAATTAAGAGGAAGCTAGAAGACCACTCGAGTCAAGCTGGTGACCTAGGACCCGGGTCATCTAATTTCAAAGACAAGAAAAATGTGGGACTAGTTTCTATAATTTACCCTAAAAGAAGGATAAGTAAAAGATCGAAAGTCATAGATAATACAGTCACACGGACCCCATCAAGAAACCGTATGATCAGGGATTGTGTTTCTTCTAATTTCGACTTAGGCTTCGACGATGTGATGGATAGCTCTCCAACGGCTAACGACGTGAATTCGCTCGTTTCGAGCACGTCTATTTCAGATACTATCGAAACTACGAATTCTTCTGAATATTCGTGTTTTAGAGACGCCAAAAGCACGCAAGAAGTAAAAAGCAATAGTGATGATAGTATCGAAGATTTTGATGTGACGGACGACTCAAAGTGAGGCGAACTTGGGAATATAATTACGTAGCTGAACAGATTTGAAATCATAGGTATACAAGTAGTTTCATTACAGGGTGCAATTGCGAAGAAAGCTGAAGATGGTGGATATCTGAATCCGTGGCTACCTGACATTATGTCTTATATACTGTATGAGACTAAGATGCCAAAATTAAGATTAGATTTCATTGAAATAATTACCTAAGTATTTTCTAATAAGACTGTTGAAGACACCGCTAGACATGATGTCGTAACATTGTGTCGCTACGTGTGCCTCCGTTAGGGCGGCACACCACCGAAGAACAGAAGCTGTCAGATAATTTGCTACTTATTTTTGTAAAAGTTTTATTTTGAAGGAATTAAACCTTGTGTTCTAAAAGTTTGTTAAATTCATTGAGAAGACCCTGGAAGCATCCACAACATTTTTTGGCGACCGAAGATAGTAGTCAGTTTTCTATTGGGAAAAAGTATGAAATTTAAAATAGAGCAATGCAATTGACAACATTTCACATAATTTCTAACAGGTGGAAATTAATATAGAGATTTGTGTCGTGTACGCGCAAAAAAAATCTTCGAATTTATTCTTCTGTATTTAAAGAAATATAAGAAAATACATAAAATTACCACAATCTAAGACAATTAGTTAGACCAAACAGCGAAAAAATAACTTTTGTTTTTAATTTGACGTTGTCAGATGACAGATGCATACCGAATTTTATTAACGAGATTTCGGACTTCCGGTTTGTGACTTAAGATGGCCGCATGCCTTTAAGTTTAGTTATTCGTTATTTATTCATTTTGCTTGTTCAATGTGTAGTATTGATAGCCTATTGTGCAGTGAACTAACGTATGAGTGAATGGTTAATGAAGAATTCAACTTGAAGCGTACATAGCCCTTCTTGGGTCAAGGCCCGGTAGACCGCGTGGTTTTTTTGTAAATCGCTATCAATTTACAAAAAGGCACCTCACTGTACAACGTGATATAAATCCTCAATCTTGTCGCCGTGTGCGATTCGAAACGAGTCATTGGCGAAATACCACTTGCTCAGCAAGAAGGTCAAAGCCACAATAAAAAAAAAAAAAAAAAAACGAGATTTCGAATAAAAACAACCCGTTTTACTTAATTACTTACGTTTTTGCTGGGATTAATTTACAAAAATGGATAGACTCGCACCCGTATGGGTTGAGTAGGTATACAGGTACTCCTCCAAAATATACCAAGTATTGTTTTCTGCTGGACTGCAAAAACGATTCGAGGAAAACACTCGATAAACATTTCTTTCATGTGCCACATAAGAATAAAAGAGATTGGTGTCGAGCAGTGGGGAAATTGGTTGTGCCAAAGAGACCAATTTATCTGCGAAGACCATCTTGATGTAAGTACAATAGTTTCTGTTTCCAGAATAATTAATAGACAAGGGTCTGACACGCTCTGATAGATAAAGATAGCCTTATTGCGATTCCTAAAAGAAGAAATAGAAAAGAGTGCCATGTTTTGTCTTTATCAGCGACCGAGCATTTTTTCATGGTCGGGTTATTGGCACACTTCAAATTCTAAGCAAAACAATCAGGTAGTATCAAAAGCGGTATAGAAATAGAAGATTTTGTGTATTAAATAATTATTATTACCAGATAATTGACATATTAACGGATGTGGAGTGTTTGTGTGTAGCCTCAAAGATGGTGGGGTGTTCAGTTGTTGGTTAAAAAAGCAACAGTTAACGAAAATAAGCGGATTTTACATTTCATGCGTAAGTACAAGTTTTTTTGTGTTTTGATCAATATTTCTTTCTCAAATCTCACAAGAATCAAGTTACAAAGTTAAATCATTAGTTATATCATGAAAAAACTTGATAAAATAGGAAAAATCGCTAAATTATTTTCAAAATAGCTTGGAGCATTTTGACATGTAAATATTGCAAATCGGTCAAATTGTGTAGCATAAATCTACGATAGAAGCCAGCTTATATAGACGTCTAAATCAATCAGTCGGTTTATAATCCAATTTGGGGATGCCTAGATATAAAATAAAAATTACCCCCATATTTGAGGAATCTATAGCAAATTGATATTTTCAGTTCTCCGATTCCGACAGAGAAAGAACCGTGTAAAAATTAATAGCAAGGCCTTGGAAAAATTAGATTTTCGCAACTAGTATTGGTGATATCCTATCTACTTATGTCATTTACAATTTTACTATTTAATTTTGCTTTGTTACAGAATATCCCAATAAGGCGGTGCGTCCATGAACGTGGACTGTCACGATGGATTAAAAGTATCCTGAGTATTTTTTAGTACTGGCCAGAAAAAATCAACAGTATTCAAGAGCAAATCAAAAATTTTGTTAAGAAAAAAGTGTGTAAATACACATTATTTAATGTTTAAACTAATTTTATTATTTTTATTAGCAAAGAACCCAAGTATATTATTTTTATTTGATTATACGGACTAGTTTTCAAAATACTAAAGATAAAGTTGAAAACAGCGTCGTCTAAGACTCAAATCAATCAACACTCAAATGACGACACCTTGTGGAAAATTGACAGTCGTAGCCTATAAAAGAACAGCGCTACAATTTTCATACTATATCCGCATAAGTAATAGTCCGACTGTATGATTTTTTGCGATGTGACCAAGTACCTTTCGCCTATGGTCTTTTTAAATGAGGAACAAATAGATTTTTTATCGTTAATTGGAATATTTTCAAAAATATAAAGAAGGGATACATGATTTTTTTATCCTTTATTTGATGTTATCGGAATATGAGTAAAAAAAATTCAATGTTGTGAATTCGAGTACTTGGAACGTTTCTCTCTAACCACTTTTCATGGTTTTTTTTTTGCGACCATGGCAACCCCACATTTTGACGTCATTATATGTCTTTCTCTTACGCCTGGTCGCTCTGTGGCAAATCTATAACTACTATACTATATCTATGTTAATAGATCAGTAAATTCAGTAATCATGTCAATCAATCAATATATGAATCATACCAAACCAACAATTTTGAATTTTGATAATGTCCTGTCAACCTCGTTTTTTAGGGTTCCGTAGTCAACTAGGAACCCTTATAGTTTCGCCATGTCCGTCTGTCCGTCTGTCCGTCCGTCCGTCCGTCCGTCCGCGGCTTAGCTCTGTGATCATTAGTACTAGAAAGCTGAAATTTGGTATAAGTATGTGTATGTATAACGCCAACAGAACGGTAAAATAAAAATTCTAAAATTTTATTTTTTTCGAGTAGGTACCTCTCGAACACCTAAAGTGGGGGTGATTTTTTTTCTTTTCAACACTGGTGTGTGGTCGTTGAATAGGTCTTGTAAAAATAATAGGGGTCTCCTAACATTATTTTTTGATAGTCAGCAGTTTTGTAAATATTCGCTCCGAAAACAAAAAAAATAGTGTCCCCCGCCCCCTCTAACTTTTCAACCACAGGTCAAAAAAATAAAAAATAAAATCATGTAAATGAGACCTTATCAGATCAGTACTTTCAATGAAAACTATATTGAACAAAATCGGTCGAGCCGTTTTTGAGTTATCGCCAAATTTCATATTTTTTCTTTAAAAGGATTCGATTACAGTTTCTAGGGCGTTTACGACCTTTTTATAGAGCTTAAAATCTTTCTTAACTTAAATCTCGGGCTTAAAACAGCAGTTTATTGTCATTTCATTTCATTTCATTTCATTTCGTTCTTTCCAATGAGTCATAGATTTCGTGTTGCCACATTTTAAAATGAGTAAGTTTTTATAAATTATCAATACAATAAATGGGTATCTCAGAAAATATATAAAAACAGAGATTACTTCATTTTTCTAAGCACAATTCAGAGAAGTAATAAAATTGTAGTCTTAAAAATATGAAATGTTGTCAATTCGGTACGTACGGGTATTATACACGTCCATCTGAGCCCATAATATGTCGAGTTTGCTAGGGAATCAAAAACACTGGTATGGGGAATGAATTGAGCATCATCTATGCTTAAAGCTTTATGTCTTCATATCTCAGTGATAGAATGCAAATAGTGGATGTAAATGGAACCCAGTCCAATGGAGCTATAGTTAAGCTAGGAGTGCCACAGGGCTCTATTTTAGGTCCATTTCTATTTTTGGTTTATATAAATGACTTACCATCTATAGTAGATAATCTTTGTAATATAGTACTATTTGCTGACGATACATCATTAATTTTTAAGGTTCACCGGAAATCAACCGACTATGCGGAAATTAATGGCACACTAGAGAAAGTACTTAACTGGTTTACTACTAATAATCTTCTATTAAATGCCAAGAAGACTAAATGTGTTAGATTTGCTTTACCGAATGTTACGGCGGTAGATTCTACTATATTACTAAATGGTGAATGTTTAGAAATAGTGAATAAGGCATTATTCTTAGGTATAACATTGGACAGTAATTTGCAATGGGGTCCACATATAGCAGTGCTTGCAGGTAAATTAAGTTCAGCGGCGTACGCCGTTAGGAAAATCAGACAATTGAGTAATGTTGATACAGCTCGCTTAGTTTATCATAGTTATTTTCATAGTGTCATGTCATATGGTATTCTGGTTTGGGGCAAAGCAGCTGACATTCAGACTATATTTGTGCTACAAAAAAGAGCCATTCGTTCTATCATCATCCTCCTAGCCTTTGTCCCATTTTTTTTTTAGAATGAATTCTCAATCGGGGTCGGCTACCTAAATCCCAAGATGTGGCGTAGGCACTAGTTTTTACGAAAGCGACTGCCATCTGACCTTCCAACCCAGAGGGGAAACTAGGCCTTATTGGGTTAAGAGCCATTCGTTCTATATATAACCTAAATTCTCGTGACTCCTTAAGAGACATTTTCAAAGATATAAACATCTTAACTGTAGCGTCCCAATATATTTATGAGAATATTATGTATGTTATTAGAAACCTAGATTCATTTCCAAAAAATTCCGATGTCCACAGTTTTAACACTCGAAATAAAAATAAAATTGCTATTAGAAAGTTTCGTGTTCGTAAAGTAAGTAAATCATTTTTAGGCCAATGTATTCATTTTTATAACAAGTTACCTGATCATGTTTTAAAATTAGCCTTTCCATCTCTCAAAAATTATTTGAAAAAATCTCTAATGTCAAAAGCATATTATACAGTAGAGGACTATCTGCAGGCTATCCCCACGCGTTTCGGCCGCGCGAAACATTCCAATCTCTAAGTGGTAACCCGGCGCGACAAAATGCCAGTGGGCTGCCACGCCTCGCGGCGAGCGGACGGCGTACAGTTGACGTTTCCCGCGCATCCTGTGCTGTACGATGTCGAAAAATAAAAGTCGGGCATATTGTTTTTGTGGCAACAAAGACGATTGAAAATGATTTCATTTGTTCCAGAACACATTAAACCCTCCGGAATAAAAGATTTTGTTTAAGAATTAACGTTTACTGGGGCACTATTGACGCGTAACTATTAAAGTCTGGGTATTTCTCTAAAAATCTTTATGGGGGCGCCTAGCTTTTTTTCGAATTAATTGTGTTGGTTTGATTCCATGCTGTGTTGTTATTACTGAATGTTTAGTTATACAATCAATAAGTAAAATATTTAAAGATTCACTCTATTATTCGTTATGTTTTAGAAACACGATTACTTGTAGTTTCCTCGATAGTTTTTTTTTAAAGTTACCTCAAAAAAGCAACATAAACCCTTAGAGTATGTCATAAATACTGCAGGGAAAGATCAGTTTTTTTAATAATAACATAACGAGATGTTAACTATAATGTATACGTCTTACATTTTCAAAATCTGTATTATTTTAATAATTAAACCGAAAAAACATGATTTCCGCGCTCCCAGCAGAGATGGGCAAAAGTTAATCGATTAACGATTAAGATTAACTTTTTAAATCTCGATTAACGATTAAAATTGACGATTAGTTAATCTAATCGTACGAGTTCCGATTGATTTAATCTCGAAAGATTAAGTTACCTAATTGTCGATTAAATTTTAGCGATTAAATTTTTAATCGATTAATTAATTCGATTAACTTTCTATTAATATTAGGAAAAATAAGATAAGACTTTTTGTAAGTCTAAGTCCCTGCCTAGAACATCTTAAAGTACCGCACTATAAAAACCATCTTGTATTACTGTAACACACAGACAACTTAACCCTATAGACCCCGCTTCATAAAGCTTTCTCTAGTATCTCATGTTGCCAAATTGGCGGGGTGAGGAGGGCAACAAGTGCACTGTGATTGGCTAGTTCAAGGTCAGCGAGCAATGACGCATGCGGTGTAAGATGCGCGCCATTTTTGATAGTGATGGGACACACTCGAAAAAGAAACTGCAGAATGTAAGTAGATATGTTTTTAATTGGAATCAATAATAATACGTGAATGGTTTAAAATGCGTTTTGATTAAAAATATTAAATGTAAATCTACTCATATTATTAGAAAAAACAATAAATATGAAACCAGACATTATTGCTTTAACGGAGATGTGGCTTGAACCGCTTGAGTTTCAATCTATGAATCTAAGTGAATACTGTATCGCAGCTGAAAGTTCCCGCCATATAACTAAGGGTGGTGGTACACTTTTCTTTATTAAAAGATTGAAATCTGATTCAACATTGCACACTCTCGATATGTTGATAATATCGAAAAAGAATGAGAAATGTGTGGTTTAAGCGTAAATATAGGTCAATTAAAACTCCATGTAATTGTTCTTTACAGATGTCCCCAGTCAAGTGTAAAATCATTGATTCATACTATCACAAAAAAATAATTTTAGATTTAAGCACCATTAAAACACGAACGTCGTAATATTATGTGGCGACTTTAATATTGATTTTTCAGACCAAAACACAAATTACAAATATTTCGCGAAGCATAAAATGAAGCCCACAACGGACTACAACAAAAACAGCTTCAACAATAGATAACTTTGTTACTGATAGCCAGGACATTTCAAAGGCTTTGGTAGACCTAACTCATTTTCTTACCATGATGCCCAGATAATATACTTAAATAACAATACAGCTATAAATAGCTTCAATGCCGTACAAAATGCTCACAAATGCAGAAGGTTCACAAAACATAACTAAAAAAATATATATTAAATGAAGAAATAAATATGATGACAAATTAAATAGGCACGTTTTTTAAACTATACCAGGAGTTTTTAAGAAAGTGCTTGCAACTGCTAAAAGTCTTTACTTGAAAAATACTAAAGCGATAGCACCCTGTAAATTAAAGATTATCTGGTAACTGGTTAAAGACACCACTGGCAACACTTCTGTAAATTAGAAAATAAAACATGATGACGATATAATAAGTACCTAATGCCAAAACATTTGTAATCAGAATCTGAATATTATTTATTGCCTTAAAAAACTACTACTAATTATTATTAAAACTACTACTACTATTCATTATTAATTATTACCTTCTTAAGTCTGGCAAAGTATGCAGCACTAGTGACAAACGGAACTATTTTACAAATTATCTTACCGGTCTTGATGGTATACCGGCTGCAATATTGACATTTTACGTATACCACTGTGCAACATTTTCAACGAGCATATTAAAGCTGGTGTGTACTCCTGATGTACTTAAGGATGCTAAAGTACTTCCCATATTTGAAAAAAGGCAGTCCTTCGGTAAATACCTTAATGACAATTCATATCTTTCTAATAGACAATACGGTTTCTGTAGAAATAAAAACATCTGCTATAACTGGACTTGTATCTGAAACTCTTAACAACATAAATCAAGGTATGAAATGTTGAGGCATCTTCTGTGACTTAATCAAAGCGTTCGATTGCGATGATTTTGGTTGCTCAATTTCTATTAATTTGGTTCTTGAATGTCGATCTAGAATTTTATTTAAAGTGGCATACTCAAAAACACATTTACAAGAAATCAGCAAGTGCATGTTACTCCTTAGAGACATTATAATAGGTAAGTAATAACACTTAAGCCAGCGTATTTTGCATATGCCGAAAGTATAATTGGCTACGGGATGGGATAGGAGGCCTGAGAAAGCAGTAATGATGAGAATAATGTTTTATATTTACAAAAGAAATGTAGAATGTTGATAGAGGGATACTTTCCAGATACTCATAGGCTATTTCTAAAAAAATCTATTTTATTCATAAAAAATCGCATTTACACTGTAATCTCGCTGTACATTTGTCATTACAAAATCCAACAAGCAAACAAAAAATGGGGATTTTTTCGGAAGATTAACGAAGTTTTTATCTAAATCCGTTCCGCCGTTTTCACGTGATGCGCGGTCAAATAAACATCAGACAAACAGATAAACAAACAAACGGACAAAAAGATAAACAGATAAAAATTCTAAAAACTTTTTGAACGTGTTCTGTTATCGATTCTTAGTAGCCAACTTTCTTTCGAATATCTTCCATGTACTTACAGACTTTCGAGCCACTTCAGCTTTATTTTATGTATATATGTATCGTATTTATCCAGGATATTAAGTAGTCCTTTTCCAGCAGTTTAGACATTATGGTTTCATAATTGTACATTTGTGTATTTAACATACATTTCGATTATTCAATAATAAAATAAGTTTATCTTCTATAAAAAGTTCAATATCGTTTAACGGGTATCGGTTACGTAGGTACCTAAGTAAGTATAATTAATCACTGTCACATCACTACTAAAAATACTGCAAAGGTAGACAAAGACGGAATTACAAAATTAGCAAGCGAAAGTAAGAGACAGTTGACAGTTGACACAAGACATCAACGCGTCGCTAGGTTACCAACCTACATTTATAACTTATTACATTGTTTGTAAAAAAGTAAAATATAGCTTATTTGTAAAATGAAATCTCATAGTTTTGAAGACTAGATGTTTTGCTGCATTTTTCATACAATAAGGCATATTTTGAACACTTTATAAGCCAAGTAAGCAGTGGAAATATTGCATGTTACTTCGTCAACAGTCGACCGCGAACTAAGAGAGCGTTTGGGGGCGTGGTGAGCGCTACGTGTTTTTGAGCTTAAGCTTGGCTCACCCGGGCGCCCTTATAAGCGGGGTCTATAGGTTAAGTGGTCTGTGCTGTAACAAGAGGGAAGAGCGGAAAGCGGCGATCGGAGAGCGGAGAAAGGCGTGCGGAGAGCGGAGAGTGGCGTGCGGAAAGCGGAGAGCGGCGTGCGGAGAGCGGAGTGCGGCGTGCGGAGAGCGGAGAGCGGTGTGCGGAGAGCGACGTGCGGAGTGGAGAGTGGCGTGCGGAGAGCGTAGTGCAGCGTGCGGAGAGCGGCGTGCGGAAAACGGAGAAAGGCGTGCGGAGAGCGGAGAGTGGCGTGCGGAAAGCGGAGAGTGGCGTGCGGAGAGTGGCGTGTGGAGAATGTAGTGCAGCGTGCGGAGAGCGGAGAGCGGCGTGCCGAAAGCGGCGTGCGGAGAGCGGCGTGCGGAGAGCGGAGTGTGGCGTGCGGAAAGCAGCGTGCGGAGAGCGGCGTGCGGAGAGCGGAGTGTGGCGTGCGGAAAGCGGCGTGCGGAAAGCGGCGTGCGGAGTGCGGCGTGCGGAGAGCGGAGAGCGGCGTGCGGAGAGCGGAGAGCGGAGAGCGGCGTGCGGAGAACGGAAAGCAGAGAAGCGGAAAGAGGGAACGGTCGGATGCAAAGGTAACCAAACGGTTTGAACAGGGACTTTTTAACCTTTCGAGCGCCAAGCGGCAAAGCAATTCACCGTGCCACTGACGCCAAACCAAAAAAAAAAAAGTTGCTCCAAAATCAACAGAGATTGAAAAACACAGATAGTGGTTTAAATTAGCATGTTTTTGACTATTGAAATTTTTGACGTCAATAGGCGTCGTTGGCGTCAGTGGCACGAATTCCCGATGACGTGATTTGCCGTCTTTGGCGGTCAAAGGGTTAAAGAAAAAGACCCTGTTCAAACCGTGTAGAGAATGGTGTTTAATCGTCCTGAAGTGGGCAACCCAGTGGGAATCGGGTTTTCTGGACGCCACGCCTCTGCTGACTAGACTGGTTGACCAAACGAGCGAAGGCACGAGAAAAAGCTAGCGTTTACATAACGGAGGCAACCCTAGCGCACATTCCAATGACGTTGCGTCACCCGCGGGAGGGGGCATCGATAGCGGTGGCAACGCCTGCCGTCCAAACAAGTGGGGTATCTGTTACGTAGTAACTTGTATATAATCTGTGCTATCTGACAGACAAAAATGCATGGCCTGAACCAGAAACCGCGTAGCTGACTCCTTCTTAGATTGTACCTAACTAGTTTAAGGGACACAGTTCTAATAAGAAAGCATATCAAACGTACATAAATTGTGATAAACCGTCAGGCTTTCTTGTAGTTTCTATTTTATTCTTACACTTTTCCTCACTTATGTCTTAAAATACACTTTTAATATGTTTTCTTGTAGAACTACGTATAGTTAAGTTCATATCATTGTAATAGTTAAGTACTTATGCTTTCTGAAAAAATGACTGACTGTTGAGTTTCTTTCGGCGTTTCTTCTCAACAGTGGTCTCCTCTTGTGAAATGCCGGTAGACTCAGACATGTAAAAGTGCCCTTGTGGCCTACTTGCAGAATAAAGTTCATTTTCACTTCTCTCGCTCTAAAAGTTCGACTTTATGCTGTGCGTAGGCGACATAAAGTCGCTTTTTATGCTCTAGAGCATAAAGTAAAATCGTCGTCGAAGACCAAGGCGATCGGTCCAACAGCCACACGAAAAAGGTTCTTAATAAACAGTAAAAAAAAAAAACATAAAACTTCATACAATAAAACCCGTTCCAGACCTTCCGATCCGATCCAATTTATCGGGAGAAATCGGATAATGTGTAGTGTATAAGATCCTAACAATTGCACTACACATTATCCGATTTCTTCCGATAAATCGGATCGGATCGGAAGGTCTGGAACGGGTTTTAACTCTTTATTTTATTTCGTTTTGTTAGTATTCTAAGACCAAGGCAAATATACCAACAGCCAAAGTACACAATAAAACTTCTTGAAATAAACTTGCAACTTTTATGTACTATCATTTATTACTTTTTAAACTATTACTTTAAATTTTAATTAAATTTGTTTTTAAGTAGGTATACATGATATGTGTATATATGTTATTTACATGATACAGTTTCATTTCCTCGCAATCGAAGTGAAAAGTAGAGTGTGCAACTCGTCCATAAAACGCATTTTACACTCGACTTTATATTCATCCTCGCTCGCAAGCTCGCTCGGATGGATAAACGTCTCGTGTAAAATGATGCGTTTTATGCACTTGTCGTACAATCTACTATATTTCATTATTTCATTATTTCTAGTTACCTGATACTGACACCAAACTTTACTCAAAGGCACAGATTATATACAAGTGTCAAAGGTCCAAACTAGCCCGCCAGATTATTTTCAGTCTGAGCGCCGGCAGCTCTGTACTTTGACCGCCACTCCCCTCACCTGTCGCAGAGTTCATACTGGCTGTGGCTGTCGGGTGTTTTGGGCTCGACGGACGTGAGGTCGACGTGTATAATAGGGTAGGTCACTTTTGTATGGGAAAAAAAAATATACTTTTATTTCTTTAGGCATAGCAAAAAAAATGTAACTCGTAATAATATAAACTAAATACCAAAATTGCATTGTAATTGATGTTGATCTTTTGCCTCCGAATCTATTTTAAAGTTAATATAGAAATGCCCATATTAAATGAGCGTTGTAAAGTCTGGTTTTATTATTTTAAATTTGGCCCAATATTTTAATGTATTTTTATTCTGTACAATAAGTAGGGACAAACGAAATACAACAAAAAAATATATAGGTATACAAGGCCACTTTTTTTTAGTGCTCCATACATTAGGATTTTTTTTCGGGAGTAATCCGGAGGCAATAAAACGGAAATATAAAAATATGTATCCATTAATGGCACTAAATGGCACCTTTTTTCAACTGTGCCCGTTAGAAAAAAAAATGACCCACCCTAGTGTATTATCTAGGCATTAGACTTTCGTTAGCACGGTAAGACTTTATGGAGTCGATATTAACATTAATTAAATACTCATACTCATAAGTGTATTTCATTCGCAATTTTAGTTTTATTGTCAAGGACAAAGTCTTTGTATATTCTTTTATACAAAGATTTGATTCGTGTAGGCATGGTTTTTTACGTCATCATAAAATACGTGCCTATAGTATTTGCGACCTTTTCCATGTTTTTTGAAGTAAATTGGGTTGTATACTGATAGAACATCAAGTGATGACTAGGAAATGCATGATATTGTCAATTAATACATATAGTTAAATGAAGGAGTTTGTAATATTTTACAAATTGGCTTGGGAATATTAACCACAATAACCGTAAAAGCAGTTTGGAATGATTATGTATGAGTATGAATTGTATTTGAAAGTTAATATCGGCTCCATCGCTCTCTAAAGTCCTAACGAAAGTCCGTTGCCTAATAATATCGAATATTTGTGCCTGGGTCATGGTTGTTCTATGTATTTAAGGATATATTTATTTATATAAGTACGTATATCGTCGTCTAGTACCCACAACACAAGCCTTCTTGAGCTTAATTTGGGACTAGATCGATTTGTGTGAGGTTGTCCGATATTTATTTATTTTATTTATCCGTACCAAATGGCATTGTTGTAATACAAATTGTATACCTCTCCATACAAGCATTACCATTAGAAAACTTCGTGGATGCGCAATACCAAACAGAGATAACCTGCAACCATGAGGTCTGCAAAGTGGAAGGCGCGGCGAAGAGTCAGCTGACTGCATGTGACATCAGAGGAGTGTCAGTTCCTTTATCTTCCACTAATCCTAATTTCTTATCGGATAATGTCGTGACCCAAATATCAAAACAATAGGCTACAATAGGCTAGTTGACTCATGTCAAAAACTAATGTTTATTCCCTAGTAGTATAGTATTTAGGAAAGGAAACCTTAATATATATTTTTCAGTTCATAAAAGTGAAAGATGGCTGAAAAAAATTAATTTGAAAATATGGTTTTTAATCTGTATTTTGAAATGCCTAAAACGCTCTCTGCCATTTTCGCTTATGATAGTGACGTCATCGGTCCTGTAAAGAAAACTGAAAGTACTTATACTTTGACGACTTCGAATAGTACCGTCCCTCTTGATCTCCTGTCAAAGTATATTGGAGTGAGCGGAATGGCACTATACGATGGTCGAATTTCGAATTTTTACACGTAATTCTACGTCACGCCACAGATTAGCAAAAGGCAAAAATGGTGGGCGGCGTTTTTGACTGTTCATGAAATTTCGAATTTTTGCAATTGATAAAATTTAGCTTTCTAGCTTTCACAAAAATATAAGACATTTTATTTAGAGCTATTAAGATCATTATAACCATTTTAAATATATTTCAAAACTGGGTCAACTAGCCTATTATGCTTTTAATTCGATCAATTATGGTAAGAAGTACGGTTAAGTATAGGTACCATTGTATGAAAGTTCGCAGCTTGGTGTAGCTCATACTTTCAATATTTTTGACGATGGTTGAAAAGCCTGTAAAATCACTCTAAAACAACTTAATTTTTCAAATATTTTTTGACAGCTTCTCCAAATTTGCAAATTTTTCCTAAGCATCAGCAAGCCTTGTACTGCATAAAGCCAGCCATCAATCACCTACATATGTATAGTATAATTACATAGGTATACGAGTAGTTACATTACATTTTTTTTTAATTTGCCTGTATTTGTGTCCCACTGCCGGGCAAAGGCCTCTCCCCTCGATTTCCACAACTCCCTGTTCGGTGCTATTTCTGTCCAATTATTTAGGAACGTGTCCAGGTCGTCCTGCCATCTACGTCTCGGCCTGCCACGTCGTCGCCGCCCATCATCCGGCACCCACTTCGTGGCTCGATTACAATTACAATTGAAAATAAAGCTGAAGATGGTGGATATTTGAATCCGTGGCTACCTGATTTTTTTTCTTATACCTATCGTCTGCTGACAACGAAAACTCACTAAGTAACAAATACCTACTTAAAACAAAGCTACGTATCTCTGTGTGCTAATTGGGGAAGACACCGCTAGATGTCGTACTCGTAACACAATTGCAGGGGTGCGTAACAGTTGCTATAACAACTTATGTAATACTAGCTGTGCCCCGCGGTGTTACCCGCTCATCCCACGGGAACACTACATTTATTTGGGATGAAAAGTATCCTATGTCCTTCCCCGGGACCGGTTCAGCCGTTTTAGCGTGAAGAGGTAACAGACAGACAGACACACTTTCGCATTTATAATATTAGTATGGAAGTATGGATGGATTGGTCAATATAACGATCAAGTGGTATAATAAATGAATAATATAATAAAATTTGTTATAATTTCACATGGCATAATATCATATAGTACAATGATCATTTCATATAATACGTTTAAAGGCTCAATACACACTCAAACTGCTCAAACATGAAAGTTAAATTGTAATAGAGTCATGGTTAGGTACGACGACGAGCGAAGCGAGGAGGAGTGTTTGGTTATCTTGCGAATATAAACGTTATATCAAATGTATTTTATACTAATTGAAATTATACATAATGACATTATACCTAATTATTTTATATCAAATGTTGGTATATCTATTGAAATTATATAAAACGTTATATCTATCATTACACACCCAAATTGACAAAATGAAAATGAAATTTTGGAAATTGAATGGGAAGGAAATATCGTGCCGGACCGTTTCGAATTTTGCGCTTATTATTATTAGGGATCGGAAATTTAGGTGGATATTTACCTAAAGTTGTCAAAATTCTATTGCTAATTATTATACAATTTGTGAACTTAGGCGGCTGGTTTCGGCCAAAATTTCGATCTAAACAGACGCCGAGTACTCAAATTCTATATGTATGGAAAAAATAGCAGTGATATTTCCTCTTAATCACTATATAGTAAATAAATTGAGCAAGTGCGAGTCCGACTCGCGCATGATGGGTTCCGTACCATAATACAAGTTTGTTGTATGGGAGCCCCCCTTAAATATTTATTTTATTTTATTTTTAGTATTTGTTGTTAGCAATAGAAATACATCATCTGTGAAAATTTCAACTGTCTAGCTATCACCGTTCTTGAGATACAGCCTGGTGACGGACGGACGGACGGACAGCAAAGTCTCAGTAATAGGGTCCCGTTTTTACCCTTTGGGTACGGAACCCTAAAAACAAAGTCGCTTCCTGCTGTCTGTCCCTATGTATGCTTAGTTCCTTAAAACTACGCAACGGATTTTGTACGTTTTCTTTTTATAGATAGTGATTCAAGAGGAAGGTTTACTATGTATAAAACGTGCATAATTTATCAGCATTGCACCGCGAAGCCGGGGCGGGTCGCCAGTAAAAAATATTTGGAATCGTTCAGTCAGTGACAATCCGGAATCGAACTCGCACTTGCACCGCGCCAGACGCGCGGAATGCCCGCTGTGACGTCACTACTACAATGGCGGTTTGCCAGCTGCTAGGGCTGCACAGACGACTACATTATTCCGAAATTTCATTTGTCCAAAATAATTAAAATACACCGTAACTGCGCCATTATTTGTGTTGTACATACTACTTTTTTTATTTTGGATATTTTAGGTGTTTTCTATTCAGAATCACGAGCCCTTTCGATCTAATTTGGAGAAAAAGTATTCCAATGTTTTTACGTTGCGTTCCGTTGCCATTTCCATATAACCTACAATGGCGGTAACGGAATGGATAAACAGAAAATATATGAACATTTTAAGACACTTTTTTTCTCCTAATTCATATACTTTAGGTTTTTCCTTTCATTTACCGCTATAATAAGTTATATATATGGAAATGGTAACGGAACGGAACGTACAAATATTGGGACACTTTCTCCAAATAAGATCGAAATATTACTAGAAGCTGTATTTACATACTAGAAGGTGCTCTCAACTTCGTCCTTGTAAATATTTTTTCTTTCCCGCAGTCGGATAAAAAGTGCCATTTATCTTTGGACGTCCAGCTATCCTTGTATCAAAATTAGTTAAAATTCGTCCAGACGTTTCGGTGGTATTTGAAAAAAGAAACGCTCAGTTGCCAACCCTAATTTACGCTAACATTACTAACACCTAGCGACGGACAACACGACGAGTTCGCTAATTATTGCGTCCATGCCAACTATTGACGGAATGCCTTTATTTTGGGGCACTCGTCTAGACGAAGGGAACTTGGTGGGACAAAGACACATACCACTACAGGTATTAGAGGCGGATACGCCCTTGTTCCTTTAAGGTATACTAAACCTATTTCTATATATCTAATTTGCGAAATAATTTGTATTTTTCCTTTTGTGATATACCTATTTTGTGACATATTTTTTAATTTAATCTTCTTCTTTGTGATGTAGTTTGATTTTCATGTAAAGTGCCAAATTGTTAATTTATTCTTTTATAGTTAAGATGTAAATTAATTTGTATATTTACCACTATTTCAAACACAATTTATATTGTTTGTTCGACGACACGTTTGGCTCGGTTTGTAGACACCTGCCTACTGAGCCGGTGGTCCCGGGTTCGAATCCCGGCCAGGGCAAATATTTGTGTGATGAACTCGAATATTTGTGCTTGGGTCATGGTTGTTCTATGTATTTAAGTATATATTTATCTATATAAGTAAATAATATATCGTCGTCTAGTGCCCGTAACACAAACTTTCTTGAGCTTAATTTGGGACTATAGATCGATTTGTGTGTGGTTGTCTGATATTTATTTATTTTATTGTTTATTGAATAAATGACTATTGACTATACTTAATTATAAAATTCAAAGACAGTATTATAAAAACAAATGCCTGAAATCATTTGTGTGGCCTTTTTGCTCCGATATATAGTATTTTTTTAGTTTTTAAAGGCACGACATAGTGGCTCCACTTCACCTGATGGTAAGCTTATGGTAAGTAAAAATAGGAGCCCAGGTCGCAATAGCAACTGACAAGAAACCAACGGTGCCTTGTCAGTTGACACTGCCATGCTGGCCCGAGAGATGCTTCTTCACGCTTCGTTTGAAGGGTCCCATGTTAAAAGAAAGAGGAAACACATGAGTCGGCAAAAAGTTCAATTTTATAACAATAATAACATTTCTCAATAATTAATGTGCAAAAAAAACAATTGATTAACTGAACATGTCCTACAAAAAAACTTAAACAACCTTTTTAACAGAATTCACACCAAAAATATGGTTCGTACATCGGATATATATGAAAGTTTCACCAAAAATACTGACTTGCGCACTAATTATCCTCGCACTGCACACTAAGATCCGACTCGGCCGGGTTAGGTTAGGTTGGGTTTTTTTTTTATGTCCAGTAAAACAGTTTTGCAAATACCTTTAAATAGTATATTGAATTCGCATTATTTAGTGTGCATAACTAGTGTGCAAGTCAGTATTTTTGGTGAAACTTTCAAATATTTTGATAAAAAAAAGGGAATATACAGATATCGATTTAAATACATGCCTTTATTTAATAGTAGGTATTTTATATTTGATTTCAAATTGGTGTTTATAGACTTTCACGCCATCTCTTATCAATTTTAAACAAATAAATCAAAATGGTCACATATTGTACAATTATCTTCTCGGATAGTAAAAACGCTTTTTTCGTCTTCAACAAAAGAGACAACTCCGATACATTATTTCCCATCTGTAACGTTTCGCCGAATTTTAATTTGACCGAAAGCAATTTTTTCCTAAAACTCATAATATTTTCAGGGTTTTATAAACATCGTTTTAAAGAGCCCATTAGGTTAGGTTAGGTTTGTTTTATAATTATCCTGAAATATGAACAGTTATGGAATAAAATGGCTTTCGGACAAAGCTGAGAAACAACAATTCGGACTTACTCGTAGCGTAGGTACTATACTGCCATGCTAAACAACAGTAGTACAGTCCGACCAAAAAGAGTAATAATAAATAATAATAAATAAGTAGGTAATAAATATCGGACAACCTCACACAAATCGATGTAGTCCCAAATTAAGCTCAAGGAGGCTTGTGTTATGGGTAAGGATGACGATATATTATTTACTTATATAGATAAATATATACTTAAATACATAGAACAACCATGACCCAAGCACAAATATTCGAGTTCATCACACAAATATTTGCCCAGACCGGGATTCGAACCCGGGACCGCCGGCTCAGTAGGCAGGTGTCTACAAACCGAGCCAAACGCGTCGTCAAAAATCTAATCAATCTAAGAAAACGGGAACGACACTACAGTATTACCACTTTTTGATTTCCACTCTTTTTGGTCAGACTGTAACTCACATTGAAAGTAACCATAAAATGCTCGTATCTTAATTAACACTCGTAAACTAAGATAAAACCTTTTTATTGTAACATTTATTGTGAGTTACTGCTGTCATGCTTAGCACGGCAGTACCTACAGGTCTCACAAGGGGAGACAGCTTCCTCTATTTTTAGCCCAATTCAATGAAAAATAACGCTTATTTTCAGTTCAGTATACACTACTGTGACCCAGCCCACATTATTAACAGCACAAGTATGCGGCTCGACTGTTGCGTCAGACAAACAGTATTGTTACGATTTTACAACTAACCACTAAAGCAATGATCTTGTAAATTTTGGTTCACTGTCCACAATCCCAATTAGCACTAATTCAATAAGAATCTTATCAAGTGCACTCAGATTTAAATTCACACACACCCAAACAATCTAAATGCCGTATTGTGATGTGATGAATGCCTTGTTTTTATAATAATTACAGGTTTTGTCCCTAAGACAAAAGGATAGATAGATAGAATACTCTTTATTGCACACCTTAACAGAAAGAAATACAAATACAGATAACACTTATCATTACAATAGAGGTAAACAATAGATGATCATATCGCTAAAAAGCGATTTCTTCCAGACAACCTTTGGGAGTGACAGAGAAAAGGAATTTGTTGAACACCATAGAGAAGAGGAGAGGGAAGATGTTTGATCTCCTTATACGACATAACGCTTTTATAAGCAACATCATCGAAGGAAAAGTTGTAGGAAAGCGAGGCAGAAGACCAAGAATAAGCTACATATATCAAGTATAAAGAGAAGGTAAACGTCATGTCATATAGGGAAATCAAGGAGGTGGCTATAGATAGGGATATATGGAGACAGCTATAGCCCTGCAAGGGGTTATTACATCCCACGCCATATTGCTGATTTTCAGTAATACTAATTTATTTTACTGGCAACGACAATGTTTTGGTAACTGACGTTAAAAGTCGGTGAATGTCACTGATGTAAACAAAGAGGTAACATGACTAAATATTCCGCAAATTTCAAGCATTTTTTTCATAATAAAGCCAAAACTATCCACAGTGATGATGATGAAAGTCAAGTTTTTTCAATAGGATTAACTATTTATCTCGCAAGAAGAACGAGGGATTGAGCAGCATTCCGGTAAACAATGTTTTGAATTTTGCTAATGATAATGACAAATCCTTGACTGACGTTTAATAATGCAAATATGACGTATGCACAGTATTGCCATATGAAAGTTGTTTGTAGCGCCACTATCCCTGGGTCGGATTGACGCTTTTGCTAGGCTATACAATATACATACTACATCAGCACCGACAAGAGTTTGACTCTTAAATTTATGAAGATGTCCCTAAGACCTTAGTATTGTGGTTGCACTACCAGTGTAAAGTATAATAATGGATAATAATAATGTTGCCGAGTTGATTATAGCTTTATCACCCGATAAGGCATAGTTTCTTCGCAAATGACTCAGCTTCTGACCAACTTTGGATTTAGTATTTCTATCATCATACATTTAAGTAACAAACACACATATGAACACACAAATACACTCACAGTGGTCTGTGACTGTGACACTCACAAACTCGCTTTTATAATATTAGTGTGACTAAAGATTCCATACTGTCAGCGTTTTGTTCTGGAACTGAAAAGGTACATTTGGAAACTGTTTTGACCGGGTCTTTTTAAAGGTACCCGACCGTTAAAATAACATTCCGGTACCGATATCAATATTTTAGGTACCCAAGCTTCCGTCCAAACGATACCTTTAAATAAAAGTACCTATAACGGTCTGACCGTTTCTTTTCTGTCTGATGACCAATAAAGTAGCATTTCGGCACCGATATCAACCTACCCTAGATACCCTAGATACTCTAGAATCTAGTAATACACTCTTATCTATGATCTAGAGTATTTATTTCGTTAACAGCGGTGTCGCTCCTTTACTTAATTAGCCTAACAAAAGTCGGTCCGGCCCAGGGATAGTGGCGCTACAAACAACTTTCATATGGCAATAATGTGCATACGTCATATATTTGCATTAATAAACGTCAATAGCGATTTGTCATTAACCAAATTCAAATCATTGTTTTCCGAAATGATGCTCAATCCTTCGTTCTTATTTCGAAATTAATACTAAATCCTATTGAAAGAGAACTTTCAAGTTTCATCACAGTGGATAGTTTTGGCTTTATTATTTGCGTTTGGCTTGGTTTGTAGACACCTGCCTACTGAGCCGGCGGTGCCGGGTTCGAATCCCGGCCGGGGCAAATATTTGTGTGATGAACTCGAATATTTGTGCTTGGGTCATGGTTGTTCTATGTATTTAAGTATATATTTATCTATATAAGTACGTATATTATCATCGTCTAGTACCCATAACACAAAAAAAAAAAATATTAAGGGACGATCATACACAAATCGACCTAGCCCCAAACTAAGCAAAGCTTGTACTATGGGTACTAGACGACGATATACATAATATATAAATACATAGATAACATCCATGACCCAAGAACAAATATTTGCCTTCTTGAGCTTAATTTGGGACTAGATCGATTTGTGTGAGGTTGTCCGATAATTATTTATTTATTATGCAAAAAATTCTTGAAATTTGCGGAATACTTAGTCATGTTTCCTCCTTGTTTACATCAGTGACATTCACCGACTTTCAGCGTCAGTTACCGAAAATGTGTCGTTGACAGTAAAATTAACAAGTACCGTTAAAAATACGCAATGGTTTTTTGTTTCTTTTATTTTCTTTGTTTGTCACTATTTATGCAATTATTGTCGTTCCCAAATAAAATGATTTTCTTTTTTTCTTTATCTTTCTTTCAATATGGTGTTCCCGATTAAAAGGTTCTTTTTCTTTCTTTCAATATGGTGTGCTTTGGAACACCCCCTGTGGGGCAATATACTTAGTTCCTCTGTCACCCATTTAAGTTCCATTATCATGACATATTAGTCTTGTCAAAAGCTGAGCTTTCGCAACTCAAGGTCAAATTACGAAAGCTGCGCCTTAACAGAACCGTCACGACTGACCAGCGCCTTTCTATTATTAGATACTTTGGTATTGTCGTGCCTTATCTACATACGGTGATCTGTTTTACATTCATGTTGTTGAGAACAATACATTATATTAGATGGTGCCCTTCGTGTAACTAAACTTCTATAGGTACTTTACCAACCATTTCTGTACCAAAATTCGACGACGCGGTTGGCGCAGTGGTTAAGCAACGGCCTACTGAGCTGATGGTCCTGGGTTCGAATCCCGGCAAGGGCAAATAATTGTGTGATTAACTCGAATATTTGTGCGTGGGTCATGGATTTTATCTATATATTTACTTATGTATTTATGTATATCGTCGTCTAGTACCCATAGTACAAGCTTTGCTTAGTTTGGGACTAGGTCGATTTGTGTAAGATTTTCCCTTAATATTTGTTATACTTTACCAACCATCTCTGTACCAAAACATTTAGGATGTCGATAGATTATATTTTGTATTGGGATCAAAGGTCTATATGGGACTAAATACACTTAGACTGCTCTAAAATTCAGAAATGACTGTCAAAGTTCAACATTCCCACGGAGCGCTAAAAACGCTCCATTACTAAAATAATAACTCCTAATATTTTCTTCGGTTTCCGCGACTGTCACACATTTAAATAAAACAATTTAAACGGATTATATCGCGTATATTAATTATTTATTTTCTGGCTTGGGATCCTGTTGTACATCTTATCAAGGATCAAGCAAGACACAAGACTGGAAACCTTGGGCCTCGAACGGTGTTAAACAAATTATTGTTAAAAGTAGTATATGTAGAGTTTTTGTTTAAAAGTATTTTATAGTAATAAATAAGGCAATCTGGGAGTTTTCTTTGGCGGTTCTTTCTCCTCAGTAAGCCTTTAGTGAACCACTGGTAGATATTTTAAATAAAATAATAAATGCCCTTCTGGCACATGTGTAACTGTCTTTACACATTAGGACCATCTGGCATGTATGAACACCTTTATTTTAAATTAATATTTACAAAATGGGTAGTTTGCACAAATGTAACTTTGACAGAGGAAAATTGTGTTTTTCTCAGTCAATCTTTGATAACGGTATCTGTAAAGGTACTGAAACGTCAGGGAGGCTCAAATAATTAATATACGCGATATAATCCGTTTAAATTGTTTTATTTAAATAATAACTCCTATCCATTGAAAACAGATTTTCAATACAAATGTAGAATTTTATAATAGTACTAGCTTTTGCCCGCGACTACGTCCGCGTGGAACTTAAAGTATGGAAGCAACCTCGTACAACACGATAGATATCCACCTAATCACCTTAATTAATAAAAGGGATTATTAAAAGCGCCTAAGCAAATATAAGGGCAATTGTGCTTTTGGTCTAATCATTACATTTCCTACACCTTGTAGGAAATGTAATGATTAGACCAAAATGTCATCATGAATTACTTACTCACTTTTCAATCTTTTTAGGGATAATTTCCAGGATGAAACTATCCTATGTCCTTCCTCGGATCATAAACTATCTCCATGCCAAATTTCATCAAAATCGATTCAGCGGTTTAAGCGTGAAGAGGTAACAGACAGACAGACACACTTTCGCATTTATAATATTAGTATGGATAGATGTACTAAGAACATTTATGTTTTGACTTCGGAGCCACCCTGTATAGTTTACACAAAAACTTCCATGAGTCCCAGACATTTTAAAAAACAAAGGAAATGGGTTGGTTTACTCAAGTCGTATTCGCATCGTGTTGCCGCCGCGATCGGCTCTCCTGATGATGAATCGCGAACCGATTCGAAACATGTCCAATGATATTCGGCCATCTTGAATAGGTGTCACAGTGTGTTGACAGTTGATCGTACTCGTGTTTAGCGTCCGGGAAAATTCCGGCAACTTGGTGTACTTTTGATACCCTTGATTATGGTCTGAACAGATTATGTAATCGCTTTTGCGTTTCGGTTATTTTGTTGTTTTTTTATGTTATAGGGGGTAAATAAGCAAACGGATCGCCTTCTAGAAAGCGACAATTTATTCCACAATGCAACGAGGGAGGATTTTTTTTAGAAAAACGCACTGTTGTAAGTGGTGAGGATGGAAGAATTGTCGCGAAAAACGATAAACTAGAAGCAAACAATGAAACTTTATTGATAATGAATTAATGATAATAATTTTAAATAAAACACCAACCACATGGTCACTCTATCCGACGAGACTTTGTCTGTACGGCTTATGACAGTTTAACGCACCAATTAGGGTGACCATGAGTCACAATATATATATTAAGAATTAGCAAACAACGTTTACATGTTTTTGCGTGTTGTTACGTCCACATGTTTAAAGTAAAGTTGAACAGTAAGAAGCACAATATATTTCTGTTTTCGAGGTAGGAATCATCCTGTAAGTAAGTAAGTAAACACTTTATTGTACACAAAAACAGATAAAAATACATCAATTGCAAATAACATATGTACAAAGGCGAACTTATATCTATAAGGGATCTCTTCCAGTAAACCTATGAGCAATTGAGTGAGTACGAGAAGATGCCTAGACAAACTAACACCGTGTACAAAAAGGTATTAAAGATAATAAAACTATAAGCAGGTACATCCTGCATATAAAGTGTAGTATTTATAAATTTATGAAACATGTAATGTCTCATTATATTTTCCTTTTGGTTTCCGCGGCTGTCACACATTTAAATAAAACAATTGAAACTGATTATAATGTAATGTCTCATTTTTAGGGTTCCGTACCCAAAGGGTAAAAACGGGACCGTATTACTGAGACTTCGCTGTCCGTCCGTCCGTCTGTCCGTCCGTCTGTCACCTGGCTGTATCTCAAGAACGGTGATAGCTAGACAGTTGAAATTTTCACAGATGATGTATATTTCTATTGCCGCTATAACAACAAATATTAAAAATAAAATAAAATAAATATTTAAGGGGGGCTCTCATACAACAAACTTGTTATAGACTATGGTGCGGAACGCTTCATGCGCGAGTCGGACTCGCACATGCACAATTTTTTTAATCTGGGGTCACCACAATTTTCGATCGACACAAGAAGCATAAGGAAAAATTCGAAAGGTTCGTTGGAGTTCGGGTAGCGAAGTGGGTAACGCTGGACCGGCAATCTAGAGGTACCGGGTTCGATTCCCGGTCTTGTCCCCCAGGTAACTCATTTCAATTTGTCTTTGAGCTTTGATATCTTTGTATCAATAGTGTAGTATTTATTCTAAGTGGTCAGTGTGTTACGGCCCTAGGGCGGAAATGTCACGGTCTGACCCTGACAGGCCGGATATCTAATTCGTGCCTGTGAAAAGTTCACCCTTTGCTTTGCCCGACTACGACGTTGTACCGGACTGTTGTGGAAGGAAAATCTCATATATTGTATCTATATAATAAAATCGAAAATGCTAGAAGATAACGCACTAGGGAGGAAGCGAGATGGCGCCTTACAAAACTCCACGACCTTTTAGATCACGTTTCTCCAATACGACACACGTATCTGCAGAAACAACGATTCAAATCTATTGTCTAAATATGAGAATAGAATAAGAGCGTAAAAATTACCGTTTTCGCTTCGTATTTCCTTCACAATCGGCTAAAGAAATTTCATAAAATTCTTCATTTCGCGACCGTCGGCCATTTTCGGCGATCCCTCGGTTATTCTCGCTATTATGGGTTAGGTTCAAGTAGCCTAAAGTTTATTTTCGCCATATGACTTAAGTTTAAGTAGCCATAAATTTTTGGCGTCATGTTGGTACGCCGTTATATCGAAGTTTTTTACTCGAAATGTAATGAGTACGCACTTTGCTTATACGATAGAGTGAGACGACATGTACGTCAGTCTCAGTCAATTGAAATGTCAAACGCCGGCTTGACATAACCTCAACTCTGTGATGTTTAACTAGGTCGATGCAGAGCATGGACCAGCGAAATTTAATTTGTGCATTTTAATTTAAAACAAAAATTTCTAAAATCGGTTGAGAACTCGCTGAGATCTGCGCATTGTTACAAAGTCCATTCGAGTCGATCTATGGGAGCTCCAATAATGTTTTTGAATGGAATTAGTGAAAAAATATCAACTATATTGTTGCCAAAACGTTATACTCCGTATACATACGCCTAGCATACATTTACCTATAACGGGTAGGAACGAGTTTGTGAGAGAAAACAAGCGTAAAATAAACACAGAAACTATGTTAGTTAAACGGGTATGTATTTTAACATATTACTTTCCATTGAAAGATTAAGAGGCCCTTTTACCGATAAAGGCTAACGTCCACCACTATTTTCCAAGACAGACACAACGTAGCATTAAGTTTTTAGTCGATTTTGACGAAACAAACACCAAACTCTCAACCTATTATTTAACCCTATTTTCTGAGGATTCTTTTCTCACGGATTTGTCTGTTACTGAAACGGCACTGCCCATTAATGGTTAATATTTTTACTTTTGTTTATTAAGCTTTGCTAGGCTTTGCTTTGCTTTGAGTAACATTTGTACATGTACCTACGTATTACTCTGGAGCCCATGTACTTATACAAATATAGAATTTGTTGAATCCCTTTTGATTATAATTAATTTTACATGCACTAAGTAAATGCAGTTTCCTTTTTAAAAAACTTTTATTTAACTTGCAACGTAACTAAATGCAGTTTCCTTTTTTCATTATATACATATATTGAGAAAACAAAATTATGGGGGACCCTCTGATCATCATCATCATCATCATCAGCCCGGAGTCGTCCACTGCTGGACATAGGCCTTCCCCAGTTCACGCCACCATACCGGATCCTCAGCTTTCCGCATCCAACAGCTTTCCGCATCCAACCGCTTCCCACCCTCTGATCGCATAACAACTATTGTCATAATATCGATTGTCATAACAGTTTACGCATAAAGTTGCTACGCAAACATTTTTTTGGCATAAATGGTACGATATCATAATTGTTCGCTGTCATAATCTCTGTACGTCATAATTGTTTTAGCCATAATGTCGTATGTCATACATTTATTAAGTCATAATATTGATAATTACAATTATTTTTAGTATAATTGTAAATGTCATACACTTTTCAAGCCATTACAATTATCAATATTATATTGGTCAGATCCGACTTGCTTGGGTTAGGTTTAGGTAATTTTTTTTTATGATCATGTTCGGATTGGCTAGATCCGACTTGGTTGGGTTAGGTTTAGGTTATTTTTTTTTATGACCTGAAACCCGACTGGGCTAGATCAGACTTCGTTGGGTTAGGTTTAAATATTTTTTTTTATGACCTTTAACCCGAATTGGCTAGATCCGACTTGGTTGGGTTAGGTTTAGGTTATTTTTTTTATGACCTGAAATCCGACTTGGCTAGATCCAACTTGGTTGGGTTAGGTTTAGGTTTTTTTTTATGACCTGAAACCCGACTTGGCCAGAACCGACTTGACTATGCGTTTTGCAATGTATGCGTTTATAAAGTATGAATACATTGTTTTATGAGTAATCAATGTATGACCATGACAAAGTATGCTTAAATCATTTTATGCGCATCAACTGTTTTATCCTTTGGGTACGGAACCCTAAAAACGTTATGCGCATAAATGTATGACTATTTACAGTTATGCGTACCTAATGATGAGTATGACGAATACACGTACTGAATAAATTATTTCATTTCATTACACCTACCCCAAAATTACATATTCAAGTGTTACAAATAGGAAGTACATTTGATTAACGCGAGCGAAGCCGCGGGCACGTCTAGTTTATACAATAAACTTCAATGGCGCTTTCAAGTCGATACGTATTTACGTTACGCTTTCTTAGCCTCAGTTTACCGGATAATTTCGTCATTTATTAAGCCATTTTGAAATAGTAGATTTGTAGGATCAGTTATGAAATACATCATTATCATAATATTATTTAAAATCGCATCATAAAAATTACACAGTATAAATTAGTTAAATTACACAGTACATAACCTTAAATTATAGAAAATAGTTGATAGTAATAATAATAAAGTAAAAAAAAAATAGTTTGTTTAAAAAATATCAATGATACTTAAGATACCTATTGTGGTGCTCGAGCGTAGTGAGAGCGCCAATAGCTCGAAAGTAAATTTGGTGTATTTTAAACCCGAGTTAAATACTGCTTTTAATTTCGAATATGAGAAAAATAATCATAAGTTATATTAAGAGTATTCTTCTAGGTATATATAAGTATTATTCTATAAAAACATATTTTTAAGAACACTCAGCTTTCGTACATCTATCGCAGTAACTAAAATAGATATTTTAACTATTTAATTGTATTTAACTTCTTTACTGATAAGTTTCAAAATAAAAATTTTCTCCTTAAATTCACGAATCCTGGCCGTTTAGCACAACCATGCTTCGCGACTCTTGTCGCGTGACATAGTATCGCCCGTCACTTTCTCATAGTACTGCGAAGAAAGAGATAGGTAATACTTCTCGCGCAATAAAGAGTCGCGTGACATTTGTGCAAGAGATGCTGGTTCTCATATTTAATCATAGCCCGGGGCGGGGCGCTAACATTTCTTAAACGCACACAGTTGTCACAATAAACGACTATTAACCTAAAAAAAGCGATGTGGCTGCCAGAATCGCGGAAAACCATGATTAAAGGCAAACGCCCAATACCGAAGTAAAGGTTGGGTTTAACGCGATGAAGTATAAAGTGTGGAAATTAGGCATAGGTATGTTGCATAAAAAAATATTCAGCAGTCTCCTACATGCAAGAGACCAAACTTTGGTATGTTTATATATTGAATTAAAGCCTGACAAGAAATATATGAAGATACGCCATATTGCGGAATTTCACTGGAACTAATTTCTTACACTGGCAATGATTTTATGATGGTTTGTCAACAATGTCAATGTCATTCGTGGTGGTTTCTTTAAAAGGCAAATCAGCCAGGAAAAGAATACATTCCATTAAACGATATTACGAGGTTGCCATAGGAATTGACAGGTATTTAAACTAATGTCATTAGAGTGCGGTTGCGATTGGTTGCAAAATGATTGCCATATAAATCTTATAAATAGCGCCCTCTTGACAATCCTCATATATTTCTGGTCAGGCTTTATATTGACGACGCGTTTGGCTCGGTTTGTACACACTTAGTTACCTACTGAGCCGGCGGTCCCGGGCTCTAATCCCGGCCAGGGCAAATATTTGTGTGATGAACTCGAATATTTGTGCTTGGGTCATGGTTGGTCTATGTATTTAAGTATATATTTATCTTTATAAGTACGTATATCATCGTCTAGTACCTATAACACAAGCCTTCTTGAGCTTAATTTGGGACTAGATCGATTTGTGTGAGGTTATCCGATATTTATTTATTTAATGAATTACAGATTTTTTGTAAATAATGTGTCAGTAATTAATAATGCTGTATATATTTTTTTGTAAATAACGTGACAGTAATTATATTTGGAATCAGCTCATAAAGCCCATTCTATAGGTACCCCACATGATAGGATTCAGATCATAATCATTTCTGTAAGTGCGAGGATTTCATAAATAATAATAATAAAATGTCAAAATCCCATACAAAAATAGATGACGCCATAACTCCTTCCTGAATTAAAATTCAAGATAGCTTTGTTTTATGTCATAGGGGGCAAATTTGCAAACGAATCGCCTGATGGAAAGCGATTACGGTCGCCCATAGACACCTGCAACACCAGAGGAGTCACAAGTGCGTTGCCGGCCGCACAGGTGGGAGTACGCTCTTTTCTTGAAGGTTTGAAGGTTCCTTCATAAACTATTCGTAGGGTTCTGCAGATCTATCATGCCAAACCTTGATCATCAAATGCCGTATATTTCAGCGAACAACACCCACAAAATGGGAAATGATTCAATATAAATTTTCGCTACTTTATCAGTGTACGTCCAACATTTTCATCCGGGAAGCACCGCCCACTCCGGCCGACCTACTTCACTTCGATAATAATAAATAACCCGGAATCGAACCCGCACTAAAGCACTGGGTTTTAATGAGATATACACTACAAAACAAAAATTACGTAAATTCAAATTAGAAATTTGACGGAACAAAGTTATGTATTTTTCTCAAACATGCAATGAAATGTCATCATAACGTGCGTTTTAACAGGCTTCGAAATATCACGTTTCGGGCGGAACAACGTGAGATAACTGTAAAGGAATTTCATACAAAATTAAAGGCCTAAGCGTCGAAGTAAATTAAAAAAAAATTGGGCAAGTGCGAATCCAACTCGCGCATGAAGGGTTCCGTACCATAATCTTTAACGTCTATTGTATGGGAGCCCCCCTTAAATATTTATTTTATATTATTTGTAGTATTTGTTGTTATAGCGGCAATAGAAATACATCATCTGTGAAAATTTCAACTGTTTAGCTATCACCGTTCTTGAGATACAGCCTGGTGACAGACGGACGGACGGACAGCGAAGTCTTAGTAATAGGGTCCCGCTTTTACCCTTTGGGTACGGAACCCTAAAAAGACATGGCGTCTGTGTTCAGGAACAGGCTAAACAGCTGAATTCTATATTTTTTGAGTGGTGTCTGTTTTTATTCCATTGCACCTACCTACCATTTGATCCGACTCACAAAATGTCATTGAATTGGTTGAGAAATGCGACCTCTACCGGACAAATCTAGACATACGAACACGAAAAAATTTTTGCCAAACAGAAAACGAGATGTTTCGCTCGCTACGCTCGCTCAATAAACAAGCATCCCGTGGAATTGAAATATTCCTTATTTTTTTAAGGTGTTTAAAAAGTAGCTATTTTCAAGCTACCTGACAACAAGACATCGGATGCTCATTCATCTGTACGTAAAACACATCAGCACGCGATACGCAATGAAGAATTATAAACGATAGAACACCGGTGGCGTGTCGTGACGTCATCGTCAGTCATCTTGGAGGCCATCTGTCACAGACCAGAATAGATACGCAATATTTATTTATTTAAACTTTATTGCACAAAACAAAAGTCAGTACAAATGGCGGACTTAATGCCAAATGGCATTCTCTACCAGTCAATCATAGTCAAACAGAGATACTAGAAGTTGGAGCAAAGTAGAAATCAAATTGTACACAGAGCATCTAAGGTACAATAATGAATACAGATATAATTATACGGAAGTCTACAACATGGGATGATTACATATACGAGTATCTGTGCAATAGAGCGTGAAAATAGGCATGACAAAAAATGAGGATGTCAATCAATTCTATTTTTTATTGGGGTCAAATGTCTATATAGGACTAAGTACACTTAGACTGCTCTAAAAGCCAGAAATGACCGTCAAAGTTCAACATTCCTACGGAACGCTAAAACGCTCCATAAATGGCCACCTAATCGTGACATCATAACTATGTTATGGGTACCAATATTTGTAAGGAGATAAAAAGTAATTTGCCATTTTCACTGTGAAAAAGTGCGTTTAAGTTCACGGTTGTCATACAATTATTGTTTTGTTAAATTTTAAGGATTCTGAAAACACTCTCCATTTTGGATTTAAAAAAATAATCATACAATTTGCGTAAATTATAAACAATTACCCCCCTACCCCCCCAAAACTACACGAATTATTTTCCCTGATTTTATTAATTTTCTCGAACTACTGGTAATAAATAAATATCAGAAAACCTCACACAAATCAACCTAGTCAAGAAGGCTTGTGTTATGGGTACTCGGCGACGATATACATACTTATTTAGATAAATATATTATACTTTAATATATAAAACATCCATGACCCAGGCACAAATATTCGTGTTCATCGCACAGATATTTGCCCTTGCCGGGATTCGAACCCAGGACCGTCGGCTCAGTAGGCAAACCACGTCGTCAAGTAATAAAACCTATCCTAAGAATATAAATATGACAGTAACATAATAACTATTGCGTGACTTTATCTCACTTTTAATTACAGCGTCCGGTTACCACAGTAACTCGATCGGGTTTCGACCGGGCGATTAACTCGTCAGCAACTCGATCGTGAAATCGGAGGTGACTTTAGGAAGGCTCGCGAAAGTGACATGTTGAAACCTGTTTGAGATTAATGATGTAAAGACGTTGTAAGAAATAAAATAAATAAATATTAAGGGACAATCTTATACAAATCGATATAGTTCCAAACTAAGCAAAGCTTGTACTATTGGCACTGGTCGACGATATACATAATATATAAATACATATGGATGGACGATGGATGATTATCTATACATTAATGACCCAAGAAGAAATATTCGAGGTCATCACACAAATATTTGTCTTGGCCGGGATTCGAACCCAGGACCACCGGCTCAACAGGCAGCTGCACTAAAAGCCGAGCCAACCGCGTCACGATCAATAAATAAATAAATAATTATTAAGGGACAATCATACACAAATCGACCTAGTCCCAAACTAAGCAAAGCTTGTACTATGGGTAGGTACTAGACGACGATATGTAGCTATTATAAAATTCTAAATTTGTATTGAAAATCCGTTTTCTAATGAGAGGGGTCATGATTTCAAGAAAAATCTTAATAGCGTGATGCAGGATCGTCATTTGTTTTGTATGGGCGCCGAAACGGTTGGAAGGATTTTAACCAATTTCGGTACAGGGTTAGCTGGACATCCAGTGATGGTTATAGGATACTTTTTATCCGTACACAGTATATAAAAAAAAATCGCGGACGAAGTTGCGGGCACCTCCTTATCATACATAATATGAAAAAAATTAGTTTCTGTCAAAAATGGCATTTTAGTGGCAAGCTTTTATAGCCGACTGTACTTTTCTTTGGATATCCATCAAATGCACACTGAGACGATTCTAAAGAGCCCAAGCTCAGTAGGATTGCTTTTTCTATTATAGAGTTCCTATGGCCACCTTCCGGCTCCATCATCAGATCATCCCCATGGTACCATATTATAGTATTGTCATCAAAGTTAAGTAAGTGTGCAAAATTTCAGCTCAATCGGTTGACGATATCTGCTTCAAAATTGAGTTGCAAAATTTCACCCGAACAAACATACATTAAACATACAATGCAAGTTAAATAAAAGCTTGTAAAATAAGGCCTCTTAAGATTAGTCCTGAAATCATGATCCCTCCCCGTAGAAAACCAATTTTCAATTCAAATCTAGAATTCTATATTAGTATAGACTTGTTTGCAAACTATCTATTGTTGAAGGTTACTAGGACATTCCTCTTTTCTAGTTCTACAAATATCTATCCCATAGGCCAATATTTGGCAACCGTCTGGGGTGTAGGTACTGGTTTAAATAAATACAATTAAATTGAGTTTTGGTAAAAGTTTGCTATTTGATAGATATCAATGGAGATTTCGCACTTAGACACTGTAATTACTTAACAAATAGTTCTTAAAAAGAATACTAGAAGGGCAATTTCGTCTGCATAAAGCTGTTGTTATTGTATTAAGCGGTTTACACTCACGTGAAATTGTCAGGAACGGCCCGACATGTTTCGAACTCGTATAGAGCTCTTCATCAGGACTGCTCTCCATACCCATACAGCGGCGGTAACGCGTCATCTTTATTTTATTTATTTGGAACATCAACAGCATTACAGAAAATATATAACAATGCTTACAGCTAGAATATAAAGCCAATAACAGATGTCCACAGATATGCAGTCAACGAGGCCATAAAAAACTCTTGCGGAAACTGAACCCGCGATAACCTATAATAAAATAATTAAATATCACGAAATAAATTTATGAAACGTGTATTATCTCATTTTTAATATGCAATGTGTTTTAACACTTTTAACAGCGCTCGTTCGCTGCTGTAAAGTAGTGCGGTAAGATGTGAATATTAACGTATTCACATAGAGGTCGCTAAGGTGTAAGCCTTTCAAATAAACAATGCAAAGATCGACACACAAAGCATAAGGAAAAAGGTTGCTTGGTAGTTAGGATAGCGGAAAGGCTAACGCGTTGGACCGGCAATCCAGAGGTACCGGGTACGAATACCGGTCTCGTCCACCAAGTTCTTTTTTTAAGCTTTGATCCTTGTATTGACGACGCGGTTGACTCAGTTTGCAAGCACCTGCCTACTGAGCCGGCGGTTCCGGGTTCGAATCCCGGCCAGGGCTAATATTTGTGTGATGAACTCGAATTTTTTTTTTTTTTTTTTTTTTTTTTTTTTTTTTTTTTTTTTATTTGTGCTTGGGTCGTGGTTGTTCCTATGTATTTAAGTATATATTTATCTATATAACTATGTATATCGTCGTCTAGTATCTACCCATAACACAAGCCTTCTTGAGCTTAATTTGGGACTAGATCGATTTGTGTGAGGTTGTCCGATATTTATTTATTAAAAAAAAAACGTGTAAAGCCGTTCAGATAAACAATGCAAAGATCGACACACAAAGCATAAGGATAAATTCTATAGGTTGCTTGGGAGTTAGGATGGCGGAAAGGCTAACGCGCTGGACCGGCAATCCAGAGGTACCGGGTTCGATTCCCGGTATCTTCCACCGCGGTTTTTTTTTAAGCTTTGATCCTTGTATCAATGATTTAAATAGTCAAATAGGTATGTCTCACTGAAGTTTTAATAAGATTATACTAACCGCTATTTAAACTTGGTCCCTTACATGTTAGTCAGTAGGTCACGTGTCGGATCGTGTCGTAATTAGGCGAATTTCTGGAACGTACCGTGTCAACTCGACGGGAAATCACGGTTGATACAACACGGCTCGTGGCACAAGCAAAAAGCGGCAAAAAAGGCTCCTTATCCGTTCAAAAATGCTGATCGTTTTAGACATTAAATTTTCTCTATGAACAAACATGTTTCTTAAGATATTATTATCAATGTTACTACTTAGAACAGGGCTATTGTGATTTATTGGTATACATTTGAAATCTACAGTTTGGATATTTCATTTCACCCACATTTATTCGCACGGAGAAACAGATTCTGCGCAAATAAATGTTCTATTTGTGGCTATTTTGTAAATGTATTTTGGTGTGAGTATTTGTCTAGAATATGTGACAGGAAACTGAGGCTGGTTAAAACGCTCGTAGAACTACCTTTACATTTCTTATGGCAATTTCGGTGGCAAACAAGCATGCGGGCCGCCTGATGTTAAGCAGTTACTGCCGCCTATGGACGCTTGCGATGCCAGGAGCATCACACGCGCGTGGCCGACACGACGGCCGAAATAGCAGTGGAGACGGCAGTAACAGATTTATTTATTTACCAAATTAGTTACACAGCATTACAGTAATTAAACCAAGGCACTGTGAACTACAAAATTATACAGAAAATAAAAATAAAAACTTAAATCTAGTTTGATTTAGGCGACGTAACAGCGTGGCTCCGTTGCGTCGTCTGCATGATCTGGCGCAGGATTCGGCAGATTGATTGATATTCTTCCGGACATAGATACATACGAGCATGCCTTAAAAAATATATGACAACTGAATACAAATACTCACACTAAAATGTTACAAAAGAACCACAAATAGTACAGTTGTTTGCCCCGAATCTGTTTTATTCGTGCCAATAAATGGGGATAAGTCACTTTTTTATGTAGGTATAAAATAGTACATTTTGAGTAATTTTTTCCTAGTTGTTTTAGACGGGCCGGGTAAGTAGTTCACCCATCCGCTACATCTCATGTCTTGCACCGCATCGCAAAGCCGTCAGGTGCTCATCAGTTCGTCTGTCTGTAACCCGATATCTCGGGAACCGGCCGTGCAGCGCTGAATACACACGTTTAGTTAGACATTATGTAGAAGATACATTTTATATACCTACATGTCAATTGATAATATCGAAATAGTGTTCAGTTTAAACTGATTCCATTAATTTATTATAATTGAACTCAAAACTTTTATTTTTATTTGATGATACTAATTAGTTTATTTTTTTTATACTTATAAAAAAAAGTGAAAACAGCGGCATCTACATTCCGACCAAAGAGTAGAAATTAAAAAGTGGCAATACTGTAGTGTCCTCCCTTTCTAATCAATATAAGAAAACGGGGACGACTCTATAGTATTGCCACTTTTTAATTTCTACTCTTTTTGGTCGCACTGTAAGAATCAGCCTACTACTTATATGAAATGGAAAAGACACTCACAAAAACAGTGGTAGGTACATTTTCCATACTAAATCCGCCTTAGTAATACTAATCCAGTGAATAAAGGGGATTTACCTTACAAACGGCCCGGTAGTTCTGAATTTTTGATATATCTAGACTAATATGGATCGTTTAGGTCTGAAATATAAACGATTTTTGAAAGAAACTAAACCGAAAACCTATTTTTTTAAGTCGGTTAAAAATAATCAAACTCAAGTACCCGCATGACTTTACCTTTCTATGAATTCAGTAATGGAGTAATCTCGAATAATTATCTCCTCGCCCTGCAAGTGATTTTTAATCAAAATCTCATCTTAATTTAAAACCTAATTATCGAAATTCTGTGAAGGATTCGGGGCGCCTTTCATAAACATCAGTCAAATAAATAAAATAGGGGTGTAGACTGATGAATTCTACAAAATACTGTAGATATATGAATAAAATTAGCTCAATATGTCATAAAAAAGAAAAAAAACATTTTTTTTTAATTATAAAATTATGTGACTTGAAAGGGTACGCAATTTTATTTTATCCAAAATAAATTTCGAAATTGTTTTCATAATCCTAATGATTTAATAAAATAATGATTGTAGACAACCATGAACACTTTTTCACCGTGAAAATGATTAATTACTTATTGTCTTTAAGTATACAAATATCGGTACTTAACCCATAAGGGCATTTCTCAGGAGTGGCATTTTTAAGTGTCCGGGCTTGAAAATGGTTAAATTTACCATCAAATATTTCTGAATAAAATCAAGCTAGTACCTAACGGTTTGTTTCGTCTGGCGAGCTATGTAAACATTTCATGATAATTCATTAACATGACAATAAAAAAAAGTTATTACAAAAATTGACGTTCACTGGGAGCGTCCGCTTGCCAGATTTGTTGAAATAAAAAATCATAACTGGATATTGGGTCTCGAACCCGACCCGGCCCCGACCCGAACCCGGACCCGAACCGGCGGGTTCGAACCCGGCCCGTACCAATGAGTTTTTCGGAACTTATGTACGGAATGTCATTTGATATTTACCACTCGCTTTTCGGTGAAGGAAAACATCGTGAGGAAACCACCTAAGCCCAATAAGGCCTAGTTTCCCCTCTGGGTTGGAAGGTCAGATGGCAGTCGCTTGCGTAAAAACTAGTGCCTACGCCACATCTTGGGATTTAGGTAGCCGACCCCGATTTGAGAATTCATTCTCAAAAAAATGGGACAAAGGCTAGGAGGATGATGATGGAACTGGATATTGGGTCTGGATACTATGATTTCAAATGTGTTCCCGTATTCAGCATTAGTTTATTAATCATTTTGTTCCTATAGATATAATTTATCTGCTAAACATTTTAAATAAAAACTATTTTTCGGAGCGTCCGAGGGTAACTAGTGATTTCAGTGTAAACTTTAAAACACGTCAGCACTGCCTTAAAGAAGTATACTAGAAACCCGCAGCTCGCAAGCAACTAGCTTCAGTTGTGTTCTCACCGCCGCCGAGAGTAGACGTCGGCTCAATGGCTTGTAGGTAGAGTTCGTGTGGGTTCGTTCGTCATTCGGTGGATTTGGTTACGTGTTTTGTTAAATTCGGTGGAACAATTTGTGTTGTTCAGTGATTGTGTGTCTGCAATTTTATAAGTGAATAAACTATCTCCGGGAGAATGTAAGTCCATAATAATTTGTTCGTGTCTATATTACTTTTAGGATTCCTTAAATCGATAAAAAACATTAAATTTTGAATTCAGTGGAATTGATTTCCATTGATTCGGTGTAATTTTTGCCCACTGAAGTCAATAAAAATTGCCACCGCTATCAATTTTTACGATAAAACCAACTGGTTTTACATTATTTTTATATTGCTATGCCCCTCAATCGGTTCCTCAATGCTTATAATCGTGATTTTGTTAATGCAGCATAGTTCTGACTGTGCTTCTCTTGTTTACTAATTTCGGTGGGTTGCTGTTCGTTAGGCTGCTTTCACCGGCATCTCATTGGCATTTTAGCACATGGTTTACCCATCTCGTTGAACTGGTGCATCAGGGTATTATGCCTCAACAGCCTGACACTACAAATATTCCTAAGGGTCGTCATTTCAGCGAGCTACACATCGAAAACTCTGAAGTATTGAGCCTTTGATTTCGGTGATTGATTTTACAATCTCTTATGAACCACTAAATTCAGAAGAGGGCCTTTGCTACCAATATTTTTTTTAAATTAGGCCGTTTTTATATATTAAAGTCACGAATCAAAAATATGAAAAATAAAATTGACCACCGAAGTCAAGCAAAATAGCTCGGTCCTGAGAATCGCCCATAAACGACGTCACATGTAGGTGGCCATTTGTATGGAGTGTTTTTAGCGTTCCGAATGTTAAACTTTGACGATAATTTCTGAGCGGGTGACTAGTTTGGTGGTACCATAGAATATAGAATTCTGGTACAGTTAAAAAAAATGCATTGTTGTGATTTTGTCTGTGAAATTATAACTGACAGATTACAGTGCGCGGGCATAAAAACAATTATAAAGGCACAGTGGGACAGAACGAGTATAAAGTAATATTAGTCAAAAATCAAAATCAATCAAACTCAAAAAGTTTACTTCTAGTAGGACCATGGTTTGACTTTGGGCCTTAGAGTCAGACCACGACCACTAACTCTTCCAAGCAAATGAACTGTCAAACTATACAAAAGTGAGTCAGTTTGTATGGTTTGACAGTTCATTTGCTTGGAAGAGTTAGTGTGGTCTGACTGTACTATATTCGCAGGCAAAATTGCGAGCAGAGGCTAGTAAAAAATAATTTATACGTGGATATAAATGGCAATATTTTATGAAACGGGCCCAGCTACAGAAAACTAGTTAGAGAAATTTCAATGACTCTAGGCACGTCATGTGTCTGAAGTCTGGAAGGTGTGACCTTTAGGGACATGAGACGCAGACTTTGCAAACATGAGCTATTAAAAAGCTACACCCATATAATAGACATGTTAACAAATTTTTTTTGAGGATGTCAATCGATTCTATTTTTTATTGTCTATATGGGACTGACTATACTTAAACTGCTCTTAAAGGTATACTTTACCGGCCTGTGACGTCACCAGCCTGAACGCCTTTTGTATGGAGCGTTTTTAGCGCTACGTAGGAATGTTGAACTTTGACGGTCATTTCTGACTTTTAGAGCAGTTTAAGTGTAATATTTTCTTCGGTTTCCGCGACTGTCACACATTTAAATAAAACAATTTAAACGGATTATATCGCGTATATTAATTATTTGAGCCTCCCTGACGTTTCAGTACCTTTACAGATACCGTTGTCAAAGGTTGACTGAGAAAAACACAATTTTTCCCTGTCAAAGTTACATTTGTGCAAACTACCCATTTTGCAAATATTAATTTAAAATAAAGGTGTTCATACATGCCAGATGGGCCTAATGTGTAAAGACAGTTACACATGTGCCAGAAGGGCATTTATTATTTATTTAAAATATCCCCTCCGGCCGTTTTGGCAACCAAGTTTCGCAACCAGTTGTCAAAAAAGAAAAAATATTCTTGCTACGCAACTAGTTGCTCAAAAAGAAAACTTATTACTGTTCCGCAACCAGTGTCGATGACAGCTGAGTTTCGCAACCAGTTGCCAAAAAAGAAAAAAAAATCTTTGTTTACATCTGGTTACCAAATAAGATTCTCAATTCCCATTTCACAGCTAGCATAGCGATAACATGTGACACCTATTGTTGAGGATAGGCACTCAACACTGCTTCTTCGGTAGCTCTCGGGTTTGCTCAGTCAAATAATTGTGTAAAAATTCATGAAAAAGAGGCCTTTCAATGAAAAGTATATTGAACAAAATCCGTTGAGCCGTTTTTGAGTTATCGCAAAATTTCATAATTTTCTTGAAAGGACGTAAGTTGACTTCCAGAAGGTAATAAGTAATTACAGTTACATTGGTGTTTACGACCTTTTTATTGAGCTTGAAATCTTTCTCGTAACTTAAGTCTATTGTGACTGATGAACAACTACTGACGGAACCCTACACTGAGCGTGGCCCGACATGCTCTTGGCCGGTTTTATATATCAAAATTGCTTATGAATTAACAATTTTCGGCTTGTGTCCGTAACACCTATAATCTCGTAAAATCAAACGGACTTTTTAATTGATACTTACCTAGTTACCTTCTTCTTTAGTTGTCAATATTGACATAATTCATTACAAATACTCGTTCTATTCTGCAGTGATCCACATAAGGTTATCAAGCATTTATTGCGATTACACTGATCATTGCATTACATATACATCTCGGCTGTTCAGTATATATTCATTATGTCTACTTCAAATGTATACCCTACGAGTAATATTCACTTCATCAGTACCAAAAGGGGAGGAGTGTCAATGCTGTACGATGACCGGCAATATCACCGGAAAAAAATATATGTAAATGGGAATTCGTTCTGGAAATGTTTTACCACAAAAGGGTGCAAAGGTAATATTACCTTAAATTGCCGTAATGAAATATTGAAACAAAGTGCACACCAACCAGAGTGTTTGGGTGATTGTGGAAAAAATATTATTAAAAAAAAATTGGACGCTCTTAAACAGAAAACAGCCTGCAATTTCGAGTCAATTCCGAAACAATATAATGATATGATTCGTGACCTTAACAATAGTGGATTAAACTTAATATCTCAGGTGCCAAAGTTTAACAGCGTGAAAAGTGGTTTATATGGTGGAAGAAACCAAATTGTTGGTGCTAAAAGATTACGCTTTACACTTGCACTTGACGTAATCGTGCCGTCGAAGTTCGAAAAAATGCTTCTTTGTGATTACATTGATGAAAGTAAGAATTTAAGAATAATTGTATTTTGTAATAATAATATAAAAACGAAAATTGAAAATTATTGTCACTTTTTTGCTGATGGCACTTTTAGGAGTTGCCCAAAAGGGTTTTATCAGTTGTATACAATACACGGTTATGATGATCAAAACCACATAATAACTCCAATTTTTTTTGCACTTTTACCAAATAAGAGAACAGAAACATATCAATTGTTATTGATGTTGATTAAGTCCCAGATTCCTGCTTGGAAGCCAGATAAAATTACACTGGATTTTGAAATAGCCGCTATAAATGCTTTCAAGAAAATATTTCCTAAAATATTATTCAAAGGCTGCTACTATCATTTCAACCGCTGTTTATGGAAAAAAGCTAAATCTCTGAAAATAACTACAAGGGTAATGAAAAGACACGTATCAAGGTGCATCGGGATCGCTCGTTTGCCAACAAAGTACATTAATGAAGGCTATATATATGTTATGGGAAGAAGCCCTAAAAACGAAAAAATCGAGAAATTTAATAAATATTTTCAAAATCAGTGGCTCAAAAAAAATGAATTTAACAAAACTTGTTCTTGTGCAAATGAATTATTCAGAACCAATAACAACATTGAAGGTTGGCACAGAAAAATTAACAGTTTCATTGGCCGAAAAAATCCTACCTTAGCACACCTTCTAGATGTGTTAGATTCGGAAGCGTCATATTATGATTTAAAAAAAAAAACACCCACAAAAAAGAAGGAATACAGGGAGATAGATCAAGAAATTGAATTGGCGTTAAACGATTTAAAAGAAAAACTCATTTCTGTTGGTCACTGCATAGAAATTATAAGCCCTTTTGTCGTACCTTGGTAAATCAAAAGGATTGAATATACATTTTTTTGTCATGGATTTGTTTGCGTTCGACTTGGGTACTATTTTTGGCGCACCTAAGTGTATAGTGTTTTGTACTAAAATAAACCAGGTAATTTTTCTGTCAGTTTAGAATTATATGTTTTAGTTTTTACTTTTTTCAACTACCTAAATAAATGATTGCTAGAAACTAAAAAAAATGTGTTTTAATGAACTGTACATTTTACTACAAAGAAATTATATTGTTTTTTTTTTTTTTTATGTCATAGGGGGCAAACGAGCAAACGTATCGCCTGATGGAAAACGATTACCGTCGCCCTTAAACACCTGCAACACCAGAGGAGTCACAAGTGCTTGCCTACCCGGAGGACGAAGATAGAATGCCTCTATGCTAGTAATTTCACCGGCTATCTTACCCCCACACCGGAACACAATAATGCGAACATTGCTGTTTGGCGGTGGGTTAGCAGGCAAGACGGCTATATAGGTGATAGCTCAGTTGGTAGAGCACTACGCCAGAAACGTAGGGTTGCAGGTTCGAGTCCTGCTTACATTGCAGTGGATCACATTACATTTTCCTGTCATAATTTACCTTTGTGTCAATATTTATAAAATAAATAATAATTCAGTGTATATTCTTATGTACTACCTGCAGGTCAAACACTTTAATGTACAATTTTGGCTGCGATATACTAAATGTCACAAAAAAATTAAAATAACAAATACATTTGCAGATTTTATTAACAAGAGATCAACAAACTTACAAGAGAAAAACAAAATTAATGCATCATCAGTTGTTCCAACTGCCTGCCTGATTATATCAAATGATCAAACAACATTGCTTAACATTTCTGATACCACGCCATGCACCTTTTCTAATGAGAACCTAAGCAGGTCAGCTATGTCCTGTGCATGGCGGGCGTCGAAATCGGTCCTGTTGTTGGGGCATACAAAAACTTGTGTCCACCCATCTTCCCCTACTCCGCAATGTTGACTGCAAACTCGCGTTCCAGATGATATAAAAAAATTTAGTTTGCACAAAAAGTTTATCCTCAATATGTTGGACACCGGCCTGAGATCTGTTCGGGAGCAGCCTGAAAATATACACGCCCCTTCATTTTCTGGCGTACGCAAGAGTGTCCTCGATGTTTCAAAAGTCGACATTTTGCTCTGTTTTCTTTTAATTATTTATTATACAAAGCGACAAACAACTTCTGACAGCGATAGAAGTCATACATGATATATATATTTTTAACAAATGCCTATCACCAAATAAATTTATTTTAGAATGCTTGACAGCATTCTAAGACTGATATTTTAAAGTAGGTCGTTATGCGAAGAAAGCATAATTTAATTCAGTTAAATTGAGTCGAGTGAAGGGAACTGTTATCTTAATAACACGGTTTAATAACACGGTTATCGGTTCTGCAACTGATGTGACCAGCCCAATACCACTTCAGCTTAAACACAAAAGTTTGCAAGTGCTACTAAGTATTGTATTATTCACTTCTTGAGACGAGTCTCAGAATAAAATTGAATGATTATTCCGAAAAACGTACCAATTGTGATCTGTTCTAGTTGTGGTCCGGTTTCAACTCGCCGAAAGGGTGAAACTAGTTCCTCTTTTTGTTCTAGTACATATGTAGTTGGTTGCGTAGAAAGATTATTATTTCTCTTTTGACAACTGCCGTTTTAGACAATTCTTCATTGGCAACTGGTTGCGGAACAGTAATAAGTTTTCTTTTTGAGCAACTAGTTGCGTAGCAAGAATATTTTTTCTTTTTTGACAACTGGTTGCGAAACTTGGTTGCCAAAACGGCCGGAGGGAAAATATCTACCAGCGGTTCACTTAAGGCTTACTGAGGAGAAAGAACCGCCAAAGAAAACTCCCAGATTGCCTTATTTATTACTATAAAATACTTTTAAACAAAAACTCTACATATACTACTTTTAACACTAATTTGTTTTACACCGTTCAAAGCCCAAGGTTTCCAGTCTTGTGTCTTGCTTGATCCTTGATAAGATGTACAACAGGATCCCAAGCCGGTGGTAATGACAAACCATCTTCTCTATTGAAATTGGGATATTTTTTGATTTCAATAGCCTCGCGCAACATTCTGGGAAAACGTCGTTTTTCTCTGGCAAGGATTGAAGTGTTGTCAAACTTAATTGAGTGGTTTGGTTTGTCCATGACATGCTCGCAGACCGCAGACCTGTTGCAACGACGGTGCTTGACATCGGCTACATATGCTCCTTAACCCGTGTAGCTATACTACGTTTCGTTTGGCCACACTGAAAAAACGGTGAGGGTTGATTTTACGAAAGTCACTTTAGTTGAATTTGATTTAGTAATATTTACCCTTTTTGTAGTTAATATTACGAAATCTAAAAGATTAAAATTACGAAACTTGTTTATGTTGACATTCAAATCAGCATTTACAAAAGACTTTCGTAGATTTTACGAAACTGTTTAGTTAGGGTTACCAAAGTGCAGTAGTAAAATTAATACAATTTTAGTTTAGTAAATTCAATTATTTTATTTAATAGATTTTACGAAAGTACACAGTTACATTTACGAAAGTAGATGGTATAATTTACGAAACCCGTCACTTTAGTAAGTATTACTAAACCTTTTGATTGATTTTACAAAACTGTATGGTTGATTCTACGAAACAAACATTGTGATTTTTTTTTTAAACTACAAAACTCTATTAGTTGATGTTACAAATGTTGCTTTCGTTGAAGCAACTAAATCTTTTAATTGATTTTACAAAACTGTATGGTTGATTCTACGAAACAAACATTGTGAATTTAATAAAAACTACTAAACTCTATTAGTTGATGTTACAAATGTTGCTTTCGTTGAAGCAACTAAATCTTTTAATTGATTGTACAAAACTGTATGGTTGATTCTACGAAACAAACATTGTGAATTTAATAAAAACTACCAAACTCTATTAGTTGATGTTACAAATGTTGGTTTCGTTGAAGCAACTAAATCTTTTAATTGATTTTACAAAACTGTATGGTTGATTCTACGAAACAAACATTTTGAATTTAATAAAAACTACTAAACTCTATTAGTTGATGTTACAAATGTTGCTTTCGTTGAAGCAACTAAATCTTTTAATTGATTTTACAAAACTGTATGGTTGATTGTACGAAACAAACATTGTGAATTTAATAAAAACTACTAAACTCTATTAGTTGATGATACAAATGTTGGTTTCGTTGAAGCAACTAAATCTTTTAATTGATTGTACAAAACTGTATGGTTGATTCTACGAAACAAACATTGTGAATTTAATAAAAACTACTAAACTCTATTAGTTGATGCTACAAATGTTGGTTTTGTTGAAGCAACTAAATCTTTTAATTGATTTTACAAAACTGTATGGTTGATTCTACGAAACAAACATTGTGAATTTAATAAAAACTACTAAACTCAATTAGTTGATGTTACAAATGTTGCTTTCGTTGAAGCAACTAAATCTTTTAATTGATTTTACAAAACTGTATGGTTGATTCTACGAAACAAACATTTTGAATTTAATAAAAACTACTAAACTCTATTAGTTGATGTTACAAATGTTGCTTTCGTTGAAGCAACTACATCTTTTAATTGATTTTACAAAACTGTATGGTTGATTCTACGAAACAAACATTGTGAATTTAATAAAAACTACTAAACTCTATTAGTTGATGTTACAAATGTTGCTTTCGTTGAAGCAACTAAATCTTTTAATTGATTTTACAAAACTGTATGGTTGATTCTACGAAACAAACATTGTGAATTTAATAAAAACTACAAAACTATTAGTTGATGGTACAAATGTTGCTTTCGTTGAAGTAACTAAGTGTCATTTGTATGATAGCACAGTCTTTTATAGAATTCCTTGGTGTGAGACATTTTTAGCTGATAGCGGATGTCGATACAGTTAGCTGTAATAACACAAATTGCAATTGAAGACCTATGTCCATTATAGTCCGTTTTCGAGAAAAAATATCAAAGTTGATATTTTGGGGTGTGTTGGAAATAGGATAAGAACAATTTTTTCACTATAATCCAAAATTGAAAGCAACTATTAGTAGCTGTATTTTAACACGTACAATAATGAGTTATTCAAGCTTTACTCCATATCTGAATTGTAATTGGAAACCAAGATATTGACATAAACTTAAATTTTAGTTTTTATTCATTATTTTTTTATATCCGTCAATAGCGTGCGAAATTTTATATTTAAGTTATTGTCCACCTTGTGATCTACCGCTAATTTAAAAATCAGTTATGATATGCTTGGAGACGCGAAATTATTCACAATTGAAGATAGATGTTGAGCGCCTACGAAATAACTTATAGCAATAGTACGAGACTGTGTATGATAGTTTGCTATTTAAATCATGTGTCAATGTTAACTGTTATTAGAATGAGCGTAATCGCTGTCCACAGCTTCACATTCTCCTAACATATTCGCGGCTACCCCCGGAGAGGGAGGGGTACCGGCATTGGCGCCATCCATAGCTTCGCGGGCAGCGTTATCTTAATCGCTACTGACGTTTAATAATATAACGTGTGCACATTATTGCCATATGAAAGCGGTAAAACTAAAACTTATTTGTAGGTAACGTATCTAAAAAAAACAATTGCCTACTTCTTGTGGGTTCGAATCCCGGCCAGCGCAAATATTTGTGCAAATATTTGTTCTTGGGTCATGGATGTTATCTATATATGTATTTATATATTATGTATATCGTCGTCTAGTACCCATAGTACAAGCTTTGCTTAGTTTGGGACTAGGTCGATTTGTGTATGATTATCCCTTAATATTTATTTATATAAAGCCGTTTAGTATAAAATACTAAACAAAAGATATTTTGACCAGTCCTAATACTTGGTACATTATTGTTGAAGTGAAGGAAATAATCTACTAAACAAGGTATCGTAATACCAATCTTTTGTTTAGTATTTTGTACTTACGATACCTTGTTTAGTAGATTCTACGAAAGTGCAATATTAAAATTTACTAAAGCCGTTTAGTACAAAATACGTTACAATTAAATCAAAAATCAAAATGCGTTACAGACGTATCTGCTTTTTTCTTTTTATAAGTAGGTCGATGTTTTACTTACAACCTACGTTAAAAAGCAGTTACTTAATGGCTAAATTCGCCAATAAGTCATTGAAGCGTTTAACTTCTCACATAATAATTTGCACCTGTAATTGGGTTACCTTTAGTATAACTGTGATACGCGACACTGTCGTGCGACATATATCTACTACCAGTCACATTCCTTTCAATGAGAGACTCATCTCGCATATATGGAAGTGCTAGAAGGTGTGAACTTCGTCTGCGTTTTTTTTTCCTTTATTGCGGTCGGGTGAAAAGTATCCTATGATGGTTATCATTAGCTATTTCGACGTGATAAAAGGACAAAGAAAAAGACCTATGTCCATTATAGTCCGTTTTCGAGAAAAAATATCAAAGTTGATATTTTGGAGTGTGTTGGAAATAGGATAAGAACAATTTTTTCACTATAATCCAAAATTGAAAGCAACTATTAGTAACTGTATTTTAACACGTACAATTATGAGTTATTCAAGCTTTACTCCATATCTGAATTGTAATTGGAAACCAAGATATTGACATAAACTTAAATTTTAGTTTTTATTTATTATTTTTTTATATCCGTCGATAGCGTGCGCAATTTTATTTTTAAGTTATTGTCCACCTTATGATCTACCGCTTATTTAAAAATCAGTTATGATATGCTTGGAGACGCGAAATTATTCACAATTGAAGATAGATGTTGAGCGCCTACGAAATAACTTATAGCAAAAGTACGAGACTGTGTATGATAGTTTGCTATTTAAATCATGTGTCAATGTTAACTATTAATAGAATGAGCGTAATCGCTGTCCACAGCTTCACATTCTCCTAACATATTCGCGGCTACCCCCGGAGAGGGAGGGGTACCGGCATTGGCACCATCCATAGCTTCGCGGGCAGCGTTATCTTAATCGTTACTGACGTTTAATAATATAACGTGTGCACATTATTGCCATATGAAAGCTGTTTGTAGCGCCACTATCCCTGGACCGGACCGGACTTATGGTGTTCAACCATTTACTATATAAAGCGGTAAAACTAAAACTTATTTGTAGGTAACGTAAATTTTAATATTGCACTTTCGTATTAGAATCTACTAAACAAGGTATCGTAATAATTACGATACCTTGTTTAGTAGATTCTACGAAAGTGCAATATTAAAATTTACTAAAGCCGTTTAGTACAAAATACTAAACAAAAGATTGGTATTACGATACCTTGTTTAGTAGATTATTTCCTTCACTTCAACAATAATGTACCAAGTATTAGGACTGGTCAAAAATCAAAAATCAAAATGCGTTACAGACGTATCTGCTTTTTTCTTTTTATAAGTAGGTCGATGTTTTACTTACAACCTACGTTAAAAAGCAGTTACTTAATGTCTAAATTCGCCAATAAGTCAGTGAAGCGTTTAACTTCTCACATAATAATTTGCACCTGTAATTGGGTTACCTTTAGTATAACTGTGATACGCGACACTGTCGTGCGACATATATCTACTACCTGTCACATTCCTTTCAATGAGAGACTCATCTCGCATATATGGAAGTGCTAGAAGGTGTGAACTTCGTCTGCGTTTTTTTTTCCTTTATTGCGATCGGGTGAAAAGTATCCTATGATGGTTATCATTAGCTATTTCGACGTGATAAAAGGACAAAGAAAAAGACCTATGTCCATTATAGTCCGTTTTCGAGAAAAAATATCAAAGTTGATATTTTGGAGTGTGTTGGAAATAGGATAAGAACAATTTTTTCACTATAATCCAAAATTGAAAGCAACTATTAGTAACTGTATTTTAACACGTACAATTATGAGTTATTCAAGCTTTACTCCATATCTGAATTGTAATTGGAAACCAAGATATTGACATAAACTTAAATTTTAGTTTTTATTCATTATTTTTTTATATCCGTCGATAGCGTGCGCAATTTTATTTTTAAGTAATTGTCCACCTTATGATCTACCGCTTATTTAAAAATCAGTTATGATATGCTTGGAGACGCGAAATTATTCACAATTGAAGATAGATGTTGAGCGCCTACGAAATAACTTATAGCAAAAGTACGAGACTGTGTATGATAGTTTGCTATTTAAATCATGTGTCAATGTTAACTGTTAATAGAATGAGCGTAATCGCTGTCCACAGCTTCACATTCTCCTAACATATTCGCGGCTACCCCCGGAGAGGGAGGGGTACCGGCATTGGCACCATCCATAGCTTCGCGGGCAGCGTTATCTTAATCGTTACTGACGTTTAATAATATAACGTGTGCACATTATTGCCATATGAAAGCTGTTTGTAGCGCCACTATCCCTGGACCGGACCGGACTTATGGTGTTCAACCATTTACTATATAAAGCGGTAAAACTAAAACTTATTTGTAGGTAACGTAACTAAAAAAAAACAATTGCCTACTTCTTGTGGGTTCGAATCCCGGCCAGGGCAAATATTTGTGCAAATATTTGTTCTTGGGTCATGGATGTTATCTATATATGTATTTATATATTATGTATATCGTCGTCTAGTACCCATAGTACAAGCTTTGCTTAGTTTGGGACTAGGTCGATTTGTGTATGATTGTCCCTTAATATTTATTGGGAACAATTTAAACGCTCACCAAAATGGCTTTTATACCCCAAAACTAAATTCCAAATAAAATGAATTGCCTCCATTTAATATAAATTCACTCTATACAGTGCTCCCCAAATTAAATCATTTTGTATTCCAAAATCGATATACATTACACCAGAATAATTTTATGTTGAGTCAGAATATCTTTTTGCTTCCCAAAATGGATTTTTTGCTCACCAAATATTGTTTTCATAAAACATCAAAATGATTACCAAAAAATATCTTTTTGCTTCCCAAAATGGATTTTTTGCTTCCCAAAATGGATGTTTCGCTCACCAAAATGGATGTTTTGCTCACCAAATATTGTTTTCATAAATTAGTGTTTCAGCTAGGTATCCATCTAATCCTGATCACCTTTCAGAGCAGATCCGACTCGGCCGGGTTAGGTTAGGTTAGTTTTTTTTTTTATATCCCTAAAAACGCTCCATAATGTGCAGTAGTCATTATTAGCTATGCTATATCAATTTGAAATTTTCTCCATACAAATCGTTTTTTTTTCGATATTTTCCGAATTTGACCGAATTTTCGGACAAGATTTCAGATTCATATTTTTGAGCCCCGAGAGCCCCCCGATACCGAGTTTTAGCCGCCTAGCACCAATTTGAAATTTTGGTGAAAAAAGCCATTTTGGTGAGCATTTAGTTTTTTGCCTCAGAAAAAATGACTATAATGGAAGTAATAATATAAAATATTGGTGACATCCATTTGACAGTAATATAGATTATTTGGTCTGAAATTAACTTTTTAGGTGTTCATATATTTTTATAGGATGTAAGAAAAAGAATTATTTGCTTTATTTATAGAATAGTTTGGGATACACTATTTGGTGAGCATTAAGAATTTATTGGTAGTAATTTATCAATATATTTGGTAGGCGTTTAATCATATTTGGTAGGCGTTTAAACACAAGCCATATTTATAAAATACTAAACAAAAGATTGGTATTACGATACTTTGTTTAGTAGATTATTTCCTTCACTTCAACAATAATGTACCAAGTATGAGGACTGGTCAAAAATCAAAAATCAAAATGCGTTACAGACGGTCTTAATCTGAATCTACCCATAGGGGCGACCGGGGAAAATTGTGTCTGACTTTGGGTTTGGGTGAACTGGGGGGAGGGCATAGGCCTTCCCGAAAGTGAGAGATATGTATCTTGTGATTCATTGGGGACGATATCAATCCCATCCTGTGAAAATGGGGACGATTGGACAATGTTTTGGGCGGCACTTCCGCTTTCGAGGAGGTGCGCATCGTGGCTATTTTTCACATCATTTGACGGCGCTCTCGCCGTTTTTACGGGGGCGCTTTTGCTTGCACACCTCTGTCCAGGGGGCCTCCTCTGAGTCGTGAAATTGGGAGTCTATTATATCGGGGTGTGCAGGCACAACCGCACGCGTTTGGTCATATTATCAATCTACCGTACATAACACTTCCCTCGTATTTACGAAGTAGGTAATATTAAGTAATTACATACATATATTTAGGTAAGTATTTACTATCAGAATATTGCAATAATATTAATTGTGCAACATTACATAGTAGGTATTAAGTATTTACATATACATCTTTAAGTAAGTAAGTATTTACTATCAAAATATTGCAACAGGTCGGTGTGTAGCAAAGGGGACCCAGGACTTAAAAAAAATCGACAGGTGTGATGACATATTGACACCTATTTTTTATGATGCTATCGTATAGAGGACGCTAAAATAAGCATGTTTATTAGGGGCAACTTTTTTAAAACTTGATAATTACCCAGATATTGAGGTTCAAACATTATTAATTTCAAAGGGTTCCGAGACAGACAATTTTTTTTTTTTTTTTTTTTTATTACTGGTTGGCCCGAGGCTTTCGGCTGTACTGGGGAGGTCTGGGAGTGCGGGTGGGGTCACAAAAGGACCTCCAGACCCGCAGCGTAGTGTGTGGTGTAAAGCTGTGTCCCTAAGGAGACAATGACCAGCTGTATATAAGGTGCTAACAAATTAGTCACGGATATTTTAAGAGGTAGTACATTACACTAAAACAATTAACTTTTGACTGTAATTAAGGAACCTTTGTATATAATTTTTTAATTTTAATTTACCAAACAAAAAATAATATTATAATTAATTTTTAAAATAATCACCCCTATTATGTATCTGTCAAGATGTTTAACACTGTCTGTCATGTCACGTCAAAAGTTGTTTTTCTTAAATGTCATTATGATTTGGCGGGAAAACTGTAGGTTATTAAATACTAGCGTATGCCTACGGTTCTGCCCACGTGGAACAAAAAAACTGTCCAATACGAACAATTTATGTAAAAAAGTCGTGTGCTATTCCATACAAATAACCTATCTCTGTGCCTAATTTCATCCAGATCAGTTAAACTGTTTGGGCGTGACGTGATAGTGTAACAAACATCCATCCACCCATACAAGCTTTCACATTTAATAATGATTAAGTTAGATATTTAACGATTGCTAGCCTACCTAATTTACGTACAAGTCTAAGTAATTTAAAAAGCAAACACGGACATAAGAAAACTTTTATTAGCATAAACTCTTTACAAATTTTCTTGAAAATGGTGACCCTGGTTTTTAATGCACAATAGTACTCGCTTCCGGATATTTTCATTACCACGCATTAAGATCTGTCTTTCCATTTTCATAACCTGAAAGGCGTCGGTAATTCTTCTGACGTTCTGATTGTGTGCCCGTCGTTTCCATAAACCAAGTCTTTGGCGCGTCCCCATACGTGGAAATCAAGCGGTGTTAAATCTGGTGAGCGGGCTGGCCAGTTCACTTCACCTGCTTGAACCCCATCCCCATCCCGGCCAATCCATCATAATTGGAATCGTTCCGTTAAGTACCTTCGTACGTTACGATCGTAATGGGCTGGGGCACCATCATGTTGAAAGCGCATCTCCTACGGAGATCGACTGGTACTTCATCTAGCAATTCCGGTAGGTCTTCTTGTAGGAATTGATGAATGATGATACTTCCTTCCAGCGCGGTTGAGAAAGACAGGGCCCAGCAAATAATCGCCAAGGAATCCTGCTCACACGTTAACACTGAAGCGAGTCTCAAAGTGGTTAAGACGTGCTAAATGGGGATTCTTCCAAACAAAAGTGTGCATTGTGTGAATGTTAAATAATCCCACCCTCGCAAATGTACACTCGTCGGTCCACAGTATTTTACGTCTGGGGTTTCTAATAAGCCACTGACTGAATAATACACGTGGTTCGTAATCCTGTGGTTGCAGTTCTTGAATACGTGTTAAATAAATACATAGCGTAATTCTTATTAATTAAATTTCTTTGCAACTGACACAATCAGAGAGCAAATAGCATGACATTGGCATTCCAGTATTTTATTTTTCAACTTTAAGAGGCCACGTGTATGATAGTTTAAAGAGGTTCTAGAATATGCCTAAAGAGGTCTTATTTAACTATCTTATTAACAGGGTGTTTTAACGTAGCAAATTTGTTTCCTAATTTTCTCCAAAAAAACATAACAATACCTATGATGTTTCATACTTAAATGTACTCCGAGAACCGAGTACTATCAGAGGTAAAAATATCCGTGACTAATTTGTTAGCACCTTATATATAATAAATATAAATAGAATAATGAATAATGTAATAAGTATGTGTTCGTGATTGTGTTTATTGTTTATTGTATTATGAGATGGAATGGTGGATGATAGAGTGATGATTAGGTGATAAGTCAACCCATAAAAGTGGTTGGGACAGTCCGGCCAGGCGGCGGTCCCGTTCGGCAAGGGCGTCTCTGTCTTGGTACCTGTCTTCGTAGACAGGCCTTTGAATTTTAATGCTTTCAGGGGGGCGCCCTCGTCGTCGGGAGCGTTTGTTGGCGTTCTCGGCCTTGATTGATGCCAGCACGAGGTTCCACTCGTTGGTGACTTTCGTGATGGCATCAATCGGGTCGAGGAGGCCATCTTTCGGACGGCGGCGTCGTCTATGGGCGCCGCGCTTGGCACTTAATTTTACAGGTCTGACCGCGCGACACACGCGTTCAATATCGCCGTCGATGCCGGGCCAGTACACATTATTACGCGCCAAGTTCTTACACTTCACCATACCTTGGTGAGTCTCATGCAACTGACTTAGGATTTGCTTGCGTAAACTAGTCGGAATAATCACACGATGGCCGTATAATACACAACCTTGCTCGACAGCGACACTTAAATACTGCCTTACATTGAAGTATGGTTTGAGATCATCGCTGACACAGTATAACCAGTTTGTCCTAATCGCATTGGTGAGTTGTTGCAATACTTTATCGGCCACCGTACACTTAGCGATGCTTTTGTAATTAATCGGAGCCGAGTCTTCAACAAAGTTTAAGTAAGTATCGACACGAGATCGATCGTTATCTTCCGGAACCGGTATTCTAGACAAACTATCCGCCAAGCAATTGTGTTGTGTACCTATACATTTCACTTCATAATTATATGCGCCTAATATTACCGCCCACCTCTGAAGTCGACTCGCGGCCATGAGCGGTATCCCTTTTTTTTCGCTAAATATTGATGCAAAAGGTTTACAGTCTGTAACTAGCGTAAATTTCCTACCAAAAATATAGTCGTGGAATTTTGTCACCCCAAAAATCACAGCTAGTCCCTCACGACAAATTTGTGCATAGTTTTTCTCGGCCGCGTTGAGAGTGCGCGAAGCGTGCAGCACGGCGCGCTCGCGGCCGTCGGCGCCGCGCTGCGCGAGCATGGCCGCCACGCCGCCCGGCGCCGCATCGCACGTCACCGACGTCGCGAGCGCAGCCAACGGTTGGGGTATGGGAAAGGTGGGCCAGTTTTGGGACTTAGAAAAATTTCGGTGTCGTGAAATTTATGTCAATATAACACCTCATTTTTATTAAAGTATCATACTCATACTCATACTCATTTATTAATAAAATGTCGACATTTTACAAGTCAATACATTATAAAAGCATCATTTCTATTACTATTACATTTTAAAATACAAATTATTATAAAAATATTAATTATTAAATACAAATTGGAAGAGGTAGTTACATTATTAGTATTATTATATTATTTCATTATTAAATTGGTAAAATTCGTCCATGTTGTAATAAGCATTGGTTGTTAGCCATTTCTTTAATACATTAAGGAACGTTACATCATTTTCAATATCTTTGATATTGATAGGTACTTTATTGTAGATTTTTGGCCCCACTATAGACATTGTTTTACCCGACTTTACTAGCCGACAACGTGCTGTGGACATCATGTTTACGTGTTTCTGTGCAATACGTGTGCTTTTGTATGTAGCTAGTGGAAAGAGTATCCTTTAAAACATGCTAAAATAAGCATGTTTTGTTATGTAAACTTTTTCTCTCAGATCAATATTTACCGAGATATTGGGGTTCAAAGGTCAGTGATTATAAAGGGCTGTAGCACTTAGAAAAATTTCGGTGTCGTGAAATTTATGTCAATATAACACCTCATTTTTATTAAAGTATCCTTTAAAACATGCTAAAATAAGCATGTTTTGTTATGTAAACTTTTTCTCTCAGATCAATATTTACCGAGATATTGGGGTTCAAAGGTCAGTGATTATAAAGGGCTGTAGCACTTAGAAAAATTTCGGTGTCGTCAAATTTATGTCAATATAACACCTCATTTTTATTAAAGTGTCCTTTAAAACATGCTAAAATAAGCATGTTTTGTTATGTAAACTTTTTCTCTCAGATCAATATTTACCGAGATATTGGGGTTCAAAGGTCAGTGATTATAAAGAGCTGTAGCACTTAGAAAAATTTCGGAGTCGTGAAATTTATGTCAATATAACACCTCATTTTTATTAAAGTATCCTTTAAAACATGCTAAAATAAGCATGTTTTGTTATGTAAACTTTTTCTCTCATATCAATATTGTCGTCCGTCACAACGGTAGCACCTCTCTCCTGACGACGTCGACCCTCCCCGGCCGTTGTCGCCGTAGCCTCGGCGCTGAGGCCTGAAGAACCCTCCGGCGCGGCGCGAGCCTCGAGCCCGCGCGCCGCCGCCGACGCCGCCCCGCGGGCGCGCCGCGCCGCCGCCGACCGCGAACACGGGCTCCGCCTCACCGCGGAAGCCCGGCGCAGCCGTACTATTCTGAACCGCCGACGCCGGCTTGGAGTCTCGAACAGCCGCCTCCAGCGACAACGCCAACTCGGTGGCTCGTTTGAGCCGTGAGCCCGTCGTCCTCCGTCAGCATTCGTTGACGAATACGCTCGCTTTGTAACCCATAAACGAACTGGTCGCGCAAGTTTTCTAATAAAATATCGTTGTTTGAAAATTTACATCGTAAATCTGCTGACGTAGGTCGACCACACGTCGACATTCATTTTGAACTCTTTTAAGCCACTGAGGTCCGGTTTTTTTTCTGCACTCATGTTTTTTAGCACTTTACACGTATAGTACCAGATTTAATAAGCGGACTCGTCGCCAATTGGTATATACTGGGTATTGCTTGCGAGGGACGATGATTGAAACACAAGTATTTCGAGACTGACATTTATTGTCTGCACGGTATATAGGCAGCAGCAAAAATACAATGTACCCACATGTATATAAATATACAGCAATGGGGACGGATTTTGTAACGGGCGTAGCTCGCAGACTAACATTGTAATTAAAAATAGAATACAACGAAGTAATTACAATTATACAATTTAATGGAGTACATCTTTCATTGTGGAAGCCCTGGACCTGTAATATTTCCGAAGTGGTAAGACCGTTTTGAGAAAACCTCAGGTATGTGTTATATTTTACTTGCGCTAAGGTATGTTCACGCCCACGTCGGTGGATGGTAATTAACTATTCAAGGAGCCACACAACAAGCGACAGGCTATAATATGTACATCGGCCAGCTGGTGTTAAATATGATTTCAAAGAATGGTTTATAGTAGGTGATTGGTAAACTGAAACACATTATTTAATTATGTACTTATGTAGTTAAATTTATTACACGTTATAATATAACGTTATATTATTATGTGGATTGCTTTTCTTGATTATTTTAGACTTCTAAATATGTAATTATATGTATAACCTGTTCTAAAGTTTGCATGGATATAGAATATGTAGAATATATGTGTTTGTATATCCTGAGTACACTTATAGGTCCTTATAATTTAATGTTTTGTGTGAACGTTGCCATACGAAGACACTGTTAACTATACCCCCTGGACCTTAACACGTTGTACTAAGGTCTATATTATGTTCACAAATGTACAGTTATCAGTGTTTTCCTTTGTACCAGAGTACACCTCAGATGTGAGAATAACTTGACAAATCGAAATATACATTTCGATAAATTATGAATAATTAATTATGTCAACTTATTATTTGCTGTGTCCATCAACCTGAAAATGATAAATCGACATATGAATTTGTTACGGTAGTTGTGTTGTGTATAATGAGATAAAACGATATATTCATTTGTTATCGTTAAGGGGCTACCCGCTCTCAATGACCTTCGATCTGTTGCGATAGATTTTCCCATATTATAAATAGCTAATCATAATAACATAGTTTTTCCACAACAAAATACCGTATCAAGTACCTTTCACATGTCACTGACTTTGAGATACAGGCCGTCAAAGTTTACGATTTTTTCGGGGAAAAAGTTGTGGAAACGGTTTTTTGCGTTTTTCTCGAAAAGTATTGAGAAAAATAGAAAAAGCTTCAGAACAAATTTTGTGGAATATGGTTTAGAACAATAAAATGTAAGATATTTTCTACATATACACCGGGGATAAAAGTAGAAACGAGATTTGTGTATTTTTGGTCCTTCACCGAATATTTTTTTATAAAATACACAGTTTTTATTAGCTATGCTATATCAATTTGAAATTTTCTCCATACAAATCGTTTTTTTTTCGATATTTTCCGAATTTGATCGAATTTTCGGACAAGATTTCAGATTCATATTTTTGAGCCCCGAGATCCCCCCGATACCGAGTTTTAGCCGCCTAGCACCAATTTGAAATTTTGGTGAAAAAAGCCATTTTGGTGAGCATTTAGTTTTTTGCCTGCCTAGTAGGCCTACAATCGTATAGTATAGAGTATACATTGAATTAAGTAGATTAGTATCATCATCTCAGCCATAGGACGTCCACTGCTGAACATAGGCCTCCCCTTTGGACTTCCATATATACCGGTTATATATTTTGTGTAAGTCAGTAGGTACACAAAAAAAAAGATGTGGTAAGTAAGTACCTTTTATTTTATTTTATAAAGAACAGATAATTTTGCACCTCGGGATTTAACAAGTAGGTAGGTATGATACTGTATTATGATAAATAGAAGTTCACATAAGTTATTGAAATATATTTATTATTAAAAACATTAAAATTGTTTATAGATGTAGATATTGTAGTGTAGGTACCTAATCACAAATTACATACACTAAAATATTTACGCCTATTTCGCGATGGTCGGAACGCCTGATTATTAAATTTAAAAGTTAACCCATTATGACCTGAATTATTTTATGGTCGTAGAAATTGATAATATTTTGATATATTGTTGTCTAAGGGTCCCTGAGTTGTTTTTGATTCTTAAAAGTTAATTTGATTTATTCGTTTTGGAAAAAACACTAAATTTATTCGGGATGAAAAGTATTCTATGTCCTTTCCCGGGTCTCAAACTATCTCCATACCAAATTACATCTAAATCGGTTCAGCAGTTTAAGCGTGATTCATAAATATCTGAACACGACTCTTATTGACTGGGCGTTACAGATATTTATGAACGCCTTATATGCTGCGATATATCTGATGGCGACTGTATGAAAACTGCAGTCGTATGTTGGTACTTTGTCATTTGTGCTTCGCTCCGCTGACAGATTTTGATGATTCATGTGACATTCTTTTCTTCTCTTTAAATTCTATTAAGTGACAGTTTTCAAAATAGCCGGACGTGTTTTCCTAGTGAAAATAGTGAAAACAAGGTGAAAACAAAGTTAACTTTCGTAATTTCACTTTAAGTGCGTGCGACGCCTCCAGATCATCGACGACCCCCGGGTTTTTTGCTACCATCCAAAGTGCTTGTTAAGCCTTCAACTCCCTGAATTTTCTCAGAATTTTCCGGCGGAAAACAGCCGAGTAAACGCCGAAAAACACTTTTTCTTTGTTCCCGTAACTTGCGACCTGGGATCGTCCGGCTGATTTTGAGGACGTATCAGCCTGCCTGACACCTTTCTGCGTTCAACCAAGAAAACAGAAAGAAAATCGGTCCAGAAACACCAGAGAAAAACAGGTTTTTATTGAACTTTAACAGTGAGTGACTTTTCTCCCCCCATTTCTCAGAACCTAGATCTTTTACCCCCCATTTTTAGTGTACTGTTAATTAGCTTAAGTATCAATATAGTTCTGTGCAAAATTTCAGATTTTTCCTAGCTGTAGTTTTTTAGTAACGAATTTTCTCGCAAAACCAGCCGTTCAGAGCACAATATTTACGTAATTTTAATTCATTTTTTGACTTTTTTCCCTTCAAACTTTTCCAATTTTTTCTTTCATAATTTGCTCTGTCTCATCAAATAAATGGGTTCTGGGCTGTTTCCAACCCACACATGTATATAGTTTAGTTTTTATTTAAGTTTTAAATTTATCGATCTCGCCACGTTGCCAGCCCGCGCTATGCGCTATATCGATCGCCAAACAATATCATCTTACTAAACTGGTTTCGTAATAAAATGCGACGTTGCCAGCATTAGGCGCGGAGCGGGCGGGCGCGTTCCCCCCCCAAAGCGAGTGGTGTCCGCGGTTCGTTCATCACGCTTGCTCAGTTCAATTTCAGTATGCAATTTTTTTCCTTGTCGAACAGTTGTTTCCGTCGGTCGCCTGTACATAGTCCTAAAGCCTTCCAAAAATGGACAGTGATTGTGAAAAGGTGCTTGTGGCGCAGTACCTCACTGAATGGGGCCTTTCAGATGAAACTGTGAAAAACTTTGAAGGTTAGTTTTACATGTGAAGTTCCTATTACTTATTTATTATTGGTCTAATTTCGTTAACGAATAACACATGCGTTAGTTTATTGCGTAATTTTGTGTTAATTATCCAGTGATATGTACCTATGCATTTATAATTAGTGAAAAAAGAATATTGAGCGGCACCTTTTTATAATTTTTTTATGGAAAATGTAGCCATTTCTTACGATTTACCTATATGTTCCTAATTGTTTTAGATAACGATATAACATTTAGGTTACTCGATGAAATTCACGAGGTGGAATTAAAGGAACTCATACCTGGTATAAAGGAAAGAATATTATATAGACGCGGTCTTAATAAATTGAAAACAATAATTCATGTAAGTACCTAATATTTGTAGAGGCTATATATATACATTTTAAAATGTTACGTATATTTTTTCATATTATGACAAATAGCTTGATAACTCCATTTTATAATATCATTTTTGAAGACCTATCCATAGATACCCCACACGTATGTTTGATGAAAAAAAAATATTGTGTTTCCGTTCTAAGTAGCCTCCAATATTTATTATTATTTTTTTATTTTTGCATCAAAATCTTAATGCGGTTCACAGAATACATCTACCTACCAAGTTTCAACAGTATAGCTCTTATAGTTTCGGAAAAAAATGGCTGTGACATACGGACGGACAGACGGACAGACATTAAAGATTTACAACAAGGCAATATTGTGTACGAGTACGTCCATTACGTGACAACTCTTATAGATTCCCATGTGTTTTTTACTTATATACATATATGTAGATATAATCACTTAATTATTATACCAGGCATCATCATTTATTTTACCGAGCCGCGAGCCTCCACGGCAAAAGGACGTATCTTACTATGACATCCGTATAAAGATAAGACCTTTTACCGTAACACGGCAGCTGAGTCCAAGTTTGGTGTTTTTGTATGGACCATTTTCAGTGTTAGCGATGTTACGAGTCCATTATTTTTGAACTCGGATGATTCGAATCAATTTGGAAGCAAACTCGAATCGGAACTCGAGTTGACTCGACTCGCATTAACCGAACCGGTTGGCTCCGGTTGTCGTTCGCGGTTTCGACCGATCCACGAGTTTGCAAGTCCCGCGAGTTGGCTAATCGATTCGAGTAGAGTCATATTACATTTACATGCTTGATGCGAGTTAATTTGACTGAATTTCTGAGCGTGAGTTCAAGTTAGTGCATGCGATTCTAAGCGGTGAATAGAGTATTAGAGTCGGCGAGTTGATTCGAGTTGCAAAGAACCCTGATTCGAATCGACTCGATCAGAGTCTGATTCGAGTTATTCGAATCAGGCAACTCGACTCGCCCATCGCTAGGGAGTGTTTGTGTATGGACCATTTTCATGTCTGATTGGTTTTTACGCGTGACGTGATTGAAAGAAAACATTGTTGTTTGAGAATTAAGCACTGAAAGAGATTGTACTTATGAACATGAATAAACATTATTGTATCCTGTTTCTAACAGAGTTTCGTTTTATCAAAACTCAAAAGTGGTACGAGATTTGCAGCCCATAAGGTACGAAAACATTCTTAAATGTACTTATTGAAAATTATTGTTGAAATTACCATTTACCTAAGTATTATATTTTTGCCATACCTGTTAATGAAGTGACAATTTGTTAATCAGCGCAAGTATGCGAGGTTATTTTATTACAGACAACATTATTTATTGTTTGAATGTGTGGTTATAAATAGTTTTAGGGTTAGTATTTTGTCATATCACGATCAACCAGAATTTGTACTACTTTGATTCTCAATATGCATGTTATTATAAACCAATGTTATTATAAATATTACGCTGAAACATATTTTTTAGATGTTTTGATGTACAATTAATCAGTTATTTATACTTTGTGACTCGTGTAACCGCCCTTTAAATATTTTTTAGTATGTTCAGTTAGTCAGTTCTAGTACAGTCACCAGCATTAAAGTGTTTTCTTGGGAGCCAATTCATATACTCCATCGCGTCTATCCATTTTTCCTTGATATTATTTAAAACCTTCAAATTATTATGATTAATGTCATTCTAAAGAAATCACTAAATTATCAGAGCAACTGTACACTAGTGGTTGTGGATTTGAAATAAATCTATCATATTAGACTGTTGTTTTGTATCTAAGCAACGAGTAAATCATGATCATAATTTTATTTTCATTGCATGTTTTAATAATAATTAATCAGGCTTTATAACTTTTTAACGAAAATCAGCATCGTGTTATGTAACAGCTTTAGTAAATATGAAAAACCGGCCAAGTGCGAGTCGGACTCGCGCACCGAGGGTTCCGTACAAACACTCCATCCTTAAGTGGTTAAGTTAAGTTTGCACCTGGTGTGTATAGCGCTCCATACAAATGAGGTGCAAAGTTAACGCAACCAATCCCTTTGTTGTATGGGAGCCCCCCTTAAATATTGATTTTATTTTATTTTTAGTATTTGTTGTTATAGCGGCAACAGAAATACATCATCTGTGAAAATTTCAACTGTCTAGCTATCACCGTTCTTGAGATACAGCCTGGTGACAGACGGACGGACGGACAGCGAAGTCTCAGTAATAGGGTTCCGTTTTTACCCTTTGGGCACGGAACCCTAAAAAAGTGTAAATTTATATTTTCATTAATATAAATTTATTTCATTTCAGGACACAGCATCTGAGGACACATGTAGCGTGCGTTCAAGCGATATATCTTGTTCCAGCCCCACTAGTAGTAGCAGTACTAATAGTCTTAATGCTGTTACCACCAAATGTGATGTAAGTACTTTTTTAATTTTCCTTAAGTCAGTTTTATCTGTCGTTATCATTGTCTTTTCTTATAGTTCAATAAAATTAAACTTGGCTCTATAACCTACATATCCTGTTGGATGAAAGTTGTCCTTTATATATTTCAATCTAATTTTCTTTAACTATTATATATATGTTAATGATGTTATCACATTTCATTATTAGGAACGAAACGATTTGAAAACTATTTTGAAGACGTCTAGTAGTGGAGAACTATGTCTTGCTTCAATGCACAAAAACATTGACTCGACAATTAGAAACCACATTACAAAAAACATTGTAGAACACTACATCCAAAAGTATGGGACTATGACGAGCAAAGACTTCGATGATATGTCCAGCCAAATAACTATTCTGTTTCCTTCAGAATGCAAGGTTTTTAAATGATTTTGTGCCATTTATAAGCTTTTTTTACTAGATTTAACAAGCTTTTATTTAAGTACCTTGAAATGTATGTATGTCACTATATTTGTTGGGGTGAAATCTTGCAGCTCAATTTTGAAGCAGATTATATTTATCTTTACTTAACTTTGATGAGAATACAATAATATGGTACCATGGGGCTGGTCTGCTGATGGAGCCGGAAGGTGCATGGCTCTAGGAACTATGTACTATGTAGTAGATAAAGCAATCCTACCGAATTGCGGTCATTCGAATATAATCAATTTATGGATGTTCAAAGAAAAGTACAGTCGGCTATTAAAGCTTGTTACAAAAGTTTTTTTTTTTTTACGTTAACTTAATACAAAGTTTTATCTAAATATTTTCATTTAAATAACTTCCAAACATTTATGAATTATCTTCTAGGTACTTTTAAAATCTATTATGTATTGTATGTATGTATATACTTAGATATACAATTTAGAAATTAGATTATACATATTAGTAACGCATTTTTAGTGCCATTTACCAATTAGTGTATGAATTGAATTTTCGTATGTAGAAAATGTAGTTTGCAGTATTGTAGTAGCTTGATGATATATGAAATGAAAATTAAATTTTAATTGAATGAGAATCAGCGGCGTGGCGTCCATAGAACCCGATTCCCACCGGTTTCCTCAGTTTAGACAGTTTTTGCATTTATCTCCATTGTTCTTAGAGAATGAGTAACCCAATCCTGCTCCGGCTTGAACAGAGACATCTTTGGCGTCACGCCGCTGGTATATTATTATGGATGTTATACCTATTCTATATCTTGATATATTTCTGTGGTTGACTCATTTTTGCAATGGTTAATAATCTTCTACTTTTATAAACTGATTAATATACACGATGATTTTTATTCGGTGATCAGGTACCAACTTTTCTAACTCAGTAAATGATGGCGGTCACGTTGAAGTCGTAATTACATGAAAACAAACTTTTATTTTTGACGTGACAACGTCTTAATTTAGGTTGCGCTCGGAGTCACTCATGAAAAAATGTAACGCCCGCTCACGGTTGATGAGTGAGAGAGACAAAATATATTTCTATAGTTAAAATTTGTGCAATTCTTATTTTCATTCATCGAGCATTACTGTAACAAGAGGGAAGAGGGCGGAAGAGGGAAGAGGGAAGAGGGAAGATGGCGGACATAATTTTTTCTTAAAAATCGATATGGGTGTCATCTCCGAGGTTCCTCGGGGTTCCGATTACGAAAATGACATCCATTTTGAAATCCAAGATGGCGGACATTATTTTTTCTTAAAAATCGATATGGGTGTCATCTCCGAGGTTCCTCGGGGTTCCGATTACGAAAATGACATCCATTTTGAAATCCAAGATGGCGGACATTCTTTTTTCTTAAAAATCGATATGGGTGTCATCTCCGAGGTTCCTCGGGGTTCCGATTACGAAAATGACATCCATTTTGAAATCCAAGATGGTGGACATTATTTTTTTCTTAAAAATCGATATGGGTGTCATCTCCAAGTTTCCTCGGGGTTCCGATTACGAAAATGACATCCATTTTGAAATCCAAGATGGTGGACATTATTTTTTTCTTAAAAATCGATATGGGTGTCATCTCCAAGTTTCCTCGGGGTTCCGATTACGAAAATGACATCCATTTTGAAATCCAAGATGGCGGACATTATTTTTTCTTAAAAATCGATATGGGTGTCATCTCCAAGGTTCCTCGGGGTTCCGATTACGAAAATGACATCCATTTTGAAATCCAAGATGGCGGACATTATTTTTTCTTAAAAATCGATATGGGTGTCATCTCCAAGTTTCCTCGGGGTTCCGATTACGAAAATGACTTCGATTTTGAAATCCAAGATGGCGGACATAATTTTTTCTTAAAAATCGATATGGGTGTCATCTCCGAGGTTCCTCGGGGTTCCGGATACGAAAATGACGTCCATTTTGTGATTTTGAAATCCAAGATGGCGGACTTAAATTTTGACGTGACAACGTCTTAAATTAGGTTGCGGCTCGGAGTCACTCATGAAAAAGTGTAACGCCCGCTCACGTGTGATGAGAGAGAGAGACAAAATATATTTCTATAGTTAAAATTTGTGCAATTCTTATTTTCATTCATCGAGCATTACTGTAACAAGAGGGAAGAGGGCGGAAGAGGGAAGAGGGAATAGGGAATAGGGAAGAGGGAAGAGGAACAAAATATATTTCTATAGTTAAAATTTGTGCAATTCTTATTTTCATTCATTGTTCCTATTGTGCAATTTAATAATATTCATATCAATAAATATTCTACCGAGAATAAGACGTTGTCACGTAAAATCTTCCTTTGCCCGTAAAACCGACTTTACAGGCAACCATTTTTTTCTATGATAATTTTATTTTGAAACCAATTTTGTATTAAATTCTAGTTACCCAACTAATCTGTATCTGTGAGCTTACAACCTTTTTAATAATTTAATGGCAATGACAATTTATGAGTAATAACTTGTCATTATCGTTGTCATTACATAAACAAAGTCGTAGAAAATTTCCCGCCAAAGCGATGACACTTGACGTATAGGTATCGTACATCAAAAATTTATGTAGGATGACCATGTATGTAGTGGTTTTTAGTTTTAATTATGTTTCAAATATGTTTTAATTATTTTTAAACAGTGAGGTAATTGCGTGAGGCCTCGCCTATTAAGTTTAATTTTAGCTAGATATTAATATTTTCCTACTCCTGATCACCGATAAAAAATCATCTGTTATACGAATTAAATATAAGTTTAATACAATTTAACATCGAGTCGACTAGCCTATTATTTATTGTAACACGTTTGCATTTATTATTTTAGGAGACATATTATGTTCCTAGCCGGAAATATTCAAAAAAATCATACATTCCGGCTAGAGGGAAGTTAGTCGATAGATACCACAATCAAAAAAGAACGTTAAAATTGAAAAAAAACAGTCTTAAAACTGGCAATCAAAACGCAGTGGACCAGAATGATACTCCAGGTAAGCAAAATAAGCATAGATCCTTTTTGTATGATTTATTATCACTATTTAGTAGTATAAATCAAAGTCGATTCCTGCTGTCTGTCTGTCCCCATGTATGCTTAGATCATTAAAACTATGCAACGGATTTTGATGCGGTTTTTATTAATAGATAGAGTGATCCAAGAGGAAGGTTATAATTATGTATAATATGACCATGCGCAGCAGTAACTAATTAAAATAAATAAATAAATAAATAATACATTTTAAGCATTGGGGTCACTTTTGGGGGTAAGTTTTGTGATATAATTTATATTTCCAGAATCTGGATGTCAGATGATCAATACCGCTACCACTCAAGAAGAAGTTGAAGAGCACAAGTTGTGGCTTAAATTTAATAAGGAGCCGTTTGCTGAAATTTTAGAAAAGTGGGAATTAACAAGGCACTACCGATTGAAGACCTTCACATGTACTGAAAACGCAGTACATGACATTATCTCTGAATGGCCCAGCTTAACCATGAGTCTAGGCTACAAACTGGTATGATTTTATTGTTTTTTTTATTTTTATTATTATATAGGCAAGAAATTACAACTACATGCCTAATTAATACTTCTTTTTTTCAGATTGAAAGTGATTTCAACGTTCTACACCCCGACCGTGAGCTAAACTTGCTAAAGAAGTGGCCTCAATTTATGGACAAGGCTCTACCACATTTCAAAAAACTTAAATCAAATGAATTAAATACACTTGACGAAAATACATCGGAAGGTAGCTATTACACCATTATTATTCAATTATTGATACTGTGCCTGCGAGGCGTGTGTGCGGGTGATTTCCCGTTGGTGGTACAGTTGGCCGCGCTTTTCTTCGTTGACAGGGCAGACATCGATGTAGTACTCCGCGTGCGGTACGTTGCGTCGAGCGTTAGGTATTTTCTTGTGTGACGGGGTTCCGCCGGGCGTGTCGTGGGGCGAGTTGTGGGCCGCTTCGCCGCCGTGCGCCAATCTTCGTCCGCCTGTTTGTTTTTCTTTGTTCTTTTGTACAGTGTCTTGGCTCGATGGGGGCGGCATAGTGCTATGAATTGCAGCACTCTGCCTATAGTGCGCAGTAGACGCTCCCATTTGGAAAATCTGTCAGCCGGTGGGAACCACGTCGACGTTGTCACGACGTTGCATTTTTCGAAGCGTACAGCTCTCTCCTCTTCCGTGTTGACGTCGTGCGGTTGCGCTTGTTCGACTGGCCATGTTGACGGGTCGTCGAGCAGGAAGGCGGGCCCGGTGAACCACCTGTGCGTCGCGTTGAAGTCGGCGGGCGCTTGGCGGGTTGCTTAGTCGGCGACGTTGAGTTTAGTAGGTACCCAACGCCATTCGCTTACTGCCGTTGTGTCTTCTATGGCCGCTTTTTTTGGGATGGCGTCGTGGTGTTAGGATCTAATCGTTATAACTTAGTACTTATTCAAGTACTAAGCTGATACTATTATGGGGGAATGAAATGCAATCAAGGTAATTATTTATTTCCTTAGCCTATCCTACTTAACCTATACGTTTATTTACTTATTACAACTACTAAAGCATTATATTTCTTATAGCTAATAAACAACAACGAAACGTAATATTTATTTGAACATAAATACTTCTAGATAACAAAACAAAACATAACTTCTTAATTAAATTGCCGTCGTTGGGGTAGCCGGGCTGCACAGATACAAAGTGTTTGTGTGTGTATAATACTTTTTGTTTAGCTTAATTTTATTTTATTATTTGTTTCAGATGCCAGAGATTATGTATTTTTTAAATTAATGTCTCACAAAATGCCACCAACTGTTAAAGTGACAGTTAGGGACAGTGACAAGAAAAAGAAATATTTCAAACCAAGCATCGTGGAGTCGCAGAATGCGTTCATTTTGCACGTAACGGTATGCAACTAAGCCTATATCTCTAAAGAATTGACTAAATAAATATTATTCCTCAGAACACTAGATCGACCACCATTCTTCTTAATTCTATACATTGTGGGATACTCGTTCCCACCCGGTAGTTTGCAAAGTGTTTTGTTGGCCACTTTATGTCTGTCAATAAGTATGTCTCAATTTATGATAGATAAATGATTTTGTCCAAAATAGTTATTATCTCTAAAAATAGGCTGATTCCAGAAAACTGTAACATTTATTACTTATTATAAAAAAGTGAAAGTTTTTATTGTGTGGCGGTATACTGTCAGATAAGACTTAATTCATATAGAAATTAGAAGTAGGTAACTAATTTGCCATATTTTTTTTTATTATAGAACCAGAGTGAAATCAAAAATAGACTTGAACAGTGCCAGAAGGTACATCTGAGTAGAGGAACTACATTTCAACCGCTCATCATCGCCGTCGGACCGACGACCAAGGAACTACGGGACTTTTATGTTGCAGTAGACCACGTGATGTACAAAATTGAAACTCTTTTGAAAGCCGTCGACGTATGCTTTAAAATCATACAGGTGTTGAATACCGAATATGCGGTAGAGTGTGTAAGTGTTTGGACATTTATACAAAAATATTTTTATAATATTGACTGTAAGAGTGATAAGAAAATTTCGTCTGTATCCTGTTTTATGGTAGATCTAAACTAAATCTTACAAATTTACGACAGTCGACATTCAACAATGTTCGTTTGCTTTGTCTGCTCGATAGTGGTACACAGCCACCAAGAACTTATTCACCATTACAAAACTAGCCATGCATTGGGCCTAGACTCGACTTATCGATGCGCACAGACGCAATGTTTCAGGACATTTCAAAGTTTAAGGTCATTTCGTCGTCATCTTGTCGGTCATAATGTTTCGACATCGAACGTAACTTCAGTGATTCCTTCCACATCTATTTCAAACGTGCCAGATATTAATAATGATTTTGATAACGTCAACGAATGTTGTAGGGATCAAGAAACTCTTAAATCCGATACCTTGAGTTTAAATAATAACGAAAATTTACAGCAGGCCACTGCAAGTTTAGCGTTATCTTTATACAGCAATCCCTCGTTGAATCGTAAATGTGCTACAAAAATAATAAATGATATTTCAGAACTAGTAACAGAAATTGGAGCCATGTTATCTGAATTATTGCCGAGTGATTCCAAAGATAATAATGGCAATCCATTACAAAACGTAATAAATTCAATTTCTCATTCTTTCGATGATTTCAACACCGAGAGTCGAGCTATTAAATATTTTTCTGAACGTAATCTCTACATACCGCCTAGGAATTTCATCATAAATGAAAATGTCAGTATAAGTACAGGAGATTCCACGGTAATGCTGAGGCCTGTATCTGAAACTGGAGCAATGGTACCTCTAAGAAAAGTTTTCCAAAAAATTTTTGAATTGCCTAACTTTTTTAAATATTGCTCGTATGATTATATTGACGATAACTCTATATCAAATTTTACCCAAGGTAGTGTTTGGAAACAAAAAGTATCCGGAAAAGTAGATAAAATAAATAGCATTTGTATTCCATATTTCCTATATTTTGATGATTTCGAATGTAACAACCCACTGGGAAGCCATGCAGGTGTACATTCAATAGCCGCCACGTATTACCAATTTCCTACTTTAACAGGGGAATACGCCTCACTGTTAGATAATATATTTGTTGCGATGTTACATAAGTCATCCAGTAAAGTTCATGGGAATGCAGCAACTTTTTACGAACTTATTAAGGAGTTAAAGTATTTAGAAGAAATTGGCATAGACTTGGAAACAGCAGAAGGTAATTTTAAAATTTATTTTATACTGGGAATGATTATTGGGGACAATTTGGGACTTAATACTGTTCTTGGATTTGCAAAGTCATTTTCAAGCAACTACTACTGTAGAATATGCAAGGCTCATAAAAACATTATGAAAACACAATGTAAGGAAGATTCCAGTTTACTACGAAACGTGCACAATTATGACTTTGATGTCGAAGTTGACAACGTAACAACGACAGGAATAAGTGAGCGTTGTGCATTTAATGATATTAATACTTTTCACGTTGTTGATAATCTATGTGTTGACATAATGCATGACATATTCGAAGGAGTTTGTCATTATGACTTGACTCATATCATTTTGTATTTTACTGAAACCATTGCAATATTCAATTTAAATTATTTGAATAATAGATTAAGGTTATTCGACTACAACTCTAGCGAGCTCAATGATAAATGTGGAATAATAAAACGGGAACATTTAATTCAAAGAAAGTTTCATATGTCCGCGTCTGAAATGATGTCATTTGTACATATCTTTCCCTTGTTGATAGGAGATCTAATACCTGTAGATGATAACGTATGGCAATTTTTTCTAACGCTGCTAAAAATAATTGACATTCTTCTTTGTAGAGACATTAACAATAGCACTATATTGTATTTAGAATCCCTAATAACCGAACATCACGAAGGTTACGTCCAACTGTTCCATGACACTTTAAAACCCAAACACCATTTTATGCTGCATTATCCGTATATAATAAAACAAATAGGACCGTTGAGACTCATATGGTGTATGCGATTCGAAGCTAAACATAAACAATTAAAAAAAACAGCATCACTTATAACATCACGGAGAAACTTGCCTATGACTTTGTTAATCAAAGAACAGTTGTCTTTTGCTCATAGACTTTACACACGAAAAGGGTGTGATAGTAGAATAGAATTAGGTTCCCAGAAATCTGAACTCTATTCTGAATCTAATATTGATACATATATAAAAGATGTGATCATTCCCGATGATGTTAATTTAGCAAGTCTTTTTAACTGGATTTATTTTAATGGGATAAAATATGCACCTGGTATGATTTTAATAACATCGGATGAAACATGCTATCAGTTTTATAGAATACAATTTATTTTTGTGTCAACATCGAATAAAACCATATATTTACTATCGGAACAAATCGATTATATCGGATTCAATTCTCATTTGCAGGCACATCAGCTTAATCCTAAAGAGACTGGTTTATCCAGGTTCATTACGCCTGAACATCTTATTTTTGCTCCGACATTTTTGCATATTTTGCGTAATGGAGATTTCTACTGCAGAATAAAATATACGTAAACAAGTCAAGTCCATTCGTTACAAAAAATAGGTATGATAGATATGTTGCTATTTATTGTCTAAAAAGAAAAGGTCCGGCTCTGGCTCCCATTTGATTCATTTTCATGATCGAACGATTGAAACTGCATTCATAGATTTTTTTTTAAATTACATGGTTTAACCGGGAATCGAACCCGTTACACGAGAAAAATAATTACCCTGTAGCTTTGTCATGCTGATCGAAAGGCTTCGTCATAAGGATTATTTTTTGCCAAGTGACATAGTGTCGAAAATAAAAGGAAGACCATGACTTTTAACATTTTTAATACAAAATTGATCAATAGGCTTGGGACTTTTCGCTGCTCGCCGTGGTTGTCATATCCATGGTCGTCATATGATAAAAAAATATATTCAAAGTCGGTCTAAAAATTAAATGTTTTATTAAATGTCATAATTTATGTTGTAACATTTTTTATGGGCACGTTATAATTGTTTGCAATTAATTTTATCATAAATCTATCGGTAATTTCATATTATACCTTAGTGGTCACAAATTATGCATCATTTTTGATAGGTATTTGTGTTGTGACAAACTACTCGTACTGACAACTTTTCGCAAATTAAAATTAGGAAACATTTTGATTACTTTATAAATTGTACTTTTTTCCATGCAATATTGCAATTAACGAGAAACAAACATACATCTAAATAAAAATCGTTCATATTTCCGGTCTTCTTCTGGTAATTTTGGCTGTTAACATGCCCTAATATGATGGACTTTTTGAGTCTTAGGTTAGTACCACACGCGGAGCAACAAATGTGGGACTTGTCTTCACTTAATGTTTGTTCGTCTATCCAATTTAGTATGATGCTATTTTCACAGCAGTAATTTTACAACAAACATTTTTTTTGCAGGTTTGAAATATTGATCACATAGAGAACAATATATACAAGACTTTTCTTCATCACATTTTTAAAACTCCTCATATGGCTCAAACCAGAGCTCAATTTCGCCAGGCATAAAATTATTCATTTTAAATTAAATAGACTAGTAATTATTGTAACGGTCTTCAATCAAAAGGGACAATTTATAAAGTACTCAAAATGTTTCTTCATTTTAAGTTGCGAAAAGTTGTCAGTACGAGTAGTCTGTCACAACACAAGTACTTATCAAAAAGGATGCATAATTTGTGACCACTAGGTATAATATGAAATTACCGATAGATTTATGATAAAATTAATTACAAACTATTATAACGTGCCCATTACAAAAATTTAACAACATAAATGATGACATTTAGTAAAATATTTAATTTTTAGACTGTCACTGTTTTTTTTTATCATATGATGACTCCATGGATTGGACTACCACGGCGAGCAGTGAAAAGTCCCAAGCCTATTAATCAATTTCTCAAAGTCGCACTCTTTTGATTATTTCGCTCCTTGTCGATTGTTTTGATCATGTGGTGGATATTTAGAATAATACGTCTAAGTTCTGTTTGTAGCTCGTGGAAACTTTGATGCTGATTCTTGTAAAATGATGCATACTTACTTGTCAAGACGGCAATTAGTAATAGGTACTTATGATAATGTCAGTTGTATGTCCTTAAGGCAATGTAATTTTTCTGAACAAAATTTCATATCTAATGATAAAAATCATGGTCTTCCTTTTATTTCCGACACTATGTTACTTAGCAAAAAATAATCCTTATGATGAAGCCCTTTGATCAGCATGATAAAGCTACAGGGTAATTATTTTTCTCGTGTAAGGGGTTCGACTCCCGGTTCAACTATGTAAAAATTTAAAAATCTATGAATGCACTTTAAATTGTTTTTTAAATTAAAATAATGTCTTCGTTCAGTAAAATGTTCCATCTACAATATTCAAGGTACTTTCCCTCCATGTGGCATAGCCGTGGGTCGCCCTGTATACACTTCACAACTGCATTATTTCACAAACTCTTTACAAATCACAAATAATCATAAAAAAAATATTTATTTCACAATAAAGTTGTTAATTAAATAATTAATATACGCCATATAATCCGTTTAAAGTATTCCAATCTTTAGTGTCTTGTTGTATCCAACTTTTCTAAATTTTCAACAAACGGCTCCTTAAAATACATATTACGAAACGTGTTTACTCACGTCGAACTGCATGTAATAAAATTATTTACCTTTATTTTTTTCTACAGTTGGCTCCTTAAAATACATGAGAAACGGGTTTAGTCACGTCGTGTAAGTCGAATGTGGCTCAATATGTTTCTAATCGGTACGCGACTCGTCATCAGGAGAGCCGATTCTTGCCTCCGCCGCGCCGGTGACGCCCTTGTCGAGCAGCCGCGCGGACAGGGCGTTTGCCCTTAGTGTTCGGTTGGCCACCGCCGCGACTGATGAAAAATCGCGAACAGATTCGAAACACGTTGAGCGATATTCGACTTCAAAGACTTAGTAAAAAAAACGGCCAAGTGTATTTACTTCATTTGATTTAAGTTTTTTGAAATGTGCTGGTATTGCCGTGTCCATAAATTACGGCCACTTTTTAGCAAGTTTAGCTCACGGTCGGGGTGTAGGACATTGAAATCACTTTCAATTAAAAAAAAAATACGTCTTATTGCAGGCATGTAGTTATAATTTCTTCCCTATATTATAAAAAGAAATCAATAAAATCATACATAAAATCATACCAGTTTGTAGCCTACTCATGGTTAAGCTGGGCCATTCAGAGATAATGTCATGTACTGTGTTTTTCTCGCGCCGCCTCCGCGCCGACACCGCACCGCCTCCGCACCGCCGCCACTTTTACGGCGCGTGTACACGGTGCCGCCTCCGCGCCGACACTGCACCGCCGCCGCACGGGCTCGTGTACACGGTGCCGCCTCCGCGCCGACACCGCACCGCCTCCGCGCCGACACCGCACCGCCGCCGCACCTCCGCGCTATGTACACGAGACGCGTAAAGCCCGCCGCCGCGCCGCCGCCGCACCGCCGCCGCAACGCCGCCACACCTTCGCGCTATGTATACGAGACGCGAGCCCCCCGTCGCCGCCACGCCGCCGCCGCGCCTCCCGATGCCATTTTGTTATTTATTTCATTACCGGTCGCTTAACAACGTGCACGTGCTTACTAAACTTTACTTAGTAAACTATCATGTTTTTTTTTATTACAAATTGTTTATATGTCTAGTAGAGGAAAGAGAAGTGATATGGGACAAACATTTGGAAATATATAAAGATAAGCGGAAAAGTTTAAAAGCGGTGGCGGTGCGGTGTCGGCGCGGTGTCGGCGCGGAGGCGGCGCGGTGTCGGCGCGGAGGCGGTGCGGTGTCGGCGCGGAGGCGGCACCGTGTACACGAGCCCGTGCGGCGGCGGTGCAGTGTCGGCGTGGAGGCGGCACCGTGTACACGCGCCCTTAAGCGACCGGTAATGAAATAAATAACAAAATGGCATCGGGAGGCGCGCGGCGGCGCGGCGGCGGCGTGGCGGCGACGGGGGGCTCGCGTCTCGTATACATAGCGCGAAGGTGCGGCGGCGGTGCGGCAGCGGCGCGGAGGCGCCACCGTGTACTCGCGCCCTTAAACTTTTCCGGTTATCTTTATATATTTCCAAATGTTTGTCCCATAGCACTTCTCTTTCCTCTACTAGACATATAAACAATTCGTAATCAAAAAAAATCATGATAGTTTACTAAGTAAAGTTTAGTATTCCAATAGTGTCTTGTTGTATCCAACTTTTCTAAATTTCCAACAAACGGCTCCTTAAAATACATACTATATTTCCAGAATCTGGATGCCAGATGATAAATACCGCTACCACTCAAGAAGAAGTTGAAGAGCACCAGTTGTGGCTTAAATTTAATAAGGAGCCGTTTGTTGAAATTTTAGAAAAGTGGGAATTAACCCATTTCAAAAAACTTAAATCAAATGAAGTAAATACACTTGGCCGTTTTTTTACTAAGAAAACTACCGTGAGTCTCAGGCATATTAAAATACATACAAAACGGGTTTATTCACGTCGTTAAAGTCGAATATCGCTCGCCATGTTTCGAATCGGTTCGTGATTTATCTCAGGAGAGCCGATCAGTCACGGCGGCGGCCAACCGAACACTATGTGCAAACGCCCTGTCCGCGCGGCTGCTCAACGCGGGAGTCACCGGCGGAGGCGAGGATCTACCATACTACATCGGTAATAGAAGAAGTTGGAGAGCACCAGTTGTGGCTTAAATTTAATAAGGAGCCGTTTGTTGAAATTTTAGAAAAGTGGGAATTAACAAGGCACTACCGATTGAAATCCTTCACATATACTGAAAACAAAGTAGGCTGTTAGTAGCCTACTCATGGTTAAGCTGGGCCATTCAGAGATAATGTCATGTACTGTGTGTCACACAGCCACAATTGGTGCTCTTCAACTTCTTCTACTACCGATGTAGTATGGTAGATCCTCGCCCCCGCCGGTGACGCCCGCGTTGAGCAGCCGCGCGGACAGGGCGTTTGCACATAGTGTTCGGTTGGCCGCCGCCGTGACTGATCGTCCCTTTGAGATAAATCGCGAACCGATTCGAAACATGGCGAGCGATATTCGACTTTAACGACGTGAATAAACCCGTTTCGTATGTATTTTAATATGTCTGAGACTCAAGGGAGTTTTCATAGTATTATTATAGAACCAGTTAAATCAAAAATAGACTGGAACAGTGCCAGGTAATAATTGATTCAGTAAGTAGAAATAACCGGCTGTTTTTTAAAATTACCTGGGGTCATGTAAGTCACTAAAAACCAAAGGGCCCTGCTAGAAGGACAAAATCTTCGAACGCGTATTTCTCAAAAACTATTTAAATCTAGGGTGTAGTGAAAAGTTATTTGGAAGGTAGAAATAAGATGCTCCATGAATAATAATTCATTTAGTCTGTAAACTTAACTTGACGAAAATACATCGAAAGGTAGCTATAATACCATTATTATTAAATTATTGGTACAAAGTGTTTGTGTGTGTATAATACTTTTTCTTTAGCTTAATTTTATTTTATTATTTGTTTCAGATGCCAGAGATTATGTATTTTTTAAATTAATGTCTCACAAAATGCCACCAACTGTTAAAGTGACAGTTAGGGACAATGACAAGAAAAAGAAATTTTTCAAACCAAGCATTCCATTTTGCACGTAACGGTATACAACAGCCTATATCTCTAAAGAATGGACTAAATATGATTGCTCTTCTTATTTCTATACATTGTGGGAACGAGTAACCCGGTAGTTTGCAGTGTTTTGTTGGCCACTTTATGTCTGTCAATGAGTATGTCTTAATTAATGTTAGATAAATGATTTTGTATAAAATAGTTATTATCTCTAAAAATAGGCTGATTCCAGAAAACTGTTTGACATTGATTACTTATTATAAAAAAGTGAAAGTTTTTATTGTGTGGCGGTATACTGTCAGTTAAGACTTAATTTGCCATATTTACGAACGTTGTTGAAATAGATAAATGTCGACTGTCGTTACTTTCTAAGATTTAGATTAGATCTACCATAAAACAAGACACAGACGAAATTTTCTTATCACTCTTACAGTCAATAATATAAAAATATTTTTGTATAAATGTCCACACTAGCGCATATTCGTCATTCAACACCTGTATGATTTTAAAGCATAAGTCATATACGTATATGCAGCGGGACCCCATGTAATTATGGTTTAGGACCTAAATAATCGAGTTATGAAATTAATGAAAAAAAAATGATTGTGCCAGCGCGGCCATTTGTTAAACTAAATCTTACAAAGTAACGGACAGTCGACATTTATCTATTTCAACAACGTTCGAAAATATGGCAAATTAGCTACCTACTTCTAATTTCTATATGAATTAAGTCTTAACTGACAGTATACCGCCACACAATAAAAACTTTAACTTTTTTATAATAAGTAATAAATGTTAAACAGTTTTCTATAATCAGCCTATTTTTAGAGATAATAACTATTTTAGACAAAATCATTTATCTATCATAAATTAAGACATACTTATTGACAGACATAAAGTGGCCAACAAAACACTTTGCAAACTACCGGGTTACTCGTTCCCACAATGTTTAACAGTTGGTGGCATTTTGTGAGACATTAATTTAAAAAATACATAATCTCTGGCATCTGAAACAAATAATAAAATAAAATTAAGCTAAAGAAAAAGTATTATACACACACAAACACTTTGTATCAATAATTCATTTTTCTTAAAGAACGGTAGTGTCACGTCGCCTGTAAATAGTCCTAAAGGCTCCATTCCAAAAATGGACAGTGATTGTGAAAAGTACTTGTTGCGCAGTACCTCACTGAATTGGGCCTTTCTGATGAAACTGTGAAAAACTTTGTTTTAGATAACGATATAACATTTAGGTTACTCGATGAAATTCATGAGGTCGAGCTAAAGGAACTTATACCTGGTATAAAGGAAAGAATATTATATAGACGCGGTACATAATCTCTGGCATCTGAAACAAAGAATAAAATAAAATTAAGCTAAAGAAAAAGTATTATACACACACACAAACACTTTGTATCAATAATTTAATAATAATGGTATAGCTACCTTCCGATGGATTTTCGTCAAGTGTATTTAATTCATTTAATTTAAATTTTTTGAAATGTGGTAGAGCCTTGTCCATAAATTGAGGCCACTTCTTTAGCAAGTTTAGCTCACGGTCGGGGTGTAGAACGTTGAAATCACTTTCAATCTGAAAAAAAGAAGTATTAATTAGGCATGTAGTTGTAATTTCTTGCCTATATTATAAAAAAAAAAAAACAATAAAATCATACCAGTTTGTAGCCTAGACTCATGGTTAAGCTGGGCCATTCAGTGAGTCCTGCTGTCTGTCTGTCTGTCCCTATGTATGCTTAGATCATTAAAACTATGCAACGGATTTTGATGCGGTTTTTATTAATAGATAGAGTGGTCCAAGAGGAAGGTTTATAACTATGTATAATATGACCATGCGCAGCAGTAACTAATATATAATAAATAAATAAATAAATAATGCCCACGTGTCATGTCATCATGTGTTTTCAGTACATGTGAAGGATTTCAATCGGTATAGTGCCTTGTTAATTCCTACTTTTCTAAAATTTCAGCAAACGGCTCCTTATTAAATTTAAGCCACAACTGGTGTTCTTCAACGTCTTGAGTGGTAGCGGTATTGATCATCTGACATCCAGATTCTGGAAATATAAATTATATCACAAAACTTACCCCCAAAAGTGACCCCAATGCTTAAAATGTATTATTTATTTATTTATTTATTTTAATTAGTTACTGCTGCACATGGTCATATTATACATAATTATAAACCTTCCTCTTGGATCACTCTATCTATTAATAAAAACCGCATCAAAATCCGTTGCATAGTTTTAATGATCTAAGCATACATGGGGACAGACAGACAGATAATAAATCATACAAAAAGGATCTATGCTTATTTTGCTTACCTGGAGTATCATTCTGGTCCACTGCGTTTTGATTGCCAGTTTTATGACCGGTTTTTTTCAATTTCAAAGTTCTTTTTTGATTGTGGTATCTGTACCTGAACACTGAATAAAAATCATCGTGTATAAAATATGATTTGACAAAAATAACTATTTACGTACGTAACAGAATGTAATCCTGCATACATTTTGCTTAGTTTAAATTTAATAAAAATAATAGATACTGACCTAATTTAGTAATGTTAATAGTAGAAAATTGAAATTAGTAGGATTTAGTTACAGTAACGGTTAACGCCTGTTAATATCTTGCACACAAGCTAACCTATGTATTAATAACCTTGCCTGCGTACTTACTTAATACAAAACAATGCATTTTTAGCAAACCTTACTTTGTTATACGATAATTTGCCAATTGAAGTGTTTGTGAAATTAATATGTCAAGTGATTATTTAATTTAATGGTTCGTCAAGTAAATATTATGTATACTTAACAGTTTGTGAAACAATGTTTTTAGAAACGACTATAATTGTACGTTGCTTAAAAATAAATAATAAATATTTTTAAATAAAACCATTTGTCAACGGTTGAACCTTTGACAACGGTTACTGTTAAGCTACCGAAACATCAGGGAGGCTCAAATAATTAGTATACGCCATATAATCCGTTTAAAGTATTCCAATCCTTATTGTCTTGTTGTATCCAACTTTTCTAAATTTTCAACAAACGGCTCCTTAAAATACATATTACGAAACGTGTTTACTCACGTCGAACTGCATGTAATAAAATTATTTACCTTTATTTTTTTCTACAGTTGGCTCCTTAAAATACATGAGAAACGGGTTAAGTCACGTCGTGTAAGCCGAACAATAAAATCATACCAGTTTGTAGCCTAGACTCATGGTTAAGCTGGGCCATTCAGTGAGTCCTGCTGTCTGTCTGTCTGTCCCCATGTATGCTTAGATCATTAAAACTATGCAACGGATACTTCTAATTTATATATGAATTAAGTCTTAACTGACAGTATACCGCCACACAATAAAAACTTTCACTTTTTTATAATAAGTAATCAATGTCAAACAGTTTTCTGGAATCAGCCTATTTTTAGAGATAATAACTATTTTATACAAAATCATTTATCTATCATTAATTAAGACATACTCATTGACAGACATAAAGTGGCCAACAAAACACTGCAAACTACCGGGTTACTCGTTCCCACAATGTATAGAATTAAGAAGAGTTACGTGCAAATTGAACGCATTCTGCGGTCATATTATACATTAATTTAAAAAATACATAATCTCTGGCATCTGAAACAAATAATAAAATAAAATTAAGCTAAAGAAAAAGTATTATACACACACAAACACTTTGTATCAATAATTTTATAATAATGGTATAGCTACCTTCCGATGGATTTTCGTCGTGTATTTAATTCATTTGATTTAAAAAAAAAAAGAAGTATTAATTAGGCATGTAATTGTAATTTCTTGCCTATATTATAAAAAAAAAAAAACAATAAAATCTTACCAGTTTGTAGCCTAGACTCATGGTTAAGCTGAGCCATTCAGTGAGTCCTGCTGTCTGTCTGTCTGTCTGTCCCCATGTATGCTTAGATCATTAAAACTATGCAACGGATTTTGATGCGGTTTTTATTAATAGATAGAGTGATCCAAGAGGAAGGTTTATACTTATGTATAATATGACCATGCGCAGCAGTAACTTATTTAAATAAATAAATAAATAAATAATGCCCACGTGTCATGTCTTTTCAGTACATGTGAAGGATTTCAATCGGTATAGTGCCTTGTTAATTCCTACTTTTCTAAAATTTCAGCAAACGGCTCCTTATTAAATTTAAGCCACAACTGGTGCTCTTCAACTTCTTGAGTGGTAGCGGTATTGATCATCTGACATCCAGATTCTGGAAATATAAATTATATCACAAAACTTACCCCCAAAAGTGACCCCAATGCTTAAAATGTATTATTTATTTATTTATTTATTTTAATTAGTTACTGCTGCACATGGTCATATTATACATAATTATAAACCTTCCTCTTGGATCACTCTATCTATTAATAAAAACCGCATCAAAATCCGTTGCATAGTTTTAATGATCTAAGCATACATGGGGACAGACAGACAGATAATAAATCATACAAAAAGGATCTATGCTTATTTTGCTTACCTGGAGTATCATTCGAGGCCTCGCCTATTAAGTTTAATTTAAGCTAGATATTAATATTTTCCTACTCCTGATCACCGATTAAAAATCATCGTGTATATGTGGGTTTCCTATACTATCTGTTATACGAATTAAATATAAGTTTAATACAATTTAACATCGAGTCGACTAGCCTATTATTTATTGTAACACGTTTGCATTTATAATTTTAGGAGTCATATTATGTTCCTAGCCGGAAATATTCAAAAAAATCATACATTCCGGCTAGAGGGAAGTTAGTCGATAGATACCACAATCAAAAAAGTACGTTAAAATTGAAAAAAAACAGTCATAAAACTGGCAATCAAAACGCAGTGGACTGTTTAAAAATAATTAAAACATATTTGAAACATAATTAAAACTTTGTTTAAAAATAAATACTAAATATTTTTAAATAAAACTATTTGTCAACGGTTGAACCTTTGACAACGGTTACTTTTAAGCTACCGAAACATCAGGGAGGCTCAAATAATTAATATACGCCATATAATCCGTTTAAAGTATTCCAATCGTTATTGTCTTGTTGTATCCAACTTTTCTAAATTTTCAACAAACGGCTCCTTAAAATACATATTACGAAACGTGTTTACTCACGTCGAACTGCATGTAATAAAATGATTTACCTTTATTTTTTTCTACAGTTGGCTCCTTAAAATACATGAGAAACGGGTTAAGTCACGTCGTGTAAGTCGAATGTCGCTCAATATGTTTCTAATCGGTACGCGACTCGTCATCAGGAGAGCCGATTCTTGCCTCCGCCGCGCCGGTGACGCCCTTGTCGAGCAGCCGCGCGGACAGGGCGTTTGCCCTTAGTGTTCGGTTGGCCGCCGCCGCGACTGATGAAAAATCGCGAACAGATTCGAAACACGTTGAGCGATATTCGACTTCAAAGACGTGAGTAAACCAGTTTCGTATGTATTTTAATATGTCTGAGACTCACGGTAGTTTTCTTAGTAAAAAAACGGCCAAGTGTATTTACTTCATTTGATTTAAGTTTTTTGAAATGTGCTGGTATTGCCGTGTCCATAAATTAAGGCCACTTTTTAGCAAGTTTAGCTCACGGTCGGGGTGTAGGACATTGAAATCACTTTCAATTTAAAAAAATACGTCTTATTGCAGGCATGTAGTTGTAATTTCTTTCCTATATTATAAAAAGAAATCAATAAAATCATACCAGTTTGTAGCCTACTCATGGTTAAGCTGGGCCATTCAGAGATACGCGTCTCGTATACATAGCGCGAAGTTGCGGGGGCGGCGCGGCGGCGGGCTTTACGCGTCTCGTGTAAATAGCACGGAGGTGCGGCGGCGGTGCGGTGTCGGCGCGGAGGCGGCACCGTGTACTCGCGCCCTGCGACTCACCGTACAAAACGGCTCCGAATTAAAGGGTCTTGCAGGCTAAGCGAACAAGAAGTGCCCCCAACGACGGATTTGGTCATTCTTTCGGGTAGTGTACTGGCAAGTTCTAAGAACACTATGCTTAATATCAGTCCTCGATCTTCGTTTGTTTTCGAGTTATTCAAGATAAAGTAAAATAATCACGGTATCATTAGTGGCATATTTTGTAAACTATTCAAGTTAAATTAACCGAACAAAATTATATTTGACGATAATAAAATAGGCTACAAAATGCATATTTTTAACCCACATCATGTCATTATACTTCAGTCTTTGATTAACGATTAACTAATTGTCATTTTAATCGATTAAATTTCACGTTTAATTTCTCGATTAAAAGTTGGAACACGCTCAATTGTGCTTTTTACGAAAATACAATATGTCTTGTCAAGGGACTGAAAATGTACCTTTAGAAACTTTTTTGGTTCGAATACCTACCTACCTTTGTATCCTTGTCTTCCCTCTTCCCTCTTCCCTCTTCCCTCTTCCCTCTTCCCTCTTCCCTCTTCCCTCTTCCCTCTTCCCTCTTGTCCCCCTTCCCCCTTCCCCCTTCCCTCTTCCCACTTCCCTCTTCCCTCTTGTTACAGTAATACAAGATAGTTTTTATTTATAGTGCAGTACTCTAGATGTTCTAGGCAGGGATTTAGGCTTACAAAAAATGTCTTATTTTATCTTATATTAGTTAATCTTATCGAGAGAAAATTAATCGAATTAACTAATCGATTCTCTCTCTCTCTGATTAAGCATAGAGTGTTCTTAGGACTTCCCAGTACACCACCTGAAAGAATGACCCGTCGTTGGGGGCACTCCTTGTTCGCTTAGCCTGCCCTTTACGGCATAAGTAACTGGTACTCTTTAATAAATTTCTTGTTAGTGGAAGTGGTCCTTATTGATAATCATCTGACAATGTATCACAAAAATAACCCCCAAAAGTGGCACACATTCTTAAAAAATGTACGTATTTATTACTTTACACGTCCATCTTTGACAGACAGCCAGATTTTCTCCTTCTTATCGCATATAAATACTTTGCTTACCTTTAGTACTTATCATTTTTTCCCCCGGCGTTTTGATGATTAGTTATTAAGACTGTTTTTAGATTGTGGTTTCTATCGACTAACTTCGCCCTGGCCAGAATGTATGATTTATTAGAATATTTCCAGCTCGGAACAAAGACACAGTTCAACTTGATACCTTCAAAATAGTTTTCAAATTATCTTTACATTCGTATACTTACTAATAAATGTTATAATAATAATAATAAGAATTATGACCGACAAGATGGAGTCGAAAGGACCTTATACTTTGAAAAGTCTTAAGTGTCTACCAATGCTTAGAATTTACTTTACACGTCTCTACTGAAGGAAACAGAATAGTTATTTAATACTTAGTTAAATATCGGGTTAACTAAAACGTGGGCACATATACGGACCCTTCGTTAATATATTCTTTAAAAATGTTTTTTCTCGTCAAATACTCACATGCATTTAACACAATTTAGCTGAGCTAGGTACATTGACACAGATACACACCCACCTGTGGGGACCGGCGTGCCCCCAGGTGATACAAAACACTAATTGAAAAACATCTCATTGAAGGTTCCAACCACAGGCTCGCCATCATTAGTTTTTGTATATTTTAGTTTTCCTAGGCCATGGGATAGGCCAAGGGGGAGACTCCTTGAGCTTATGGACTAAAGATGGTAACGGGTCACTCCCAATAGAGAGACGGAGTGATCCCAACAAACACTTTTGGTTTCGATTTAAACAAAATTTTCTGGTTATAAGCGTCAAGACGGGCCTTGCAAGACAGGTTCCGCAATATTTATTTTTATACAAGGTGTCCCAAGGCTATGCCACATGAAGGGATGCACCTTAATAATTTTAGATAGGATATTTTGCTCAGTTGAGACAACCTTTTATCCTGTATTTTTATGATGCCAATCGAAAGAATTAATGCCAAGAATTATTCTCCTTAAGTAACATTAAATATTAAAATAAAGGAACACCGAAATTTTTAACATTTAAATTATTATAATATATTTCGCTAAAAATGTTCATACGAATTTATAATATTTATTTAAGCGATCATTGCAGTATTACTTATTTAAAAAATAAAAGGTTGTCTCAATTGAGCAAAATATTCTATCTGAAATATTTAAGGAAATTCCCCTCCATATGGCATAGCCGTGGCCTGTATAATAATTAGGTAGGTAGGAAGGTGGGTGGGTAGTTCATATACAACTGGTATTAAGTAATTTTATTTTGCCCGGTCTAGGGCAGAGATTTTTTTTGTATGCTGATAGGTGGGTAATTCATGTAATAAAATTTACCTAAAGTTTTTCACAATTTGATCAGAAAGAGATACTGTGTGACGAGATCTTTTTCACAATCGCTGTCTATTTTGGTTATTTTAAAGTTTATTTTATTTTTAGGTACAGTTGCTCGCAAACAACTTGAGTGTGCAGTAGTCGATTTGTACGTAAATCAAGATGTTTGCCGGCATCTGTACGTCTTTTTTAAAATCATTTCATTGCATTTACTTGTGACTTGAGGTGCCGGTCAGGCTCAAAAAATGTTGATTATTATGTTTAGTGGCTTAAGTACCTACACGATTTAAGTGGGTCTGTTGATTCAAATGGCAAATTATACTGGTATTAAATTATTATAATATATTTCGCTGAAAATGTTCATACGAATTTATAATATTTATTTAAGCGATCATTGCAGTATTACTTATTTAAAAAATAAAAGGTTGTCTCAATTGAGCAAAATATCCTATCTGAAATATTTAAGGAACTTCCCCTTCATATGGCATAACCGTGGGACAGCCTGTATAATAATTAGGTAGATAGGTAGGTGGGTAGTTCATATGCAACTGGTATTAAGTAATATTTTATTTTGCCCGGTCTAGGGCAGAGATTTTTTTTGTATGATGATAGGTAGGTAATCCATGTAATAAAATGTACCTAAAGTTTTTCACAATTTGATCAGAAAGAGATACTGTGTGACGAGATTTTTTTCAAATTCGCTGTCTATTTTGGTTATTTTAAAGTTTATTTTATTTTTAGGTATAGTTGCTCGCAAACATCTTGAGTGTGCAGTAGTCGATTTGTACGTAAATCAAGATGTTTGCCGGCACCTGTACGGCTTTTTTTTAATCATTTCATTGCATTTACTAGCGACTTGATGTGCCGGTCAGGCTCAAAAAATGTTTATTATTATTATGTTCAGTGGCTTAAGTACCTACATGATTTAGGTGGGTCTGTTGATTCAAATGGCAAAATTCTGTATCTTGATGAATGATAAGCAGTTTTCATTAATTTTTTTGTAACAATGAATACTCATACTGACAATAAATGCATAATTTAATCTAGAATAATCTAGCCTCTAGAAAAATATGTAATCACTTCATACCACATTATGTAATATTCTTTACGTCATCCTACGGCTGTAAATGGGATTTTCTACCCGCTTCGCTTTGGGGAGAAAATCTTTCTTCCCGGCCCACGCAAAACGTAAACTAGACGAGCCACGGGCGGTAATTCGTAAAGCCCCAGTTTGCATATTTATGAACACAAACACCTGCCATCTGGCACATTCACGAATTCACCGCCCTAGGTATATAACGTCTGTCTATTACGTTTTCTGATTACGATTTTCTGTGTTCGCTACGCGGGGTGAAAATCTCACTTTCTGGCGAAAAGTCAAGACGTAATAGTACATTACACATACCTAGGGCGGTGGATTCGTGAATGTCCTAGATCGAAGGTGTTTGTAGCCCGAATCGAAGGTGACATCTCTGCCTAGCGGGCAGAAAATCCCACTTACGGCCTAGGGTGACGTAAAACTTTAAGTAAACCACGGGCGGTAATTAGTAAAGTAGACATTCACTTATTCACCGCCCTAGGTATGTAACGTACTAATTTAACCAGATGATGTATCAATTTTTTTTTTAAGTTCATATAATAAAATCTATATATTTTTAAAATCTCATATTATTTCTCACCCAGCCCCAAAATTTTATTCGGGATCGAACTAACTTTAGCTAAAGTTAATTTATTCCCACCTTGTTTAAGTAATTAGATTCTAAGCGGTTTTTGTTATTATTGTGTAACTTCTTTTAGGTCAGTAAAATCTTAGACGAAAAATGCATAATTTTTAATGTAGAATATATAGCCTATATTGTCATATATTAAACTTTTGTTTCAGCGTATTATGTTATTTACCAACTGAACGGTTTTTGTTAGTTTTAGTCATTTATTACTTTATGATCCGAAGTGTATTGATATTGCTTTGTTTGTATATTCTGCCACATAATATTTTAGTCTTGAAACGTCGAGTGTGGTCCTAAAAAGATTGCAATAGAGTTTCAAAACTAAATAACAAATATTCTACTTATTGTCATATCAAATTATTGTTTCACCGTATATGAGCTAAACGGCTTTTGTTCATTTTGGTAATTTACTTTCCTACAATTTACCAAACGACATACCTACTTATTGCCATCACACTTTTTGTTTCGTATGTTATACCAATTCAATTTAGTAAGAACTATTTGTAATGTATTTAATTACAAAATTAAGATTGGTACATAATACGAAACAATAGTTTGATATTACGATATGTCATTTGTAAAATTTTACGAAAGTAAATTACTGAAATTAACAAAAGCCGTTTAGTATTAAATACGAAACAATAGATTGATATTACGATATGTACTTTAGTAAATTCTACGAAAGTAAGTTACTTAAATTAACAAAAGCCGTTTAGTATAAAATACGAAACAAAAGATTGATATTACAATATGTACTTTAGTAAACACTACGAAAGTACAATAGTAAAATCAACAAAAGCCGTTTAGTATAAAATACTAAACAAAAGATTGGTATTACGATACCTTGTTTAGTAGATTCTACGAAAGTCCAATAGTAAAATTTACTAAAGCCGTTTAGTATAAAATACTAAACAAAAGATTGGTATTACGATACCTTGTTTAGTAGATTCTACGAAAGAACAATAGTAAAATTTACTAAAGCCGTTTCGTATAAAATACTAAACAAAAGATTGGTATTACGATACCTTGTTTAGTAGATTCTACGAAAGAACAATAGTAAAATTTACTAAAGCCGTTTCGTATAAAATACTAAACAAATGATTGATATTACGATACATACTTTAGTAAATTCTACGAAAGTGCAATAGTAAAATTAACTAAAGCCGTTTAGTATAAAATACTAAACAAAAGATTGGTATTACGATACCTTGTTTAGTAGATTCTACGAAAGAACAATAGTAAAATTTACTAAAGCAGTTTCGTATAAAATACTAAACAAAAGATTGGTATTACGATACCTTGTTTAGTAGATTCTACGAAAGGACAATAGTATAATTTACTAAAGCCGTTTCGTATAAAATACTAAACAAATGATTGATATTACGATACATACTTTAGTAAATTCTACGAAAGTGCAATAGTAAAATTAACTAAAGCCGTTTAGTATAAAATACGAAACAAAAGATTGATATTACGATATGTACTTTAGTGAATTCTACGAAAGTGCAATAGTAGGATTAACTAAAGCGGTTTAGTATAAAATACGAAACAAAAGATTGATATTACGATATATACTTTATTGAATTCTATGAAAGTACTATAGTAAGATTAACAAAAGCCGTTTAGTATAAAATACTAAATGAAAGATTGATATTACGATACATACTTTAGTTAATTATATGAACGAACAATAGTAAAATTAACAAAAGCCGTTTAGTACAAAATACTAAACAAAAGATTGATATTACGATATGTACTTCAGTAAATTCTACGAAAGTCGTTTAGTTAAAAGCACAAAAGTAAACTTGTTAAAATTACAAAAGTAGTCTAATAAATCGCACGAAACAAGTTCAGTAGTAATTACTAATTTAATTTCGTAGAATAGTCATTATCATTTACTAAACTGGTTTAGTAAATAAGCTACTAAACAAAGTTTAGTAAATATAGGCTCGTAAATTTACTAAACTGGTTTCGTAAATAGTCCACCAAAGTATGTTTAGTAAAATCAACAATTTTCGTGTGTAGGTCCCAAATCAACCTAAAACTTTAGTAAGGTTTAGTAAAACTTTCGTAAAATTAACCCTCACCGTTTTTTCAGTGCAATGTATGACAGACCACACTCGCAGTCCAGCTTGTAAACACCAGCACTCTGCAGAGGGATGCTGCACTTCACGGGCCTCAGGTATTGAGACATCTTCTTCATCGGCTTGAAATATGTTTTAATGGAAGCCCGTTTCAAGATGTTTCCAATCCTATCCGTGACCCCTTTCACATATGGCAGGACCGCAGGTTTACGCTCGACTGTGGGAGTCTTCACACGGGGTTTCTGGTTGAGCCGTGTTTAAGAGTTTTTGTTTAAAAGTATTTTAGAGTAATAAATAAGGCAATCTGGGAGTTTTCTTTGGCGGTTCTTTCTCCTCAGTAAGCCTTAAGTGAACGGCTGGTAGATATTTTAAATAAATAATAAATGCCCTTCTGGCACATGTGTAACTGTCTTTACACATTAGGCCCATCTGGCATGTATGAACACCTTTATTTTAAATTAATATTTGCAAAATGGGTAGTTTGCACAAATGTAACTTTGACAGAGAAAAATTGTGTTTTTCTCAGTCAACCTTTGACAACGGTATCTGTAAAGGTACTGAAACGTCAGGGAGGCTCAAATAATTAATATACGCGATATAATCCGTTTAAATTGTTTTAGTTTAAGTGTAGTCAGTCCGATATAGACATTTGATCGCAATAAAAAATAGAATGGATTGACATTCTCAAAAAAAATTACTCAACATGTCTATTCTATCCAGGCATAGTAAAGTTGTAGATATCGGTTATTTTATGTATTTTCTTATATTCGTTTAAACACAGAAAAATACATTCTAATAACTACTTTAGCGTGTACACGACGCAAAGCAGAAAAGCCTTTATTATTAATTTTCATTTGTTATAAGTAAATATAAAAATATGAAATGTTGTCAATTTGAGGGCACCTCCTTGCAGTTGTAATATTTTTGGAACTCGTGAATTTATAAGTGCGCAGAACTTAAGAGGCCATATACATTTTAAAAGGTAGTTTTATCATATTATGATAAATATATTGATAATTTCGACCATATCGTATACCTACTTTTCCATGAGTTCTAGATAGTAACATACTTAGCTATTTCATTTTTGCAGACGAATATAAGTTGAAATAACCAGTTTTTTCGAGTAGGTTTTGGAACAAAAATTATCAATGAAAAATTCAAACTGTATACGTTTCAAATACCAATAAATCTCAATAGCCCTGTTCTAATTCTAACTAGTAAAATTGATAATATGTTCAGAAACATGTTTGATCATAGACAAAAATGTCTAAAACTATATCATTTTTGAACGGATAAGAAGCTTTAATTTCGAAGACCTAATTATGGCGTATGTAAGTTATTACTTGATGAGTAAAAGACTGCATAATATATGTCACTGCCCGCGCCCTGCTATAGTTCCCATGGTCGTGAGCCATTTACACTAGACGACCAACAAAAAGAAAGAAGGAATAACGTAAAATAAAAATAAAATAAAAATTTATAACACCCCCGGCACAAGTCAGCCTGAAAGGCCGGCACCGCACTTGTGACTCCTCTGGTGTTGCAGGTGTCTATGGGTGACAGTAATCGCGCATCATCAGGCGATCCGTTTGCTGGTTTGCCCCCTATGACATAAAAAAAACAGTTAGCTGGTCATCATGACGACCCTCATTCAATGAGTGATATAGAAAATGCAACTAAAAGTGAACATGACTACGGAATTTGGAATTCTTAGCTTCAATATTGGCTGAGATCTTGTCACTTGTTCCAATGACAATTGAACATCTTGGAAACTACAGGTCCTATTTCCACATACCTAAAAACCATATCGACGGACAAGTCTTTCGATTAAAAAATCACACTCGAATTGGTTTATCCGTTTGGGCGCTTCAATGCCACGGACAGACAGACACACGGATTCACAGATACACATGTTAAACTTTTAACACCCTCTTATTTCGTCAGGGGTTTAAAACTTTAGAGGATAAAACATAATGAAATAAATAAAAATTAAGGGACATCCTACACAAATCGACCTAGTCTCAAACTAAGCAAAGCTTGTACTCTGTAGTATGGGTACTATGTAGACCACGATATACATAATATATATCACAATAATATTATGCCCTGGCCGGGATTCGAACTCAGGACCGCCTGCTCAGTAGGCAGGTGCACTACAAACTGCGCGAACCGCGTCAACAAATCTAATAATAATAATAATAATAATCTCGACAAACATCTTAAGAGACTCTCGCTAGATGGCTGGATCAAAAGTCAAATTCAGAAGGCGGTACTCCTGGACTCGGCGCGCATCGTCAGGAGGTTCCTCTCTCTGCAGCCCGACACCACCGGTAGCCTGGGCCCCACCCCGCTGCCGGTGGCACCCTAGTTTAGGTTTTTTATAATGTACTTATATTTTGTAAATTCTTTATTGTATTTTACTTTTGATATAACTTTATTGTAAAAAACCTAATCTAAGCTATAAAATGAATAAAGGAGATAATAATAATAATAGTACTCTTTATTGTGCACCAAAAAGTAAAAATAAAATAACAAAAAAAATACAAATGCATTACAAAATCAATCAAATTATTCTCTATTTAATTTTGTATTTTTTTTTGTCGTATCGTAGTCGTATCGTGTAAATGGTGATTTATCGGCAATGACTCGATTCTCTTTGACTCGACAATCTGGGCGCCGCCGCCATTAATATTATATCGACCGGTCGATATACTGCAGACTGGAATTATCGAGTCGGTTTAGTTTTACTTAGTTTCGAAACTTTCGTAGGTGGGTGTTTTAGTTTATTTCTGTTCTATTATTTATGTATTAACTGGTAATAAAATGGGGTTTGATCGGAGGAAGTGTTTTGGGAATTAATATAAAGTAAAATGTTTATATAGAAGCGAAAAATTGTAATACATCGGTAAACGTAGTGTAGGGCGCCCTGTAACAAGGTAGAGCGACGACATTTTTAGGACAGCGGGTAGTAACTGGAGGACGAAAGCTGAAAATGGACTCAGTGGCGTGCCATGGGAGAGGCCTATGTCCAGCAGTGGACTGAAACAGGATGATGATGACAAATTGTAAATTTTATGCTTTGAACGGGATTTGAACCCATGTCCCCACGGCTTTCCGGGCCAGATGGGTGCATTACCAATTATGCTATCAAAGCCACTGGGAAAAAATCATCGAATCTTGACAATCTGGCATGATGCGGCGAGTCCATACAAAATAAAACGCGATCCTGCATAGCGCTATTGAGAAATTGCCTGAGAAAACCCCTATATAAAACAGATTTTCAATATACGTCTAGAATTTTATAATAGTAAAGATTGATAAACTCTTAAGAGGCCTCATTCCTTATAAATTTATTTTTCATATTATTACAAATATATTGATAATTTCAATCAATTTTTTGAAGTGAATTATACTTTTCCCTGAGTTCTACATAGTAACATAGCAATTTCATGTTTTCTTTGCGTGCAGTCGAAAATAAGTTGATTACCAGTTTTCTGCGTGAATTTTGTTAAATTCGAGTAGTTTTTGAAACAAAAATTATCAATGAATAATTCGAATTGTAGGTTTCAAATATAGACCAATAAATCGAAATGGCTCTGTTCTAAGTAGTTACACTAATATGTAAAGAAACATGTTTGATCATAGAGAAAAATGTCTAATACAATCGGCATTTTTGAACGAATAAGGAGCCTATTATTGCGGCTTCCCTACAGAAAATAATTATAATAAAGCATAGAGACGTAAGTTCTACGACCGAGGCAGGAAATTAAGTTGGTAAAAGTTGCGACTGTCGTCGAGTCTAGCGACTGGAAGATATCACTTCTGTACTTTAAAGTTGCATAATTATGTACCGTCAGCGTGAGAGGGAGGTACTTTAAGTTTAAACATGTACTATATCAGGGATGTGTAATGATGGATATAATAATATAACAACATTTGATATAATGTTTCATTGTATAAATTTATTTCATACTATACACAAGAAACAAAGAAACAGAAAAAAACTTAGACACTACTAACAACTTTACTATGTACAAAAACGCTAAAATTAAAAAAAAAACTTTTTTATTTTTCACTAGCCTATAATTGTGCCCCACTGCTGGGCAGAGGTCTCCCCTCTCTTGCGCCAATCGTCTCTATTGGCTGCATGCTCCCTCTACTCGTTACTAAATGCATCCAGGTCCACCCGCCATCTTCTTTTCGGTCTGCCTCTGCTCCGGTAACCTTGCGGTGTACAGTCGGTGATTATTCTGGCCCATCGTTCCGGATGGATGCGGCAGACATGTCCAGCCCAGTTCCACTTCAGCTTGTCTACAACGTGTTTCGGAACGCAGTTCAGTGTATACGGTCTGTCTACGAACACCCAATATGCTGCGTTCCATCGCTCTCTGGCAAACTTTGAGCCTGGTCTTTTGAACTTCAGTCAATGACCAAACTTGTGCTCCGTAGGTTAGATCGGGAAGAATGCACATATCGACGAGTTCTCGTTTTAGCGAAAGAAGAAGGTTGCCCTTCTTTAGTGCTTTCATGGACCAAAAGTTCTTCCAGGCGTGGGCGATACTGCTCTGCCTTTAATAAAATATCCAAACGGTTCGTGTAATATAACACACGGGCTGCTGCTCGCCAGTTCCTGGGGTGAACTTGGCTGGACACGCTGCCGCGTGTCTAGAAACAAAAGAAATTAAAAAAATTGCTCCCCTTTGGCATGGTACCGAAAATGCTGGCAGCATTTCCTCGCTGAACAGCTATGCTGATACGCTGTGCGAGGAAGTTGCCAGCTCTTCGGTCCCCAGTGATCTCAGTAAGCCTTTTGGAGAGCTCTTTGTGAAGGTTTTTAAATAGCAATGTTTGATTTGATATAACAACAATAAGCATAATTTCATTGGGTATAATTTTATTCAGCGGTTCGCTATAAGGCTTGCTGAGGAGAAAGAGCCGATACTTATACTTTTGAACAAATACTCTACATATATTACTTTTAACACTATTTTTGTTTTACACCGTTAGAGGTCCAGGGTTTCCAGTCTTCTTGCTTGATCACTACATAGTATAAAACAAAGCTTTCTGCTGTCTGTCTTACCCTACGTATGCTTAACATTGCACCCGTGCGATACCGGGGCGGGTCGCTAGTCTTTGATCAGTTGTACAATAAAGAAAAATGATGATGATCTTGAGGGCTTCTAACAACTATTAAAAATTAAATATTTTCAGATATTTCCCTTAAACTACAAAACCTTTCCTACTGAATTTCATAGTTCAAGGTCACCAAGAGTGCCTGGCTGGTTTTGATTCCCTTTTCATGTCATAATACAGACAAACAGATACAACGAAATTATCATTCCGTTTTTCGTATTCGATACGGAATCTCTAAAATATAAATATAAATAAATATCGGACAAACTCACATAAATCGATCCAGTCCCAAATTAAGCTCAAGAAGGCTTGTATGGGTACTAGACGACGATATACATACTTATATAGATAGACATATACATAAAAACATAAAACAACCAAACATTCAAGTTCATCACACAATTATTTGCGTTGGCCGGGATTCGAACCCGGGACCGCCGGCTCAGTAGGCAGATCTCTACAAACTGCGCCCACCGCGTCGTCGAAAAGTAAAAAGCACTAGTGTGGCAAACTAGTATTTTACGCACAGTTTGAATGCCCAGAAAACGTTCTTTTCAAGCACATGCATTGTAAAGTAATTTCTAAACGCCTTATAACTCCATTCGTGTTTGTCTAGCACGAAAAATCCACTCCATTTCCGCGGAACCTATAATTAAGCATTCTTTCATCGTTACGGTTATTAAGACGCACGGCCCCCGCCCCAGCCGCGTCGACCCGCCCACGTCTTATTTACGACGTCTGACGTTTCTGTGCCATTATCGGCCATTTTGTTTTTGCATCTTTAGAAAATTGAAATGTCTAAAAGGTATAAATAAGTGAATTTCTGTTTTTTTTTAACAACGCAGTTTGAAGTTTGAACGGATTATATCAAATACGTCCACGTAACCATCTTTTCTTTTTCTCTTTTGTACTCAGTACCACATGCAAGGTGGTCTGGCGGAGTAACTCTTTGGACAAAGTGCCCAACCATTACATAAGAGGCACATTTAAAGTGAGACCCGTACAAGATAAGCTAACGGAGGCAAGACTCCGTTGGTATGGCCATGTCATGAGGAGGCCAACAGCAATGTTCGCATTGTTGTGTTCCGGTGTGGGGGTAAGATAGCCGGTGAAATTACTAGCATAGAGGCATTCTATCTTCGTCCTCCGGGTAGGCAAGCACTTGTGACTCCTCTGGTGTTGCAGGTGTTTATGGGCCGCTTTCCATCAGGCGATACGTTTGCTCTTTTGCCCCCTATGACATAAAAAAAAAAGCCAGAAGATCACATGACCAAAAAAGTGCTCCATTGTAAAACTGGACCGAGACAGCGTGGACGACCCCGTCTGACATGGTTGTCTGTAATCAAGAAAGATCTCAAATATAGTGGAAACATAAACCCAACGACGACCCAGAACCGACATCTCTGGAGACGACATATTAGGAGAGCCGACCCCAACTAAAAATGGGACAAGGCCAGATGAAGAAGAAGAAGTAAGTACTCAGCACCATATGCATGCGGAGGAGTTTCGAGTTCTTTGGCCATATTGCCAGAAAGAGAGGGTACAATCTAGAAAAACTGTTGGTAACAGGCAAGGTGTGCTGGAGACGGCCCAGAGGAAGAAGCCCAACTCGCTGGTCGGACCAGATACGCTCTACCCTCAGGACCTCTATTTACGAAGCCATCCATGCAGCCCAGGATAGAGTACCTAAGCTGGCGCAAATAGTCCACGAGACAGTTATTCAGAGAGGCCACGACCCATTGAGGATTGGACTCGGCATTGAGGATATCGACTGCAGGAGGAGTCGGGTTAAGTATCCAATATCTTTGGATATTTAGCTAACTATCACTGTATCGACCTGATGAGATGACAAAGGAAATTATGAAAACTGATGGCGCCGCTTGCCCTTACAAAACAAATGACGATCCTGCATCACGTTATCCCCCTCTCGATAGAAAGCTGATTTTCAATACAAACATAGAATTTTTAACCGACTTCAAAAAAAGGAGGTGGTTCTCAGTTTGGTTGTATGTTTTTTTTTTTTTTTTTTTTTTTAATGTTTGTTACCTCATAACTCCTTCATTTATGAGTCGATTTGGAAAATTCTTTTTAGGTTCATGAAAAGACATCTCAAGGTTGGTCCCATAAAATTTTGGTGAAGATCGGATGACGAAATCCATGAGGAATCGAAGAAATTCCTGAAATTTTATAGGCACTCATAATATTTTTCATACATTTTCTAAAACTATTTAAGTATTTGCATATGGTAGTCATCATCTTTTGATGCTGAACTGATGATGGAAGGTACAACTCCTTAAGGGTTAGGATTTAGGAGATAATTCAAACGAGACCTCGAGGCCTTCAAGACCTCCCTGATCACCCCGCCATAAGTATTTTATATGAATCACTAAAAAGCGAAAAAAAAATTTTTTCAATAAAAAAAAGAACCGACTTCAGTAAAACTAAAAAGCCCTTTGAAGTCGGTGCCAAACCTCACGTAAACTTTAATATATAAATATAATAACTGAGTGGTTTGGGATCGATTTCAAAGGGTGAGTCAAATGTAATCTGTACTTGAACGGGTTATTTTGGGCTTTTTAGTTTTACTGAAGTCGGTTCTTTTTTTTGTTGATTTTTTTTTATAATAGTATAGATACTCCAGAGATACTCGTATAAGAAACTGTAATTACACTTTTACATGTTTAGAAACTATCACTCTATTAATTCACACTCTCACTATGTTTTACGCATTGAAAAGTTCAGAATACTCTGTGCCTTTTTTGAGGGATGTGAAAGAATTTTCCATGCCCCGTGACGTACGATCTTTAATCCCTAGGGATTTGGAAACGACATGACACGGCTTTTAGCCTTTCAGCAAGTAAAACCTCTACTTGACATATGTTTCAAGTGTTTATTATTAACATACAGCATAAATATTACAAACAGCCGCAGGTTCGATTTCCACATCCAAGTTTCATCTAGTCTAGTTTTGTTATGTTATAATAATGTATAGTCAGGTAGTTGGCAGATAGAGCTCGGAATCATTGCGGAAAAACAAAATACTGTCGAAATCTAGCTAGGTCTCAGCAACACTTTTTTATCGATATCGAGTTTATATAAAAAAAAAAATGTCTATAAATCTTACCCAACTTGAACATCAGGTTCGAGTGATACAGTTTACATTGCAGTGGATCACATTACTTACTCTCATAATTTACCTTCATGTCAACATTTTTTATAAGAATTGTCATCCTAAAAATAAACGTGTCAATATCCACAGACTAGACAAAAGATAGGTCACTTTGTTGTTGTTCCTAGGAAAGTGTAAGTGATTCAAATATTTGCATTACTAAGGGAAGTATCCTGCCATAAATATCATCTAAACTAAAGCCTTGTAAATTAGGTGCAAAATGGAAAGTAAAATATTAACGTAGAATTTGCGGTCAATACTTAGAACTATTTAGTTATGCATCCGCAAGGAATTAAGAAAACAACAAAAGAAAGTGAAGGTATTGTATTCAAAAAGATTCAAGCTCAAAATGGTCTATGTATACTTAAGTTTTAACAACAATTCTAACCTTTTTCGTTGACGAGTTAAGGTCGAGATGTTTTGGAGCGTGTGGTAATTTCTTTTGTCATAGTTTAGTGCTTTGTACAAATGTGTTAAAGAGATTTTAAGCTGTTGTCACTAGCAATAGAAATAGCTTCCGTACTGAGAATTTATTCATAAACCTGGGACAAGGCTTATAAATGATTTAATTCTAAAATAGCGTATGAGAGTTAGCAATCCCTAAGTAGATACGATGTTTTTGTTCGGATGAGAGTATTTGGTTTCTATGGGTGCTATGAGGCAGGTATGTTTTGGATTGTTGGTTTAGATTTATAAAAAAAGTTCAACTTCTCACGCAATTTTTCAAAGTATTTAGTTAGTTTTATCCGTAACCTGCTCTTGAAATTATTCTTCAAAGTTACCGGTAAGGTATTTGGAGACAGCTCAAATCAGCTACTCTTAAAAAATGACAAAAACGATCCGTTAGAATTAATTTTCTATGAAGTTATTGGCTTGAGACGTCATTTTAGTTTTGGTTCAATTAAAATTATTGTAATGTCCTAAATATTAGGCATATTGATTTAAACAGATACAAATACATATAAACTTTTTTGTTATAAATATAATAATGTATAGGTATTGTTATAATACCTAATGTATAGGTAGTTAGGTAGTTGGCAAAAGTATGATTGCGTTAGAAGCATAGCATGGTCACCTACCTTTAAATATTTCGATATACTTAATAGTAGATGCCCTTGCCTCGTTAGGCGCCCACAGCGCTGGTATTATTTTAATCGATTTTGGTACAGGTATAGCTGGACAACCAAAGATGGAACTGAATTAAAACCTAAGTAATATTTCTTACGACAGACTATAAATATAGACTCAAATTCTTGTCCAAACATTATCAAGCATATCGAAATGTACACATGTACATATTAACACGAAGATTACAAGGTATTACCATGTATTATAACGGATTTACATGATATGCTCAACAGAGATAACAGTACTGCTATGTCTTATCAGTGAGCGATAAGGCGTAATCCATTAAACAGATTGACAAGGAAGAATTTAAGTACAACGCTTAAATCTTTTTTACAGATTTTGGACTGGATTCGACGGGACATCTAAATACTTACCTCTAATTTTGGATCACACACTAATTCGAGCTTTACAATATCTTCAATAATGGTGAATTTTTTTTAAAGATATAAGTCGATTATAAAATTATTGGTATCAATTGTCTATATAATATGAGTTGTAGTTTTATTCATTCGTTTGTGCATATTATTTTTTTACAATTGAATAATGTTGAATTGTTTAATATTGGGTTGTGATTGTGACTTTAATAATTTTGTTTGACATGTTTATAATATTTTTACTTTACTTTCGATAATGTTTTTGTTTGACATGTTTATAATATTAAATTCTTGTCACCTACACTTGGTTTACTTAAGATCTTTGTAAATTTTACGTATTAATACATATTTCAAACACAATTAATCTTGTTTTTATGAAATAAATGTCTGTCAATATATGGGATTAAATACATTATTTACTTACCCATTGTAAATTTAAACCATAATCACGTAGTGTAAACTTTTGCCATACGATAAATATTTTAATACATTTGATATTAATTTCAGCTACCTATCCTCCACGCGTTTCTTAGAAAGGTTAACACTGACAGACGGACAGACGGACAACAAAGTACCTAATCCTATAAAGGATCCGTCTTTACCGATTGAGGTACGGATCCTAAAAATACTTACATGCGAGATTTCGGATAAAATTCCCGGCTACCCCCTACTCGCTGATTATACCTACTTAAAGAGGCCTTATTCCTTTTAAAAAAAGTGTTTCCCATATTATGACAAATATAATAATATTGATAATTTCAACCAACCTTTTAAAGTGAATAATACTTTTCCCTGAGTTCTAGGTACTAACATAGCTATGTCATGCTTTCATTGCGTGCAGTCAAAAATAAAGTTGAAAATACTAATTTCCCGCGTGAATTTTGACAATTTCGAGTAGTTTTGGAAACAAAAAATATTAATGAAAAATTCAAACTGTAGGTTTCAAATATAATACCAATGAATCCCAATAGCAATGTTCTAGGTAGTAACATCAATAATATGTTAAGAAATGAATGAAATGTTTGATCACAGAGAAAAATGTCTAAAACAATCAGCATTTTAAAAGGAATATGGCCTCTTAAATGCCCATTTAAAGTCCATGCAAATGACAAACATCTCAGCAAGCCCTGAAACCGCCTGAGATTACCCATCCTAAAGGTAAATAAATAAGAGAAAACCCATTTTTATACTATTTATTATTGAAGAGGCCCTCCCACTATACATTTCCAGGCTTCCAATTGCAAAAAGGCGTAAGGGGGTATAGAGGTTGAAGGTAGTTAGGTTGTTTTTAGTTGAGGGGAGAGAAGGGCCGAATGGTTGCTATTTTCCGATTGCCGCTTATTATGATTGATGTCACTCGACGGCGATACAGCGCGGCTAATGGCCTGGGAGTAGGGGGTGGGAAAAGTCGATATCGATATGTCGATAACATTTGATAAAAGGATCAAGGTTAGTCAATATATCGATAAAACTCGTTAACAGAACCAAAGTTAAAGTTACCGAGATATAACCATTCTCTGGGGTTTCTGGTGCACGTGTGATTTTACACTAGGCCGACAGTAGGCGTCAAATCATTTGTGCACGAAATAGATATAACTGACTTGGAATATGCACTTCTATTATTAAAATCGGAAAACCTCACCCAAAGTGCAAACCGACCTAGTCCTAAAGTAAGCTCTAGAAGCCTGGTGTTTTACAGTGACGATAAAAATGTGGCCTACAAAGTAATGTAATCGATATGGTCTTCTGGTTGTAGAATATTTTGAGCTAGGTCGTTAAATTGATTAATAGATAAGATAGGTAACGAAAAAACATGTTTACAACCTCTGATCGCATTCGTCAATAAGACCGCCTGTTGTCTACCGTTATTTATAAATTGTATTTGTCTTGTTTCCTTTTGTAAACTTTTATTGCTGTGTAATAAAGTATTGTTGTATTGTATTGTCAATAAAAGAACAAACGTGTTCGACTGTTTTTGTCATTATTCAGAATATTTAATCACGGAATTCCAATTTTGGGGATTTTAAACTTTTATTATCAGTTTTTTACACTTGTCAACTTCTAATTATGAACATAGTTATAAAATAATGTTTTAAGTGTTATTTTATTCTATATATTTCTGAAGGTAAGTATACTTTTATAACTATCTATAAAACTAAAATTAATAGTAAGTAAAACTATCATATATTTTGTTGCAAATTATCGACAACTCGACAATCCATCGACACAGTCACATCACTAGTCACTCTTTTACGTCAACAAAAGAAATTGCCCAATCTCCTTAACTGCACAATGAGTTCAATATTTCGTATGCCTTTGTCAATTCTTCGAACTTTCTCCTTTGTATGGATTATTATTTTAACCGTCTTTTTAGGGTTAACCCATTCAAGCCATTGTCATTCAGACATTTGAGGGTTCTTAATTATTTTTTAAGGGTATTTAGTGAAAGTTGTATGGACAGTAAAACCTTTAATTCTTATCCTACTTATCTTTCTTTGCCTACTGAGCCGACGGTCCTAGGTTCGAATCCCGGCAAGGCCAAAATATTTGTGATATGAACTCGAATAATGGCACCTGGGTCATGGATGTTTATTTGTATTTAAGTATGTATTTATCTATATAAGTATGTTTATCGTCGTCTAGTGTCCATAACACAAGCCTACTAGAGCTTACTGTGGGACTAGATTGATTTGTGTGAGGTTGTCGGATATTTATTTATTTATTTTCATTATTTTTATGACTAGGGATGACACTAATATGCTAAGGATATTTATGATGAATACTAGCTGTGCCCCGCGGTGTTACCCGCTCATCCCACGGGAACACTAAATTTATTCGGGATGAAAAGTATCCTATGTCCTTCCCCGGGACTGAAACTATCTATATACCAAATTTCATCTAAATCGGTTCAGCGGTTTAAGCGTGAAGAGGTAACAGACAGACAGACAGACAGACACACTTTCGCATTTCTAATATTAGTATGGATTAGTATGGATAGACTTGTAGAGTCTAGTCCTCTAATACCAACAAAATACCTTTAATTTGTGTACTAGGCGTCCGTTTGCAGCGGAATTTTGATCTAAAACAGACGCAGAGTACACAAATAATAATTTACGTAAAAATCGAAACAATCCGACATAGAACATTTCCTTACTATTTAGTTCCTAAAATTTCGTAAAATTAAGTTTGGACTTCACTTATGTCTGATGCCATAGTCTTCAGGTGTAAACTTAACCTAAGCTGATGTGAGTGATAAATCCCCTCAAAAGATATTTCAAATTTTATAAAATAAGGGAATACCTAGTAGTCGGGTACAAAATATCCTATAACTATTTCTGGATGACCGAACATCATCATAATCATTTCAGCAATAGGACATCCAACTGCTGTACAAAGGTCTCCTTAATAGATGTTCATTATAGTATTCGTTGACCCCCCACCCGCGCCACCCCGCGCCATTGTTCCCTCTTATGATGACATTGACAGACTGATTTGATGTGCACTCCTATTAACACGCGAGTGAGGTGCCTAATTAAAATGTGAATCCTGGAAACCTGTGCCGTGCCGTTATCCCGTGGGAATTCTCCTGGAGCTCATATCAGGTACGTGCACACAACGACGTGACATATATATAATATTATTTTGGAAATTGTTTATCCCTTAACCCCAACTTGAACATTTTTGGTAGCAGAGCGTGGTTAGATTCACTTCTTATAGTGCATAATAACGAATAAAAACCCCCCCCATAGTGTAAATATCCCTTGTTTCTAAAATTTTGAGCGATTCGTAGATAATTACCTAAAGTTTTAACTAGTAAAATTGCATCAGTTTCATCGAACACGCGGTCTGAACCGTTATCTCCCCTTCGCTGATTACCTATTTACCTGTGACTCGTTAACTTGAACCATTACTGTGTGCGGGAAACTGTGCCTTGTTTGCAACGACATAAGTTTGATCCTAACTCTAAGTGTTTAACTGCTGTGATCTTCGGTAAATGTAATTGTAACTTTGTCAATAATTGATCTTTTATAATAAGATTTTCCCTTTAGTTTAGTGTTAGCCGAATATTATTTGAATATTCGTTAGTAGGTGTTGGTTAATAGTAAAAGTAAAAGTATATAAGAAGTAAAATAGTAAATGTTAATTTTTCACATTATTGCGAACATAACCTTTTAATCGTAGTATTACCGTGGCGTTAATTTGTTTACCCTGTACAACCAATCTTTAAAATTGTTTAGCGAACCTTATCGATAAATTAGAGTAGGTACCATTAAAATTTTGGAAATTCGTCAATCTAAATTCCTTTTGCACGTTTGTTACCATATAAATATAAAATAAAAATGTCGTCACCATGATAAACGTCGGAGGCACTGCGGTTGTTGACACCCCACCTTCCCATTCTGGAGCCCGACCTGTCGCACGCCCTATGCGCCCTATGCTTCTTCCTCTCCAGCGGCTCGTGCGGTTTCCTTACGCCATTCGCCGGAACTGATGCGCCCTGGCTCCCCCCATTCTCGCACGGGCGGGGGTTTCACGCTGTTACACTGCGACTCGCGCTTCTCCCCGACCGTCTCCTTCAGCCTCACCACGCCTCCACCGTCTTCAACTCGGACATGGTATCGCCCCCCTAACCGTTCGCCTACTAGGTATACCTCACCTCCTCCCCATCGGAATGAACGCTCACCTACCCCTACCACTAGTAGAGATAGACGTGCAGCATCACCCTATCTCTCGCGGCCAGTGCCTTATAATTGTTCTCATCCTGAGAATCAGCAATAACTGGACTATCCCCTTGCGAAATTTGTTGTTTGTATTTTTGCGGCACCTGCGGGTTGTATCCTTGCGGAATTTGTTGTTTCCTTGTTGTATTTTTGCGGCACCTGCGGGTTCTATCCTTGCGGAATTTATTGTTTTTTTTTGTGGTACCTGCGGGTTGTTTCCTTGCGGAATTTGTTGGTGACACACCACTCACCTACGAAGAGCTGACAACAGTGTTTACCAAAATTGAGGCGGTCCTTAATTCGCGTCCTTTGTGTCCCTTGTCGCCGGATCCTAACGACCTTGAAGTACTTACGTCCGGTCACTTTATCATAGGAGACCCTTTGACTGCGGTCCCCGAGTATCCTTTGCAGGAAGTTGAAACTGAGGCTCACACGTTTTCAATTAGTGCAGCAAATGTTACAACACTTTTGGTCACGGTGGCACACGGAGTACTTATCGACATTGCAAACAAGGCCGAAATGGGCATCCCATTCCTCGCAACCTCCCGAAGTAGACGATCTAGTTCTTCTTAGAGAAGATAATGTTCCTCCCTTAGAATGGCGGCGCGGCCACATCGTGTCCGTACTTCCCGGGAATAACAGCGTCGTGCGTGTTGTACAAGTTAAGACCGCTACGGGTGTCCTAACTAGACCTACGAATAGGATAATTCGCCTCCCCTGTGATGACTGTTCAAATTAACTTATTTTCACTTGTTTATCGTAAACATAGTAATGTTTAGGGCGGGGGTATGTTCATTATAGTATTCGTTGACCCCCCACCCGCGCCACCCCGCGCCCTTGTTCCCTCTTATGATGACATTGACAGACTGATTTGATGTGCACTCCTATTAACACGCGAGTGAGCTGCCTAATTAAAATGTGAATCCTGGAAACCTGTGCCGTGCCGTTATCCCGTGGGAATTCTCCTGGAGCTCATATCAGGTACGTGCACACAACGACGTGACATATATATAATATTATTTTGGAAATTGTTTATCCCTTAACCCCAACTTGAACAATAGAGTTCCACATGGGCCAACCAACCATCCTTGTACTTAAATTAGTTGTTATAATCCGTCCATCAATTTCAGTGTGACGACTCGCCATTTCAAATATTATCTTATAATGTAATTAAAACTGACAGATTCAAGGGTAGGCTTACAACCAAAGAGAGATGGATTTCAGGCTATCTTTATTATACAATAGGAATGTCAAATTTTATACATAGTTCTAGATCAACGGAAAGTAGCATATACATTTTGATTCCCTTGACAGGGTCGAAATATACCTAGGTTTTTTGTGGCATAAACGGCCGTATCTTCTTTTTTAAATCTTTTATTTAACTTGTTTACGTTAACCTAGAAGTTTAATTGTTTACATCTTCAAGTGACTCTAGACTTGAGTACATATGGTTTTAATTTCAACTCGATATTTCCACGCGGTTCCGAGATATAAAGGGTCTTCACAGACAGACAGACGGTCGGACGGACAACTTTGTAGATACTTTTAGCAAGGACTATTGAAATAAAATATAATTTAATTGACTTCAATATTACGTTACCCCAATTTGTGCCAAATGAGAGGAGATCCGTGAACGAACAAAATTCGCTGATGTAGCCCGACGGATTAGCAAGCTGAAGTGGCAGTGGGCGGGGCACATAGCACGTAGAACTGACGGCCGATGGGGCAGTAAGGTTCTCCAATGGAGGCCACGCACCAGCAAGCGCAGCGTAGGACGTCCACCCATAAGGTGGACAGACGACCTGGTAAAGGTTGCAGGAAGCCGCTGGATGCAGGTCGCTTCCAACCAGCCGATCTGGAAGTCACTGGGGGAGGCCTATGTTCAACAGTGGACGTCCTGTGGCTGAAATGATGATGATGATGATGATGATGATGATTTGTGCCACAGTCCTCTCAAGTTGTCAAATTTTGTGATCGATCAAAAAACTGGTAAAATGTCTGTGTTTTATCTTTGTACTACATGAATTGTGTGTGTTATATAACTTCAGATACAACCAATAAAATACAATAACTGTGTCAAAGATGTTGTCGTCATCATATTTGACAAGTAAATTTAAACCTTAAAGAGTACAACGTTAGGTAGATATTACAAGTCGGTATACCCCGTCTAATAAAGTCTAGACTCTGCGTTGTGCGTTTTAATACCAAATGCATCTTCATGTACAGTCAGTCTGTTGTGAATTGAGTTATTTATTATTTTTGTCGTATGTATATCCACTTAAAGAAAGTGTGGAAGAAAATTCAATAACCTTTTTTTTACTTTTCCGTTGTTTAGGCTTGAGATAGTATTTATTTCACAATGTGAAGTATCCGCATTGACCAACCTGCGTGGCGACGTCTATGGTCGCCAAAAGAACAAGAAACAAATTTATCTCAGTGTCAATGTCAGTGCGTGTCGTCGTCGTTCAAAAGAAAATTTATATCGCTTTAAAATAATAATATTAATAGCATCATCACCCGCATAAACTACTATATTTAGAGTGTTGTTCCTGTTCCTGTTTCGGTGCCTGTTCCTGTTTAAAGGTTAGTGGAACCTCACATTATTTCATAAATATTATCTCTAGTTCTATTCTTCTCCGCTCTCGTTATTTTTCCAAATTTTCTAGGATGCCTACGAACCAGGATCTACAGTCCACTTAAAGCTACACCATATTTTTTGGCCTCCGACCCGGGTATCCTAGCTTTTCGAAATATCTTTCAAAATTGTCTTTTTTCAAAATTTTACCGCCGCATAATCCAGGAGTATTAAAAACCCTGCATTCTTCTTAATAACATAAAAAGCATTTATTTTGCGTATTCTCATACCGCGTATTTTGTAATAAAACCGCTTTTAAATTTGAATTCAAGTACTATGAATTTCTGCGTACATTAAGTGTCATTGAATTACTTAGCAGACATCTTTGAATTTATTGTTAAAGTCGACATATTACGACGTTCCGCTCGCATCTATGGCCTTTTACGGTGTAAATGTTATTTTCACGCGCTAGAATCTATTGAATTAGGTTTAATATTTAATAATTATCGATATTCCATCTTTGACATTCTATAAATATGGAAAATTCGGAGATGCAAATTTCGCTTTTAATTAGCAAACGCGATTCGTATTTTGAGCGAATCAGGTCAATTCATGACACCATACCGAAAAGTAAAAGAGAAAAAGCTACTTTGTTTTTGATGAAAGCTCAGCAAATAGATAAGTTACGCGATGAATATGTTTCTCTCAGCGACTCAATTCACGCCCATGCCTTGAGCCTAGATCCCGAATATAAAGCGGATTATGAAACATTTTGGGTGTTTGACGATATGTATTGCGCCATTAAAAGTGCGTATAATTCACAGACTTCTGAGCCACAAACACAAACTGTTACGCCGCCATTCAAATTGCCGCAAATTGACATACCTGAATTTCATGGTGACATTCAACAATTTCCGCTTTTTATTGAATCGTTTCGCACGGTTGTGCATGAAAACCCATCGCTAAGGGATGCTGAACGCATTCAATATCTTATCTCGAAATTGAAGGGCAAAGCTCAGAGCATTTGCGTTGGGATTGTACCTGCCCCGGAAAACTACAGCGTTTTGTATGACGCGCTTATACAAAAATACGAAGACAAACGCGCTATCGCCCTGAGCTATTTAGAAAACATTATAAATTTGAAGCCTTTAACTGCAGGCAAAGTAAACGCGACAACTTTAGAAACATTCATCGATCAATTCTCTACATCTGTAGCTGCCTTACGTCAGCTTGACATAAAGTTGTTGGTTGATTTTGTGTTCATTCATCTAGCGCAGCGTAAGCTAGATTCTGATACATCGCGAGCCTTTGAAATGTCTCTTGGTAATAAATCGGCATTTCCAAAATACGACGACTTCGTAAACTTCGTTCGCAATCAAACTAAAATATTGCAGAGAACCGCATCAAATACGTCGTCATCGTCGCCGTATACAAATCGCACTGTTCGTAATGAACCTTCATCTACACGCACGCATCATGCACATACAAGCATGCAAACATTTCATGTGAACAATAACTCCTCTGATCAAGCCTGTAGCTACTGTAATAGTAAAGGACACGCACATTTGTATCAATGCAAGCCGTTTTTGAAATTATCACCGCTTGACAAGTATAACGTCATAAAGAAATGCAACGGCTGTGTGAATTGCTTAAGTCTTCGTCATACATGGTCGATGTGCAAGTCAAATACGACTTGTAAATATTTCAACAAGTCTCATCACAGTCTCTTATGCAGGAATGAGAATTCGAATGGATCAAATCATTCACAAAATTCTGGCAATTGGTATAATACTCAAGCTCCACCGCGAGTTCCCGCTTCCGCGCCACCGCGCACCGCACCACCGCGTCCGCCACCCGCGCCCTCTACCTCTGCACATCCAAGCGCCCCGGCCGTTCCTCGTAATGACAATAACATGTCAAAGAGTTTTTCTGGCACTGCTATGAGTCAACAGAATTCTCGGAAAACCGTTGTTTTGGGCACTGCTATTGCTCAAGTATTAGATGCGTATGGCAATCGCCGAGATATAAGAATCTTGGTTGATATGGGTTCGCAAAACCATTTCATCACGTCACGTTGTGCACGTACTTTGGGCTTAAATATTGCACCTGATAGCAAAAATACATTGGTCCATGGCATTGGAGAAAGTTCTCAGTCAATTAAAGGGACGTCAAACATAACTTTGTACTCACCCCGTGATCAAACGTTCAAACTTGATTTGCAGGCATTGGTGATTGACAAGATTTCTGGGAATCTTCCTGAATGTCAGATTGATACTGCCGCGTTGGATTATTTGAAAAATATCCAACTTAGTGATACCCAATGGTATATGCCGGGTAAAGTTGATTTACTGTTGGGAGCTGAAGATTTCATAAAGTGCGTCTTGAAGAACGACCGCATCATCGGACCATCAGGTTGTCCTGATGCAATTGAAACCGTTTTCGGATATGTCATTTCCGGTTCCGCTTTCACGGGTAATCAGCAACCGCGTACTAGTAATAACTTTTTTGTCACTACTGAGAATGTTGACAATCTTCTTAACAAGTTCTGGGAGATTGAAGAAGTTCCCATCCGCAAGCACTTATCTGCCGATGAAAAGGCATGCGAGCAGATTTATGTACAGCAAACGACACGTGACAGTTCTGGTCGTTATGTGGTACCTTTACCATTTTGCCGTGACCCGCAGGATTTAGGGGATTCTTTGTCTACAGCAATGCGTAGATATAACGCCCTGGAGAGACGATTTAAACGGGATAATATATTACATAAACAATATGATGAAATCATACGCGACTACTTGACGAAAGAATATATTTCCGTAGTGAAAGATCTGGATACTGATTCCAGCTCGTATATTATACCGCATCATCCCGTTGTCCGCGATGACAGGTTAACAACCAAGGTACGACTTGTTTTGGATGCAAGCGCCACCACATCAACAAATGTGTCGTTAAATGACTGCCTGCACACTGGCCCTAACCTGCAGTCAGATCTGCTAACCATCATTTTCCATTTCCGATTGTTTCCTGTAGCTATAACTGCAGATATACGCCAAATGTATTTGAGGATACTGGTGTCACCCGAATTTCACCGCTACCTTCGCATATTATACCGTTTCTCTGAAGAGGACGAACCGCAAATGTACGAATACAACCGAGTCTGTTTTGGGCTAAAATGCAGTCCTTATCTTGCAATGCGCACTATAAAACAGCTTCTTATTGATGAAGGGTCCGCTTACCCTGCCGCATCTGCAATAGTATCCCGCAACTTATACATGGACGATTTAGGGACGTCTGTGATGGACGACGCCACTGCAATTGAACTGTCCCGCGATTTGATTGACCTTTTCTTAAAGGCTGGTCTAGAGTTGGTTAAATTCTCTAGCAACTCACGCGCACTACTGGAAACTATTCCTGAAGAGCATCCATTGACAGCTTCGGTTGACATCTCAGAGACCGATGAATTGAAGATCTTAGGATTACGCTGGTGTCCTTTAGAAGATCAGTTTTCCATTACTGTAAATTTGGACCCGCATAACATCGTAACAAAACGAACGATTTTATCTACGATTGCCAAACTTTGGGATTTAGTGGGTATTGCAGCACCGATTGTTCTGCATGCGAAATTGCTCATCAAGTCTCTCTGGCTGCTGAAAATGGATTGGGATGACCAACCACCCGCATCTATATGTAAACAATGGTTGCAGTTCAAATCTGAACTTCCGCTCTTACGAGAACTCAGAATCCCGCGTCATTTGGGAATCAACGCACATGATTGTGTTATTACCCTTGTAGGTTTCTCAGACTCTAGCACTGCTGCATATGGAGCTGTAGTATATATGTGTGTGTCACATTCAAGCTTTGCTCACAACATTGTGAATATTGTGTGTGCAAAATCAAAGGTATCTCCTGTGAAGGTACAAACATTGGCTAGGCTCGAACTATGCGCCGCTTTGCTGTTAGCCAAACTCTTACGTTATGTTTCTGACAATATGTCAGATAAATGTCACATTTCAAATGTGTATGCTTTTACGGATTCTAGTGTAACCTTGCAATGGATACACTCATCGCCGCAACGATTTAATGTATTCGTTAGCAACCGTATAGCTCAAATAAATGACTATTTGCCCGCATCGCATTTCTACCATGTCTCTGGTAAAGAAAATCCGAGCGATTGTTTATCTCGTGGCCTTACCCCAAAACAGTTGATTGACCATCCTCTTTGGCTTCATGGTCCCGCATGGGTCAAACAACCAATTACTGAATGGCCTCTAGACCATTTCGTATTTGACGATCAGGTTAATCCACCTGAAGTTAAAGCCAAACCGCAGGTGTTCTTGACTACAGAGAAAGAAAAATCGTTTCTACACGAATTGGCATCGCGATTCTCCTCGTGGAGTAAATTTCTTCGTGTCATTGTGTATATGTTGCGCTTTGTCAAGAAATTGAAGCGATCAGATTGTGTCGCCTTCGGACGTTCAAATTGCTGAAGAAACTGTTCTCAAAAAAGTTCAGTCATTTCACTTTGGTGGAGATATCAATGACATTTTAAATAATAAAGCACCGTCTAAACGCATGCGCAAATTACTTCCTTTCATGAAAGATGGTCTTTTGCTTGTTGGCGGTCGATTAAATAAATCTGAACTTGATTATTTTGCAAAGCACCCAATTGTGCTGCCCAATAACGACCATGTTGTGGATTTAATTATTGATGCATATCATCGAAAATATTTACATGTCGGTCCAAATCTGCTGATGTCGTTGTTGCGACATAAGTATTGGATTATTTCTGGTAGAAACCTTGTTCGCAAACGCTTTCAAATGTGTGTTCAATGTTTTAAAGTTGATCCAAAGGTTGAACCACCGCTAATGGCTGATTTACCGACTTGCCGCGTAACAGAAGCAAAATCATTTTTGCATACTGGCGTAGATTATGCTGGTCCTTTACCGATTCTACTGAGTCGTTATAGAGGAGCAAGACAGCAAAAGGCGTACATTTGCCTTTTCATTTGTCTTGTTACACGTGCAGTTCATATTGAACTTGCAGTAGATCTTAGTACTGCTGCTTTCATTAATGCGTTCAAACGTTTCATTTCACGCCGAGGTACCTGTTTATACATGTACTCAGACAATGGTACTAATTTCCTTGGTGCAAAATCTTATTTTGATGAGTTGTCTAAAATGGTAAATTCTAAAACCTATAAGACTGCATTGTCTGATGAACTCCTTCAAGAAGGTATCACTTGGAGCTTTAATCCGCCGAGCGCACCACACTTTGGTGGCTCATGGGAATCAAATATACGCAGTACTAAATTGCATTTAAAACGCGCGATTGGAGATCAACTGCTGACTTACGAGGAGATGGCAACTGTTTTGACGCAAATAGAAGCTGTCTTGAATTCACGACCTTTAACCCTGTTGAATGCAGATCCTTCCGAACCTACTGCATTAACCCCATCACATTTTTTAACACTCGGTCCATTAAATTCATTATATATCGCTGATGTATCGAACGTTTCGACTAATTTAATAAAACGCAAATATTTACTTGATAAAATTATAGAATCCCTTTGGAAACGTTGGAGGACTGAATATTTGCATACTCTCCAGATGCGTCAAAAATGGAATACTCCAACTAAACCTGTAACTAAAGGGACTATTGTCTTACTGAACATAGATAATTTTCCACCATTAAAATGGCCATTAGGTGTGATCGAAAATGTTTTTCCTGGTAAAGATGGTGTTATTCGAGTTGTATCTGTACGCACTAATTCAGGTACTTATCAAAGACCTGTGGTAAAAGTTTCGCCTTTACCACTTCAATAGACATTGTTTATTTATATGTCACATAAGTTTCCTTGTGACATTCTTAAGAAGTTCATTCTTTATTTTAATTTTCTTTTCGCGTGATTATTCTTTATCATTCTTATGCTCTTTGTTTAGTAGAAGAACAAAGAGATGTTTGTCCTTCTAGGCGGGGGGAATGTTTAGGCTTGAGATAGTATTTATTTCACAATGTGAAGTATCCGCATTGACCAACCTGCGTGGCGACGTCTATGGTCGCCAAAAGAACAAGAAACAAATTTATCTCAGTGTCAATGTCAGTGCGTGTCGTCGTCGTTCAAAAGAAAATTTATATCGCTTTAAAATAATAATATTAATAGCATCATCACCCGCATAAACTACTATATTTAGAGTGTTGTTCCTGTTCCTGTTTCGGTGCCTGTTCCTGTTTAAAGGTTAGTGGAACCTCACATTATTTCATAAATATTATCTCTAGTTCTATTCTTCTCCGCTCTCGTTATTTTTCCAAATTTTCTAGGATGCCTACGAACCAGGATCTACAGTCCACTTAAAGCTACACCATCCGTATTTACGTAAAAAGTATCCTATAACAAAGTACAAAGGAACCTACCTACATCGTACAAAGGAAATTATGACCTACAGACGGCGCCAGACTGGCATGCAGCATGGTGCCGCGCGCCCATACAAAACAAATAACGATCCTGCATCGCGCTATTAAGATTTTCCCTGAAATCATGACCTCTCTCCATAGAAAACTCATTTTCAATACAAATATAGAATTTTATAATAGTATAGAAAGGCGGGACAGGGGCATAACAAAACCAAAACAATTTTACAACTAAAACTTGTATTAAACTATTACGTAATAAAGTTTATCTACGCACATATCATTAGTGCTCCAAAATGCGTTCAGAAACCGTAGGAAATGACCAGCATTACTACAACCAATTTTACTATGAGAACTTTCTTATCTGTGGCAGTAGGTAAAATTTGTACTGTAATGTTATAACGCTATCAATTTTTGTAAGGTTATGAGTTTAAATTTGGAACAGCTGTCAAAACTGAAGTAGGTCTCTATTCTAGTATCCATAGATATTAATATTGTTATCGATACGAAACGTCAATTCAGTATGTTTTTTTATACAAACCGCACGACATTTGATCTCGAGTGACATGAGAATATGGATACATTCGTTTGTAGGTATATTATTTAGAAAAAAAAAATGGTTGCCTGTAAAGTCGGTTTTACGGGCGAAGGAAGATTTTACGTGACAACGTCTTATTCTCGGTAGAATATTTATTGATATGAATATTATTAAATTGCACAATAGGAACAATGAATGAAAATAAGAATTGCACAAATTTTAACTATAGAAATATATTTTGTTCCTCTTCCCTCTTCCCTCTTCCCTCTTCCCTCTTCCCTCTTCCCTCTTCCCTCTTCCCTCTTCCCTCTTCCCTCTTCCCTCTTCCCTCTTCCCTCTTCCCTCTTCCCTCTTCCCTCTTCCCTCTTCCCTCTTCCCTCTTCCCTCTTCCCTCTTCCCTCTTCCCTCTTCCCTCTTCCCTCTTCCCTCTTCCCTCTTCCCTCTTCCCTCTTCCCTCTTCCCTCTTCCCTCTTCCCTCTTCCCTCTTCCCTCTTCCCTCTTCCCTCTTCCCTCTTCCCTCTTCCCTCTTCCCTCTTCCCTCTTCCCTCTTCCCTCTTCCCTCTTCCCTCTTCCCTCTTCCCTCTTCCCTCTTCCCTCTTCCCTCTTCCCTCTTCCCTCTTCCCTCTTCCCTCTTCCCTCTTCCCTCTTCCCTCTTCCCTCTTCCCTCTTCCCTCTTCCCTCTTCCCTCTTCCCTCTTCCCTCTTCCCTCTTCCCTCTTCCCTCTTCCCTCTTCCCTCTTCCCTCTTCCCTCTTCCCTCTTCCCTCTTCCCTCTTCCCTCTTCCCTCTTCCCTCTTCCCTCTTCCCTCTTCCCTCTTCCCTCTTCCCTCTTCCCTCTTCCCTCTTCCCTCTTCCCTCTTCCCTCTTCCCTCTTCCCTCTTCCCTCTTCCCTCTTCCCTCTTCCCTCTTCCCTCTTCCCTCTTCCCTCTTCCCTCTTCCCTCTTCCCTCTTCCCTCTTCCCTCTTCCCTCTTCCCTCTTCCCTCTTCCCTCTTCCCTCTTCCCTCTTCCCTCTTCCCTCTTCCCTCTTCCCTCTTCCCTCTTCCCTCTTCCCTCTTCCCTCTTCCCTCTTCCCTCTTCCCTCTTCCCTCTTCCCTCTTCCCTCTTCCCTCTTCCCTCTTCCCTCTTCCCTCTTCCCTCTTCCCTCTTCCCTCTTCCCTCTTCCCTCTTCCGCCCTCTTCCCTCTTGTTACAGTAATGCTCGATGAATGAAAATAAGAATTGCACAAATTTTAACTATAGAAATATATTTTGTCTCTCTCACTCATCAGACGTGAGCGGGCGTTACATTTTTTCATGTGTGACTCCGAGCGCAACTTAAATTAAGACGTTGTCACGTCAAAAAACATTCGTCTTGACGGAGGTCCGAATTGCCGCCATTATTGTTGTCATTTGTTTGTTGGTTCTTTGCTGTTACGAAAGTAGAATTGAGAAAAGTTTATTGTAATTCACATTTTAGTTGAAAATATTGTTTCAATGTAAATGTAAATTACAACTATTACAATAAATAATCTGTTTATGTATTTGTTCAGATTTATTTCTTACTGCATTAGTATATGTCGTTTTTAGATATTTTACAGGTAGCACTAGTGGTGCCGGTCATTTCCTTATGGCTTCTGAACCCATCTTAGAGTACTTATGATATGTGTGTAGATAAAGTAGTGTATACAACTGTACATAATTAGGCCTTAAAACACTCGTGTGATCCTATTATGAAACTCGCTGACGCTCGTTTCATAAAACCACACTCTTGTTTTAATGCCTCTCATTATGTATCAGTTGCATAAACTACTATCATCAGAGCATCTTTCCGATACAGATTCGAAATGTTCGCGATCCCCTTTCTGTTGTATTGAAATACTTAGCGGCTGCCCGCACTGCGGGCTAAGTGCTACGTAGCCTTAGATTCATCTAATCTCTTTCAAACTACAGTGGTCTTTTTCACACGGTCATACTATCCATCTTGCTATCTCGTTCTCTCTCGTGATCATACTGCGTTCCATTTTACTCATCCTACAGAAATAATAAGAAGAAGGAGCCAGGTTACCCCAACAGTACTATAGCACCTAGGAATGCACTGAGTGCATTTCTCGTTTCATAAACTCCATGAAGCGATCACAAAACACATTGTACGTATGGAGCGCGATATTAAAGCGATAGTAATATAATACCAAATAGTAGGTCGTTAAAGCTCCTTATCCGTTCAAAAATGCTGATTGTTTTAGACATTTTTCTCTATGATCAAACATGTTTCTTAGCATATGCTTAAAAGTTTTGAAGGATGGAGGAAGAAGGTTGTCTACTGAATACAGGACACCGTGTATAATTACCCAAGTAGCACAACTGGGTCTAAATAGCTCGTATATCATATCTAATTAGATGCTTAAGTGAAATTTACCACCATGACTAAGTGCTATATAGGTGGCAAGAACCCTTATGCCACCAGTATAGAACCAAAAGGAGAAAAATTGCAGCCTATTTTTGGTGCTAAATAGAATCCATAAGAGATCTCACAATTACTTTAAGTGGTAACTAGAACTATGGGTGAAAGTTATGCGCAGTGAACGAATGAAAACATTTCAGTTCGGTCGATGAGTGATAAATGAGTCGCCAAAATTATCTTTGAGTGGCGAGGCAACTGTCAAATTGTGTTTTATTAAAAGTAATAAGTGATCTGCCATATTCATTTTGGATTTATATGTCTGTTTGATTGTGATTAAAACTTTACGTTATACAAGCATTGAAATAAGCACGAAATTCTTGCGATTTTTTTTTTACTGTGAAACTATAGTATGTTTTCTTTGTAAATTTCGACGCGCCCTTCATTTGATCAGGAATATTAAAAAAGAGAGTGCTAAATTAAATAAGGAATAGATACTGATAAGAAATAAAACTGTTAAAAACCTGACCTAATGATTGTAGGTTACGTACAATGTTAAAGTAACATCGTCACAACTATCAAAAGTCTGTGATTATGCGTGAGTGTGATAAAATTCTGGTTAAAATAATCAATTTTCATAGGCTTCCATTTGTAAACATGGCGAAACAAAAAAGATCCTACAGTGTTTATTTTCACTTATTTGTTCCTTATTTTGAACTATCAAGTCTAATAGGGTCGTTCTCAAAATATTTGCACCGCCACCTGTCAACAGGTTTGTCTTAGAAGAAGTTTTTTACACCGCATTATTTCAAATATTCAATTATCATCACATATCTAAAGACACTTTTTACATAGAGGCCAAATGCTTTCAATTAAAAGTAAAGTATATTAATAGACAAAAAAACGATTTAAAACTAGGTTTTGTCGGTCACTTGCCGTGTCCCAACACGAGGTACTCATGTTTCGTTGTAATAAAAACATATACATTACCGACTTAGCTTAAGTTCAGTACTCCATTTTATTTTCATATATGATGAAGATTGAATACTACCATATCGAATGATAATACTATGCTTATTTTGCGAATTATTTGCAATTTAAGTTTGTCCACGCCATTTTTTGTCGTTCACTTGTCATGAGACAAACATTACAATTGTGTGACTACTATTTCGTTTCCCCTGCATAACCCCGTATAAATCGAGACCTTCAGTTGCCACCTAACACTGTTCCGAGTGACACGTCGTCAGTGTGCTGCACTAAAAAAATATGATCCATACTCTTACGCGAGCGGGAGTTTGTAATGGGTATGTAGTCTATATTCTGCCTTCCATATTTTGGTTGACGTGTGTACTATTGCATTCATTTTAATTTATAACGCGTAAAGTATGGTCTACTTTTATGTGTATAAATATGCAGTTCATCAACGAAATACTTTATTTGTTTTGATGACATAACTGTCGTTTTGTCCATCACCTGTATGTCGTTCACTTGTCTATATAAAAACAGGTGAACGACACATACGGCAGGTGAACGACAATTATTTAAACACCTATACAAAATTATTTGAAAACCAGGTTTTATCGGTCACACGCCGTGTCTCAACTCATGTTTCGTTGTTATAAAAACATATATATTACCGAAGTAGCTTAGTTTGAGTATTCCATTTTACTTTCAAGCTGTCTTAGGAATCCTTAGCAGGCGGCGCCCGCACCAGATTTTGAAGCATCAATTCTCTGCCTGTCAGCGGCATTGAGCGTCCAGGTCTCTGCCCCATAAAGAGATATGGAGAAGACAAGGGCAGAGACGAGGTGCATGTTAGTTCGGTTAGGGATGTGTCTATCTTTCCATATTTTGCCGCGTTGGGTCATCGCTGTTTTGGCCATTCCGGTTCGCTTGCGAATCTCTGGTTTCCATGTGCCTCTATTTGTGACAACGGAGCCAAGGTACTGGAACTGATCAACAGTTTCAAACTCTTGAAGCAAGTTAGTACTTTGTCGACTAGTAATGGTCGACTATCATCAGCTCGGTCTTATATTTATTAATATCGAGACCCATTTTGTGGCTGGTTGTTCTGAGTCATTCCAAAAGTTGGGCCACTTCTGCTTCGGGTACAGATGTGCCGTTTCCGAAAATTTCCGGAAACTTTCCCCATTTCCCATACAAAATTTTGAAAGTTTCCGGAAATTTTCGGAAAAGGCACATCTCTAGCTTCGGGTGATGCAAAATAGGTGATGTCTACCATGTACCTTCAAGGGCTCCATATCTGTTAAATAGTATTGGGGATATTATGCATCCCTGTCCGGAACTTAAAGTTCTTGTATGTGACATCTGCTACTGACACCATTCTGTGTTCAGACTCGTAAAGGCTTTATAAAGTGTTACCAGATGTGCTGGCAGCTTCAGACAATACCTCCCATAACTTATCCCACCTAACGCAGCCGAAGGCTTTCTGGTTATCAGATGTGAAGGAATTCCTCGAAGATGACGAAAACAGCAGTAAGTTACTCAGCGGGTTGGAAAGAATATGTCACAAGAGGCAGCATCAGGATGCAGAAACGTTATTTAAATGATTCGCTGTTGAACCTTCATAAGAAATTTATAAAATCACGTGGGTATGCTTGAGTTTTGCATCTTTTTGCCGGTTATGACCTTTCTGGGTAGTACAGGCTTCAAAAAACCTCCTGAGAAATGTCCTGTGATATGAGAATTAAATGCTTGTTTTTTATGCACTACTAACATACTAATATAAGGAAAAAAGAAAAACAAAAACAATCTTAAAAGCACTAGTTGATAGTTCAACGTAGATTTTATTTAAAATGTCACTTACCTGCAACCGTCGTCGTTAACCTGCTAACAAATTCAGTGAAGTTGGAACATATTTGTCGCAAACCTGCACCCATTGTCGATAACTTGGTAACAAATGTCGTTTACCTGACATCGATGTCTTTCACCTGTCGACCTAAAATTTCAAACACCTATATCTTCTAAGATATTCAATTTAACTACTTCCCTCGACGTAATATCAATTGTCTGAATATATTTCTAGCAATCCTATGAAAAATAAAAGAAGAAATCGCAACTTTAAAAAAAAATGCAAATTTAACGCAGCGGTGCAAATTTTTTGAGAACGACCCAATAATCACTTATTTGTATCTTGCGAGTGGCAAAGCAGTGAATGATAATATTACCAATAGTAATTATTTGCTCTTTTAAACAAGCAAGACTATTAAATATATTTTGACAAGGCGCAAACCTGCATGCAACTTTAAGTAGCAAAATCGACTTTATCCCACCATAAGTAATAAAGTAGAAACAAAAAACGATCCTATGCAACTACAAGTGATAGGATGAACTCATATACAGTTTTGAGTTGTGTTTAAAGCTATAAGTTGTATCAAACACTGTTAAACCACTCATTTAGAACTTAAAGCTATAAGATAAGCTGCAAAAGTCACTAATGTGCTGCTTGGGTACGCACATTGGTCCAATCTCTGATCATAAATATAAAAAAGAAATCAAAGAAAATAAGGCCTCTTAAACTTGTTGTTGTAGGTTGACCGATCGAGCGAAGCGTCAGCTTGGCCAAAAAAATCCTATGACGGGATGTTTTCATTTGGACTGCTTTGAAAAATCTAATGAACACAAAACAAAAGCATCATGAATTTTCTGAAAAAAAAAACTTGCATTGTACATAAAGGAAAACACCCATCTTTCATTCAGGCCCCAAATCGTATAGAAAACATCTTTTTAATTCGTGTTTTTAAGTAAAATAAACGTAATTCGGAGACCCAATTAGTAACGTTTAAAGAGACGTCCCTAAGGTATTCTTTCATTAATTAATGTTGTATAATTAACTTGGTATCGAGGAAATAATTCGGTGTTTCAATTGAAAAGTTTATACCGTTTACAAACAAGCTTAGCTGCCAAAGTGAGTTTTGCACAGATGAAAAATAAGTTTTTGTCAAAAATCATCATTTTTGTGACAAGCTTTTATAGCTGACTGTAGGTACTTACTTTTCTTTGAACATCCATCAAATGCTCACTCACAGAGACGATTCTAAAGAGCCCAAACTCGATATGATTGCTGTATTTATTAAGGAGTTCCTATGGCCACCATCCAGCTCCATCATCAAATCAGCTCCACGTCATCATAATATTGCACACGATTTGCATATTTGTGCAAAATTTCAGCTCAATCGGAAACCGGAAAGTAGGTCAAATTTACCTTGCAAAATTCTATTACAACGGGACAGGTGAAAGTAAATAAAAGCTTGTAAACTTGGTTGTCTGTGAAGTCGGTTTACGGACGATAATTTTACGTGATAACGTATGCGAGCCGATGGAGTGGAAGAGAGATAGATGCGTCACAAGCCGAACGCTTAGGCCGATCGTGCCTCTCTATCGCTTGTTCCGCGCTCTCGCTTGCACGCTTGGCTCAGGCGGAACGTGACAATGAGTCATGCTTTTACTTGCGTGCAGCCGGCGTTCATCGATTTATAAGACGTTATCATGTCAAAAAAATCGGCCAGTGCGAGTCGGACTCGCGCACCGAGGGTTCCGTACAAACACTTATCCCAACTTATCAGATCGGCATAAGTTAAGTTTGCATCTGGTATTTATGGCGCCGGATACAAATGAGGTGCAAAGTTAACGCAACCGAGTTCTCCAAATATGATTTTTGAAAATACTATTTTTTACTTGAATATTAATATGTTGTCCAGCGGCCTTATGATGGTTGCGTTTATCAGGTGACCAATAAGTGACAAAGCACCTGTCTCTCACACTCGCATTTTGTCAAAACGTGACGGATGCCTTGTCAGGGCTAAGTAGGTAAGGCTAAGTAAAGTAGGTAGGTAATGTATATACCTAGTGCTTTTCTGAAACATATGCAATGAAATAAAAAATACAACACTCAAAAAATATATTATTTAGCTGTTTAGCCTGTTCATGAACACAGACGCCATGTTTAAAAAAAAATTTGGCAAGTGCGAGTCCGACTCGTAGGTTCCGTACCATAATCTATAACAAGTTTGTTGTATTAGCCCCCCTTAAATATGTACTTATATATATATTTTTTTTGTATTTGTTGTTATAGCGGCAATAGAAATACATCATCTGTGAAAATTTCAACTGTCTAGCTATCACCGTTCTTGAGATACAGCCTGGTGACAGACGGACAGACGGACGGACGGACGGACGGACAGCGAAGTCTCAGTAATAGGGTCCCGTTTTTACCCTTTGGGTACGGAACCCTAAAAAATACTTCCCGGTCTAGGTCTTCAATTTTGTTTGAAATTCCTTTACAGTTCTCTCGAGTTCTTCCGCCCGAACGTGATACTTCAAAGCCTGTTTTAACGCACGTTATGAAGACATTTCATTGCATGTTTGAGAAAAGAACATTTTGTGTTTTTTTCTATGCTATTATCCAGTAACTTAGTATAGAATAGATAAAATCTGAACAATTGAACATCATATACTGGAAATTTCGATGGTTAAATTGTAAGTTTAACAACGAGTTATTAGAGTACTTTATCAATATGTTTGCATAGTTGTAGCAGGGGTAGCTTATCGGAACTGTACAAACATGTAGAACATGTTTGTTCAACGGTTGTACATTATTTCCTTGTTATTTTGGAAGTATGAGAAAAAAAATATCAAACTAGTCAAACCAAGCTTACTCTTGCAAACAAATGAATTGTCAAATCATACAAAGTAAGTCAGTTTGCATGGTTTGACAGCTCATTTGCTTGGAAGAGTTGGCGTGGTTTTGACTCACGGTCTTATAACTTAGAACAAATTAACCGATCTCGACACGCGGCAGCGTGTCCAGCCAAGTTCACCCCAGGAACTGGCGAGCAGCAGCCGTGTGTTATAGTGTTGTATTACACGAACCGTTTGGAGCCACTTTTGACTCCTCAATAACTCCAAATCTATTTAACATAAAAACATGAAATTTGGCTTATGTATTAAGGTCCTTTAGAACAACAGAACTAGAACCCTAAATTTCATAAATATAAGTGAAATAGTTATTGAGATATTAAAGTCCAAAAAACGGTATTTTTATTACTGACTGACTGACTAGTAATCAAAAACCTAACCCACTTCCAGGTGACCTAGAAAGGTGAAATTTGGCATTCAGCTTTTCTAAAAGTTTTAGGGCAAAGAACTTGGCGCCCATATAGATCTCAATTCTTTTGTTGGCGAAGTCGACAACGTTGCACGCGATATTGAACTTGGCTCTCATTTAACATTTATGTTTTTGATGGGATTCTTATATACTACTGCTACTGATTTAGGTGGTCGGTGGTCTCATGTACCAGGTGGGCCCTGTAACATGAGCAATAAATTAAAACATAGATTCTACCCCTCAAACTGAACAAGATTTATTAAACAACTTTAAAAAATAACTCATTTATAATGTAAACCTGTAAAATAAAGTTTATTCAAAGAAGCAATGTATTGCGAAACATTTGATATTTACTATTTAGTAAAGTGACAGCTATGTCAATGCTAAGGCGATGTCAATGTTGGACGGCGTTAATTGAAAATGCTATTTAATGGTTTGAAATAATGAACATATGAAAACAGTATTTTTGAAAAAAGTTTCTGAACAGATGTTGTTCAGTTTGCCGAGTAAAATCTGTGTCTAAATTTTTTGCTCCTGTCTCAGGACCCACCTGGTATACAAACATACTCTATGGTTTGACTCTATTTGAGTGTTTAAAAAAAAGCTACCTATCTCTACTAATCCATACTAATATTATAAATGCGAAAGTGTGTCTGTCTGTCTGTTCTCTTCACGCTTCAACCGCTGAACCGACTTAGATGAAATTTGGTATGGAGATAGTTATAGGATACTTTTCATCCCGAATAAGTTTAGTGTTCCCGTGGGATGAGCGGGTAACACCGCGGGGCACAGCTAGTAAACAATATTTTTCAGACATGAAAGTTTCCAGTACATATCCTTACGCTAGCAGGGATCGGAAAATACGAGCAAAATTTATTGAACTGCTAGAGTCGTCACTGGCTGTCATACGTCATGTCAATAGGCTAGTAGACCCAGTTTTGAAATATATTTGAAATGGTTAATAAATGATCTTACTAACTCAAAAAAATAAACTTGTATTTTTGTGAAAGCTAGAAAGCTAAATTATATCAATTGAAAATTAGAAATTTCATGAACAGTCAAAAACGCCGTCCGCCATTTTTGCCTTTTGCTAATCTGTGGCGTGACGTATTAATAGAATTACCTGTAAATATTCGAAATTCGACCGTCGTATAGTGCTGTTCCGCTCACTCCAATATACTTTGACAGTAGATCGAGAGGGACGGCACTATTCGAAGTCGTCAAAGTAGTATTTCAGTTTTCTTTACAGGACCGATGAAATCACTATCATAAGCGAAAATGGCGGACAGCGTTTTTTTAAGCATTTCAAAATACAGATTAAAAACCATATTTTCAAATTAAATTTTTTCAGCCATCTTTCACTTTTATCAATTGAAAAATATATTTTCTCAAACATGCAATGAAATATTGTCTTTACGTTCCTTATAATAGGCTCGGAAGTATCGCTTTTTGGGCGCAACAACTCGAGAGGACTGTAAAGGGATTTCATACTGCTTTTCAGGCCTAGGCCTGCAAAGTAATTTTTTTTTGGTTTCAACAACAAGGTCATTCACAGAGCTGGCTGGGTTGACAAAAAGCAGGTTTTGTTTTTAAAGGTTGGTTGTTAGACTATAATGTCCTATTTGTCAATTAATAAAATGTTGTTCTTTGAAGTATATTTTTTTATTTCATTGTATGTTTGAGAAAAGCACTATACATGCCTCGTCGTGAAAACGGATTCCCGGCCTCGTATCACTATCCGGGTATATACCTACTTGGCCGGAAATCCTCATTTTCCCGGCCTCTGATGTAATGTACTAATTTAGGTTTCCTTTGCTAAATATATTAGTTTATTACAATTTGACATTGAGTCAACTAGTCTATTGTCTTAGCTCGCATTTTACGATTCCTGATGATCCGTATAGGAAAGCATAGGTGTGCTTTGCAGTTTAAAGTGTCATACAAAGAATGCTGGACGGCTTGAATTAAAGAGTTCTTTGGCGGCATTGCCGAAACAACTCTTTTAGCCTTATGAAATTCCTTTTGTAATAACTGTCTACAATACTTTCTTTACAACCATAAAGCAGATGGTTATAAGTTAGCCGTTATATACCAATGTAAAACCATAGAGTAAGGAGTAAAATTAACAGATTTTGTAGCAATAAATACTATTTTATCTCTTTCTTTGTTATATATTGTTTTAGAGCTACGTCGGCGAATTTCTAACACATTTAACGGTATTTGGTGAAATTTTGATAGGGATGCACTTTTATGACTCTTTGCAGAAGTTGGGTATTAACAGGTTAACGGTACCTGTACTCTCGGTCGTTGGTAATTCGAAAATTGATTTGTTGATTTCCTATTACTTAAGATATGGTATAGTCTAGTATTCTTCATGTACTTATGCTTATGTAGTACTTATGTTTTTTTGTAATTATTTTGCTGGATTCTAAGTGTGGTTTTAAAATATATACCAATAAATCTCAATAGCCCTGTTCTATGTATGTCTAATACATTCAGCATGTTTGAACGGATAAGGAGCCTTAAAACAAACAACCCCAACTAAGAACCCTCTCCTTTTATGTCGGTTAATAAGTACGCTTAGTGACGTAACAGCATAGTTGCAATAGCGGCGGGGTATATTAGGCGTAAGGGATACGGACGTTTTGGCAGCGTATAGCCGCGGCTGCGTAGCGTTCGGGATGCGGGGATACATCTAAAGATATCTTGGAATATTTCGAACACACAATTATGTTTTTCGAAATTATTTTGGATGTGCGTAAATTAACTATTTTTTTAAATTGCTACATATATAGACAAAGGTCAACACGCAAAGAAAAATATAATTGCGCTGCACCGGGACCAGTACCGGTCCAAATGCTGTGTACGCACGGTTTCAATTTCCCAAGACCCAATCTATTTTAATCTCTGTACCTATTTTATTTATTCTTTAAATATAAATAAATATCAGACAACCTCACACAAATCAACCTAGTCCCAAATTAAGCTCAAGAAGGCTTGTGTTATGGGTACTAGGCGACGATATACATACTTATATAGATAAAATAAATACTTAAATACATAGAACATCCATGACCCAGGCACAAATATTCGTGTTCATCACACAAATATTTGCCCTTGCCGGGATTCGAACCCGGGACCGTCGGCTCAGTAGGCAGTTGCTTAACCACTGCGCCAACCGCGTCGTCAAAAGTTTTTGAAAGGTATTTAAGCTTATATATAGCATATATTGGGATAGTTTGCTTGAACTAAGTAATTTAAAGCTAGTTAGTTCTGGACTCAGCGGTACAGCAGTATTTATAAAATAATTGTATATTCTATAAGTATTTTAATACTAAACTGCTTTATGGCAAAACAAAATTAATTTATAAGACAGCTAAAAAAATAAAGTAGTCTGAAAATAATAACTTTGCAGCTAAATGAATGAATTGGAATCTGTTCCCTGGGTGACCAATGTCAAGTTATTATTTAAGCAGCCGTATTCTTATTTTATCGGCCTGTTTATCATATTAGTTGCCCGCACAATAATAACTTATACAAGCCAAAAGGTGTTAAATATAACAAACGTTAGAAAGTGAACGGACATGTCGAAACCATGGATCTAAATCCAAAAGTTTGGTGCTTATGCTTACAACTAAATTAGACTAAGGTACGTTTACTTTTTGTTTCAATTTAACTCATATTAAAAAAAAAAAAAAAAAATAAGTTAACTCATATCCATCCATAATAAGCAGGGCTAAAATTCAGCACACACTAAATGTTTACATGATATAAGCACTTACTGTTTACTACATCATCTAATGTACCTACCTACTATGTTCTTGCAATTCTTGCAAATAAAACATTCATTCATTCATTTATTCATTCTCAACGCTCGCCAAGCGCGAATTAATTTGGTATTTCTCTACTTAATATTTACCTAGCTTCTAAAGTTCTCATGTAAGCAAAACTGTGTTTCTAGTGAGAAATAAATATCTTCAAACCGAAAAGAGAGGGTTATGATATCTATTATTCGACATTTATTATTTTAAATTTGTAATAATTTTTATTCGTATTTTTTTATCTAGTAATGACTTAATAATTTTCTTTTCGTGTTTTTGAATGTTTTAATTAATATTTTGTGTTAATGCCTATTTAGCTTGTCCATTGCATTGGGGCTGTCCGTACCTAATGATAGATTTAAGTATTGAATATAGAAATAAATACTGCGCGGCGCAAATTCACGGAAGTTTTCTGGTGTCAAATAAAAGCACGTAATACCTACAGCCTTATCCTGGGATATATCTCAACTATGCAATGTCGTGTGAACTGGGACAGTCTGGCGTAAGTGTTACTACGTCTACTGAGGCCAGAATTAGACTTGCAACAATGCGCTAAATGCAGAGTAGACTATCACAAACAAATAAACAGTCGGTCCGATACCAGAACATCACAAGGTCGTACCTATCTGATGGCACTTACGTCCTTTTTACTAATTACGAATAGATAATTCTTGTATTAAGCGGTTTACACTTACTCAAGTCAAATTATCAGGAACGGCCTGACGTTTCGAACTCGTATGGAGCTCTTCATCAGGGACTCGCACAGCGGTGTAAATCAGTGACAAAGTTACCGCGCCGCTGCCCTTTCCAGGGTAAAATTTAATCTGTACTTACCTAGTAGGCGTAAAAAAATGCGTTGGTATAGCACACAAAATGATTTGCACGGTGTATTCCTGAATGGCTCAGATCGCAGATATTTGTGATCCGAACCGAAGGCGAGGGCCGTAAATATGCGTTCTGGGTTTTTACGAATTTCCGCCCGCGGTCCGTCTAAAGTTTTACGTCTTGCCTTCGATGACGTAAAAAAATTAACATCTACACTATTTTATATTCGTAAGAAAACCTACGAATTAGTCAAAATCATAAATCGCGTAAAAAGTTCCAAGTAAAGAAATAACCGTTAGTTGTGCTTAAAAATAACACGTCATTTAAGAAATGCCGCTATTTATATGACATCATAAAACTATTACAAGTTGCAACCCATTACTAAATATTTAAACAGAAAAAGAATATAAAACTTACCCTTTATGATTCGGCTGTAAACTTTATTGTCTTGCCTGTTACCGAAAAAAAAAGTGTCATAGAGTAAACAACCTTGTGGCAGAATATTTACAGTTTAAATTTAAATTTGAATATAGAATTGGAATATTATCTGTAACTGATTCAAATTTCAAACAAGAATTCCAAAAACGATCTTTCCTCTTGTAGGTAGTTAAAGTTTAAAATAGTATGAACAGGATGTAGATTTTTTCTTAAGAAAAATTCCGATAACTTTCTTTTCTTTTGCCGAAAGGGTGCAATATTTTGTTTGTTTGTTTGTCTATTGTTTAAATACTGTTACGTAAAACGGTGATAAGGATCAGTTATTTTTGTAAACACGTGTACTTTCTATTTGTAAAAGGTTTTGTCATAGCTTTGTAAAAAAATATTTTTGTTTTTATGGTAAGGTAGGCAATGGGGAACGGATGATATAAAAAAATTTTTAAAGGTAGGAAAACCATTCCTAGAAATAGTTACAGATTTTTCTGTAGGTAACTTAAAAATTTATATTAAATGTTTTTCCCATTGGGCATCGCAACGACGGATGGTAGATTTTTCGACTTGGCCGGGCACTACCGTGCTCTTAGAATATACGTATTTAGGTAGTATAATTGAGGACTTATATGAACTGTAAAAATAGCTCAGTAATGGCAATTTATATTATCCAGGAGCACGGCAGCCCTCGGCCAAGTAAAAAAATAATATCACTTGGGTTAGTTTCAATTAGTATAATTTCAATTAGTATAAAAGTAATTTGATATAACGTTTATATTCGCAAGACAACCTAACACTCATCGCTTCGCTCGTCGTCGTACCTAACCATGACTCAATTACAATTTAACTTTCATGTTTGAGCAGTTTGAGTTTGAATTGAGCTTTAAACGTATTATATAAAATGATCATTAACCATTATACTATTTATATGATATTGTAGTGTATGCCTCAGTTACAGTTTTACAGTAACTTAGTTGTTTACAACAACATAAACATATATTGCTTGAGTGGGCAAATCTTAATAATAAAAACCCATGTAACACTAATTTTAAGGCTCTTTACTTAACAATCTTTGATAAGACAATATATCATAACCAACCTGAACAATGGACTTTTCATGAAGAACCCTATCTCCAGCAATCATCATACTTCAATATTATGCCATATAAAATTATAACAAACGTTATTATATTATTCGTTTATTATACCACTCGATCATTATATTGACCAATATTATGTCATAAGTTGTTATAGCAACCGTTACGCACCCCTTTAAATTAAATTTGAAATATAAAAAATATAAACATTTCTCCCAATCAGATTTGCAAAAACCATGCCTCCTCTCAGATAACGCATGCGTCATTGCTGTTTACGTATCGTTGTGGGAATCGTGCGCAGGCGCTGTTCACTGAAATCGGTGTTTTATAAACAAAGAGAAAACAATCATGTTGGCGGATTGTGGATACCTATATAGTAATATATAAGGTTTATTACTTATTTTTAGGGTTCCGTACCCAAAGGGTAAAAACGGGACCCTATTACTGAGACTTCGCTGTCCGTCCGTCCATCCGTCCGTCCGTCTGTCACCAGGCCTTATCTCAAGAACGGTGATAGCTAGACAGTTGAAATTTTCACAGATGATGTATTTCTATTGCCGCTTTAACAACAAATACTAAAAACAAAATAAATATTTAAGGGTTATAACAAGTTTGTTGTATGGGAGCCCATACAACAAACTTGTTATAGATTATGGTACGGAACCCTTCATGCGCGAGTCGGACACTCACTTGCTTAATTTTTATACCAGTTACGCTGCGCGGTGTTATAAAAGATTAACTAGTTTCTATTAAATTTAAAATCGACGCCATGGTTCCTAAGAACAAATAAATAAATAAATAAATAAATATTAAGGGACAATCATACACAAATCCACCTAGTCCCAAACTAAGCAAAGCTTGTACTATGGGTACTAGACGACGAGAGAACAGTTTTCGTTTTCTCCCCACTGACCGGAATATGTTTTATATTGATATAATTTTTCGAAATTTAAAATGATGTAGGTATTTCAGATGTTTCGCAAAATTATTCCAAGATCGATAAAACAAATATAAGACAACCTCACACAGATCGGTCTAGCTAAAAACTAAATAAAAGCTTGTAAAAATCAGATTGTTAATATTTTTGGTTTAATCTAATCGATCTCTATAAATACCTAAAATTGAGGTCAAATTATCGAAACTAAGTAACTACTTTGATTGGGCTTCCATGTTTTAAAAGCTATATTTAACTACTTTATGTGCAGGCCCCGGGCGGACAAAACTAACTGAAATCCAGGCTGTATTTATTTTCAGACAGCTAGTCTAAAAGTTTAGTCTGACTCGATCGTTGGACGCGAAACAAAACCTGGTAAAAGACATATTTGTCTTCATGTAAATCTAGTAGCTCGATAATGTTATTCATGAAAAAATGGTAATAAAATGAAGTGAAATTTTGTAATCACTAAGTAGGCCATAACCTAGAATCTACAATGCATTTCTTTCTTCTTTTTTTTTAATACACAAACTGACCGACCATTGACCTCAGTATCACCTGATGGTAAGTGACTACGGGGTCGAGTAAGTAGCTCTCCAGTTCACCTATTCACTCCTATTAGGTTAGGCTATACTCTTACCTTGAAGAGATCCAAATTATAATTTGCAGGAACTAGGTACACACGACGGGAGCGAGTTCCATTCCTTAGCGGTTTGAAGCAAACCGCTTCGTGGGAATAAGTGGTATACTGACAACATAAGGATGAAATTTACGGCATTTCTAAAGAGGAGACCGCTGTTGAGGAGAAAGCTGAAAGTAACTCAACAGTATTGTGTTTTTTTTCGTAAATCATACTTATAACAGTTAATTACTTTTTAAATAATCGGCCGCTCCACCGTTGTTTATACAATGTAGAATTAGCTTATTGACATCTTATTATACATTTAATAATTAATAATAAAATTATTGTGTACCATTAAATATACCTGTAAGTACGCTGAGTACATTATACTTTTAATTGTTATGTAACATCTCTGTAACAAAGAACACATTTATTAGAATAATGCTAAAACATTCCTTAATACTTAACAAATAAGAGAGCCATCCTTAAAACCTCTGTTACTATATTCTTGGCAAATTAAAAAAGGCAATTTACGAAGTCATGAATTACAGCAGCCATTTCAAGCTTCGCGTAGCTGGTTTATTTATTTTATTTTTAACAGACTTTCAAATAAAACGATTTCTTATGTCATACCCAAATAGTTGAAATAGCACCATGATTCGACCACGATTCGACTCTTTAAACTGAATCGCAATACCATTTTAGAATTTTATAACAGTACCAGATTCAGTCAGTGACAGTGTCAAATTGACAATAAAAAATATGATGGAAAATCTTGATAATGAAAAATTTAAAAACCGCAGCTTATAGATTCGTAGCAAAAACTAGAGACCAAGAAAGGAATAGTCTTCCAAAAATTTTACTAATCCTATTGATAGGTACGTTATTATAGTACGACATAAACGAGTATAAATTAAAAAGTGGCAATACTGTAGTGAAGTCCCTTTCTAATCAATCTAAGAATAAAAACATTGGGTAATTGGGAGTCCGACTCGCGCATGAAGGGTTCCGTACCATAATCTATAACAAGTTTGTTGTATGGGAGCCCCCCTTAAATATTAATTTTATTTTATTTTTAGTATTTGTTGTTATAGCGGCAATAGAAATATATCATCTGTGAAAATTTCAACTGTCTAGCTATCACCGTTCTTGAGATACAGCCTGGTGACAGACGGACGGACGGACGGACGGATGGACGGGAGATGCGTGCTATAAGGCAAATATGAAAAAAGCAGAAGCTCAAGCATTTATGGTGAAAACTCTTCAATTAGCGATTTCACGGGATAATTTGTCTGGTGGCCATATAGATCTTGTTGCTATCACAAATGCTGGAGTGACTGAAGTAGAAATTAAATAATCAACAAATATATGTGTATTATTTTTTGGAAAAAAAAATATCGTTAGTTCGTTACTTATCTAAAAGTTCTCAATTTAAACATGATTATCACATCACAACCGGCGAAGATTTAAAAACAAAAACATTTCCAAGAAGTGTTATTGCGCACGTGATGTTGATAAATTTTGTTTTATGAAACTTTATCATGGTGACACTGGGGTCAGGTAAAATTCGTTGAAATTTGCGGAATATTTACTCATGTTTCCTCTTTTTAGGGTTCCGTACCCAAAAGGTAAAAACGGGACCCTATTACTGAGACTTCGCTGTCCGTCCGTCCGTCTGTCACCAGGCTGTATCTCAAGAACGGTGATAGCTAGACAGTTGAAATTTTCACAGATGATGTATCTGGGGGCACGGTAGTGCCCCCGCCAAGACGAACAAAAAAGAGGCGGGGCACTACCTACCTTTTCTCGAACCGTTTCGTCTCATTTTCAAACCCTCATAGTTTCGTCCCAGTAAACACCAGAGCGCTCAAATTCACAGGTTAAGATGCAGTTAGGGAACATAATATAAAATGTACTAAATTTCATTGATCTAGCTTCTATACTTTAGGTTTTATGGGTACCTAAAGTACGCCGATTTTGCCACTCACTTATACACTGACGTATCAAAACCTCTGGGGTACTTCCCGTCGACCTAGAAAGCAGAAATTTGGTATGTAAGCTAGTATTAGTACACAAACAACAAAATAATTCTAAAACTTGGAACTTTTACCCCCCAACCCCTTAAACTAGGGGTTGGAAGTTTGTGCAAATTCTGATACTACGAGTAGAGGTCTGAAAATTGATATAAGGACTCCTTGTTATAAATAAAACAAATAATATTCTAGTTTTTAGAAAATCAAGAAACGCTACAGCCCAAAAAAAATAAAAAAAACTAGGGCACCTTACAAAAAGAAATGAGATCCCACCAAAACATTTCATGTAAAATTGGCGGCCAAGACTCACATGCTCATAACGATTTCGCTCTAAAAAGTTATCAGATCCCAGGAAAAGCCAAGCCCCTAAGCCCTGACTTTACTAACCCTGCACCTTGGTTTCAAAAGTATGGCTTGGCCGTTTCATACCACCGTAAATAAGTCCAACGGACCGTCTGGCCCATTACGGTTTATATTTACGGTAACCTATGAAACAGCCAAGCCATACTTTTGAAACCAAGGTGTAAGGTTAGTGAAGTCAGGGCTTAGGGGCTTGGCTTTTCCTGGGATCTGATAACTTTTTAGAGCGAAATCGTTATGAGCATGTGAGTCTTGGCCGCCAATTTTACATGAAATGTTTTGGTGGGATTTCTATTGCCGCTATAACAACAAATACTAAAAATAAACAGCCTGGTGACAGACGGACGGACGGACGGACAGCGAAGTCTCAGTAATAGGGTCCCGTTTTTAACCTTTGGGTACGGAACCCTATAAACACTAAAGTAAATAAATTTTAATCCCATCGTCCCGTATAGTTGGAACAAATGCATGAATAAATGATACACTGTATATGCCTACAATTATATGAGCTGGAAGTTGTTATATCAAAAAACTTTATTTTTAACCTTCGACAAAAAAAGAGTTGTTATAAGTATATAAGTTTAGCTCCCATACAAAATAGGGCTTTTTGCATGATATTTCGTTCAACGGGCATTTTCTCATGAACCGTTATAGGTAGACATTTGAAATTTTCACAGAATGTATATTTTTGTTACCGCTATAAGAACAAATAATAAAAATAATAAATAATTAAAAATTCAAGGAGTCCCATACAAAGAACGTGTTTTTGTTCAATATTGTTGTACGGAACCCTTCGTGCGCGAGTCCGACTCGCACTTGGCCGGTTTTTTTAAAGCGAAAGACCTCTCTCCCTCTCTCTTGGCCGTCAAGCTGGTTCTTAGCTATGTTTGGTGGAAATAGGACCAGTAGTTTCTAGATTTGAGTGTCGACATCCCTACGGTCGGCCGTCTATACCTACTCACCCGGCAAGCCCTTCTTCCCGGCGTCTACAGTAATGTACTATTAACTAGGGGACGAAGTTATTATACAGTGTCTAACAGTAAGCATTTGTATTAAGGTTGACGACGCGGTTGGCTCAGTTTGTAAGCACTTGCCTACTGAGCCGGTACCGGGTTCGAATCCTGGCCAGGGCAAATATTTGTGTGATGAACTCGAATATTTGTGCTCTTGGGTCATGGTTGTTCTATGTATTTAAGTATATATTTATCTATATAAGTATGTATATCGTTGTCATAACACAAGCCTTCTTGAGCTTAATCTGGGACTAGATCGATTTGTGTGAGGTTGTCTGATATGTACCTATTTATGTATTTATGTATGTATTAAGTATCTTCTTTTGTCTAACAAAGATTTATAACAATGAAAATAGTTGAAATACTGATATGAGTTTGCAATCGGTGCGGTTATAAAATTATCGGGCTATAAAGCTGACTCCGTTGGCGAACGTCGGCCGCTAAAAAGTGCTAAAAGCTCTGTAAAGCTGAGTGCACACTGCACTTGGTGGTGTAGCTTTTTGTATGGGTCCGTAATGTTTCATATAGTGTCAGATAAACTAACATACACTTGATATACAAATTATACAATCGATTGATATAAAGTTGTTTCATATAATGTAACGTTTCCTATAATGGTTTTTACTATATTTTGCTTTTCTCTAACTATCGATTGATATAATAGGCTAAATTACATAATTGACAATATGCATAATTAAACTTTCGTATAACATACTTATCACATAAATTTGTTTAACATACATACTATTTAGAATAATAGTGTTTTCATATAACAAATGAATCGTGTCGTAAGCCAAGTCGGACCTGCGCGGCTCTACCATATTTTATATCAATAAATCATTCATTAATTAATTAATTCATTCATTCATTCAATGAAACGAAATCGGCCATACGAGTGAGTGAGACACACGTAACGCGCACCGCTGCCGCTGTTGCATCTTCATTAAGTTAGTTGTGCTGTTATACAGCAATCCTCAAAATATAATTATTCCTATAACAAAAATTGTTGGATCGAATTTGAACATAACCCCTGCGATTTTTTTTTTTTTTAATAACTAACGGAAAAAAGAGATGTTACTATTATTATTAGTTTCATAATATGCCTGTTTTTAAAGTCGGTCTGTGATATTGTTGCTCATATTCAGGATGTTTATTTGTAAAGGGAAGAGTTATTTTATGTTAATGTTAGTTCCTTGTTTTTATCGCTTTATTTGTTGTGCAATAAATAATATTAATATTTGTATGAAGCATCCGTTCGTGGGACAATGGTGTCCTTTGGAGGCACTTTCGACTATTTAATGAAATGTAAGGGATACACCATAATAACATTATTATTGCCAGATGGAAACTCCGCACAGGAGTCAGTGTATCACCCACGTAGCCTATCGATAAAGTAAACAAACAAACACGGCTCATGTTACTAATGCATCGGGGAATTTAAACAACCCTTGCTGACATTCAAATACCTAACTTTATCATCCTATAGGTACATCAATCACAACTGCAAATATAAATGAATTTGGAGCTGATCCCGACACACGCAATAATATGCTTAAAAGGCCTTAAATTCCTTTTAAAATGCTGATTGTTTTAGACATTTTTTTCAATGATCAAACATGTTTCATAACATATTATTGATGTCACTACTTAGAACAGGGCTATTGGGATTTATTGGTATATAAATGAAACCTACAGTTTGAATTTTTCATTGATAATTTTTGTTTCAAAAAGTACTCGAATTTGGCAAAATTCGAGTGCACGCAATGAAAGCATGAAATAGCTATGTTACTACCTCGGGAAAAAGTATAATTCACTTCAAAAAGTTGGTTGAATTTATCAATATGTACCTATGTCATAATATAATAAAAAAAATTTTTTTAAAGGAATAATGCCTCTTAAAGGGAGGCTCCATCCCTTATATCATGTACCCATGTGTTTTCTAGGGCTTGTGCACAAATCACGTGAGGTTCGATGGGGGGAGGGGGGTCACGAAAAAATCACGACAGATCACGTTGGGGGAGGGAGGGGTATAAGGAGATCTGACGTGTATTTTTATAAAAAAAAAATCTACCACATGAGTAGATAGTTTATCTCGGTTTTGTTAAAAATAAATCTTCACTTTTTAAACCAATTTGAAATAGCGAGCCTATTTTACGAAATTTTGGCGGAAAACAAAATACATGTGAGGTTATGAGGGGGAGGGGGGGTTACGTCACCAAATATCACCAGGGGGAGGTGGAGGGGTCAAAAATTGGGCAAGTGCGAGTAGGGTCCCGGTCCCGTTTTTACCCTTTGGGTACGCAACCCTAAAAAGTAGCCGAAAAACCTGGCGTGATTTGTGCGCAACCCCCTATGAGAAACATATATTTCAATTTCTAATTTTCTTTCTTCTTCTTTCAATGTTACATAATAGTGAACTTAATTAACAACATTTCAAATAGTTACAAATGCTGATTGTTTTACACATCTTTCTCTATGATCAAACCGGTTTTATCTCACGCCGGTTTTTTTCAAATATACGATACATATTCAGTATATCAGACTAAAACTCCCACATCGATAGGTCCTGTAGTTTTATTTTTTTTAATCATCTATGCTTGTTCATATCCGGGTCTTCAAATTTACATTTCATTCAGAACAGGTCGCCGGTCCCTAGTAAAAAAGTCGGATCTACAAAATTGCCATTTTCGTTTTATTGCGTTAATGCTTATTAAATATATTAATCTTTAATCGTACATTTACAGAATTTTCAAAATTTCATTATTTTCACGAATAATCAATGTCAAAAATGTCGTATCTTATACAGTGTCCATTTAATATTGTCAGATGTGGTACTTCCGACTATGTTAACCGGGTTAGCTGAAAAGTTTTGTGTAGTATGTGGCACTTCCGACATTACTATTCGGAATTTTAAGGGTACCTTATGTCGTATGTACCACTTACGACATTTTATTACGGAATATAAATTGTATCTTATGTCGTATGTGACACATCCGATGTTTTTTGCCGGAAAATATATTCCAACTTTGGTCGCATGTAACATATCCGACATTTTTTCACGGAAAATAAATTGCAGTGTATGTCGTAACTATCACAATATCTTTGGATGCTTTAAATTTTGTCTTATAGTTTGAATATTGCAATCAACAGTTTGAATGAAATTGGGTATTTAGTTAACTTATTGATGGTTTCGAACGATAAATAATAATTGGGAGATGTTTATGGTGAATGTGGCAACTTCAACCAAGCTCCTGATAAAAAAATAAATCCGTCTGACTTCTGGTTCTTCTGAAGGAAAATAACCAGAATAAGAACATAATGAGATAACGATTACTCGTGGCAATGCCGAGAACATTTCAGAATGTGTGTAATTAAATATACAGTTAAATAATAAGTAACGGCTCATGACTTCTTCTTTAGTCGACTACATATTCCTGAGAATCGTGATCACTAGATTTCATATCCCTTGTCACTTTTCTCTATTGGTCTCAATTGATGGTCGCCCTCACCGCTTGATAATTCTCTTACTTTTGGTCAGTTTATCTAAGTCAGTAGGAATCTAAGCTCTTTACCCCACGGTGAGAGTGGAACTAATATTTCGAAAGAACCAGAAATATCCTTAATGGTGCCTTCGAACTCATAAATTAAAAGAGGCGATAAGTATGTTTCTGCATTCCACTGACGATGCCACTCATTACCAAAGGTTCAACAATAGATCTCAGTCTTTAATTCGTGATTTGCACCAGTCCAATTGCAACGTGTTTCTAGGCGAGGTTGAGATATCTTACAAATAGTTCCAAAGGTCAGGTTAACCCGACACTAATTTGAATAAATCCTAGATAGCAACCTATACGAGGTTGGTATGGCTATCAAATAACTTAAAAATGCAGCGGATGATGCTGGAGCGATGTCTAAGATTCTGAAAGCAGCATGGTAAAATGGTAAAGAAAACCCTGTAGAATTTATTAAATCATGTTATAATCGAGGGCAAAACGATAGGAGCATGGCCGAAAAGTGTGGCATGTATACTGCTCATTTCAGGGAGGTTTATATGACCCTTCTTATAAATTACAGACCCATCTCGCTTATGAATCATGACAATAACCTGTGTAGTCGACACTCTTATCACGAACCGTCTCGCACGCAGGTTTGACGACTTTCAGCCCCCCAACGCCGGTTAACGCTAACCCTAGAACCCTAGGTACCGTAAACCACGTCCATATGTATACTATATGTACTTCCATTTCTTTGTACTATGAGAAGGCTCTCGATTCGACTACGACTCGGACGCTGCTGGACGGTGCTGCGGTCTCTCAAGTAGTACTATCTCCAAAAAAATTCACATCTGCATAGAAATATTAATTCAAATTTTTGGTTTTGGACGGACTAGTATCAATATCAAAAGCAAAGACGTCAGCCACTTTCTCTCTTCTGATGATATCGTCGTAGTAAATGACTAGTCATTGCTGAGGCTCTCAAAGATCTTGGAAAAATGCTCAAAGACTTCAGTCGTCTCCCAATAAGTGTATCTTAAAATGAACATTAAAAGACAAAAACTATGTTAATATTTGTTTTGATATCAAACTAACATAATTAAAAAACAATATTTATAAATTTTATTATACTGGGTAAAACTGCGGATTTTTATACCACTAAAATGTCGTATCTCACCACAAAACACTGTGTACAATCCGAATATAATTGTAGTAAGTGACACCTGCGACGTAAAAAATAATGCAATATCCGATTATAAAAGTCGTTAGTGCCACATCCGACTAATTACTGCGAACCATATCATGCAAAAAAGTCGTATGTGGCAGTTACGACAGGATATCGGATGACAATTTCCAGGTAAAAAGGTAGCATGTCTTATTTCTGGCATTTCTAATAAATAATTTATAGTTTTGTTTACACATACTCTAAAAGTACTTAATAATAGTAACTTTGGCCAAATTTCGTAACAATAGGCCTTAAATTGACAATTTTATACACAAAAACGTCTTTAAAAAACTTTAACTGCCTCTCCTGGAAAGTAGTCATTTTGCAGATCCGACTTTTTTACTAGGGACCGGCGATTTCAAATATACGATACATATTCAGTATATCAGACTAAAACTCCCACATCGATAGGTCCTGTAGTTTTATTTTTTTTAATCATCTATGCTTGTTCATATCCGGGTCTTCAAATTTACATTTCATTCAGAACAGGTCTACTTACAAGAAAATAAGTTTCTGTCAAAAATGACATTTTAGTGGCAAGCTTTTATAGACGACTGTACTTTTCTTTGGATATCCATCAAATGCTCACGGAGACGATTCTAAAGAGCCCAAGCTCGGTAGGATTGCTTTTCTATTATAGAGTTCCTATGGCTCCATCATCAGATCAGCCCCATGGTAACATATTATTGTATTGTCATCAAAGTTAAGTAAGTATGCAAAATTTCAGCTCAATCGGTTGACGATATCTGCTTCAAAATTGAGTTGCAAGATTTCACCCGAACAAACATACTTAGATACATACATTGCAAGTTAAATAAAAGCTTTTAAAAAATATTGGACCACATGAACCTACGTATGATTTCCTACCGATTGCATTTTTTTTTCTTCATAGATAATATGTTAAGAAACATGTTCTATCATAGAGAAAAATGTCTAAACCAATCAGCATTTTTGAACGAATTAGGAGCATTTAGACAACGTGGATTCGTTTAAAAATAAAGCAACATTTTATCAATATCGGGCGCGGTGTGTAAATACTCTTATGAGCGCTAAATGGATTAAAATAATACGAATTATAGTATTAAGGAGCCGCCGGAATTAGAGCGGAATAACAGAATTGTCGGAGATTTCGTGAGGCTTTGGGGGTAATTGTGTGACAACGTATCGGTAAATAAATTGATCTATTTTTACCAAGTCGAAATGGAAAGGAGGCCGTATATGCGTGTTGGGTTAGAGGTTGTGTATGTCGGTTTTGTCATGATATATATTGGTTTAAACTGTTATGACCAACAAGGGGTCTTACAACCCGCGCCATATTGCGGATTTTTTGTAGTAGGTACTAATTTACGACAAATTTTTGGTAACAGACGTTGAAAGTCGGTGAATGTCACTGATGTAAACAAAGAGGAAACAGGCCTAAATATTCCGCAAATTTCAAGTAATTTTTGCATAATAAAGCCAATACTATCTACAGTGATGAGTAAAGTTTTTTTCAATAGGATATAGTATTTTGTAAGACGAACGAAGGATTGAGCAGCATTCCGGTAAACAATGTTTTGAATTTGATCAATGACAAATCCTTGACAAATCGCTTCTTACTGGCGTTTAATAATGCACATATATGACGTATGCACATGATTGCCTTATGAAAGCTGTTTGTAGCGCCGCTATTCCTGGGCCGGACCAATACTTGTTAGGCCATAAATTAATCTAATAAGATTAAGACTAGGCAGTCTGAACTCAATATTAAGTCAGCCAGTGGTGTAGGACTGTTGATTAGTAAGTATTTTCGACGCAATTAGACCCCTTTCAACCTGTTGTACGTGCCGAGGCGCCGCTAACGGGGGGTTTGAAATCAGCAAACAAGCATACCTAAGGGTAGTCGAAACAATGCACACCAAACGGGATAAACAGTAAAAAAAATATTGTACCTATAAATCTGCACTGGAAAAAAAAATAGCTCGTCTAGTTTAACTACTTGAGAAATACCCTAATCGTCGTATTAACCAAATTTTTAAACCATAGATACAAAGATCAAAGCTGAAAGAAAAAATTAAAATGAGTTACCTGGTAGAAGAGACAGGGAATCGAACCCGGTACCTCTGGATTGCCGGTCCAGCGCGTAACTCATTTTTTAATTTGTCTTTAATTTTTGCCCTTTATATCAATGGTTTAAATAAAAATAGTGGTGTGTAAACCACACTTAAAAAAAATTAGACATTACAGTTTCATAATATAAATAGAGTCCAACTCAAAATTCGAAGCAATTGAGTGGATAAATTTATCACCAAAATTTTGCTAATTTTACGCAACTTATTTTGGTTATTAGAGTCCTCAGTTTGTCAGTCCTCCGATTTAATAACTAGCAGCTAACATTTGGGCAACATTTTTTTTCAGTATCTCCAAAGATAGTATTTCTGTATGATTTTTTACACTGTGAAAATTAAATACCTAATGTTGTTATTCTTTATCTTATAATTATATTGATTTTACCGAAAAAACCCGGTTTCAAAAGTAAAAAATGGTCACTTTGGAGCTAACCCGCTGGTAGAGATTACCTGTTAACCCCCGGCAGAGGTCCTCATGTAATTCCGCAACTGTTGACTTGCAAATACTTCAAACTTCTGTTTTCCATACCTATATTTTGCAACATTGCTTATAAATAACATTTTGCATTAAAACATCAACATCAATAATCTAAACTTCTTCTTCCGTGCCTTATCCCTTTTATTATTTGGTTTGGGGTCGGCCCTCCTCGTTTCAAGGCGCCATGCTATTCTCTTGGGCTGTCCTTTCTTAGATCTGTTCCCGTTCCATGTCCTTGGCAACGGTTGTCCACCACGTGGCCTGTGGTCGCCCTCTACCCCTTTTCTTCTCTGGCACAGCCATGGTTTTCCTCACAACTTATGCCCCATCACGTGCCCAAACCATCGCATACGACTTCGCACATTTTGTCCTTAACAGGAGCGACTTTCAACATCAATAATCTAAACAAAGTAGATAATTTAATCCATTGACTACGCGGTTGGCGCAGTCTGTAGTGCACCTGCCTTCTGAGCCGGCGGTCCTGGGTTCGAATCCCGGCCAGGGCAAATATTTGTGTGATGAACTAGATTATCGATTTGTGTAAGATTGTCCCTTTATATTTATTTAAGTATTTAGTTATATTAATTGTGCCGTTCGGATGTTTATAGTATGTTCATGTGTAGGTAGATTTATTAGTAGGTAGTTTGTGAGTTATACAGTATAACAGAAAAACAAAGAAGTGTTTACAATGAACCGAAAAATTAAAAAAATTAACGGTTCAGGCAGGATTCGAACTTGCGTCTCGGCCATCATTGTAAAAATGTATTGTATGTTAGACTCATCTATACAGTTATCAAACCTGCTCACAACATTTCAGTAAACGAGAAAATCCGAAAACTAGGCATTCGGACAAACGAAAGCATTTTGTCCGAAACTGAAACTGAATCGCTCCGTTCGCCCGGTTAATAATCTCAATGCGAAAAATTATGTTAATACATTTACTTTCTATAGAACACATCACAAAAGTAAACATGATAGTGTATTGTATACATGTATTGATAGTGGCGTGTGTGTACGGTTCCCCGTGGCGTCACCTATAGGTTACACTGGAAGACCAGCGCTGGTTCCCGGGCCAGCATTTATGCTGAGGTGTGACCTTTTCGTGGCATACACACCTAGAATTTTATTTTATTTTATTGTATTTTATTTCTAGGTAATGTGTTGTCCAGTTCGTGTATGTTTACGAATAAATTTTTCATTCATTCATTCATTCATTCATTCAATCATTCATTCATTCATGTCATACAGAAATTCGAAAAGTCGAATTTAGGCACTCAAATTGAATTAATCGAGCCAAATGACCACTAGATGGCGTTAGCTGTTCTACAACGCGCGATGGAGAAATTGTGTTTGTTATTTATTTCAACTTTATTGCAAAGGAAAAATACAAATGGCGGAGTTAATGCCTTAAATCATTCTCTATCAGACATGCCAATTAACCGTGTTATGTTGCTTATATGAATGAAAACTGGGAAAAATCCAGAGAAAGCCACGATTGTCGAATTGAATGGAGTCGGGTAGGTTTTCTTATATTAGCTTATTATTATAAAATTTGTATACTAGGCATTTGTTTTTGGCCAACATTCCGCACAAACGGACGCCTAGTACACAAATTATATAATAATTTGTGCAAAAATCGTTACGGCCCACCACAGAACATTTCCTCCCATTCACTTCCTACAATTTCGTAACGATTGGTTTAGTTTTAGAAGACAAAACAGACGGGTATGAAACCTCGATTTGTATGAAAAAATGAACCGTGGTCCTATTAACTCTTAGGTGCAAGTATCAAAAACGATCCCACTGAAATAACACATTGCCTTGATTAACTGAATGTCAATTGTGACTTTATCAAACTGAGTCACAAAACCCTAATTGACATGGTATTGATTTTTATTTCACTCGTTTCTGAAATAAATTGTAATATAATTTTCGATACCGTATTCATTTAAGGGTTAAAAGCTTACGGCTGCGTTCAGCGCCCTAAAATTAATACTCTCCGGTCTCGCTTAATGGCGACGCTTTCAAAAGCTCTACACTGAACGCAGCCGAGGGGGACGCGGCTGCGCGGGGCGCGGGGAGGGGCAGCCGCATGCGTAGAGACTGCATTCCTGCCAGTACTCCGGCGCCCGCCGACCGAACGAAACGTGTCCACGCCGCGCGCCCTCCCACCCCCAATACAAAGAACACCTCAGTATTGTAAAAAATCTGTGATGTATTGATTAATTCCAACGCGTAAGGAACACAACGTTATTAGTGAAGTGTTTTAAGTGCTGTTTAAGCCATAATAAACGTGTATTCGATCGTTTTGAAACGGCCACGTACCATGGAATTCCACTTTATCGATGAATAGAATCTCACAGCGGACAAGAAATATGGTGGACTCGCTGCGTTGAAAACGGATTTGGAGGTGTTTTATGTGAAAAGTGTTGTGTTTTTAACATGTTGAAAGCGAGGTAATGTGTTTGTGCACGAATTATGGATTGGTAAGGTAGCGTCTGAGCCGATGCTAGCTAAATAATAGGGCGATCGAATAATGCTTTGGTGAACGTTTAAAGGCAACAGAATGGTGTCCCTCGGATATATCGGCTTGCGACAGACGCCGTGGACCGTCATCGTACTAATATTCTTCGTAGAAAGCGCTATGGGGAACCTAGCGAAATCCTTCTACATACACTGGAATACTACAAACAGCATATTCAGAATAGACAACACAGATCATGTATTCGATCTCAATAATGGAAACCCCCAGTTCGAGTACGATCAAGTGAACATAATATGTCCTGTGTACACCCCTGGAACGTTCGAAGAAGACACAGAAAAGTATATAATATATAATGTCAGTAAAGAAGAATACGATACGTGTAGGATAACGAATCCAAATCCACGTATAATAGCTATATGCGATAAGCCGCACAAATTAATGTTTTTCACCATTACGTTCAGACCGTTCACGCCTCAGCCTGGAGGGTTGGAGTTCCTTCCAGGGAAAGATTACTACTTTATATCCACGTCGAGCAAGGATGACTTGCATAGACGGATCGGCGGGCGTTGCCTCAGCCATAATATGAAGCTGGTCTTTCGGGTTTGTTGCAAGCCGGAGGAGCAATCGCCGGCGCCTCCTCCCCAGCCTACCCCGCCGCCTCCACCGCCTCCTCCAACCACAACCACATCAACGACGACAACCACAACGGTGAAGCCAGTGACGAAGAAAACGCACAAGTACGATAAGACGCCGAATGAGGTGGTGAAAAGCGAGGAGCTCTCGTATTCCCGCGGTGCGGCGCTGGCGTCTTCCCTGGCATTGGCTCTGGCTGCCAGTGCAGTCCTGGCTCCCCTGGCTCGGTGAATGTGTGCCCGGACGCGGCAACCGCGCCCTGACCTCATCGGAAAACCCTGTCCCGCACACACTACACAGCTGCACACACTTCACCTGCGTCCTGACTCTTTAGTTTTCTCGTGAAGTGACAGAACAAGTGTAGTGCCGACGTAAGTAACTTAGTGGGAGTGAATGGTTAGTGTAAGGACGAAGCCTAATTTTTACTATTGTATTTAAGTGTATCGGGCCTATTATAAATAATCGAAGTAACTTATATGTATGATACGGTGAAGTTCGGTTAAATAGCTGATTGAGACTAGCTATGGACTCAGTTAAATATATATATATATAATGTTAACATGTATAATGGTAAAATAGGTTTCTTAAACCATTAGATATAACGCATTTTTTTATATTTTCATTAATGCAATGAAGGATATTTGATTATGACTTAGAATCTGAAGGAATCGGATATTAGGGGAAAACTTAATAGAACAAATTAGCTAGTTTGTATTTTAGTTCGAAAGACATTTTTTTCCTGAAAAAATATCTGTTAGAAATTATTTATACGAAAAAATATGGGGCAAGTTATGAAATTGTCCAGAAATACTGTGATTTTGGTTTTATTTAGGATGTAATTAACTCTTTATGCTTTTATTATGTGATATAAGTCTACATATATTAAAAAATGCATAGTTTCGCCTCAAATATATTTTCTTTTATCACGACTGATTTCGCATTTCAGCTTTTTCTAGATAATTTTAAAACGAGCCAACTAGAAATAACTGCCTTTGCTCGATGTAAAGATACAGATCTTAACATCGTAAAGTCTTGTATTTACATCAAAATATTCAAGACTAGGTATAATAGTCAATGGTTTAATTTTAATGTTGATATTCTTGATTCAACTCACATTTTGAAGATCTAAAGATAAAAAACTACTATTTGATCTTCAAAAATATTTTTTGAAATACGCCAATTCACATAGTAAATAAAGGAATTGTGTTGCAAGAATACTAATATCAGACGCACTTAAAAAAAAATGTCGTAACTGCCAATGTGTACTGAATCCATTGGCGCTTACGACGTTTTTCTTTTGCCATAATTCATAATTTCGAAATTAATTAGAACTGTGTTGAACACAAAAACGCCATCCCTTTCAAACTAAGCTACACTCGAGAGCAAAAATAACGGTTACGTGTATGGAATTTGTATACGAAGTTACCCATTTTATTTGCTTTTGGGCGTAGGTGGATTGGACGTAATGTAGTATGAACATGAATATCAACAAAACCATTGAATAAGATCACGGCATTTAGCACTCCGTGCCATGAGTGTGTCAGACAGACAAACATACACGATAGTCAAATAGTTGAATAGTTCAAATAGTCCGGGTTCAGTTAGCCATACGCAATTAGACAGATAATTTAGGTAGACATTAAGAACAGAACTGTTGAGTTTTAAACTATACTGGAAACTTGAAATCCTAGACCACTGATACAAAATTATGGTGCTTATCCACATTAAAAAAAATTAGACATTACATGTTTCATAAATTCTTAAAATCCTAGTTAAATACTAGCCTAGACGGTCGAGTCAGAACAACTTCACACAGTAGGGTCTTAAACTTGTTAACATGGCCTAATTAATATTAGCAAAAAAATAATTCATAACTAAAACTTTACGATTATTATCCATAGTATTAGTCGGATAAGCCGATCGCATATCAGTCTTTTCAGCCATCAAAGACGGTGCCTCGCAGACTGAAGACCACAAATCGCCCGTAATAGACTAATGCCTATGATAATGATGATAATAGCGCTTAAACTAAAGCAGAAAGTACGATAAATGTAGAATTTAAATGCATCTACCTGTTTAAATGTAAAAAAAAAGCTATAAGCTCTAGATGGCTCTAAAATATACGTTATGACTTTAGAGACAAATATAATGCATTTACTTACTCATATTCATATACCTATACGAGTAGAAACCACCCTAAATACGTGTTCCTTATTATGGTTTCAACTAACACTGTTATTAAAAAGTCATATGAGTCAAAAATGTACAACACTTCAAGAAGTGACAAAAAACCCCAGCATACCACTTCAAATCTGGTCAGGGTCTAAAAAAAATCACTGTTTCTATCCTTGTATTTGTAATATACAAGAGATAGTGATTGATTTCACTTTAAAAATTGCGAATATCTTGGAAACATGAGTTTCGTAAAAAACAATCTAAAGCTGTTGTGTTCCAGAAGAGTTACTATTTCGAAAGTAAAGAAAGAAAGTAGTATGTTTTCGATACTTTATAGTTACTATTTCGGATGATTTCTTTAAAACATCTCCAATTGAAATTATTTCCTAAAGTATATATCCGATTAGCATTCCTGATACCAATAACAATAGCTAGCCGGGAATCAAACCAAAACTTGACTTCACTATGCAACCATGGCCGACCGGTCAGACCCGTTACAGACTTGATTACTGTTATTTGCATTTCATCCTCTACAACTTTAGGATGGCATATGGATCTTGATTTTACTGGGAATTCAACAACAATCTTAAAAGATAATTTATCAGAATTCGTTGATATTGAAATTAAATGAAATAATTTATTCAGTAAGCCACAAGGGCACTTTTTCAAGTCAGATTGTGAGTCTACCGGCATTTCCCAAGAGACCGATGTTGAGAAGACAGCCGAAAGAAACTCAACACTTAGTCATTTTTATGTTATAAGTAAGACATTGGTACACGTAAAGGAGATTTATTAGCTTTTGGACAACGATAGGAAGAACTAGAATTGATGATACGATTAACTAAACTAAACTATTAACTTATTACAAAACCAACCATTTTAAATCCTGATTGAATGCTTTCTAGATTATTATCAGGCATTTTTACATTTTCAATTTCTAATTTAGTTTTAACCCAAGCGCTTATATGACCTTTATACTACTAATTTAAGCTAAATAAAGGCGTATAAGCATTTGAGCAGCATCTGTGCTACTTGTGAAACTTCAAACTTCATGAACTGTTCGAAATGAATAACTAAACACAGTGAATATAATTTATTGACCGCCATAATAATCAATTCAAACTCTATGAGACAGCAAAACTGACAGACAAAGATAAATGGTCCTTCGAAACCTTTTTTCTTAAACTTCATTGACAAAAGGAAGGACAGGAATAGGAATAGCCGAGATAATGGCAGCAGGTAGAGAAATCCCAGAAATTGATGGAGAAACACGATATTTTAGCTTTATTGCTCCAATTTAAAAGTAAAAGTTAAATTGACGGAACGTCTAAATGAAAACGAAGAATTCAAATTACGGTCTCAGCTATTTTTATTCCAATGTGACGTCATTATACCCTTTAATATACCTGCCGAGACATAATCTTGATTGAGACTATTGAGAGCTCTAAAATAAAATTTTTGACAACGAGAACAAAAAGCATCACTGCCAATTTAGCTTTTTAGGGTTCCGTACCCAAAGGGTAAAAACGGGACCCTATTACTGAGACTTCGCTGTCCGTCCGTCCATCCGTCCGTCTGTCACCAGGCTGTATCTCAAGAACGGTGATAGCTAGCTAACAGTTGAAATTTTCACAGATGTATTTCTCTCGCACTTGCCCAATTTTTTTTATTTATTGTACATTTCTGTGTATTGCCTATATTGCCATGAATAGGACTGCTAAAAATATTTTTCGGCTAGTTCTGAGACTATTTATTTTCAGTCAATAATTGGATTATTCCCGAATTCTAGCAATTCGATTATACACATTAAAAGGTGAAACTGTCATTTTTTCCCCAAAACAAACTTTCTCACACTATAAGTGAAATTAGTGTGTACTCGTCAAAATTGGCATATACGCATGAAGTGATGTATCGTTATGATGACACATGCTCTCGAAAGCATTTCGTAAAATTGTGTATTATTACCTAATTTGATTCTGAAAGTAGTTTAATTTTTTGAGTCAATTTGGACGCTATTGTTAGTATTGTCACTTTCCTGTACACCTCATGTGTATATAATATGTGTGTCTTCTATTGTTTATGCTGAGTGTAAAACCCATTTAATTATCTTTTCCGCATCAGCACCCATTTTAGGGTCGTAAAAGCCAAACCAAAACACCGTCGAATTTGTTAAAACAATATGGCCGCTGACATTGTCTAATGCATTGTGTTCCAAACACAGAATTAATGTTCTTTTATGGCCCGAGGCTATTAAGACGGCTTGCTTACCTTCTCTCCTGAGTGGATCTATTTTTATTTCAATCTAAACAAGTCCAGTGTTCCGTAACTGAAAGGTTGTAAGCGCCAAAACAGTACTGTCCTTTACACCCTTGGGATTGGAATTGAAGTGTTTCTAAAAGGGTAGTAGATAGTAAAGATAAATTATTTCACACTGAGTACCCCAAACCACAGATTGTAAATCCTCTGCTACATACCAGACACGTACACACTAAATCACTTGTACTTCAAAGTTACTAGGCTATTTACGGTAATTTGTTGTAAATACAGTCAGACAGACAGTAAATTGCAACGAAAATCATTTTAAAAACATATAAAATGATGAAGATGATCTTACGCTAACAAGAAATAAAAAAAATGTTATTTCAAACAAGTCCTTATTTCAACCAGTTAATGGTTTGAGACGCGTACAATACAATACTTTCCAAAAATGCTCTATTGCACACCAAAATTAGATAACAAAAGAAACCCAAATACAACAATTCTAACGGTAGACATCAGGTGCTCTTATCGCTAAATAGCGATCTGTTTCACACTTTTGAGTAGAGAAATTGATCAAAAATAAACTACACATTGAGAAAATAGGTCGCGCAAATACATATCATCAAAGATAATATGTTTTTCTTTGCATTATTATATTCAAATGGGAAAGTTATTCAAAGTAAATTCATTCATACTTGCCGCCCAGATGTCTCAAGCCGGCATTTGTTTAGATATTCGGTTATTTTTGTCCCCCACCGAAGGATTGAGAAGGGATAATGAGTAACCTGTCTGTTATAATTTTAACCAAGTTAAAACCTTAGATTATAACGATGAATAATGTTAAAAACTGCAATTTAGTTCGATGATGTATGGTGATCTTGGTCTAAATTAAGTTTTGGGCTCTATGTAATTTATAAATTGAAACACACATATAACACATGCGTACAATTCGTACGAATTATGGGAAAATTTTCAGCTTTATATTAGTTTTATAGCAAATATCTAAATTGCGTCGTTTTTATTTATGATGTGTTTCCTTAATTCTCATGGGCCTGGAAGAATTAGAAATAAATAACTGAAGATAATAAAAATAAACACATCTAAATTTTCTATCGATTAAATTAAGATTATCTTTATTGGTAGAATTAGTAACGCAAACAAAAATAATCTATCACAATAATCAAGGATACCTAGTTAGTTTGTTACTGTCACAAAAAGCTTTGACATAGCATCTTATATTACAATGTAACTGTATTGTTAACAGTAAAAAGACATCTTCGTTACTTCTCTGATCGTTGATTTCAAAAACTAACACGAAAAATATTTCGGGCCAGGAAAATAGATTATCTCATAACTCACGTTAAATTAAATATGTCAGTTTTCATTTATAAAATGTCCGGCGACAAAGGTTATTTATCAAGAGTCATTTTCAAGAAATGGCGGTCGGAAAGTTAAATGTGACATCAAAGAATTCGAGCCGTGATGTATGACGGCTTCATATTTTCCTGAAATGTGGGGCATAGTGTGATATAAAAATACATTTTAATACTTTTCCATTTGTTTAAATGATTTAAATGTCGTAAAGGTCATTTAATAGTTGCTGTTTACGCCCTATTTGATATTAAGTGCATCTAAAATTTCTGTACTACAAGGTGCCCGTGAACTTAGTCCACGCAAATAAAAAGGGGGTTATGACTTTTGGGTTGCGCTTCGCCATATAATCATCTGGGGACGCCCAACTACTTGTTTAACAAAAACTGTTGAAATCGGTCCAGCCGTTTAGGCGTGATGAGAGGATAAAGATTTCAATGTAACAATTTTATAATAATACGTATATATAACATTAGTCTCGACTAATTAGTCTTATTTTTTTTCAAACCTGATAGTTTACTGATACCGTTTAGTATACATTGTATGTCTACTTGTCTGAACAAGTATTTACGATTAAATCTCTGTGAGTCACATAAGGGCGTAACTTACATACCTATTTCCACAGCTAAAGTAAAGTATAAAGAGCGTTAAATACTTTATTACAAAAGTCTACCACGATAGAGTGGTGCGAATATACAAAAACTATTTGTGTAATAGCTATCCCACCAAAAACATTTCATGTAAAATTGACGGCCAAGACTCACATTCTCATAACGCTTTCGCTGTAAAAAGTTATCAGATCCTAGGAAAAGCCAAGCCCCTAAGCCCCGACTTTACTAACCCCACCAACCACCTTGGTTTAAAAAGTATGGCATCAACTGGCTTCAAGCCCCTAAACCCGGAGTTTACTAACCCTACACCTTTGTTTCAAAAGTATGGCTTGGCCGTTTCATAGAGTACCGTAAATAAGTCCAACGGACCGTCTGGCCCATATGGTATCAAGAAACTAAGTTTATGTCTTTGATAATATATACTTATAAACTTAATTCCTTACGATATGGGCCGGACAGTCCTATAGGTTTCAATTTTCAGACCTCTAGTATCAAAATTTGCGGAAGTTTCATACAAACTTCCATCCCCTAGTTTAAGGGGTTGGGGGGTAAAAGTTCCAAGTTTTAGAATTATTATGTTGTTTGTGTACTAATACTAGCTTACATACCAAATTTCAGCTTTCTAGGTCATCGGGAAGTACCCCAGAGGTTTTGATACGTCAGTGAGTGAGTGGCAAAATCGGCGTATTTTAGGTACCTATAAAACCTAAAGTATAAAAGCTAGATCAATTAAATTTTGTACATTTTATATGTTTGCTAACTGCATCTTAACCTGAGAATTTGGGCGCTCTAGTGTTAACTGGGACGAAACTATGAGGGTTTGAATATGAGACGAAACGGTTCGAGAAAAGGTAGGTAGTGCCCCCTTCTTTTTTGTTCGTCTTGGCGGGGGCACTACCGTGCCCCCAGATATTTAAAATACGAAGTAGAAGTGTAGATATGGAAGTAGTAATAATTGTGTATAAGAAATACTTACGTTTAGCCCGATATATACTACTTTTATCGCCCATTATGGAAAACCCATACAAACTTTCATCCCCTTATTTAAAGGGTGGGGGGTGATTTTTTTAAAATCCTAGAATATGTATTTTATTATTTATAAATAATAAAGGAGTCCCTATATCAATTTTCAGACCTCTAGTATCAAAATTTGCAGAAGTCTCATACTAACTTCCATCCCCTAGTTTAAGGGGTTGGGGGTAAAAGTTCCAAGTTTCAGAATTATTCTATTGTTTGTGTACTAAACCTAGCTTACATACCAAATTTCAGCTTTCTAGGTCATCGGGAAGTACCCCAGAGGTTTTGATACATCAGTGAGTGAGTGGCAAAATCGGCGTATTTTAGGTACCAATAAAACCTAAAGTATAAAAGCTAGATCAATGAAATTTAGTACATTTCATATGTTTCCTAACTGCATCTTAACCTGTGAATTTGGGCGCTCTGGACGGGACTGGGACGAAACTATAAGGGTTTGAAAATGAGACGAAACGGTTCGAGAAAAGGTAGGTAGTGCCCCGCCTCTTTTTTTTTCGTCTTGGCGGGGGCACTACCGTGCCCCCAGATTTGTGGTTAACCGCAAAGGATTATTTCACAATGTACTCGTAATTATTCCTTAACAAAAACTTTGTAAGCAAAATACCTTCACCATATTTTTAATGTGTATGTAAGTGTGATGAAGTTTTATATGTTTTTAACTAGGGTATTATGCAAAATTTTGTAAAATCGGGTTCAGACAGGTCCACAATTATACGTGATTTCTGCCGTAAGCGTTAATTTTCCACTTTTTTAATATATACTTACGATTTTTTGTTGTTTACTAAGACCCGTACCAATCCTTTCTTACTATATTTATTAAAAAGGGATAAATACAATAATGAAGTTCATTTTCAAAACTCTACTACACGTTTGAGAATAAAGATATGGAATTACTTAAGGAAAGAAACTATGAGTATTTAACATTGAATTTAGTAGGCGTTTTCGAAATAATAAAATTTATTCTGTAAACCCTCCTGCGAGGCTAAGTTTACCGAAAATAACCAAGATATTTGAGTAAAAAATTGGTCAAGTGCGAGTCCGACTCGCGCATGAAGGATTCCGTACGTATATATAGGTATTACAAGTTTGTTGTATGGGAGCCCCCCTTAAATATTTATTTTATTTCATTTTTAGTATTTGTTGTTATAGCGGCAATAGAAATACATCATCTGTGAAAATTTCAAGTGTCTAGCTATCACCGTTCTGGAGATACAGCCTGGTGACAGACGGACGGACGGACAGCGAAGTCTCAGTAATAGGGTCCCGTTTTTACCCTTTGGGTACGGAACCCTAAAAACCGAAAGAATCTAACGAGTCACTCTTTCGTTAATAACTAAACTATTACAATAATACCTACTAACATGTGACGCCTACAAATACTATCAACAAATACAATTATACCTACTCTTGCACACCTCAAATACACAGAAACGAAAACATGTATGATACAATAAAAACAAATATAGGTAGACAACAGGCGGTCTTATCGCTAAATAGCGATATCTTCCTGACAACCTTTGGGTAGACTTAAGAAAAACATGGCCGAAAATATAATTGAATAACTCACATTTCTGTTTGACCAGTTGATTGGAATATACCATTTATCACTACATCCGCAATTAATACATTTGTATTTCCTTCAAACACATAAGTTTAAGGACTAGTATAGTTTAAAACTCAACAGTATGCATTTTTATAGTAATCTCTCTCATCTTAGTTTTGATTAGTTGTGCTGTGTACTTAGATTAAAATAATTGCCTAATTAAAAAGACCTCATTTTGAATCTCTAATGAAAAATCAGTCCGCTAGTTTTAATTACTAAAATGCATAATAAATATTTGTGTAGGTTGTTTCCAAACAGAATACGATATATTTATGTTACGTCCTTTATGTAAGTAAAAGACAAAAGCTATACTAAACTTGTTTTGTCATAGACCGGTCTCACGTTTTGTAAACGCAGTAGGAACATAACTAGTTTGGCTTAAGTTCTATGAACAATTCGATTGGCCAACTCAGTTGTCACTTTCAGATAATACCTACTATACTCATAATCAACATATAATTTAATTGATATGTCTCAGTGATTGATAGAGCCAATTGAAATTGGGGAACTAAAACAGTACGCCATATATTTAGTTAAAGAAGTTTGGGTCGATACTCCAAACTTATGGTCAACGAGTTGTATGTTATAATTATCTGTAATTATAGTGACTAAATTAATTTAGCTGACCAAACTGTCTATTCTGGAACATATTGTGTACGGTGTAGCATCCACATAGGTATTTTATAAAATTTCCATTTTAAGAATAAGTAACGTTATTTTTTTATATTACCTGAGCAATAATAAGTACTTTTGGTTTATAACAAGATAAAATTCTTTCGTGAATTAATCATCACTTTAAATTATATTAGAATGAATCATAAAGATTTTAGCGATTTAATATACCTAAGCGCATTTTAAATGGTCTCATTTGCTGTGGCGCTTCAACCTTTTGACTGTCAAATACAGAAGTTGTTATAATATTTTATTTTAGACCTAATGTGAATGCTTTAAACTTCTATTTTTACTCAACGATACATCTTAACGCTGAACGCACTATGGAGCTATCAATAATGACGCAAACAATTAAAAATATATAAATCAAGTTCTGATTGGAAACGACCTATAGATAACCTAAAATAGTTTGTCATTTAATTTGACATGAGTATTTATATGAATTGATAAAACCGTTATAGTAATGTAAGATAGAAGAGTCACTCCTATAAACGTGCCTAATTTTATTGATGCTTTTTTGGAGCCTTACTTTCAAATTTGTCCTTTACTACAAAATCATGTTTTTCGAAAACTCTAGATCAATATATTGATTTAAAATTACACTTTATTGTTGATTTTTACACCTTATTGTAACAATAACAAAAATGGGAGTTCTTTGAGTCCATGGACGTAAAATCATGTCCAAAACGTCGAGGCATTTCGATGAAAAAAAAATAAAGCTATTAAGTCCCGTTATGTTAAGGGGTACCTACAATAACTTAATAGTACATTTCATAAAGGAAATGTGTATTATCATATAAAATGATAAATTGAATTACAAGCAAACGAATGAAATAAAATAAAATCTTGTAAAAGACATAATGATCACTGTAAACGGGGAAGACATAAATCACACAATAAAACGGTATAAGTGACGTTTTATTATTTATAGCTTTCAACATTTATAATTTGTAGCGAGCTGCAATGTGACATACAGCTGCCTACAAATGTTTTGATTGAATTCTAACACCAGATGTTGAGTCATGTTTGTGTTTTCTTTTTTTATTGTGTGCATCAAGATTCTATTTGATATCAGATTAGTTTTGACTTCATATCGTTTTTTGACAACTAAACTCACTAAGTAACAAAGCTCGTATCTCATTGTCAATCTACTGACTAGATACGAGGTTTTGAAGATCAGTGACAAAAAAATGTGAGCTTTGCTTATCGTCAAACGATATGTAACTGGAGTTAAATTTACTAAAATAGTTATTTTATTACGGACAAAATAAATAATAATACACATTTCGATTGTGACGATTCCTACATTGTAACGCATCCGATGAGATCTGACCTTAGACAAAGTTATCTATAGCTATAAAATCGTGCGTACATTTAATAGTTTGACAACGAATTTTATTTGTTTATTAATTTTGAATAATTCTGCCGTGTTAGGGTAAAAGGTCGTACCTTTATACGGATGTCATAGTAAGATACGTCCTTTTGTCGTAGCATGGCAGAATAATTATTCAAAATAATTGAAATATATGTGTTTTTTAAACGTGGTAAAGGACATAAAAGTTAGGTTACATTAAACAAGTCAATGAAATGGTTAATTTGCTCAGTGGCGGTTGTAATTAATATTTATATGATCCCATTCCATTTATTATATTTACCGTTTTTTGCTGAGTGAAAAAAAATTACTGAAAAAGTCCATCCAGGTTTCAATAATGAATTTTTGATACTACAGTACTGAATCACAATAATTAGTATGTTTTAGTAAATTGTTTATATTTTTGTTGTATTTTTCAACATGAAATTATAAATGAATTTATAACAAAGGTATTCATTTCATTATATATGGTTATAACCTTAAAGGAAAACATGGCATTGTTCATATACTATAGACTATGTTAATTATAGTCACAATGCCATGGCATAAACCAGAAACGTTGTAACCGCCAATGGATTTAGTTGTTAAACACAAGCGATTGCTTTAAGCCCTAATAAGGCTGTACTTAACATTTTAGTTAAAATTATATTCATTTTATAGTCGTGTGTACCTTATCTCAATCAAGTAAGACAGTGTATTATGCACCCGGGCCTTTGTTCGGTCAAAATTGGCGCTCGTTCACAGCCAGTCGTAGCGACACACACTCGTCGGTCGTTCACATTGCCATGCCCAATTTAATTAATATTTATTTTGAAATCAGTTGATATATAGTCAAATTTCTATTGTGATTCAGGACTGAGTATAAGTTTGTATATAATTAAATATTTATTAAATTTATTAATATATTGTTTTTTTTCCAATTAAAACCATTTTAAATATTCGCATTGGTGCTAATAGCAGTGGCTAATATAGTACAATTATTACATTTTAAGTACTTACTTTATTTAATTATGTTACTCGTACACGTTGATTGTAGAGCCTAAAGTGTAGGTTTATCGTATAAATAACTATTAAAAACGCGTTGATATGTTTTTACCTATAAAAAATACAGATATAATAAATTTGGTAATTTTTGGACTATTCAGAATCGTTAGTACATTCGACCGTCATAAAAAAAAATACCCAAAATGTTGTGGGGAAAAGTATTTTTCATTACATCACGCCTTAAAAAACATACAAAAATGTTACAATCTAGACAGGCTTTATTGCATGTTATTTGCAAAAGATTTGCCGAAAAAAATATAGAAAAAAGCTTGACAACAGCAAAAAAGCATTACTTATTTTAATTTAATTTCATATAGTTATTTATATTATAATAATCAACGTTTACGAGCTTTTTGCGTCCTATTTCATTTTCCTATCATTATGTACTTAATTTGTGAGTTAGTGAACAAATTAGAAATTAACTAGCTTGAGCTACCTCTTTCAAATGTTCTAAAGGTATTTTTATATAAAATAACTAATGTTAATATTAAGCTCGGCACTATCTTATATTACTAGAAACGGTTGAAACTATCCTAAAATGAAAAAAAAAAAAAGATTTTTCACATTTTCCTAATAAAAATGTTGGATATTTAAAAATTGGATTAATGTTGTAGTTGCCGTTGTCATTTATAATTAAGATATCTAATTAAATAAGAACGGTTAAATCCATATATATATATATATTGTTTCGTTGAATTTTGCGGTGAAGCATTTCTTAGAGTATTTAATTTCTTAGAATTTTCATCACTTAACTGTATTTCGGGCAGCTATATTTTCTTAAATAATCGAATAATGAGTTTCGAGAATGCTTCTTATTAAACATTTCAATGTACGCTATAAAACTCCTAAGTTTCATTTATCCGAATGCATCGCTATTCCGAATTTTCATACATTAAATATTTAGTTTCTTTTTTGGGATATCATGTAATGCTTACCTAACCTAATCATATTATGTAACATACCATCCACAGTAAATATGATCGGTTCGCGTGATATCCTTTTCGGTAAATGAAAATTCGGTATAATGATGGTTTCGCATAAATTAAGGTTCGGAATTTTCGGGTGTTCCGAAGGCCGACATTAATTTAACTTTAAATAAATAAGGATTTAAAAGGCAATGTTGATATAATAATAATATACTTTATTTCCATCAACATGGATATGTCTGGAGGTTATATATGTATTGATAAAATATTTATTTGTGACAACGGCATCTCTACATTCATATACTTAGGTAGGCATCAGTATAGTGTTAAATATATTTTTTGCAGCTGTATTATGTATTTGCTATAAAAAGCGGCCATAACTGATATTATTTTATAATACTTAAGACAGAGATATTTATAATTGTATATAGAAATAATGTGTATAAAATTTAAAGACAATGAATATTATTTGAAATTGTATGAAATCTTGTTTGGCCTAGTAACGGTATTTTATAGTAAATGGTGTTTACGACATAACTAATAGCTGCGTTGCAGTAACCTGAATAAATTTGAAACACCAAATACCTTAAAATATCCTTTACATGTACTTAATAATATTTTTTATGCGTGTAAAATGCCACATTAATTAATTAATTTTTACTATATTGAATTAATAATTTAAAAGTTAAATTTCAAACGTGCAATTTTGTTACATTTCCTTTATTTATTACGTTGATAAAATCACTGTTGGATTAAAGATGAAAATTAAAATTAAGTGTAATAAACATCACAGATCTATCTTTGGTTCATTAAAATGTATCATTTAGTCAACGAACATGATCCTTGACACTTGCGTTTCATTTAATAAATGCTATCAGTTAAATTATTACGCCAATTTGTTATTCATAATGCTGTATTAGTGCAATTATTCTGCTGTAACATTGAAGTTTCATGTTATATTATTCAAAATTAGCTATTTTAGTTAGTTAAAGACATTGGCTGTCAAGGATAATATATTATGAAGTTCTACTTATGTACGTAGATAAATATCTAAAGCACTTGATACTATCAAAATGTTTGGCACTTATAACCTAAATTAACAGCAATACGAGTAGTAGTTACAGACAAATTGGCAATTATTAAACTAATATGTAAAATAATGTACTGTTATTCCGCTGATTATGTGTAATTTACCTGTTGTATCTATTAAATATCGTCTGTTGATAACTAAACTCATTAAGTAGGTAACAAATACCTATTTAAAACAAAGCGTATCTCAGTGTTTTTATTATCTATTACTTTATATCTATCTACTTACTAGATACGAGGATTTGAAAAGCAGTGACAGACATTTTAGTGAGTTTTGAATTTCACCAGGCGATGTGTCACTTTTGCTACGGATCAAGACAGAATAGGAGTATTATTATTATTTCTTGAATTTTCCTACACCTATATTTTTAGTAGTGTAAACTTAACATTCCTAAGGGATTCAAGACTGTGGCACTCAAAACTTATGGAGGGTTCAGAGACAATGGTCAGAAAACATACGTAGGGCGAATAAAATTTTTGACCGACATTTTTGACTGTCTCCGCCGTTACTCAAAATGATCTCTTGAGTTGCTAAGAAATCGGGTTTTGAATATTTTCTGTTTATTACGCTTAAACAGTTGGGAAACCATTTTGAAAATAGAGAAGCCTTATAAAGGGAAGTTTAATATTTGTGGGCAGATTTGTGTTGGTCAAAAAGTTTATTCGCCCGGATCTTGGTGTCTTGATACTGTATAAATGCCATGTTTGTCTTTATAAGTTTTTGGTACGATTTACGTATCATTGAGGGTTGGTTTATTGCTTAGATGGCCAAATTTTCCATTTAAGTAGGGAAGCTAATCATTGCACTAACATGAGGCTTGTTTTAAATCCATCATATTTTGGGGACTATAGTTCATGTGGCAACTGCATATCTCCTGCAATTAGGCTATTGCTGAATGTCTCATCAACACGTGGTAAATAAAGGACTTTTCTTCACTGATGGGGTGGGGACAGAAGATTTATAACAACACAATCCAGTTTGTTACTGGATTTGTATCCCGTCTGTCAGTGTGTGGCAGACTGGAAAGAAATAATCCCCATTCGGGCCGCTGGAATGTAATGATGTAAGCTTAGTGGGATCTTTTATCATCTGTTCCTAACCCTGATGGAAATGAGGACAAACCTAAAAAGTCCAAATGTAGGAGATTTATTTAATATGGTTGCCATAGCAATAAGATTTCAAAAGCCGTAAGTTCTGAGTTAGTGTCAAGATTTACCAAGTCTTCGTTAAGCGGTACAGTCAAGCAATGATAATGTGATCAAAGATATCTGAATACTCCTATATGCCGTTAACTATAGAGGCGAGTTCCGATATTATTGATCATGAATTTGCTCTATTAATGAACTCGACTGTACAAGTCCTAATCATAAGATTTACAACAGGTTTCTCACATCAATCATTCAAACATGTTCGGACTCGTACGGAAACCGTATTCATGGCTCAGGCGCTCATGATTAAGGTTTCCGGCGGTTAAAGCAAATTACTTGTTTTTGATCTTATATTATGTATCACGGCAGTTTTATGTATAAGGCCTATAAATGTCTCTGTCTTAGTATTAAGTTACTCATTGGTGAATATTGTGAAATTGTAAAATAGGGGGGGTAACCTAACTGTACCTACTAAGTAAGATAAGTGTAAATATGTTGTTTAACTAAGGTAGACCCTGTAGTATTTATTTGTACGATTTGGGCCTTTGTTGAAATCCAAAGTTTTTAATTTATTTTTCGACCAATAAATGTTGGAGAGAACTATTTTGTGATTTTATTTTGTAACCTAAAAATCAAAATCAAATATCATATACATATTTGCTTTGCACAGGTTTGCCTTATACTATGAGATACCTGGCGGACCCCAAACTAGGCTGAGCCTATATCTTGGGTGGTTAAGTACCTATTTGAAACACTAATTTTTGAAATGAAATGATTATTTATTTGCGGAATATGGGTTACATTAAGCTGGCATAATTTATAAATGGGATATATTTAAATGCACATCTATATAATTTTTCAGTACACTAGGTAACCACTAATTAACTGAATGCATACCAGAAAAATGAATGCTGTGCAAAAAAAAACAATTGATTAACTGAACATATCCTACAAAAAAAACTTAAACATCATACAAAACGAGATGACCTTTTTAACCGAATTCACACCAAAAATATGGTTCGTACATCGGATATATTTGAAAGTTTCACCAAAAATACTGACTTGCACACTAATTATCCTCGCACTGCACACTAAGATCCGACTCGGCCGGGTTAGGTTAGGTTAGTTTTTTTTTTATATCCAGTAAAACAGTTTTGCAAATACCTTTAAATAGTATATTGAATTTGCATTATTTAGTGTGCATAATTAGTGTGCAAGTCAGTATTTTTGGTGAAACTATCAAATATTTTGATCGAAAAAAGGGGATATACAGATATCGATTTAAATACATGCCTTTATAAATTACATGAACCACCATACTCTACTTAAAAAGCATTTAAAGTAAAGTATGGTACTCTACTTAAAAAGTTTTTTGCAAAAACGGTTAATTTTTCAGAATAATTATAAAACAAACAACCTACTATCCTTAATGGGTTCTTCAAAACGATGTATGAGTGTGTGTGTTTAAAAAGTAATCTAAAATGGGACGGGCTGGCCACGTCTGCCGCATGCACCCAGATAGGTGGGTTAGCATGACCATTAAGTGGGTGCCTGGTGGGACAGGGTAGACCTAGGAGATGGCGGGACGATCCAGACGCGTACCTTAACTTGGCCAGAAGAAACGTCTCACCGAGAGGAAGATGCCTTTGCCCAGCAGTGGGATATTCCTACAGGATTAAAAAGTAACCTCATAAACTATTTACGAAACATTTAGATAAATAAATATTAATCTATGTATATATCACAAGATGTTTTCGATTTAGCAAACAATTTTCTAACCTCGTAAAATTCATTTTTAGGGTTCCGTACCCAAAGGGTAAAAAACGGGACCCTATCACTAAGATTCCGCTGTCCGTCTGTTCGTCTATCACCAGGGGACCTACTGGTTGCGTTTATCACGTGATAAATAAGTGACAAAGCATCTGTCACTCTCACTCGCATTTTGTCAATACGTGACGGATGCTTTGTCACTTATTTATCGCGTGATAAAAGCAACCATCATTAGGCCCACAAGCTTGAAATTTTCACAGATGATGTAATTCAGTTGCCGCTTTAACAACAAATACTAAAAACAGAATAAAATAAATATTTAAGTGGGACTCCCATACAAGAAACGCGATCGGTTGCGGTGCCATACATACCAGGTGCAATCTTAACCCGGCCAGTTAAGATGGGAAGTGTTTGTACGGAACCCTCGGTGGGCGAGTCCGACTCGCACTTGGCTAGTTTTTTTTATATCCCGAACGCGGGATAGTCCTAAAGATATGCAAGTTGAAGTGGCAGTGGTCGATGGAGCAGACGAGTTCTAGAGTGGAGACCACGAACGACACGCCTTGTAGGACGGCCTCCCGCCAAGTGGACCGACGACCTGAAAAGAGTAGCGGGAAGCGGTTGGATGCGGAAAGCTGAGGACCGGGTATGGTGGCGCGAACTGGGGAAGGCCTATTTCCAGCAGTGGACGACTCCGGGCTGATGATGATGATGATTTTGAACGCGGGAAATACCGCAGGGCGCAGCTAACACTATATTATAAATATTATAATACTATTCAAGCGTAGTAGGTATTGCGTCAGGTCGTTACAGGATGTAGTGCACAATCGCTTTAACACTTAACAAAGAACAACGGTTGTTCTTACATAATTATTGAAGCATCTGCTATCAGATGCGTATGCGCATTCAGAGTACAATAGTCTGTCTGTGTACTGCTATCATACTGATACAACCAGAACTTCGGTCTTATCGGTGCGCGGTATACGGTGTCTCACTCGTATGGCCGCTCGGATGTCTCGCTCAGCCGCTCACCGCTCCGCTTGCTGCCGAAAATCATGTCGTCTCAGTAGTACCTACTGACTAAATTGATACAGAATGTTCTCTTTTTATCTGCTAATAACAAAAAAAAACGACTTCAAAGTTTGGAAGGTATAGCGAATTGAAATGGGAGCACACGGAAAGCACCAGCTTTCAAATAAAAAAATAATCATCACAATCGGTTCACCCAGTCAAAAGTTCTGAGGTAAAAACACATAAAAAAATACAGCCGAATTGAGAACCTCCTCCTTTTTGAAGCGGTTTAAAAACAGCCTGAGAATAATGTGGTTATTTTTCTATGTACTATGTACTTATGCAATGAAATAAAAAAATACATCACTCAAAAAATATATATATCAGCTGTTAAGCATGTTCATAAACACAGACGCCATGTTTAAAACAAAAACTTCGCAGCTTCAGCGTTCATTGCATGTTTGAGAAAAAGTCTATTATGTAATTGTATCAGATCACTATCAGAGCACAGCGGTCTGTCTGTCTGTCGATCAAGCCTAAACAAAAAAGCAATATGTAATAACAATATGATGGAATATAAGTCTTTTTGGAGATAGTGTTGGTAACTTGTAACTAGAAACAAAAAGGCATACGTGAATAGGGATAGCATCGAAGTTAAGTCGTTTTGGATGCTGCGGGAAGATCAGAAAACGCATGTAGCGATGATTGGGTTAACAAGGATGATTTTGTAAATGGGAAAGCGATTGTGAACCAATAATGATGAGTACGCTAAAAAATCTTCTGTATTGATCTAATGGCTGCGTTTTTTGGAAACCGCTCTAATAGGAGTTTTCGGTAGCACTTCACTTCTTGAACGGGAAATTGTTTTACGGAGACTAGGAAAGATGATGTAAAACCCGCTAGAGTGGCACCGAAACTTGAAAAATATGTATGTATGTAAATACTTGTACTGACTTTTGTTTTGCGCAATAAAGTTTAAATAAATAAAATAAATAAAACCTCACAAATCGATCTAGTCCTAAATTAAGCTCAAGAAGTCTTGTGTTATGGGTACTTGACGACGATATACGTACTTATATAGATAAATATATACTTAAATACATAGAACAACCATAAGTCATAACCCAAGCACAAATATTCGAGTTCATCACACAAATATGTGCCCCGGCCGGGATTCGAACCCGGGACCGCCGGCTCAGTAGGCAGGTCTCTACAAACCGAGCCAACCGCGTCGTCAATGAAGTAATGAAGAGGGCTATGCTCGGAGTTTCTCTGTGTGGTCGGATCAGGAATGGAGAAGTCCGCAAATACCTAGAGAAGCAGAACCAGAGTAACAGATTAGGTACCTAGGCATAATCACTGGACATAATAGCCTTAACAAGCACCTGAACATTATGGGTGTGGTAAGTAATCCATACTGCTCGCAATGCGGCCAGGAGGAGACAAGTAAGCATGTTATAGCAGAGTGTCGCATGTATGCGGCAGTACGATATAGCATCTTCAGGAAAGATGAACTAGGAGAGGAAGAGCTGAAGGACATCAACCTTAAAGATGTCCTTTCTTTCTGCAGGAGAATAAGAAGATTCGAGGAAGAAGGCTGTATGGGAGCGCTGCCGGGAATGTAAGGCGATGGACAGCCCGTCTGTCTCCGACCGGGCGTCCCTACACCAAATCATCATCATCATCAACAGAGTAGGTACCTGGAAAAATTGCAAAATTCTGCCAGTGAGCACTTGGGCAGGGCACTTTGCTCACAGAATTGACGGCCCTAACGATATTCATAAGTATATTACCAAAACCTGTGGTTCTCAAACTTATTTTTCAATGGAACCTTTTTGATACACTGACTTGCTTACTTCAACCGCCTTAAAAAAAAGAATAGGCTCTACTTTCAGTTTTGAAAAAAAAAGTGTTTGCGAGTCGGCATGTCCGATTTGGTAAATAAATATGATACTAATACTATAGGCACATTATAGGTATGATGATGTCGATGTTTTTTATAGTAATTTATTCAGTTGTCCTCGAGAATACCATTTCATCCCTTTGAAGTCGCTTAATATTTGTGAAAAAGTCATTATTTCTAACTATGAAACTTTAAAACAGAACTAAATTTTATACGGTTTATTTTATTCGCTTTATTTGGCTTTTTTTTTGTGTTTTAGTCCTATAAATTTGTTACCTAAGTATTTGTTGTTTTATTTCTGACCCATTTATAAATGAATATTGTCGTCACTATTTGTTTGGATGATAATTGTTTTGTACTGCACTGAAGTTGCTGGAGGGTGCGTAAAATTCCTCGACAGGCAACGTAAGAAAATACAGTTTCAGCGATCAAATTAATAGAACATATTATATTATACAGACAGATGATATTTTCTAAAAGGTCTCCACTGCATTTTGAGAACCACTGCCCTAAACCAATTTCAGTTAACAACCACAACAATCTAAAATGACATTGATTCTAAACAACCGATCGGACATTGTGACATTCTGTTGGCAATATTGCAGCCATATTGCGCAATATTGCAGACGTTTTCGGGTCGGCAATGTAAGTCGTGTCCATTGTCCGTAATGAGTGTTGCGTAAGGTTCTAAACAATATCGGAGAGGCTAATACGGTATTGATCTCTTTCTATTCTACTTTAAATACTCACTGATATAGTGTATAATATAACAGACAGTTCAGAAAGTGAAACATCTAACGTTTCGTTGTTTTTAGGGTTCCGTACCTCAAAAGGAAAAAACGGAACCCTTATAGGATCACTTTGTTGTCCGTCTGTCCGTTCGTCCGTCTGTCAAGACCCTTTTTCTCAGGAACGCGTGGAGGTATGAAGCTGAAATTTATATCAATTACTCAGGTCTACTGTCCCTTGAAGCTGTGAAAAAATCAAACTTCTAAGCCAACGCAATCTAAAGATACAGCCGTTTATGCCGCAAATTTTCGACACTTGCAAGGGAATCAAAACCTACAGGGTGCTTCCCGTGAACTCAGAATCTTGAAATTTGGTACGAAGCAACGTCTTATAGCATAGATAAAGGAATAATTACGAAAACCATAATTTTTTTTTTAATACCTAACTTTGCACCTAATTTATATGGGGCGCTATACATACCAGGTGCAAACTTAACTTAACCACTTAGGGATGGAAAGTGTTTGTACGGAACCCTCGGTGCGCGAGTCCGACTCGCACTTGGCCGGTTTTTATACCTACTCGCGTACCTACTGTTATCTGTCAATAAAATTATAAACTCAGTTCAGACACAAACCACAACAACGCACCTTTTAAAACTGTACCAAACTATCTACTTAAATGAATTTCAATCAGAGAACAGCAGCATATTTGATATAAAAAAAAACACCTTACTGTTTTCCGATTGGGTGAAATTACTTGTCAAAAAAAATTACCAATCACGAGGCACCCGCCATGACCATCGCAATCATTTATTTTTTGAACAGGTCAGTTGGTGTTGAACGAAAAAGTATCTACTACTGCGCATTTTTTTCCAAAACTGTTAATTCCGAATAATTAACAAAGTAAAAAAAAATGGCTTACGGACAAACAAAAATTCGGCGAAACCTTAAAGATGGGACAAAAAAAATTGCGTTACAGATAGGTAACCCAGATACACAAATATACGGATACACGTGTTAGACTCTTTTTTTGTCGGTGGTAAACAAAACACGGAAAAAAATACCTTTTTATACAACGTGTATTTCCATACACTATACGAAACCTTACTATGCCTGTTCCATCATTGCTAAAATATTGTATTGTGTTTTATATTCGCTCAACCTGATGAAAATTCATGGAACTGAAGCCTTGGGAATGTAAATTTACTTCGTACACTTATTCATTTCGTGTAGGCCCCATCTGAGGTCTCGTTAGGGTTCCGTAACGAAATATAACTTAGAATAAATGTTGACAGTTGCTAAGCGTCAAGGCTCCTTATTCGTTCTAAAATACTGATAGTTTAAGACATTTTTCTCTATGATCAAACATGTTGCTTAACATATTATCAAAGTAAGTACTTAGAACATGGCTATTGCGATTTATTGGTTACCTATATATTAGAAAACTACAGTTTAACATGTCTGTCAGTAAAACATGTCTAAAACTATCAGATTTTTTTAAGGAATAAGGAGCCTACTGAATGTTTGAAAATCGTGCAGGTTTAAATCAATATCTACGGAACCTGTCAACAATTCAGCAGTTCAACGACTTTCAGCTTTCTCGGCAAATTACTTCAGAAGGCATGGGACCGCCTGGCTAGACCTTCCAGAAACGTCGGTAATTGAATGACACATGTAGATTGAATACAGGAATCATTTTATAAAGACCTAGTCTAGACTTACGTTTGAAAAGTCTAAATCTAATGCGGTTGCCCGTCGTAATGACGTTTATATTAAGCTGTTACTAGGATTCAATGTAAAGGTAGATATTTTTTTTCCTTTAAGAATATTTTATGGCTGACGTTATTTTAAATTTTGGTATCACCCCGCTATATTATGTATTTTATTTGAATGAAATGAAAAAATCTGAAAAGCCTAAAATTACCCGAAGTCGGTGCCAAACCTCACGTAACTTCCTTATCGAACTAAAATAATACCTAGTAATACTACGTAACTATATAACCGTCCTTGAAATAAAATTTAAAATGTAAGTTATAATAAATTTAATTGTGTACAACATTGTCTAAGCTCTTTTCTAGCTAAAATGCTCCTAAACCAAGGTTTAAGCAAAAATCTGAAGAAAGTGACGGTTTTTTCAATATGGCTGCGGGCGCGGAGGGAGGGGAATTGTGCATTTTGCATTTTAAACACTTACTAACCATCTTAGACACCATATCAAAAATTCAAAATTACCGGACCGTTTGTAAGGTCATCACCCCTAGTATACTTCAGTTTATATTCACCGAACTATCATGCGTGGTATCTGTTTTCATAGTAATATTTGAGTCGTTTGGCACAGATTTCAAACTTTTTTGGCTTTCCTGTTTTTTTTTCATTTCACTATTCAATATTGTTTCGATGAACTCAAATACAATGTTTCTCGAATATCCATAATTGAATTAATCATAATTTAAAACTCCTACGTCATGCAAGGATCGGAATAAACATAAAGAAACAGCAATCCAAGATGTCCGCCGACGGCTCCCGCTGTTTCGTATCATTAATTGTTTTTAGTCACGTCTCTTGTTTTTAAATACTACCGAAGGATTTTACATTCTTATATACAAATACCTACCATTATAGTTATGGAACCAACCAACGGGATTTAACTTGCGTGTCAAATCTCGTTCGTCCAAGATTTGATTTCTGTCACACACTTTATGTAAGTTATGTTTTACCATACAACCTGTTACCGGCATGCGGGCATTTACTAAAACTGATAATAATATGATCCATAAGTAATTGTTTGCATGTATTAGCTAATCATAATTATGTAAATTTTCAGTACAATTAAATTTCTTAAATCCGAACATTCAATGTAGTGGGTGTACAGCGTAATTGTCTTTACTCATATCACGCTGTCATTTAACACTCACTTGTCAATTTACTTTACTGTACATTACTGGCAATTAAAATTTTGTTAGAAAGTTAATAAAGCCTGAATTAAAGTTAATTAATTAAATTAAGGTCATGGATACGTTAAAGATCTATGTTACTTTACTCTACTTTAAGAAAAGCCTACTTGGCGGTAACACACTGTATTATAGAATGTGTCGGCAACTTCGAATAGTTTTTTTTTTACCGTAGTCGGGTTAAAATATCCTATAACCATCTTTGGATGTCCGGCTATCCCTGTGCCAAAATTGGTTAAAATTTGCCCAACCGTTTCGGCGTGATGCGAGGACAAAGGATATTGGGCCCAACAGATGGCGCCAGACTGGCATTATGACACCACGCGCCCATACGAAACAAGAGACGATCTTGCATCACGCTATTAAGATTATGCCAGAAATCATGACCATAGAAAACTGATATTTAAATTCAAATCTAGAATTTTATAATAGTAGTTTTGATGATCACGTTACTAATAAACCCCATCAAAAATATAAACGTTGTCGACTTCACCGACAAAAAAATTGAGATCTATCTATGGGCGCCAAGTTCTTTGCCCTAAAATGTTTAGATACTAGCACATGCGACATATAGATTTGGAGTTATTGAGGGGTCAAAAGTGGCTCCAAACGGTTCGTGTAATATAACACACGGCTGCTGCTCGCCAGTTCCTGGGGTGAACTTGGCTGGACACGCTGCCGTGTGTCTAGATATATTTCTTTATTTCTTTCAAATATTATCTTTCATTGAATCAATAAAAAAAAGACAATGTTGTTGTTGATCCTTTTGAGATCAAAGTTGAATATGTAATTGTTTTTTTAGCATATCCCTCGAATTAGTAATCAATTGGAACATTTCTCAGAAACATACGTGCCGATGTGTCATGAGTTTGTATATGTTCCAGTTTCGGATATCGTATTGAACCCGTTCGGTAATTCGAGTGATGGACGCTATATTGAAGACACACCAGCTACGATGGTGTGGCCACGTTAGCTGCATGGTGCATGGAGGACATTATACCTAGCTGTAATATCGACGGCAAAAGCGGAAACGCTGTAAACGCCACTGCACTCCCTTGGTGTTTACAGCGTTTCCGCTTTTTGCCGTCGATATGTAGCTACTGTAAGGATCTCTTTGGTTGTTGACAGTAGAACTGGCAACTAGACGTTGTATTAAAAATATATTTAAATATTTAGAATTATGGCCGTCTCTGTCACTCACCAAGAGAGCCGGGAATTCATGCTTAAGCTTGGTATCGTGGCTGAACGCTAAATAAATTATAATCCAAGTTCTATCTTGTGTTTGCACCTTCTACGAAAGCTACACCTCCTCGGTTTTCTACTCGGAGCTCCCTAGTGGAAAACGCAATCATCGGGGCAGTATCTGCACTACAAGGATGTTTTGAAACGCCATATCTCAACACAAAACATATCAGAAGTATGCATGATCTACCAAACTAATAAAAAACATAATAGGAATAATAATCACATAACATATTATATACATTAAAAAAACATACAATCGAATTGAGAACCATTTTTCAAGTCGGTTGAAAAATTAAGTTAAAATCAGTACCCCTACCATGAGTTTATGTGACCGTACTGCAACTGGCTAGAGACAGCATAAGTGATTTGTATGTAGAATATTAGTACAGCTTTGAGAACCAACGGCGCATTGATCTGGACACTAAACGTACTACGTAAAAGCCCGACCACCTGTGGCAGAATTATATAATTATGTCAATGGTGTGCTCACATGTCCGCAGTGTTCGCGTAGCTTCATCAATAAGGTAGGCTACGTGAGCCACATGCTTTCTCACCAGCGACAAAATCGGAGTTAAGAGGCCTTATTCCTTTTAAAATGTATTTTTTTTCGTATTATGACAAATATATTGATAATTTCAACCAACTTTTTGAAGTGAATAATACTTTTCCACGATTTCTAGGTAGTAACATAGCTATTTCATGCTTTCATTGCGTGCAGTCGGAAATAAGTTGAAAAAACTAATTTTTCGCGTGAATTTTGTCAATTTCGAGTAGTTTTTGGAACATAAATTATCAATGAAAAATTATAGCTGTAGGTTTAAAATATATACCAATAAATCCCAATAGCCCTGTTATAGGTAGTAACATCAATAATATGTTAAGAAACGTGTTTGATGATAGAGAAAAATGTCTAAAACCATCATCATTAAAAAAAAAATAAGGCTTCTTAACAGCAGTCGTCGTGGCCGAAAGCGGCCGTAAAGAATAGTAGTAGTAGTAGTAGTAGTAGTAGTAGTAGTAGTAACTACAATTCTCCATAGAAATCGTTCACGCAGTCACTAGCGAGTACTGTCACTGTAAACTCATGGTGAATACAGTATCTAATCGTTTCACCTTACCTCGAAAGCGCATGCGCGTGCCTTATGCTCTTGCGCCGTCATATCCTAACAAATATTATCGGACAAATATTTGTGTTCGAACGTTACAAAAGGGCCCGCCCGGGGATACATGTACTTCAATATTGATTATTTGGTGGTGCAAAAAGTCAGTTTGCTTGGGAATTGTTAGAGATAAGTTATGCACTTATTTAACGAGAGAAACGCCGATATATTTCAAGTCAAGTAAACTCTATTTCGTAGATAAATTCAAATTCAATTCAAATTCAAATCTTTTATTTCAGACCAGAGTTCATAGATTGTTTAGTAATTCAAAAGATCTTATTGTCTAGGGATTGGTAACACAAATATCAAAATTATAACATAGTAAGATTCAAAAACATAGTCAAAAAATTCCAAAAAAATGATAATAAGAATAATTTAAAATTGTATCATTAAAAATAATAATAATTTAAGTGACAACAATAAAATCAACCCTTAAATGCATACATTACATTACAATGATTTTATTTCTGTTATGATGTAAGTATTGTAATTAGCAATGAAATCCACGTCAGTTTGAAATTTCGGGACAATGTTAACAAAGTTTTTATTGAAAATATTCAGATTTTGATTTTTGTCATTTCTGTAACGTGTAAATATACATCACTAGCTGTGCCCCGCCGTGTTAATCGCGCATCCCACGGGAACACTTAATTTATTCGCGATGAAAAGTATCCTATGTCCTTTTCCGGGTCTCAAACTATCTCCATACCAAATTTCATCCAAGTCGGTTCAGCGGTTTAAGCGTGAAGAGGTAACAGACAGACAGACACACTTTTGCATTTATAATACTAGCTGTGCCCCGCGGTGTTACCCGCTCATCCCACGGGAACACTACATTTATTCGGGATGAAAAGTATCCTATGTCCTTCCCCGGGACTGAAACTATCTATATACCAAATTTCATCTAAATCGGTTCAGCGGTTGAAGCGTGAAGAGGTAACAGACAGAAAGAGAGACAGACAGACACACTTTCGCATTTATAATATTAGTATGGATTAGTATGGATAGTATGGATTATGCATTTAAGGGTTATAAGGTTTATATAATTAGTGTTCTTTAGTGTTCTTTAGTCAACACGGACCGTTGCCTGCAGGTCTGTCTGTGCAAGGTTTTTTATCAAGCTTGACATTAAATGTAACCACACAGAACACTCATGTCATTGTTAAAGTGAAAAACCTTATTCATCCTCGCTTACTCAATGTATACAAAGAAACGATATATTTGCATATGACTGTTCAAGTGTTCATTGTATTTGCATACAGGCCTATGACAAGGTTCTTGGAAGGTAATATTTATTATTAGTAGGTAAGTATTTAAATAATAACGCAATACCTATCTCCCAGTGTTATTCTTAATTATTTTACTAACTCTTCTTAACCATTTGGACAAAAAACTACAGGAATGTCTAATATTAAGACCGTGAAGTGAAGTAAGTTTTTTAACCCTAATTACCAAAGAGTTTGAAAGGAAGTCCGTTAAAAACTTCATTCAGCCTTTGAATTTAAAGTTTCCGAACTGCGTTCCAAATTCGAAAATATAAAAAGCCGACCCACGGTCGTGACAGTGACCTCCTTATTGACCTCTAAGGTTTGACTGGATTGCTAGTGTGCTGGAGTTGTATTCATTATCGTTTTAATTTTTGTTACTTTTGTTTCATATTATTGCATGTTGAAATTTCGCATATTAATTAAATTAAAGTAATTTGATGATCAGGTATTGTAATTACCTTTTAATAATACTTAATGCTTATAACATTTTTTTCGTGCGATCGTTAATTCAGGTCTTCCAGAAGATCTTTTTTTCAGAAACAGTTCTCAAATGATGAGTGAATAAGATAAGAATACTGAAAATTAAACTCGTGTATCAAACCATCCGAATGGCTATAAATTGTTATCTTTAAAGTACTTACAATTAATTTTAAATCCTTTCTATGGTAGTAAGTATAGGCAAGTTGCTTAACTTAGCGAAAAACAGTAACAGAAACACAAAAAAAATAGAAAAAGCAGACAGGCAGTCTTACTTAAATACACCATGGTTACCTACTAAAATATCCTTGCCTATTTATCGTTTTGTACAGCTTGCTAGCAATCCTGACAAAAACATCACCGATCAATTGACCCGTGTGAATCTTTGACATCGTGACGTTCTATCGTTCGAAATTCAAAAATCGAACGTCATGGCCGTTCGGAATCGGTCACGAACATTGGAATTAAGAAAAAAATGATTACTTTCACAATAGTTCACAGTCTTATTTTGGACGGTTGAAAAAAGTTTGAATGTGTTTTTGGTGTTTTTTTTGTACACTATTATATACCTATATTATAGAATATTTTTTACCCGAATACGGTATTTGATGACACTGGCTTGTGACGTCATTAAAATCAGAAGTCAAAACACGCGTCTTTTTTATTTTTTTCTTACTAAAAATATTATGATCATCAAAAGTTAGTGGTAATTTATTTGGTTCCGTGGATTTTTTAACGTGTGATAGTGGTTTCAATCATTTAAATGATACAATTTATTTTCACTATTTGCCAAATGCCGTATTAATGTAGATGAAAAAGAATCAATCCATGCAAAACTAAAGTTTAAATAAATGGTAAATAATTTTATTTTCTCTCTCTCTCTCCATGAAATATATCCTTTTTCCTCCCGAAAACGTGTCTGGAATCAATTGCTTTTTACCGATATTAAGACTGTCTGTTGTTTACTTTCTGTTTAGTCTAAGTGTGTATCAGAAGGCATTCTATTCAATTCAATCACAAAGCATTTGAAAAACATCATATTTGCTTACCCCTCTAGCGACATCTCAATTTCATCCCCAGGGCATTATTCACCCTTTCAGAGCTAAGTCGCGGACATATGTATGTGTTTAATGCGTTATCAGATTGGGACGAATCATGTTTTGGGTCTCTTTGTACGCGAGGGGACGTTAGGGTTGTCACTAGTTTGAAAATACTTTACTAATTAAAAAAAAAAAAAAAACTATATTTGAGAGGTACTACTGGCCCTCCAGATAAGCGCTAAAAACAGGTGTACGCTTGTTTTCTAGAGTAACATATAATGGACTAACATAGAGTTTAAGTGAACATACTAACAACATCATTTTTTTATTTTATTTATTTCTATTATTAAGTGTACCAATATCAAACACAATCATTGTATTGTTTTATGATTAAATGAATTGAATTGAATTGAATCTTATGGATTTCTGATAGTCCGAAATATTTTTTATTTTTTTTTATCGTTGGCTTTGTCATAATTTACAGTGAGTGTAAGGAAATAAATTAGCGGTATAAGGGCTGTATAAGCGCTCAATATGCAGCTTGTTTGCAACTAGGGATGTAAATGATGGTAAATATTAATTGAAATTTGAATTTGAAAATGCAAAAGGCAAGTAAGGCCCTTACTGTAAGGGCAATGTCGATGTTTAGGTTGAACCGTAATACATATTATAGTCTCGTTTGATAGTTAATACACCAGTAGCATAGACAAGGATAGGAACATCTTAATAGTGTGATGTAAGAGTGAGAAAGATAATTGTGAATAGAGATACTGCCAAGATGTCGTTGTTTCAATAATAACACGTATGAAAAATATGTTGTTTAATAATACTAATCATTTATTTGAGGTCATAATCATCATAAATTTAAGAACTACGCTCTTGTCAGTGGAATAATGCCCATTAATCTCGTTATTGTGCCTTCTCCTTGACAGCCTGGTACGTCACAACGTTCAACCTCTCCTTTATTTGGTCCATGTAAGCTCTTCTTGGTCTTCCTCTCTTTCTCCTCCCTTACAATCTTTCCTTCAATTATAGTCTTTATATATTCGTCGTATCGCATAAATTTGTGAGTAACAACGGTACTTATGATCAGCGTTCGAGTCTTTTTATTAAAATTTCCATCACAATTTATTCCAGCTCAGATAAAACGAAAAAGTACACATTTACACTATTAAAACATAATACTACAGAAATTAAAATACTGACCATAAACTAAGAACTTAATTAACTAAAATAAAAGGCTAAAACAGTTTAAATTTAATATTAAAAGGTTAGTGTAGGTTTTAGGTTTTTAAATTGTTTTACCACTTAATTCGAATGTTTTTTAATAAATACGTTATTTATATATATATATACCTATATTAAAAAAGACTTAAAAAATCGGACCCCTTTGGCATAGTCCCGAAGACGCTGGCAGCATTTCCTCGCTGTATAGCAACGCAATTTTTTTTTTTTAGTTCACAATCAATTTCTTGTAAACGCGACGTAAATTCATTCTTATAAAACACAATACGTTGTCTGTATCTCTTCCAGCATTTTTTAGCGGTAAGACCGCCTGTTGTTATTTATAAATTGTATGTGATTAGTTTCGTTTTTGTAAACTTTTAATGTGCAATAAAGTATTGTTGTATTGTATTGTACGTTTTAATTAAAATAAAAAGTATTTACGCAGTGCCAACCCTAGCGTCAGTAAATCGAATGACCGATTCGGGCAAATCCGCCCGAATGCGATTCGATTAACCGAATTTTACGGTTCTGTACCTCTACCATGAGTTGCTTTCGAAAACTGTCGACACGCTGACTATCCTCGCTTGCGAGGAAACGCAATTCGAATAGAGTTACTCCTACACACGTAAATTGCGGTAGTGTGAGTGTATGAGACACTCGCCAACGTTTGTTCTAACTTCACACCGAATCAATCTGTCTCTTTCTAACTAAACTTAAGAGAATGAGGAAGATTCATAGCGGCCAAAATAAAACATGGCGGATTTACGGTAGCGAGTATCGTTTACGTGACGTGACAATGTCGGCACCATGAGATTCAAATTTGACAGGTTCACCTCGAAACTATCGAAAATTACGCTCACGACTGTAGTTATAACTCTCACTGCCAAATCGAAGGGTGAAATCATATTAGATTTTTTGTTTTATAATGTTTTTCAATAATTAGTGATCCAAATAATGTCTGCAAGACATTTTTAGAGTAAAATATGTCAGCAAAGCCTATAATAATATGAAGAATAACCACGCTGCAAGTTATGTAGGTACAAAGTGTAATCCGCTATGTGAAAAGTGAACGTTTTAGTGAAAAATGTGCCCTGAACACCCGAATACAATGTGACTGAGTCAACGAAAGTGAAGGCGAAATTCCGGCTTAAGGATGCAAGCATACAGTTGCTTTTTGGATGTGGGTCCGTCGTCGGTCCGAGGAGCCTTCATGCACTTCTATACAGTGCTACTGGAAAAGGTTTACTCTTTCTACAGTGACAGCTGTGAAAGTAAAGGGATTACTCAGAAAAACATTGAAGGGACTTACTTCCCTTACAGTACAGACACTACAGACCACTGCATTATATATATTATTATAATGAATTCATTTCAGAAGCAAAAATGAGGACAATTGACAACTGCGAATTGAATCAACATGATTACAAACATACTGGTATTATGCAATATTAATTGCACTGCTTTATCATTGATACTTAAACAAAAATAAGCCAAAGTAGTGTTAAAAGAAGTTTATTCAGTCTTTCTGCTAGAGTGTGCAAAAGTCATTTGTATTTTGAACACAATGATTGTGATTCTCTGTGATGCATGTAAATTTTTAATATGTATACTTTACTCTTGTTAATATGGTTTGGATTTGAGTGTGTTGAGTGTGACTGCACAAACATTACAGGGTGTCCACATGTACCTGTTACTCACATATCCATGTTTGTAGAACACAAAATTATGACAGTTGTTTCCTTATATTTGTACTATGTCTGCTTGTATGTATTTAAAAATAAAGACCAACTAAAAGTCTCTAGACAAAACACATACAAACCCCTAAGAAATAAAAATGAATTTTTAGTACCCAAGAGTAATTTTAAATATTTTGACAAAACTAAGCAGTACTGCAATTAGAGCTTATAATAAATTGGACATTAGTATTAAGGAATATAGTAGCTACAGAGTATTTGAACGAAAATTAAGAGATTATTTTACAAGTAGACCATTCTATTCAATTAAGGAATTTTATGCAAGAGCGCTAGATTAATTTTAAATAAGTATTCAATGTCATTATTTTAATTTTTATTTAATTTTCATTCAAATACGACATGTGTATAATTAAATTTATTTTATTATCAATAATGAATTGATTTTACTTGACATTGTATTTATTTTAATTGAGTATTTTTTTACTTTTACTTCTATTTTATACTTGTATTTGCACGCATTTAAGTATTTTTTATTGCAAATAAATTATTGATTGATTGTTATCTTAAATTTTATATGTTAAGAGGCCTTATACATTATTAAATGTACAATTTTTCATATAACAAATATATTGATAATTTCAACCAACTATTTAATGTCAATAATACTTTTCCCTGAGTTCTAGATAGTAACAAAGCTATTTCACATTTTTATCGTGTAAAGTCGAATATAAGTTGAAAACACCACTTTGCTAAGTATATGAATTTTGTCAATCTTGAGTACTTTTTGGGAAAAAATTATCAATGAAAAATTCAAACTGTAGGTTTCAAATATATCAGTTCTAAATAAGTAATAACATCAATATATTAAGAAACATGTTTGATCATAGCGAAAAAGCCTTAAATAGAGGGCAAAATCAAATCTGATTTTAATTTTTTTACCTTGCTGTAGTGAGTAGATTCCTTCACTCGCTCAGCTTTCAATTTCAACACTAATAACAACTTTTCAGGCTTGCACGTCAATAACTATTACTCATTAAGTCCATGTCTTTGAATTTTTTATAATGAACCTTTTGAACGCCAAGCTGTGAAACTATTTAACGTGCCACTGAAGTCACTACAAAACATAAAGAAGTGCTCCAAAAGTAGTTGTAGCCTTTTTAATTACAAAGTTTTTGATTGAAATTTGGACGACTGTGGCCGACATGACATCAGTGGCACGATTTGTAATTGACAGCTACAGCCGTCTTTCACAGGCTATATATGAAATGTGTATGTACAGTCGCCATCACATATATCGCAGCATACAAGGCGTTCATAAATATGTGAACATGTACTGTAACGCCCAGTCAATAAGGGTCGTGTTCACATATTTATGAACGCCTTATATGCTGCGATATAACTGATGGCGACTGTACCTAGTTTGCCCAAATGTAAGTTTGGCAGAGAAAAATTGTTTTTTCTCAGTAACCACAGCAGTACGGTACTGGAAAGTTGCCATAGGTAGCCAACACGTCAGGAAGACTCAAATAAAGAATATACATAATATAATCCGTTTAAGCTGTTTTATTCATATAATTCCATGTTTTTCAATTTTTTGATTTCTCTTGCAACATGATAACATCTTTAGTATGTAAGCACATGTTAATAGAAACGCTTCTAATAAACGTTGTTATCTTTACAACTCAAAAAGATTAAAATACTTTTTTTAATTTCTACCAACAGGATATTATACATTACATTCAGTAATCAATTACTTAATCAAACATATACTTAAATGGTTTATATAGGTCACTATAAAATTATACTAAACAACAAAGGTTTCTTTTCAATTAAATGCACAGTATTTTGAGGCACTGGATTGTTCAAAATTCTCATTGTTATCTGAAACATTACTGTCGGAGTCAGTAACCCTTAATGATGAGGAAGGCAGGCGACGACTGACCCTTTCAAAACAAGACATATCACTATGTGATTTTTCAATTTTCATCATCAAGGACAATTTTTCTCTTAGCCGTTTTGACAACTCCTGACTCAGATCTTTTAGGACGGCATAGAAAAATCTTGAAAGGTGATGTGTGTAACGACAAGTGGTAGTTGATTTCATTAGCGTTGTGGTAATACTTAGATTTTGGTATATTGTCTGCACGGCCTTGCTTCTATAATGCACATTCTATTTTGTTCTTACTCGAACAGTCTTCTGCAGGTATTAGAGGATTTTTGATAAATTACTATTCATCTTGAGTTTTTGGCAATTCTGAAAAAATAAATATTCAGGATAAGTAACATAATTTAAGTGTAAACATAAAAATTATAATTATATTATTAGATTTTTAGGGTTCCGTACCCAAAGGGTAAAAACGGGACCCTATTACTGAGACTTCGCTGTCCGTCCGTCTGTCACCAGGCTGTATCTCAAGAACGGTGATAGCTAGACAGTTGAAATTTTCACAGATGATGTATTTCTATTGCCGCTATAACAACAAATACTAAAAATAAAATAAAATAAATATTTAAGGGGGGCTCCCATACAACAAACTTGTTATAGATTATGGTACAGAACCCTTCATGCGCGAGTCGGACTTGCACTTGCCCAGTTTTTGTAAAATTAGATATCATACCTGGAGGCTCAATTATTTATAGCACCATTCTGTGACAAGGACAATTTCTCGATGAGATCCAGTATCAGGCAGCCACCTCTTGCAATCATCTTGACGGTGAAATTAACTTGGAACAGCCTCATCTGTAAGAAATATCTTCTGACTAAAGCCCTTTTTGTACTTCATGCAGTTATTTGGGTTTTTTTTCATCTGAAATTTAACATAACTGATATACCAACTATCTTATACCATATTCTCATATTATATTTATAACAAAACAGCACATAAAATTATAAAGAACATAGATAAGCTAAACAACATAGTATAAAAAATGTTTGTAATTCCCGAGTGACGTGTTGTAATTGTAAACAATAAAGGGTTTAATAAATCTAAGGTCACATCCAATAGGTTAGGAATTAAAGATGTTATTTTGATTTGTTTTAAGTATACTGATAGTTCTATCCACTAGCTCGTATGGAAAAAAAAAATTGTTACTTACGTGTGATTGAGTGTGATCTTCACACATAAATACATTAATGTGATAGAATGGCATTCGGATCTCCCCGTAGCCACATTTTTCGTCTTTTGCGTTTCGCCGGTAAGAAACAAACAGTTTCTGTGGAGTATTTATAGATGTATTTGTACATTGTGGCACTACACACCAAACAAACACCGCCTTATTATATTCTTTGCTTTTACCATTGTATCCAATTTTTTTTAATAAAGTCGATGAATTCATCTCACTTTTCTATTTACGTTTAATGGATGTGACGTCACGCATGTCAAGATTGAGAATGAAATGTCAAAGTGACTGGCGCGCGGCGCCATTAAAACCCGTTCCAGACCTTCCGATCCTACCCGATCCGATCCTACTTATCGGATAATGTGTAGCGTAATTGTTAGGAAATCGGATAATGTGTACGAGGGTTGTTTGATAAATACACGTTTTAAAAGGTTATTCTTGTTACTGGCTGAAATTATGTATACGAACTTTTTAGGCATCCTTTATGGACTAGAAAATTAAAAAAAAAAAATACAGCGTTCTTTTGTTTTTTTTTCTTTTAACGGCTTTTTACGACGGAGTTCGCGTTGTTATTGCAATAATGGAGAAAGAGCAGTATCGTTCTGTAATTCGTTTTCTGTTTTTGGAAGGAAATTCTTGTGATGAAATAAAAGTACGCATGCAAGCTGTTTACAATGATCATACTCCTACTCATACGTCCCGGTCTTTTGGAAGGCTTGCGTGGGGATATGGATCCAACACGTAGAGGCCCCTTGGAGAAATTTGCTCTGGCTGTTGCTTTTATTATTATTATTATTATTTTTGTTTACATGACCGATGACGTCACTATCATAAGCGAACATGGCGGACAGCGTTTTAAGCATTTCAAAAGAAAGATTAAAAACCATATTTTCAAATTCAATTTTTTCAGCCATCTCACTTTGGTGAATTAAAAAATATATATTTAGGTTTCCTTTGCTAAATACTATACGGAATAAACGTTAGTTTATTACAATTTGACATGAGTCAACTAGCCTAATTGTCCGATTTATCGGAAGAAATCGGAACCCGTTCCAGACCGTCCAATCCGTTCCAATTTATCGGAAGAAATGTCCTGAAACCCGCTCCAGACCTTCCGATCCGATCCGATTTATCGGAAGAAATGTCCTAACAACTGTACTACACATTATCCGATTTCTTCCGATAAATTGGACAATTGTACTACACACTGTCCGATTGCTTCCGATAAATTGGATCGGATCGGAACGTCTGGAGCGGGTTTAACAATTGCACTACACATTATCCGATTTCTTCCGATAAATCGGACAATTGCACTACACATTATCCGATTTGTTCCGATAAATCGGATCCGATCGGAAGGTCTGGAACGGGTTTTAGAATAAGGAAAATTCCATAGAGCTCGTGTTACTTAGTAGAAACCTACGATTATATCTGTGTCTCTGCAACGCACGTCAATTTTCCGCAAGAAAAAACGAGACGACAGATACTTTGTGACGACGATTTTTGTCAACACGTCGACTACAAAGAAAAACCCATGAGTCAAAGTTTTGGTTGTTAGTGACGCCCAAATAGATTTATCGATACGACATCGATAAGACTACTATTATACCTATTATATCACTACATAGTAAAAAAACAAAGTCGCTTCCAGCTGTCTGTCTATCTGTCCCTATGTATGCTTACATCTTTAAAACCACGCAGTGCATTTTGATGCGGTTTTTTTTAATACATAGAGTGACTCAAGAGGAAGGTTTATTACATAGATTTTGGAAGATAGGGTGTTGAAGACCTCACACCGTTCAAGCCTAAACTTCACAAAGGCCTCTGTCTGTCCAAAAGGCCAGTCTGTCAAGACTTTTAAGCTACCATATAAAGTAGGGGAGTAAGCAGATGATAATGACATCACTAACGATTATCTACAATTTTTTTCGCATTAACTCGCTACGCTTTGACTTAAATCTTTATTGAATCTTCCGCAAAGATAGTATTTCATAAGCTTGGAATCCTTTTCAAGGTGAGGCTGAATTTTATCGCAAACTTAATCTTGGAGATTTTTTATAATGCTCTGTTTTTTATCTTTGCACTAAGAAAATTTTAATAACATCCAAGTGAACCAAAGCGATAACAATAAAAATACATACAAAACCCGCGTATTTATTTTAATATTATATTCTATATTACAGGATTAAAGTTAAGCATAAGAAGTTATTTTTATGGATAAATCAATTTATTGACATTAATTGTTAAAATTTCATTTGTAAAGGTGAAAATTAATATAGACATAAATTAAAGTGTACAAATGCAATACTCTCTGCATCGTGTACACTTGAATTTATTTTTCTGTAAGTATGTGAAGAAATGTAAGAAAATACATAAAATAACCGAAATCTACGACAACTATGCATGCATAGAGCTGTTAGTCTTCAACATGGATAGTGAAAAAAATTAACTGTCAATAATGTTAAGCTCAACCTCATTACTTTTATTTTAATTAGACACTATCACTAAAGTAACCTTTCCATTGTGTCACAGTGATTAGATCATAATGATAGTTTTTTCGATATCGATAAATCTATTTGAGCGTCGCTTACAACAACAAAAAAGACACATGTGCTGAACACGTCCTTGAATTTGATGTGTTGACAAATATTCTGTCGTCTCGTTTTATCTTGCGGACACTTGATGTGCTACACAGAGATAGCAATAAGGTCGTAGGTTTCTACTTAGTAACACGAACTCTATTGATATTTCTTTACTCTAAGGGCTAATATTATGCTTACTCAGCCATGTCAATATAGTTAGAAAGAGACGGATTCATTTGATGTGAAGTTAGGTGTATTTGCGTGACGTATTTTACTACACGCACTTTCGAATCGAGTTAACGTTAGCGTGCAAATACAACTTATGGTGCCGACCACTTCTGGTAGTTCTATACGTATCCGCTAGAGGCGCTGTAAAAAATCTCCATACAAATCCGTTACGTAGTCGCAATCGAGTACGGTGTTTGTAAACTCATGGTAGAGCTACGGGAACCGATTCGGGCCCGCTAGTGTTTTATTAGCGCTCACTGTACCTGGGTACAGTCGCCGATAATATGTTTAATGTCTTTCTACATTTATGAGGCGACGTGGTTGGTGCAGTGGTTAAGCAACTGCCTTACTGAGCCGACGGTCCTGGGTTCGAATCCCGGCCAGGGCAAATATTTGTGTGATGAACTCGAATATATGTGCCTGGGTCATGGATGTTATCTCTATTTATGTATTTATACATTATTTACATCATCGTCTAATACCCATTGTACACGCTTTGCTTAGTTTGGGACTAGGAGTTTTAAAGATTGTCCCTTAAGAGGCCTTATTCCTTTTAAAAATCATTTTATTTCATATTATGACAAATATATTGACAATTTCAACCAACGTTTTAAAGTGAATAATACTTTTCCCCGAGTTCTAGGTAGTAACGTAGCTTTTTCATGCTTTTATTGCGTGCAGTCGAAAATAAGTTGAAGAAACTAATTTTCCGCGTGAATTTAGTCAATTTCGAGTAGTTTTTGAAACAATAATAATCAATGAAAAATTCAAACTGTAGGCTTCCAATGTATATCAATAAATCCCAATAGCCCCGTTCTAGGTAGTAACATCAATAATATGTTAAGAAACATGTTTCATCATAGAGAAAAATGTCTAAAACAATCAGCATTTTAAAAGGAAAGGCTCTTAATCACACTATCAGTAATTTATAAAGGCGAAAGTTTGTGAGTGTGTTTATGTGTATGTTTTCCCGCTTAAACGGCTCGACCAATTTTGTTAAATTTTGGTATGAACGTAGCTGAAACACTGGATTAACACATAGGCTACGTTCAAACCTCGGTAGGTACCGTTAAAAATAGTCAAAAAATCTGTTTAACTGAAAATACAAAAAGATGGTAAAAATCTAAAGTATAGTAAGTTCAACCGGGGTAATTGCGTCAATCGAGGCAAATGCGTCTTTTGGTGATATAATAGAAGCGGAACATTTTAAGACCATACCCTTCTTGCCTAAAGTTTGGCACAACAAAATGAATTAAAAAAATTGCGTTGGAAGTTTATAGAGTGTTTCGTTTTCATGATATTATCAAAAGACGCATTTGCCTCGATGGACGCAATTACCCCGGTTGACCTTACGGCCCTTCCCAGGTGATTTTTTCGCTTCGAGCCCTAATCTTTCAAACAATGGCCATTGTATCTATTATTGCAAAGCGGCTAGCTACTGCATTAGCACGTGCCACTAAACATTCATATGAAAAACAAACGGTATCGTCATAGTATTAAGATTACTGAACAATATAAAGATCCACATATAAAAATTAAGAGACATTACATATTTAATACATTTATAAAGAAAATAGAACTCAGAGTGTACAATATACAAATCAAGACGTAGACTAGCAAAGTAATACAAGTTTAATAGAACAAGGCACAAAAACCGGAGTTAATGAGAGGTTGCCGTATCGGAGTGGACGTAGACTGTGTTTACTGTTTTTTGGACTGTTTAGAGGGTAATAGTGGGTTTGAGACGGATTTGGGTAGAGTTAGGAACAATGCGAGCCGACAATTGCTAGCCTATTTTTAAGGTTCTGTGCCAAAAGGACAAAAACGGGACTCTATTACTAAGACTCCACTTTTCATAGTGTGTACCTATATAAATTTACTATATAACTTAAAGTTCCTTATCTTGTCAAATGTGCTTGTTTTTATTTTAGGTACATAATATTATATATAACACAAAAAATTACAATAACCCAATAAAAATAAGTCTATCTAAATATAAATCTAAACTAAGTCGAAAAATGTGACATTGTGCCAAAAACTTGATTGTTTTGGACACTTTTCGCTTAGATCAAACATATTTCTGAACATATTGTCAATGTTAGAACAGTGCTATTGTGCTATTGTGAATTATATATTTGGAACCTGTAGTTTGAATTTTTCATTGATAATTTTTGTTTCAAAAACTAGGTACTTGAAATTGTCAAAATAAACGAAAAGAACTTTTTTCTTTTTTTCAACTTTTCAAATGCATTCACGCATTATGTAGTAACATAGCATTCTCATGCTTTCATCTAGAACGGGAAGAGTAGTCGTATTCACTTTAAAAAGTTGTTTGAAAGTATCAATATTTTTGACAAATTATGAAAAAAATACAATATTATAAAATGTATAAGGCCTCATAATAGATTTAAAACTTAATATGTTTTAGTTAGAAGACCGCCTGTTGTCTACCGTTATTTATAAATTGTATTTATCTTGTTTACTTTTGTAAACTTTTATTGGTGTGCAATAAAGTATTGTTGTATTGTATTGTATTGTTAGTTTTACATACCATGTCTAAAACTTATTAAGTTTATACGTATATCGGAAACAAAAGCCCGGGGTAACGTTACGTATGGACAACGAAATTATTAATAGTCACCAATCACACATAGCTATTGTAACTGCTCCAATATGGGTACAGTCGGCGATACTAACAACTACACACAAAGAACAGCATCGTGAAATCACCCAACTTTGACCTTGGGGTTACTTTGCCCGCTATTAGCCTAATAACCTCGAAAAAAAATCCATTAGCAAAAATTAAAAAATAGCCAATCGCCCAACTTTTCCCTTGCGGTTTAAATTCAAATTCAAATTCAAATTCAATTTATTTCACGAACACAATAAATAATTACATTTTCAGTTTTGTGGCTCACACTAGGCGGGGCCTGTCCTGTGACACCACGCAATCGCTTAAACACAATTTTGGCATTTAAATGGGAGCATTTGGAGAACACAACTACATAAATTAATATTAGAATGTTAGTAAAATTAGATTAAGTTATTAAATTACATTAGAACCATTTTACGTTACATTTTTATTCTTTGGGTAGGTATAGTAGGCATATTAATTAGAGATTAGCTTAGTCATTGTCTACACATTTTCTTATTTGGACACGTTTTGAAGGTACGTACAACTGAAATACAAATAACATTATTTAACTTAATTAAATTACTGAAGGCACATTATAGGTAGGTACATCACATTATCATATCATATACGAATTCCGTCACGAGTTGATATATGTTAAAGAGATTTTTAAATTGTCTATAGTCAGAGATTTTTTAATAAGATTAATACAGATTTTCAGTCAATTTTTATTATTATAGATATGAATATATATTATTATTGGATAAAACATGTTCTTAAAACAAAAACCTTTACGAAGTACTTAAAGTGTCAGTCCAGAGTGTGTGTTGTGTAGTGTTGTGTATATGTCCGTGTGAACAGGCCGTTACAGATTTCGAAAAGGGAAAACTAGGATGTGATGCGTAAGATGCTCTCCGCTTCGCTATATTCAAGACCTGAGAGCCATTCCTTAATTTGAACTTTAGCTTTTCGGACATTCATATCCTTGATTTGGCAGGTCTTTGTTATCTTATTGTAGATCCGTGGATGTGCAAAATCGGCGAAGCGGCGAGCAAAGGCAGTTCTGGTTTTGGCAACTGGGACTGTAAAAATTCTGTCTTTCAACATTTCTCTGTAGGCCGCGGACTGTAAGGTGGCCTTGTGCATTTTAAGCCCTACCTCTAGGAGGTAAAGTTTACGGACGCTTAATAGGTTTGCCTCTTTGTATAGTGTTGCTGTAGGGAAAAGAAAGGGCTTTTTCAACATTACTTTTAGTAATGATCGTTGCGCTCTCTCAAGCTTGATCAAAACAGTGGTTCCAGCCCCTCCCCAAACTGTTATACAGTATGTGATCACTGACTGGCAAATTGCAACGTAGATTGATCGAAGGAGATCGATGTCGGCTACTTCTCTTAGTCGTTTTATGACGAAAATGAGCTTTCTGGTCTTGCTGGCGATGGTCGCGATATGTTCGCTAAAAGTGAGCCTTTCATCAAGGGTGATACCCAGATACCTAATTGAAGCACACCTCGCCATTGACCTACAGTTACACTGGTATGGGCCACTTGTAGTGAGAAAGTTACAAGAGTGGATCCTTACTGCTAAGCCAATAGTTGGTGCTGACGAGGCGGTCTTGTGGAAACAGACGAATTTAGATTTGTCAGCATTGGTTTACTTTGCCCACTAGCCTAATAAGCTCAAACAAAAGATATATTCCATTAGCAAAAAGAAAAATAGCTACGTTACTTACCTATTTACTTCTTTATAAGTTCCAATACAAGAAACTAAAAAGAAAAACATTAGGCTGGCCCTACCTATGCAGTACCAACCTAGTTAGTCTAGGTGCCTATGCAATATGTTTTACGTCACTCTAGGCCCTACGGCCTAGTTGTTTGTCGCTGATAGCAGCGTACCGGTACAAACAAAAAACACCGCCGTGAAATCATTCAACTTTGCCCTTGAGGTTTATTTTGCCCGTAAGCCTAATAAGCTCAAATGAAATAAGAATCTAGACCAAATAATAATCTAGAACAATAATCTTTCCTTGATAATTTTCGTTTGAAAAATTAGGTACTCCTATTTGACAAAATTCACGCAGAAAATTGTATTTTTCAACTTATTTTAACTGCACACAATGAAAGCATGAAATAGCTATATTACCATTAAAAACTCAGGTAAAGGTATTATTCACTTCAAAAAGTTGGTTGACTTTATCATTATATTTGTCATAATAAGATAAAATACATTTTAAAAGCAATAGCCTCTTATTTGAACCGTATAGCAAAACCGGTGGAGAGGAACCGTGTGACTCACGAGCTTAAGGGGAAGTTTTATCAATCGACTTAAAAAATAGAGGTTTTCAAATCGCATACGTAATTTATTTTATTCTTTGTTTTATCCACGACAGACGGAACGGATGGAGGCGTATGCGCATGGGGGTAAATGTTTGTGTGTCTGTTGCCATTTTACTGGAAAACTGCTATGTCGATTTAATACTCATGTCAGTCTTAATTTAAGTTACACTGGAAAAAATATACTGTTATGTCAGTGGGATTCACTGACTACTTTTTTCAGTGTATCATGGAAATAATCTCCTTTGTTTACATATTTAAGAGAAAAAATAAAAAAAATTATGGTTCAGGCAGGGTTCGAACTCGAACCTTATGTTTCCAACCGCAAAATAGTAATAATAACCTCGACGCGGTTGGCGCAGTTTGTAGTGCACCTGCCTACTGAGCCAGCGGTCCTGGGTTCGAATCCCGGCTAGGACAAATATTTGTGTGATGAACTTGAATATTTGATCATATGTTTTATATTTATGTATATCGTCGTCTAGTATCCAAAATACAAGCTTAGCTTAATTTGGGACTAGGTCGATTTGTATCAGATTGTCCTCTAATATTTATCTAGTTTTTATTTTTATGTAAGCATTTAAACCTTAAGAACCTATACAATGTGTTAGTTATAATTATTTGATCCTTTAAATTATCTTCCAGTTAACAGTTTAAGTTATTTTGTCACCACACTGTACCCCAACCGTCACGGTGTTTAGCTGCTCACTACCCACGGCCATTGGAATTCGTTTTGCATACAAGAAGAATTGTCTGTCAGTGTTTACTCTATAATAAATAACTTAATGGCCCAAATAACGCTCCTTGCGGAACCAATTGTTTGCGTCTTCATAAATAACAGCGGCCCTAAAGAGGTTCCCTGTGTAACGCTTCTACTAAAGAAATGTAAATGCTGAGCAAACATTTCACCGACTAAATCAGTCACTCTAGATAAAAAAAACAAATGGATATAGTATAAATAAAAAATTTAAAACACCCCCGACACTTAAGCTGATTACCTATCATGAGACCATTTCAATGAGTGACATAGAAAATACACAAATGCTACTAAAACTGAACGTAACTACAAAATTTGGAATTCTTACCTTCAATATTGACTGAGATGTTGTCACGTGTTCTAATTGAAGCTGAATATCTTGGAAACTACTGGTCCTATTTCCACCAAACATAGCTAAGAACCATGTCGACGGACAAATCTTTCAACTTAAAAACAAACTGCGAAATCCGTCCATCCATTTGGAAGCTACGACGCCACCAACAGACACACAGACACACAGATATACACCCCTCTTTTTTCGTCGGGGGTCAGGGAAAGGCCCGAAGAATATGTTCCAAAAAAAAACGGCCAAGTGTGAGTCGGACTCGCGCACCGAGGGTTCCGTACAAAACTTATCCCATATTAACAGCACCTGGGTATATGTATGGCGCCGGATACAAATGAGGTGCAAAGTTATCGCAACCGATCGCGTGTGTTGTATGGGAGCCCCCTTAAATATTTATTTTATTGTATTTTTAATATTTGTTGTTATAGCCGCAACAGAAATACATCATCTGTGAAAATTTCAACCTTCTAACTATCACGGTTCATGAGATACAGCCTGGTGACAGACGGACAGCGGAGTCTTAGTAAAAGCGTCCCGTTGTTCACCCTTTGGGTACGAAACCCTAAAAAAACCCGAAGAATATGTTTCAAAAAAATCCGATAGGTTCCGTTAGCCCTTCGATTCCCATGCTAACCCCTATGATATAATGAGATTATTTTTTACCTAAATTGGATTAATATTACCTAATAGACAATTATTGGATTTACATTAACGTTAATATTCATAGGGGCATTTGTATGTAGATCATGTGCGGGTGAAATGAAAACACGATATCACACTAGTATTATAAAGGCGAAAGTTTGTGTGTTTGTTTGTTACTTCTTCACGCTCAAACGGCTGGACCAATTTTGATAAATTTAGGTATGAAGGTAGCTGACACCCTGGATTAACACATAGGCTACTTTCTATCCCGAAAAATGTAGTGTTCCCTTGGGATGAGCGCGCGGTGTAGCTAGTTACTACAGTATAGTATAAAACAAAGTCGCTTCCCGCTATCTGTCTGTCCCTATGCATGCTTGGATCTTTAAAACTACACAACGGATTTAGATGCGTTTTTTTTAATTCATAGATTGATTCAAGTGGAAGGTTTATATGTACCTATAATACATGCATAATTTATCAGCATTGCACCGGCGGGTCGCTAGTATTGGGTAAAAGAAATAAAAAAAACCGGCCAAGTGCGAGTCGGACTCGCGCACCGAGGGTTCCGTACAAACACTTTCCATCCCTAAGTGGTTAAGTTAAGTTTGCACCTGGTATGTATAGCGCCCCATATAAATTAGGTGCAAAGTTAGGTATTAAAAAAAAAAATTATGGTTTTCGTAATTATTCCTTTATCTATGCTATAAGACGTTGCTTCGTACCAAATTTCAAGATTCTGAGTTCACGGGAAGCACCCTGTACGTTTTGATTCCCTTGCAAGTGTCGAAAATTTGCGGCATAAACTTCTGTATCTTTTGATTGCGTTGGCTTAGAAGTTTGATTTTTTCACAGCTTCAAGGGACAGTAGACCTGAGTAATTGATATAAATTTCAGCTTCATACCTCCACGCGTTCCTGAGAAAAAGGGTCTTGACAGACGGACGGACGGACAGACGGACAACAAAGTGATCCTATAAGGGTTCCGTTTTTTCCTTTTGAGGTACGGAACCCTAAAAAAATCAGTGCCCCAAGACATGTTCCCGAAGATGCTTTTTAGTATTACCTCGCTGTATCGAAATATTAATAGTAAATGAGTTGACCGTTTTTTTAACCTATTATGAAGACAATTCATAACATCATTCGACTTAAATGAGTAATGTGAAATCGCCAAACCGCACGTGGTTATTACTATAAAATAAATCGTAATGGCTTGTAGCACATCACTTGACCAACTTTTTTGCAAACACGTGCCATAAAATAACAAATCAAAAGTAAAAGTGCTTAGAGAAATTCTATCATCATTTGTTACACTTAAAAATCGTTAAGCCATTTTGAAAAAATCACTACCTTTATTATGAATCTCTAAAAACAGTTCCACTATTTCGATAAAACATTCTCCATCGCTGACTTACAAAGAAAGCTTCGTTAAAAACTGGTTCTAGAGCAGTCAATGGAATTTAAATTTGGAATAAGCGTTTCCGTAGTACCGCAATATTTAAATTTGGAACGTAGACGTGTGTCAGAATCGTGACTATACAGAAAGCATACGATTACGTTACTTACCAAAACTCTTATCACGCTCAACGATTCTTTAGAATTTGAATCCTTTGCGAATGGTACAATGTCGATTTTTGGGTAAAAAAACAAATTTTATATGAGGTTTTAGGGCACAGATAGAAAAGATGGTGAATCGATATTTAAAATTCGAACATAACATGGCCAGTCTTTATTGTGAGAAATTGTCTGTGGTTCTAAATGGATTGTACTAGAAGGTGATGCTTTCGTCTAAAAAGACATGCATTTAGATTAGGCTTTTGTATAATAATAATTCCTTGCGAGATCGAATCCAAAATGATGAGATACGCAAGAGAACCAAGGTTGTAGATATAGCTCAGACAGTCGCCAAACTTAAGTGGCAGTGGGCGGGGCACATTGCTCGTAAAATCGATCGCCGTTGGGGCAGAAAGGTTCTTGAGTGGCGACCGCGAACCGGAAGAGGCAGCGTTGAAGGCCCCCAACCAGGTGGACCGAGGACCTGATTAAGATTGCGGATAGAAATTGGATGAGGAAGGCGCAAGATCAATCGTTGTGGAGAACTTAGGGGGAGGCCTTTGTCCAGCAGTGGACGTCTATCAGCTGATATGATGATGATGATAGGGATGAAGATTGATGTTAAATTCTACAGCATTACTGTAGTTTATATGGATAAAATTAGCCCAATATGTCATGAAGGAGAGAAAAAAAAAACACATTTTTTTTATATCACTTCATAGGTATGCAAATATTTTGATTTATTTTTAAATCCTATAGAAATTCTGAAATTGTTTTCGGAATCCTCATAATTTAACAAAACAATAATTGTAGGACAGCCGCACTTTTTCACTTGGCTTGGCCAGTTTTTATCAGAATTAAAAAATATATATTATGTTGAATAACTTTATAAAATGACTGATGTAATGAAAACTGGCCAAGTCAAATCCAACCTACTTTAAGATCTCACATTTTTAAATAACAGCAATTGTTATAGCTATAAAGCAAAGAAATAGAGTTTAATACTTGTTCATAATGTTATTTTGTTCCTATAAATACATATTTGACTTTTGCATAGAACTTGGCACTCATTTAGATCTCCATTCTCTTTGCGGCGAAGCACACAGCCAAGCATAATTTTTGCATTGAACTTGGCTCTCCTTTGTTACATTTATGTTTTTGGTGGGATTGTCTCCATACAAATATTGGCACCCATAACATAACCGTCACGATTAAGTAGGTGGCTATTTTTGTATGGAGCGTTTATAAGTCGGTAAGACTCCCCATTGGATAATAAACTATGTTAATTATTACCCCACCTTGCAGTCCGACCAAAATGAGTAGAAAAAATTGGGCAAGTGCGAGTCCGACTCGCGCATGAAGGGTTCCGTACCATAATCTATAATAAGTTTGTTGTATGGGAGCCCCCCTTAAATATTTATTATATTTTATTTTTAGTATTTGTTGTTATAGCGGCAATAGAAATACATCATCTGTAAAAATTTCAACTGTCCAGATAGCTAGCTATCACCGTTCTTGAGATACAGCCTGGTGACAGACGGACGGACAGCGAAGTCTCAGTAATAGGGTCCCGTTTTTACCCTTTGGGTACGGAACCCTAATAAAAAAGTGGCAATACTGTAGTGTATCCCCGTTTTCTTAGATTGATTAGACAGGGACGGCACTACAGTATTCCCACATTTTAATTTCTACTCTTTTTGGTTGGACTGTACCTTAGGTCTTTATTTATTCACTCTCCTTGTACCTAACTGAACATTTAAACATAATTATTTATTTACCAATCTATCTCATTATTGAACTAAACTTGAAGCCCGTCCCTTTTATCTCATTCCAAATCAATAACTATTTCCTTCAAAACACAATATTGATGAAATTATTTTAAAGGAATTTTAACTTTAATATCCTAAGAACACGGATAATTTCTTGCTAAATATTTTGATAGATAAGGGCTTGGGTGAATTAAGATGAATATTCAGCCTTCCAATAATTTCATTCGGCGTTAAGTGGCCATTGAATATTTAATAGTTTCAAATTTAATGACAAAAGAAGTATTTTTAAATGATTAAAATAAGGGTTAAAATGCTCGTCTTTCATAGTACGGACTATTAAAAAGTGAAAATCTGCCTAAAAAGTGGAACTCTTTGCCGACTCATGTGTTTCCTCCTTCTTATAACATGGGACCCTTCAAACGAAGCGTGAAGAAGCATCTCTCGGGCCAGCATGGCAGTGTCAACTGACTTGGCACCGTTGGTTTCTCGTCAGTTGCCATTGCGACTTGGGCTCTCCTTTTTGCTTACCATCAGGCGAAGTGGAACCCCTATGTTGTGCCAATATAAAAAAAAAAACCGGCCAACTGCGAGTCGGACTCGCGTACCGAGGTTTCCGTAGAAATACTTATCCCATCTTAAGTGGCCGGGTTAAGTTAAGTTTGTACCTGGCATGTAAGGCGCCGGATACAAATGAGGTGCAAAGTTAACGCAACCAATCACGTTTGTTGTATGGGAGCCCCCTTAAATATTTATTTTAATCTGTTTTTTAGTATTTGTTGTTATAGTGGCAACAGATATACATCATTTGTGAAAATTTCAACTGTCTAACTACCGCGGTTCATAAGATGCAGCCTGGTGACAGACGGACAGCGGAGTTTTAGTAAGAGGGTCCCGCTTTTTACCCTTTGGGTACGGAAACCAAAAAAAATACAAAAAAAAATAGATTAAAAGGTTTCATTTACGTGCTCATATTTGCGTCTTCTAAACGGCTTCTCCGTAAATATCTGAGGCCTCTTAACAGCCGAATTCGCCCTTACAATATTCCCATTCAGAGTTAATGTACTGGACATAATGCTATCTGCGATAAATACCTAAATGTGTTTATAGAAATTCAAATGCTTTGATATCTAAGGTTATTATTGATTGTAATTTATCTCAAATTCTAAAGCAGGGGTTGGAAGAGATCGTTATTAAGCGATAAGACATAAAAGCTTGGCGTCTGTTTTAGCGTCGTATTTAAAGGACATGATTCTTAATCAGTAATGTAAAGAAAGGGAGCTTATTTCTGCCAACAAACTGTTTTACAGTTTGGCAGAAGTTGTCTAATGTGTAAGAGTACTGTTAATACGAATAAATGTTTTTATTATTATTTATTATTAATATTAAATTTACATTTCGTAGAGTTTTTTTGTTTGATAAAAAAAACCTTGAATTTTAACTTTGATCTCTTCAAGCCAAGAGTGAATAGGATGCTACTGAACCAGCGAGCTGAATTTTAGACCCCGTAGTCACATAACATCAGGTGATAATGAGGTCAATCGCTGGTCAGTTTATGAATAAATAAAAAATACTGAAACCGACCAAATTAAAAAATGTAGGAGACACTACTACACTCGTATTATAAAATCTAGATTTCACCAATTCATCACCAAGGGTCATGATTTCAGGAAAAAATCTTAATAGCGTGATGCAGGATCGCCATTTGTTTTGTATGGTTGACAGATTTTAAGCAATTTTGGTACAGGGATAGCTGGACATCCAAAGATTATGGGATATTTTTTACCCGTCTACGGTAAAGATAAAAAGAAATACGCGGACAAAGTTACGGGCACCTACTAGTATTAAATTCATCTAATTATATGAAATTCTAAAATTATATTGTAATTTTCTCAGGAACATACTGTACAGCGCCATCTGATTAATAGATGTATGTATATATTTACATAAATAGCAAAAATTATGTATAAGTATATTATGTATTATAATTATGTTTTGTTACTTATGTGTAAGTTAGTTGCACCGCCTACAATTTTTCCGCTTTGCCCTAAGGTTGACTGGTTGAGAATGCCTCATGGCATTAAGTCCGCCTTTTGTACGATAAGTTTTCTTTTGTGCAATAAAGATTAAATAAATAAATAACTATATAAATAAAAAAATACGCCGCCCAACTTGCTTCGTTCAGAACTCTATCATTTATTTAATTGATTTTTAAAACTCCTTTTTTGCATACGCACATAATTTGGTCACATCTACATACTTAATAGGTACTTATAGTTTTTTTTTATATGATCATAATGCCCGATCCGTACAATCGGAGGAATAATAAAAAACTTTTTATCACGATCTTATTCAAATTACACACATTTTTGAATAACAGAACTAAGCGCTCGAATTAAAAAAACAATACTAATTCAGATAACAACGAACAGTAGTCAATCATTAAACAATTCACATTTAAACATTTCTCTAAAATGATACATTCGAATCGATTCCAAATTCGAACATTTCAAATTAGCATAGATAATCGAACGATCAAAATCGCTTACTAACCGCTAATTACTTTAAACGGAACGTTTTCTGCGAATTTTTTGAATTTGGAATTGTAGTTAACGGGTAAAAACGGGAATGCTGTTTAAAGGCCAAGTTTGGTATAAACAGCCATTTTGATGATTGAAAGAAATAAAATTAAATGTCGTTTGTTAGTCGTTTTGCGCGAACGTGTGAGAATCTCATTTTATTGCTCTTATTTTAGTTACATCTGTCCCAGTGTCTGTTATGCATGTCTTTTTTATACTACTGCTACTCTATACTATGGCGGTGACAAGCAAGCATGCATTTTGCCCGATGTTAAACAGTTACCACCGCCCATGGACGCTTGCGACGCTAGGAGCATCGCACAATGCGTTGTAATTAAATCTTGCAAGTTACATAAAATAAGCAATAATAATTAACGTAACTAATATCACGTTCGAAACGTCAAGGTAAATAAATAAACACTTATTGGACGCGATTAAGTCCCGCTTTGTCATTATAATGTGTGAAAATCGTTTAAATATAAATCACTATTACTAATAAGTTTTTATCGACTATGTAATATGTATGTATGTATGTAATACATTTCAAAAGTTCGAGTTTCTTTCGCCGTTTCTTCTCAACATTGGTCTCCTCTAGTGAAATGCCGGTAGACTCAGACATGTGAAAGTGCCATTGTCGCCTACTTGCAGAATAAAGTTAATTATTTCATTAAGGAATAAGCATGTACAAAGGTGAAATTTTATCCCTTTAAGGAATCTCTTCGAGTTAACCTTTGAGTAAATGAGTGCTACAAAAACATCGTCATGGCTACTGAAATAAAATAACGCAAATCCATCAAGTTTGGACTCGTTGGATTCGTCTAGATAAGCATCTGACGCTTTTGTTACGACAGTCGAGAAAAAATCTTGTTCCAAAAATACTTTTTTGATAATTAATAAAAACGCATGTAAAATAAACATTGTTTTATTTTACGCAGCCAATTTTCAGCAACTGCATTGTATTTTTTGACTAATTCTCTCTTCACGTGGCTCTCCCTAAACTTGGCTCATATTCTACCTTTCTCAAACTCCGCCACTATCATTTGACGTTTGCATTCCGTTTCACGTCCACACGTTCCTTTTCGGTCCGTTTTTTATAGCGTCCTATCGACGTCCATTACAAGTCATTATGTTACAGCGGCGTCCCCCTGCGTTGGCGTCCCGCTGTTTTGACGTGGTTATGTAAGGCTGTGGTCATCTAGCAGCGTAAAATAAAATATGCGGACATACATCATTTCAATAAAACAATTTAAACGGATTATTCGCCATATAATCCGTTTAAATGTGTGATAGTCGCGGAACTGAAGAAAATATTATGACACACATGTTATTTATTTAAATTTTATTGCACAAAACAAAAAGTGTACAAATGGCGGACTTAATGCCATAAGGCATTCTCTACCAGTCAACCATTGGGCTAAACAGAAACATTTTATGGTGCAGGGCCTGTCAACTATCAACATTATACTAAAAGAGAAACTTATTATATATCAGTAATATAATGGACACAATAAAAATATACATACACAAATATGCAATACAATACAATATACATAAATAAACATTAATTCTTGTACCCAGTGCAAAATATCATAACCGACAATCAGTCTAGGAGCTTACTGGTGAGATGCTTGCGCAACATGTGCTTAAAGGTTTGCTTTGTTTGTGCTTGCCTGATGGAAAGTGGGAGATCGTTCCAAAGCCGTATTGCCTGAACAGTGAAAGAATCATGTTAAGTGTGACTGTAACATCTTCATTTTAATTAAAAGTGTTAAAAATCGAAATTTTCAATTGAGTACGGCAATTTTTTTCCGGTCTGGTTGTACTGGATACTTTAAATACAATGTTTTATAAGAAAATAGGTTATTCACTAACATGACAGCCGCAATATTTACTTCCCAGTCTCTCAGTTCTGTCTGTCTCTTTCCGGAGATCAAATAAAGCGTTGCTATAGCGATAAGCTACAATTATTGACTCTTATTAGGGCAATTTTTTATTTTGTTGTGGATTTCTTATTTTCTCAGTTTTAAATAAAATTTGGTGAGTTGGTAAAGTTGCTTCTTCTGACCATGGTAAGCCCAATTTCACGATATGTCCTACAAATTTTTCTTCTTTGAGTTACAGAAAATGTATTACAGAAATTGGCCCGTGGGCCAATTTTTATTTTATTGTCGAATTATGTATTTTTTATTCTAAGCTCCTTATTCTGTACTAAATTTTAGTACAAAGTAGGAAATTTAGTTAAAAAAAATCCATAAATTTTTTGTAACTCAATGGAAAAAAAATTAGGACATTGTGAAATTGGGCTTAGCTTGTTGAGAATAACCAACTCACCAAATTGTATTGAAATCTGAGAAAAAAACCGAAATCGACAAGAAAATAAAAATTTGCCCATTAACAGCTTCACTTTTGGACTGCTAGTACCTAACCTCTCTACTCTCTAGTATCTACCTACAACATATTATTCCTCATATAATAAAGTTCGTAAAGACAATAGCGCTTCCGAGTGTAAGTCCGGGTATCCATTTGTTAGTTAAACAAAGGAAGGAACGAAAGGAAAGAAGAAATGAAGTAGAAGTTTTCTATGAATTTGTTTTAAGTGATTACAGTAAGTAATCAAAGTTTATGTGAGGTAAGTGGCAGGCGTGACAAAGTCACAATAATAATTAACGTAGATCACTGCAATTTACTTTTCGCGTTTTACTTCGTTCCAGGTCTATCGCCTGTGCTTCTGCAGTGATCGTCCGCCGCCAGGATTGTTCCCTGACAATACCCAGTAAGTAATGTAAATTATCAACACTTTTCTAAGAGGTTAATTACTCTTACTCATACCGCGTCTAGGGACCACGGGACAATATAATAACAGGAATAAAACCGGCCAAGTGCGAGACGGACTCGCGCACCGAGGGTTCCGTACAAATACTTATCCCATCTTAACTATTGTACCTGGTATGTATGGCGCCGGATACAAATGAGGTGCAAAGTTATTCCCTTTCATATTTATTTCATTTTGTTGTTATAGCAGTAACAGAAATACATCTGAGAAAATTTCAACTGTCTAACTATCACGGTTCACGAGATACAACCTGGTAACCGACAGACAAACAGACGGACAGCGGAGTTACTAATAGGATCCCATTTTTTCCCGTTGGGTACAGAACCCTAAAGAGGTCCAAAATCTAGACTTACATACCAACCGCTGCCCGCTTGTCCACAGCCTAGCGAATTCAAGACACGCATATAACCCGACAAAATAATGTACACACAAAACAACATCTTTCGATTGCGCTCCCAACGGCCTTCTCCATATAACACCATCAATTATCAGCCTTCAATCAAAAAACGACCTAAGTGACATTAAAAACATTTGATTCACACGTCATTTTGTAAGTAAGGATTGACTTACCTTCAATTCAAAAACAACTTATACGACCATAAGATCTATAGAAACATATGCTATTCTGTCAATCATCACTAACCTTCGATTGAAAAACGACTTATACTACAAGAAATCCTTTAGAATCATACGACATTCTGTTACTAAGGCTTGACTTACCTTCAATTTAAAAACGTTCTATGTCACTAGAAAATGTATAGGAATGTATCATGTTTTGTTAGTCAAGCTAAGTTAATCCCTTCAAAAACTATGTGATCGTATTTTCTGTATATTAAAGGCGGTTTTTGTGTGCTATATGGTGAGTGAATAGCAGATGAGTGTCACTTTTATTTTTGATTGCAGATCTATTTTTAGGGTTATTTACCCAACGGCAACAGTTTAAGGGCAAGAACAGATAAATATTTTTCTCAAACATGCTATGAAAATCGTCATAACGTGCGTTATAACAGGCTTCGAAGTATCACATTTCGGGCGAAACAACTCGAGAGAACTGTAAAGGAACATACAAAATTGAACTGGGAAACAGCTGAATTATATTTTTTTGAGTGGTGTATTTAGGGTTCTGTACCCAAAGGGTAAAAACGGAACCATTACGCGGCAGCAAAAAGCGGCAATAGAAATACAATCATCTGTGAAAATTTCAACTGTCTAGCCACCACCGTTCTTGAGATACAGCCTGGTGACAGACGGACGGACGGACGGACAGCGAAGTCTCAGTAAGGTTCCCGTTTTTACCCTTTGGGTACGGAACCCTAAAAAACGTAAAACTCCCGATGACAACACTGACAACGCATCATTACCGTGTTGCCATCAAATACAAAGTCATACAACGGCGTAAGTGAGCGTAAATAGGCGTAAATAAGCGTAAATAAGCGCGGACGCACACAATAAGCCGTAAAAGTAATCGGCCATTGTCTGGTTGGTGCATATCCGAAGTTATTGTTGAGGGCGATAGAAATAGGATACTGGAAGAGACAATGTTAACAAAAAATGTCAATGGAAGTGACGTCACGTGTAGCGCAGTGTGTAAGCACTTTACTACTGAACCGGCGGTCCCGGGTTCGAATCCCGGCCGGGGCAAATATTTGAGTGATGAACTCGAATATTTGTGCTTGGGTCATGGTTGTTCTATGTACTTAAGTATATATTTATCTTTATTAGTACGTATATCGTCGTCTAGTACCAAGAACACAAGCCTTCTTGAGCTTAAGTTGGGACTAGATCGATTTGTGTGAGGTTGTCCGATATTTATTTATTTATTATTTATTTGTAATTATGTTCTATGGCCACGTCACGAATAAATGTATTTCTAATGTATTTCTTTCATTTCCTTTCGGACTGTTCTCTTATCACATCCAGCACTTTATATCTGTCGTCCAGAGATAAAGTACGAACCATTGAGAAAAACAATGCTTCAATAATAAACACATGCTGCTACTTTCACTGATGCACATCTTAAACATTATTCAGGAACAATTCCTGTCCGACACTTATTTACACGAATTACAAGAAACTATTGCTTCTTATCCGTTCAAAAATGCTGATTGTTTTAGTCATTTACTTCTATGATCAAACATGTTTCTTAACATACTATCATGTTATAACTTAGAAAGGGACTATTGCGCTTTATTGGTATATAATTATTTGAACCTACAGTTAGAATTTTTCATTGATTATTTTCAAAAACTACTCGAAATTGACAAAATTCACGCGGAAAATTAGTTTCTTCAACTTATTTTCGACTGCACGCAATGAAGGCATGAAATAGCTATGTTACTACCTAGAACTCGAGGAAAAGTATTTTTGACTTTAAAAAGTATGTTGAAATTATCAATATATTTGTATACTAGCTTTTGCCCGCGGCTTCGCTCGCACAGGGTCTGGAAACGTTTTCTGTGAAACTTTCTACCCGTTTTATTGTTTCTTAAAATAATACAACTAATAGAAATCTGTGCGCATACGTACATAAATTTTAGGGTAGTAGATTTATATATTTCTAGATCACGTCGTGATACACACATGGGACAATTCATTTTCCGATGAACCGAACAAAATCATAGTCAAAAGTTTAATCTCCTAAAGGATAGGAATTTCCTCTAACGTTAAAATCAGTATTCTCAGTTAATACAAATAGCCGGTCAAGTGCGAGTCCGACTCGCACACAGAGGGTGCTGTACGAACTATGATAAAACGTACTAAGTAGCAAATTTAACGTTACTGTTGGAAAACTGCTTTACGTACTTTAAATACAGACTACTTTTTTATTTAATTAGTAATGTATAGTTTCAGATTACTCCCTATAAGTACTTGTAGTAAGAGAGTAAGACACGGTATTACTTTCCAAATTCATTGTTTTAGTTATAGATACCTAAAGTGTCTTATAAAATTTGATTCCCTTGAGAGTATTGACGTTTGTTGTGGCATAGGTAAACAGCCGGATCTTATTTTTACTTTATAACTTAGAAGTTTGGTTTTTTAACAACTTCAAAGGACTATAGTCATGAGTACTTATATGGTTTTAATTTCCATTTTATTCGATAGACACAGACAACTAAGTGATCCTTTGAGGGTTGCATGTTTTCCTTTTGAGGTACGAAACCTTTTTAACGAAGCAAATTTTTTTAATACAAAGTTTTGTCAATCAATCCTACGTTTTGCATATAAAGTTTTTAACCTCTTCAGGAGATAACTTTCCAAAAATGAATGCAGAGTTTATACACGAAAATATTCCTCACATGAACTTTCATCTTCCCCCTTTACTCAGACAATACTCGTACATTTCAAACATTTCTGAAAGTAGTATTTTGACACACGGAATATGACCACTTACGAAAATATCTCATCCTTTCTCATCCAAACTTTCGCCTCCCATTAGACCCATTTTGGAGATCAATTTCCAAAAAAAACTTAAGGTTATTTTCTCAATTTTTAATGAATATTCTACAAAAAACCCGCATACCTCTTTTTCATAACATAAAATGTTGTCACCTTCAATTTCACATGCTTAATGAAATGAAATGAAATAATTTATTCAGTAAGTAGGCCACAGGGGCACTTTTACAAGTCAGATTGTGAATCTACCGGCATTTCGCAAGAGGAGACCGCTGTTGAGAAGAAAGCCGAAAGAAACTCAACAGTAAGTCATTTTTTCGTAAATAATACTTAAACGATTACATGATACATTTGTGTTATAACTAATTACACTGGTACACGTAATGGAGATGTTAGATACTCCAAATCAATGTTAAGTAGGAACATTAAAATAAATTTTAATAAATTGAAAATATTAAATATACCCAGAGATGTATAAAGTCTCTGGGTGTCACAACATGCAATAAAATATAATTACTTAATTAATTTAATTCCATAGAGATGTATAAGGTCTCTAGGCGTCAACGTGAATAATTTAGAAAATAATTATTAAACCTAAATTTCTTAGAGATGTATATGGTCTCTAGGCGTCATAACATGCAATAAAATATTTTAAAATTATTTAATTTCCTCAGAGATGTATAAAGTCTCTGAGTGTCATACTACACTAAGCTGTTTCTTAGAGATGTATACAGTCTCTAAGAGTTCAAAAAGTTAAAATCAACATTGAATAACTTCAATCGAGTACAGGATGAAGTTTCTCACATTTGCTTAATTTAACACTAGTATGCGGTTGCTACATATTTAATTTGGCCCTTGCTAGCATGAACAGACCGGACCCCACAAACGGCACCCGTTCACGAGTATGACGCATATTAAAAAATGTAAATGAATTCTTAGGGGATGAATATTAAAAAATGCAACACCTCCCTCTTTACTCCAAGAGGGGTTGAATTTTCTGAAACACTGAAATACATGTTCTTAGTTTTTAATAATCAGTGTACTGTGGGGTGGTGGTTCAGGGAAACACTTTACTTGTTAATTTAGAATATATATTAGACCGAAATACAATAATTAATGTGGTTGTTTGGTGGCGAATCGTAGAGGAATCATCTAATATTTTTAATATGTCGTTCACTTGACAGTGACGGAATCTTTATTTAAATCAAAAATACTTCTTTATTACCGGCCTACATCCCTACATATGCCGCCTCCTATACGAGATAGGAGCCTATCAAAGGATCCTATCTTGATATGTATTTTTTGTACTTCGCTCTTTTTCTTGGTCGTTTTATTAACGCTTTGCTAATGTTACAATGCTTTAACCTGTACCTTATTATACACATATACATTACTTTCCAAACACCGAACTCATTTACATTTACACTTATACTTATCTGCACTTTTATGAGCATAAAAGGAGATCCGTATTACAGAAAGACATATCCTGCGCCCGAGCATGAATACAATTGGCACTGGCAGTTTTTGGCATCAACTAATTTTGTGAAATCTTTTTCGTTTTTTGAATTTCTATGGGTACGTTAATCTTGTTAGATGAAATCGACAAATCTTTTGAAATTGAATGCCATCTGTCAAGTGCTCCGGAAAACTGCGCTCCAATCATATCCAAGTATTCTTTGAAACTCTTAAGTCTGAACATCAGAAGCATAAACAAGAACTTCGATAACTTTCTAGTTCTGCGTGAGAGACTAAATATTGAGTATGACGTGATTGTTTTTAGTGAATGCTGGATCAATGAAAATTCGATTGTTAACCAACTAAATAATTACGTTTCCTTTAGTTCTAAAAAAAATATCAATAAGTCGGGTGGCGTTATTGTTTACGTTCATAACAAGTGGTCTCCAATATTTTCGGAACTGAATGTAAATGATGCTAACTGTGTGCTTGCACACGTACCTAATGTATTTTCGGTGGTGGGTATTTACAGGTCACCAAGTTTCCGTGATATTGACACTTTTACTACATCTCTTGACTCAGCTTTAAAATCGTTTGCCCCCTCCCCCTGTTTAGTTCTCGCTGGGGATCTTAATATAGATATATTAGAGTCCTCTCCAGTTTATACCCAATCCTCAGAGTATCTTTGCGTTTTGGCTAAGCATGGTTTGTTGCCTTGCATTAACACTATCACTCACCATAAGTCTTGTCTGGACCACATTTTTGTACCAGCCCAGTGTCAAGCAGAGTCGATAGTTTGTTCCTCTGATGTAACAGATCATGACATTACAATGGTGGGAATCACGCTTCTCTCAGAGAAACCTATAAAATCTGAACGGTCCAAAACCGTTGTTGATTACGACTCTCTGAAAGCTGAGTTGAAATGCACAGACTGGACGCCCATCCTATGTAGCTCTGATCTCGACGTAGCTACAAATTGTTTTTCCGCGGTTATTGATGACGCTGTGGCCAAACATTCAAAAATTGTAAAGCTTAGTCGCTCAAGGTATACTATTAAACCTTGGATGACTCCAGGCTTATTAAGATGTTCAAGGCATAAAGATAAGTTGCACCAGGTTTCTCGTGATGATCCCAGTAATATTTGAGATTTGACCTTGTTGAAGGAAGTTTATATTGCCCTCTGTCAGTCTATTATTGATTACTGTATTCTAGCCTGGGGTGGTTGTGCTAAATCTTCTTTGATATGTCTGGAAAGAGCGCAAAGGGCGGTATTGAAGGTAGCTTTTACGAAGCCACGATTGTTCCCTACTGAAGATCTTTATAATGAAGCAGAAGTTTTAAGCGTCCGTAAATTGTTTTTGTTTCGGGCCATAATTTTCACTCATAAGTCAATTCTACAACATCCATCCTATCCTGAATGGTTAAAGAAAAGAGTTTTTAAGATACCCGTACCAACTGTCAAAACTATGTTTGCAAAACGTTTTAAAAATTTCTTATTCCCTAATATTTATAACAACATTATTAAAGTATGTGACATAAAGATGTGCCAAATTTTTGTGGCTAAAACGCGAGTACGGGAGCTCTTACTATCATGGACGTATGATCAAGCTGAAGAAGCATTGAGTTAAAGCTCTGCTCACGTTCTTCTCGCTCCTTGCTCACATTACACTACACTCACTGACACTCACACTCACACTCACAGACAATCAAACAATTTTTTATGAACATTATTTATTATTACGCCCTAAATGTATTTATCATAGTATTGTTCATTTGTTCGTTTTAATATTTTCTTCTTTAAGGCATGTCTATAGCCGCATTGTTAATGAACCTGATGTGTATGATACGACTTCCACGATACAGGCTATGCCTAGTGTGGAAGTCACTGTAAAATTATGTTAAATGTAGTAATGTTTCTTTTGGTAAAATAAAAATTATTCTATTCTATTCTATTCTTATTCTATCTATAGGTAATCCTAGCTAAAAGTCAAAGTGAGGCAATAGCCGATTGAAAGAACGCCACCAAATGTTACAATATAACCTACCTATCCTACTAAAGACCCTAGCTTAAGTGAGATCTGATTCAACTACCTGCGGGGGCAACAAATTGACAAATAGGGACAAGTCTCTTACTACGAGATGACAAGCTTCAGATTAGCAATGAAAAGAAACGATTGTTAATTAAATTCATAAAACATTCCAATTGCTTTTCCAAAGGTTGTCTCGGGCAAGCAAAACCCCAGCAAAATCTTACCCGCTTATCCATGGCTACCTGCCTAACCCTAAATCACTAGGTATGCCATGAAAGCCCTTGTCAACTTTTAAAAGCAAGTGCCATTAACTTCAAACGATCACGAATGACCATTGGAATGCCAAGCCACTGACTTCAAAAAATTGAAATATGATTCTATTACAAATCTACCCATTAATAACCTAACCTGCTAGTTAACTAATCACGAAATACCGGATATTATCATCTTCTGTGCACTGCACTGTTCTTTCTTGTTTATCTGCTTGGCATCCAGTCGGTCATCTACGCCTTGCTTTTAGTAGTGACAGCGTCGCGAATTTGACTCCGTAGTATGTGTGTACATGCAAAAAATCAACGATATTAGTATATTATCACCGCTATCTATACTCTAAATCACAATCTCCAGCGTTCCTATCACTATCACTAACCTAATACCTATATAAATATTAAATTCACAAAATTAAACGAATCTCGATAGATCTACGCGATATAATTAAATATAACTAATTATTAAAGATAACTTATTAAATCCAACATAAAATTGACTATGATGATGATGACACTCGTAATGACAAGTCGTTGACATGAACGAAAAATATGAAAAATCGCATTCCTTCGCATTTGCATTCCTTTTCATCAATTCAACGTATAGAAAGCCACCAATAAATTCAACTCGTCGCCTCAGCTTAGCTCGCTGATTTCCTCGTACGCACATAATAATATAGCACTATATCGTGCTCGACATAAACGCATTCTTAACGCATACGAACACCAAACGCACCTTTGAACGTAGTGGTGTGGAAGCTGGGGATACAGATGTCCGCAAATCTTCTCAGCACCCTCGTCATGGTCGTCTTCATCAACTCGCATCGCACACACATTGCGCAATGCGAAACTACTCCATGCTGCCTCCTCCTCGTGGAGACGTCGTCGTAGCGATGTCGTCGTGCGTCCCACGCACGTCGCTCACCATACAAATACTCTTCTTACACTCGCTTGCGATACGAGAGGCATTCTCTCGCCACAAAAAACAAGGGACATCGCCGCACGTCCACCATATGTGGGGTGGTGGTTCAGGGAAACACTAACACAAAAGTGCACCTCAAACTTGTCTTCTTATTTTGCATAGAAACACCTATACACGAAATATTACCTACCACTCCCACTCAAAGAATGTTCTTCATACAAATTTTCACCTCCCACTTTAATCAATAACGCTGAAATCAATATTCACAGTTTTTGATAAAGAGTCTACACGCAAAAGAATGCACCCCTTACTCAAAAAAGTCCCGTTTCTCAAGAAAGTTCCACTATCAATTTAACCCCTTTCGGAGATGAATTTCCAAAAATGCTGAAACTTGTTTTCTTACTTTGCAAATAAGAACTTGTCCATGAAATATTACCACTCCTACTCAAAGAATCCCAACCTCTTCATGGAAACTTTCACCTACCTAGGTTCCTAGGTTTACCCCATCAGGGGTTGAATTTTCAAAAACGCTGAAATACATTTTTTAAGTTTTTGATGATCAGTCTGCACGCAAGAGAATGCACCCCTTACTCAAACAGACCACGTTTTTCTTACAAAGCTTCACTGTGCATTTAACCCCTTTCGGGGATGAATTTCCAAAAATGCAGAAACTTGTTTTCTTACTTTGTAAAGAAAAAGCTGTACACGAAATATTACCACTCTTACTCAAAGAATTCCCAGTTCCTCATACAAACTTTCACCTCCTATTTAACCCGTTTAAAGGATGAGTTTTCAAAAATCCTGAAAGTAGTTTTCTTGTTTTTAGATCAAGAATCTATGCACAAAGTTTTATTACTCTAACTCAAAAATTACGTAAGTTCCATACAAACTTTCAACCCCGATTTGACACCCTTAAGGGATGAGTTTTGAAAAATCCCTTCTTAGTGCTTGCTTGCATCGTATACTTGATCTATTCTAGAAATTTGAAGTTCCTAGGTTCAGTAGTTTCGGCTCTACGTTGATGAGTGAGTCAGTCAGTCAGGACTTGTCCGTTTATATGTATAGATAACATGAAAAAAAAAATTAAAAGGAATAAGGCCTCTTAAGGCACCTTTCAAAAATGCTGATAGTTTTAAATATTTTTCTCTATGATCAAACATGTTTCTTAACAAAATTTTCAGGATAAAAGTATCCTACCTATGTGTTAATCCGGAGTGTCAGCTACCACTATACCGATTTTTATCAAAACGGGTTCAGTCGTTTGAGCGTGAATCACTATCACAACATAGTATAAAACAAAGTCGCTTCCTGCTGTCTGTCTGTCTGTTTGTTTGTCTGTCTGTTTGTTTGTCTGTCTGTCTGTCTGTCTGTCCCTATGTATGCTTAGACCTTTAAAACTACGCAACGGATTTTGATGCGTTTTTTTTTATAGATAGAGTGATTCAAGAGGAAGGTATTTATATGTAGAAATCATGCATAATTTATCAGCATTGCACCCGTGCGAAGCCGGAGCGGGTCGTTAGCAATATTTTTTATTTTATTTTTATTTTTATTTATTTAAAAACATGAGTATGTTTACAGCACATAGCCAAAACACATACACATTAAATTACACAGAAAATTATACAATAATACTAGAATAAAATTACAGTTTAAATTAAATTACACATTACAAATCAAAATTAATTAGGATTATAGCATAAAATGAATGTCAAAATTGAATAAAAGTTGAAAATTTTAAAAATAATAATACAATCTAACATATAATTCCGAATCACAAACATTAATTAAGATTATAGCATAAAATCAATGTCAATATTAAATAAAAAGTAGTTCCGAATCACAAATAACCTACATTATTATATTATAATGTCATATAGTGCAATTGTTAAGAAACTGCATCACCCGTCTCAGGAAAGTTCCTGTGTTGTCAGCGAACACATCCACCTCGGCAACATGCTGGTACAATTTATTTAAAAGCGCGGTTGCCCGGCGCGTGGGCGCGTTGTCCCCGCGCGTCGTGCGCGCCACGCTCCGCGCGAGCAGCGGCGGCCGGCGCCGTGCCCCCGACCCGACATACAAACCCATTCTCTCCAGCACCGACGAATTGTTGACCCTATTGTTCAGTAGCTGATAATAGTGCACTATGATCAACATCTTCCTTCTGAGCGCCAAGGTGTCGATCCCTACCATTCCGGACACGAAGAGGGACGGATATAAAAACGGGTAATAGCCGTAACAGCGCTTATACAGGAACCTAGCGAACTTGCGTTGTATTCGTTCGACCATTAGGCTATATTTGACCTCGTGTGGATCCCAGACTATAGCACCGAACTCTAGTTTGCTACGGACGAAAGCATTGTAGAGCATGACGACACATTTTACCCCAGAGAACTGGTATGCGATTCTCATAATAAAACCGAGTGTCCTGCTCGCGCTCTCACATGTGGCCGTCACGTGCTGTCTGAAATTGAGCTCCGTGTCAAGTGTCAGTCCGAGGTCGCGGATCTCCGTGATATAATAAAAAGTAGCCCACGTATGTATTAATCCAGGTTGTCAGCTACCTTATCAGCCGTTTGAGCGTGAAGAAGTAACAAACATACACATAAACACACTCACAAATGTCCATTTTCAAATTTTTACAAATCCATACTAATATTATTAATGCGAAAGTGTGTCTGTCTGTCTGTCTGTCTGTCTGTCTGTCTGTCTGTTACCTCTTCACGCTTAAACCGCTGAACCGACTAAGATGAAATTTGGTAAGGAGATAGTTTAAGACCCGAGAAAGGACATAGGATACCTTTCATCCCGAATAAATTTAGTGTTCCCGTGGGATGAGCGGGTAACACCGCGGGGCACAGCTAGTTTACAATATGACTGTGATAAATCCATACTAACGAAAGTGTGTCTGTCTGTCTGTCTGTCTGTCTGTTACCTCTTCACGCTTAAACCGCTGAATCGATTTTGATGAAATTTGGCATGGAGATAGTTTAAGATCCGAGAAAGGACATAGGATAGTTTTCATCCTGGAAATTATCCCTATAAAGATTGAAAAGTGAGTAAGTAATTCATGATGACATTGATGACCCTGTAGAAAATGTAATGATTAGACCAAAAGCACAATTGCTCTTACATTTGCTTAGGCGCTCTTTTATTAATTAAGGTGATTAGGTGTATATCTATCGTGTAGTACGAGGTTGCTTCCATACTTCCAAGTTCCACGCGAACGTAGTCGCGGGCAAAAGCTAGTAAAAAAATAAATAAATAACGGACAACCTAACACAAATCGACCTAGTCCCACAGTAAGCTCTAGTAGGCTTGTGTTATGGACACAAGACGACGATATACAGTATACTTATTTAGCCACCCATGACCCAGAACCAAAATATTCAAGTTCATCACACAAATATTTGTTACGTCTGCCTGAATTTGAACCCAGGACCGTAGGCTCAGTAGCTGCGCACTACCATTGCAAAAACTGGTCGTAAACAATAAAAATATTTCATAAAATCCCCTTCGACGATATACCTACACGTCGGGCAAACGTGACTCAACTCATAAAAACAAAACTGGCTTTTTATAAAAGGTCATAACTCCCTAAGAACACTAAGACACTCACAACGTTTTTTAGAAACTTGGAGAACAATATCTAATCCTTGCACAAAAAGACGTAAGCGACAGACGTGTTAAGGCACTTATGACGTTTTATAGTAACACCTTCAACAATATTATCGCATCGCCGGCAGCGCCCATTGTGCGCAGGCACATATCCCGCGCGAATCCATACTTCTAATAACAATACAGTGCCCTTACCATGAGTTAAGGGGACGGGTAATGCGAAACTAGCGCCCTTACGAATTTTTATTATATCTTCCAAACCAGATCAATTGTCAGTGATTGCAAGATATTAGGAGCTGGAAAAACACCTTTAGTGTTTATTAAATCATTATACACAATTTCTTGTTCTTTAGTTGTCTCTAAAAACTTGCCCAAAACTATTGTGGCCGCTTTTGACGTGAACAAGTTTTGTAAGGTAAACTACAGTGAACAAATTGTATATATAGTGTTTTAATACATATTAAAGGTGTTTTGCTAGCTCCTAGACTTCAGCTATTTCTAAAAAAAAAACAGATTATGAAGGTATAACAAAAAAATTGGGCAAGTGCGAGTCCGACTCGCGCATGAAGGGTTCCGTACCTATATATATGTATATATATAGGTATAACAAGTTTGTTGTATGGGAGCCCCCCTTAAATATTTATTTTATTTCATTTTTAGTATTTGTTGTTATAGCGGCAATAGAAATACATCATCTGTGAAAATTTCAAGTCTCTAGCTATCACCGTTCTTGAGATACAGCCTGGTGACAGACGGACGGACGGACGGACGGACGGACGGACGGACAGCGAAGTCTCAGTAATAGGGTCCCGTTTTTACCCTTTGGGTACGGAACCCTAAAAATCGAAAGTGGCGCTGGTTTCGCATTACCCGTCGCCTTAACGTAACCGTACCACAGGCGCGAAAGTGGCCTATCGGTGTAACTCGGGCGTCGGTGACCTTGTAATGACGAATCCTTCGACGAGGCATTCACGTGAATGCTCTTCACCCCCGCGCGCGTCCCGCGCTCGCCCCTCGACACGCACACATAGCCGCGAGTTTTGTTACTGCACACAAGTGTCGCTGTCGGTTCTTTTTAGGGTTCCGTACCCAAAGGGTAAAAACGGGACCCTATTACTGAGACTTGGCTGTCCGTCCATCTGTCACCAGGCTGTATCTCACCAACGGTGATAGCTAGACGGTTGAAATTTTCACAGATGATGTATTTCCATTGCCGCTATAACAACAAATACTAAAAATAAAATAAAATAAATATTTAAGGGGGGCTCCCATACAACAAACTTGTTATAGATTATATATATGTATAGGTACGGAACCCTTCATGGGCGAGTCGGGCTCGCACTTGCCCAATTTTTACGTTAATATATATATTCCTTGACCGTGCTTGCTAACCACAGCGTAAATGATTTGTATGGAAAATAGGACAGCGCCTTTATCGGTTACTTTGTAGAACTACAATTCTCCATACAAATTCTTTACGCAGTCACTAGCAAGTACTGTCAGTGTAAACCACAGACAACCCCCACTAGACGGAGCATGTAAGGCGACCCGCGCGCACCAACGATATGGTACGGCAGAACATTAAAGTACCAACACGGCGGCCACCGTTTAGTTGCGTCCATGTTATGAGGTCTCTCTACACCACTTAACACTACAATTTTCCATGTTATTTATTTAATTTCTTTTTTCGTTGACGTACGCATGGATCATAAACATGGACGCAACTAAACGGTGGCCGCCGTGTTGGTACTTTAATGTTCTGCCGTACCGTATCGTCGGTGCGCGCGGGTCGCCTTACATGCTCCGTCTAGTGGGGGTTGTCTGTGGTGTAAACTCATGGTAAGGGTTACTGGTCACAAATGTAAGAAGGTCGTAAGAAACGTTATTGTCTTTGTAACTTAGACTTCTTTCAAGTGAGGATTTAAAAGGACTGAAGAGTATACATAGAAGGTTAGAGGTTGTATGGTATACGTAGCCGGGTAAAAAGTATCCTATATTCGTCTTTGGATTTTCAGGTGTCCATGTACCAAAATTGGTTAAAATCAGTCCAGCTGTTTCAGAGAAGAAAGGAAATTATGACCAGCAGATGGCACCGCGTGACCATACAAAACACAGTCGATTGCAAAAAAAATACATAGTTAAAAGCTTAGTTAACATAAAATACGATCGCTTCCTTTGTGTGACGAAAGTTAGTCATACAAAATATATGGGTAACTTTCGTCACACAACGGAATCAATTAACATTGTTTTAATTAAAGCCCTTAACTATGTACAATTTTTTTTGCAATCGACCAAAAAGACGATCCTATATCACGATTTTAAGATTTTTCCTGAATACATGACCCCTCTCCATAGAGAAATGATTTTCAAATCAAATCTAGAATTTTATAATAGCGTAGATATTAGTTAGTTGACTGATTTGTGTCTGTATGTCTCTATTAATCTATAATCTGTAATCCTCAAGGTCCGGAATTCTTCATAGCAAAAATCAAACATTGATAGGGTTCGACCAAAGTGTTTTATCGACTATCGATAAATAGTTTTCACTTAACGAAACATTGTTAAAGTAATTAAAATCAGACTTTTGGATATATACAGTGGCGTTCAGCCAATTAGGGACATCATTATTTTATTTCATACAACTGCGTATAAAATATCTTTTGATGAAAAATGTAAGATGCGGTTGACCATTTTTATTATTAATAACATGAAGTATGGGTGTTTAAACAAGGTTTACTATAGGGAAAATAAAGTTTCTATAAAACATGTTCTCTAGAAACTAGACATGTTCAAATTAACACTTTTAACAACTTACAACTCCATACTTTAATAAATTAGAAACGGAATACACATATGTCTATTTTCTAAAAAATATGTTTTACAGAAATTTCATTTGCACTATACTAAAACTTGTTTAAACACGTGTACACCATGTTATCTATACTATTATAAAATTCTAGATTTGTATTGAAATGATATTTTCTACGGAAAGGGGTCACGATTTCATTTTTCATTTTCGTGATGCACGGTCGTCATTTGTTTTGTATGGGCGCGCGACGCCATGCCTGCCTGGCGCCATCTGTTGGTCATAATTTTCTTTGTCTCGGATCACGCCGAAACGGCTGGACATATTTTAACCAATTTTGGTACAGGGATGGCATCCAAAGATGGTTATAGAATACTTTTTATCCGTCTCAGTAAATAAAAAAATACGAGGACGAAGTTGCGAGCGTCTCTTTGTTAATAATAAAATTGGCAAACGTTGTTCATAGAATTTCTAAAGTCATATTTTATATGCATTTGTATGGAATAAAATAATGATGTCGCTAATTAGCTGAACGCCAGTGTATATATCCAAAAGCCTGATTTCATTACTTTAACGATGTTGTGAAAATTATGCATCGATAGTCGATAAAACACTTTGGTCGAACCCTATCAAAGTTTGACATTTGCTATGAAAAATTCCGGACCTTGGTAATCCTGCATCGACTACACTAACAGTGGTTGACTGGTAGAGAACGCGGCTTATGGCATTAAGTCCGTCATTCGTACTTTTTTTATTGTGAAACAATGTTAAAATCACATTAATAAAGGCGAAGGTTTGAGAATGAGTTTATGTGTATGTTTGTTACTTCTTTACGTTCAAACTACTGGTCTAATTTTGATAAATTTTGGTATGCAAGTAGCTGACACCCTGGATTAAGACGTAGGCTACTTTTTATCCCGAAAAATGTAGTGTTCCCGTGGGATGAGCGTAACACCGCGCGACGCAGCTAGTAAATAATAAATAAATAAACATCTTTGCATGTTCAGCTATCCCTGTGCCAAAATCGGTTTTAATCCTTTCAGCCGTTTTGGCGTTAAAACCTACATCTACATCCATAAAAAGTATCCATAAAAGCAAACATAATATTTCATACTTCTAATGATCAAGTCATTCATCTACCAAGCCTTTATATTTTGTTCTGTCTCATTCTCTGCCTCTCTATCTCGCTCTCTCTCTTTAAATATATAAATACATACACTGATAGATGCATCATCATAAACCAATATACAACAGTTCAGTCATCCATTCATACATCCGTACATCAATCCATCCATTTAATATTTTCCTATCTTTTAGGAGAATTATAAAAGATAGGAAAATACCTTCCTTCTCCAGCTGTCCCTCTTTTCCCTATTGAATTAAAAAAACACTTAAAAACATATTTTTTATTGGTCTAAAATGATGCTTAAAAGATAATAAATTATTCATAAAATTGTTACCAAAAAAATAATTAAAATTGATTTCGCCAAAACTTCTCTTGTATTCTCTGCTACTTCTTAGGTGAGCACGCCGGGAACGGTTTTGTAGGAGGAGGTATCTCCGGCATGTCCCTGGTGCACGGAACCCTCTCCCGCAACTCCCATTCAGTCCTAAAGTACAGGTTATACAGCGGAACGAACGCCTTCCCCAAATTGTACATCAACGTTCGAACCGCCGCGTCAGTGTCCTCAGGGAAACAGATGGATCCAGTGAGAAAAAGTCCAAGACCAGCCATAAAAACCTTACGAGGTATAGTTCTACCTAAACGAACACCAGCTAAACCTGAAGAACCCACGAATAACACACGGATCCCTATATTTTCAGGATCCCTCATGTATGCTAGAAAATCTCTCTCAGTTTCTCTATAATCATGGCTAAGTTCCTTATAAAGATCCACTAAGCCAGTTTTGATGCCGTTGAATGAATCACTGATGCTTTTTCGATATTCTGAAACGGTTGGAAGTAGCATTTCTTGAATGAGTTTCACGTTTTGGTCTGGACAGTTGTCTTTGTCTTCGATGACGTTCTTGTACATTCTATGGGGGCATTCGTACATGGATAAATCGTTGTACTTCATTGGTGGAGGCTTGCTTGGAGTTGGATCAGGGGTAGCGGCTTTTAATACTGGTATCAAGCATAATCGAATTGCTTTTAAAGCTATCACACGTGATTTCAAGATGATTTCATTGAATATTTCGGAGTTTTGTGTTTCCAGTGTCAAATTTGAATCCAGTTGAGTCACATTGTTATTTTCTATAATTTTCTCCATTTTTATACTGTTTTCGTACTAAGATTTTGTATATTGAGTGACATTGTCATAATGACAATGTCATTGACATGCTCTATGGTTGCTACCAAACTTATTTCTTCTTTTCAGGGCATAATATTACAAACTTTTCATCAGGCGGTTTCGGTTTCGGACAAGGCAATCGTTCCCTGAGCTCTATGTCTCTTCCAGACATAAAATTAAAGAACCTAAGCAAAGGTTTGCCAGTGGTGTAGCACACCTTCCTGATTACATCATCTGTTTCTTTAGGAAAGCATAACATTCCTGTAGCTGCTTCCGCACAAGCGACATAGAATATTTTTCTTGGTATTCCACCTTTGGAGCCAAAATAGTACCCTAGAAAACCTCCTGTAGCCATCAGCCCTCGTCTAGCTGTCAAATTGTTATCATCTCTAAAATATGTAGCGATCCTTTTCTTATCAGATGCAAAGTCTGTCCTGATTTCTGTATAAGTATTACACAGCTCAGTCTTGATGCTGCTCAAAGTGTTTTGGCAGCTTTGTCTCGTGTCTTTTACATATGGTAACACCATGTCATGTAACAAATGCGAGTTGCAACACGTTTGGTCTTCTAGAAAGTTCTTGTACGCTTCATGAGGGCTGGCATACACTGGCAGATCAGAAGGCTTCATAGGCAAAGGTCTTTCTGGATCCTTCTTCACTGCTGCTGCACGAACTGTGGGTATGGAACAGAATTTCACGCCTAACAGAACAGACCTGAGACTTTGAATCCAGATTTTGCCGACACAGTATAAGTTTCCGTTGCAGAATTTCGAGAGACACTTATCGCTTTCTTCTTGTGATGAAAACATGCTCTCGCAGGGTTCTTCTTCTTCTTCTATTGAACATGGTGAGATTGCTGTGACGGACATTGTGTGTTTGTAGGTCTGTTCGATTGTCCGTCGATACGAACAGCCTACGACCAATAAAATATTAGATTTTCATGCGATTAACAGGCTGTCCGAGTGCGAACAGCCTATATTTACCAAAATTTATAATAATTTTCTCATTAAATTTTGTGTTGAACTGCCGTTTGACAAATAAATAATGAATACTAATTTGACAGTTATTTTTTTTTTATTTAATTTTGAGTTGTGTTTTTTACTGCTCGGAAAAAAGGTTACATAAATGGATCATAAATGTAATCAGGTGTATACATGTTTATGAAAAAACAAGACTAAAATAATTTAACCGGCTAAGTGTGCGTCGGACTCGCGCACCGGGGGCTTCATACAAACACTTATCCCATCTTAACTGGCCGGGTTAAGTTGAGTTTGCACCTGGTATGTATGGCCCCCCGGATACAAATGAGGTGCAAAGTTAACGCAACCAATCACGTTTGTTGTATAAGGGGAAGCCACACTTAAATGTTTATTTTATTCTGTTTTTAGTATTGAATGTTATAGCGGTACTTAACATAAATACAAAATTATGAGAAACAGCCTGATGACAAGCTGACATACGGAGAGACGGACGGTGTAGTCTTAGTATAGTCTGTCCAATCTCTAAGATCAATTGAAGTCACTGGCACAAGGTACAGTCGCCATCAGATAATATCGCAGCATATAAGGCGTCCATAAATATCTGAACATGTACTGTAACGCCCAATAAGAGTCGTGTTCAGATATTTACGAACGCCTTATATGCTGCGGTATATCTGATGGCGACTGTACACGCAACCGTATACGTGTAAATTTAAGATAATTGTTCACTTGTGTCCGTTTGGCATAATTTGATCTCAGAATTCCGGATCGACTATGAAAGGTCTCGTTTTTTACCCTTTGGGTATGGAATCCTAAAAAGTATCTTCAATTTTGAATATACGAAGATTCCGCTCCTCGTTTTAGCTTATAATATAATATAGAGGGCAAAAAGGGAGGAGCGGTGTCTTCATAATATATCCAAATGTGGCCGCTGAAGATAAGTAAGGTGTATGGGTGTTAAGTAAACTGGTGGCGCTACTGTGGCTGAAAGTAGTTCCGTTACTTAACAACGTTTTGGTTAGGTACACATTTAATAATTGTACAATTATGATATTTGTATTGAAAATCAGTTTAACATGGAGAGGGTCATGATTTCAGGAAAATCTTAATATGTAGTGTGATGCAACAGGGATAACCATAATATAATAAGGCATGTATATTTGTGTCTTGTTTTGTAAACTATTATTGTGCAATATTTCAATTTAATAAAGTATTATCGTACACACACAGCAGCGTGCACTAGCACCGGCCCCGCCTTCCGCTTTTGATTTCAAAGTCAGCTCGCGTTCATAGTCGCAGCGACACACGCGTCGGTCGTTTCGCCACGCCTCACTATTTTAATCGACTTCCAAAAAAGGAGGAGGTTTTGTTTCCCTTTATGTATTTTTTTCGATATTGGTTTTGAATTACAAAAATTGTAAATGTACAAAGTAGGAGTTACAAAAACTCATACCATCCCAATTTATCGAAATCTACGTATCATCAATCAACTCATTGAAATTACATAAAATAACCTTCAATACATAATTAACAAAGTACTTAATCCTTCGTAAACTTTAAAAAATCAGGTGTCAACCCTAGCTTATTTGACGCTTGCCTAATATACCAAAAGCAACATTCTTATTCCGTTAATTTAAAGTCTACAATGCTGTTTCCGAACTTGCGAAGTTAACTTGGCAGTTGTAGGGTTGGCACATGAGTTGTTTTTTTTTATTTGACAGCAGTAGGGTTGGCACGTGGCTCGTTTTTTACGGCTGCCGATTGAGCGTATCGGCGTTTAATTGAATTGTACTGGGAATGATTCCTCGAATAGCTAGAAACAGTAAGGGATACAAGATAATACAAATGCATTTTATTGCACATCAAATACACAGGGACACAAAACATCATATGAGAGATATACAGTAAAAAAAAAGAGGTTAACAGCAGGCGGTCTTATCGCTAAATAGCATAAAAGTATATTGGAGTGAGCGGGATGGCAATATACGACGGTCGAATTTCAAATATGGATAATGAATATGGAATTTTACATCACGCCATAGATTAGCAAAAGGCAAAAATGGCGGTCGGCGTTTTTGACTGTTCATGAAATTTCTTTCACAAAAATACACGACATTTTTTTTAGAGCTACTAAGACCATTATTAATCATTTCAAATATATACCAAAAACGGGTCTAGCCTGTTTATCAAGCTGAAGCTGAGACTGCTCGCTTCGTTCGCTCGAGCAATTACCATACTGTGCGTGTCAGTCCTGTGTGAAGAGCAGATACGTTTCCATTTTCCATCTCCATAGTCTTATTTCTGCCGACAGATTATCGGTTCTATGATTGTTTGGCTGAATGGATCGATTTACACACATACACACACAGGACTCGCTTTAGACAAGCGACAATAATTACAAAGGTTGCCTGGAAGAGATCGCTCTTTAGCGATTAGATCGCCTGTTAAAATACAAAATGTGGAAATGAAAATAGGAAGGGGTCTAAATTGATTTTTAGTGAACTCATATTGTTTCTTTAAGACAAACTTCTTCACTATCGCTCTGTCTCTTCCTCTCAGGAGCGTTGAACGTTTAACACAACAGTGCTTTCCTACCCCCTCCACGGTAGCGTTAAACGTTTAACGCAACCGTTAAATGTTTAACGCAACCTTGCCTTGTTGGAAGTCGCATCAGAAGTTTCACTTCAAAACACTTTTACTCACGTCGTAGAAGTCGAATATCGCTCGACATGTTTCGAATCGGTACGCGATTCATCATCAGGAGAGCCGAGTCGCGGCGGCGGCAAACCGAGCTCAGGATCGCTTATTGTTTACCTCTATTGTAATGCTAAGTCTTATCTGTATTTGTATTTCTTTCTTGTTGAGGTGTGCAATGGAGTATTCTATTCCAATTATATTCTACTTATTTACCTGGTGCTTAAGCGCCCTACTTGAATACATAAAAAAACGTCCTTTAGAAGCAAGTAGTAAGAACAAATCTTCTTGAATGACCACGAACCGGAAGACACAACGTGAAGGCCTCCAACATAGCCAACCGACGACCGTTTCGTGGGAAGTATGAAGTTGCGTGTTCGTTGTGGAAAGCTTTTGGAGAGGCCTTTGGCTGTGGACGTTGGATCTGAAGATAAATAATCTAATGCAGATACATCGTCCAATATGTATCGGTGTTCACTGTATCAACTTCCTATGTCCCACAACATACGACTACCTAGATGGCATAAGTTAACGCGGCAGAAGTCACAAGAATCAGCGATTTGATTCTCATAAATCTGTCATTATATCTGATTTCATCTCATTTTATCTTATTTCATTATGGGGGGGCGCCCGCGACGACATCGCTGTGCAAGTGCTCTTCGGTCATTTATCTTTTAAAATTCGAAAGTGTTCATTTACTACTTTAAATTTATATTACCGTGAAGCTAAGAATACTAGCTATTCAACAGTGAAATTAGTTTTTCAAATGAATGTACTGCACCGGAGTTACAAGAAGATTAAAAAATATTAATCCTTAAGTATTTGCAATTGTTATCGCGGACAGTGGACAGAGATGGTAGCGGCCGCTGGCAGTAATCGCTTGTAGCGCTTGTTCGCACGATAGCCGACTGGACGACGAGGCGCAGTTGCAGCGAGTGAAGCGCTTGTAACGTACATCACGGTCAGCGATCGGGAGCGGTCGTCGACTGTAGCGCTTTTTATCACGATAGCGGACTGGACGGCGCGGCGCAGCTGCAGCGGCTGAAGCGCTTAACACTGTAAGTTAACAATAAACGCATACCCCCAGAGAGTGATTGCTAACAAACATTATAGAACAAACAAAGTATTGAACTTAATTATTACTTCTGACTGGAAAATAACATAAATATGAGTTGCAACGCTTGTAATACGATAATCGGCAACAGCCAGGAGGCACTCAAATGTGTTACATGCCATTCTACATATCATTTATTGTGTTTGAATCCAAATTTAATTATGCTAAGAGAATCAAAACAAGATGATTTCAAAAAGACTTGGCGCTGTCCATCCTGTACAAATATCACCCATCGAAGGAAAAATGACGACACTCCAGTGCGGAGACAGTTCGACACCTCAGAATTTGATAACACAGCCATGTCTACTGATGATTGCTTATCAGAATCACTAGATCGCCAAGATAGTTTGTTGGGAGATACACAATTTGGAGCAAATCACAACCAAAATCAAGCACAGCAACTGACAACTGAAATTACAAATACAGTAATCGAAAAAATAGGTATGCTAATCGAATCTAAGCTAGAAAAAAATAATCAAAACATTATCATTGGCTTGAAAAATTTTATTAAGTCAGAAATAGACGCCGCACTACATATTTTTAAACGAGAAATAATCGACAAAACCTACAACATTTTCTCAGAACAACATCACACCCTAGCCCAAGAACTGCAAATTAACAACGATAAAATTCAAGTTCTCGAGAAGGAAAATCAACAAATAAAAAGCCAGCTCCAGCAGCTGGTCTCAGATTTTTCACGTGTTCTTGAATCTGGAAATGGTCAGAACTCTGAACAACGCAATATCCCACCGCAGGCAAGACCAACGGCTCCGTGCGTTACTCCGTGCAAACAGGACACTACTACAGAACATTCAAGGAAAAAACTTTGTATAGTTAGTACAAATAGTCAGAACCGGATATTGTCACATGCTGATATTTTAACCAAAGAATATGAAGTATGTCATTACCTTACCCCAGGTGTCGGAGTCAAACGGCTCTTGGAAAACTTAAATAATAAACTTCTCAACTATACAAAAACTGATAAATGTATTATATTCATAGGCGAAAGTGACTTTAAAGTATCTCAAGATTATAGTAGTTTGATACGATACATAAAAAATGAGCTCTTGAAATGTAAAAATACAAATGTCATTGTTTGTACACCAACTTTTAACTGTGGACAATTTTCAAATATGTATAATATGAGAGTAGAGTTATTCAATAAGTTATTGTATTTAGATATTATGAATTATGAATATGCATATATATTAGACAGTAATCTCAATCTCAGCTATGATACCACAATGTTCTCAAAATTAAATGGCCGTGTAAATGACTTAGGTATAAAAATTATTTTTCAGGACATAGTAAATTATTTAGCACTCATTAAAAGTGAACAAACATTTTTTCGTCGAAACTCTATGTAATGATTTTAAAAATACATATATATACAACAAGACACCACATAGTAATATACATAGCACCACCAATCCACAATTATTAACTAGTTTGACCAGTCTAGAAATAACAGACCAGTCTAGTTATAGAATTAAACATACCCTTAAAATATTACATCAAAACATAGCGGGCCTGATAAATAAATCTGATAATGTAACCGTGTCTTTGGAACAACTTGAGGAATGTAGTTACGGACCTGAAGTGGTATGCTTTACAGAACATTTCATGCTTATAGACGAAAGCAAATTACTGTATTTAAAAAATTATGTTTTAGCGTCTGTTTTTGCTCGGCAAAGCCATAGAGGTGGTGCAGCTATCTACCTAAAAAAGGGCATTGTATATCAGGAACTACCAAATATTAATAAACTATCTGTAGAAAAACATTTTGAATGTTGCGCAATAGAATTAACTAGTATGGACATAATTATCTTCTGTGTCTATAGGGTACCTAAATCAGACTTAAATATATTCATGGAGCGTTTGAAAATGGCCTTGACTATTCTGACAAAAAAGAAGACAAAAAAGGTAATAATGTGTGGAGATTTTAATATAAATACTTTGAACAAAGATCAGCATGCAATCTCCTTCGAAAACACACTTCTAAATTATAATTTGAAATTAAAAATAAGAGAACCAACACGTCCCAGTAGCGGGACTTGTTTGGACAATTTTGCAGTCAACATACCAAGGTCAAAGAGCTGTACTGTTGATCTAAGCCTTTCGGATCACAGTGCCATAATTCTAAATTGTCCCTTAAAAAGAGAAAGTTGCCTGCAGACATTCTGGTATATAAAAAGACGGGACTATTCAATTGAAAACCTTGATAAGTTTAAAAAATACCTGCTTAGCCTTAGTTTTACGAATGTCTATGAAAGCGATGATCCCAATGATGCTTACAACAATTTCGAGGAATGGTTCTGTCTATTGTATAAACTCTGTTTCCCCTTTAAATTAATCAGACTCTCCTATAGAAAGAAACCACGATGGGTGTCTAAAGGGATCAAGAATTGTTGTAAAAAGAAACGAGAATTGTTGTGGCGATACAGATTAAAGCCCAATAATTCAAATAAAGCAGAATTAAAGTCATACACTTACAGGCTCAAAAAAATAATAAGACTCACACAAAAAATTCAAAATCGACATTATATAAAAAAATCAAACAATAAAAATAGAGCAGCATGGCAAGTAATAAATAACAATAACGAAAATAAACCTGTGGAGTCCATTTCAACTATTGTTAACGAAAGAAATGAAGCAATAAGTGATCCAGTTAAGATTGCCACGGCTTTTAACAACTTTTATATAGATAGCACAGAAATTAATTCCAACTGCTTGAACACAAATGAAAATATGCCTGCAAACGTTTCGAAATCCATTTTCCTAAGTCCTATAAGCTCTTACGATGTAATGAAATATATAAAAAAGTTAAAGAATACCAAAAGCGCAGGGATTGATGAAATCACAACAGATGTGGTAAAACACTGCGCTGATGTAATATCCTTCCCTTTAACATTCATTCTTAATCTAATGCTCGAAAAAGGCATCTTCCCAGATAAATTGAAAGCGGCAGTAGTCAAGCCGTTATACAAGAAAAATAATAAACAAAAAATAGTAAACTATAGGCCCATAGCTCTACTACCAATACTCTCAAAAATAGCAGAACGGATTATCTATGATCAAATGTATAATTTCATGGAACAAGAACACATAATCGTTAAAGAACAAAATGGGTTTCGTAAAAATAAGTCTACATCCACAGCCATTTATGAGTTAGTTAAAAACATTACTCTTAGTATAGATAAAAGAGTCCCCATTTGTGCAATATTTATGGATTTATCGAAAGCTTTCGACGTTGTGGACCATAACCGCTTATTAGCAAAGTTAGAACGCTATGGCGTTCGAGGAAACGCACTAGACCTAATGAAATCGTACCTAAGTAATAGAATACAGTGTACTGAAATAAGACGAATATGTACTAAAACAAAGGAAGAAACTGCTTTCTATTCTAAATGTAGACCCTTGTTGCGCGGTGTTCCGCAAGGAAGCATTCTGGGACCTTTACTTTTTATAATTTACATTAATGACATGCCCAAACACATACGACACCCTATGATTCTATTTGCTGATGATAGCACCGTGATAATTAAATCTGATGACATGACCACATACAGGACTGAAATAACAAATACAATCACTACTATTATTAACTGGATACAAACTAATGGACTAAAAATCAACATTGACAAAACCCAAATAATGCAATTTTATAATTCTAAATCAAACAGTACAAATCTTGACATAAAATATAATGATGAATATATAAAACAGACAAATGTAGCCAAATTTTTAGGAATCGAAATAGATGATAACATGAAGTGGAAAACACACACTGAAACATTATCAAAACGAATAAATAGTTTTGTATTTGCCCTTCGACGAATCTCAAAAATATCAGATACCAGCACAGCCTTATTAGCATATCACGGATATATTGAATCTATACTTCGCTACGGTGTTATTTTTTGGGGAAATACCACAAACAAAAACCTTGTTTTTGGTGCACAAAAGAAATGTATTCGTGCCATCTGTGACCTCAGACAAACGGACAGTTGTAAGCCTTACTTCGTACAACTAAATATTCTGACACTGACCAGTCTTTATATTTATGAAGTTGCAGTATTTGTAAAATCAAACCCCAACATGTTTCCACAAAAGACGATGGAAACTAAAATCATGCGTCACAAATTTAACATTAAAACAGTACCTGGCAAAACAGCATTACTGCGAAACAGTTTGCTAGGAACGGCTTCTAAAATATTTAATTATCTGCCTGATGAATTAAAAAAAATGGATATACACATATTTAAAGTTAAATTAAAAGAGGAACTCATTAACAGAGCCTATTACTGTCTTGAAGATTTTTTTAAGGAGAAAATAAAACTAATGTAAACTAAAATAAGTAATATAAATATTATGTGCATGTAATTAAAATACAATAAATATATAATAATTGTAATGTGCTTATTAAGTCTGACTATATTGTAAATGACATGCTAAAACATTAAAGCTATGTGTATATAAATAAATAATCATTATGAATGCATGCTATTTTTACCTAGAAAATAGCTGAGCAAATGTTCACACGCCATAAAGGCCGAATATATTAAGGATCAAATGTTTATATTATACCACCTTATTATGTAACTTACCATATATTCAGTGAATAAATTATCATTATCATTATCATTATCATTATCATTATCATTATCATTATCATTATCATTATCATTATCATTATCATCTAATTTTATACCATTTCATCTCATTTCATAAAATTTCATCTCATTTCATCTAATTTCATCTTATTTCATCTAAGTTCATCTCATTTCATCTTATTTTATTTCATATCATTTCATTTCATTTCCTCTCATTTCATCTCATTTCATCTCATTTCATCTCATTTCATCTCATTTCTTCTCATTTCATCTCCTTTCATCTCATTTCGTCTTATAATCAACCGATGACCTAGTTTCGCGGAAGTATGAAGTCGCGTGGAGAGGTTTTGGTGAGGCCTTTGACTGTGGACGTTGGATCTGAAGATGAATAATCTAATCCAGATACATCGTCCAATATGTATCTGTGTTTACTGTATCAACTTACTATATCCCGCATCCTACGACTAGATAGATAGCATAAGCTAACGCGGCACAAGTCACAAGAATCAGCGATTTGATTCTCATAAATCTGTCATTTTATCTGATTTAATCTCATTTTGTTTCATATCATTTCATTTTAACTCATTTCATCTCATTTTATATCATTTCATCTCATATCATTTCATGTTATCTCATTTTATATCATTTCATCTGATTTCATCTGATTTCATCTCATTTTATATCAATTCATCTCATTTCATCTCATTGGCACTGAACCGAAGGCTCCGGCCAGGGAATGTTAAGGTTTCTATACTACCCTGAACGACCTTTGGTACTGTGTCAGTATGCGATTCTGAGCCTTCACGCAGAGCCTCTTTTTCCCTCCTTCCCTTGCATGATCAACGCCTCCGCGTCCTTGCAGCAGAACTGCTGGCTGGGTGTAGTCACCGAAACGAAACGAAACGAAACGAACATCCGTTCAAAAATGCTGATTGTTTTAGACATTTTGCTCTATGATCAAACATGTTTCTTAACATGTTATCAATTTTACCACTTAGAACAGGGCTATTGCGATTTATAGGTAAATATATGTTTGAATTTTTCATTGATATTTTTTTTTCAGACTAGTAGTAGATAGAATAAATTGACGAAATTCACACAGAAAACTGTTTTTTTGTACTTATTTTCGACTGCACGTAATAAAAGCATGAAATAGCTATGTTACTATCTAAAAAATTGGGCAAGTGTGAATCCGATTCGCCCATGAAGGGTTCCGTACCATAAAACAAGTTTGTTGTATGGGAGCCCCCCTTAAATAGTTATTTTATTTTTAGTACTTGTTGTTATATCGGCAACTTGTTATTATCTGTGAAAATTTCAACTGTCTAGCAATCAACGTTCTTGAGGTACAGCCAGGTGACAGACGGACGGACGGACGGACGGACAGCGAAGTCTCAGTCGTAGGGTCCAGTTTTTACCCTTTGAGTACGGAACCCTAAAAAAATTATCAATGAAAAATTCAAACTGTAAGAAAACTGTACTATTTACTGTAATATATATACCAGTAAATCGCAATGGCCCTGTTCTATACTCTATCCGGATAGGGCTTTAAATTTTAATTCTTACTTTCGATTATTCTTTTGGTAGTCAGACACTAATCAAGGTTCGGCAGAGCAGAAAAAAAATTAAATGGCCTTTGCCAAGTCATATACGCAGCAGAAAAACAATAACTAACACAATAATAACAACTAATTGAAAACACTAATAATGAACAGAACAAATGAAATAACAATATGACCAATAACAAAACAAACTAACAAGAAAACTAATGCAAGCGAAAATTCCGACTAGTATATAGTACTAGCTTTTGCCCGCGGCTTCGCACGCGTTAAAAAAAATACGTTCACTTGGCATAACTTGGCATTTGGCATTGGCTTGGCATAACTCAAGCCCCCCATATTTTTTGTTTACTGTATCTTTGGAATATTTGAATGCTTTCACGGACATGATTCCTTGTTCATTTTAGATTCAATTTCTACTTTCTTGTTTTGTTTTCTCAATGCGAGGCCTCCGACATTTTTGTGCACTGTCTCAATTGGTTACTTAAATAAAGTCATGTTCTCTTCTTTCCGTTGTGGTATATTGTCTTGCTTACTGCCCCGCTTTTTTTGGTCATCATCTCCTTAGAATACTTAATCGTTTGTTCAGAATTGCTTTTCTGTTACCGTTTTTAGGTTTATGTATTCTCAATGTGAGCACTACTGCATTTTTGTTATCTATCTCGTCAGATAACTTGAAAGTTACACCAGTCTTGCTTTTTTCTTTCCGTTTGTTATATTGTTTTTTCTTCGCGCCTCCCGTCTGGTTTGGTCACCATCCCCATTTAGAATCCTTTAAAGTTTGATCAGACTTGCTTTCTTGAATCCGTTTTAAGGATTTGTGTTTTCTTAATGCGAGCACTATGCAATTTTAGTTCACTATCTTTTCAGGTTACTTAAAAGTTTGATCAGACTTGTTTTCTAGTTAGCATTTTAAGGTTTTGTCTTTTCTTTCTTTTCTTTCTTGATCACCATATCTACAGGTCATTTAGCCTTTCATCAGATTTACTTATAATTTTCAGTCTTGGTATATTGCATTTTTTAAGTGCGGGGGGCTCCGCCCCCCGAGCCCCCCGTCTTTTTCAATACCATCTCTTCGTGTTACTTAAAAGTTTCATCAGTCGTGCTTTGCTTTTTTCTTTTCGTTGTGCAATATTGTTTTTTCTTCGTGCCTCCCGTCTGGTTTGGTCACCACATCTTCTTCTTCTTCGAATTCTTTAAAGTTTGATCAGCCTTGCTTTGTTGATTCCGTTTTTAAGGATTTGTGTATTATAATGCGAGCACTAAGCCATTTTAGTTCAATATATTTTCAGGTTGCTTTTATGTTTGATCAGACTTGTTTTCTTGTCAGCGTTTTAAGGTTTTACGTTTTCTTCATCACCATATCTACAGGTCACTTAGCCTTTTATCAGATTTAATTGAATTTTTCAGTTTTAGCAAATGACATTTTCTGAGTGCTCTGCCCCCCGAGCCTCCTGTATTTTTAAATACCATCTCTTCGTGCTGGTTAAAAGTTTTATCAGTCTTGCTTTTTAGGGTTCCGTACCTCAAAAGGAAAAAACGGAACCCTTATAGGATCACTTTGTTGTCCGTCTGTCCGTCCGTCCGTCCGTCTGTCAAGACCCTTTTTCTCAGGAACGCGTGGAGGTATGAAGCTGAAATTTATATCAATTACTCAGGTCTACTGTCCCTTGAAGCTGTGAAAAAATCAAACTTCTAAGCCAACGCAATCAAAAGATACAGCCGTTTATGCCGCAAATTTTCGACACTTGCAAGGGAATCAAAACCTACAGGGTGCTTCCCGTGAACTCAGAATCTTGAAATTTGGTACGAAGCAACGTCTTATAGCATAGATAAAGGAATAATTACGAAAACCATATTTTTTTTTTTTAATACCTAACTTTGCACCTAATTTATATGGGGCGCTATACATACCAGGTGCAAACTTAACTTAACCACTTAGGGATGGAAAGTGTTTGTACGGAACCCTCGGTGCGCGAGTCCGACTCGCACTTGGCCGGTTTTTTCTTTCCGTGTTGCGGTATAATTAACTTAGTGCCTTCCGTCTCTGTTAGTCACCATCTCTTTAGAATACCTAAAAGTTTGGTCAAACCTGCTTTCTTGTTTCCGTTTCATTAATGCGAGTACTATGCCACTATCGTTCACTATCTTTTCGGGTTACTCAAAAGGTTGTGCAGACTTGCTTACTCGTTAGTGAAGGTTTTGTGTTTTCTTGATCACCATATCTACACGTAACTTCTTAGCCTATCATCAGATTTACTTTATTTTTCTGTTTTAGCATGTTATACATTTTTTTTTCAATAACATCTTTTCGTGTTATTTAAAAGTTTCATCAGGCATGCTTTCTTCTTTCCGTTGTGCGATATTGTTTTTTCTTCGTGCTTCCCGTCTGGTTGGGTCGCCATCTCTTTAGAATCTTTTAAAGTTTGATCAGACTTGCGTTCTCGATTCCGTTTTAAGTTTTTGTGTTTTCTTAATGCGAGCACTATGCCATTTTAGTTCACTATCTTTTCAGGATACTTAAAAGTTTTATGAGACTTGCTTTCTTTTTAGCCTTTTAGGGTTTTGTTTTTTCTTGATCACCATATATCTACAGGTAACTTAGCCTTTCATCAAAGCTACTTGAATTTTTCAGTTTTAGCATGTAGTATTTTGTTAGAGCGGGGGGCTCCGCCCCCCGAGCCCCCCGTTTTTTTCAATACCATCTCTTCGTATTGCTTAAGTTTCATCAGCCTTGCTTTCTTTTTTCCGTTGTACGATTGTTTTTTTTCTTATTGCCTCCCGTCTCTGTTAGTCACCATCTCTTTAAAAATACTTAAAAGTTTAATCAAACGTTGTTTGAGATTGTTTATATTTTGTCTAAACACATACTGACGCTGAACGGCCCTCGAGCTGTCAACTTAAACTTTGCATCAGCTGTATTAAAATTAAAGAAATTAATTGTACATAGTAATAACATTTAAATGTATCACTCATTAACTTCAAATTTGTGTAAGAGGTCGTAGTAGACGTAGTCATATAGTGAACGTATGTTTTAACGCGAGCGCAGTGGGTAAAAGCTAGTAAAACAATACACAAATTACAGACCAATCCACTCACTTCGCCATTGCGAAAACTCTGCTGCGGACGGCACCTCAGGGAAAACTACTGTTTAAAGCTCACAGATGGCGCTACTGGTAGCACTTATGCGCGTATCATATTTCATTAACTTTCCGTAAATATTTATACGTCAAAGGATAAAATTGATTTTAAATAATTTTATTTTGATTATTGTCTCTCAAGAAAGTAAAAAACAACTTATTTATTCATTTCAAATTTTCTCCGCGTCTCAGTACGTTTATGAAAAGAGGGTCAATATTTATAAACTACTGAGTAAATACATGATTTTTATATGCAATAATAGCGTGGTAGTTCCCATTGTTGCATCGAGAAATTAATAATAACAAAATTGTGTTCAGTTTTGTTTCATAAAATTATCATTTCGTGTACCACTAACGCCATCTACTGCCCCAGTGTCCGTAACTCGGCGACTCGTCCAACCTCAGAGCTATTGTCCCCGGCGGGTAGCGCAGGCCGGCCCCCCGCGGGGTACGCTACGCGTGGTGCTAAATTCAAATTCACGACGCTAATGGATGACGCTATGAGATGCACACGACTTCATTCGCGTATTTTTTCTTTACCGTAGACGGAAAAAAAGTATCCTATAACCATCTTCGGATGTCCAGCTATCCCTGTACCAAAAATGGTTAAAATCCGTCCAGCCATTTCGGCGTGATTGGAGGACAAAGGATTTTATGAAAACAGATGGCGCCAGGTTGGCACGGCGACGCGTGTCCATACAAAACAACAATCAAGCTGCATCACGCTATCAATATTTTTCTTGAAGTAAGTTAGGCCAAACACAAACAATACAAAAATTTGCGCCTAATGTTCTAAATGTTGGTTGGTAAAACAGATTTAAAAATGTATTTAATTAACTTAAATTCATTCGAAATACTTCTATTTCAATTACACTCGATAAAATGGCATTAAAAAATCTTTTTTATTCATTAACATTTATTATTGCGTCTCCGGGCTTTTTTATGGTCAATACTTACAAACTACAGAAGAATATAATTGCATATTCAATAAAAGAGCATTAATTAGTTCCTATGGTCGCAAATTGTGTTTTTAAAGAAATGCTTATTTTTTTTTCAGTTTTCGCTTCATTTGTAAACATTTAAAGAAATGTATGTTTTTTTTTGAGCATGAGCCAATTTATAACGAACATTGCACTCATATTTTCGTCTGTGTTGGTCGATAATTGGCGCCATCTTTTCTATCTAACTAAGACGGTTTCCGTAACTCAACGCCTCAAACAACCTTAACCTTATTGTTAATACCGGTGGGCCGCGCGGAGGTATTATGTCGAATTCATACTTTTTAGTTTTTGTACACGTAAGAGCCACGCGGGGGTCGCGTCGTTCTAAATTCAAAATCACAAACGCTGTCATTATAAGGTTTACACATTGTAAGGAAAATATTTCATGGAATTTATGTTTTCAAAGATAAATATTAATCATAATAAAAAGTATCCTATAACCATCTTTGGATGTTCAGCTATTCCTGTACCAAAATTAGTAGCTTTTTATCCAGCCGTTTCGGCGTGATGCGAGGACAATGGTTTTTTTTTAAACAGATGGCGCCAGGTTGGCACGGCGACGCGTGTCCATACAAAACAACTATCAGGCTGCATCACGCTATCGAGATTTTTTCTGAAATCATGACCTCCCTCCATAGAAAATTTATTTTCAATACATATTTAGGATTTTATAATAGTATAGATGTCTAATTCTAATTTTAAAATATGGCTTCCATCAGGTTAATGATGATTTCGCCAATTTCAAGTTTGCTCGTAGAGCATGCCGTTGTTCGGTGAGGTTTTGCTTTTTGTAAAGTGATAGCGATTTACAAAAAACCACGCGGACTATCGGGCCTTGACCCAGGAAGGGCTATGAACGCTTCAAGTTGAATTCTTCATTAGCTATTCACTCATACGTTAGATCACTGCACAATACGCTATCAATACTACACATTGAACAACAAAAATGAATAAATAATGAACAACGCAACTTAAACGCATGCGGCCATCTTAAGTCACAAACCGGAAGTCCGTATATAGTATGGGAAAACGACTACATGAGAAGTGTCAAGTGTCATGTTATTTGAAAAAAAAAGGTTGCAGATTCCTAGGTTTTTAGGTTCTTTATTGTGCACAATTTGTAGAATATTTGGTGGCATAATGAAATTATTATTAAGTAAATGTACTTAGGGAATAATTATATAGTCCTGATTGGGTATCGTATGGTTTATTCTATGACCTGATATTATTAAAGCAAAATAAATATCATATTTTTTATTAAAGTAATATTATTAAATACAAATTTTACCAACCAATATCAGCCTGATAAAGCACCTAATTGACAACATTTCATATTTATAACAGGTGGAAATTAATATAGAGATCGACAGGGCTTTATGTCGTGTACCTTAAAAAAAATCATGGAATTTCTTCTTCTGTATTTAAGGAAATATAAGAAAATACATCAAATAACTGCAATCTAAGACAATACGGGCTGAATAGGGTTGTTGTCTAAACCAAAGAGCGAAAACATAGATTTTTTTTTATTTGACGTTGACAGATGACAGATGCATACCCAGTTTTATTAAGTTTTTGGAGTTTACTCCTTAAGAATCGATTTTCATATATAAGCCCGGGGTATGAAAAATATGGGGTGTAAAATCGAACGTATCTGCCGTGCTAATTTAAAAAGTCGTATCTCAGTATACGATCGGGGTAAAAATACGACTTCGTAATTTAGCAGGTTATGCGTTAAGCGTTATAGACTAAGATCCCGATATAAAATAACCTTCACCGAGATGTTTATTTGATGAAGTGTATTTTATATTTAATTTAATATGTCAATAATTATATTGCATATGGGTTGCCTATCAAATTTTAGTCCTGGGTATGTTTAATTAATAATAAAAAAAAAATGTTTTAAACATTTCACCGGTTTGATTAATATTAGATAAATTCTATACCAATCGAAAGTATGAAGCCCATAGAATATGCAAACGTTAGGTTGCCTATTCTTTTCCCGTCACAACTATTGGGTAGCCAGGTATAAACAGGTAACTCTATACCTACTAGCATTTTGCAAAGGTCTGATTGTTGAATTGAAATTAAATAAAATTAAAGATTATTTAATTATGAATTTATCTAATAATCAAATCGGTGAAATGTAAAAAAAAAAATTTTTTAATTTTAAACTAAACATAACCCGGACTAAAATCTGTTATGCAACCCATATCCAATATATTTATTGTCATTTTAAACTAAATATAAAATACATTTCATCAAATAAACATCTCTGTAAAGGTCATTTTATATCGGGAGCTTAGTCTATAACGCTTAACGCATGACCTGCTAAATTAAGAAGTCGTATTTTTACCCCGATCGTATACTGAGATACGACTTTTTAAATTAGCACGGCAAATACGTTCCAAAAATATAAGTATTGCGAGGATTGACGTTTGGTTGTCAAAGGCGACGGTTGAAAATTTTATCAAATTTTATTTTATTTATAAGTTAATTCAGTTTTAGAGTCCTTTTCGCTGTTTTTGCGATGAGTGAGTCAAGTCGAGGTGTCGTGAGTGATACGTCACTTTTAGAATGTGGGCAGCGGGCAGCTCCGTCGTGGCTATCTGAAGTGGAGTTTGATAGTATGGCAGGGCCGAGTCAATCGGATATTGTATCGGACGCTGAGTCCATGTCGGATGTGCGGCATATAGCGGTGAAGCGTGCTTGTGGTCTGAGCGACGAAAGCTGTGGTTGTAGTGATAGTTTTATCACAATAGGCAGGAAACCTAAACGCTTGCGGGATTTAGCAACCGCCAAAACGCAGCTGGAGCCGTACGGTGTGCCTGTGCCTGACAAGCTATTTGAAGTTTATATAGTGTCAAAAGAAGATTTACCGAAACAGATTGGTTTGGCAAAGTTGCTGCAATTTAAGGGTATAAAGGGAATTATATCCGTCAAGTTTATGGGTCCACGTAAAGTTCGCATACAGTTTAACTCTAAGGATGATGCGGAGAAGCTTCTGGCTTCTCAGGAGTTAAACAATGAGACGAGACGTTCTTATTGGTCTAATATGGCATGCTGCACTTATGGAATTATAAGGCAGGTTGAGTTGGAGGTTGAGGAAGACGAATTTTTAAAGAATATTGAAGGGTCTGAAGACATTTTGTCAATATGTAGACTGAACCGTTTGGATCATGATGGGCGTTGGGTTAAGGCTGAAGCTATTCGTCTGTGTTTTAAGGGAACTTCTTTACCGCCGTATGTTTATGCCTACGGTTGCCGATTTAAGGTAAATCAGTACACTTTCCCGGTTACCAAATGTTCAAGATGTTGGAAGTTCGGTCATCTGAGCAGGTTTTGTCCTACTACTAAGGTTACTTGTCCGAAATGCGGCGGGGAGCATGCCAATTGCGAAACGACTATTTTTAGATGCATTAATTGTAAAGGCAGCCATATGGCCTTAGATAAGTCGTGCCCGGTTTTTGTGAAGGAGTAAGAAATTCGCAGGATTATGTCTGCTGAGAGATGTATATATAAACGGGCTTTTTGGTTGTATATGCAAAATAAGGAAAAAAAGGATACGGATGTTTGTAGTCAGGATGCGCCATCTGTTTTTGAGAATGACTTAAGTTTTGGAAAGTCATATAGAGATGCTGTTTTGTCGAAGCCGTTACAATCTAAAGAGTCTGAAGATTCTGTCTGTCAGGCTGAGGGCCAGCGATCAGTAAGTCCGTACAGATTAGAGAGCGAGCCACAACAAGAGGTTCGTAAGCCGCGGAAGTCAAAAAGAGTAACAGATGTGAAGAGGTCCGAGTGTCTATTGGTCAATCAGCCTACTATTGAGCGGGCTGATATGGAAGATCAAAGACAAAATAAGGACAAGAAGAAGAGACGTATTACTTTTGAAAGGCTGGTTGAGAAGACGAAGGATATTTTGTTTTCTACCGAAAGTTGGGAGGAGAAGTACAAAACGCTGTTTGGAGTTGTTGTTAAGGAGATTTTGGATTTATTTAAGGATTTTTTTAAGGAAGGTGATTTTGTACGTTTGTTTTTGTCTAATGTAAATGGCTAGGTCTAATACCAGATCTTTCTTGAATGTAATGTTCAATTCAATATTGGCGGAACCTTTATCGGAATCGGCTAAATTTGTATACAGTTTTTTTTATGTAAATAGTGTATACAAATTTAGTTGTTTTCGTGTACATGTTATTTTTAAGTTTATACGGTTTATGTTTTTATTTATCTATGTCTTTTAGATGAATGATGTTGTGTATTAGGCCTGCTGGAGCTGGCATGTTCATAAAAATGATCAAAGCTCCTTAATTAATAGATTAAAAAAAAAAGTATTGCGATACTACGGTAGAAAGGTCGTATCTTTGTATGGATTTCATAGTAAGATACGGTTTTTTTTCCGTAGCACTGCAGACTGTAGTAACTAAACTAGCCGCTCGAGGGCGCTTTACATCACGCTTCCTTATTTAGTTACTACTCATGATCTCTCCAATTTGTTAAAAATGAATCTGAAGTAAATTTTCCTTGTAAAATATTGTAATTTTGCTGTATATTATACTCGTATATTAATATTATGTAAGTGCCTACCTTCTCGTTCTTGTTTGCACCACCCAACAGGGTACATAATGTGATACTTAAACTATTTACTAATCATTATGTGCAATAAACGTATTGAGTATTGAGTATATATTTTATAATCGTTCTTAAGGCCAGGCGCGCACCACGATTTAGTCGCGCGATAATTTTGTCGCATAAATGCAAGATATGGGTTTATATGAGAGTGCTCGCACCACGATTTTCATAAACCCAGAAGTACGCTTATTTCTGCTAAAAAATTATCGCGCGACTAAAAAAAAATCGTGGTGCGCGCCTGGCCTTAAGAGTAAACTCCAGTCGTGCGTCGGAGCTGACACACACACTTTTTTTTTTTAATAAGAAAACCGACTAAAGTAACCGTTCCATTAAGTTCTGGTTTTCGTGTTGCCACATTTCAAAATGAGAATGTTTTTATAAATTAAACCTTTACCGCATACGAAGCCATATATGGCAGATATGAACTTGGACCTTATTGGCACAGGTCAAGGTTCAAATTCAAACAACTATTTTTTTCCTATATGCGGTAAAGGGTTAATAATAAAATAAATAATCATCTCAGAAAATAAATAAAAACAGAGATTACTTCATCTTTTTAAGCAGAATTCAGAAAAGTAATAAAATGATAGTCTTAAAAATATGAAATGTTGTCAATTTATGGTTTGTTTACATTTAGTTAAATACCTATCCGGATGGAGTATAAGTGGTAACATTGATAATATGTTAAGAACCATGTTTGATCATAGAGAAAAATGTCTAAAACAATCAGCATTTTTGAACGGATATACCCTTAAACCGCGATATCGCGTACCTTGGGCGCCATATTGAATTTCTAATGTACTCACGTACACAGATAGCCGAATGAATTGTTATAGGAGCAATCTCGCCCGGGCAGTGACGTCACAGTATTTAGTACCACTTCTTTACTAATTAATAACTAATTCTGTAAATATAAAGGTAAAGATTAGAATATAAGAAGAAGAAATAGAATAAGTATTATAATATTTTAGAAACGATGGCCATTGGGACAAAAAGGTTCTTGAGTGGCGACTGCGGACCGGAAGACGCAGCGTGGAAAGCCCCGTACACGGTGGACCGACGACCAAATACTATGTCAAATTTCAACTTGATCGGAATGTTAGAACTAGTACATAAAGTATCCAAATTATTTATAAAGGACCCACCTACTAAATTGCTTAAATCATAGACAATTTAGTGATATCATAAGGAAATATCTGTCAACATTATTTGGCTAGCCAGACTCTTAGTCATTTTTTAGTAAGTTACTCTATTGTTAGTAGACTACTTGACTATTTTTGCAATATATTTTAAATGGTTAATAACTATCTTACTAGCGCAAAAAATATATATTGTATTTTTTATGGAGGTAAAAAGCTAATTTTATTAATAGAAAATAGAAATTTTATAAACGGACAAAAACGCCGTCCGCCATTTTTGGTTTCAGCTTATCTGTGGCGTGACGTAAGCGATCCCGTAAATAAAGCCCAGTAATACATTGAATGTATGATGCAAATGACGGTTTTGGTTTGAAGTTTATTTTATTGGATTGGCGACGCCACTATCAAGGGAGAAAATGGCGGACAGCGTTTTAAGCATTACAAGATACGGAATTAAAATCACATTATCAATTTAAGAAGAATAAAATTAGGTTCTTCCTTGGTTTTTCAAAATATTATTTGGCAAAATCTAGTGGTGTATTTATTTGGAACAAGTCACCAAACAGATAACATCATTTATGATTTTTTTTCTTGAATTTGGAATACTTACACGATGATAAAAATGTTACATTGTATGTCAATGCTGATGCTGACCATAGAGACCTTTACCCACGGCCTTTGACATAAACAAATAAAAAAAGTCAAGAATGTCATTATGCGACAAGGAGCCATGTACACAACGATAAAATTTAAAAAATCAAGTGTGAAAACCAACATCACGAATACTAGCCAATCATAAACCTTTAAGTTCTTTACGTTGTAGAAAAAGAGTCTAATTTCAAATGGCAAACGATATTCGAAGTGAAAAATAAGTTGGTCCATTTTGAAATAAGAACTCAACGAAAGACAACAATATAAAACTGGCCAGTAATAAAACTGTGCATTAAAAAAGGGCATTTTTTTTCTTTCGTTGAGGTTCTTAATGCCTTATGTTCTAGTTCAAAATGGCTTGAAATAGCTTTAAGTAGTGTGTGACGTCACGTTGGTGTATCATACGTCTCAATCTAATGATACGTTTTTTATCGTAGCTTGACAAAGTTATTTTTGCCGTTTAACAAATTAAGAAATGCGCTTTAAAAAACCTAATTTTTTTTTATGTAAGTGGTTTGTTTTATTTTGTCTGATAATAATAAGGCATTTGGTTTTGTAAGATATTGTTACTAACAAGTAATATGAATTTAAAACCTGAAAAAAAATTGAATTTATTGAAAACCAAAATTATGAAAAAATACCTAAATACCTAGTTAATTTTATATGATGCTTTTTACATCTAAGATTGCTTTGATCGTCGAATAGTTTATTCTTCAACTTTGATTTTCATCCAATGTGAAAATATCTGCAACTGACAAAAACTATGATAGTGATGTATTTTTTAAAGATTTTTTTGGCAAATAGGAACTATAAATGTCACTACCTCTCATAGTTTTTCGAATAAAAGGCTTTTTATGGACTAACCTCAGGTTAAGGCTCTTTTTTGTGATAGAAGCGTAAATGTAAGTTTGCACTGGCGCGGTACTACGAATTATAGTTTGTTTTGAGACTTAGTGTTTCTCTTTATGGGTTCATACGAGTACAACTTGGAATTAAAGGGAGAATGGACATCAAGCTATTTTTGGCGATGAAATATTTTTTAGGGTTCAGTACCCAAAGGGTAAAAACGGGACCCTATTACTGAGACTTCGCTGTCCGTCCGTCCGTCCGTCCGTCCGTCTGTCACCAGGCTGTATCTCAAGAACGGTGATAGCTAGACAGTTGAAATTTTCACAGATGATGTATTTCTATTGCCGCTATAACAACAAATAGGTACTAAAAATAAAATAAAAGAAATATTTAAGGGGGGCTCCCATACAACAAACGGGTTGGTTGCGTTAACTTTGCACCTCATTTGTATGGGGCGCTATACATACCAGGTGCAAACTTAACTTTACCACTTAAGGATGAAAAGTGTTCGTACGGAACCCTCGATGCGCGAGTCCGACTCGCACTTGACCGGTTTTTTTTTGTACATCCTATTTAAATAAAATAATAAATAAATATTAAGGGACAATCATACACAAATCGACCTAGTCCCAAACTAAGCAAAGCTTGTACTATGGGTACTAGACGACGATATACATAATATATCTATACATATAAACGGACAAGTCCTGACTGACTGACTCACTCATCAACGTAGAGCCGAAACTACTGAACCTAGGAACTTCAAATTTCTAGAATAGATCAAGTATACGATGCAAGCAAGCACTAAGAAGGGATTTTTCAAAACTCATCCCTTAAGGGTGTCAAATCAGGGTTGAAAGTTTGTATGGAACTTACGTAATTTTTGAGTTAGAGTAATAAAACTTTGTGCATAGACTCTTGATCTAAAAACAAGAAAACTACTTTCAGGATTTTTGAAAACTCATCCTTTAAACGGGTTAAATAGGAGGTGAAAATTTGTATGAGGAACTGGGAATTCTTTGAGTAAGAGTGGTAATATTTCGTGTACAGCTTTTTCTTTACAAAGTAAGAAAACAAGTTTCTGCATTTTTGGAAATTCATCCCCGAAAGGGGTTAAATGCACAGTGAAGCTTTGTAAGAAAAACGTGGTCTGTTTGAGTAAGGGGTGCATTCTCTTGCGTGCAGACTGATCATCAAAAACTTAAAAAATGTATTTCAGCGTTTTTGAAAATTCAACCCCTGATGGGGTAAACCTAGGAACCTAGGTAGGTGAAAGTTTCCATGAAGAGGTTGGGATTCTTTGAGTAGGAGTGGTAATATTTCATGGACAAGTTCTTATTTGCAAAGTAAGAAAACAAGTTTCAGCATTTTTGGAAATTCATCTCCGAAAGGGGTTAAATTGATAGTGGAACTTTCTTGAGAAACGGGACTTTTTTGAGTAAGGGGTGCATTCTTTTGCGTGTAGACTCTTTATCAAAAACTGTGAATATTGATTTCAGCGTTATTGATTAAAGTGGGAGGTGAAAATTTGTATGAAGAACATTCTTTGAGTGGGAGTGGTAGGTAATATTTCGTGTATAGGTGTTTCTATGCAAAATAAGAAGACAACTTTCAGCATTTTCGGAAATTCACCTCCGAAAGGGTTAAATGGACAGTGAAACTTTATTTGAAAATCGAGCCTTTTTGAGGAAGAGGTGCATTATCTTTTGTGTACACTGATTATTAAAAACTAAGAACATGTATTTCAGTGTTTCAGAAAATTCAACCCCTCTTGGAGTAAAGAGGGAGGTGTTGCATTTTTTAATATTCATCCCCTAAGCATGTGAAATTGAAGGTGACAACATTTTATGTTATGAAAAAGAGGTATGCGGGTTTTTTGTAGAATATTCATTAAAAATTGAGAAAATAACCTTAAGTTTTTTTTGGAAATTCATCTCCAAAATGGGTCTAATGGGAGGCGAAAGTTTGGATGAGAAAGGATGAGATATTTTCGTAAGTGGTCATATTCCGTGTGTCAAAATACTACTTTCAGAAATGTTTGAAATGTACGAGTATTGTCTGAGTAAAGGGGGAAGATGAAAGTTCATGTGAGGAATATTTTCGTGTATAAACTCTGCATTCATTTTTGGAAAGTTATCTCCTGAAGAGGTTAAAAACTTCATATGCAAAACGTAGGATTGATTGACAAAACTTTGTATTAAAAAAATTTGCTTCGTTAAAAGGGTTTCGTACCTCAAAAGGAAAACATGCAACCCTCAAAGGATCACTTAGTTGTCTGTGTCTATCGAATAAAATGGAAATTAAAACCATATAAGTACTCATGACTATAGTCCTTTGAAGTTGTTAAAAAACCAAACTTCTAAGTTATAAAGTAAAAAAAAGATCCGGCTGTTTACCTATGCCACAACAAACGTCAATACTCTCAAGGGAATCAAATTTTATAAGACACTTTAGGTATTTAACTAAAACAATGAATTTGGAAAGTAATACCGTGTCTTACTCTCTTACTACAAGTACTTATAGGGAGTAATCTGAAACTATACATTACTAATTAAATAAAAAAGTAGTCTGTATTTAAAGTACGTAAAGCAGTTTTCCAACAGTAACGTTAAATTTGCTACTTAGTACGTTTTATCATAGTTCGTACAGCACCCTCTGTGTGCGAGTCGGACTCGCACTTGACCGGCTATTTGTATTAACTGAGAATACTGATTTTAACGTTAGAGGAAATTCCTATCCTTAAGGAGATTAAACTTTTGACTATGATTTTGTTCGGTTCATCGGAAAATGAATTGTCCCATGTGTGTATCACGACGTGATCTAGAAATATATAAATCTACTACCCTAAAATGTATGTACGTATGCGCACAGATTTCTATTAGTTGTATTATTTTAAGAAACAATAAAACGGGTAGAAAGTTTCACAGAAAACGTTTCCAGACCCTGTGCGAGCGAAGCCGCGGGCAAAAGCTAGTAAATACATATATAGATAACATCCATGACCCAAGAACAAATATTTTGCACAAATATTTGCCCCGGCCGGGATTCGAACCCGGGACCGCCGACTCAGTAGGCAGGTGTCTACCAACCGAGCCAAACGCGTCATTTCATCAACCACATTTAAAACATTGTTAATCGGAATCCGGAATGCTGCTTCTTCTGAAATACTTATATGTAAGATATCACTTCCTAGATATTATTTTAAGCATGAAGCACGTTTCATTAAAAAAAAAGCAAAAGGGTGAATAAAGTTTTTAAAAGACAATTTTTTTCCGACTATCTTGCTAAAAAAAACAAACATTTCTATTCTATTCTATAAGAATTTACAAATTTGGTGTTTCCAAATAATATTTTTTTAAATTGTAAAGCTAAGTGTTAAAAACTTAAATTGGTTCTAAGATATTTACAACTGCTGGCGTTACCTACACGTAAAAAAAAACTATTAAGTATTTGATTTTCATTTGTTTTTTATAGAATATAAGCAATCTCCACATATTTATTTAGTAACAATTTAATAGGTGTATAAAGATTTACTGGTCTTAAAGCGTAAACTATAAATACTATAATCAATAATAATGCTAAAATTTGTATTTTATGTTGAATTAGCGTTGGTGCAAAGAGTACAGTTTTATAATTCCGCTAATACGTTAGTATCCCCTTATAGAGCCTATGGCGGAAGTAAAGCTTTATAGTGGCCATAAAACGGTGTGTTTATCACCCGAGGTATATGAGGAACAATTAGTAAGACCGTTTTATACTACTCGCTTTGAAAGATATCACATGTGTATACATAACATATCTATACATCTTTACGTGTACCAATGTAATTACCTAGTTATAACATAAATGTACTTGATTGTTGTTAAGTTTCTAAAACATTATTAGTCTCTCCCTTAATAAAGCGTGAAATAGCTATGTTAGGTACTATCTAGAACTCAGGGAAAAATATTATTCACTTCAAGAAGTTGGTTGAAATTATCAATATATTTGTCATAATATGAAAAAAAAATATTAAGAAATAAGGCCTCTTAATAGGTATTTCTTTATTTTTTAATAATGTCAACCCATTATCTTATTTAGCTATAACGATGCCTCAAGTTATTATCGCCAATTTGAAAACAACTAATTTAAAACTCGCCATTCATTGCACAATACACAACAACCTTGAAAAATAAAAACTTGTCGTAAAAACTCCTAATAATTAATCAAACCTCTTTTTAAGAGTTTTTTAAAACTTTTGCATCGATGCATTGAAGGCTATTCAGCCCGTGTCGAGAAGACATCTTGATTTATGGTTTCTTTTGTCGACGGTTCGTTATGGCGCGAAACGCCATTTTTATCGCTAATGACATTTGGATTCAAAATGGCGGAGTAGATCTTATTTGCGTGCGTTGACCTGTACGGTAATTGGTTATTAACTCATTATCGGGTTAAGTTATTAATGATTTGAAAAGTTGTGTTTAATTTGTGTGCGTTTTCTTTAAGAGAGTTTAGTATGTATTAGTTGCTTTGTGAGGTGTAGAGCTCACGAGTTTATTATGAAATGACTTATAATTAGGGTTCCGTACCTCAACTAGAAAAAACGGAACCCTTATAAGATCACTTTGTTGCACGTCCGTCTGTCTGTCATGACCCTTTATCTCGGGAACTCGTGGAGGTATCAAGTTGAAATTAAAACCATATACTAAAGTCTATAACTCCTTGAAGCTGTAAAAAAATCAAACCTTTAAATTAACGTAAAAAAAAAATACGGCCGTTTATGCCGCATAAAACGGATATTTCCACACTCTCAAGGCGGTAATATTTTTTTTTCCGTTGGCCTAGAAAAGAAAATTAAATATTTGGCAAATAATACCATCTTATAGTACCTACGAATATTGAAAAAAAACTGGAAATATACTTTTGTGATTAATTAATAAAAAATATGGTCTTAATTTAAAGTACTTACGCAAAACAGTTTTCCCACGGTAAAGTTAAGTTTGTCGCTGAGTACAGTTTATATTTTCGTTAGAGCAATATGTTCGTACGGAATCCTCGGTGCGCGAGTCAGACTTGCACCGGCTTTTCGTTTTGAACCCCATATCTCCACCATTTTCAAAAAAACCCACTCACATTCACGCCGAAACGGCTGAGCAAATTTTAACCAATTTTGGTACAGGGATGGCTGGATTGGGTACAGGATACTTTTTACACGATTACGATAAATTAATTATTTTACGAACGAAGTCACGGGGACCTTCTTGTATATGTACCTACTGGTATACAATAAGTATCTAAACGAATAAAAAATTGTGTTTTTATAAACCTTGGTTAACCCAACACTGAACAAAAATATTTCAATCTGACCCCATATTTCCTTTCGCCTGATGTATCTTTTTGTTATCAACATGTTAAAATGCTTTTAGCACCAAGTAGAGAGATTCTTTATAATGCGTCCTGTTTGTCATGTTAACATTTATATTTTGGCAGCTTTCATTGTGTTATCGGAAATAATGTGTTTGTGCTAAATTACTACCAAATGGGGCATTAAATCTTAGTCGGTGTGACAAAATTTGCGACCTTTGACATTAAGAGGTCTTATTCCTTTTAATTTTTTTTTAAAGTGAAAAATACTTTTGCCTGACTTTATAACAGCTATTTCCTGCTTTCATTGCATGCTGTCGAAAATAAGTTGAAAAAACAAGCGTGAATATTGTCCATTTCGAGTAAATAGTTTTTGAAACAAAAAATATCAATGAAAAATTCAAACTGTAGGTTTCAATATATACCAATAAATCGCAATAGCCCTTTTCTAAGTTATAACATTAGTAATATGTTAAGAAACTGATCATACAGAAAAATGTCTAACACAATCATCATTTTTAAGCATGTACCTACCTACTCACTACACTACATCCTTATTTTTAATTCAATGCCAAAATTATGGTGTATAGTCCGACTAAGAAAGTATAGAAATTAAAAACAGGCCAAGGGCGAGTCTAACTCACGCACCGAGGGTTTCGTGTTCTTTTTAATGCGTCCTGTTTGTCATGTTAACATTTTATATTTTGGCAGCTTTCATGGTGTTATCGGAAATAATGTGTTTGTGCTAAATTACTGACAAATGGGGCATTAAATCTTAGTCGTGTGACAAAAGCCACCTTTGGTATTAAGCCTGTCCACTTACTATATCCTTTTTTTTATATAGAAAGCCCCCGTAAGTCTCAGACGATATATCATAAAAATATATATATATATATATATATATGTTTGGCTTTGTGTTTTTAGTCGGTTTTGTAAAAAAAACTATTTTTTATTTTTTGTTTTTTTAGTGATTCAAATATAGTCATTTTGTCACAAAAAGAATCGACTTCAATAAGCAAAATGGAACATACAATAAACAGTAATATGATTTTCACATGGATGTCTTTGTCAGAACTAGACCAAATTTAAGTGGGACTACACGGGAAGCACCATCTTTCAAATTAAAAAAAAATCATCAAAATCGATTAACCCAGTCAAGAGTTTTGAGGTAGGATAAAAAATTAAAAAAATACAGTCGAATTGAGAACCACCTCGTTTTTTTGTCGGTTAAAAATTGGCAACCTTTGGCATTAAGCCTGTCCACTCTCTATACCCTTATTTTTATATTGAAATCGATTCGATCGATCGATTTAGATCGATTTGTGTGAGGTTGTCTGATATTTATATTTATTTAAATGCCCCGTGAGTCTGAGACACACAGACGGAAACGGTCACGTCGTAGAAGTCGAATATCGCTTGACATGTTTCGAATCGGTACGCGATTCATACGCTCAATCGCGGAGCTCCTGACGATGAATCACCTTTCGTCTCCGTCCAAAATTTAGGACTGTTACAGAAGATCTTTTCTTGTAAAAAAAAATAAGCTAAAAGGTTGTTGAGGACAGCATTGGCACAATTGACCACATTTAATTTTTTTAAATACCTAGTTTTATAAGTTTAAACTAATTTCATTACTTTATTATCACGGTACCCGAAACTATTATGTTTATTTGGTTATACGGATTAGTTTTGAAAATATAAATAAAGGTGAAAGCAGCGGTGTCCTATCGTTTGACCAAAAGTCATTTTACAAAATTACACTTTACAAACAACGTTTTACAAAAAAACGTTTCGCCAATTGATAATTTTACAACAAGTCATTTTACAAATGACTCACTTCACCAAATGATCAGATGTTAAATTAACATTTTACAAATAATCATTTGACAAAATGATCATTTAGCAACTGAGTTATTAGACAAAGCTACTCTTGGTCTAAAAACGTCGGGTACAATGTATTATTTGACAAGTGTTTCGTTTGTTTTTTTAGAGCAAATCTAACTTTTTTTCTCCAATTTGCTCTACTGTTTTTACTATTTTAGATCGTAGAGCATAGTGGATAAATTCGTTAACGGGTTAGGTTATGTTAGAATTGCGACCACAACAGCGCGCGAGCCGAGCGAGCAAAGCGAGCGTACCGCGGCAGTGGTCGGCGAAGCGCCAGAACAAAACAAAAAAAAAGTTCAATTTGCTCTATCCGTAAAACTCGTAGAGCAAACTTGAGGAAAATGTACAATTTGCTCTATTAGTAGATACAGATTGTAGAGCATAGTGGATAGATTCTAAGATAGTAGCGGAAAAAAAAACATACTAAAAAAAAACTTTGCTATAAGAGCCATTCGCTGAAACGACTACCGGGACAATGATTATCAGATTTCATATTGTTGTTATTATGGCAGTCTCCTCTATAAACACTATGCGGCGCAATCGTACATAACCAATAAAATTCGATAACAATAGTTCTCTACCTGCCTCTATAGGGGTGGTAGCGTAACATTTGGGTTCGCGCAGACTCATAGACACAACCGGTCTTTATTTATTAGGGCTGCCACAAGCATCAATTGCAAGCAACTCTTAGCAAATAAAAAATCTCCAACAGCACGGCTAGCAACTGTCACCTGTCTCCTCGCACGTTATGAAAGGAAAGAGTAAGGTAATATTGGTGACATACCGTTTGTTTAATTAAGCGTCTATTGCTGATGGTCACAGAGATGTTTGCTATTCGAGCTGTATTAAGTCACATAGAAAAGTAGAATTTTTAGTTCTATTAATACTACTCAATGCTGACTCATTAGCCTTGGGACTGTCATTTGTGGCTACTTTAGCAATGAAAAACTTGTCGGCTTGAATTTTACGCCAGAATTGAATTAGAATTAGAATGAAAATATTCAAACGTTTACTTTAAATAGAGAAACCCGTTAATATAATCATACTTATATAAGTATGATTATTTTAACGCTGACCTCACACAAATAAAATAAACCCTGTATTTTAAATAACAACCAATTCAACTATAAGGGCGAAGAGGTACAACATAAGAGTAACATTAAAATACATTACTAATTATCTTTATGGCACACCTCTAATATACAGGGAAACAACACATAAGATATACAATAAATAATAAGCAGAAGCAAACAACAGGCAAACTTATCGCTAAATAGACAGACTTCCAGACGATGGTTGGTTATACATTAATGACATTGAACATAGTGATATTTAAAAAAAAAAACGCTATTTGTACACTCAACTCTTTACCACTTTTGTAGTATAAATATTTTGTCAATGACTTTGCAAATAAACTTACACGAGAACATAATCATAAAATACAAAGAACATTGCAAACTCACACGTCCACCCGAAAGATAAATCACTATTTACGATGCCGCGTTCTAAGAATCACATCTCAAACAAAAGACTGAAAAGAAAGAAAAAACGTAATAAAAAAATCTTGCTTCTGCCAACCCTGTGTCGATTTTTAACGGTCATTGAAAAAAATTGAAAATGGAACACCGATTCAGTTAGGAATACATTGGCAGTTGGTTATGAATTTTTGAATAGAGAACGGCTTTGCAGGCAGCAATCGATGTTGCGGGTGCGTAAAGTTTGCATTTTCATTTTAGTTATTGGGGGTCCGTGGTGAAATGCAAAAAGTGTGCTGTTTCGGTTCGTTTCTAAAGCAGAAATTTATTGTACTTATTGTATTGTATAAATGCGAAAGTAAGTACTTATACTTTTCAAGATAGGCCATCTTGCAGCGACTTCGTTTGGCGCGCGACTCAGCACCGCCCGTCTTGCTCGCACGATATTTTAACGATAGGGACAGACAATATGTTTGACGCACGACAGAATTGCGTGTCACAGATATGTTAGAGGTGCTAGATCGATTTCGATGAAATTATATAACTTTAAAAAAAAAATATTACCCTCTAATGGGGTGATTTAGTGGATGAAATTTAAAATTTGATTATCTTTTGAGTTTGAAGAAAAGATTAAAATGTACCTATGTTTAAAATGAGCCACGTACCTACCTTTTTTGCTCTTCTAATAATTACAATAACTGTTTCAGTTTTCTTTGCCGTAGATAAAAAAAATAAGTGAAACAAGCTACTTACACTACATAACTACATTTATTCGTTATTCAAATTAGCAAGCGAAGTGTCTGAAGCTTCGCCAACATTTCTCAGGATGTTCGGATTTCCAGCTGGTCTCGACTACAGGCCACATTCCTCAACCGATCCTCATGAATTTTTTAAAGTAGGTTCGATAACATATTTTCTTTGTTGTCGATTTATTTTTTTAACAATTTTCAAAATGGCGGACAAATGGGGCTTGAAAACGTAAAAAATTACAAACTCAGCTCACATACTACTAGTATGTACCTAATTGGTTTGCACTATTGCTAGTATTTCTTTTAGACACCTTGTTGGAAAGTACGGATCCCTCTTTATAACTTCGGTTCACGCTTGACCGTCCCGCCCCGTTCCGTTTTAAGGCGTGGCAGTTTGTAACCTTTTCAAATTGAGAATATACCTTTTGACCGTGAAAAGAACTTTATTTGATGCGATAATAAATAAAAACGTTTTTGCAGCCATCTTGTTTAATTTATGGCGGTTTTTTCGTGTTTTCTATTAACTTGTATTGCCTTTTTCTGCGTTTACGAAGGTTATTGTCTTAGTTAGATAGCTTTAACTGTTTAATACGGTATTTATTCGTACACTATATTTGATTCAGTACTTTTTTTAATTATGTAAAATTAAACAATAGAAGGTTCTCTCTTTGATCCATGTGAAGGTCGCCTGATGATTGTATTTTATTGGTTGTACGAGTAAATCGACGCAATTAGCTGTCTTTTGTGGTAAAGTGACAACCAGATACATGCGAATCTCAAGAGTTAACTGCAAATGCGCGCCGATTTTGTTTGGGTAAAGGGCACCCGGGTGCTTGGTGCGTAGGGTAAATCGCCAAGTACTGGCTACCGTTCAATAACTGGGCCACATCATACTATAATTGGTTGCGTGGAAATGGTAACGGAATATAGTCTCCTGAGTTCCAGTGTCCTACACATAGTACATAAACTTCAATTAATAGTTAACTGTCATTATTTGTCATAAGGTTAAAATTAAACTGACAAATTATGAATGCTGGTCGTCAGGAGGATAGAACGTAAAACTATTGGGAAACTTTTTTTTCCAAATTAGATAATAGTTTGTGATTCTGAGTAGAAAATACCTAAAATACCAGAAATATCCAAAATCTAAAATAGTGCGGTGTAAAACAAAATAAACAATAACCTTTTTACGATGTGGGTAATATTGAAACCACAATGAGTCAACCGTGCGGTCTGTCTGTACGTCTGTATCTCGTAAACTAACAGATAAACATCGTTTTCGCAATATTAGTCAACATTCGCAACCGCGGAAGCCATAAAGAAGAGATTTAGTTGCAAGTATCTGTACAGGAATTCGAGTGACTCAATTGTATAGGTTCCACTTATTTTTGTGCGAAAAGCCAAATTCGATGTTTGTTATATGTCAGCAACATTTTAGCTTCGAAATGAAATGAGATGAAAAAAATTGGGCAAGTGCGAGTCCGACTCGCGCATGAAGGGTTCCGTACCATAAAACAAATTTCTTATATGGGAGCCCCCTTAAATATTTATTTTATTTTTAGTATTTGTTGTTATAGCGGCAATAGAAATACATCATCTGTAAAAATTTCAACTGTCTAGCTATCACCGTTCTTGAGATACAGCCTGGTGACAGACGGACGGACGGACGGACAGCGAAGTCTCTGTAATAGGGTTCCGTTTTTGGGTTTGCGCTATGCATAACAGGTGCAAACTTAACTTAACCACTTAAGGATGGAAAGTGTTTGTACGGAACCCTCGGTGCGCGAGGCTGACTCGCACTTGACCAGTTTTTATAATTGACGACGTGGTTGGCGCAGTTTGTAAGCACCTGGTTAATAAGCTGAAATTTTAGAAAAAAGTGAAAATGTGGTAATATTAAACTTTTTATCCTTTATTTGATTTTTGACTACATCGGAAAATGGCCTGGTAAAAAAAAATCTGTCGAGTACGATAGCCTGTCACGTCAGGTTTGAACCCGCGACCCCCAGCTAACCACATTACAGCAACAATACCTAACAATTTGTAACCGATTAAAAACTTTAAAAGCTGAATAGTTGTAATTTGGTTGTAATTTAAAATAACTCGTTAGGCCTTTGTGTCATCAATCAATGGAGGTGACGGGTGTTAAGTACGGTGCACACTGTCAGTAACTTGTTATTGACTAAAAGCGTGCCCGCAACTTTATCTTTATAGAAAATGAAACTTAATAAAGTTAATTGTATTTTAAAATGTAAATTTGCGGTGGTTTTTTTTTGTGATATGGGTTTTTTCCCTGCAATAGAAAAGTATTATATTATTATCAGCGTAAATCTTTTTTGATTACCGTAATCGGTTGGAAAGTATTCGATAATCATCATTTTTGGTTGTCCAAGTCCAGTCCAGTAAAAATCCATCCCGCCGCGCGTCATTTAGGCGTTATGAGAGGACAAATAATTTCTGACGACAACAAAGTGATATTCAATACAATTTTATAATAGTATAGAAGTGACTAATCCTAACCACGAAATAAAGAAAAATCTTAATAGACAATTGACTTTGAATAAAATTTTAGAACTTTATATTCACACTAATATTATAAAGACGAAACTTTGTGCGTATGTTTGTTATTCTTAACACTCTGGCTGGACCAATTTTGGTAAAATTCGGTACGATACGAAGGTTGCTGTGTCCCTGGATTTACACATAGGCTACTTTTTATCCCAAACGCGGGTAACAATGCGAGGCACAGCTAGTATTACATATGAACAATCTAGCTCCGCCGCGCGGTGTTCCCCGCTCATCACACGGGAACACTAATTGATTTCAAGATAAAAAGTAGCCTATGTGTTAATCCAGGGTGTCAGCTATCTTCATACCAAAATTTGCCAACATTGGTCTAGTCGTTTGAGCGTGAAGAAGTGACTAACATGCACATAAACACACTCACCAATTCTCGCCTTCGCCGTGGATATAACTCTGAAGTTAACCCTAATAGGCATAAGTTCGCCTTTGTACATGTTTCATTGTTATCAATGTATTTCTAACCAGTTGTTGTGTACAATAAAGTGTTTACATACATACAAAACTCTGTCCAAGCATTGTACTGCTTTAAATGATGCTATGCGTGTAAACGCACCGTCTGCAAGTTTCAATTGATTGCGCAGTTTATATTGACAGTGTGAAGCGTGTTTAACTAACAGAATCGTTATACGTTTTAATTATTGGTAAGTCAGTTATAACGGGCACTTAACTCGGCAGGGTTTACCAACCTAATGTGCATCTTTAATATATTTAATACAATATAAAATAAAAACAGTCCAGGAGGCCTTTGGTGGTTGCGTTTATCACGGGATCATTAAGTGACACACATCTGTCACTTACACTCGCATTTTGGCAAAACGGGACGGATGCTTTGTCACTTATTTATCGGGTGATAAAAGTAACCATTATAGGCTCGCACTTCGAGTAATCATACATACGTAGAAACCGGCCAAGCGCGAGTCGCACACGCGCACCGAGGGTTCCGTACAAGCACTTATCCCATCTTAACTGGCCGGGTTAAGTTTGCAACTGGTATCTATGGCGCCGGATACCGACCATGTTTGTTGTATGGGAGCCCCCATTTAAATATTTATTTTACTGTGTTTTTAGTATTTGTTGTTATAGCCGCAACATAAAACATCTGTAAAAAAATCGTCTAGCTATCACGGTTCATGAGATACAGCCTGATGACAGACGGACAGTGGAGTCTTAGTAATAGTCCCGTTTTTTTACCCTTCGCGTATGGAGCCCTAACAACGATTATTCCGATGAATTGAGAACCTCCGTTTTTTGATGTGTGTTAAATAATCTATCGTCTACTAAGGACACTTTCATAGTCATGAAATTGATACTTAATGTACTTAAAGGAAGTCAGATTGAAAACCTATTTTTTTAGGTCGGGTAATATTACTAAACAGCTCAGCTCCTTCCTTACTTTATAAGCGTTTTCGGAAACGTACGACACTCTGGGGAGGCCTTGTCTTTAGTTACAACGCCCGTAAAAAGTAATTTACGGAATTACCTTATTCAGCCATTTTTTATTCAAAAGGTATGTTAGGTTTCTTTAGGCAATAAACATTTAAGGAAAAGTTATTTTAGTGAATTATTGTGACGACGCGTGTGGTGCAGTTTGTGGTGCACCTGCCTACTGAGCCGGCGGTCCTGGGTTCGAATTCCGGCCAGGGCAAATATTTAGTGTGATGAACTCGAATATTTGTTGTTGAAGGTCATGGATCTTATCTTTATATATCGTCGGGGATAGTGCAATACCGCGTAAGTAACAAGTGCAGATACGAACCAATATTCAAACAAATGCCTAGTATTTTATTGAAATGAGAACTTTATTGACAGCTGTTACTTACGCGGTATTGCACTATCCCCGACGATATGTATTTATATTTTATGTATATCGTCGTCTAGTACCCATAGTACAAGCTTTGCTTAGTTTGGGACTAGGTCGTGTAAGATTCGCCCTTTATATTTATTTACTATCAAATCGCTAGTTCAAATATTACATTCTGCTTTATCTTGAGGGTAATAATGTTTATACTTCACGTCAAGATACATTTATTGTATATAGTTGTAATAAAACACGGAGCCCCTGAAATTATGAGCAAAATTAAACAATGACAATAAAAAAAAAATCCTAAAAAATATTTACCAAAAACTTACCCAAAAAATGTTGTCGATCCCTGACTTTAGATTATGACTTTTGTTAAGAAATTTAATTTTGGACAAGGCGCTACCGCGTCTAGTTGCTGGAGTAGATCGCTCGAAGGGATAAGTCCACCTTCGTCCATTAAGAGATATGGTTCTGTCGCAGCCGGGTGTAGAGTTAAAAATACGGCCTATTAAAAAATAATTAACCGAAGTCAATGAAGGGAAATTATGTTTTTCGGAAACAATTGTTAGAGTTAATAAAAAGATCTCGCCAACAAACTGTCTTAGCAGTTTGGCGAGTTAATTACAGTTGCATGCAGTTATGTACACCTTTTTCGGAAAAAAAAAATTAAAAGAATCTACAGATTTCACAGTTCTCAGTGAGAACTTCTCACACTACGCGCAATGAAATACCTATTTGTCCAGCCGTTTCGGCGTGAAGAGAGAACAAATATTTTTTTACCAAAAGATGGAGCTGTACAGCTGACGCCGCGAATACAATATATCCTGCATCGCGCTATTAAGATGTTTTCTGGAATAAAGTCCCCCTCCATCTATGTACAGACTTTCAATACCTACAATTTTTGAATATTTTTATTAAAGCAGTCTGCTAACGTAAACCAAATGTACGTGACATCTGGTTCGGTGGTCCAGTTGGTAGGACGCCCGTGTTGGCCCGGAAAGCCGTTGGAAACGCAGGTTCGAATCCTGTCAGAACCATTGAATTTTTAAATTTTTCGCTTCATTGTAAACACAATTTTTGAATTTTATTATATATAAGTTTTAAGTCTGCTTCCACAATTGACAACATTTCATATTTTTAAGACTATCATTTTATTACTTTTCTGAATTCTGCTTAAAAAGATGAAGTAATCTCTGTTTTTATTTATTTTCTGAGGTAAATATTTATTTTATTATTAATTTATAAAAACATACTCATTTTAAAATGTGGCAACACCAAAACCAGAACTTATTTAAAAAAAACTTAATAAAACTCGGTATGCATCTGTCATCTGTCAACGTCAAATGAAAAAAAAAAATTTTTTTTCGCTCTTTGGTTTAGACAACAACCCTATTCAGCCCGTATTGTCTTAGATTGCAGTTATTTGATGTATTTTCTAATATTTCTTTAAATACAGAAGAATAAATTCAAAGATTTTTTTTAAGGTACACGACATAAAGCCCTGTCGATCTCTATATTAATTTCCACCTGTTATAAATATGACATGTTGTCAATTCCACATACATGTGATGTGAGTGTATTTAGGTTTCCAAGTCTATACCTAGTGGTATGCTTAGGCTTAGTAATATAATCTTAAGTACATTACTTGTATCTCCTTTAATACTCTGGCACTGTGACTGACATAATCTGTGGTTCGTTACACAAAATATTATTTTAAATGTAAGGTTTAAGTAAGTTTATATATGAGTATATATTTAGTCATACATATAGTCATTTATGTATATTTTTATGTATGTTTATGTATCAATATATATTACTATAGGTTTTAGTAGATATTAATAATTTTCCAGTAGTTTTCTTGATTACTTTTTCATCGCCTACTCATCTCATTTCATTTATATTAATCCGCTGCCCAAAGGCTGTCTGGAAGAGATCGCTTTTTAGCGATAAGATCGCCTATTGTTTGCTTCTATTGTAATGTTAAGTCTTATCTGTATTTGTATTTCTTTCTTCTTGAGGTGTGCAATAAAGAGTATTCTATTCTATTCTTAATTCACTAAAGATTTCTTCTGAGCTTTGCAAAACCCTTTTTATTAAGTGAAATAAACAGTCAAAAGTGTTTTGATTTCTTTTTCGTGGGCATTAAAGTCAATAACCTTATTAACGTAAGAATTGGTAAATCCGATAATACTGCAATAAAACTGCGTCAGAAAAAAGTAAATTTAACTTTAACACACATTTTTAGGATCATAAGTGACATAAATTATGTATTTAGGATCCAATCTGACTATAAATATTTCCTAAATCGTAATTTGTTGACGAAAATAAACAAGCGAATTCGCGACGACTCAGTTGGCTGCGTAGTGCACCTGCCTACTGAGCCGGCGGTCTTGGGTTCGAGTCCGAGCAATGGCAATTATTTGTGTTATTTACTCGAGTACTTTCTGTGTCATGGATGTTACCTACATATATATCTATACATACTTAATCCATACTTAATATTATAAATGCGAAAGTGTGTCTGCCTGTCTGTTACCTCTTCACGCTTAAAACGCTGAATCGATTTTGATGAAATTTGACATAGAGATAGTTTAAGATCAGAGGAAGGACATAGGATAGTTTTCATCCTGGAAATTATACCTAAAAAGATTGAAAAGTGAGTGAACATTTCTTTTAGGGTGCGGTCACCCTGTAGGAAATGTAATTATTAGATCAAAAACACAATTACTCTTACATTTGCTTATAGGCGCTTTTAATAATCCCTTTTATCAAGTTCCACGCGTACTTAGTCGCGGGCAAAAGCTAGTACTATTATAAAATTCTAGATTTGTAATAAAAATTAGTTTTCTATGGATCGGAAGGACACAATGGAAAGGTTCCTTTAGTCGGGTGTCTAATATTAAAAGTAATGACTTATTAATCCGTTTATGGCGGCTCGAAGCTTGTATCAGTTTTTAGGATTATAACCAATACATGTAAAGTAATATAAAAAAGACTTATCAAAAAATAAAATATAAAATATGAGACGAAATGAACATGAACAAAGATGGCCGATGAATCCTAGAACTCAAGTACCTAATGACTTTAAGCTTGACATTTTTGACAGCTTATTTTTTTTTCACGGATAGGTAAAGACTATAACTACAACTCAATGTAGGCGTAGTTGTCGTAGATTTCGGTTATTTTATATCTATCTTATATTTCTTTACATACCAAAAAAATAATTTATATACCTATTATGTAAGTATTTATAGAGTAGGTATACACGACGCAAAGCGCTCTCGATCTCCTGTCCTCAATTTCTTTTTGCTGTGGCGTCAGGGCTGCAGTTAAACCACTTGGCGTACAAAAGGTTAATGAATTGACTATACATATTTCTATTTTTACGACTTTATTCCATTTTTACGATTATTGCACAGGTCTAGAGGTGAAGGCTAAGGTTACCAAGAAGAAAATTTGAATTTTAAGGACCTTTTAGAGGCCTTATGCATTTTAAAATGCAGCTGTTTCGGTGTGATGAGAGGACTAAGGAAATTATGAAAACAGATGGTGCTGGGCTATTGACGATTCTGCATCACGCTATCAAGATTTTTCCTAAAATCATGACCCCTCTCCAAAGAAAACTGGAACAATAGAAATCTAGAATTTTATAATGGCATAGACTTGCAGGTCGCTTCCAACCGGTATATATGGAAGTCCAAAGGGGAGGCCTATGTTCAGCAGTGGACGTCCTGTGGCTGAGATGATGATGATGATGATGATGATAGACTAAGTATCAGTATGTAGTATAAAACAAAGTCACTTCCTTCCGTCGGTCCCTATGTATGCTTAGATCTTTAAAACTACGCAACGGATTTGATGCGGTTTTTCAAGATGATCAAGTGATTAAAGAGGAAGGTTTATATGTATAATACATGCATAATTTATGTTACGCATCCGTGCGAAGGCGGGGCGGGTCGCTAGTATTGTATAATTCACCATCAGTCACCCCTATTGTTGTTCGAATCGACTCTTTATCAATAGTTGGATATTTTGGCAGGCGTCCTAATTGGAGTAATAAAACTTTGTCGTAAACAATCCGAGAGTATTAAGTTCCTATTTGACCTACCGTTAATTTGGGGTCATAGAAATATAAATAATATGCAAGAGATAGAGATAGGAAAGACATATTTAAAATTTGATTCATTGTAGTCGGAGAAAAGAGTGTCACATAACCAATTTGTCCAGGTACCTACTTTGGCAAATGAGCCCGGGAAAAACATACAGAAAGAATACCAAAAAACCTGCTTAGTGACCTCCAAAAAATTGGGCAAGTGCGAGTCCGACTCGCGCATGAAGGGTTCCGTACCATAATCTTTAACAAGTTTGTTGTATGGGAGCCCCCCTTAAATATTTATTTTATTTTATTTTTAGTATTTGTTGTTATAGCGGCAATAGAAATACATCATCTGTGAATATGTCAACTGTCTAGCTATCACCATTCTTGAGATACAGCCTGGTGACAGACGGACGGACGGACGGACCGACGGACAGCGAAGTCTCAGTAATAAGGTCCCGTTTATACCCTTTGGGTACAAAACCCTAAAAAGAATCAAAATTTATAAAATATCTTCACTGTAGCTGCTTACACTGCTGGAAAAAGGGCTTCCCCAAAGTTCTCCACGACGATCGGTCTTGCGCGCCGTCATCCATTTTCTGATGCCCACGCTTCAAACCAGGTCGTCGGTCCACCTTAAAAAGCCTGGCAAGAAAGTATATCGTCATAGTAATGCCTAACCGTAGGTTAAAAAAAAAATTCAGCTGTTAATTTCTTAAAAATTATTTTTAGTTTTACAGAGCTTAGAGAAAATCTTTAACTTATTAAGATTATATTACTAAGCCTAAGCATACCACTAGGTAGAAATAAATAAATAATAAAAGTATTAAGGATTAAATTCAGAGAAGTCCAGTGCCTGATGAGGCCACTGTCCCACCTCTCAGCTACGACCCTCAGAAGTCTGTGGCGGCTGCCTCGCACTCTGTGGAGCGACGCAAAATATGTTAAAAAATATTTTTTTTTTCTACAAATATAAGGATACTATGAAATTCTTCACAAGAACAGTTCATATACTTGTATGAAAATATTCTTAAAATACCGCGTTTAAAAACAATATACATACTTAGGTACCACTACATGCATGCATGCATTAACACAATACTAATTATAAAGATCATGCGCGCATTTGTGACTTCCTCTGCGCAACTTTCTACGTCTACTACGTCTCACTTTAACTCCTATTTCTGTGCCCTAATCACATTGGTCAGTATGGGACATATATAACATATGAAAATCTTATTTGATTGGTTCAATCCATTTTTTTGTTGCAAATTCCCAATTATGTATATTCAAATCTTCGCCAGATTATTATTCTCAATCTTACACCTACTTCCAAAAGTCGATATCCCTTTAAGTGTAATTTAAACATGTTCCAAAAACAGAACTTACTACACTGGTTGACCCTTAGCCAGAAACATTTTCAATGACATGAAGTATCAACCAGTTTAAGTTCTTGTGTATCTGTGTTCCAATTGTAACTTATGCCCTTATGATTCTAATTCGAATGTTAAGCTGTCTTGATGGGGGTCGCAAATTAGTATCACTGTCATTTTTGGACACATTTCGAAAATGACCGCTTAACTCGATCGGCTACTTAAACGGTTTTTAGGGTTCCGTATCAAAAGGGTAAACGGGACCCTATTACTAAGACTCCGCTGTCCGTCTGTCTGTCCGTCTGTCACCAGGCTCTATCTCATGAACCGTGATAGCTAGACAATTAAAATTTTAACAGATGATGGTTTATTTGCCATTATAACAACAAACACTAAGAACAGAATACATATTTAAGTAGGGCACCCATACAACAAATGTGATCGGTTGCGTTAACTTTGCACCTCATTTGTATCCGGCGTTTTAAATACCAGGTGCAAACTTAACTTAACCCTTAACCGGGCCAGTTACGAAGCGTTTGTACGGAACCCTCGGTGCGCGAGTCCGACTCGCACTTGGCCGGATTTTTTAATACTAATAAGGCATTTGGGGTTTGCGAATGTAGAAATGCAGAAATGTTCAGTCAGTGACCGCGGGGCGTGAGAAATTTTTATTTAATTAATTTAATAATAACGGAACTTAAAATATTGAACGGCAATAAATATTTACTTAAACCGCCGCACTTGCTACAGTTAAAAGTATCACTTGTTCACTAATTCACTCACTAATTTCAATCATGTAATTTCTTCAGTAAATCTAAGTTTGTTCGATGAAAAAAACGGGTTGATAATAACTTTAAAGTGAATGCAGTTTTACTTACATAATGATTTCTTCATATTTCCTAACGATTTCATGTCTACTTTACAGGTGCTATAATTAAACAGTTTTTTGTCTATTATGTTTATGTATACATGTATACCTATTACCTATGCATTTGACGACGCGTTTGGCGTAGTTTGGCGCAGCCTATTGAGCCGGTGGTCCCGGGTTCGAATCCCTGCCGGGGCAAATATTTGTGTGATGAAATCGATGTACCCATAACCATAACACAAGCCTTCTTGAGCTTAATTTGGGACTAGGTCGATTTGTGTGAGGTTGTCCGATATTTAATTTATGTTATTTATATATTAAGTATATATATCGTCGTCTAATACCCATAAGACAAGCATTGCTTAGTTTGGGTTGATCTGTGTAAGATTGTCCCTTAAGGGCCAAAACACAATACAGGACACGACATCGCATCGTCGTACGACGCGACATCGTGCCATGATGCGACGTCGTGTCGTGGAAATCCAAAATGAAGTTTATCTTTATGTCAAGATGCAAAATTAAAATTCATTTTACAATCTCACGACGTCGCATCGTGGCACGATGTTGCGTCGTACGACGATGCGATGTAGTGTCTTGTAATTTTGTTTAGGCCCTAACATTTATTTATTCATTTATTTGTACTTCAAAACAACAATGTTCAAAAAGTAACACCATCTGGCGGAGTAACGAGGTAATCGTTAGAAAGGTACAGCCGACCCAAGTTTGCTTCTGTCACGATCAATCATCTTTCAGGAAAGTACAGTTCACTATAAAATAAGTTAAATTTTATAAATACGTATTATTGAAGGACAAAGTTTTGAAATGAGTTATTATGGGCGCAAAAACAAATGCTTAATTTCGTCGAATTCACGTTTTCCTCTGAATGTCATCCTATTAATTAATGATTAGGTTAGGGTTCTTTAGTATAAGAATCTCAAATAGTTTATAACTTCCCAAATAGTTTAGGCTACGTCTGCATAGAGTAGCAGTCATCGACCTGCCCGCGAAAAAAATAAGCTGTCAAAGATGTCAACCAAAATTACATTTGTTTTTTTTAATAGACACTAGGCGGGCTTCCGGTTCGTGACCCTAGATGGCCGCATGCGTTTAAGTTCATTGTTCATTATTTATTCATTTTTGTTGTTCAATGTGTAGATTGTGTAGTATTGATAGCGTATTGTGCAGTGATCTAACGTATGAGTGAATAGCTAATGAAGAATTCAACTTGAAGCGTTCATAGCCCTTCCTGGGTCAAGGCCCGATAGTCCGCGTGGTTTTTTGTAAATCGCTATCACTTTACAAAAAGCACGATTTTATCAACTCACCGTACAACGTGGTATCAATCCTCTATCTAGTCGCCGAGTGCGATTGGCAACGAGACATTGGCAGTAATGGTCGCTTAACTGTGACCGGTTGCCATTTTTAAAAAATAGAATAGAATAGACACTAGGCTTAAGTAACCTTTCCGATGTGTCATAGTTTTGGAGTAACTGCATTTTGAAATGAGTAACTAATAAATGAATACTAAAGTGGTAAAAATATAAAAAGAAGAACATTGATTTCATCCTCTGTCCAAGCGGAAAACTGGAAAAGTTTTAAAATTGTAGTCTTACAAATATGAAACGTTGCCAAATGTGGCGCCAGTTTCGGCCTTAATTATTGTATTAAATGGTTTACACTCACGTGAAATGGTCAGGAACGGCCCGACACGTTTCGAACTCGTATGGAGCACTCATCAGGGACTGCTACCCGTTCAGCGGCGCGGTAACTTGGTCACTCCCACTTCACGTGAGCACATATACATATATGTACTGTGACGTGAGTATAAACTTAATACAATAAGTAAATATGTCTCACGAAAGTTTAAATAAGATTATTTTCGGTTTTCTTCTAGAAGTCTTTGCTTTTTACAATTATTATCATAATGACGTTTATTGCTTTTATGAATAATCCAATAAGTATTGCGGGCAGTGTAGTAAAACGCCTAAATAATTACCCCATTACAAAGTTATAGGGGTTAATAGAGAACGATACAAAATGTTCTTATATTCATCCTTAAGAGGCCTTATACATTTTAAAATGTATTTTTTTCATGTTATGCAAAAAATTATTGATAATTTTAATCCAACTGTTTAAAGTGTATAATACTTTTCCCTGAGGTCCAGATAGTAACATAGCTATTTCACGCTTCATTGCGTGCAGTCGAAAGTAACTTGAAAAATAAAAAAACAGTTTTCTGCGTGAATATTGTCAACTTCGAGTAGTTTTGGAAACAAAAGTTGTCAATGAAAAATTCAAACTGTAGGTTTCAAATATGCCAATAAATTCGCAATAGCCCTGTTCTAAGTAGTAACATTGGATGTATGTTAAGAAACATGTTGGCCCATGATAGATATAGATAGAATAAGCTTAGAACACTGCCAGGCGGGGAGTTTGACTTTGGCGGTACATCTGTCAAAGAATAACGCAGGTGTCCTAAGGCCAGCTCAGTGAGGACAGAAACCTCGCGTAGAGCAAAAGGGCAAAAGCTGGCTTGATCCAGATGTTCAGTACGCATAGGGACTGCGAAAGCACGGCTTATCGATACACAAACTAACACCGTGTACAAAAAGGTATTAAAAATAATAAGACTAAGATAGATAGATAGTCCTTGTTTTGTACAGGATAAGCTTAGAAATATTATTGTTAGGACAATTGCATATTGTCAATAGAACTCTGTTTACAGTAGTCGATCTACCAGGAGCACATAGGTCGTAGCAGGTCATTTCTTTGTATAGTTGTAAAAAAACAAGTGATAAATATAGTGAAGAGAGTTGTTCGTGGCTACCAGAGATGCAGTACCTAGTCAAGGGTTACGGTAAAACAATTTGAAAATAAGTTTAATTTTATTTTAAGTGTAAAGAGATTGGGCATGTGCGAGTCTGACTCGCGCATGAAGGGTTCCGTACCATGAAACAAGTTTGTTTTATGGGAGCCCTTAAATATTTATTTTATTTTATTTTTAGTATTTGTTGTTATAGCGGCAATAGAAATACATCATCTGTGAAAATTTCAACTGTCTAGCTATCACCGTTCTTGAGATACAGCCTGGTGATAGAAGGACGGACGGACGGACGGACAGCGAAGTCTCAGTAATAGGGTCCCGTTTTTACCCTTTGGGTACGGAACCCTAAAATTACTAAAACAATCAGCATTTTTGAACGGATAAGGATCCTTAACAGAGTAGGTATTTTACGCGTTATTAAATGCAACAAAGATCGGAGGTCGCAGGTTCACAACCCGACAAAGGACAATATAATTTATGTGTATTACGAGCTTTCTGCCTTTTATAGGTTTATTAATTAGTTGGTATCTCCACATTGTATTACTAGTAAGGTGGAAGTACTAGTACTCGACGCGGTACTATTACGCGTCACCATACTTTCAACTGCGATAAATAAGATAAGATTACCGTTACATTCATAGCAAATAGAATGAATACATGAGAAATGTTTGTAGCTATCGAATTTCACACGCAAAATAATAAAATATACAACCTGACTGCCTGCAAAAGCACGTGACATGTACTGGGACAATCCTATTGACTTACATTTCATTACATAACGAGATTTTTTTATATGATCATTATATGACATAAATACCATTTTTTTTTATTATTATTTTTAATAAAGGTAAAAGTCATACCTCTCATAAGGGCTGAATAAATTTGCGATAGACGTGTAAATTAACGTACTATTACGAAACATAAAATAAATATCCCTTGCAATGTCGAGTTAGTACTTCCACTTTACAGTGCAGACGAGCCGAGTAATTAAATAAACAAGACACATGAAAAATTTAATTGACGCGGTTGGCTCAGTTTGTAGAGACCTGCCTACGGAGTCGGCGGTCCCGGGTTCGAAATCCAGGGCAAATATCTGTGTGATGCACTCGAATATTTGTGCTTGGGTCATGGTTGTTCTATGTATTTAAGTTTATATTTATCTATAATGTATATCGTCGTCTAGTACCCATAACACAAGCCTTCTTGAGCTTAATTTGGGACTAGATCGATTTGTGTGAGGTTGTCGGATAAAAATTGACTAATAAATCTATATACTTGAGTGCATTGTGGAAATAATTGTCGCTTACGGTATTTTTGTTTCTGATTTTTGGACCGCCTAATAACAAAATAATTTTTCAAGTTCTCTAACTACCCAAAGGTTGTCTGGAAGAGATCGCTCTTTAGCGATAAGACCGCCTGTTGTTTACCTCTAACTGTAATTTGTTGCATTGTATATTGTATGTTTTATGAGGTGTGCAATAAAGAGTAGGTACTTGTATTATATTTCCGGACCAATACGACCTTCAAACCTTCACGAAAAGAGTGTACTCCCACCTGAAAGGCCGGCAACGCACTTGTGACTCCTCTGGTGTTGCGGGTGTCTATGTGTGTGTGTGTTTCTATGGGCGACGGTAATTGCGCACCATCAGGCGATCCGTTTGCTCGTTTGCCCCCTATGACATAAATAAAGTAGAAAACATATCCCACTTAGTTACTTGACCAAGATGTCGATTAAAATTATGTACAGTAGTCACTAGGAAATATTAATCGTGTACAACCCTCAACAAAATCCAAAAATCGGTCAAGTGCGAGTGGGACTCGCGCACGAAGGGTTCCGTACCATACCATTATATGTAAGTTTGTTGTATGGGAGCCCCCCTTAAATATTTAATTTATCTTATTTTTTGTTACAGCGGCAATAGAAATACATCATCTGTGAAAATTTCAACTGTTTACTATCACCGTTCTTGAGATACAGCCTGGTGACAAACGGACGGACAGTGAAGTTTCAGTAATAGGGTCCCGTGTACCCTTTGGGTACGGAACCCTAAAAAAAAACTCACAGAACTTCATGAACATCGGTTGAGATATGCAATAGGGGAGAACAACCGGACATACCAACATCTAAATATTCAAATACATACAACATACGATTTTTTTTTGGCGAAGCTCAAATTGAGATGTTTAAGCATAAATCATGATGACTGTACACACGGGATATCTAACAATAGAATAAAAGTAAATATTGGAAAAGCAATCGCTACCTTTCATTATGCCGTAAGCTAACCGGACTATTTGGGCCGGTAGTACATTAAACCACGGTTAAACCCACATTTAAGATTAAGACAGATTAGATTTTGACATTGCCAACATTCATATTAATACTCGTAGTACATTACTGCAGATACCGGGAACGAAGCGCTTGCCGGGTGAGTAGCTATAAGATAGTGATACGAAGCCGGCTAGCCCTTTTCACGGCACGCATATAGTCTTCTTCTTCTTCTTTCTCCTAGACCGGTAGTCCCATTTACTTGGGGTCGGCCCTCCTCGTCCGCATCCTCCACTGAGCACGATTTTGTGCGGCGTTGGTGTCGATTTGAGCTTCGTTGAGGTCTTTTTCGACCGTCGTCAGCCAAGTGGCGGGTGGTCGTCCACGGGCACGTGGTTGGGTTACGGGTAGGTTCAGTGCCAGTCTTACTGCGTGATCTTCTTCGCGTCTCTGGACGTGGCCGTACCATCTAAGGCGTTTTTCTTTGGCTTTGTCGATTATTGGCGCGACTCCGAAACTTCCCCTGATGTACTCATTCCGGATCTTATCTAAGAGTGTGACGCCCGCTGACCAGCGGACGGCACGCATATAGTGCTTTTCTCAAACATGTAATGAAAAAAAAAAAAAAAAAAACACTCAAAATAGTATAATTCAGCTGTTTAGCTTGCTCATGAACACAGACGCCATGTTTAAAAAAATACTTCCCGGCCTAGGCCTTAAATTTTGTATGAAATTCCTTTACAGTTCAATGGAGTTGTTGTTGAGACCGTTCGCGAAGTCTAGGTACAGCTGGCAGAGCCACTGGTACATATGTAATATGATAATGTTATTAAAACTTTCGTGAGACATATTTAATTATTGTATCAAGCTGCAGTTTACACTCTTGTGAAATTTGTTAATCCGTGCTGCTACGCCGCGAGTCAGTAACTTCTATACCGCGCCGCTATATGGGTAGCAGTCCCTGATGAAGAGCCCCATACGAGTTCGAAACATGTCGGGCCGTTCCTGGGTGAAGACCAAAAAGTTTGCTGCCTTTAACTCATTTCATGAAAAAAAAAAAAAAAAACAATTGTTCCATTGTGCGACGACAAATTAACCATCAAATAATGAACCTTGAGGTTCATTATTGTGTCGTTAAATTTTGTCGCACAACGGAACTTTTTTCGATCGCTTTTTTCCTAAGGCTAACTAAAAAGTTCCGTTGTGCGACAGAAATTAACGACACAATAATGAACCTCAAGACAGTACCTTAAGGTACATTATTCGATGGTTATTTTATTTTTTTTTTTTTTTTTAATTTTTTCATTTCATTTATTTCAGAAACAATACATGGATTTGTCGTCGTATAGTCGCCATCAGATATATCGCAGCATATAAGGCGTTCATAAATATCGGAACGCGACTCTTATTGACTGTGCGTTACAGTACATGTTCAGATATTTATGAACGCCTTATATGCTGCGACATATCTGATGGCGACTGTACAATGGAAAAATTGAAACAATTTTTTATTAAATGAATGAAGGCAGCAAACTTACTGGTCTTCACCCTCCTGACAATTTCACGTGAGTGTAAACCGCTTAATACAATAGGTAATATTATTATGATGTAGTTAAATAAAGCAAATAATAGATGGGATGTACTTATGCGAATGTTCTTTTTTAAACGTTTCGTTAAACCTCGCTTAAGTAAGTTCCACCGGCCCCAATCCTCTTTTAAATTAATTTATACTTAACTCGTTCATAATGTATTTTACGACCCGCTTATAATTCGGATCATTAAAATTACGACTTATAGGAATAGTTAAGCGATGAAGACTTTTATTATCAAAAGAAATAGCTTCTTGCAAAATAATTTTTAATATACAATGTTATTTTCATAACTTATATATTTTATAATATTTACGGTCTCATAATTTTAAATATACAAGATCAGATAAATGTGTAGTATATGTGATTTGATATTGATTAGCTTCTTATAATATATGATCTTACGTCACCCTAAGCCGTAAGTTGGATTTTCTGCCCGCTAAAATCTCACTTCCTGGCCAAGGGAAGACCTTTAGACATCCCACGGGCGGTAATTTATAGCCTCAAATCGCATATATGGGTCATTATCAGTTCAAGAAACAAAATTCGTTCCTTCGGTGGTCAAAAGTTAAGAGCACGACTCTAGCTTATGTTGCTATTATATCGGATTATAGAATAGGAATGTTCTTTATTCTCACAGGCATTTAATTAGAAAATTAGGCCCTGGAATCCTTAATTTCGCAAAAGTCCACCGGAGAGACACGCACCTAAATCTGACAATGACCCATTTGGGCAAATTTTTATTTTGTTGTCGATTTCTTCTTTTTCTCAGATTTCAATAAAATTTGGTGAGTTGGTAAAGTTGCTTCTTCTGACCATGGTAAGCCCCATTTCACGATATGTCCTACAATTTTTTTTCCATTGAGTTACACAAAATGTATGACAGAAATTGGCCAATGATCAAATTTTTATTTTGTTGTCGAATTATTTATTTTTCATTTCGAGCTCCTCATTTTGTACGAAATTTTAGTACAAAATACGAAATTTAGTTATAAAGATTCCATACATTTTTTGTAACTCAATGGAAAATTTTGTAGGACATATCGTGAAATTGGGCTTACCTTGTTTAGAATAGGCAACTTTACTAACTCACCAAATTATAATGAAATCTAAGAAAAAACAAAGTCAACAACAAAATAAAAAAATGCCCATTTATAGCAATCACCTTCGGTTTGGGCCACGAACGTTACGATCTGGGACATTCACGAATTCGCCGTCCTAATTTTTGATATGTTATTTTTTCACTCAATGCCTATTTGATTGATTTTTGAAAATTTTGTGTACATTTCCTTCTCAATCAGTTGCCAAAGTGTTGTTAAGATTGGTTAAGTTTTGGATGAGGATAGTCGAGAGCGATGTGTCGATTTGTATGAAAAAATTTGCATTGATAATACTCGTATCTATTCTCTTAACATCCTACCGTGATACAAAAATTTTGAAAAATATCGATAAAGTTACTGAAAAATGTATATATAGTTACTAAACCTGCTCACTACTTATATTTCACGAAAATTGTTTAGCAACCGATAAAAAAGAAGATAAGTAATCTCGACATCCGGACATTCAGACATCCGGACATAGACATTTTGGAGAAGGTGACACAGAGTCACTTCGCTCGCTCGCTTAGCAATCTCACACAAGTCGACCTAATCCCAAACCACGCAAAGCTTGTACTATGGGTACTAGACGACGATATTCAAGTCTATCTATCAACCACAGACGTCCATCGCTGAACATAGGCCTCCTCCATGAATCGCCCTAAAATGCGATCCCGTGTAGACCGCATCCATTGATTCCCCGCTATCCTGAAAAGGTCATCCGTCCATCTAGTTTCGCGGCCCGGCCCACGCTGCGCTTTCCTATACGTGGTCGCCACTCTGGGACTTTTCTGCCGCAACGGCCGTCTATTCTGCGGGATACATGGCCCGCGCATTGCCACTTCAACCATGCAATCCTGTGTGCTATGTCGGTAAACATAATATACCTATAAATATATATAGGTAACAAATATTCGAGTTCATCACACACACACACATATCTGATGCCTGGTAACTACCTCACCGTTTTGCCATCATACCTACGCCTACATATTTATTATTATAATAGAAACCATAATAAATTATCATAAACGAGAACTATTACAATAAACCATCGTCTCTATTACGAACGACAGCTGACAATGAAAGATAAACATCTAATAAAGTTATTGACGAATTATTCAAATTATTATTAATAGTTTTTACTTACGACTTGATGGCACGCAGACTCACGATGGATTCTGATTATGATTAGAGAGGTAAAGAATAGTATGTTATGCAATCGTTGCACAATGAAGGTTCTTAAAGTCGGGTACCGCGTTTAGGTTACGAGGCTTGCCGAGTGGCCTAAGTAAGGTACGAGATTTTGAGACCTAATTGTGTAACTATTGCATACAATACTTTTTATACGAGCAAAACACAGAAAAACATTTTTTACTTTAATCGTCATTCCCCACTGTGATTTTTTATAATTGATGTACCTTTTTCGTTCAACTAAATCTGACCTATTATAAAATTTCAACTGTCTAGCTATCACCGTTCTTGAGATACAGCCTGGTGACAGACGGACGGACGGACGGACAACGAAGTCTCAGTAATAGGGTCCCGTTTTTACCCTTTGGGTACGGAACCCTAAAAACATGATCGCGATGGTCATGGCCTCGTGATTGGTTAATATTTTTGACAAGTAATTTCAACCAATCAGTGAACAAAAAGCGTGCTTTTTTTTTAAATCAAATATGGTGATCTTCTTGAAATTATTAGAGTTGAGTAGAGAAAGCCTTATAAATATATTAAAGTTCTGTAGCGGGTACCATAGAGTATAGAATTTTGGTACAGGATTTAAAAGTGCGTTATTGTGATTTTGTCTATGAAATTATAATGGACGGATTAAAGTACGCGAGTATAAAAAAAAGTAGTTTTGAGTGTGTGCACTCGTTTAATAGTCTAACAAGCACCGGTCCGGCCCAGGGATAGTGGCGCTACAAACAGCTTTCATTATGCCAATCTATATTCATCATCATCATCATCAGCCTATTCTTGTCCACTGCTGGACATAGGCCTCTCCAACTGCACGCCATTGTAAGCGATCATCGCTCCACCTAGTCTGAGGGCGTCCCACACTACGCTTGCCGATCCGCGGTCACCATTCAAGAACACGTTTACCCCACCGGTTATCGGTTCTTCGGCTAATATGGCCAGCCCACTGCCACTTCAAATTGCTAATACGGTGAGCTATGTCGGTAACTTTGGTTCTCTGACGGATCACTTCGTACGTACGTAGTACTTATTAGCGAAACAGGGGGTTTTACAACCAGCGCCATATTGCGAATTTTTAATGAGTCCTAATTTATTTTACTGGCAATGACAACTTTTTGGTAACTGACGTTGAAAGTCGGTGAACGTCGCTGATGTAAACAGAGGAAACAGGATTAATATTCTGAAAGTTTCAAGCATTTTTTGCATAATAAAGCCAAAACTATCCACATTAATGAAAATCAAGTATTTTTCAATAGGATTCAGTATTTATTTCACAAAAAGACCGTAGGATTGAGCAGAATGCCTTAAACAATATTTTGAATTTTGACAAATCCTAGACAAATCGATATTGACGTTTAATAATGCAAATGTATGACGTACGCACAGTATTATTGAAAGCTGTTTGTAGCGCCACTATCCCTGGGCCGAACCGACCCTCGTAAAGCTATATACTATACAGGGATGACTGGATATCCAAAGATAGATAGGGGATATTTTACATAGAAAACTATCGTGAGTCTCAGACATATTAAAATACTTAAACGGGTTACGACGACGTGAGTAAACCCGTTTAAGTATTTTAATATATAGGGGATAGTTTTTACCTGATGACGTTAAAGAAAATTGGGCAAGTGCGAGTCCGACTCGCGCATGAAGGGTTCCGTACCTATACATATATATAATCTATAACAAGTTTGTTGTATGGGAGCCCCCCATAAAAATTTATTTAATTTTGTTTTTAGTATTTGTTGTTATAGCGGCAATAGAAATACATCATCTGTGAAAATTTCAACTGTCTAGCTATCACCGTTCTTGAGATACAGCCTGGTGACAGACGGACGGACGGACGGACAGCGAAGTCTCAGTAATAGGGTCCCTAACTTTTACCCTATGGGTACGGTACCCTAAAAAAATAGTGCGTGGAGACCCTCCGCGCGGAAGAAGTGAAACTTCGTAATGTGGAAATGAAAATAGAAAGGGGTGGAAATTGTAATTTCAAAAGAGAAAACCTAACAATCAATTGATATTCACAAGAGACGAACCTTGACATAACCTTAAATCCGTCGCATTGGCCGTGGGATTGTTGCGTTGAACGTTTAACGCAACAGTGCTTTCCTACCCCCTCCACGGTAGCTTTAAACGTTAAACGTTTAACGCAACCTTGCTGGAAGTCGCATTAGAAGTTTCACTTCAAAAATGTTATATCATCATCATCATCATCATCATAATTTCAGCCATAGGACGTCCACTGCTGTACACAGGCCTCCTCAATAGACTTCCACATGGGATGGATAGCAGCGACCAGCGGTTATGTTAGTTATAATATGCGTTGCGGAAAAAAAAGTAAATACAGATATATTATATCTGTATTTACTTTTTTTTCCGCAACGCAGCCTTCGTCAGATACATTGCTAATTTGATGATATAAGCAAACCGCAGTCAACTTTAGGTACGGAACATAATTTAACCACATTAAAGATTGGTTATTCATACACAAAACCGTCGTTCGGACTAAAATTATCAACCGAACACAACAGAAACTCGTATATTATTCTAATCTGTTCCATAATCCGTATTTACGACGCCCGTCGAATATTTCCTACAACGCGTTACATGTTAAATGAGAATAAAACCCACGACGCCATTTTGAGTGGCCCGTTTTTTTTTTAATTTGTAGGTAAAATGCACGCTAAGGTTGAAGTGAGGTTTGGTTATTTATATAATTATGTAAAGGCTATATCCGTTCAAAAATGCTGATTGTTTTAGACGTTTTTCTCTATGATCAAACATGTTTCTTAACATACATACATACATACATACATTTGTCCTCTCATCACGCCAAAGCCGCTGAACGGATTTTAAGCACCTTTTATTGTAAGAAGAAAATCTCGATAATTATTGAAGTAGGCCAGGGGGGCAATTCGACCAAATTTTGAGTTATCTCCGTGAAATCGCTCCTTTAACTTTGTGGCTCATACATGTTTTTGTTTTATTTATTACTTTACAATATATTTATTTACTATTTCTAAGTATTTATGTTAGTATATCTGTATATTTTTTATTTATGTATGTTTATCACTATGGTTTTTTGTGGTATTCGCTTATTTAGTCCTATTATTATCTCCTTTATTCATTTCAAATCTTAAGTTAGGTTTTTTACAATAAAGTTATATCAAAAGTAAAATACAATAAAGAAATTACAAAATATATAAACACATTATAAAAAACCTAACCTAGGGTGCCGCCGGCAGCGGGGCAAGGCCCAGGCTACCGGTGGTTAGGGCTGCAGAGAGAGGAACCTCCTGACGATGCGCGCCGTGTCCAGGAGTACCGCCTTCTGTATCTGACCCTTGATCCAGCCATCTAGCGAGAGTCTCTTAAGATGTTTATCGAGACTCTTCGCTATAAGACCGTTCGCCGAAACGACTATTACTAATTTATGTATATTAACATTAATTTTTCAACTACTCCGCTACCTAAAGGTTGTCTGGAAGAGATCGCTATTTAGCGATAAGACCGCCTGTTGTTTACCTCTGCCTGTTATATCCTTGATGTTGAAGGTCTGCAATAAAGAGTATTTGTATTTGTATCGCCATCTGTCACTTTTGACGTCACGGATAGCGAGAATATTTAATTTAGTATTAGTAAAGTGACATTCTGTCAAATGTTGCAGTGCCCTACAGGGTTTCATAGCGGAAACAATATATAATGTACCACCTGTAAATTTACCTATGAAAGCAATAAATAAACTGATAAACTGATAAACTGATGTGGCGATGTCCCTAGAAGATCGCAACTTCGCCAACCCGGTCGCATTAAGTGTGCGTCCCTTTAAGATGTGACGGCATAGATATCAGGCGTATACTTAACTTGACTGGGTAGTTACTTGAAATTAGACATGAGGTAGAAGGATACCTACTGATCGGTTACGTACACAATACGAATATTTCACTATGTATATCGTATAACTTTGTAAGCATCCGGAGCGAGATCGGACGATCAAAGGAACGCAGTGGCGGTAAAATGGTGCTTTTGTGTCAATTATCAATCATTAATATCATTAATGACTGTATGTTACATTGTGATTGCGTTGAGTCATGTTTTGAACGGTAAAAAAATATGAGCTGGCACAAATTGATAGAATTAGTGAAAGTGAACGACAACGAGGTGGACCGACGAGGTTAGGATCACAAGCAAAAATTTAATGAGGGCGGCGCAAGACCGATCGTTATGGAGAAGTTTGGGGGAGGCCTTTGTCCAGCAGTGGACGTCTATGAGCTGATATGATGATGGCAACCATGATGAACGAAAAAAGTAATATCTTCCTCATATATGTCGCAATCCTCTTTCTATCCGACTACGTCAGAAGGATTATGTGTTTGAGGGTAATTCTGTGGCAAGTGTTGCGTATTTATCTACCAGTCAACTGGTTTAAATAGAAATAATATAGTCGGTGGAGTATAGGATAGTCCAACAGGGTGTTTTTCAGCTCACGCTATATTAAAGATTTTGGTGGTACTAATTTATTTTATTTTTATATTTACTACTTGCAACGATGAATTTTTGTTAACTTACGCTGAAAGTCAGATGAATCAGTCAGTGAATGGCACTGATGTAAACAAAGAGGAAACAGGACTTAATATTTCGCAAATTTAAAGTAATTTCTACATAATAAAGCCAAAAAAATCCAGTGATGAGTCAAGTTTTTTTTTTCAATAGGATTCAGTATTTATTTCCAGCATAGCGGTAGCATTCCGCAAACAATGTTTTGAATTTGGCTAATGATAAATCACGATGACGATTAATAATGAAAATTTATGACGTATGCACACTATTGCCATATGAAAGCTGCTTGTAGCGCCACTATCCCTGGGCCGGACCGACACTTTGTTATGCTATAATTGAAGCAAGCTTGCTTTGCTTAAAGCGCCATTTTATCGTCAGTTCCTGCTCTGAGTCACGCGTAAACATTTACAAACTGACGTTGTTCGACGAACGTTCAGACACGCAGACATATGAATCGACAGAATTGGAAGAAAGAAAGAAACAAATACATTTGTTAGTGACGTAACCATTAAACATCACTACATAGTATAAAACAAAGTCGCTTCCTGCTGTCCGTCTGTCCGTCCCCATGTATGCTATGGGACAATATCTCTATCTAAACAATAAGTTTCTGTCAAAAATTACATTTTAGTGGCAAGCTTTTATAGCCATGGCATGGTTTGGGTCATGGATGTTATCTATATATGTATTTATATATTATGTATATCGTCGTCTAGTACCCATAGTACAAGCTTTGCTTAGTTTGGGACTAGGTCGATTTGTGTATGATTGTCCCTTAATATTTATTTATTTTATTTATTTATTTATTTATAGCCGACTGTACTTTTCTTTGGATATCCATCAAATGCTCACTAAGACGATTCTAAAAAGCCCAAGCTCGGTAGGATTGCTTTTTCTATTATAGAGTTCCTATGGCCACCTTCCGGCTCCATCATCAGATCAGCCCCATGGTACCATATTACTGTATTGTCATCAAAATTAAGTAAGTATGCAAAATTTCAACTCAATCGGTTGACGATATCTGCTTCAAAATTGAGTTGCAAGATTTCACCCGAACAAACATACTTAGATACATACATTGCAAGTTAAATAAAAGCTTTTAAAAAAGGAATCTTCAAACTCGATTTATAATTTGCGCAATTAATCGCGTACTATATATATTAAAAAAAACATACACTCGAATGACCTCCCACGTTTTTAGTCGGTCTCCCCATGGAAAACTGATTTTCAATACGATTTTATGAATTTTATAATTAGTAATACTCGAAGAAGGGTGCCTTTGCAACTTCGTACGCTACCCGGAGTTAGGGTGACGGAAAGGTTAACGTGCTGTACCGGCAATCCATAGGTATCGGTACCTATCGGTAACACACAAAGCATAAGGAAAAATTCGAAAGGTTGGTTGGAGTTCGGGTAGCGAAGTGGTTAACGCACTGACTGAACCGGCAATCCAGATACCGGGTTCGATTCCCGGCCTCTTCCACCAGCCGGCCCCTTCCCATTTAAATTTTTCTTTAAGCTTTGATCTTTGTATTCATGATTTAACCTTATTAATAGTCTGTAAGTATGTGCTTTTAATAGCATTTTTTATCTAAAATGTACACTGAACCGTAGCAACCTCTAAAATTAGATTACAGATGCTGAAGAAACCGGAATTACGTTTTTTCCGGACAAAATATAATGAAACTGTCTCTGGGAAAAGGAAAATGGCGGCAAAATACAATCATGCGTTTGAACTTGTTAATTTAAAGCAAGAAGTATATATATACTCGTAATACTATACGCGATCATTTTAAGTTGGGAAATACTACCCAAAAAAAATTGAACCTCATTTTTTTATTGAAATCGCAAACCATAGGCCTATTTAAGATAAATATTTCGTCCGGTTACCAAAAAAAATTGGGCAAGTGCGAGTCCGACTCGCGCATGAAGGGTTCCGTACCATAATCTGTAACAAGTTTGTTGTATGGGAGTCCCCCTTAAATATTTATTTTATTTTATTTTTACTATTTGTTGTTATAGCGAAAATACAAATACATCATCTGTGAAAATTTCAACTGTCTAGCTATCACCGTTCTTGAGATACAGCCTGGTTACAGACGGACGGACGGACAGACAGCGAAGTCTCAGTAATAGGGTCCCGTTTTTACCCTTTGGGTACGGAACCCTAAAAAACATAAAACTTGCGTACCTTTGAAGTCACATATATTTTTTTTTTTGTGTCATGAGTTCATGACATATTGAGCTAATTTTATTCATATAAGTACAGTATGTTATATAATTCAACAACAGCCTACACCCCTATTGGTGATCAAGTCAGGTCGATTCCTGTTTCCTACAATTTTAGTAAAAAAAAAAAAAACTGGTGTTTAGAGCCTATATCTCTGGTGTCTATATTCCTCCCGCGGACGCGCTGACGGACAGCCCGACTCTAACCAAAACTTTTTTTTTTACTACAGTAGAAACCTGACGCTATTTTTAGGGTTCCGTACCCAAAGGGTAAAAACGGGACCCTATTACTGAGACTTCGCTGTCCGACCGTCCGTCCGTCCGTCCGCCTGTCTGTCACCAGGCTCTATCTCAAGAACGGTGATAGCTAGACAGTTGAAATTTTCACAGATGATGTATTTCTATTGCCGCTACAACAACAAATACTAAAAATAAAATAAAATAAATATTTAAGGGGGGCTCCCATACAACAAACTTGTTATAGATTATGGTACGGAACCCTTCATGCACGAGTCGGACTCGCACTTGCCCAATTTTTTTTTTTCACCACTACTTCGCACCCAATCTCGCTAGGACATGTCTGTGTGTTGTTCTCTCTACATCGTAAAACGATAAAGGTGTCCGAATTAGCGGGGGTAACGTCTGCTACACTCATTACTGTTAACGACCAGTTAAATGACGACATTAAACCTGTCATGACATGTTCATTTACCGATCTAGAGCAAATTGAGACATAATAAATTTATGTCTCTTTATTTTTAATGTGGATACACCACTTTTTTATATACCTATACAATGATCAAAGCACAGAGAGAAAATTGCAATGCGTAACCTGTCGGGAGAGACCAGGAATCGAACCCGCTACCTCTGGATTAATTTTGTAAGCGGGTGCGGTAATTATGTACTTATCTATTTTTACCAATATTAATTTTTGATTTTTTCAAAATGATGGAAATGGGGATTGACGTTAAAAATTGGCCATTAAAAAAAAAACAGTTTTCAATCTATGTTTCAATTTATTGCTCCTACTAGTCGCGCCGCGTGGTGTTATCCGCTCATCCCACGGGAACACTACATTTTATCGGGATAAAACGTAGCCTATGTGTTAAAACAGGGTGTCAGTTATCCTTGTACCGTAATTTATCGAAACTAATCCAGCCGTTTGAGCGTGAAAAAGTAACACACAAACACACTCACAAACTTTCGCCTTCATAATAGGTATTTAGTGTGATTAAATTCCAAATTTGGTATATCCGTGGTATTGCGAACATCTCAATTTACATCAATGTCAATTGAATTAGGTCCCAACCCAACCATCCGAAGAAAGTTTTTTTATCTTTTAATTTAACTAAGGAGCTTCCGAAGAAAGTTAATATAAACAATAACCGAAACATTGGCTGTTTCCAGCAGCTTCAATTTAAAGAAAACCAATTTAAAAAACTCCGTAAAACGTAGAAATTATGTTTCGCCGTCAACACTTCCCGCCATTTGTAATTAAAAAGATAAAAATTAACAACTGTAGCACAGTAAAGACACCCGCAAAAACTGTTCAGCATTTCGATGTTATGAAGTAATAATTTTCGTTTTTTAAGCGGCATCTGGCCGATGTAACGTGACTACTTGAATTTGGGCACACAAAGGTGTTGACTGATACTGAATCATGGGTGAATCAACTTTTTTGTGTAGTTTACTCTGGCCCCGTTGTCCAAGTGACATCTTCATACTGTTTTTCATAGAAAAATGCTTAGGTTGTCCGAGGGATAAATTTTGCGTAACCATAGCAACATGGTGCACTTAAAAGTTGGTTCACTGTACTACAACCTAGGTAAATAGCCTAACAAGAGTCGGTCCGGCCCAGGGATAGCGGCGCTACAAACAGCTTTCATATGGCAATAATGAGCATACGTCATATATTTGCATTATTAAACGTCAATAGCAATTTGTCAAGGATTTGCCATTAACCATATTCAAAACATTGTTTACCGGATTACTGCTCAATCCTTCGTTCATCTTGCGAAATAAATACTGAATCCTATCGAAAAAAAAAATACTTTCATCACTTTAGATAGTTTTGGCTTTATTATCTATAAAATACTTGAAATTTGCGGAATATTTAGTCCTGTTTTCTCTTTGTTTATATCAGTGACATTCACCAACTTTCAACGTCATTTACCAAAAATTTGTCCACCAAAAATCCGCCATATGGCGTAAGCAGAAAAATCCCCTGTTGGTCTATAATTAAGTAAACGAAAAAGCTCAATATGTCATGAAAAAAATGTAAGATAAGACCGCTTTTTGAAAATGAGAACTAAGAGCGTCCAAAACCAATGAGTCGTGTTACAACAGAGAGCGGCCATTTTACAAATTGGCGCCGCCATTTGCTAATTTATTGTTTTCTATTAACCGTTTATGGACAGGTGGGGGGGCGTTGGATGCTAAATAAAACATTATTATTCTACTTTTAGAAGACTTCGTTCTTGATAAAAAGAGACAGAACCTTCGTTTTTACTTTACCGTAGTATGATTTAAATAAAATTGTTGCCAATAATAGAAAACCCCAAGTGCAAGTCTGACTCGCGTACCGTGGGTTCCGTACAAACACTTATCCCATCTGAGCTGGCCGGGCTATGTTTGCACCTGGTATGTATGGCGCCGGATACAAATGAGGTCCAAAGTTAACGCAGTTGTATGGAAGCGCAGTTGTAAATATTTATTTCTCAAACATGCAATGAAATATTGTCTTTGCGTTCCTTATAATAGGCTCGGAAGTATCGGTTTTTGGGCGCAACAACTCGAGAAGACTGTAAAGGGATTTCATACTGCTTTTCAGGCCTAGGCCTGCAAAGTAACTTTTTTTTGGTTTCAACAACAAGGTCATTCACACAGCTGGCTGGTTTGACAAAAAGCAGGTTTTGTTTTTAAAGATTGGTTGTTACACTTGTGGAAAAAAAAAATAAGATGGCGACTTTTTTTTTTTCAAAATTTCAAATTGGTGCTAGGCGGCTAAAACTCGGTATCGGGGGGCTCTCGGGGCTCAAAAATATGAATCTGAAATCTTGTCCGAAAATTCGGTCAAATTCGGAAAATATCGAAAAAAAAACGATTTGTATGGAGAAAATTTCAAATTGGTCCTAGGAGGCTGAAATTCGGTATCCGGGGGTTTTTGGGGCTCCTGAGTCAGAATCTGAAATCTGATTTTTAAAATTCGGTCAAATTCGGAAAATATCGGACAAACAATATTAAGTGTTATTCTTTGAAGTATATTTTTTTATTTCATTGTATGTTTGAGAAAAGCACTATACATGCCTCGTCGTGAAAACGGATTCCCGGCCTCGTATCACTATCCGGCCTCGCTCGCACGCTCGCTCGGCCGTATATACCTACTTGGCCGGAAATCCTCATTTTCCCGGCCTCTGATGTAATGTACTATTTTATTCTGTGTTTAGTATTTGCTGTTATAGCAACAACAAAAATACATGATCTGTGAAAATTTCAAATGTCACGGTTCATGAGATACAACTCGGTGACGGACGGACAGACAGACGAACGGACGATGGAGTCTTAGTAATAGGGTCCCGTTTTTACCCTTTGAGTACGGAACCCTAAAAATCAACTCAGATGTTAAGGTGAAACAAGGCCGCGATATGTATCGAAACAAAATTAAAACGAAAATATTGAAAATTAGTTTTCTATGGAGAGGGATTTTGTTCCAGGAAAAATCTTCACAGCGCGATGCAGGATTTGATGGGCACGGTGCCAGAAGTACAGTGCCATCTGCTGGGAAAAAAATATTTGTCCAATCATCACGCCGAAACGTATAGATTGATTTAAACCATTTTTGATACAGGAAGAGCTTGGATGTCTAAATAATTGTATAGGATAATTATAACCCGACTATAGGTTTTATGCATGACCAATTTTCACCTTCTAGTATACATTTTAGAAAAACAATCTGATTGATTTAACAACATAATAATTTATAAATTTATGAAACATGTAATATCTCTTTTTTTTTATGTGGGTACACCACAATTTTTATTTAAACCACGAATACAAAGATCAAAGCTTAAAAAAAAACATTGGGAGCGAGGGTAGGTAGCGAAGTGGCTAACGCGCTGGACCGGTAATCCAGAGGTACCGGGTTCGATTCCCGGTCCCTTCCACCAGGTAGCTCCTTTTTCAATTTTTCTTTAAGCTTTGATATTTGTATTCATGGTTTAAACATAATAATTTGCTGTCTTGTGTTATTTTACATAGGAAATATGTTATGGTTTATTATGTCAACTAGCTGCGCCCCGCGATATTACCCGCTTCCACGGGAACACTAAACTTTTCCGGGATAAAAACCCTCTGTGTTAATCTAGAGCATCAGCTACCTCTATACCAAATTTTATTAAAATTGGTCGATCCGTTTGAGCGTGAAGAAGGAACAAACATACACACTAACAAACTTTAGATGGGGTATTTTTTTATAACCTTTTTTTATGTTTTATATATACATTTTTCTTCTATGTAATTCAATAATATTTTTTAATGAATAAATAAATATCAGACAACCTCACACAAGTCGATCTAGTCCTAAATTAAGCTTAAGAAGACTTGTATTATGGGTACTAGACGACGATATACATACTAATATAGATAAATATACTTACCTATACCTAAATACATAGAACAAAGATGACCCAAGCACTAATATTCGAGTTTATCACACAAATATTTGCCCTGGCCGGGATTTAAACCCGGGACCGCGGGCTTAGTGGGCAGGTATTTGTGTAACTTAATATCTGTGTCATCTAAGCTAAACCTCAGGTTCCCAACCATACATGTTATTAGTATTCATCTGGCTGTATGGGTCGGATAGTTCATGTATGATTTACCTGCGCCTTGTCTAGGTTCGGTAATTTAAAGCAGGTTTATCACTATCCGACATCGGGTAACGACGCTATTCCCGTTTATTAAGGTGGGTCACTCACGATATGTCTTTTAATTGAAATAATAGGCGATGGATATAATTTTTAATTCAATGGATGTATGTATACCTAATATGTTATATGTTATTTGTATATAATCTTTTTACCGATTAAATTTTTTTTTATGTGGAAATACCACATTTTTTATTTTTATATTATAAATAATGACACAATGGTAAAATAAGAATGAAAAATTGAATGCGATCTACTACAATCTAAGCAGAAATAATTTATGTAATATGTTGTAATGTAATGTTAAAATTATGTTTCTAATTCACAGTGAATTAGTACTAACTGGCTGTGTTATTGTTTTAAATAAATAATAAAAACATACACATTAGAATGAATACACATGAATGGTCATTCACGATTCAGTTGTGTAGAGGAAAGTCGCATTAGACAATGCTACTTGATTCATTATATTTTGTTTGTTTTTGCTGACACAACTACTTATTTAGGCAAATTCATCGTGTGGATTACCTACTAGAAAATTCGTGCATATTACAAGAGTGAATAGGCTATTTGCAGAACCAACGAGCTACATCCTCGACCCCGTCACTTACCATGATACTGTGGTCAATCGTCGGTCAGTTTGTGAATAAAACAAAAACAAAATTATTTTACGTGCATGTGTAAATTTGGTATTCACAGAGTAAAACACTATAGAAGCCATAGAAGGCCCTCTAATTTGGTGTTCGAAAAGGCCGACTAGGAACTGTATTTTATCGTTTATTTCTGTAAAATATGACGCGACGACCAATAACGCGTTTGTGCAGCTTAATAGGAGTGGCTACGAGTGTGCATCGATTTTGCCCAAACAAGTGACAAGTGACACTAATAGCGCATTAGCGTATGCAGGCTATTTAGCATGTGGCTTTCAGCATAGTCTTGCGTATTTGAAATCGCAGCGATTTTGAAATGAAATGAAATGAAATGAAATATTTTATTTGCTAAACAATACGTAAATGTATACAAGATGGATCACATTATTCAACAGTCTCAGTAATGTTTGTACCTTATATTAGGCATGCAAAATTCATATTTATTAAGTCAAATCAATCGTATGTCAAATGAACGTAGCATTACAATTTAATATCTTTATAATTCAATAATAATAAACACTATATAATTATAATTAACTTGCTTAAATTCTTAGTCTAGGTATGGGCTAGAAATTCTTGTAAAGAGTAAAAATTTTGTTCACCCAGCCACTTTAGTAGAGCATTCGAGAATTTTTTTTGTGGAAGGTCAGCTATATGTGATGGAACCTTATTGTAAATTTGGACTGCCATACCCATTGCATTATTACGATATAGTGCTGAGTTGGTCTTACGTACAATTAGCTTGTTTAGCCGATTAGTTCGAGCATGAGGTTTGCTCTGGCCTATGGTCTTAAAGAAGTGCGGTTGTTTTTTCACAAACTGGCAGATCTCAGCAATATAGATGCAGGGTAAGGGAAGAATATTAAGGGTTTTGAACATTGGCCTACATGAATCTCTTTTCCTTAGGTTACAAAGAGCTCGTATACATTTTTTTTGAGCTTTATGCTTGATGCTCTGTCTAGGGAAACTGAGTTGCCCCATATAATTATGCCATACCGTAGTACGGACGAGATATAGCCATGATAGGCTTGCAGTGCTGTCTGTAAAGATGCAATCTTTCTAATTTTGTAAAGTGCATATACAAATTTATTTATCTTTTTGCATATCACGTCAATGTGGTTCTTCCAACTACAGTTTTCATCCAATGTTATGCCTAAGAATACTGTTGAGTCTATTAATTCTATTTGTTGGCCCTCATAATTCAAATTTAGACTCAGTCTTTGACCTTTATAAGTTTTAAATTGAATTGCTTTGGTCTTTATTAAATTAATTTTTAAATTATTTATGTCCATCCATTTCACTATATCTCTAAGTGTATTATTAATGTCATTTTCAAAATTAATCTTATTTTCACATTTAAATAATATAGTTGTGTCGTCTGCGAATAATATACATTTATGCAAAGTTATATCTGGAAGATCATTTATATACAGGAGAAACAATAAGGGCCCAGCGATTTTTAGTCATCCATGAATGTTCCTCCTTATTATTCTGTCCCATCACACGCGTGAATAAGGCATGCCTCGTGAAAGCTTGCCGCGAGCTGTTTGCGCATGCGTGACGTCACACAAAACGACGTAACCGCCACACGCAACCCATACACATACATCCTTTTAGAATATAGATAGGTGTTAGTAAAAACGTCGTAAGCGACGCCGGTTTTAAGGGAACTTGTGACGTTTTGTGTGACATCGCGATAGCGGTTTAACACGATCGCGCCTTAAGAAAGTCCATAGATAAAGGAAATGTCTTTAAGTCTTAAGGCTGGAAAGGCGTTTCAATTTGAAAGGCACGCGGTGCAGTATCGGAATAAGTAGGTTTTTTCTTAGAAATGTAGATCATACCAAGAATAATGAAATTCATAACTTTTTCTTAAATCTTCTTCGCTTGGAAATTCAATGCTTGGATGTTCGAATGGGAAGGCCCCCAATAAGGTGGACCGACGACCTGGTTAGGATCGCGGGCAGAACTTGGACGAGGGCGGCGCAAGACCGATCGTTGTGGAAAACTTTGGGGAGGCCTTTGTCCAGCAGTGGACGTCTATCGAATAAAATGATGGTGTTCGGGTAAAAAGATTAACATAAACATTTATTTTGTTAGACATGGGTGCCTTCTTACATGGATGATATTCATTCATCATTTGTGTTATTTTTATCTTAATTATTATGTATGTATATACTATATACATACATAATATTATGTATGTATGTAAACACTTTATTGTATACATAAAAACAAGAAATACATAAAAAAAAAAGATGTACAAAGGCGAACTTATCCCTATATTAAGGCGATATTGTCCGGCCCTACGGCCGAATTGAGGGGGTGAGGTGCGCGGCAAGACGCGGAGCGCCGCCCGCGCGCCCCGACCCCGCTCGCCGAGTTCGCTAACGTGAAATCGCGATGGCAATGTACACTGTAAAGTGTAGAGGGGTGTCACAATACAGTGATATCAGTCGGCAGTTTTTTAAGTGGCCGTGCAAAGCGGGTTATAATTTATGTTCAAAGTGAAATGCGAATTCTTGCTATAGAAGTACTAAATATTATTTTTCGTTTTAACTAAATGTTTGTTTAACTTTATTTATTTTTTATAGTTTTTACTTGCGACTGTGTTCTGTGGAGGAATTACGGAATAAGTATCCCACCAAAAACATAACATGTAAAAAAATTGCAAGTCTCGCATCGCAACCTTCTACCGCTAAAAGTTGTGAGATTACAATATAAAACCAAGTTGGTTAATTTATTCAGTCCCTATCAGAGTGACCCTCCGCCTATATGACAACTTTGACATACATTTTCACCGGGTTACATAACTAAAAACATATTACCATGACCGTTGTAGTGTTTGCATTAATATTACACATGTTTATCTTTATAATAAATGTAATGACTTGGCCATCGCACAGCAACATAAGTACATAGGAACACGAGTAAATCTCCTTTTAAAGTGATTATTATATTTTTAGCTTTATCCAATAGTTTACAATTTAGATAGTTTGGCCATTTCGTTCGGTGTTGAGCTCTGCTCCTCCCGTTTTTTCAGCTGTTTTTTTACTATCTCATCTTCCTCTATTATCTTCTGTCGTCCACTTTTGCCCGTGTTGCCAGGTCCATCTTTTATCTTAGTAAGGACGGCCAAGATGAAACAATTTGTAGGAATTTACGCATATAAATTAAGCGTGACATTTAAAGCGTTAATAATATTTGGTAGATGTTTTCATTATATCTAGAGTATATTACCGTGTGCGATTGCCAAGTCCTTACATTTTATTATACAGATAAAAATGTTTAATACATTACATTATTAATGCGGGCACTAAAACGGTTATGGCAATATGTTTTTAGTTATGTAATTCTGTGAATGTCAATGTTGTAATATAGGCCGGGGGTCACTTAATAAATAAATTAACCGACTTGGTGTTATATTGTATCTCACAATTTTTTGCGGTAGATGGTTGCGAGACTTGCATGCATGTTATGTTTTTGCTGGGATCTCATTTTTTTTAAGTGGTCTTCCTTTTTTTGACAAGCCAAGATGGTAAATACTTCTTATTCTATTATACTCTGCAATTGCGGAGTCGACGTGAGCTAGATGTAAACCGCACAGACTTGTCACTTCCTCTCATGATCCATAACGATCTCATGGTAAATAATGACTTAGCGGAGGCACTGTCGTGCCCCTAGATCCTTCTCATGATCCCCCTTAACATCCATAATGATCTGTCTCTTGATTCCTCTCATGATCACTCTCATGATCCATAATGACCCATCATCACCACAAGGATTGTCATCACAATCATCGTCATTATTCATCATCAGTCATCACCATGACCATTACCATCTGAATCAACACCGCCATCATCATTCCTAATCACCATCATCGTCATGACCATCATTATCATCAGAATCATCAACAACAACACAATCATCAACAACACCACTATCATCATCATAAGCATGACCCACAACACCACCATCATCATTATCATCATTACTATCACCAACAGCATCATTATTTGACGAGTCATCATTATTGTTCTACCTATGCCTGTGCACACGACCATTTCAAAATTATCTACGCAGAAAAAACGATTCCAACTCACTGCCCCTGCGGGGTGAGGTAACTCAATTCGGCACGGGGGTGTGCGTGTCCATTCTGTATGTATAAATTCTGTGCCTGAGGTTTTAGTATCTAAAATTCTAAACCGAAGGTTATATGAACCGCAAAATCAACTTTGTAATCGAGTATTTTTTATAGGGTTCATAAGGAAATACAAATTTTCCTATGCAGGTCGCATAACTGTACACTAAACAGTAATATAGTTCAAAATTTCAAGCTTGTGTGTCTGCTGGAAATAACATAGAATTCGTATGATCGTGTGTAAATGAGTCAGTGAATTAGTGAGTGACAAAATTAAGGAACTTTGACTCGCAATAATTCTTAACTTACTAGTTCAAATTGAATGTTACTTGGAATATGCCTAGGTTATACTATGCCCACCTAGTTACTGAAAATTCAGGCTTCTAGCTTTGTTCACGACGAAATACAGGGGGTTTGAAAATGGTCTGAATGGCTTCGAAAAAAGGAAAAGGATGTTAATGTAGCCGGCAAACAACTTGAGTGTGACCTTGACTGCGCAGTAGCCGATTTACGTACAAATTTACATGCGCAGATCCGCCATTTTGGTTCAAGTTGTTTGCCGGCTACTGTACGGTGTGCTGGTAAGCGCGTTTTCTCGAGTTGGAGGGGGCAATGGCGTGCCTCTAGATACAATTAATAAAATTATTTGTTTTTTTAGATACTTTTAAATGTGAAATAATCTCAAAGGTGCTATCATACATAAACAGACTGCGCTAAACACATTACCCTCCTTTGCGTCGCGCTGTCCGGTAAAAATATACTAAGGTAAACGCAGGTATCAACGACCCATCGAAAATCTGCAGGTAATACCGACCTATAAATTGAAAGTCAATTTTTACGCTTCCTGTACTATTCTAGATATAGATAGCTGAAGCTACGCACACGTTGGTTCCTAGACCATCATTTACTTTAGCGATAGTGTGTGTGAAAGTGCAAAAAAGAGACAAAATAACCCAGTTTGTGCGGAGACAGCGTGGGTGAAGTTCACGTCGTACTAGGCCTTAATCCATCAGGTAAAGCACGTGACTTTTCTACTTAAGCGATTTATTCGAATAAGTGAGTGCTATACTTTTTGTTGTGTTATTAAATATGTTCCGTTGAGTGTCAGTTCTGGATTTCATACCACATTTTATTGAAAAAAAAGCTATTTGAAACGATAAAACCTTAAAATAAAATAGGACGGTCTTAGCTTCATCAGTTTTAGTTGTGGCAGCTATCGCCGAGTCATAAGTCGTTAATGGCCTCAGCATAGTGTTTCGGTTTTTTCTATATTGTGTTATTATATGACAATAACACAGGTAGTTCAATAGACCAATTGAAATTCAAACATCTGTTCTTTGTCAAAATGTATTAGCGACCTACGTATTGTTGTCTACTTTCTTTTTTATTACGCTTTTATTTTAACCAATATTGACATATTTTTGGAAGGTCGACTCATGCATCGTTACATTTATAAATATTTGTTTTTTGTTTAAAACTGTATGCATGGGTACATATTTCGTGTTATATTTATTCATTACGATCTGATTTATAGTCAGAAGGTGTAACTTAATAATAAATACCTACTTTTTATGAGTCGCTAATACATCATATGTTTGCACTTACAAATTTTATTACCGACCCATAAGTCGATAATGGCCTCAGAATAGAGTTTTGTTTTTTTTCTCTATTATGTCATTATATCACAATAACACAGGTATTTTAATAGCCCAATTTAAATAAAAACATCGGTTCTTTGTAAAAATATATTAGCGACATACGTATTGTTCTCTACTTTCTTTTTTATCACGTTGTTAATTGAACTAATAATGACATATTTTTGAAAGGTCGATTCTTGAATTGTTACATTAAAAATTATTGTTTTTTGCTTAATACTGTGTGCATGGGTTCATATTTCATGTTATATTAATTCATTACAATCTGTTTTAAAGTCAGAAGGTGTAACTTAATAAAAAATACCTACTTTTTATGAGTCGCTGATAAATTTTATGTTTGTACTAACAAATTGTATTAGCGATCCATAGGGGTCGGTAGTAGCAACAGTAAGAAGCTATTACCGATCGTATATAGATTATTGTATATCTCACCTACTTTGTGACCGGACACTTTCTTTGTTTTTTGTTTAAAACTGTATGCATGGGTACATATTTCTTGTTATATTTATTCATTACGATCTGATTTATAGTCAGAAGGTGTAACTTAATAATAAATACCTACTTTTTATGAGTCGCTAATACATCATATGTTTGCACTTACAAATTTTATTACCGACCCATAAGTCGTTCGTGGCCTCAGAATAGAGTTTTGTTTTTTTCTCTATTATGTCATTATATGACAATGACACAGGTACTTTAATAGCCCAATTTAAATAAAAACATCGGTTCTTTGTAAAAATATATTAGCGACATACGTATTGTTCTCTACTTTCTTTTTTATCACGTTGTTAATTGAACTAATAATGACATATTTTTGGAAGGTCGATTCTTGAATTGTTACATTAAAAATTATTGTTTTTTGTTTAAAACTGTGTGCATAGGTTCATATTTCATGTTATATTAATTAATTACAATCTGTTTTAAAGTCAGAAGGTGTAACTTAATATAAAATACCTACTTTTTATGAGTCGCTGATAAATTATATGTTTGCACTAACAAATTGTATTAGCGATCCATAGGGGTCGGTAGTAGCAACAGTAAGAAGCTATTACCGATCGTATATAGATTTTTACGATCGGTGATAGCTGCATAAAAATCGTTAATAGCTTCACAGGCATTTTTGTGAGTCGGTATTAGCAACAATCGACTTCGTCGTTATATAAATTATTTTATACAGTATAGACCTTTATTCAGTAGCCTTTAACATAGAAAATATAGAATTTACACATAATACAAACGTAAAAAAATAAAAACGTGAATCTGAGAGCAATCAGCATCCTTAAAAATTATGGTTCATTTTGAAATTGCCTTAAGGGGGTCGGTAATACCTGCGTTTACCTTACATACCTTACCTAGGAGTCGATTGTTGCTAAAGGCCTTAAGAAAGAACAAGTACTGAGGAGCATTTGTAAAGTACAGTTTTTTTTACTTACCTATATCTAGGTTACATAACATACATAATCATGCCTTTTCCCCAGGCAGGGACTTAAAGTACTGATATATGTTAACTGTGTACTAAATCCATGTTCCAAGTTTGACAAGAGACATAAGTCAGAATACGCTAAAAAACTTAATTTAGATGAAAAATATTTGTGGTAATAAGTACGTAAGTCAATTTGACACTTAATGCTTTGAGCAATGAGTTCTTTTGCAGGAAGTAATTATGTTGTTTTAAATTATAAATAAAGCGTTATTAGCATATACTTGAACATGTCAACCGTGCCACTTTTTGACATTTATGTTCGGTTCTGTGAATTTATTATAAATAAAACATTAACTTACTTTTTGGCGTTCCTTGCTCGAGCATTGTCTTTTTTTATTCGTTTTATAATATGAAAAGCTTTTTGTTTACGTTGTGCTGCTTTACTTCTCATTTTTTTGGAACAATAATTCGTAAATGCGATCACGTGGTCGCGCGGAACAAATTGACACAGGTCCATCCCCTTCAAGCGCCGAAGCGCGACTGAAATGGCACCGCGAGCTATCGCCCTCATAGTTTTAGTAGATATTTAGTTCTAGTGATTAAATAAATAATTTTATTCAGAAAATCCCATCCACTTCAACTAGATAATGTTAGTATCTATACATTTACGCAAAAAACGGGTAAAAAAGGTTCGTATTTTAGCCATTCTATAGAAAAGATATTACGAATAGAGGTAACTTTGGGATCGTTTTCTATCGACCGAAATTTTTTCAATCATGTTGCTGAACACGATTTCATATTCAGAAGAGCCTTAAGTATGATATATATGTTTTTCATAATCTTCAAACACTGATTAAACGTCTACGACGAGTCTGAAAATGAGTGAGTTCGGCGTCTACTGGGAAAAGATCGCCTTAATACATAATTGTTATTTTTATCTTATTAAACACAGTGAATATGTATTTTTAATCTGGAATTGTAACTAATAATTTTATTTTGACACGTTTACCTATAATATTTTTGCTTTAATTTTGATAATGATTTTGTTTAACATGTTTATTTATAATATTGACTTATTGCAATGTACTTACCTATACGTAATTTAGTTAAGGTCTTTTTATTGTTTTTATGTATCATTTCAAACACAATTGATATTGTTCAATGAAATAAATAAATAAATGAGAAATGAAAATAAATGAAGTATACCCATAGAACAAGCTTTGCTTAGTTTGGGGCTAGGTCGATTTGTGTAAGATTGTTCTTTAATATTTATTTGTTTATCATTATTTACTATTTATTTATAGTAGTAAATGTCTTCTCTCTTTGACCTACGGAGTCGTTACCCCACAACCCGTGGGGTTAAAAAAAGTGCCGCGAGATGCGTGGTCGCGCGATATTAACGCGCTGACCCGGTCATAGCAGTTTGTGCTGTCGGGTAAGTGCGAAACGGGTAAATACGTTCGGATTCTTCTGTACAAAATGAATCGAATAATACTCGTACTAGTAGCTGTGTGGTCGCTGTTTGGCTGTAGACCTCGTGTAATTTTTTTTTAAATGGCTCATATATTACTTTTTTACGTTTTGAACCGTCGTAACTCCGCCATTTTGAAAAGTTCGAAAAACTGAATCAACAAAAAAAACTTTTTTTCATTTACCTACTAAATTCCATGAATTTCGGTTGAAAATGAGGCCTGTAGACGAGAACAGCCGAAAATCAAAGCATCCATGCATACGAAAGAATTTTTGGCTTACAATTAGCTAAAAAGGAGACAACTCGCTTGCTTTGCTCATTCGGTCTATAAGCTATTTCACACTTCTCTGACCCACGGAAGCACAAGTTACCCCACAACGTGGGTTAAACAAGTGCCGCGAGACCCGTGGTCGCGCGATATTAACGCGCGGACCCGGTCATAGCACAGTTTGTGCTGTCGGGTAAGTGCGAAACGGGTAAATACGTTAGGATTCTTCTGTATGAAATAAATTGAATAATACTAAGTGCGATGTGAACTGTACATACGTTTACTTTTCAAAATGGCTGAAATATTAACGTTAAAAACGTAAAAAAATATATTTACGTTTTCTTTGTGTCTCTCTCTGTGTCTTTTTATTTCTCTCTCTCTCTCTCTCAAGTTATGTGAGATGACACAACTTACTAATCTGTAATATAAAGGCGAAAGTTTGTGAGTACCTATGCAGCATAATATGAAAAAATAAAAGGAATGAAGGCGTCTTAAAGTGACCATAAAAATGACTACCTCTCTCTAAGGACCCCTAAAACGGCGTTTACGCCATTCCACGTACGCGGTGGAGGCGGACGAGCATGGCGCTTTGACACGCGACGGTTATAGCTTTAGCCAGTGGGATTCAATTAAACAACGCAATTGAGGAGAACGGGTGAAATGGGCAAGCGGGTGAAGTCGGGTGAGCAGGTATCTCGGTAATTCAGTTAAGTTAATATTTCAAAGGTTAACCTCTATATTGACAAGGCTGGACCAATTTTCATAAAATTTGGTACTGACGTAGCCCCTGGATTAACTTATAGGCTACTTTTTATCCCGGAAGCAGGTAGTGTACCCGTGTTCTTTATCGTACACATTGCTGGACTTATTGAAAACATCTCTAAATAAATATTTAATAGAACACTGTTATGCCAATAATGTCCTGTCTGTGTGTCATCATCATCATCATCATTTCAGCCATAGGACGTCCACTGCTGGACACAGGCCTCCTCAATTGACTTCCACATGGGCCGGATAGAAGCGACCCGCATCCAGCGAGTCCCTGCAACCCTGACCAGGTCGTCCGACCACCTTGCGGGTGGCCGTCCTACGCTGCGCTTGCCGGTACGTGGAGACTCGAGAACCTTTCTGCCCCAACGGCCATCGGTTCTTCGAGCTATGTGCCCTGCCCATTGCCACTTCAGTTTGCTAACCCTGTTTGCTATGTCGGTGACGTTAGTTCGTCAACGAAGCTGTCTGTGTGTGCTTTTATTGAAATAAACATTTTTCTTTCTTTCTTTCTTCTTTCTAATAGGAAAGAAAGAAGAGACTGTTTCTAATTTCATGTTCCTTATGAAGTTATGACATAAGCCCGTATCTCGCCACTTGATAAGCAAAACATAACGTGAATGCTTGTGTGCATGTAGCTCGGTTCAGAATGAAATAAATTAAAATGTACCAATCCACCAACGGCAATCTTCTTAGTGTTATCAACTCTTAATAAGACACACGTTTTTCCTCGTTCTTTTAACATGGGACCCTTCAAACGAAGCGTGAAGAAGCATGCGGGCCAGCATGGCAGTGTCAACTGACATGGCACCGTTGGTTTCTTGTCAGTTGCCATTGCGACTTGAACTCCCCTTTTTGCTTACCATCAGGCGAAGTAGCCACTATTTTGTGCCAATATAAAAAATGGGCAAGTGCGAGTCCGACTCGCGCATGGGGGTTTAAGAGTTCCGTACCATAATCTATAACAAGTTTGTTGTATGGGAGCCGCCTTAAATATTTATTATATTTTATTTTCAGTATTTGTTGTTATAGTGGCAATAGAAATACATCATCTGTAAAAATTTCAACTGTCTAACTGTCACTGTTCTTGAGATACAGCCTGGTGACAGACGGACCGACGGACAGTGAAGTCTCAGTAATAGGGCCCCGTTTTACCCTTTGGGTACGGAACCCTAAAAAACATGCTTCTTTGTACAGAGTATTACAAAATGTATATTCTCTTCTAAATACCAGTTTCATAGTGACTTCATACTTGAAATGGCTATCACAAAAGCTTAAATATAAAATCCACCCCTTGATTTCGCCCTTGACAAATTAATCCCGAGTTAAGTCATTAATTCAACCCTGCAGATGTCCACGTGTGCCGGGGTGAGACTGAGATTGTCCGCTTTATATAGTGGTGAAGCTGTGGCCTTATCAGTAGCGGAAATATTAGCAGAGAGTGTGCAGCGATTCTCTAACAAGAAACAACTATCACCAACTAATTCAAGCGGGACTACTTATTATAGTCATTAATTTAACCCTGCAGATATATACGTTTGTCGGGGTGAGACTGAGATTGTCCGTTATGTAGTACTGAGGCTGTGGCCTTATTAGTAGCAAAAATAGGAACAGAGCGTGGAGCGATAGCGTAACAAGAAATATAGCTGTCACCAACTAATTCAAGCGGGACTTATACAGGCTGTGGTCATACCAGCAGCGGAAAAATAATCATAATTATTATCAGTCAATGAAATAAGCAAAAATTTGCTAGATAAACATGATTACCGGCATAATTCAATATTACTAAATTAACTTGTTTTTGGTTATTTTTGAAATTTCGGTTGCATTGTCACGGCCACAGTCTTGGAATAGCAAGTCCCGTGAATCACGTAATTGTTGTGATGATGTGCCAAAAACCTGTAGGTAACACCTTTGACAAATTAATCCAGAGTTAAATCATTTAGCCTGCAGATGTCCGCGTATATCGGGGTAAGACTGAGATTGTCCGCTTTATACAGAGTGGTGTGCCTTATTAGTAGCGGAGCGTGTAGCAATTTTGTAACAAGAAACAACTATCACCAACTGATTCAAACGGAACTTGTAGTCATTCAACCCTGCAGATGTCCTCGTGTCGTGTGTCGGGGTGAGACTGAGATAGATTTTCAGTTATAGTGGTGGGGCTGTGGTCTTATTATTAGCGGTGATGATAGTGGAGCGTGCAGCGACTCTGTAACAAGAAATGATTATAATTCAAACGAAACTTATAGTCATTCAACCCTGCAGATGGCTATGTGTGTTGGGGTGAGACTGAGAGATAGATTGTCAGATATGTAGTGGTGGGGATGCGGTCGTATCGGCAGCGGAATGTTGTGATTATAGTGGAGCTTGTGTAAAACATTATTTGTCGTCTCATCACGCCTAAACGGCTGGACCTATTTCAAGCGCGCTTGCTTTGCTGGGATTTTTACCTTGGAATGTAGTAGTCATAACATAAAACTATTATATCCCGCGAATGCAAGACCACCGCCTTAGCGTGATGGATAGCGTAATAAAATTTCAATTCAAATATTATTTTTGTGTTGTTTACCCTGTCTGCGGTCGCGCTTATATTATCAATATTAATTATTTCACCACACTCATATTGGTTTGGGCTATTTAATGTATTCGCAATAACCGCCAATCCGAAAGAGCTTAAATTTGTATGTGTGTCAAAGACACTTACGTCATTTTAATGATGTATTGGTTTGGTTGGTGTTTTCTCGATAGTTTGCATGAGTAGAAAATAACTACACTTACCTATACCTAGGATAGGTCACTTTGACTTCCAACCATTGGCGTATCTAAGATTATTTTTCAGGGGGGGCCTGGGGTGGGCCTGAGGGGGGGGGCCTGGCCATGGCCAAAGAGATGAAGCCATGGATTTCTATCGGTAACCCAAAATCCTGGGGTGGGCACTAGACCATACTGGGGTGGGCAAGGCCCAGCCGGCCACCCCCCTAAATACGCCTATGCTTCCAACAACTGGTATAATATACGTTAGTAATTGTAGGTAATACATAATAAATAGTACTGAAGATTTTATTTTATGACTAGAAGATTGGACGGAGGAAGGTGACATGGAAGAAAAAGTCATAACCCTCTTTTCTGATTCTCCGTAGTTGGGTAAAGAGTACCCTATACCCATTTGGGGATGTGGAATGGACAAAGATTGAATTTTTACAATTTTAGGAGGTACCCGCAGCTTCGTTTGCGTATTTTTTTCATTACCGTAAATGGGAACCGTGTTGGCCCGGAAAGCTGTTTGAAACGCTGGTTCGAATCCTGTCTAAACCATTAAATTTTTCAATTTTTCGCTTCATTGTAAACATTTGGTTTACGTTAGCAGACGTTACTGCTTTAATAAAAATAATCCTATAACCATCTTTGGATGTCCAGCTATTCCTACTAAAAATGGTTAATATTTGTCCATACAAAACAAAACAAGATCCTGCATCACGCTAAGATTTTTCTTGAATCATTACCCCTCTCCATAGAAAACTGATTGTCAATACCTACTAATCTGTGTGTGTGTGTGTACTACCGTCTGTACAATGGAATGTGTACTGAGGAATAGGCTAGTTGACTCATGTCAAATTAATGTTTATTCCTTATAGTATTTAGCAAAAGAAACCTAAATATATGTATATTTTTTAGTGACCGACCGAAGTTTCGGTTTCGGTTTCGGTTTCGGCCAGTTTCGGCCTAAAAATCATGTTTCGGCCAAAGGTTCGGTTTCGGCCAAAAAACAGCCGAACCTTTCGGCCACGCCGAAACTTCCAACATCGTACTTTCGGGTCGCGTTCGGTTAACGTCGGGTGCGCTCGGCAGTCGGCACGGTTGGCAATATGGCGTCGCTCGCCTGACTCCGCCGGCCGCTGAATCACTTTGCTCAGTGAGGTGACGTTTGTGTTTGTTCCCCGAATAATGTTAAGTAATTGACCGAGCGAGCAAAGATTTCCGTTTCAGCATTGGCCAACAAATTCTTTCGTATGCCCGGACGTTTGGATGTCCATGCGCTTACCGGCTATTCTTGCCTTAATGTCGAATTTCTCAATCGATTCTCATAAGATTTTGTAAGTATGTTCTGAAAGAAGACTTTGTTATTTTTAAAAGTTAGTAATTCTGCATTTAAAGATTTTCTAAGAATTACTTGCTTAATAGTTCATCGTCGGCAAAAAATAATTTTCTTGAAATTTGACTCAAACATTTTACGTTGTTCCTTTCTTTTAAGATACTTTTAAGTTACTTAGGAAGAATTATTATTTTATGTCCATTATTTTTTTCACATTTAAGTCGGTTGGATTCCCAGACGAAGCAAGTAATTCTTAGAAAATCTTTAAATACAGAATTGCTAACTTTTAGAAATAGCATAAAGTCTTCTTTCACCAAAATATCCTATCTACGATATTTAAGGTGCTTTCCCTTGATGTCCCATAGTCTTGGGACGCCCTGTTTAGTATTTTTTCGTCGATTCAGTTTTTAGAATTTTCAAAATAGCGGAGATAGGAGGGGTAAAATCACTACTTAATTTTATTTGTGTTATGAATTTGTCATGTGTCAAGAAAAGCGTTCAGAATTACAATAAGAGTATTGTAATTCTGAACGCTTATCTTAAATGTACAAATAAATTGACGGCGATATTGTTTTTTTAGGATAAAAGTGAAGTTTACTTATTTCATAAAATGACTTGTTGCGTGTATGTATTAAAATTAGTACGTTTGAGTTAGCGTTACGAGACCACCTGATTGCAATTATATAATAATTTAAACTCAATAATTTTTTTTTTGCTGTTTTTAAACTTGTTTTATTTTATACCATCTACAATTAAAAGATCGCTGCCTCAGTACAGTATTACAGCTGTTAATGCTACATTTTCATTTTTTGAGTAATTTAATTTGAACCAAGACCAAGTGTTAAAGTTAAAATATCAATTGAACAAAAGTGAAACGTGAGTTTGGTGTGTAATTGCTGTAATTTGTACTTTTTTACTTTTTCTACCCCAATTCCACTCTATAGACATCTTCACATTCTTGAAATTTCTTTAATCGACAAAAAGAATCTAAGTATATTTTTATAAAACCTACCTACTCACAAAACTTCTTGAGAATCGGTTAAGAAATACGACCTCCAGGCGAGAACACCCCAAAAAGCATCCAATCGTACGCACCGCACATACGATACGAAAGAATTTTGGGCCAAGCTGAAACTGAAACGTTTTGCTCCATCGGTTAATTATGCCAGCGACATGTTTCATTGTATTCATATTAGATCTAGAAAGAACGACCCGCTGTCATTTTATACAACGTTTTAATCACGTTTATAAAAGGTTCGGTTTCGGTTTCGGTTTCGGCCGAAACTGTAAACAGAACCGAACCTTCGGTTTCGGTTTCGGTTTCGGCAGAAAAACGTGTTTCGGTCGGTCACTAATATTTTTCAATTCATAAAAGTGAAAGATGGCTGAAAAAATTGAATTTGAAATGTAAATAATTAAAATGTAATTGAATTTGTAAATGCGGCGGTAACTGCTTAACATCAGGCGGGCCGCATGCTTGTTTGCCACCGTCGTAGTATAAAAAAAAAATGTGGTTTTTAGGGTTCCGTAGCCAAATGGCAAAAAACGGAACCCTTATAGATTCGTCATGTCTGTCTGTCTGTCTGTCTGTTTGTCTGTCTGTCTGTCTGTCTGTCTGTCCGTCTGTCCGTCCGTATGTCACAGCCATTTTTTTCCGAAACTATTAAGAGCTATACTGTTGAAACTTGGTAGGTAGATGTATTCTGTGAACCGCATTAAGATTTTGATGCAAAAATAAAAAAATAATAATAAATATTGGGGGCTCCCCATACTTAGAACTGAATCTCAAAAATTATTTTTTCATCAAACACACGTTTGGGGTATTATTTATGGATAGGTCTTCAAAAATGATATCGAGGTTTCTAAAATATTTTTTTCTAAACCGAATAGTTTGCGTGACAGACGCTTCCAAAGTGGAAAAAAGTTGGTCCCCCCCCCTCTAACTTCTAAAATAAGAAAATGAAAAATCTAAAAAAAACATATGATGTACATTACTATAAAAACTACCAACGAAAATTGTTTTGAACGAGATCTAGTATGTATTTTTTTTTAATACCGATTAATACCTAACTTTGCACCTAATTTATATGGGGCGCTATACATACCAGGTGCAAACTTAACTAAACCACTCAGGGATGGAAAGTGTTTGTACGGAACCCTCGGTGCGCGAGTCCGACTCGCACTTGGCCGGTTTTAATCTGTATTTTGAAATGCTTAAAACGCTGTCCGCCATTTTCGCTTATGATAGTGACGTCATCGGTCCTGTAAAGTTAACTGATAGTCTACTTTGACGAGTTCGAATAGTGCCGTCCCTCTCGATCTCCTGTCAAAGTATATTGGAGACTGCAGTGAGCGGAATGGCACTATACGACGGTTGAATTTCGAATATTTACAGGTAATTCTACGTCACGCCACAGATTAGCAAAAGGCAAAAATGGCGGACGGCGTTTTGACTGTTCATGAAATTTCTATTTTCAATTGATAAAATTTAGCTTTCACAAAAATACTAGACATTTTTTTTAGAGCTAGTAATATTATTATTAACCATTTCAAATATAATTCAAAACTGGGTCTACTAGCCTATTGTTCGACATGATGTCCAGGGCTGCTGTCTACCATCGCACTGCTCGCCATCGGCAGGGTGTTCATCCTACATTGGAGCCTAAATGGTCGAGAACTGTGCGGTTCCAGAGCAATGTCCTAGCGAACACTCCGTATCTGAGCTCACCGAGGTTTGCCGCGCATTTTTACAGTATGGGGTTCTTCTTCAAGTGGGGTTTTTTTTATTCTTTTTTTTTAACTGTATCAAGGCTGGTTAGCCCTCACTACCAGTAGTCGTTTGTGTGGGAGTATAACCCGCTAATGGGATTATCTCCGCGCCACAGGGGTACTTTGGGTTGGGGTGACGCGGGCGCACTGGGCGCATGGACTGCGTCGTGAATAGACTGAACTTCAAGAGGGGAGTAATAGATGCTTAAAGGGCGCGTGTGGTGCTCCTGGCGTCGCAAGCGTCCATAGGCGGCTGTAACTGCTTACCAGCAGAAAAAAATTGCCACACGGGTAAAGCTACACAATTCTAGTCTCGTAATTAGTGTTTATTTTGTAAACGGGTTCAGCCCTCGCTGGCAACTCGTCGTGACTGGCCGAATGTGGACGAAATAATTAAATATTCTCATAACACGGCAACACTGGGTGCCGCTCACATAAATCACGGTACCTACAGCGCGTTTCCATTTTATGGGTTTAACGAACTTTATTTTCTCAAAAGAAATTTAACATTTCACTTAATGAGAAATTACAGTATAATAGTGTAAAAGTGAGCATCAAGAACACTACAAACAAGACAAATTACTTACATCATAATATGACGCCACATATGTAGAAATTAACCACTTAAAGCATACTATTATAACCTACTATCTAGGCGACTATGGTTGCCGGCAAACTTTTAGAACAAAAATGGCGGATCTGCGAATATACATTTGTACGTAAATCGGCTACTGCGCAGTCAAGGTTATGCTCTAAAAGTTTGCCGGAAGCTGTACCCATAATAATTATAAGTATACGAAACGGTTTACTTAGTTATGTGGTAAAGGTTGTCTGGAAGAGATCGCTCTTTAGCGATAAGACTGCCTATTATAAATTAAAGTTTCAATTATAAAATAATGACACAAAGGTAAATTAAGAAAGAGAAATTGAATGTTCTAAGCAGGATTTGAACCTGCGACCTCTGCGTTACCGGCGCATTGCTCTTCCAACTGAGCTATCAGATCGCTACGTCAATCACACAAAATCTTTCATCCCATAATTCGTTACGCTACTGGAGCGCCCTCTGCGTCATATATGTTTGTGTCATTATTTATAAAAATAAAAATGTGGTGGATGTGGCCGGAAACGCAGAGGTCGCGGGTTCAAATCCCGCTTCGATTGCAGTAGATCGCATTCAATTTTTCTTTCTTAATTTACCTTTGTGTCATTATTTATAAAAATAAAAAATGTGGTATTACCACATAAAAAATATGAATCGATAAAAAGATTCTATACAAATATTTAGAACAGCGCCATCTCTCTCGCAGTCTTCGCACTTGCTGTAAAGCAATGGGGATTGGGGATCGTGCGTGTAAAACGCACATCCTAGGGTATGGCTAATGCGCATTAGCATTTCAAAAACATATATGACACAGAGGGCGCTCCAGTAGCGTAAAGAATTAAGGGATGAAAGATTTCGTGCGATTGACGTAGCGGTCGGATAGCTCAGTTGGAAGAGCAATGCGCCGGAAACGCAGAGGTCGCGGGTTCAAATCCCGCTTCGATTGCAGTAGATCGCATTCAATTTTTCTTTCTTAATTTACCTTTGTGTCATTATTTATAAAAATAAAAATGTGGTATTTCCACATAAAAATAAGAATCGATAAAAAGATTCTATACAAATATAAAGTTTCAATTGTTACATTTTTCTTGTTAAATTTATGAAACATGTAATGTCTCAATTTATGAAACACACCACAATTTTTATTTAAACCATTGATACTTATATCAAAGCTTAAGCGGGTTCGATTCCCGGTCTCTTCCACCAGGTAACTCCTTTTTAGGGTTCCGTACCCAAAGGGTAAAAACGGGACCCTATTATTGAGACTTCGCTGTCCGTCCGTCCGTCCGTCTGTCACCAGGCTGTATCTCAAGAACGGTGATATTGCCGCTATAACAACAAATACTAAAAATAAAATAAAATAAATATTCAAGGGGGGCTGGGAATACAACAAACGGGTTGGTTGCGTTAACTTTGCACCTCATTTGTATGGGGCGCTATACATACCAGGTGCAAACTTAACTTAACCACTTGAGGATGAAAAGTATTTGTACGGAACCCTCGGTGCGCGAGTCCGACTCGCACTTGCCCAATTTTTTAATTTTTCTTTAAGCTTTGGTCTTTGTATCAATGATTTTTCCGTGTGTAATAAAGAATTGTTGTATTGTAGTAATTACTAATTAGTAGCAGTAACGTCTAGCGTAAACCAAATGAGTGCACTCTAAGTAAGCAACTGGTTGAAAAATTCAATAGCTCTCGCATTAGGTTCAGTGGACCTATAGGTAGGACACGCCCGTGTCGGCCCGGAAACCCGTCGTAGACGCGGGTTCGAACCCCGCCTGAACAATTTGTTGTTCATCGGCTCTCCTGATGATGAATCGCGGACCGGTTCGAAACAAATGTCAAACAATATTCGACTTCTCCGACGTAAAATAAACTACTAACGTGTTCGTTTGTCTATCTTCTTGGATATCCCATTATTTTCTCATGTGCTCAAAGGGTAACTGGAAGGGGTCCGTAATGTTTCATATAATGTCACATAAAATAACATGCACTTGATATACAATCGATTGATATAGAGTTGTTTCATGTAATGTAACTTTTCCTATATTTTGCTTTTCTCTAATTATCGATTTATATAATAGGCTAAATGACATAATTGACAATGTGCATAATTATACTTTTGTATACCATATTTATCACATAAATTTGTTTAACATACATACTAATTAGAATAATAGAGTTTTCATATAAATACTGCCTTAAGGTGAAATAGGTAATGTTAAGGAATCGTAAGCCAAGTCGGACCTGCGCGGCTCGCTGTCTCGTTAGGGTCGCAGTTCAACCTAACACTCCTCCTCGCTTCGCTCGTCGTCGTACCTAACCTAAGCCAAGTCGGACCTGCCTTATGGTGTAATAGGTAATGTTAGGAATCATAAGCCAAGTCGGACCTGCGCGGCTCGCTCACTTCGCACGCTCGTTAGGGTCGCAGTTCAACCTAACACTCCTCGCTTCGCTCGTCGTCGTACCTAAGCCAAGTCAGACCTGCTTAAGGTGATATAGGGGGTGACAGCCTAATATATCTAGTCGGAACCACCTTTTTTGGTTATAGTAAAATCAACTTATATCTTCTGTAGTTTATATCATTGACGAATTATATCAAGTAAGTCATTATGATAAATACGTTTTATACCAAGTAATAAATATAGTAATTGTACATTATACTAAAAGTAATTCTACCTATAAACCATTAAATATCAATTGTTACATTAGATCTTTTGAAAATTATCTAAAACAATATTATACCATTCGTTACATTATACAAAGCAATGGTATATCAAACCAAAATAGATTAAGTGAAGTTATATGAAACGTCGGGCACCCAACTGGAAGAGATCCCTTATAGGTATAAGCTCGCCTTTGTACATATATATTGTTTTGAAGTTTTGTAAATTGTTTTTGTTTAGGTACAATATAGTTTACATACATACATATAATAGGCAGGCATCTCCTTGCCTCAAAACTTTAAATCGCACAGTACAATGGACACGCACCCTTTCATAAGGGGTTCATGTAACGACCGACTTGTAAAGGCGGTTTTACATTTCACGATATTGTTCTAATATAAATACCGCTTTAGCTCTTATGGAAAGGTGATATAGCCGAAAGTTGCTAGGTTTTTGAGCTATTGTTTACAATTTGACAGTTTTGTAAAAAGTTTAGATGGATTAGTGTTTGATGATCGTGGGGATAAAGCGTAAAATGTGTATGTAATTTTAGAGGACAAAAGCTTAGGTACAGGCAGGTTCTAAATTGGGTGTTTAATTAATTCGGTAAAAAGACGGGTTCCTACGCCACTTGCGTTTAGCTTGGAGTAATTAATTACTAGAAGAAAGGTTTTCTTTCCCGTATTCGGTATAAAGTTTTATATAAAGTGTTTACGGGAAAATAGTAATTTTGCTGTCGATTTTTTTTCTCAGATTTCAATAAAATTTGCTGTGTTGGTAATGTTGCTTCTTCTGACCATGGTAAGCCCAATCTCACGATAACTATGTCCTACAATTCTTTCTCGAAATATATGACTGAAATTGACCTGTCGGATTATTCATTTTTTATTTCGAGCTCCTCACTTTGAACTAAATTTTAGTACAAAATAAGAAATATGTTGTAACTCAATGGAAAATTTTGTAGGACATATCGTGAAATTGGGCTTACCTTGTTCACAATAAGCAACTTTACAAACTCACCAAATTTTATTGAAATCTGAGAAAAAAGCAAAATCGACAACAAAATAAAAAATTGCCCTTACAACTTTTCAAAAATTCAAAATTCAAAATTTCTTTATTCAAGACAACAGTGGTCCATGATAGTTAGTAAACTTAAAACTAGGTTAGTTAACTATATAATTACTTATGCTACACTAATACCTACTATACCTAATTGACATAATAAACCTGCTCAGAATGAGGGTTTATTAATGCCGATATCCAATACCTCTGCAGAGGACTGTCGGCTCTGTCAACTAATATACTTAGAATACTGTTGGAACTACCCTGTATTCTGGTTTTAATGGATGCTATTTTTTTGCGCATTATGGCGTGAAAATCATCTACGCGAGCATCGGCAAACATACCTGATGCACTGCAGAATCTGGGTAGTCCCATCAACATTCTAAATATATTATTATAGAGAACACGGAAGGAGTTGAGGGCTCTTTGGGTGTAACTTACCCACAGGCCACTTGTGTAGAACGATTGACAGAACGCTTTGAACAAGGTTAACTTTACTTCTCCAGAACAATGAGTGAACCTGCGGGCCAGCATATTCCCTCGAACCGCCAACGCCCTGCGTTCCCTATCTATATCACAATCGTCTCTTAAGTCACTTGTTATTATGTGACCTAAATATTTAAATCGGTCAACCTTCTTCATCTCCTTACCACACAGCTTCATAGGCGGCAGGAAACCTGAGAATATACCACGCACGTCGAAAACCATAACCTCACTTTTTTGACAGTTATATTTTAGTCCGTGATTCGAGGCATAATTCTCGCACGTGCGTAGCAGATCCCTCAGCGCGCAGACCGACGGACTCAGCAACACCATGTCATCCGCATAACTGATGTTGTTGACCATTTTGCCATCTATCGAACATCCCGCATGCATGTTGCTGAGTCCGACAATCAGCTCGTTCACATACAGGCAGAAAAGCTTCGGCGACGTCAGGCCTCCTTGCCTCACACCACACTCTAACCGGTATGTGTCCGACACTGAACCCGCCCATTTTACACAATTATCCTGATGCGCATACCAGTGGCTAAACAAGTCTAATAGCTCTCTAGGCATGCCAGTGGTCTCCAACTTATTCCAAAGAATTTCATATGAAACCAAGTCGAACGCCCTCGACAAATCCAAAAAACAACTATAAACTGGAGTTTTTCTTTGTGTGTAGTACCTGACGGTCTCCTTTAGGGTAAAAATTGCACTTTCCGTCGAGAGGCCGGTTCGAAACCCGAATTGTGCGTCGTGCAGATGTAAATGTTTACCCAACTGGCCGTCCAGAAGACCGTCTAACACCTTAGCTGTTACTGTAGCCAGCCAAATTGGCCTATAGTTATTCCTATCCTCCTAAAATGATCCCTATATCCCGATATCCTTTTAAAATGATCTATTTGTTTATACATTTCATTGTTTTATTATTTTATACGGACTAGTTTTGAAAATATAAAAATAAATTGTGAAAGCAGCGTCGTGTAAGTGACTGCCCTCAAATGACGTCTACTTGTGGAAATGACAGTCTATCTATCTATCTATCAGCCACAGACGTCCAATGCTGAACATAGGCCTCCCCATGACTCGCAAAGTGCGATCCCGTGCAGACCGCATCCATTGATTCCCCGCTACCCTCACGAGGTCATCCGTTCATCTAGTCGGGGCCGATCCACGCAGCGCTTTCCTATACGTGGACTCTACTTTGCTGCCCCAACGGCCGTCCATTCTCCGGGCTACATGGCCTGCCCATTGCCACTTCAACCGTGCAATCCTGCTTATATTCAATTCAATTCAATCGTTTATTGATAAAATAAAATTTTACATGTCAATAGGATTACACAAGAGTTATTATACTTAATTTAACGTACTTGCGTACTTTATAGATTTGAGAATGTAGGCTGAGCCAGCGAACCAGTTACGTATTCGATTTTGATATTAACGACCTACCTACAGTGTTAGCTCTCGTCGAAGGCATCGACAGAGTAGTAAGCATCAGACGCTAGTTTTCTTTTAAGTTTGTTGTTGAAAGTTCTGTCACTCGCGGCTTGTTTTATCTCCAGTGGGATTTTATTATAAACCCTAGGTCCTAACCATGTGCATACACCTTCTGGATTTGGCAAGTCGGGTCTTAGGTGGAAGTTCATCGTGCCTTCTGGAATTTGGGCCTCGTGCATTGCCACGAGTAGGACTCGAGTATAGCTTAGACTTAGCTAATTACTAGAAGAAAAAAATTGTCTCGACCGTGGTAAAAAGTTCTACTTCAAGAGAAAATCTCAACAGCGCACAGTGCCAAATAATGCCAAATTTTTCGCCACGGGCAACTTGATACAGAATTGGTTAGAACTTATCATTAGAAACCTCGGAATATACTACAACAGGTAGCTATTGTGTTTATTTTCCAACTTATTCATGTTGGTAAAGTGACGTAATTTTCGGGCAAAAGAAAATCAAAGTAATTCATCTCTTCAACTTTAAGAAATATTTTGAATTATAATGTTTAAAACGTAATATTGATCGTAGCTTTATGTTTAGAAATGATTTACAACCTTCTACAGGCATTAGAAGTCAAGATATTAACTATTTTAGTTTTTTTGTTTTTATTTTTTTTCTCCCAAACGGGCAAGTAGTGGCTGATAATTTTGATATGGAAAGTACTTCTGAGTGTCCTGAACATGTGATATTAAAATGGGCGCGGTAGCTCGTGGGGTCTCGAAGAAATATCAACTTCGGTTTTGATAAAAATATCATCGTCTAGGGTTGATACTTTTCGGTCAATAATATTTGACTGAATAGTAATAATGTTATTAATTATTTGAATCTTACAAATTATTACCTTTGTGTATAAATCAGTATTTTTAAACTGGACATTAAATAAATATGTAAATATTAAGGGACAATCATACAGAAATCGACCTAGTCCCAAACTAAGTAAAGCTTGTACCATGGGTACTAGACGACGATATGCATAATGTGTAAATACTTATATAGATCTATTATAAATCTTATATTAATATGTGTCTGCAAATTCCTTTTCGTAAAATGATGGCCTGTATACATTTTGACATTATTTCGTATGATGGGTTCTTTTAATTTTGACAGTGTTTCTTATCTGACAGATTGCTGCAAAAATACGATTGAAATATAAAAAAAGTATACAGTTATACATGGGCATTAATTTTTTTATTTTAAAATATCTACCAGCGGTTCGCTATAAGGCTTACTAAGAAGAAAGAACTGCCGGGATATACTTTTAAACAAATTCTCTACATATACTTCCTTAAACACTAATTTAATTTACACCGTTCGAGGCCCAGGGTTTTTGATAAGATGTAAAACCGGCTCCCAAGCCGGTAGTAAGTGGCAAACCGTCTTCTCTTTTGAAATTAGACATTCTATTAGAATTCAATTTTCGGCTAAGTCGGCCGAGTTTATTCATAGGGAAGGTTTTTCAAAAACAGGTGGTAATCTTAATGAATATGATGCGTAGTTTTAAAGGCTTTGTTTTATAATATGTAGTGATTGTAGGGACACATCCTTACCTACATATGTTAGAAATCTGAAAATGTCTTAAATACTTACATTTGTAACATATGTAGACTCACAAATTTTGCCGTTCTGACCTTCTTTTACTTTTTCATCTCCAATATTCACACCTCAATGATCGCATGTTTATTAGAATTTAAGTACCTAGTCATCCTGCTGATGGCGTTGTTTATTGTAAATTTGTATCTTACTTTTTGTCCATATGTTTATTGATACATGTATTGCCCTTTTAATTTGTTCGCCGCAATGTTCAACTAATGATGTTAGTTAATAATAACTATAATCTTGCGGTCTAGTCGGTGAAGGATAAGGTTTAGGCAGCCGCCTTGTTGGTACAGCCGTGGCATGAAAAATGTTCGTCTCTTTTGAACCTTAACACCAACATTGACTCTAAAGTGACTCCAAAAGTGACGAATCTTTTTAATCTTCAACATAGACATATTTGTATACATAATATGTATACTTATAGTATTATTTGTTTTGGTTTTTTTCTATTATATTCTATTGATGGAAGAGTGGGATTTCCGGACACCAGCATATGTAAAATTAAAGAAGTTGTTTTCGTACCTACATTTTATGAAACCGGAAAAATATTTTTTGTTTTTATTATATATTTTTTAAATTAAAATGTTGTGATTATTTGTAAAGTAAGTAGAAAAGAAAGTTCCTATGAATGTTTACATAAAAATTAATTAACCGAAAATTTGATCGAATTATTTTGGCAGCCCTGAAAAAAAGTTTTATTGGCATGTATCTTGAAGACCCCACGAGCTACCGCGCCCATTTTAATATCACATGTTCAGGACACTCAGAGGTACTTCCCATATCAAAATTATCAGCCACTACTTGCCCGTTTGGGAGAAAAAAAATAAAAACAAAAAAACTAAAATAGTTAATATCTTGACTTCTAATGCCTGTAGAAGGTTGTAAATCATTTCTAAACATAAAGCTACAATCAATATTACGTTTTAAACATTATAATTCAAAATATTTCTTAAAGTTGAAGAGATGGATTACTTTGATTTTCTTTTGCCCGAAAATTACGTCACTTTACCAACATGAATAAGTTGGAAAATAAACACAATAGCTACCTGTTGTAGTATATTCCGAGGTTTCTAATGATAAGTTCTAACCAATTCTGTATCAGGTTGTCCATGGCGAAAAATGTGGCATTATTTGGCACTGTGCAGCGTGATGCAGCCGCGTGGCGACAGTCGTACAGCGCCTTCTGTTGGTCAAATTTCCTTTGTCCTCTCCTCGCAGAAACGGCTGGACAGATTTTAACCAATTTTGGTACAGGCATAGCTGGACATCCAAAGATGGTTATAGGATAATATTAACCCGACTATGGTAATGAGAAAAACGCGGACGAAGTTGCACGTTTTAGTGAAAAGTGACTTTCGGACAAATGGAAATTTGGCGAAACTTTACAAATGGGTAGCAATAATTATAAATATTGGGCAAGTGCGAGTCCGACTCGCGCATGAAGGGTTCCGTACCATAATCTATAACAAGTTTGTTGCATGGGAGCCCCCCTTAAATATTAGTTTTATTTTATTTTTAGTATTTGTTGTTATAGCGGCAATAGAAATACATCATCTGTGAAAATTTCAACTGTCTAGCTATTACCGTTCTTGAGATACAGCCTGGTGACAGACGGACGGACGGACAGTGAAGTCTCAGTAATAGGGTCCCGTTTTTACCCTTTGGGTACGGAATCCTAAAAACGGTTTAAACTCACGTAAAAATTGTCAGGAACGACCCTACATGTTTCGAGCGCGGCGCGGGGAGGGCAGGGCTCTTGCACTGTCACCACTGGACTGTCTGTCACTGCATTTTCACTATTACCCACTGATACCACGCACACTTGACTTATTGTATCAACGACATTGTCTGAACGCGAGATGTTTTTTAACGCCAGAATCACAGGTTTCAATGCTGGAGGTAGAGCCCAACCACCGTCTCGATTGTCGGGCCGTTCCTGACAATTTTTACGTGAGTTTAAACCGTTTTTATAATTATTAAAGATGTTTCACGATAGTTTTAATAACATTATGGGCAACAATGTTTCAGATTTAAGACAGGATACCCCTTTACTCGAGAAAAAGATCAATCGACGGGTTCAACTCGGATGGGCAGCGTTTGGGACACTGCGAAGTGTCTTCTCGTCCAAGATACCTCAGTGCTTGAAGACAAAAGTCTTCAACCAGTGCGTATTACCGGTGATGACCTACGGAGCCGAGACGTGGTCTCTAACTATGGGCCTCTTAAGGAAGCTCAGAGTCACTCAGCGAGCTATGGAAAGGGCTATGCTCGGGATCTCTCTACGTGATCGAATCAGAAATGATGAGCTTCGTAGACGAACTAACGTCACCGACATAGCAAACAGGGTTAGCAAACTGAAGTGGTAATGGGCAGGGCACATAGCTCGAAGAACCGATGGCCGTTGAGGCAGAAAGGTTCTCGAGTGGAGACCACGTACCGGCAAGGGCAGCGTAGGACGGCCACCCGCAAGGTGGTCGGACGACCTGGTCAGGGTTGCGGGGACTCGCTAGATGCGAGTCGCTTCTATCCGGCCCATGTGGAAGTCAATTGAGGAGGCTCGTGTCCAGCAGTGGACGTCCTATGGCTGAAATGATGATGATGACCCCTTTGCTCTTTGTTGCATTGTAAACTCACGCTTGAGGCTCGGTGCGTGAGATTACTGAGGTAGACGACCTGTTTAAGACATTAAATAATACCTAACATGTGCTCTAACCGCGGCGGCGCAGAATATGAGAACAACACTGCACGCATCAGGGTTGCCACTTACATAAAATACCATACAAATGTTTTGGTCAAGTGTACTGTTAATTTGTTTGTAATAAATAAATAAACTCGTGGAGTATGAGATCAGAGTTGAGAGTCACTACATACTATAAAACAAAGTCGCTTCCTGCTGTCTGTCTGTCTCTATGTATGCTTAGATCTTTAAAACTACGCATCGGATTTTGAAGCGGTTTTAAATAGAGTGATTCAAGAGGAAGGTTTATAAGTATAATAGGCTTCGAAGTATCACGTTTCGGGTGGAACAAGATGGAACTGTAAAGGAATTTCATACAAAATTAAAGGCCTAGGCCGGGAAGTATTTTTAAACATGGCGTCTGTATGAACAGGCTGAACAGCTGTTATTTTTTCTTCATTGCATTATGTTTGAGAAAAGCACTATAAATGCCTTAACCGTGAAAAGGGCTTGCCGGTTTCGTATCGTTTCGTACTATACCAGTAGTATGGAATTGGGAGTTCTGGCCCACTGCTACGTGTTCGCTTCGCTCCACTTCGCGACCGTGGGCCAGTTCTTCCCAATTCCATATTTTTTTCGCGGACTAGAAGTCCCATCCATATATTTGGAAATGAAACCAGGTTACTTCTACTTCGCGAACGTGGTCTAAAACTCAATCGCATATTTGAAAACATGATTGACAAGGTTGCTTCCATTTCATGAACGTGGTCTCGTAATCGCATATTTAAAAATTTAATCCGAATTATTTAATATAAACTCTTAAGCTTATAAAATGATGTTATTTATAAAAACATATCAAGTTTGTTGCACGTGTTTATTTTATATCATGAAGTTTGTAAAACAACCTCAAAGATTGCAGTTAGACGTCGTTTGTTCTTCGCCCAATAAACGCTATTACCGTCATGGTGTACTTTTACCTGATACTATTCGCTGTATAATATGCGGTCCATCTAACTGTGGAAAAACTAATTTGATTGTTGGTCTGCTGCTACATGATCAAGGTCTACGCTTCCAAAATGTATATATATATTCTAAAACCTTGTTTCAACCTATGTATCAATATTTAGAGCAAGTTTTAAATCTGGTTCCCTCAGTGTCATTCCAAAAATATAGTGAAAATGAAGAAGTAATAAGTCCTCATACGGCTGATATTAATTCAATTATGATATTTGATGATGTTGCATGTGAAAATCAAAATAATATACGAGATTATTTTGCAATGGGAAGACATAAAAACATAGATAGCTTCTATCTGAACCAAACGTATAGTAAAATACCTAAGCAATTGATAAGAGACAATGCTAATTTAATTATTCTTTTTAAACAAGATGATGTTAATTTACGACATGTTTATGATGAACACGTGGGAAGTGATATGTCATGGTTCCAGTTTCGTGTAATGTGCGGACAAGTATGGAACGAACCTTTTAATTACTTAGTTATAAATAAAGATTGTAATAGAAATTCTGGATGTTATAGAAAAGGCTTTGATACATTTATCACGCTAGAATAACTGTATACATAAAGAATAATGTTAACGTGTAGAACTTATTCGTTAATATGAAATCATCTAGATCGGACATGAATAATAAAATGAACGAGGAGAAAATATTTAAAGAAAAATTACTCCGATCTGCTGCAGCAGTAAGAAAAAAAGTCAAGGTTCTTCGTGATATTAAATCTAACAATAACATGATGTTGGAAACAATGTTAAAACCAGTCACAGATCCCCTTAATGAAATGGTGAAAAAAGATGATAACATCCTAAGTGTTAGTGACACTGATTTTGATAACAATGGGTTTAAATGGAATAAGTCAGTAAAAACATTAAAATATAGTCCTTCTGAAGATGGAAAAAAAGAAAGCTTAGCTAATAAAACGCTAATGAGAAAATCATCGGAATCTGATATAGATGATAGCGAATATGAATTAAATGACGACAATTCTAGTCAAGATGATTCTATATCACATGAAAGTATCGAGCGAAATGATTCCGAATCAATAAACAATGCTTCATTTAAATCATCAAATTCGTATGCTTCTCCTCGTGAAGATCCTACCTGGCAAAAACAATATTTACACATGAGCATTCCTTTTGGTGTACGAATGGTGCGTGGTAAACTAACGCTAGGATCTTATCCGATTTCTGCGAATGATAAAGAACTCAAAATAGGAGAAGAAACGTATTGTTTAACGCAAGGATTAAACGATTTATTGTTTAAAAAAATACCTGATTTACGAATAATAACTGAAGACGATATGCGAATATATAAAACATTATTATTAAAAACAAATGCACATAGACGTGACTTTGACCCAAATAAGCCTATAAAAAGCAACAAAGGCATGAAATATTTAAATATCGTAAAACCACTTTTCAAATCAACTAAACATCGTTCAGTAAGCGAAGAAGAACATGTAACCGGTGATGGTTTACCGGTAATGAAAAAAGTGAAAAAAGACATCTCTTATGTGTATTGGGACGACCCAAATGAATTAGTAGAAAGATTGAAACTGCTAATAGCATCAAGGGATGCTGGCAATACAGGATTAGATAATGAAATCATTTCTATTATCGAAGAACTACGCGAAGCAGGCTTAGTAAATGATATATAAATGTAATATAATCGTAAATTTTTATCAGTTGTAGTTTGACTCGCAAGTGCCAACAATACAAAATGAATATTGACAAATTCGGTCATCATGTACATAAGCGTTTGCGTGCTAACGAGGTTTCTGATCTCAACTACAAGGCTTTGCTTCGAACAAACGGCGCATGTTTTGAAGGAAGTTTACAATTAAAGGGAGTTGCAGAACCTTTGTCACCCGATGATGCAGTAAACAAGCAATATGTTGATCAATATATTCAAAACATGTACGACAAGAAGTATATAGATTCTTTGTTTAATACTATAAGTAATCAAATTCAACAACTTACGTCTCAGTTGCAAATAAACTTTTATACAAATAAGGAGATAGATGAAATCTTCAAGAATATAAAAAATGGAAAAGCAACAAATAGTGAACGAGATCCATCGATCGGCAAGAAAAAACTTTAAGCGAAGATCGGTTGTACTAAAAGGAATTGACGATTTATGGCAAGCTGATTTGATTGATTTACAGAAACTTCACACGATTAACAAAGGAAATAAATATATATTAACTGTTATTGATACATTTTCGAAGTATGCGTGGTGTATACCTATTAAGTCTAAAACTAAAACATCAGTAAAAAGTGCATTCGAATTAATTATGAAAACAACTAAACGCAGGCCTAAAAACTTACAGACGGATTTAGGTAAAGAATTCTATAATAATGAATTTGAATACTATTTAAAATTTCTGAAAATTCATCATTATTCAACATATTCAATCAAAAAGGCATCAATTGTTGAAAGACTAATAAAAACACTTAAGATCAAACTCTATAAATATTTTAGTTTCATTGGTAACTACAAATGGGTTGGTAAACCGTTAAACGATATAGTGAAAGCATACAATCATACTGTACATAGTACAACAAAATTTAAACCTATTGATGTGGATTCCAATAATGAAAAAGAGGTAAAAAAGAACATTTTAAACTCTCAATCCAAAGTGAATAATAGTAAGTTGAATAAATTTAATATCGGAGACCGCGTGCGTATAAGCAAATATAAAAGTAACTTTTCTAAGGGTTATACACCTAATTGGTCAACTGAACTTTTTACAATTAAACATGTGAATAACACTCGACCTGTAACATATCATATTGAAGACCAACGGAAAAACATAATATTGGGTACCTTTTATGAAGAAGAACTTCAAAAAACCAAGTATCCAGATATTTATTTAGTAGAAAAGGTGATTAAAAAAAAGGGCAGTAAGCTGTTTGTTAAGTGGTTAGGGCTAAGTGATAGTGAAAATAGTTGGATTGATATAAAAGCCATTGTTTAATGTTTTTAATAAATTGACTTTTTTCAAACGAAATTTGACATTCTCATTCCTGCTATGAAAGGGAGAGGACTTTTAAATAGTGCAATTAATAATTTACCATTTGAATTACACTTACCTGGTTATAACTATTGCGGACCGGGTACAAATTTGCGCAAAAGGTTACAAAGAGGCGATAAAGGAATTAATGCGTTAGATAATGCGTGTATGAAACACGACATAGCTTATGATAGATATTCTGATTTGAACAATAGACACCGTGCTGATTTAGAACTTTATAAAATGGCTAAACAGAGAACAAAGTCAAAAGATGCTGGGAGAGGAGAAAAAATTGCTTCATGGTTAGTTAGTAAGGTGATGAAATCTAAAATAAAGGCTGGTGCAGGTATAAAATCATTCAAACGCTTTGTTTCTAAGATACGCAGTGAAATAAAAAAGTATCCTAAAATAAAAGGTTGTGATTTAGTGAACCGCGCACTTGTTGCTGCAAAAAAAGTTTTTACTGTTAACAAAAAGATACAGATACCGCGTTTAATACCGATTCCAAAAACCGGAGGCATATTACCGCTGATACCTATTTTTGCTGGTCTTTCTGCGTTAGGATCATTAGCAGGAGGAGCTGCTGGAATTGCAAAGGCTGTAGGTGATTACAAAGCAGCAAGAAAGAACTTAGCTGAATCAGAACGTCATAACAAGATGATGGAATCTATTGCATTAGGAAAAGGGTTACATATTAAACCTTATAAAAATGGAAAAGGATTATGTATAAAAAAATCAAAAAACTAAATAAAAGGTTACCCAGGCGCGCTCTTTCAAACATTGACATTTTAAAACACTCATCAGATATCCCACATTTTCGTGGAGTTTATATGAGAGACAGTTTACCAAAGCGACCTAAAAAAGTAGAATGTGGAATTTTGAACTTAGACAGTTCTGAAAACAATGGAAGCCACTGGGTAGCCTATTGTAAAGATAACAATTATTGTGAATATTTTAATAGTTATGGTGACCTTCAACCTCCGCTAGAATTAATGAAGTATTTAAATAATAACAATATTTACTACAATTATCATACGTACCAAAAATTTAATACCGTAAACTGTGGTCATTTGTGTCTCAAATACTTGAAAAATTTTTGGTATAATCGATAAATACCTTTGTACAATAAACTGCTCATCATTTACACGATGTCTTTCACTTTGTCTATAACTGGAACATCTTCAACTCTGATAACAAACCATTCACCAGCTCTCCAATTGGATGGTGAATATGAATGTGGACTGTTGTATATATCGACTTTTAATTCGATACCCAATATTGACTACAGAAATAATAAATTCTACTATGGTAAAAACGAAGTAATGGAAATTCCTGAAGGTTCATATGAACTTCAAGATATTGAAGATTTCCTTAAAGAGCACCTTCAAGGATGTACACTTTCACTGACTTGCAATAATAATACCTTGAAAACTTCGATTCTGTGCACTAAAAATATTTATTTTAATAAAGAAAATTCTATAGGTAGTTTACTTGGTTTCGGAACAGAATCTATTCAAGCGAATATATTAACCGAGTCACCTTACCCTGTCTCCATTCTGTCTACAACTTTAGTCCGCATTGAATGTGACATAGTGAGCGGATCATTTGTTAACGGAAAACCTAGCCATATTATACACGAGTTTGTGCCTAATGTACCCCCTGGTTATCGGATTATAGAAACACCGAAAAACGTAATTTATTTCCCTGTAACTCAAAACAGTTTAAATTCAATTACAATAAGAATATTAGACGTCAACAATAATTTAGTAAATTTGCGGGGTGAAGAGATTCAGATATATTTACACCTTAAGAAAAAATGATAGACTTCAATAAAACTTCAGTCTCACTTAAAATAAACACTAGTACTCATCAAGCGATCAAGAAAAGAAGACCTAAAGTTCAACTTACAAAACAAAATAAACAATTTCTCCAAAGCTTAGGTCTATCAAAATGAGTATATTGAACTTAACTGAATCTCTTACCTTTGACAACTCGATCGAGAGTTTTGAATATCATTCGTATAAGCCATACGTAACAAGTTTTAATTTCAACGATGAAATACGTATACCTATTAACCAGCAAGATCTTTACGTACTACCATCAGCAAGCACTTTATACATAGAGGGTACTATAACTGCATCCAATAGAGAAACGAAAGCAAAGGTAAAAAGTGTTCTTTTTACAAATAACCCCATACTTCATCTATTTCAAGATATTCGGTACGAACTTAATGGGATCGAAATTGATAAGATAAAAAACGCAGGGATTACAACCACAATGAAATCTCTTGTATCTATGAATGAGTTCGAAGCTTCGATGTCTAAGTTATGGGGATGGGATGTTAACGGTACAAAAAACACACATGGAACATTTTCTGTGTCTGTGCCTTTAAACAAAATTCTTGGGTTTGCTGAGGATTATACCAAAATTATCATTAATTGCAAGCATGAACTTATTCTTTTAAGATCCAATACTAATTTAAATAGCGTTATACTAAATGCTAATGAATACATAGAAGATATTACAATATCTAAAATAGCATGGCGTATGCCTCATATTAAGGTGTCTGATCGAGAAAGATTGAGCTTACTTAAATATTTGGAAAGAGATCGTGCTATCCAATTAGCATTTAGAAACTGGGATTTGTATGAATATCCGCTTTTGCCTGAAACATCAAAGCATTCTTGGGCTATCAAAACTTCGTCCCAAATTGAAAAGCCGCGGTACATTATAATTGGATTAAAAACAGGGCGAAAAAATGTAGCTGATAAAGATATAACAGGTTTTGATCACTGTAATTTGCGAGATGTGAAGGTTTTCTTAAATTCAACCTACTTTCCGTACGAAAGTTTTGATGTTAGTTTTACATCTGAGAGGTATGCTATATTATACGAACAGTATGCAAAATTTCAACAGTCTTATTATAACCGTGTTCAAGCACCCTTGTTAAGCCCGCACGATTTTAGGAATATAGCTCCTCTATTTGTTATTGACTGTTCTCGTCAAAACGAAACTTTGAAAACCGGTTCAGTAGATGTGCGGGTTGAATTAGAGTGTGAAACTGATATACCGAAGCAGACTTCAGCTTATTGCCTGATTTTGAACGACAGTGTTGTGGAATATAAGCCTTTAAGTAATATTACGAAAAAAATTTCATAATGGGTGACTTCATATTTGTAGATCTTCAAGGATTTAAAACAGACAAAAACGAATTTATTGTTAAAGAATTTGCATATGGCACTTTAGACTACACCCAACTTTTTTTAATTAAACCCCCCTTTCCATTTTCTATATTAACAGTAAGTGAAAAGAGACAGATAAGGTGGTTAGAAAAACATTTTGGTATTATGTGGCATGAGGGTTATGTTGATTACATAGAATTTAAAAGACTTATCGGTAACCATTTAAAATATAAGACGATCTATGTGAAGGGTACGGAAAAAATTCAATGGGTTAAAAGTTTTTGCTCAAACTGTACTGTTTTAGATTTAGGTGAAAAAGATGTACCTAATTTACAAGAGCTGAATAAAAACTATTGTTTTCCTGAGTGTAATTTTAATTGTGTATATCATAAAAAAAATTGTGCGTTAAAAAATGTTATATGTATTAAAAAATGGTATATAGAAAACATGGGCGTGGACGTCTGTGGCCGATAGATATATAGGTTTAGAAAAAATTTAAAGGGTGAAAAATTTATGTTCTGATTGTGTAATTATTGATTTAAGTGAAAAATGTGTACCTAATTTACTAGAGCTATCTAAAAAATATTGTATGTTAGTGTATGTATAATTGTGTATATCAAAAAATGTGCTCTAAAACATGTTTTATGTTTAAAAAAATGGTACTTAGAAAATAATAAATGGTTTTGATCTTAATCTGTATACAAAATGTGTTAAAATAAATGTATTTATAAATTTTAATCGATTTTCTTTTTATTTCCTCCTATATAAAACAACATAAAACCTACTGGGAATAACACAACCCAGTCTGATGTAAAATGTATTATGTCTTGATGGCACTCATTGCTCATGATTTTATGACAGTGTGCTCTCTTGGATATTACCTTAATCATGTTATTGTATTAATAAACTCGTTATTAATTTACTTTAAATACAAAAATAGATTTCTAGTCAAAGTTATTTCATTAGTCTTATTAACTGTTGGATTTGGTTTTAAATTTAGATTTTACAGCAGAAGGAAACCTTTTTAGTTGGAATAAATATTAATAAAACACAAAATTACTGAAAAGATATTTAATAATAAGTAACAGAACAAAGTTAATTATACCTTAATAACTAACGCTATACCCACATAACTTTTTACTGATTTTATTAATGAGACCTTCTGCGTTTTCTATTACTTCATCATACCCGTCACTTGCTACATACTGAGCACTCAAGAGAACATTGTCATCATCTTCTTTGCTTGTATCTGGTCCTGAACAACTTATGTCAATGATTTGGATCCTCACAAGCTTATTCCCCTTACAAGCATCGTTATTAATAACGAAAGAAGGGGGGCGTCCTGTTGAACTTCTTTTTACGATTTTATTAGTCACTTTCCCCTTCCTTTTCTTAGGTGTTGGGTTTGTGATCGCATCAACGATTCTTCGTGATAAAGTCGTTTCTTGTTCAAGTTGTTCATCGAATCCCTCTAACGGATCTTGGGCGTACTGAGAAAACATGATAGGGGTGCAATCTGCCGATCCTGACATGTTTAGAAACTCTGTAAAAAGAAAAACAAAAATGTCTCACCTACATATTTTTCTACGAGCAGGAATTTTCTATCTAATTGAAAGTGATAAAATAAGTTAACCATCGTTAAATATATTTTCTTTAACATTATCAAAAACTAGTTCAAAACTTTAGCTTCTAGCTAATCTAAACTATTTAATTAAGATACAAAAACAAAAAAAAAAAAAAAAAAACAAAAAAAAACTTACTATCTTGTTGGTTGTGAGTAATGCTCGCTGACGTTCGATGTTGGCAAAGTGAAAGAAAATTAAATTAAACCCGTTTATAAAGGTTTACTAATCATAACTCAGCAAATTTCGAATGCGTAATAATGTAATATGAAGACTTTACACGTGCTTCAGTGCAATTCTAAAACAAGTCTCAACTTGTTGAAGCTAGCCAGTTCACCTGCTCAATTAAAGAAAGGTGAATCATTAATAACTGGGTGATTATATGTACGTCTTAAGGGTTAGTATGAGATTATAAGTAAAACAACAATATAGAAGAAAATACATTTATTTATTCTATACATACACAATATATTTAAACATTAAAAAGGTTCTATATGATCGATTTACAATTGTGCGTAATATATTATAGGTTTGTATCTATACATATGCTAATTATAATAAATTTATCCGTCAAACAGTATTGAGGAATGTCCCCAAGCTTTTGTCAATATTTGGTTGTCAGAAATTAAACGCTTATCGTCATTTGCTGAAAGAGCAACTTTTTTAACACTTTGTGTAAATATTTCGTGCTTAATGGATTTGAATAATATGTTTTTTCGTTTTATTACATCTCTTTCAAAAAGGGTTTTTGCATAATCCAAAATTCCAAAACGTTGTACAATAGGTTTTTTCACTCCCTTAGCCTTTTTGATAATATCATCGGTGGTTTTAATGCAATATACTTTTGAACGTAGACCTACAAACTCAATAATCATTTTTCCTTTCATTTCATCCTTAAAAAGTCCTGGTATTTTCTTGTTTTGAATTGGTAACAAATATTTGTTATCAACACTGTAATCACTAGTATCAAAATAAGACAAAAAATTTATTCTTAAATCTTTGAAATAGTCTGAAGTCTGTATATAATACACAAAACTATCTGTATCCGTATAGCACATTTGTAGACGGTTATCATAAAATCTTTTATATACTGAGTAATGAAAATCATACATATGGCTTTTAGACAACTCTAATACTGCAAACCCGATGTATATTGGTTTATCCAAAATTATCATATCTGGTTTCAATTGAACTGCAACTAAATTTTCAGTAAAAACTGAAGCACTATGAAAATTAGGACTTGCGATTAATTTATCGGCTGTTACTTTCTTTTTTGTTTTGTTATTATTGTCAGTCCATTGATTAACTAAACGTACATTAACCCGTTTCTCAGTATTTTCTAAAGTTTTGCCAAATATACTATTATTCATCAATTTACAAAAGTCTTGTTCAAAAACAGACGTAGCTTTTTTACGCAAGTTTGTGTTCATATCAATATATTGTTTCAAATAAGGAGCTTGTTTGAATGTTATAACTCTGTGAATCTTTTTCAATTTTAAACCATGTTTAAGACACGTTTTTAAATGTATGTAATGAATCACATAGAAGTATTTATCATATAAATTAGGTACAAGTTTAGATTGTGTTCCTCCGGGTGGTATACATTTTTCAGGACAAAATGGTAAATCATTATGTTTATCATGTAAATATTTCGGGTAAATAATATCTACTTCAAGAATATATCCATAAGACGAATCATCAGAGATTTGCGTAATGTTTAAAGTTCTGATTTCATGACTTTCTAAAAATCTAAAGTTAGATAAAGGCATGTACTGACACATGCTATAACCGTACAAATTATTACAGTCGATATAAATAAGGTATGAGTCTATATTGGATGGGTCATAATGAGGTAAATATATATTGTTAGCTTTAGCATACCGTTGGGAGGTCATACAGACTCCACCCCTTATTCCGGATTGGATCATCCTCAGAATGTTAAAGTCGTTTATGAGCTCTAATTCGATACCAGTTTTCAAAAGCATGGCGTCAAACGATAAACTAGGTGTTGTTAAATAAAAAGCTGGATCCAAGTCATAATGTTGCTTGCAAGTAGCGCGAAACTTTTCAAAAATATCGGCTAACAGAAGAACATCCGTTTGTAAATAAAGATCGGTATACTCGCCTAAATTACGGATTTTAAACTGATTCCACACTAATTGTGCATGGTTGTAGTCTGCTCTAGAAACGGTTTCATTAGCAAGTGAATTATAAAAACAATCGATAGACGGGAGATGCTTTTCTTCAAAACTTTGCCAGTTATTAATATACTCATAGGGAAACACCCCTTTGCGAGTAAGTAATTGAAATTCTTCGTCATTACAAAAATGCTTTTGTAAATGAATGAAGTCGCGTTTTTGCATAGTTTTTGTTAGTTTATCTAAACTTGTACCTAAAAATTTGAAGGAGTCTACGAAACGAAGTTGAAAATACTCATTCTCGATTGGGATAAATTTAGTAATAGAAATATAGTTTTCCTTGGTTTTAGGTATAACTTTTACGTCTCCTGGTGCCTCGCCCAGTTTCTTAATAAATAAATGTGAATCATAACCAGATAGATTATGAAAAAATATGGGAACAAAACATGGTTGTTTATACTGTAAATTGCATAGGTTATGTGCTGCTCCACGATATTTTCCTGTAATATGACAGTGGTCTCGAACCCGATCAGAAAATAGAAAATGATCACATATATGGCATCGTTTTGCGTTCAAAAAGTTTATCTCGTCATTCTTGTTTAATATTATTGAAGTGTTTGTGGTTAAAACTTTATAGATTTTAGCAACATCTTTATAGATTTCATCAATAAATCTGTCAACGCAATCAGTACCGCGATAAGACACATAACGATTATGGCTTTCATCTGCATTACTTACAATATAATACGCAAAGGCAGCTGGAATATGATGATGCAAAGTAGTTGTGTTAGGTGTATCGTTAGTATCCGTATCCGTACCAGAATAACTAGTGTCAGGTTGTTGTAGTAACGATTCGAAATCTGCATATATCACGAATGGAACATTCTGTTTACGATTAAAGTTTTTGAATTTAATTACTGTTCCTTTTTCTGGTAAAACAGTCACTACTCCCGTACACAAGTGATTTAATAGTTCCTCCTGTTTTATAAAAAATAACAGACAGGTTTCGCAAAAGTATATCTTACTATTATGACGCGTTACTTGTTTGCGCACAAGGCGACTCAAATCCTTAATCAAAACATAATGCGGTGGACGGTTGCCATCATCTATTAAAAGCAAATGTATATTTTTCCTACTTTTCTGATTAATAGCTGTTTCAGACTTATAAAGAGGACCTATTACAGTTTTATTGTTTTTCAAACCAAAAATCGTAAATGAAATCAGGGGGTTGTTCTTTTCAAATATTCTTATGTCATCAAATGTTACTGGAAAAGAAATTTGAGAAATATTTAATACATCACGATAGTGGGGATAAGACGAGACTCTTTCAGAATGTTTGTTAGAAGGATACAAAGCTGCTGTTATACACCACAAAAAACAGCATTGATCATTGTTTTGTATATTTATGCATGCTTTCTTGTTTTTAATGCATTTTGGTAGGTCAACATAGCTGGAACCTCGTAATGGTTGATACTTGTTTATGTTAATCTCTAAATGCGAGCTATTAACAAGAGCCCATCCACTATCGCGATCTTGAAATTCCTCAGTTTTTTTCTTCAGACAGTTAACAATCTCACAAAACAGTGCTTCAAAATCATAACTTGAGTATAATATTTTATTTTTAGTTCCAAAAGATTTTATTGATTGATTATTATCTTTGAACATTAAAAACATTGCAAAAAGTTCAAAATTAACTTTTACGCACGTATGTTTCATAAGAGAATCGTCTAAAAGACATTTTATTTTATTTTTAACAGAGTTCATAAATTCATCGACAGATCTCAGACATTGATCATGTTTTGCTAATATACGATATGTTACGATACGCTTACGAAATGCTGACTCAACTAGTTCAACGCCATCGCATAGTGCTTTGCTAGAATTAATTTTTGTTTTGTGTGCATTGCTTCGAAGATGTCCCACCCATTTAATTTTTTCTACAGATGTGCTACACGGAACACAGAAAGGCATTATGTAATATTGTAAATAAAAACTACTAAACGTACGTCTTAATTAAATTCAGCAACAGAACTCTCAAGATGAACCTACTAATTCATTAAGCCCAGATCTACTTTTGTTATTAAAACCACCGAGATATGTTTATAAGAACGGTTGAAAAAATGCAAATTATACTTAATTAATGCAGAACAAGCATATGAATGAACTGTTAACATCTGTTCCAAATAAAACATAGGATTTAATTGTAACAAAAAAAAAAAAAATATAAAATAAAAAATGAATTGAAAATTTGCAATGATTTAGATTTGTTTACATTTTATAATACAAAATTACAATCCTACCCAATTGATATAAATTTATTGTTTTTTAAAATTCTTAAAATAAACAGGTTCAGAATCTTCAAAGATATTGAAGGCTTGACCTAAGAATTTTTGCATTTGATTCCACTCGGAGGAATTTTCATTGCATTGTAATTTAACTGATGCTAACGTCTTTTTATAGCGTTCTTCAGGATCAGATTTCTGATAGTCCTCGATAGTATACACTTTAAGATCAATTAAAAATTTACCGTCTGTTATCGCGGTACGTCGACAGGAACCCGAAGACACGCGACTGGTAAACGATGACGTTGTTTTGATGGGTTTTGAATGAAGGTCGTCGGTGAGTTTTTCCTCTTCTTGTAAAATCTTAAAAATGTTTGTTTCCGCCGATTTTTTGGAAGAACTGAAAGAATAACAATACTTAAGTGATATTTCTATCTATGACATTAAAACGTAACATAAACATTAATTTCACTTCAAACGATAGTAGTATAAGTACCTACTTACCTAGAATTCTTGGTTTTACTGGTTGATGCCCGAGCTTTGCTTGCCGAAGATTTTGTTTTTTTGACAGCTGGTGATGGTGACGGCGTGCGTTGTTGTCGGCTGGTTGAATCAATATCAAACCTGATGAAACAAAAAAAAAATATAGATAGAATATCATAAATCACTAATAGTATTATATTAAATTATTTCAATAAAACAATTACCTTGATAACGAGGTTGATGCACGTTTCTTTGTAGTCTTTTTCTTAGGCTCAGGCGAAGGGGTACGTGAATGAACTGAATATTCAGAGTCCGACCTTCAAAACGTAAAAGAAACAATAATTAGTCAACAAAACTTTATACATATTTTTTTATAATAACCTAAACTTAAAATTTAAAACATCCTCGACACAAGTATCTGATCATCATGAGACCCACATTTAATGAGTCAGATAGCAAATGCTGTCAAAACTGAACATAACAACCAAATTTGGAGTTCCACTAAAAGCTGAATATCATCAAACAAAGCTAGAGAACACTCAGAATAAAATTATCTATGACTAAAAAAAAAAAAAAAACGAAAATCGGTTCATCCGTTTGGGAGCTACGATACCACAGACAGATTCACAGATACACAGACACGTTAAACTTATAACACCCCTCTTTTTTGGTCGAAGGTTAAAGAGATAATCTTTTAAAGTACTTACTAACATTTTTAATTGAAGGTCACAGCTGCTTCACTTAACACAGAAACAACGAATAAGGTGCTTCGAAGAATTTCAGGAAATAAATGAATAAAACGATGGTTTTGCTCGTTTTATAATGAAATATTTGATGATCTGGTAATTTACCTAAATATTAAATTATATCTAAAGAACCAAATTCGAACATTCAACTTTAGACCTAAACGCAATAATTGTCAACCATTTAATATAAATTATAGATTGCTTACATAATCGAACATAATTAGTCTTCAAAATATGTTTGTTTCAAGTTAAGTACAATGAAATGCCGACAAAGTATCGAATTATCAAATGAAACCGCTGATTGCAAGTATTGCAATACGTTACACGTGCATACCTATTACCTACACTCACGGTCAAATATTTCGGGTTACTAAAATTTTTTTAATTAAAATGCATAGGAACGGTTAGTTTGATATTTGTTTTACGTACCTATACGTACGTATTGAAATTTAATTAAGTCTATTAATTTAAAATACAAAACGAGCTTTTTAAAAAAAATCCACTTACAGCGCAAGTTTACGTCACCAAATACATATCTTAACATATTTTTATTTTTATTACATATAACATCGCTATTGAGATCGTCGGTTAATTAATATACATGTTATTGTTTCGTGTACTCGACAAATAAACCATGCGTTAGCATAAAGAATATCACACGCTTATTCATCATTTGATTAATAACATGACATGTAATCTGACCTAAGCTACTTTGTACTGACTAACTAAACAGTTGAGACACAGAAAACTTTTTTATTTTTTATAACTCATGATCTTGCAAAACATAACTCTCCTATTGAGGTCGTCGGTTAATTAATATAACATGGTATCGTTTTGTGTACTTGACAAATAAACCATACGTCGACATAAAGATTATCACACGCTTATTCATCATTCGTGCAATAACATGAAATGTAATCCGATCCCAGATACTTTGTACTGACTAACTAAACAGATGCGACACAGAAAATATGTATTAACTCATATTCCAATATTATGCTAATAAATAGTGTTCTAAAATTGAGTGGTTTTTATTTTACAATTCCTGTCTATTGAGTCAATTTTATATATTATGTTAGTGTTACTATTACTCAAAATTATGGTGCGTATATATTACCGTCTATTTCTGTTATGTACTAATAATGCTGTAATTAATTATATATGTGATTATATTAAACAACGATTACTATTATTAAATTATAGAAACATTTCGGAGGTTTGTCCTACATAGGTACAATAAGATAGATGCAGTAACCACTCCGTTTTATTTTATTCTATGTTGTGTAATGTTATATCATCATATCCGTATCCTCCAAACCTGAGTAGCAAAATGATGCAAGTGTTATGTTAAGTACATTCATTTACAGCGTTATGCTTTTCAGACACGAAGGCACTTAAAATGTTATGCTTCTCAGGATATGTTCACCTGGGCATTTTCTGTTACTTTTTGATTCATATGATATTCTTGAAGTGAGAAGAGGACAAAGCGTATTAGATTATTAACGTTTCGCTTACATCGAGTATTTTATTAATAAGTACAATATTTCAACTTGCATACCAATCGTGAATGAATGAAATTTTAGTCATCTTTATTTCACAATCAACAAGATTGATTTTACAATAACTTAACGATTTGAATTTTCAACTCATAAACAAACTGAAATGCATAATTAATCATTTGTTCGTGTTCAAGACATTTACGTCATATGAATCAGCCAATCAAATTGTGAGGTCTACATCGCGCTTGCGAAGTTTTATAATTTGGTTGCATAAATACAAATAAGCTTGATATAGTTCTCAGAGAATCCGTGGCTATGACAACCGATGGTTTCATGGAAACTCTTACCACTTTGATTCAAAGAGTGTGGCCAACTCTGCGATATTAATTTGGTAACGCATGTGGCGTACCACAGTCTCGCTTGGTTTTAATAATCCGACCCATGGACAGGGCGAGCTGTGAGAAACACAACGTGGTGACGGTCAAACACATTACGCATGTGGCGTACCGCAGACTTGCTTGGTTTTAATAATCCGACCCATGGACAGGGCAAGCTGCGAGAAACACAACGTGGTGACGGTTAAACACAACGGTTCTTCTGATGCTATACCGGTTGATAGTATGGAAAACCAGTCCACTTCTCACATCAAAGTGTCTGGCCAACTCTGCGATGTGTTTCGTGTGACAAACGCCGTAACAAACCTCCGGCAAACCCTCAATTCAGGCAAATCCATTAGGAGGTGCGTTACGTGGACTGATTCTCGAGCAGAATCAGACCTGGTGGGTACATGCTAGCTGTACCCGTCGCGTTAAGCCTTTTGTTTTTTGAAATAACATGAGTTGTATTTAAGAAATCATCATCAAACGTTTAATTCAGATATGAGATTCGGATTAAATTTTTAAATATGCGATTACGAGACCACGTTCATGAAATGGAAGCAACCTTGTCAATCATGTTTTCAAATATGCGATTGAGTTTTAGACCACGTTCGCGAAGTAGAAGTAACCTGGTTTCATTTCCAAATATATGGATGGGACTTCTAGCCCGCGAAAAAAATATGGAATTGGGAAGAACTGGCCCACGGTCGCGAAGTGGAGCGAAGCGAACACGTAGCAGTGGGCCAGAACTCCCAATTCCATACTACTTATACCTACTCACCCGGCAAGCCTTTCTTTCCCGGCTTCTGCAATAATAAATAAATATCGGACAACCTCACACAAATAGATCTAGTCCCAAATTAAGCTCAAGAAAGCTTGTGTTATGGGTACTAGACGACGATATACGTACTTCTATAAATATATACTTAAATACATAGAACAACCAGGACCCAAGCACAAATATTCGAGTTCATCACACAAATATTTGCCCTGGCCGGGATTCGAACTCGGGACCGCATAATATAGTACTTCTCGCGTGAACGTGCCAACCCTACCGACTGCGGTACCGGTGCAGGGCTTGTACAACTTTTGTTTTTATTCCTCATGAATATTATTTTTTTAACTCCGCGTCTTATCTGTTACGCGTTTTTGCTTTATTTCGTTATTAAGGTACAGTACGGCGATTTCGCTAAGACTGCATAGTTTAAGGTTTGTCCTCATATGAGCAGCTATACAGCGTGTATATTTGATATCCCGCAAATTGTAACCAAACGGAGATTTTAGTGCTATAATCTGATTTTTATAACAATTATTAATTTAGCGTTAACTCGCATAGCGTAATTATACATTTTTGTAAATGTTCTGCGCAGTAATGTATGGCGTAGTTATAACTAGTGACAGTTCTGACATCACGATGTTAAGTGTCAACAAAGAAATAAATTGCGTGCTGAATCCATACTAATATTATAAATCCATACTAATATTATAAATGCGAAAGTGTGTCTGTCTGTCTGTCTGTCTGTCTGTTACCTCTTCACGCTTAAACCGCTGAACCGATTTAGATGAAATTTGGTATATAGATAGTTTCAGTCCCGAGGAAGGACATAGGATACTTTTCATCCCGAATAAATGTAGTGTCCCCGTGGGATGAGCGGGTAACACCGCGGGGCACAGCTAGTTGTTTTATATGGAAAGAAAGAGTTCGATTTTTTTTATAATTTACGGATCAATAAGTACTAAGACCCCGTAAAGTTTGCGGTTACACTGTAGGTATACTTATGTATGCTCGGGATTTCTCTACGAGATCGAATCGACACCCCTACCATGAGTTAAAGTAGCCGTACTCGTTAGCGACAACGTAAACGATTTGTATGGAGAAGAACAGCGCCCCCTAGCGATTACTTTGTAGAACTAAGTTAAGAATAAAGCTTTTATTTATATTAAAGCAGTAACGTCTGCTGTCGTAAACCAAATTACAATGAAGCGAAAAATTGAATGGTGGCATCGTAGCGCCCTTTAGCCTCCTGACGACCAGCATTCATAATTTGTCAATTTAATTTTAGCCTTATGACAAATAGTTGACAGTTAACTATTAGTTATGTACTGTGTGTAGGACACGGGAAGTCAGGAGGCTAAGGCATGTTAAAGCAACTGGTTGAAAGATTCAATGGCTCTGACATCTGGTTCGGTGGTCCAGTTGGTAGGACGCCCGTGTTGGCCCGGAAAGCCGTTGGAAACGCAGGTTCTCCTGTCTGAACCATTATATTTTTAAATTTTTCGCTTCATTGTAAACATTAAGAATAAAAACCTTTGATAGTTATGACTGCATTTTAATGGTTGTTTGTGGCGTGGAATATACAACCCGGTTACAATATCTGTGGACCTGGCGTCGATGGCTTCACATACCAGCGAGGTCCACAGATATTGTAACCGGGTTGTAGGTCGCATGTATCTAGGAGTGAACGCGAACTGATTTCACCCGAAGGTGAAGGGACAACACCTACTTTACCCTGGTGTTTTTTCTTTTTCTTTCCAAATTAAAACCGGCCAAGAGCATGTCTGGCCACGCTTAGTGTAGGGTTCCGTAGTTGCCCATCCTTCACAATATACGTGCTTAAAACAGCGGTTTTAAGCTCGAGGTTTACGAAGAAAGAAAGATTTTAAGCTCCATAAAAAGGTCGTAAACGCCAAAGTAAAAGTAATTACTTATTACCTTCTGGAAGTTATCGATTATACGCGCCAGATTGAGCGGAATGCTTTAATGCAGTATGGCATTTAACTAATATGTGTAACGTTCGAAGTATAAGGACACCGCGAGGCACTTACGTCATTTTAAAAAAAATTGTGCAATTTTACGATAAGTCAAAAACGGCTCGACCGATTTTATTCAATATACATAGTTAGGTCATTGAAAGTGCTAATAAGGCCTCATTTTCATGAATTTTTCCATAATTTTTTGACCCGTGGTTGAAAAGTTAGAGGGGGGGGGCATACACATACTCATAACAAATTTCAGCTTTCTAGTACTAATGATCACGGAGCTAAGCCGCGGACGGACGGACAGACGGACATGGCGAAACTATAAGGTTTCCTAGTCGACTACGGAACCCTAAAAAGGTGTAACTAAAATTAACTCTGTATGCAACTGAAATTAACTCGCCAAAATGCTAAAACAGTACGCCAGTACGAAGATTATTTAACGCGATTTGCTATTCTAATACGTTTGTCGACAGTTACAGAATACCTAGTGAAATGTAATTCGTCTAAACAATGAGCTGTCCATTTGGGATCGTCGTCAATGCTGTCAAATTGTCAATGTTGACAGCGGCAACAGTTTGTCAATAGAATACTCGAGCGAAACTACAGAATCCCTCCAAGGAATAGTGGACAATAGCAGTAAATCCACACTATACGACACAATATGCTTTGGTGTAGCGTTTCGTTTATACACCTACGGACAAATATTTCGGGTCACTAACGTTAATTGTAATATCTCGAAAACTAATGTTTGATTACTTTTAAATATTAAAGCAGTAATGTCTGCTAACGTAATCCAAATGTTACAATGAAGCGAAAATGTTTCGCTTCATTGTAAACTGTCGTTTAATAAAAAAAAAAGCTAAATTTAAATTCAAACTGTTTATTTCAGAAAAGCGATGCAGTATACCTAACATTTTGTGCTTAGCTAATATTAATTTAAAGATTGTGAGCTCAAGAAAACAAATTATTACCTAACAGTACCTATAAGTGTATATACTTATTTTACCCATATTTTTTTGTCTTACGTGGTCTATTCTCTATTAAATCTAATAAATTATACTTTAAAGGTAATTTGATTTTGATGAAACAAATTATGTACAATAAAAAAAACAAAAAGTATAATTTAAATAAAACAATTTAAACGGATTATATCGCGTATATTAATTATTTGAGCCTCCCTGACGTTTCAGTACCTTTACAGATACCGTTGTCAAAGGTTGACTGAGAAAAACACAATTTTTCTCTGTCAAAGTTACATTTGTGCAAACTACCCATTTTGTAAATATTAATTTAAAAATAAAGGCGTTCATACATGCCAGATGGGCCTAATGTGTAAAGACAGTTACACATGTGCCAGAAGGGCATTTATTATTTATTTAAAATATCTACCAGCGGTTCACTAAAGGCTTACTGAGGAGAAAGAACCGCCAAAGAAAACTCCCAGATTGCCTTATTTATTACTATAAAATACTTTTAAACAAAAACTCTACATATGCTACTTTTAACACTAATTTGTTTTACACCGTTCGAGGCCCAAGGTTTCCAGTCTTATGTCTTGCTTGATCCTTGATAAGATGTACAACAGGATCCCAAGCCGGTGGTAATGACAAACCATCTTCTCTATTGAAATTGGGATATTTTTTGATTTCAATAGCCTCGCGCAACATTCTGGGAAAATATCGTTTCTCTCTGGCAAGGATTGAAGTTGTTTTATTTAAATGTGTGACAGTCGCGGAAACCGAAGAAAATAAAAAGTATAATGTTTTCTTTCGCTTTCAACAATTGTAATATATTATAATACTCGTATATGTAAAATTGCGTAGAATATTATTCTTTTAAATAATAAATAATATTATAAAAACCATAAAAAATCCAGAAAAATGATTTTTTAAATCCCTGTATAAAAATAGGACTATCTATTTCTTTTACAACTGAGTAATATTTTGAAACGAAACGCATATTTTTTTATTTACGTTTATTATCCCGGGATTAAGTCATATCCATATTAATGTAACGTTACGAAGTCTCGGGAATTTGCACACCCTAATCCGAACACTGGTCATTATATTTATACGATAGTGTGCCGCAGATTGTATATACCGCATTGTCGGTCCTTTCACAGCATCTTGATAATATCAGCTGTAATAAAAACACCAATAAAGTGCAGCATTAACTTTATTACGTTATTTAAGTTGTAAAGTTCTGTTCAAAAGGAAAAAAACACCCACACTGTAGGTTGAATAACTTAAGTTAAACTCCGTTTAAGGTAAATGTTGGAATGTTCTACAGTTCCAATAGATGGCACTATTAAGCTTAAAGGCGAACCGATTAAGGCGACGGGTAGTGCGAAACTAGCGCCACTCACAAATTTTTATTATATTATCTTCTAAACCAGATCAATTTCCAGTAATTGAAATATTTGAGGAACTGGAAAAGCACCTATAGTATAGTATTTATTAAATTATTACGCACAATTTCTTGTTCTTTAATTGTCTCTAGAAACTTGCCCAAAACTATTGTGGCCGCTTTTGACGTGAACAAGTTTTGTAGGGTGAACTACACTGAACAAATTGTATACTCGTATAGTGATTTAATAAATATTAAAGGTGTTTTGCTAGCTCCTAGACTTCAGCTACTTCTAAAAAATATCAGATTATGAAGGTATAAGAAAAAAGTCGAAAGTGGCGCTAGTTTCGCACTACCCGTCGCTTTAAATATTATTATTATGAGCCTCCCTCCTCTTTTTCTATCTGTCGCGGTTTTAAGCTGTATCTGGCCAGTCCTTGGAAAATGAGTCCAAGTCATCCCACCATCGCCTACGGGGTCTGCCGCGTCTCCGTTTCGAGTTGTGGGGCTTCCACTCTGTGTTTTTGGCCCACAAGTCGTCCGGCATGCGACAGACGTGACCAGCCCACTTCAACTCCAACCATCAAATCGATGAAATAAAAAAAACATACAGACGGAATCGAGCCTCTAAAGAGAGACTTTGCCTCCTTGTGTGTTCTACCGTCTGCATAATGGAAAGTGTTCTGAGGAATTGTTTGACATGCTCACGGCTACTTTCTACCATCGCACTGCTCGTCATCGGCAGGTGTTCCTCACACACTGGAGCCTAAATGGTCGAGAACTGTGCAGTTCCAGAGGAATTTGCCTACCGAATGAGCTCCCTGCCGAGGTGTCCCCGGGGGCTACAGTATGCGGTTCTTCAAGAGAGGAGTAAATAGGTTCTTAAAGGGTCGGCAACGCGCGGGTGATGCTTCTGGCATTGCAAGCGTCCAAAGGCGGTGTTTACTGCTTAACAGCAGGCGAGCCGCATGCTTGTTGCATGAAAATAGTTAGGAATAACCCCCTTCATTCCTACAAACAAAATACTGATTATTCTGTGGCTTAAAAAATAAAAAAGATGGACATGTGTGATAATTTTATAGACTTTGGGTGGTGTCGTGTGCTCATAAGATATCTATTAAATCGAGTATATTCAATTATTCAGAACCTTACAACAAATACACCCGGAACGAGAGGTTTCATACAGATTTGCGAAAGATGAAATCGTTTTGGATTTATGTGTGCGTGTCTACGAACCAATCATAGAGACGACCGTGTTGCTTGTGACATTAGATCATCAACTGATCATCTGTGGTACATTTAAGCTAGCTATTGTACCCCGTATTTGCACGAATTACTTATGCAACCATAAGCGACTGTCAGTTTTGGGGATTTACGGCTCATTTGCATAGGTCAACTTGAGATAACCACAGGGTCTTGTATACTATCCACCCGCTTAAGTTTATGCTTTTGTGTATTAGTTCAGTTCAGATCCATCCATCCAGATAGATAGAGAAGTAGAGATAGGGATAGAGATAGGGATAGAGATAGGGATAGGGATTGGGATAGGGATAGGGATAGGGATAGGGATAGGGATAGGGATAGGGATAGGGATAGGGATAGGGATAGGGATAGGGATAGGGATAGGGATAGGGATAGGGATAGGGATAGGGATAGGGATAGGGATAGGGATAGGGATAGGGATAGGGATAGGGATAGGGATAGGGATAGGGATAGGGATAGGGATAGGGATAGGGATAGGGATAGGGATAGGGATAGGGATAGGGATAGGGATAGGGATAGGGATAGGGATAGGGATAGGGATAGGGATAGGGATAGGGATAGGGATAGGGATAGGGATAGGGATAGGGATAGGGATAGGGATAGGGATAGGGATAGATAGGGATAGAGATAGAGATAGAGATAGAGATAGAGATAGAGATAGAGATAGAGATAGAGATAGAGATAGAGATAGAGATAGAGATAGGGATAGAGATAGAGATAGAGATAGAGATAGAGATAGAGATAGAGATAGAGATAGAGATAGAGATAGAGATAGAGATAGAGATAGAGATAGAGATAGAGATAGAGATAGAGATAGAGATAGAGATAGAGATAGAGATAGAGATAGAGATAGAGATAGAGATAGAGATAGAGATAGAGATAGAGATAGAGATAGAGATAGAGATAGAGATAGAGATAGAGATAGAGATAGAGATAGAGATAGAGATAGAGATAGAGATAGAGATAGAGATAGAGATAGAGATAGAGATAGAGATAGATAGAGATAGAGATAGAGATAGAGATAGAGATAGACTCCTGGGCGGGTCCTGTAACAGGAGCAAAACATTAAAACATAGGTAGATTTTCCTCGTTAAACTGAACAACATTCTGTTCAGAACCTTAAAAAAAATACTCTTTCCATATGTTCATTATTTCAAACAAAGTAAATAGCATTCTCTATGTACGCCGTCCAACATTGACATCGCCTTAGCATGAATAAGTACGAGTATGAGTATGAATTGTATTAATTAGAAGTATGAGTATGAATTGTATTTTAATGTTAATACCGGCTCCATAGCTCTCCATTAGTCCTACCGTGCTAATGAAAGTACGATTCCTACTAATTACATAGACCATCAGCATTTCATATAAAATGTTGTTTCTTGTAAACATTGATCCATTTTCCGTTTCGTTATTTTAGCACCATCTCCAAATAGCCTTTACTTATTTTTAGTAGAACAATACATTTTCAATATCAAGAGAAGAGAAGCAATCAATTAATGTGTCTGGACATTTAGCCTTAGTTTAGCGGAGTAATTAAGTTAAAATACGTTTACCAGATTAAGTGTAGTGCTTAAGATTTTGGACATTCATTTAATAAGTGTAAGTGAGAAGTAATTATTCTTAAAGTGGGTAACAAATTAGCAATCTAACTTTAAGATCTATTTAAAAATAAGTTGTTTAGTTTGTCCCATAAACAGGCTTTCTAAACACAGTGAATCGTGCTAGTAGCCTACGAATGCGCGACTGGGCCGGCTCCGCCTTCCACCTTTGTTGCCAAACCTGACACGCGTTTGTAGCCAGTCGTAGCGGTGCACAAGTTCTTGTCATTTTGTACAAACGATCAATAAAACAGTGCTCAAGCTGGTTTTGCAAAGTCCAAAGGAACCTTTCAACCAACTTTAAAAAAGGAGAGGTTCTCGTTTCGACTGTATGCTTTTGTGTTTTTTTGATGATTCTTTTTTTGTTTGGTAGATCATACGTTAGAGGTGGTTCCATATAAATTTCAACAAAACAGATTTAACTCCTTGAAAAAAATTTCGCTCTTTCAAGTCGTTTATTTTATGCGAAACATTAATTTTATTCTGTACCTACATTAAGCAGTTTTTTTTTTAGAAAAATTTAGTACCTACTTATAATGCTAACGATGAGAAAAACTAGATTTTTTATAATAATGTGTATATTTCATACTTAGTTGCCAACGTTTAGTACCCATCATTTAAGTACTTTTATGCCTATCCCCATTTGACACGCAAATCTTACATTAAATGTACATTTTCATCACTTGATGCTTAATGCTATACTTATATGTTTTATTATTGCCTAACAAGCGTCGGTCTGGCCCTGGGATAGTGGCGCTCCAAACAGCTTTCATATGGCAATAATGTGCATACGGATATATATTTGCATTATTAAACGTCAGTAACGATTTGTCTAGAATGTACCTATTATTGACCATATTCAAAACATTGTTTACCGGAATGCTGCTCAATCCTTCGTTCTTCTTGCGAAATACATACTGAATACCACCGATTTTCATCACTGGTGGATAGTTTTGGCTAAAGCCAACAATAATTGTGCAAAAATTACTTTGCGGAACATTCACTCACTAACTTTGAACGTCAGTTATCAAACATTGACTAATATACACATCTTACCGCACCACTTTATGAATAATATTTAAGATGTGAATATTAACGTATTCACACAGAGGTCGCTAAGGTGTAAAAACCTTTCAAATAAAACAATGCAAAGATCGACACACAAAGCATAAGGAAAAATTCGTCAGATCTTCCTGGAGCTAGGGTAGCGAAATGGTTAACGCGCGGGACCGGCAATCCAGAGGTACCGGGTTCGATTCCCGGTCTCTTCCCCCAGGTAGCTCCTTTTTCAATTTTTCTTTAAGCTTTGATCATTGTATTTAAGGCTTATATATCACTAAAAATCCGCAATTCATGTTGGGCTAAAAATATACTTTTCTCAAACATGCAATGAAATTCAGGGCGTCAGCCATACCAAATTTTATTAAAAATGGTCTAGCCGTAGCGTGAAGAAGCAAACATACATATAAACACACTCACACGCCTTAATAATATAAGTGTGACAGTAAAAGCATTTCTTAGATACGGACATTTCTTTACTATCTTCACGTTTTTGAATACGCGAATCTTTCTCGCGAGAGAAATAATTAAATATTAAGGCACAATCTTACACGAATCGACCTAGTCCCAAACTAAGCATAGCTTGGTTGTACTATGGGTACTATAAATAAATAAATAAATATCGGACAAAGTCATACAAATCGATCTAGTCCCAAGTTAAGCTCAAGAAGGCTTGTGTTATGGGTACTAGACGACGATATACATACGTATATAGATAAATACATACTTCAATACATAGAACAACCATGACCCAGGCACAAATATTCGAGTTCATCACACAAATATTTGCCCTGGCCGGGATTCGAACCCGGGACCGCCGGCTCAGCAGGCAGGTGTCTACAAACCGAGCCAAACGCGTCGTCAAAACTACTAGACGGGTACTAGACAACGATATACACATATAGATAACATCCATGACCCAGGAACAAATATTCGAGTTCATCACACAAATATTTGCTCTGGCCGGGATTCGAACCCGGCACCAGCACTACAAACCGAGCCAACCGCGTCGTCAACAACGTCTTAATATTACCTATCTCTTTCTGCGCAGTACTGTGAGAGAGTGACGGGCTGTTATATGTCGCGCAACAAGATTCGCGCAGCGAAATAAACGGCCTGATCTCAAATATTGTTATTATAAACTGTAATATTATACAAAATGGCGTTTCTTGGCTGCAATCCCTCAATCTCAAGTTAGCACGCAAATATTAAATTAAACGTCTTGAGGATTTTGGTATTATTTGTGACTGTAATTATGTGTATGTTAATTTATTAGCAGCCTCAGTTACCCATGATAGGTACGCTTATACTTATGTGTACTTACGAATACTAGCTGTTTAGTTTAAAGTATTGTATCGATTTAATAATATTACTACTCTTTATTGTTACTACAAAAAAAAACATATAAATGACAAAAACCAAACATTAGGTAATAAGAAGGTCTTATCGCTAAAAAGCAATGACTTCCAAACAACCTTCGAGTAATGAGTAACTGAAAAATAAATTTGAAAATGGTAGAACGAAAATAAGGTCGCCGGAAGGCGCTGGATGCAGGGCGCTTCCAACCGGTATATATGGAAGTCCAAAGGGGAGGCCTATGTTCAGCAGTGGACGTCCTATGGCTGAGATGATGATGATGATGATGATGAGAACGAAAATTGTTCAAAACAACTATTTGTGTTAAGTAAACGTCATAATTGAAAAATATCGATAAATATAGCAATCAAAAGGGCCCGCCTTGTCACTGCAATTAAGATGCATTGACAAGTTAAGTATTGCTCTAAAGATGCTAACTAATATCAACTTCAAACGCCATTTTGTACCTTTACGTAGGTAAAACAAATTCAACAAAAAACCGGTAATTTTGTTACTGCCAATTAGGTACCTACTGCTTAAAATGTTAGCGGATTGGAGCACAAAAACTACTATAAATGAACATCGCATTCATCTTTTTGCCGATATTCATTAGTGTTTCATAAAAACCTTCACTTCATCTTTTTATCAAAAAGTTCTCAAAGAGGATAAGAACGCCGCATTCGTTTCTTTAAAATGAACAGAGTATCGCTGACATAATCTATGATATGCTTTTTAAAAACAAACTATACTCTTTTTGTAAATTCTATTAAATACCTAAGCATCAGAACGCATTCAGAAAACCACAGACAAAACGAAATTCCAACGCATGAATCATAAAACAAACCTATTTTGTTTTCCCCGTTCTATTCACGTTCTTATTTCAAATTCAAAATTCCGGCCTTTGAGCGAACTTTTTTTAAAAGCCATAGGAGTTGATTTCCTTTATGCCAGACACTTTTTCTGTGCGAGGATATTATTATTTTGCGCTGTATCCGTGGAACCCGTTCTGTTGGGCCGTGACCTTTAGGGATGCGTGGGTAGACTATCGAAATGTCGATTACCGTTAATATCTGGAGGTAATAGCTACAGCTTAAGCGTAATAACAATTATTGGTACTTACATAACTAAAAATACTTTTTGCGTAGGTATTATTTTTCTCGGATTATCGCGTTTGATTATTATTTTCCTGATCGGCTCGTGATATTTAAATATAGGCATAACGTGGTACCTGCGATACATACAAATCTTTGAATGACTAATGATATATTTTATTATTGTCAGTTGCCGTCTGTGTGTTTTTTACAATGTAAATTTTAAACATCAATTGCCCTTCTTTTTAGGCTTCTGTAATCAAAGGGTTCTAACGGGACTCTATCAATAAGCTTCCGCTGCTTGTCTGTCCGTCTAAGAGAGAAATGTATTATTATTTATTAATTTACAACAAAGATTACATATAATCTAAAGCCCTGCGAAACTGTTATGACAGTTTGTCTACAGGAAGACTTTCAATAACTAACTAAAAGTATAATTTATAAAAATCAGTACTTATCAATTTTATAAAGATTACGGCAGTGTATTAAATGCTTTATCTTACCAACCGTAATAGGTCGAGACTTGAAATTAACACAATGTGTATAAATGTGCCCACTTTAAAGACAAATTCTAAAAAAATTGTTCCATATGAAAAAAATATAGTTTTTGGGATTTTCTACGTCTTTTGCTCAACAGTTGAAACTTGAATAGGTATTCAACTGCAAGACAGGCACTTGAGTGTTTCATAGAGTATGTAATGGCCACTGTAACAGTAAATTATACTAAAAATAACTTTGATATGACCTTGTGTATACAATCTTGACAATAAATAAATGTCCTTATGTCTTTATAAAAATAATATTTCATGCGCAAGCCCGACTCTCACGTGGCAGGTTTTTCGTTTTGGCGTAGCAAACCATTAATTACATAACGATATTTTTATGTATCAGAATTAATGTAGCACAAAATTAAAGTATTGTCAAAATATAATATATTTAAGCACTTGTGACTCCTCTGGTGTTGCAGGTGTTTATGGGCGACGGTAATCGCTTTCCATCAGGCGATACGTTTGCTCGTTTGCCCCCTATGACATAAAAAAAAAAAAAAAAATTAAGTATTTAAAGTTTGAAATGAAATAATTTATTAAGTAAAGGACGCCACAAGGGCACTTTTACAAGTCAGTTTGTGAATCTACTGGCATTTCTTAAGAGGAGACCGCTGTTGAGAAGAAAGCCGAAGAAACTCAACAGCAATTTTTTTTTAATAATACTTAAAACAATCATTTATATTCATATTTTATGAAGTACCTACTTAGGTACTTTATTTATTAACAGTGGCGATTTTAAGTAACTTATAAAAAAACACTCTCTCTCATCGAATACACGAAACGATAATTTAGTAGAGAACGATATATTACAAGTGCAGAAGTATCGACATGTGTCCCATCACTAAAACACGCGTCACTTTCGTGTTCATCCTTACACCTTCCATACGCCGTCTCACTCGGGCCTCTCGCTCGCACGCGCGTCTTTCAACAACTTCACGCCGCGTTTTAAACAACATTTTGATAGAATTATTCAATAATATTAAAACTTATAGTAAAACTTTTTTTTTACCGTACTCGGATAGTAACTTAATAAGTAAGTATCCAATAACCGTATTTGATCGTTTCCTAAAAAAAAACCTGAATTCCTGTTTCTTTAAAAACTTGACGTTTTTATGTTCATCATAAAGTTTCCGCTACGTAACGCTTGCAAATAAAATAATAATAATAAATATCGGACAACCTCACACAAATCAATCTAGTCCCACAGTAAGCTCTAGTAGGCTTGTGTTATGGACACTAGACGACTATAAACATACTTATATAGATAAATAAATACTTAAATACAAATAGCATCCATGAACCAGGCACAAATATTCGAGTTCATCACACAAATATTTGCCCTTGCCGGGATTCGAACCCAGGACCGTCAGCTCAGCAGGCAGTTGCTTAACCACTGCGCCAACCGCGTCGTCAATTCATATTCTAACGTGACGTAATGGAACTGATATATTTTTTTTTATAGCCTGGTTGTTGTCCCACTGCTGTGCAAAGACGTCCCCTTCTTTTCTCCATTGCAGAATGCGTCCAGATCGTCCCGCCATCTCCATTCTGGTCTGCCTCTGATCCGATATCCGTCTTGTGGGATCCATTGGGATGCTATTTCCGGATGCATGCGACAGTCATGTCCAGCCCAGTCCCATTTCAGTTTGCGGTCTTTACGGGTACATCCACTATACCAGTTTTGGAGCGCAGTTCCGTGTTTCTGATTCATTCAGTCCTCCGAACACCTAGTATACTGCGCTCCATCGCTCTCTGGCAAACCTTCAGTGGACACTTTTTTAGGGTTCCGTACCCAAAGGGTAAAAACGGGACCCTATTACTGAGACTTCACTGTCCGTCCGTCCGTCCGTCCGTCCATCCGTCTGTCACCAGGCTGTATCTCAAGAACGGTGATAGCTAGACAGTTAAAATTTTCAAAGATGATGTATTTCTATTGCTGCTATAACAACAAATACTAAAAATAAAATAAAATAAATATTTAAGGGGGGCTTCCATACAACAAACTTGTTATAGATTATGGTACGGAACCCTTCATGTGCGAGTCGGACTCGCACTTGCCCAATTTTTTTATAAGACGCGTCCTGACGTTCGATACGTGGTTGTTATTCAAGATGGAGCGCAAAAAATATAAGTATCAATTTAATAATCCCCGATTAAATATACTTAAACGGCCAAAAGCTGTGCCCATTTCGATGCGGTTTTAAAGCGCGAATAAACGTTTGCATCGAGCGTTAAAATTGCTGTGTAACGATGGTATCGAAAGAATTTAACGCTTGTATTTTAGAACATGAGGGTTCCTTGACTTGAATCACTTAAAAAAACGATCAAGTGCGAGTTCGACTTACCTACGCACCGATGGTTCCGTACAAACTTATAACATGGGACCCTTCAAACGAAGCGTGAAGAAGCATCTCTCGGGCCAGTATGGCAGTGTCAACTGACATGGCACCGTTGGTTTCTTGTCAGTTGCCATTGCGACTTGGGCTCTCCTTTTTGCTTACCATCAGGCGAAGTGGAGCCACTATGTTGTGTTATTATAAAAAATAAACTGAAAGCACTGAAAGACAAAGTTAACTTTGCCGTTTAATAACTATTATCCCCATACACTGACAAAGATTGTGGCTAGTTTACCAACTCCAAGTAAGTTTATAATCGCAAAAATAGTTATTATTTTGTAACTACAAATTTCCGGTTTTCCTTTATTTGTTACATGGCTTTGCATCTAGTGCCACGCGCCCATACAAAATCCTGCATCGAATTTCCTGTTAATAATGACCCTTCTTCGTAGAACTGTTTTTTAATACCATTTATTATAATGGAAGGCAAAAGAAAACAAAGGCACAGCATCATTATTTGAGCATTTCTCACAAAGTTTGCACAAAATTAAGACTTCAATTAAAGTTCAATCAAAATGTTCCTATTTCTTTACCAATTATTTTAGTAATTTTATTTAAATTTTATGGCTGTGTTTGATAATTAAGGTTCTTTTTTTATTAAAGCAGTAACGTCTGCTAACGCAAACCAAATATTTACAATGAACCGAAAAGTTGAAAAATTTAATGGTTCAGGAAGGATTCGAACCTGCATTTCCAACAGTTGGAAACGCAGGTTCGAATCCTGTCTGACCCGTAAATTATTCAACTTTTCGCTTCATTGTAAACAATTAAGGTTCTGTTCTGCTTATACTTTTTTTAATAATGTATACCTAATCTGAAACCAATGTATTGGAAATCACAAAGAAAATTGGGAATAAAATAGGAAAAATATTAATTGACGTTTTAATTGTGTACAAACTTTTTGAGAATTGCTCATTTAACAATTCAACCATTCAACCAAACATCTACAGAACCCTAACATCGAAATAATCCACACGGAGATCGGAGTCGGAATCCTTTCGATGCAAAATTTAACACTTGTCATAACATTATAAATACTCGTAACTGGATAAAGTCAGACCACCCGGGTCTAAACATCGACATTTTTTGAGGTAAGCATTTATTGAGGTAAAGTACTTACATTACTGCAGACGCCAGGAAAGAAGTGCTTGGGTGAGTAGGTATAGGCGGATGATGATTCGAAGCCGGCAAGCTCCTTTGACGGCTAAGGCAAAATTAAGGAAAAATTCACCACTCAAAAAATATATAATTCTGCTGTTTAGCCTGTTCGACGTGAACACAGACGCCATGTTTGAAAATAAATACTTCCCGGCCTAGGCCTTCAATTTTGTATGAAATTCCTTTACAGTTCTCTCAAGTTGCTCCACCTGAAACGTGATACTTCGAAGCCTGTTATAACGCACGTTATGACAACATTTCATTACGAGTTTGAGAAAAAAAATTGATGAACTTTAAAGCACTCTTAATGTAGTTAGTCTCATGAAGATATTAAATCCCAATAAAAAATACGGTCGATAGACATCTTAAAAAAAATTCCGTCGCACATTACACTGTGGCGAGCTTAAGGGGAGGCCTATTCATTAGTATACATATACGTCGCTGATAGATGTATCAATGTTAATCGAATTAAGCCTCCGTATACTATTTTAACCTATACCTACATGTAATAATTCAGTTTAATCGTCGTACTTGAGCAAGCTTATTATTTAAAAACCATCAAAAGCCATCTTCGATCATCACATTTCCTATCTTAATTAAAATCTTTTAATATTCCCAAGGTCGGGCGTAACTCATACATTCTGCAATAATTTGTCAAAAAGATCTTATTTTGTTAAGAATTATTGGACGTTTAAGACCTTTTGTAGTGTAGTGTGTGGTGAAAAAATCATGTTGGCATTCTTTATCGCTAAATGATCTTTTAGTGTGGTATAAAAGGAAGGGGGGAGCGATATAGCCTAACTCTAACAAGCGTCGGTCTGGCCCAGGGATAGTGGCGCTACAAACAGCTTTCATATGGCAATAATGTGAATACGTCATATTTGCATTATTAACCGTCAATAGCGATTTGTCAAGGATTTGTCATTAGCCAAACTCAAAACATTGTTTACCGGAATGCTGCTCAATCCGTTCGTTCTTCTTGCGAAATAAACACTGGAGCCAGTTGAAAAAAACTGGACTTTCATCACTGTGGATAGTCTTGACTTTAACATGAAAAAATACTTAAAATTTGCGGAATATTTAGTCCTGTTCCCTGTTAGTTTACATCAGTGCGATTCACTGGCTTTCAACATCAGTTGCCAAAAAAATATCGTTGCCAGTAAAATAAATTAGTACTGTTCTGCAATATATCGTGGGTTTAAAAACACTCAGTTAGGCTATTATACACTGATAAGTCAATTGCAAATAATTGTACATAGTTAAGGGCTTTAATTAAAACAAAACTTAATTGATTCCTTTGTGTGACGAAAGTTACCCATACATTTTGTATGACTAACTTTCGTCATACAAAGGAAGCGTTCATGATTTTTTGTTAACTAGGCTTTTAACTATGTACAATTTTCTTGCAATCGACCCTGATACGTTTCAAGGACTAATAGAATGGCCTGCAATAGTATTTTATGTAATTATTGCACAATTAAGGTTCTTAAAGAGTGCCGTGTTTAATTAAGTTTTTTTGTGTAACTTTTAGGTCCTTACTCATTAACCCTATCGAAGCTATCTTGTGTAACTTTTGGGTCCTTACTCATTAACCCTACCTTACTCATTAACCCCATCGAAGCTATTTTGTGTAACTTTTAGGTCCTTACTCACTAACCCTATTTCACTCATTAACCCTATCGAAGCTACTTTGTGTAACTTTTAGGTCCTTACTCATTAACCCTATCTAAGTTTGACCCTATTTGTCTGCTTGAAATTCGCTTTACCTTGGACCAAACTGCATCTCCCCCGAGAGATATTCATGTAGCAACATATTAACGAGTTGAACCTTTCGTTTCGCCGGACAAGCGTAAATAATACGACATACGCACACACAGACAAACATACATCTGACGTGGCATTTAAACTCGACCGGTGAAAACTGTGGTACGCTCGGGTACCTAAGTTGAACTGACATACCTCGACCTAAAATTGTTCTGAAAAATTATTTAATTGAAGTTGTTCGGTTACTTGTACAAGTTATTACTGAAATAAAGTATTTTCACATAAATACTACGACAAAGATCGTAGTCGGGTTGCCATAGTGAATCGGCCCTTACAGTAAATGGACTCAAGATTTTTTTATAATACTACTTCTAGTTGAGCATGCTGAGTACCCTCCGGTGTTTCTCCAAGCGGAGTAGCACTTCTCGCACCAGCAGTGCAAGGTCCATTGGACACGCAAGCTTACATGGAAAAAAAAGTGCTGCGTATCAACATTTAATAGGCGTGCGATTTTTTTTATTGAGGATGTTAATCTATTTTATTTTTTATTTGGATCAAAATGTCTATATATCGGACTACCTACACTTAGACTGCTCTAAAAATCAGAAATGACCGTTAAAGTTCAACATTCCTACAGAGCACTAAAATCGCTCCATACAGAAGGCCTAGGTACCTACAGATGACGTCTGTGGATTGGGTACCAGTATTTGTATGGAGAAAATAAGTAATTTTGTCATTTTCATGTTTTTTTTTGCAGCAGCAATGTAAAAAAGTAAATAAAAGGAGTACGGCCTCTTATATTTATTTTCATTCAATTATATAATGCCCTGAGCTCCTTATTGAAAGTATTATTAAAAAAGAAACGTATGACAGATACTTAACACATTTTACCACATAAGATTGAAAAAAGCGTCCCGGCTGTAATACCTCAAACATCAAAGTAAAAGTTTTTGTCCATCTTCAAATATTTACGAGATTCCCATGCGAACGTGGTATTTATTTAAAATAAATGTTTGTTTAGTACCGAATAGGCGCCGTGCTTCCGTTTCAAATGGCAAAAAATATATTACAATAATAAACTTTGAGAGCATCTTTAGTTCTATTGCATGTTATGTTTCCTTATCAATTCAAAAATGCTGATTGTTTTAGATATTTTTCTCTATTATGAAACATGTTTCTTAACAAATTGTAAATGTAACTACTTAGAACAGGGCTATTGAAAATTATTGATATACATTTGAAACCTACATTTCTAATTTATCATTGATAATTTTCGTTTCAAAAACTACTCGATTTTCAAAATTCAACTGTTTTTTTTTATATTTTCTTCGGTTTCCGCGACTGTCACACATTTAAATAAAACAATTTAAACGGATTATATCGCGTATATTAATTATTTGACCTTTACAGATACCGTTGTCAAAGGTTGACTTCTGGTTGAGTCAACCTTTGACAACGGTATCTGTAAAGGTACTGAAACGTCAGGGAGGCTCAAATAATTAATATACGCGATATAATCCTTTTAAATTGTTTTATTTAAATGTTTTTTTTTTTTAAGTTATTTTCAACTGCACGCAGTTAAAGCGTGAAATAGTTACCTATGTTACAATTTAGAACTTAAGGAAAAGTATACATCATTTTAAAGTATTTGGTTAAAACTATCAATACTATTACTACTGTTGCTTGCGCTCTAGTTATATTATTGTAATTCGTGGATAACGTGATTGGTCTCACATGCTTGAAATTCTTTTATGTATTGTGTTTTTAATCAATGTGGTGTTACTGTTTGTTTTCCCAAATAAATTAGAAAACTATATCCATACTAATATTATAAATGCGAAAGTGTGTCTGTCTGTCTGTTACCTCTTCACGCTTAAACCGTTGAATCAATTTTGATGAAATTTGGCATGGAGATAGTTTAAGATCCGAGGAAGGACATAGGATATGTAGTTTTCATCCAGGGAATTATCCCTAAAAAGATTGAAAAGTGAGTAAGTAATTCATGATGACATTGATAACCCTGTAGGAAATGTAATTATTAGACCAAAAGCACAATTGCTCTTACATTTGCTTAGGCGCTTTTAATAATCCCTTTTATTAATTAAGGTGATTAGGTGGATATGAATATCTATCGTGTTGTACGAGGTTGCTTCCATACTTCCAAGTTCCACGCGGACGTAATCGCGGGCAAAAGCTCATATATATATATATTTTTTTAAGACGAATAAGGCTTCATAATCCTTGTGATCATTTCAACCAACTTTTTAAAGTGATAAATGCTTGGAATGGTTCCCACAAAACCGTAAATCTAAAGCTTAATCTTGAAACTGACAAAAAAGCATATCTTACAGTCCAAACTATGGATAATTTATATTCTCTATGGATCCATAGACTATTAACACAGATAAGCAAATTATTCACGTAACGCATCAGCACACCCCACGCATTGATTATTAAAATTATCTTCAAACATAATAATATACCCGTAAAACTTAGTCACAAGGTACTTAAGACCTTATTGATTAAATCTCGAACTGTAATTCAATGCAGTACTCACTCATCGATAATCAATGCTCACGCCTAAAAAGGCTTAAAGCGCGTTGGATTTTTTCAAAGCACATAAGACTTTATCGAATATTTAATTTGCAATTCGATATTATATTTATTCATCATATAATCGATGCTGACAACTAAAAAGGCTTAAGCGCGTTTTTTTTGGTAGGAAATTTGTTTATTTCGTTAGGTACTTATTCAGTGTATGACATGATTTGATTAGGTATTGGTTTTTATTCGATTCGGATAAATGTGGATATATCTGTATGCAATGCACGTTATGTGTGGTATACCAATGTAAGTACAGTTAAAACTGTAAAAGCAGTATAATAACTCCACACAGTATTTTATTTGATTTGCAAAAAGATGGTTATAAGTAGGTACAATTAATTGTGGTACCTACTTATGTTTTATGATGATCATGACCTCATCGAATTAAATATTATAATTTTATAGATGGATCATTGTGAGTGATAGAGGAAGGTTTGCAATCAATGTTATTGTAAGGTAAAAAATAATAAAGTTTGTACAGTCTAGTTCATTTACATCCACACACTTACGAGAGCAAAAATATCTGAACACGACTTTATGCTCCTGACAATAGAAATACAAAATTAAAACGTCAATTAAAGTTCAATACATTTTGCCTATTTTATTATATTACCAATTATTTTAGTAATTTTATATCAACGTTATGGCTGTGTTCGATAATAAAGGTTCTGTTATGCTTATACTTTTTCAATGATATAATCTATAATCGCAAAGTAATTTGGTAACTTAATTTTGTACAGACTTTTTGAGAAATGCTCAAATATTTGCAAAAGGAATCTCTCCTTAATGGCTTCCGTAGACCAAATGTTTCAACTTTACTAGTATTGCAAAATGGTGCTTATCGGTTTGTTTACGAGATACCGACCGACAGACAGACAGACCGCATGACTCACTGCGGTTATAGGTACAGTTAAAACTGTAAAAGGAGTATAATAACTCCACACAGTATTTTATTTGATTTGCAAAAAAAGTGGTTATAAGTAGGTACAATTAAAACTGTAGGTAATGGCAGTATAGTAACTTTATACAGCGTTTCATTATACTTATAGTATTGCCGCCTGTTGTTACCCTATTTAACGTTGCTTTATTTCTTTGTTGTTAATATTTTTCATGTGGTGCACAATTATGAATATTATTATTATTATTGCAAAAGGGCGCTTTCCGGTAACTTTACGAGATACCGACAGACAGACCACATTGTTGACTGCGGTTATAGGTACAGTTAAAACTGCGATAACAGTACAGTAACTCCGTAGGGTGTTTGATGTGGTTTTATTATATGTTTTTCCTTTACTTCTCAAAAAAGGAAATGAACTTTGGTGACAGTTTCATGAACATTTGAAAAAGGTGGTCATAGTTTTATTAGTTTTTCTATCTACCAGGTAAGTAACTATTGAGTGCCTGTACTGTAATAACTTCATTATAGCATCGATTATGAATATTATGATGTTGCAAAGACTTATACAGCCATCGTAGACAGAGTAGCTATAATAATAATAGTGTGCATCCCATGACACGGATAGAGACAGCATCCGCTCGATGTACACCTTACATTCCATTAAATTGTCGAAAGGGCCTCTATGCGTTGGCTTCGGCTCCGTGCACGCCTCCCAGAGGTCCGGGACACTATTTTGTCCCGTGAGCGGGTGCGACATACAGGAATAATAAGAATCATATTTTTTATTTCAAGTAACTATGACTCATTTTGTTAGTAGTACAATCTTGTCTTATCCTAAGTGCTAGAGTTTACATGAAGCATGCAACAGTGATTTATATAGGGACAGTCGAGTCTGTCTGCTATCATTTTAAGATGACGTGGATAAAGACGTGTGTTAAAATACTTCCAAATGTGTTTTTACTGTGCTTTTATCAATACGAAGGTAAATTATGTTGTTACCAAACTGTGGTTTGCGGAGACATTTACCACCACCACGTGGTTATTTCATAACCTACAATAAACGGGGAGGTCTGAAACAACTCGATGGTAAAAAACCGGCCAAGTGAGAGTCGGACTCGCGCACCGAGGGTTCCGTACAACACTTATCCCATCTTAACTGGCCGGGTTAAGTTAAGTTTGCACCTGGTATATGTATGGCGCCGAATACAAATGTGGTGCAAAGTTAAGGCAACCGGGTTTTCCAAAATATGTTTTTCGTAAAGCGCTATATCTTTTTATGATTTAATTACAAATGTATAGTTGTCCCTATAAGTACTTGTAGTATAAGATAAGACGGAATTTCATGCCAAATTTTGGTTCCCTTGAGAGTGTTTGAATTATTATTTTTTTGAGGCATAAACGGCTGCATCTTTTTTTTACGTTAACTTACAAGTTTGATGTTTTAACAGCTTCAAGACATTGCATACTTAAGTATATGGTTTTAATATATATTTACTACTCGTAAATTACAATGCAAATAAATAACAACATGAAATAAGTCATAAAAATAATTGTAAAATTCTTGTATTTAATGCATCACAATAATTTGATTTATTTTTTATATAAGGAAAGTTTATTTTATTTTTTTATATAAATAATCTCTTTGTTGAAATAAAACAAAACTGTAAAGACACTTCTAGTGCGATAGTGAAAAGTGAAAAGCACGTGTGTTTTTATAGCACACTTTGCGGCTATAAAAACGGTTTATTAAGGACCACTAACCGAGCAAGTGTGATAAAAATATTGTATTTATATTTACTGTCTCAATATTCATAAAAAATATCCATCTTCTTTATCGTTTAATACTCCCTATCTCTTCAAAAATGCTAATTGTTTTCATTTTTCTCTATGATCATACATGTTTCTTAACATATTATCAATGTTACTACTTAGAACAGAGCTATTGGGATTTATTAGTATATATTTGAAACCAACAGTTTGTATTTTTCAATAATAATTTTTGTTTCAAAAACTACTCGATAACTCGATGAAAAAAATCACGCAGAGAACTGTTTTTTTCAACTTATTTACGACTGCAAGCAATGAAAGCATGAAATAGCTATGTTAGTTTCTAGAACTCAGGGAAAAGTATTATTCACTTGAAATTATCAAAATAATATGAAAAAAATCAATTTTAAACGCAATACGGCCTGAATATAAAAAACATGGCTGTCAGTAATTGGAACTACTCCTATATTTCAAAGCCAAAGTAAATCAAACCGACAGACTTCTGTATATTAAAACATTTCTTAAGAAACCCTTTTTACAGTCCACCAACATAAAGAAAAAAACAATTAAAAATAGGCCTTATGCTCCTTGAAATAAGTGCTCTGGGTTGGTTTGGTTAAGTTGGTAATGGCTCTGTTGTTTAATTAAAAAAATGGCTCGCGGTTGTCGAAATGCAAAAAGAAAGTACAGTTTTAGTCCAATCAAAGGAATGGTTGAACTTAATGAAAAATTCTTTGTTATTAAAATTGGCAGGAGTGTTAATATTCAAATCAAGATATTTGGTTGTGCTATATTATGTAGTAGGGCATATAAAAAGAAGAGTCCTTTCTCACTGACTCGTCATTGGACCCCGCAGCAAACTTAGGGAAAAAGTGGTTTCAGTCAAATCTCACAAAATTTTAGTATGATGTAGATTTAACTCTCCTGATTATTGTTTTATAAGGGCGCAACTCTCTCAGACGTATACTTTCTGAAACAATCAATTTAATGTTTTAATACAAAATATATGTTTGACGTAATTCCTCCTTTTTGCTCTGTTTGTCGTGTTTTGGTCGTTCGTAACATAGATAATTGATAAAATGCAATGTCAACGTTACAGAAACATTACAAAGATCATATTTTATGTTCGATAATTATTTATTACGTTATTATAATTACATGAATAAAAATAAGGAAAGTACTTACTACACATGATGGCAGCAATGGCTACTTTGACTTAATTACGTCAGTAACTGTCAGTGCGTGTCATTTTGTAATATAATTATCGATTTTAGAAAATGCGTCGCGTAAATAAATAAACGTATGCTTGATTATTTCAGAAAGTATTTAAGTATACATCTGAGAGAGTACTGCCCTTATAATAAAATAATCAGGAGAGTTGAATCTACATCATACTAAAATTTAGTGGGATTTGACTGAAACCACTTTTTCCCTAATTTTGCTGCGGGGTCCTTTGCAGGAAAGTTTCAAACGTTATTTAGGTAAGTATCATTGATTTTAATTTTACGCAAATTATCTCATGAAAAATTAGATTATGTCACGTAAAATTATATTTTTTGAATTGTCTCGCACTGCTTATTTTTTAATAGGTAAACATCTTGTCGCTGTGTTTACTTATGCCAATATAAAATTGGTAATACAAAATTAGTGTTTTGCACACATCATCCCTAATATGAACCCCTGTACTAAGTCTCATGCTTCTAAAACAATCAACAGAATATTATTTTTTAGTTTTAAATTAACCTTTTTTTTAGGCTTGATGCGGTTACCCTACCACTATGATTTAAAACGAAGAGGTTTAAATTATGTCAAATCAACACTTTCGTCTTTGGTTATTGTCTGACATAGCATTTATGAAGTAGATAAACGTGTTTTATTACTAATTGTCACTTGTCAAAGAACAATATTCTCATGCAAGATTTTGATTTTTAAGTAATTGCCTCGTCTTTAGCACTACAGTAACATTAAAACAATGGATAATGTTTTTTTTTTTATTTAAATCGCGAAGTACAGTCCTAATTCAGGAATTATTTCAATGAATTACTTGTGAACTTCAATTGACGTAACTAACGTAAATAACGACGACTGACAGATACGACAGTTAGTTATTGAATTTGCGGTAACCATGAGGTAGTCACACATTGGGACTTTAATTATTTGTTTTGTTAGAAAATCAACGGTAGTTAAAGATAGCAAATTTTAAGAATTGACTTAATGTAGAACATTAAGTCAATTTTTCATTAAGTCATGTACATAAACAATGAATACATGTCTTATTATTATTATTATTTTTTTCGATTTTTATCTCCTTTTGACAAGGGTTTTTATGTTTATTATGCGGGCCATAGCCAAGCATAATAAATACTCGATGATTGTATCCAATCTATTGGTTTATTGTCGATGACGTCAAGAATTTTCGAGTTATACGGCATGTGTTTAAAATTGTGGCTTTCTGCAAACTATGAATGATATTTATTGGTACCTTAAGGGTTTCTAGGGTAACCTATCTCAAACACTAAAAACCATTGACCGAATTTCATTTGCCCGAAAACTATTCGAATAATTATCGTTTGTCCGATGACAGGATTCGTACATTTTTCTTTTCACCATTTTACATTTAGTAGAAGTATCGTTTGTCCGAAAAACTTTTCCCGTCACATTCACTTGCCCTATGAGTTGTTACGTATTTTTTTCGTAGCCCATTTTTCATTTACCCTATGATACTTTGGCACTGCATACATTTGAACAAATTTTCAGTTCACCTTTTAACTTTTCCCGCCCCATTCACTTGCCATCTGAATTGAGACGTCTTTTGTTTAATACCCATTTTTTCATTTACCCAATGATATTTTCGGCATTATATAAGAACTGCGACCACAACAACAGCCCGCGAGCCGAACGAGCGCAGCTACCGTGCTGCGGCAGCAGCCGACAAACCGCCAAAACCGACCTGGTTGGGTTAGGTTAGGTTAGAACTGTGACCACAACAGCGCGCGAGCCAAGCGAGCGAAGCTACCGTGCTGCGGCAGCAGCCGACAAACCGCCAAAACTGACCTGGTTGGGTTAGGTTAGGTTAGAACTGTGACCACAACAGCCCGCGAGCTGAGCGAGCGAAGCTACCGTGCTGCGGCAGCAGCCGACAAACCGCCAAAACCGACCTGGTTGGGTTAGGTTAGGTTAGAACTGTGACCACAACAGCGCGCGAGCCGAGCGAGCGAAGCTACCGTGCTGCGGCAGCAGCCGACAAACCGCCAAAACCGACCTGGTTGGGTTAGGTTAGGTTAGAACTGTGACCACAACAGCGCGCGAGCCGAGCGAGCGAACCTACCGTGCTGCGGCAGCAGCCGACAAACCGCCAAAACCGACCTGGTTGGGTCAGGTTAGGTTAGAACTGTGACCACAACAGCGCGTGAGCTGAGCGAGCGAACCTACCGTGCTGCGGCAGCAGCCGACAAACCGCCAAAACCGACCTGGTTGGGTTAGGTTAGGTTAGAACAGTGACTACAACAGCGCGCGAGCCGAGCGAAATGCTACTCGCTGTTAGATTATTAATACGCCATTGTAACAAGTTTTATGTGGCGGGTAGGGTTATCTTTATTAAAGTACAAAGCGGGTAAATTGTTGCAGACTAGTTTTCCAGGTATAAATATGCATCATTGTCAATTATAATGCCGACTATACACATACATTATGTTAATTTGACAAATTGTTGAAAAAGGATACAATAATATGACTAAAATTAAAAAGTCCACTTGAGAACAGTCGAGTAGTTAATAAACCGAATCGTTACATCGCACAAATGAAATCAAAGTCATACAAAACAAGTCGAGTAGTTAATAAATCGAATCGTTACATCGGTCAAATGAAATCAAAGTCATACAAAAAAAGTCGAGTAGTTAATAAACCGAAACGTTACATCGGAAAACTGATATTACGGACAAATGAGATTTAGGGAAACGTGTCATTAGTCGAGTGAATAAAAATCCTAAACAATTACCTAATGTCCAATCGTAAATTATCGAATTGAATTTTCGGACAAATGAAAAAAAGTTAATATGATATTTGTCGAATAGTTTTTGTCGAAATGAAATTCGGACTAACGTTTTTAGTGTTTCAGATAGGTAACCGGTTTCTAGACTATTTCTTAATGTTTTGGGTATTATTATTATCACAATCAAGTGTGTTGTTCCAATTTGAGGTCACCCTGTATATTAACTTTATTATTTATATAAAATGAGCTTTTAATGAACCTTAAATAGGGTTAATCGACATTTTGTCGTCTAGGCTGAGTAATAAATTGAAGGGACAGAACTGGATAAGTCACGTTTATACAATTTTTCAGTATTTACAGACAATTTTATTGAATTTGTGACATCACCTAGTAGTACTCCTCCTACTCCTGTTTTAAATAGTCATATGATAAAAAGAAAAACAATTTGGGAAAAATGGACTTGACCAGTTCTTCCCTCAGCCCTTCAAATATTAGAATGGAAGGTATAAAAGGCTTTAAATATTATTTGTATATCGTTACCTTCATTGATTGGAATACGCAGACTGCAGTCATAAGCGGGGCGGTGCGTCAATCCGAATCAACACAGATGCTATTAACGCAGCCCATCTATAGTCCAAGAGCTAGACTTATGAAAATTATACAACATCCTAAATAAAAAATTAAAACACCCCCGATAAGTGACTGATCATCATGTCTGAAGCCTTCATTCAGTTAGAAAATGCTACTAAAACTGAACATAATTACAAAATTTTGAATTCTTCGCATCATTATTGGTTGAGATGAGATCTTGTCACTTGTTCCAATTAAAGCTGAATATCTTGGAAACTACTGGACCTATTTCCACCAAACATAGCCAAGAAATATCTCGACGGATTTAAGTCTTTCGATTATAAAAACAAACTCAGATTGTTCCATCAGCTTGTGAGCTACGATGCCACACACAGACACAATGATGCACAAATACACATGGTGAACTTATAACACCCCTCATTTTCGTCGGGGTTGGTATTGTCCTCTCGTCACGGCAAAAGAGAATTCAAATGAAAACTTAAAACATGTATTTAGTCAAGACAATAATGGTCCATGATAGTTAGTACACTTAAAACTGGGAACAGCTCGACAAATTTTAGGCAGTTTCGGTGTAGGGTTATATACATACAAAGATGGGTATAGGATACTTTATACCCATCTACGGTAAAAAAATCCGCGAACGATATTGGCGCCTTCCAGTTGTGTATTTTTCTAGTTTTTCAAACCCTCTCTCTTGGCCTATATTCGTGATCATCGCTTATATTTCAAGCGGGCAGACACGCCCAAAATTTAGATTGCAAAGTTGCCCCAACCCCTCCCTAATCCCTTGGCAATAGAGTCCATTTTCCTTTACCACTAAACGATGGTAGCAACATAAACAGAGTACATTTCTTATCTCTTGCGCATTTTTATTAATTTTAATCCTTAGTCAATAAAGGGGAGAGTTATTAGATATTTGATAGTGGTTTGGGATGAAAAACTGAATACATTTTACTTTTGCGATGTCATCGCTTCACCGTGGAAAATATTCCCACACGTACCTACCAAGAAGTTTGGCAATTCCTACATCTGCCGAACGATTAAAATACGGAACTCTTTGCCGGCTCATGTGTTTCCTCCTTCTTATAACTTGGGACCCTTCAAACGAAGCGTGAAGAAGCATCTCTCGGGCCAGCATGGCAGTGTCAACTGACAAGGCACCGTTGGTTTCTTATCAGTTGCCATTGAGACTTGGACTCCCCTTTTTGCTCCATCAGGCGAAGTGGAGCCACTTAGTTGTGCCGTTATAAAAATAAAAAAAAAAAATTTTACCCTCGACAAAAAGAGGGGTGTTACCTATAAGTTTAACATGTGCAGGTATCTGTTCTAGGTGTTTGGTTCCGCGTTTCGCCCTTGTTCGGGCAACATCGGCGCGTTTTTGTAGCATGGCAGTCGTATTGACACTCCCTTGAGCAGTTTCCTCGCGTTTTACATAAACAACCAACAAAATACAGTTCTCAGACGTTTTCACGAACTCGAACGCGCGCCGATTTCGTCCGGATGTAGTGGAGCTCCTTGATGTGTATTGATCCTGTCTTGTTTGATGACTACACAGCTGACAATATGACACGTACGGTAAGGAATAGTTGAAATACTTTCGTACACAGACTGTCGCTTTGTGGACTACTGGTCGGTTAGTTATTGCTGAGGGTCTGGTTCAAAATATAAGCTTATAGCGGGAGTCCTAATTAAAACAACCTCTAAATGTTGCGAATCAAGGTAGTAACTAATTTTCGTCATCCTAGGCCGTAAGAGGAATTTTCCGCCCGAGGAGAAAATCTTACTTCCTAGCCAAGGCAAGACGTAAAACTTTACACTAACCACGGGCGGTAATCCGTAAAGACCCAGATTGCATATTTATGCACAAACACCTAGGATATTCACGAATTCACTGCCCTAGGTATATATATTATGTAGTGTACTGTAACTAAGAAACGTCTAACCCGGCCTTTGTTAGAGCAATATCGGCGCAGTTATAGCCAATTGTAACAGTACCTACATACGCGTCGTTTGAGTGCCACACCTCATAAGCAATAGCGTCGTTTACACAAACCACCAACAAAATATAGTTCTCCAAAGTCACGAAATTTAACACACGCTAATTTCGTCCGAGCGTATTCAAAGAGTGGTGTCAAGCACTTTGGTGTGAGTGCGCGCAGAGCAGACGGACGGAAAGACAGACGGACCGACGGACAAACGGACAGACGAACATAAGAATGGACAACAGAGCGATCCTATAAGGACTCCAAATATATAGAAATGGCCATACGGACGGACAGACAGACAGCGGAGGCTGAATATTTAATACGGCACGACGCTACGGTGAGCGGCGACCATAGGTGGGAGTGGAAGGTCCGATTGCCGTGTCTCGCTTACTCGTATGGCCACTTGCTGCAGTGCTATGTCCGTAAGGACGGGCCGCGCCTGAACACAGCAGTGCAAAGGGCCCCTTCGGGCCCGCAAGCAAAGTAAGTAATAAAAAAAAGCTATGTCCGTAAAAACTTCCTCTATCGCTCATGACTTGGGCTACACGAAATCCCAGTCTGTGTAGGCGCACTCATTACAATGCCGGTGCATTGTGCCGTTTATGATATGTAAACAAAATGGCGGCTTCATAACGTGGACGAGACGAGAGCAACTCAATATTAGGACTAATCTGGGGGCACGGTAGTGCCCCCGCCAAGACGAAAAAAAAAGAGGCGGGGCACTACCTACCTTTTCTCGAACCGTTTCGTCTCATTTTTAAACCCTCATAGTTTCGTCCCAGTCCCGTCCAGAGCGCCCAAATTCACAGGTTAAGATGCAGTTAGGGAACATATGAAATGTACTAAATTTCATTGATCTAGCTTTTATACTTTAGGTTTTATTGGTACCTAAAATACGCCGATTTTGCCACTCACTCACTTATGTATCAAAACCTCTGGGGTACTTCCCGATGACCTAGAAAGCTGAAATTTGGTATGTAAGCTAGGTTTAGTACACAAACAATAGAATCATTCTGAAACTTGGAACTTTTACCCCCCAACCCCTTAAACTAGGGGATGGAAGTTTGTATGAGACTTCTGCAAAGTTTGATACTAGAGGTCTGAAAATTGATATAGGGACTCCTTTATTATTTATAAATAATAAAATACATATTCTAGGATTTTAAAAAAATCACCCCCCACCCTTTAAATAAGGGGATGAAAGTTTTTATGGGTTTTCTATATTGGGCGATAAAAGTATTATATATCGGGCTAAACGTAAGTATTTCTTATACACAATTATTACTACTTCCATATCTACACTTCGACTTCGTATTTTAAATATCTGGGGGCACGGTAGTGCCCCCGCCAAGACGAACAAAAAAGAAGCGGGCACTACCTACCTTTTCTCGAACTGTTTCGTCTCATATTCAAACGCTCATAGTTTCGTCCCAGTTAACACTAGAGCGCCCAAATTCTCAGGTTAAGATGCAGTTAGCAAACATATAAAATGTACAAAATTTAATTGATCTAGCTTTTATACTTTAGGTTTTATAGGTACCTAAAATACGCCGATTTTGCCACTCACTCACTGACGTATCAAAACCTCTGGGGTACTTCCCGATGACCTAGAAAGCTGAAATTTGGTATGAAAAATGAAAAAATGAAAATGAAAATATATTTATTTAAACGATAAGCAATTACAATGACTAACAAATATGAACTTAACCTAACTTAACTATTCTAGTTTAATAAATTGCTTATCTCTAGCATGCAGTTAACATAATGCAGGTTAGTACCAGCATTGCATTACCTTTGACCCCCGCACTAGGCGAACCTGTATCGCGGGAAATCAGCAAGTGTTATTTCCAAATAATTTGATTATGCCGGCTGACAGATATTATAACCTACCCTATTGTCTAAAAACAAGTAAGTACCTAATAATATATAAATTGAAATTTAAAGTTCAGCATGATAGTTATCCTATACATGTACACTCCGTGAGGTCTCAGATTCAGGCTTGGGTGAAAACAAAATAATTAAAATAGTATTTTTTGTAAACTTTACTTAAGTAATTAAATAACCTTAATTGCTTCGAATTTGAATTACATTTTCTGTCTCATCGTAAGATAAGCTTGACAACCATTCCCTGACAAGCCGCTTAGCATCGAAATATGAGCACTCTTTAATGTCACAGTGTCTGTTGATTTTATTATAAATATAGCACGAAATAAAGGGGTCGAATCGCTTTGCAAAGACGGTGCGCACCACCGGCACCTGCACTCGATAAAGTCGTCTGTTTTGCATTTGTCTATGCTCTTTTGTACCAGAGATAGTTTTATGTTTGTCACTGACGACCTTAAGCAAATACAGTTGACGGACAGTGAGCACTTCACATTCTTTATATATCAAATTCGTAGGATAACGGGAAGGTTTCTTAAGCATTGTTTTAAGGACAGCGCGTTGTGCTCTTTCAACCTGGATCATGACACTCTTGTTTGCGCTGCCCCAACAGGATATACAGTACGTCAGTAGTGACTGACACAGTGCGTAATATATTGTTTTGAGCGTACTGACATCCGCAGTATTTCTAAGTAATCTCATTACGTGGACAATACGCCTTATTCGATTGGACACGTATGTAAGCTAGTATTAGTACACAAACAACAAAATAATTCTAAACCTTGGAACTTTTATCCCCCAACCCCTTAAACTAGGGGATGGAAGTTTGTATGAAACTTCCGCAAATTTTGATACTAGAGGTCTGAAAATTGAAACCTATAGGGACTCATTGTTATAAATCAAATACATATTGCAGGACTTTTAAAAAATCACCCCCCACCCTTTAAATAAGGGGATGGAAGTTTGTATGGGTTTCCCATAATAGGGGATAAAAGTGTATATATATATGGGGCTAAACTTAAGTATTTCTTAAATACACAATTGTCTACTTCAGTTGACGCTCAAGAAACCCTACAGCCCAAAAAAATTAAAAAAACTAAAGCACCTTACAAAAAGAAATGAGATCCCACCAAAAACATTTCATGTAAAATTGACGGCCAAGACTCACATTCTCATAACGCTTTCGCTGTAAAAAAGTTATCAGATCCCAGGAAAAGCCAAGCCCCTAAGCCCCGACTTTACTAACCCCACCACCTTGGTTTAAAAAGTATGGCATCAACTGGCTTCAAGCCCCTAAACCCGGAGTTTACTAACCCTACACCTTTGTTTCAAAAGTATGGCTTGGCCGTTTCATAGACTACCGTAAATAAGTCTAGCGGACTGTCCGGCCTATATCGTAAGGAATTAAGTTTATAAGTATATATTATCAAAGACATAAACTTAGTTTCTTGATACCATATGGGCCAGACGGTCCGTTGGACTTATTTACGGTACTCTATGAAACGGCCAAGCCATACTTTTGAAACAAAGGTGTAGGGTTAGTAAACTCCGGGTTTAGGGGCTTGAAGCCAGTTGATGCCATACTTTTTAAACCAAGGTGGTGGGGTTAGTAAAGTCGGGGCTTAGGGGCTTGGCTTTTCCTGGGATCTGATAACTTTTTTACAGCGAAAGCGTTATGAGAATGTGAGTCTTGGCCGTCAATTTTACATGAAATGTTTTTGGTGGGATTACTTTTACTTCAATACATTTTAAATGTTGATCCTACTTTATGTGGAGATACCACATTTCTTATTGATGTATAAATAGAGGATATCCAAAGGATAAATAAGAAGCCAAAATTAAAGTGCAAGTAAAGGATCGAATCACGACCTCTGCTTGACCGGAGCAGTGCTCTCACCACTGAGCTATAGGACCGCTGCACGAATAGCGAAATAATTTCTTCTTATTCCGCTTTTTTAAAGCGTTTTAGAATGCTTACCTAACGTGATTTTTTTCTTAAAAACTATTGAAAAAAAAAAATGGCACTTCCATACTATGCTCATGTGCGTGCGCAGCGACAATAGATGCGCGCATTATGAAAGGGCATTACGGTAGTAACCCGTTCGGGACAATTATACTGCTCCAAAGGGTTAACCCTACGCAGTTTCGTTATTGATTATTAACATAATACCGCTGACAATCCTTACCCGACTCTGGATAACAGTAGAGGGCTCACTGTGTGACCGGCTACGGTTTTTGTTCGGTCAAAATAGGCGCGCATTCGTAGGTAATCGTAGCGTCGCATGTGTCAGTTGGTGGCGTTTGTGTACCTCGCATTATTACATAAACAATCACAGTTCTTACGTGGTTCATACGATGATCAAAATAAAGATTATTTAAAATCAAATATTTGTCCTTACCGGGATTCGAACCCAGGACCGTCACTCAGTAGGCAGCTGCACTACCAACAGCGCCAACCGTGTCGTTATATATTATCATTGAATAAAATAAATATCAGACAACCTCACACAAATCGATCTAGTCCCAAATTAAGCTCAAGAAGGTTGGGTTCTGGGTACTAGACGAGGATATACATACTTATATAGATTAAATACATAGAACAACCATGACCCAAGCACAAATATTCGAGTTCATCACACAAATATTTGCCCTGGCCGGGATTCGAACCCGGGACCGCCGGCTCAGTAGGCAAGTGCTTACAAACTGCGGCAAACGCGTCGTCAAAATCATCATTATAGTAACGCAACTATTAAGCAAACCCATTTTACACTGACGCATCACAAAAAATAACATATAAAAACAAGTCTCATCTAAAAGCATCATCAAAATTGTCTATTGTCACTGAAACATGAGTAATTTCTCGCAAAAAAATTCAATATGGCGTCCGTTTTTTCGTTTGCCCATTCGAATTAATGTTTGCCGTGATAACAGGCCTGATTGCTTTATTCCAATAAAGCAAATAGGAAAATGTTGGATTTTTGTTTATTAATATGGCAGTTTCCACTGTGATGGGTTTTATTGAAAGGTGGGTCTTTAGACAAATATTTTGACTGCTATTAATAGCTCTGATTTGATTTGATTTAGTTATTCAATAACAATATTACACTTATGTCTAACTTAATCTACACATTAAAATATACCGATGTCTTAATAGTAATTACTGCACACGCTGGGAAAGAAGGGCTTGCCGGGTGAGTAGGTATGGACGGCCGACCGTAGGGCGGCCGGATAGTAATAATAATAATAATAATAATAATAATCATTTATTGGCCAAAAACGATACACAGCGATTAGTTGAAGTCCCTGACTTCTGAGCTAGGTTAACACCTGTGTTACAGAAGTCAGTGTCCTCTCCCATTCATAAAATGTTACAGGTTGCCTTATAATCTATTTACCCGTTTAAGCATACTATATACGCGTGTGTGTGTGTGTGTGTGTGTGTGAGTGTGTGTGTGTGTGTGTGTGTGTGAGTGAGTGTGAGTGTGTGTGCATGTTTCAAGGTAGAATAGCTTCTGTTTCGTTATAGTCCAGTGACAATAACCACATTGTCAGTTTAGTTTTACATTGGTGTGAAGATAATGGATACAAATTAATAGATTTGTTTATTTTATTATATAAGTAGATAGCCATGGATCTTTGCTGTCTTCTTACAGTAGCTAATTTACATTTTATCGGTTTGCAGACATTTGCCACAGTGCGTTTTATAGAAGTTTTAGTATTATCATAAGGTGTGATTTTATGTTGCTTTAACACTATAAGTAGTATATACAATTGTCTTACAGTAAGTACTTCACATTTTTTATATAATAGTGTTGTCGGATGCATATACGGACTAAAAGTCATAACTTTTAATAAAGATCTTTGTGCCCTTTCTAGTTTAATCATATGTGTTTTACTTGCCCCACCCCATACCACGTTACAGTAACCAAGAAGAGACTGTGCCAGCGAACGATAAACTGATCGCAATAGTTTCCAATCAGCCACGTGACGAAGTTTTTTAAAAACCCAAATGAGTTTTCTAATACGTGTCGCAGTTAAGTCTAAGTGTGACTGCCAGCTCATCCTATCGTCCAGAATAACCCCTAAGTACTTAATATTTTTAGATTTAGCTATAATAGTGCATGAACATCCAGTTCTTGCCTGTGTATTACATGAATGAACTTTGAGTTCTAACATAGGAATTTGAGGAACGTTACTTAAAGAAAACTGTAAATAAGTGGTCTTTGAGAGATTCAGAGTAAGGAGATTGTCGTTTAACCACTCATTAATCTTTTGAAGTCCCACCTCTGCATTACTGTAGGCTTCGTCCCATGTGTCTCCATGAAAAATAATGGCTGTGTCATCGGCGTAAGTAAAGATGTTTCCATTTGTAAGCGATTGTTGACACAGGTCATTTATATAAATTAGAAAGAGACTCGGCCCTAGTATACTGCCTTGTGGCACTCCAAATGTAACTTCGGCGTCCTTACTAATGTATTTGCCAATTTTTACTTGTTGCATGCGGTTAGATAGAAAATCTTTAAAAATCCCAAGTTCATTTCCCCGTATTCCAATATGTTCTAATTTATTCACAAGTACTGGAATCGAGACAGTATCAAATGCCTTTGCAAGGTCTAGAAATACGCCTAGGCATTTCTTTCCCGTGTCAAGTTTACAGGCCACGTGATCTATCAAAGCACTGACGGCATCTTCAGTACTTTTCCCTGGTCTGAAACCAAATTGGCGATGAGACAGTAAATTATGATGCTCCAGGTATTTGATGAGTCGAGAATTAAGAACCCTTTCAAGTATTTTTGATAATGCCGGCAGTACTGAAATGGGTCTGTAGTTAGATACATTGTCTCGACTCCCGCTCTTGTGAATAGGTGCTATTAAGGACCTTTTGAATACAGTCGGAAATATTCCCTGTACTATGCACATATTAATAAGTTTAGTAAGAGGAGGTACTATGATGTTTTTTGCAAGTTTAAGTAATTTCACTGGTATATGGTCCCAACCAGGAGCGCAATCGTTCCTTAAGGTTAGTATTATTGATTATATTTCAGCATCGTCAGGAGGAAGCAAAACCATCGAATTCAAAGTTGGTGGAACATTAAACTTGTAAATGGAAGGACAGCAATTTCTGCTTTCAATTATTATATCAGCCAAATTTTTACCAACGTTGGAAAAATAATCGTTAACTTCATTAATATCATTTGATGAATTTATCTCTGAGGTTATAAGTTCATCAGCTGAATTCAATGGTTTTGTATAATTGGCAATAGATTTGATGGCTGCCCATGTCTCCTTATTGGATTTAGCTTCCCGTAACAGCGACTTTTCATAGTCTTGTTTTAGTTTTCTTAATAACGAGTTACAGTAGTTTCTATAACGTTTGTACGAAACAGTTAAAATATCATTATGAGGATTGTTTTGACTTTTTCTATGCAGTTTGTCTCTGTGACGGATACACCGAAGGAGGCCAGGGGTCAACCATGGTTTGAGAGTTCTCTTTCTACTTGGGACTGGACATGATTTTGAACTTAGTTGGATAGCTGTAGACAGTTTCTGTACGAATAATGTAGCTAAAATATTTAAATCAGTAGTTGAAGTTATAAAGGAGAAGTCGATTTTCTGGAGTAGTTCAAGGACATTAGTGTAGTTAATTTTATTAATGAACCTAACGCTTGAGTATTTCGTGTTCCTCACTGAGAGATTTACTAGGACCATAGCATGATCTGTCACTGTGGAATCTACAACACATACTATCGTAGGGAGGACTGTCTTCAGCATAACGTGGTCAAGGCAATTAGACATGCGTGTTGGGTAGGAATGACCTGGCAGTAAACCTAGCTCAGCGCATAAGTTGAGATATGGGGCACTATGTCTGTCACAATTACTGGGCTTAATATCTATATTTATATCGCCTATCACAAGTATATTATGTTCATGGCTAACTGAACGAATAATATTGTTCAAAGTCATTAGGAAGTTATCGATACATTGAATTGAAGGGGAGCGATAAATGGCTAAAATAGATATATCAGGCGAAACTTTTAAAAGAAGAAAATTACCTCCTATTGGTTCAAATTCCATTACAGAGCACGGAATGCATGTTTTTACGTATATAACAATACCATCATTTTGATTGAGGCACTTTTGAGACGAATATGTGGTGTAATTGTCTAGCTGAGGTATCGGTTTGAGGTCACTGAGCCAGCATTCCGTTAAAACAATAATGTCTACATCAAACAAAAACCGAGACAGTGATACGAGCCAGCAAGACTGGGCTTGAAATAATGAACGCACGTTATGACAACATTTCATTGCATGAAATAATGAACTTTATTCTGCAAGTACGCCACAAGGGCACTATTACATGTCTGAGTCTACCGGCATTTCACAAGAGGAACCACTGATGAGAAGAAACGCCGAAAAAAACTTGTAGGTATATAATATTCGAGAAATAAAATTAGAATATGTCAGGGTATCATCACGGACAGGTATATTGTAGCCAATAAGCCTGATAACATGTTGGTAGATCAATCCAAGCGCCAGGCAGTGCTCGTCGACATCACCATCCCGCATGACGAGAACCTCGTGAAGGCCGAGAAAGACAAACTCAGCAAGTACCTTGACTTGGCTCACGAGGTGACTGGCCTTGATCTCTGTTTATTTTCCAAATAAATAAGTAATTGTGGCTTCCAAGACTTAATGGATTTGATTACAAAATGACACTTTGACTCTCGCGGCTTGTACACATAATTAACACAAATTATAACGGGTCGTGATATCTAGACACGCGGCAGCGTGTCCAGCCAAGTTCACCGCAGGAACTGGCGAGCAGCAGCCGTGTGTTATATTACACGAACCGTTTGGAGCCACTTTTGACCCCCCAATAACTCCAAATCTATTTAACATAAAAAAATGAAATTTGGCTTATGTATTAAGATCCTTTAGAACAAGTAGAACCCCAAATTTCATTAATATAGGTTAAATAGTTATTGAGATATTAAAGTCCAAAAAACGGTATTTTTATCACTGACTGACTGACTGACTGACTGACTGACTGACTGACTAGTAATCAAAAACCTAACCCACTCCCAGGTGACCTAGAAAGGTGAAATTTGGCATCCAGCTTAGTAATTGTGTGTGTATACATATAAAAATCTAAAACAGTGATTTTTTTATGTTTTTTATTATTATTATTATTATTGATGGTTGTTGCCTCAGAACTCTGTCATTTATAAACCGATTTCGAAAATTCTTTTTTTGTTTGAAAGATATACTAGAATAGCATATACTTACACTCACACGCACACACTTACACATACATGCACATAAAAATCCAATACGTACTAACCGTTTTGGAAAATTCTTTGTTTGTTCAAAACTTTCAAAAGATGTACTAGAATAGCACACAGAACTAATTAACAAATAATAATTAAGTAATTTACACATCATAATAAATTCTGTACAAAAAGTAATGATATCCCATCAAAAACATAAATGTAAAATGAGAGCCAAGTTCAATATCGCGTGCACTTCGCCGACAAAAGAATTGAGATCTGCAAGGGTGCCAAGTTCTTTGCTCTAAAATTTTTAGATACAAGGACATGCGACATACTCAATGCATTTATTTTACTTGGGGTGTAATTCAATATCAAGACGTGACTTGGCTAGTTTTAAAATATAAATTTATATTATAAATCAAAATCAATCAAATCATTAACCTATTTTCGTAAAGGTAAGTACGCAAGTTAGTGTACGTCTTGTTACTTATACTGTTAGCTTGATAATGAACTATGACTATGAATATGTTACTTTTATAAAATTTAGTTAGTTTATGAAAACTAGCCAAGTCAAATCTTGATATTGAATTACACCCCAAGTAAAATAAATGCATTGAGTATGTCGCATGTCCTTGTATCTAAAAATTTTAGAGCAAAGAACTTGGCACCCTTGCAGATCTCAATTCTTTTGTCGGCGAAGTGCACGCGATATTGAACTTGGCTCTCATTTTACATTTATGTTTTTGATGGGATTTCATTTACCTTCATAATCTTACATTTCGGTGGGTTTGCATACGCCGTGGTCTCAGATGTAATCAGATTATAAACTTAGACACTTAAAAGCGTTTTAAAAAGGTCACAAAAATTGGTAAAGAACTATTGCGCAACAATCAAAACAAGAAAAAAATACATAAAATGACACTTTCCTATTTTGAAATCGGTTACAAAGTCAATGACTTAACAGGGCATGAACCGCGTTTGATAAAATTGGAGCAGATACATTGATTCGTTGCACACGCAGGTGGTACGTGACATTAAATTATCCGACTACGCTGAAAAGCCAAAAGAAAGGAATTAATGATTATAGCAGGCTAAATAAGTATTTGTGTATTTTAAGTAGGTTTAATTGTATGTATTTACAGACACTTTTCTACTCATTTTCCATCCATACCTTATTAGGGTTCCGTACCCAAAGGGGAAAACACGGGACCCTATTACTAAGACTCCGCTGTCTGTCTGTCCGTCTGTCACCAGGCTGTATATCATGAACCGTATACCAGGTGCAAAGTTATCTTAACCCGGTCAGTTAAGATGGGAAGTGTTTGTACGGTGCGCGAGTCTGGCTTTTTTTTGCCTCATCTCTCCAATCAGGCGGAGAACAATCCATCATTAAGTGGAAATACCACTGGTTATTTCTCCATACAAATAGACGTTTCGTTCTCGTCTGTCTCCTCATACAAAATTTTACCGATATAAAATTTACGAAATTTGTCTGTTTCTGGTCAAAATCCCGCCGCAAACGGCCGCCTAGTACACAAAGTATTCCAAAATTGGGTCAAGTTAAACTTTCCAAATATGAATACAGACAGACAGGTGAAACTTAATAAAACCTTATAAATTTAAGATTCTGAATAACTATAAGGAATATAAGGAATATTGGTGTTTGTGGAACTATGTTAATTATGAATGACATTTTTATAACGCCTACCCTGTAATTAATAAACGAAATCCCTTTCGTTAAACTCAAAAACAACCCGCCATTTAAATAATACTTTTTAAAAATATCGGTTACTATACGCCTCTCCTTAAAGAAGGATACATCTGGCATAAAAAAAAGATTTATTGAGTTTGGGCGCAGGGTCCACACCTACTGGATAGGTTCATAAACGCGAGTAATACGGTACTTAAGTGCCAATAAAAAAAGCCTTATATGATACTAGAGGGCGCCCGCAACATCGTACGAGTGATTATTTTTAAATTGTAGTCGGATAAAAAGTATCCTGTAACCATTTTTGGATGTCCAGCTATCCCTGTACTAAAATTGGTTAAAATCGGTCTAGCCGTTCCGGCGTGATGCGAGGGCAAAGGATATCATGAAAACAGATGTATCGTATGTAATAGCTCCTCAACAGTTCTTTATAATTCTGTGTTTTTTTTTTCTTGAAATGTCGACAAACGTTTCATCGAATTTTCATTTCGTCGAATATTCATTTCATCGAAAGCATTTTTTTTCTGAAACCATAAAATATTTTTGAATGTTATAACACAAACCTAACCTAACCTAACCTGATCTAAAGGCCATAATTTACAAAATGTCTGAAAAATTTATGACTTACGAGTAAAAATTTGTCGACGAAATGAAGCATTCGGTGAAACGTTGGTCGACATTTCAAGGGGACCTATCCGTAAAAAGTATCCTATAACCGTCTTTGGATGTCCAGCTATCCCTGTACTAAAATTTGTCTAGGACGATTCTGCATCACGCTATTAAAAGTTTTCATAAACTCATGGTCCCTGTTTTTAACAGACGTGAAAAAACGGAGCAGATTCTCAATTTGTCAGGATGCTTTTTTATGTCTGGGATGTTTACGTGAAAACGGCTAAATCGATTTGGATTTTTTTTTATTAAGAGAGTAATATTAGTATCTAGTTGGTTCATTGTCTTATAATATTACTTCGTTTCATAAATGTTTTTTTTTGTTAAAAAGTAATTATGTTTGATTATCAGTATTATCACTGACCCGGTGCTTGTTTTTTAGGGTTCCGTACCCAAAGGGTAAAAACGGGACCCTATTACTGAGACTTCGCTGTCCGTCCGTCCGTCCGTCCGTCCGTCTGTCACCAGGCTGTATCTCAACAACGGTGATAGCTAGACAGTTGAAATTTTCACAGATGATGTATTTCTATTGCCGCTATAACAACAAGTACTAAAAATAAAATAAAATAAATATTTAAGGGGGGCTCCCATACAACAAACTTGTTATAGATTAAGTATATATATGTATAGGTACGGAACCCTTCATGCGCGAGTCGGGCTCGCACTTGCCCAATTTTTTTATTCATAGTGACATAAGTCTATTCTCTTCTGTTATATTTGACACTGTATTTTTATGATTGTATTTTTACTGTCGTAGTTTGAGATGGTGTGTTTGAGTTAGATGATTACAATAGAATTTTGTGTTTCTATTGGCGATCAAAATATCAATTCATTAAATTAACTTAGGTTGATTTTTAATGTAATATAATATATTATAATGAATTAAAGAAATCGAAATCTTATCTCAGCAAAACCTCTAGCATAACTGTGACACCAGAGTCTCTCTCAAGTGAGATATATTACCAATCTCTTTCTATGAAGTACTGTGAGACAGTGACGGGTGACGCTTTTAGTTTCGTACTGCACGAGTCGAGAAGTGGTCCGTAATGTTTCATATAATTTACATATCATGTAACGTTTGATATAACGGTTTTTTAATGTTTGATATTATTTGTATTACTCTAATTATTAATTCGTATACTGTTATAATGTTAGATAACGGGAGTAAGTCGACGAAACCCCGCTTCACGAGGCTTCTATATTTGCTCCGAAGCACGCAAGGTACCTAACGAACCTAACCTGGCAAACAAAACGGCGATTTGAAAGGTTTTATCCTTTCGTTACATTAAACAAAGCAATGTTATAAAACCGAGATAGATTAATTGTAATTATATAAAACGTCGCGCAACCGCCGAGAAGCACAGTTGTGCTAGGGGTCCGGTCGGTGCGGACCCGCGCAGGTATAAAGGCAGAACATAACCGCCAATCCAGCTCGACACCTACAATTATATTTTCAAGATATTTATATCTCTCATCGTAAATTATATGAGACCGCGGCGGTAACACGGGAACTCACTCGTGACTCGATTGCAACTCACTTTGGGCACTCGCGTTTCGGTATTAAGTATGACAGTTTGTCGCTGGAATAATAATAATAAGTGTTGACTGTTGTGTAGCACTAACACTATAGGTAGTAGCTCTGTGAGCTAAAGACCTCGCGAGTCCATTTTGGAATGGATGAATTTAAATTTTCATTTTACGCTTTCAACCCCCATATCTCCATCTCTCATTTTGAAAAATGACGAAAAACTGAATGGACAAAGAAATTTTCTTTATAATTGTTGATACTGCTCACAAATTTTCAGGAGAATCGGTTGAGAAATGTGGCCTGTAGGTAAGCACAGCCGGAACTCCGAACATCCATATATCCGGACATACGACAAAATTTAAATTCCACGCAAAATCGATATTTAGTCGTTAAGTTGATATATTATCGCCGAGGTAACAATGTAATATTGCTAAATTGGATATACCTATTATGATTGCATGAATAAAGATTATTATTATTAATTGCCAAGCCTCGACAAATTAGTGATATCTAAACTACAATAAAATTGTAAATATGATATGTTTGTCCTCCATTCACGCTTAAATAGGATAATTTTCAATCAATTACGCCAAAGAAAAAACATAACCCACTATTTACCTGCGCGGACGGTTCGTGTACACCAAGGTACTAATGATTATTGAGTCGAGTTCCAATAATAACGCCGCGTTTTCCCTCGAACTAAATACTCGACGTACGAATTTGACATTTCATTTACAGTTCCCTGTAAATGTCAGTCCGTGATATATGCGTAAAGGGCCGTTCGGAAATCAGCCATATTTATGTCAATATGCCCTATGGAGTTATATATCAATGCTTTATTACTAGATACCCTAAATAATAATACATTACTGCAGGCGCCGTGAAAAGGCATATATATAGTGTTTTTCTCAAACATGCAAGGAAAAAAATACACCGCTCAAAATTATCATTCAGCTGTTTAGGTTGTTCACGAATGCCATGTTTAAATAAAAATTGGGCAAGTGCGAGTCCGACTCGCGCATGAAGGGTTCCGTACCATAATCTATAACAAGTTTGTTGTCTGGGAGCCCCCCTTAAATATTTATTTTATTTTATTTTTAGTATTTGTTGTTATAGCGGCAATAGAAATACATCATCTGTGAAAATTTCAACTGTCTAGCTATCACCCAGTGTTGCCAGCGCAAATTTTTAGCCGGCCGTATACCTTAGATAAAAAAGCCGTGTTTATATGGAAAAAGAGCAACGGTGGGCCGTGTCACTGCTTAAAAAGGAAACACTTCAACATTAGCCAAATGGCGATACTTTACAATGTTGGCATTCGGATTCGGAATCGGATACAGAAGAGCTACTCCGATTACTGCGATGTTCGAAATTCGTCAATCGTAGGTACAGTCGAGTTCATTTACATCTACACACATACGAGAACAAAAATATATCTGAACACGACCCTATTGTCAGGAGCATAAAGTCGTGTTCAGATATTTTTGTTCTCGTAAGTGTGTAGATATAAATGAACTCGACTGTACATACATCGCAGGCCATTCCTCTCGATCTCATGTCAAACAATATAAGGATGAGCGGGGCGGCACTATACGACGGTCGAATCTCGTGTATCGGAGTAACCTGTCAGTAGCCTTGAGACAGTCGAATACTATAAAAGTGAATTTGTCATCGATAAATTAATTAACTACCGTAAAATCTGCGAAAAGCCGTAGAATCTGCTACGGCCCCAGGGTTGCAGCCGTAGGCCGTGGATTTTGTGATTTTTTGGCCTGAAAGCCGTAGAACACGGTAATTGCCGTAACATTGGCAACACTGCTATCACCGTTCTTGAGATACAGCCTGGTGACAGACGGACAGACGAAAAATTGAAGGCCAAGGCCGGGAAGTAATTTTTATTAAACATTGCGTCTGTGTTCATGTGCAGGCTAAACAGCTGATTTTTTTTTTTCAAGGTAGGTAGTGCCTTTGCGCTTCACTTGTCTCGTCTTGAAGGGGGACCCCAGGCCAGTGTGATCCCACCCGTCCGCCCAAGGCAAACATAACTCTAATAAGTCAATGTTAAATAAAATAACACTGAATCCTTTTGATTCGAACGATAATTGGCCGCCACACGATATTCTCTTAATGATGCGTTGGCAATATTTATACCGCCATAATTCATAGTTTTATGTCCTCTCCAGTTCAAGTATCGTGTTTCAAAAGGCTGGTAAACGCTGATTTATTGACAAAATACGTTTTAACCGATTTTGAGAAAGGGTTAATTAGTGACTGATTTAAATCATTGATACAAAGATCAGAGCTTAAAGAAAAATTGAAAATTACCTGGTGGAAGAGACCAGGAATCGAACCCGGTACCTCTGAATTGTCGGTCCAGCGTGCTAACTATTTGTATAAATGGTTTAATATAAAAATTGTGGCGTGTACCCAACATTAAAAATAAGACATTACAATGTTTCATAAATTTTAAATGACTGATTTGTCAAAGTAATCTTATTAAAACTTTCGTGAGACGTCTATACTACGTATACGTATACGTATTATATAATTCTAGATTTGTATTTTTTTTTATTTGTATTGAAAATCAGTTTTCTATGGGGATGGGTCATGATTTCGGATAAAATCTTAATAGCGTGATGCAAACTATAAGTAAGTGCCAAAATTTGGCTTTATTCATTCTAGAAATCGATAACACACGTTTTCCAAAGTGTAATAGTTTGTCAGACAACTGCGACTAAGATCCATTTGCATTTTATTTTATTTTACTCAGCCTGAACCTTTTGTGACTATTTAAAGCTAAGCTAAGTGTATGATCCAAAAACAAGCCAATTTACTATGTCAGCCAAATGTAACTACACTTAAAGCAAATAAAGATTTTCATTTCATTAAAAATGCGTGAATAATTGAAAACGTAATTTTTGTTATCACGATCTTTTTATCGTATTTTGTGTCGTATGGGGCCATGCGAGTCTGGCGCCATTTGTTCATAACTTCATTGTCCTCTGGCGGAAACGGCTGGACAAATTTTAACCAATTTTAGTACAGGGATACCTGGACATCTAAAAATGGTTATAGGACTAATTTCTAAGGTTAACCTTTCGAGTTTTAACTTTGCGCTTAAATTGTCAGGAACGGCCCGACATGTTTCGTACTCGTATAGAGCTCTTCATCAGGGATTGCTACCCGTACCTTGCGATCAGCAAATAAATAAATAAAAAATATTGGAGAACTTTACACAAATCGATCTAGTCTCAAAGTACAGCCCAAGAAGTTGGTTTTCAGCCCCCGCCGTATTACGGAATTTAGTGGTACTAATTTATTTTACTGGCAACAACAGATTTTTGGTAACTGACGTTGAAAGTCAGTGAATGTTACTGATGTAAACAAAGACGAAACAGGATTAAATAATCCGCAAATTGCGAGTAATTTTCGTCTAAGTATCCACAGTGATGAAAGTCAAATTTTTGCATTACGATTCGAACGAAGGATTGAGCAGCATTCCGGTAAACAGTGCTTGGAATTTCGTTAATGACAAATCCTTGACAAATTGCTAATGACGTTTAATAATGCAAATATATGAAGTATGCTCATTATTGTAAGCCGCATTGTATTTTAATTTGGTTGATGAAATATTGCTACTGACATTTTATAATGCATATGACGTATGCACATAATTGCCAGATAAAGGAAAGAAAGAAAGAAATAAATACATTTATTCGTGATGTGACATACTTAACATAATTACATTAAAAGGTGTGACAGAAATTATAAGAAAATAAAATAAAACAATAAGAATAAGCAACTATTTTTATGGCTGTGCCACGAAAAGGTCACCTCAGCAAGATGCCAGCTCGAGAGCCAGCGCTGATCTTCCGGTGGGACCATAGGTGGCGCCACGGAGAACTGCGCGCACGAGCGCTAATCGCATTTAGGATGCGTGAACGCACACAAGCGCTATCAGTGTCACATAGGTGACCTAGTATGGCATAGGTACCTAACTAAAACCAAAAATGAGAAATTTGCGCCGTGAGCACAGCTCTAAAAAGCTGTTCGTAGTGCCATTATCCCAGGGCTAAACCGCACCTTGTTAAGCTATAAGCAGTGATACTTAATTGAAGATATTCTAAAGTTTCGTCTCTTGTCTCATAAGACTGCATTGTCTCCGTAATAAGACGAAATTTCAACTTAATCAGGATACCAGTTAGTAGTTGAAACAGCAGTTCTAAGTATTTTGAAGATAACTTATTACACGCTCAGTCTGGCGTCAGTTCTGGTGCTTTTCTCTTGCCTTTATGCAATTAATTAAAAAAATATAATTCACCTGTTTAGCAAGATCATAAACACAGACGTCATGTTTAAAAAAAATACTTCTCGGCTTAGGCTTTCAATTTTGTATGTAGTGCATTTATTGGACTGCTACCTGTATAGCGGTGCGGTAGCTTCGTCACTGATTCTTTGATCGATGGTCCGCTCTAATAGCGCGCGCCGCCGGCTCGGGGCGCATCAGTACGAGTTCGAAACATATCCGTTCTTTACAATTTCACGTGAGCGTAAACAGCTTAATATAATAATTTCAGAATTTCATATAAGTCAATATAAAATCCCGTGATATAGTCGATATAGCTAAATTATAGCTATCGCAATGCTCCATCGAATCACCCAGGTGATAAAACACACATAAAATTGATATTGCTTTGTCTTTTACGGCTGATTCGATTCATTCATAGGCATTTCAATGGCGGCGACGGATGGTAAATTGTTTCCCGGTTTTGGGACTTACGTTAAAGATAATGTTATTTATGTAAATCATGTTTCACACTTAATATAGCCGTACAACCTTTTTGTCCATCGCTATACAATACAATACAATGCAATACAACAATACTTTATTGCACACCAACAAGGAAAATATTACATGAGAAATTGGTAGACAATAGGCGGTCTTATCGCTAAAGAGCCATATTACAGATTATTTTGTGGTACTCATTTCATTTACTGTTTACTGTCAAAATGTGCGTCTACCGGAGGGCTCCAAAGTGCAATTTAAATTTCCAAAATCTGTCGGTAATTTTTTGAGATTTTCTAAAATTTTACAAAATTTCGAATTTCGCGCTGACTTGGATCGTGATCGGTGATAAATATAAATAAGTGATAAAGCATCTGTCACTCATCGCATCTTGTCAAACCGTGACGGATGCTTTGTCACTTATTTATCTCGTGATAAAAGCATCCATCATAGGCTCGATGGACATCCAAACATCCGGACATACGGAGCACTTTTTGGGCCAAGAAGTATAAGACCGCCTGTTTGTCTTCCGTTATTTATAAATTGTATTGTCTTGTTTCCTTTTGTAAACCTTTATTGGTGTGCAGTAAAGTATTGTGTTGTATTATCGGAGACGTTTCGTTCACGTCGCTCGCTCGGTCTATTTTTTTTTTATGTCATAGGGGGCAAACGAGCAAACGTAAAGGAGCAGATGAAATATCATCCAAGTGCGAGTGAGACTCGCGCTCGAATGGTTCCGTACCATTATCTGTAAGTTTGTTGTATGGGAGCCCCCTTAAATATTTATTTTATTTTATTTTTAGTAATTGTTGTTATAGCGGCAATAGAAATACATCATCTGTGAAAATTTCAACTGCTAGCTATCACCGTTCTTGAGATACAGCCTGGTGACAGACGGACGGACGGACGGACAGCGAAGTCTCAGTAATAGGGTCCCGTTTTTATCCGTACCCGTTACGGAACCCTAAAAAACCGGCCAAGTGCGAGTCGGAATCAAGGACCGAGGGTTCCGCACACCTAAATATTTTTTTACTTATTTTTCTTTTTGTTATAGCGGCAACAGAAACACATCATCTGTGAAAATGTCAACTAGATAGTCGACATTTTCACTATCACGCTTCATAAGATGACATGCCTGGTGACAGTCAGACAGACGGACTAAAGGCGGGTGCTTAGTAATAGGGTCCCGATTTTTCCCTTTGGGTACGGAACCCCGAAAATACAGAGAATCAGTTGTTTAGCCTACTTCCTACTCGACAAAATTACTCGCATCTAGATAACACCACACCAATCAGATCGCAGTAAAATCCTGACAATAAAACATTTACGACAACAACCAAATTGCAAGCATATTCGCAAAAATGCCGCTTTTATATCCTCGATACTAAAAGGCATGTTTTCGATTACACTTGACTTTTACAATTGATTGTAAGAGTTGGTTTTGTTATCGTTTTACAAAACTAATCAAATATTTAACCCCTTTTGACGACGCGATTGGCTCGGTTTGTAGACACCTGCCTACTGAGTCGGCCGTCCCGGGTTCGAATCCCGGCCGGGGCAAATATTGTGCAAAATATTTGTTCTTGGGTCATGGATGTTATCTATATATGTATTTATATATTATGTATATCGTCGTGTAGTACCCATAGTACAAGCTTTGCTTAGTTTGGGACTAGGTCGATTTGTGTATGATTGTCCCTTAATATTTATTTTTTCATAAATATCGAAGTTAATTTATTTTCTCTTCTGTTTCCTCTTCTAAAACTTAACCAATCAAAGATGGGTGCCACCTATAAGTTTGACATGTGTATTAAACTATTGATACAAAGATATCAAACCTCAGAGAAAAATGGAAATGGCCTGGGGGACGAGACCGGGAATCGAACCCGGTACCTCTGGATTACCGGTCCAGTGCGTTAACCACTTCGCTACCCGAACTCCAACCAACATTTCGAATTTTTCCTTAGGGTCAGCTCACACCGAGACGCGACGCGACGCGACGCTGCGCGCACATTTCAATAGAGTGACTCAAATTTATACTTTATTTACTACATTAAAAGGGACACATTTCATCGTGAGAATTCAAAATACGTTGCGCCACGCCGCGCTGCGCCGCGCGGCTTCGCGAGACGCAGCGGTGCATCGCCGGTACGCGCGGCGTGTGATACCGGCGCTGCGCCTCGCGACGCAGCGCGACGCCGCGAGGCGCAGCCTGAGGCCGCCGTTCTCATGCGCTTGCAATAGGCAGACTGCGGGGCGGTTGGACGCGGCACCGCGCGGCGTCTCGCTGCGCAGCGAGGCGTCGTGCTGCCAACGATTTTACGATGCGCCTCGCTACGCCGCGATGCGTCTCGCGGCGCCGCGCGGCGCAGCGCGAAATCACCGGCCTCTTCCAGTATCGTCGCGTCGCGTCGCGTCTCGGTGTGAGCTGACCCTTATGCTTCGTGTAGCGATCTTTGCATTGTTAATTTGAAAGGTTTTTACACCTTAGCGACCTCTATGTGAATACGTTAATATTCACATCTTACCGCACTACTTTACAGCAGTGAACGAGCGAGATTTTTTTTTTTTTTATACTTACTTTGCTTGCGGGCCCGAAGGGCCCTTTGCACTGACGCGGCCCGCCCTTTAGGGCGGGCCACCGAGAATTGACTTAACCTAAACTTATATACTAAAAACACTAACCTACTAGCCGGGATCGTTCGTGAGCCGCAGCTTTTCCATGTTGGCTGTCATTCGGCGTCAGCGGCCGCCGCGGCGGAGCCGCGGTGGCTGGTGGTGCCGAGGGTGGCCGGCAAAATTTTTCAATTTGTGGATTTCCTTGTGGTTTCCCAGTGGGGAGCTCGGGAGAAATAACGCGCTCTCGCCGCGTAAGCTGCAGGAGCGCCGGGTCTCTGTCTCTTTGGGGGCTTCCACCTGGTGTGCTTCCTGATGGAAGCCCTCCATGGTTGAGTTGCTGCACGTGTATTGTGTCCAGGCGTGCTAGGTTGTGTGAACGAGCGAGAGAGGGCGCTGATATTTTTATAAATTTATGAAACATGTAATGTTTCATTTTTTTATTTGGGTACACAACACAATTTTTATAAAGATATTAAAACTTAAAGAAAAATTGAAATGAGTTACTTGGGAGACGTGTATTTTATGTATCTGTGTCTGTATGTGGCAATCTAGCTTCCAAACGGATAGTCCTTTTTGAATGCGGTTTTTTTGTATCGAAAGCCTTGTACGCCGAGATGGTTCTTGCTTAACTATGCTTGGTGAAAATAACAACAGCCAATTAGAAGATATTCAGCTTTGACTGAAACAAGTGACTCAGGAAATTGAAGCCAAAAGTACCTAACTTTGTGTTTATGTTCAGGTTTCAAAGCATTTTTAGGAGGTATTTATTCTTTTCAATATTTTTTTTTCATGTTCTTGCTGTTTTTGTTGTTGTTTCTGTTATGAGTATAACAAAAATTCGACAAAAAGTTCTGCGAGATTTTTGTCAAAATCGAGTAGTTATTGAACCAAACTGTAGGTTTCAAATATATACAAATAAATCGCAAAGGCCTTGTTCTAAGTATTATTTTGGTTTGGGGGTTTTAATTTTATTAAATTAGGTTGTATTTTGTGATTTACGGAACCCTACACACGATCCAATTGGTCATCAAAAGCACGTTTTTATCATACTTATGTTGTCCGAAGATATTAGTTTGATATCAATTGATGGATTTTTATTGAGTGTGCGCGTGGGCGCGGGTCACTAATGTGTTTGAAGCATTTTAGATGATAATTGAGTGTTTGTTTTGAACAAAGGATTAAGATTGGAGGAGATTCGTTGGGCGATAATCTCTTTTTCACCAAAACGTGATTACTTTAAAAATAAACGGATTTAAGAGGCCTTAATACATTTTTATTTTTTTTGTTTCCTTTTTTTATATTAAGACAAATATATCTAGACACGCGGCAGCGTGTCCAGCCAAGTTCACCGCAGGAACTGGCGAGCAGCAGCCGTGTGTTATATTACACGAACCGTTTGGAGCCACTTTTGACCCCCCCATAACTCCAAATCTATTTAACATAAAAACATGAAATTTGGCTTATGTATTAAGATCCTTTAGAACAAGTAGAACCCCAAATTTCATTAATATAGATTAAATAGTTATTGAGATATTAAAGTCCAAAAAACGGTATTTTTATCACTGACTGACTGACTCACTAGTAATCAAAAACCTAACCCACTTCCAGGTGACCTAGAAAGGTGAAATTTGGCATCCAGCTTAGTAATTGTGTGTGTATACATATAAAAATCTAAAACAGTGATTTTTTAATTTTTTTTATTATTATTATTATTGATGGTTGTTGCCTCAGAACTCTGTCATTTATAAACCGATTTGGAAAATTCTTTTTTTGTTTGAAAGATATACTAGAATAGCATACCTATACACTCACACGCACACACACATACATGCACATAAAAATCCAATACGTACTAACCGTTTTGGAAAATTCTTTGTTTATTCAAAACTTTCAAAAGATGTACTAGAATAGCACACAGAACTAATTAACAAATAATAATTAAGTAATTTACACATCATAATAATTTCTGTACAAAAAGTAATGATATCCCATCAAAAACATAAATGTAAAATGAGAGCCAAGTTCAATATCGCGTGCACTTCGCCGACAAAAGAATTGAGATCTGCAAGGGCGCCAAGTTCTTTGCCCTAAAATTTTAAGATACAAGGACATGCGACATACTCGATGCATTTATTTTACTTGGGGTGTAATTCAATATCAAGACTTGACTTGGCTAGTTTTAAAATATAAATTTATATTATAAATCAAAATCAATCAAATCATTAACCTATTTTCGTAAAGGTAAGTACGCAAGTTAGTGTACGTCTTGTTACTTATACCTACTGTTAGCTTGATAATGAACTATGACTATGTTTCTTTTATAAAATTTAGTTAGTTTGTGAAAACTAGCCAAGTCAAATCTTGATATTGAATTACACCCCAAGTAAAATAAATGCATCGAGTATGTCGCATGTCCTTGTATCTTAAAATTTTAGGGCAAAGAACTTGGCGCCCTTGCAGATCTCAATTCTTTTGTCGGCGAAGTGCACGCGATATTGAACTTGGCTCTCATTTTACATTTATGTTTTTGATGGGATTGATAGTTCCAACCAACTTTTTAAAGTGAACAATACTATTCCCTGAGTTCTAGATAGTAACATAAGTATATAGCTATAGCTATTTCATGCGTTCATTGTGTGCTGTCGAAAATAAGTAAAAAAAACCTATTATAATTTATTTATTTAAACTTTATTGCACAAAACAAAAGTCAGTACAAATGGCGGGCTTAATGCCAAATGGCATTCTCTACCAGTGAATCATAAGGCCCAACAGAGATACTAGAAGTTGGTGCAAATCGGAAATCTAATTGTACAGATAGCATGAGTTTTGCCTTTTCTGCGTGATTTTTGTCAATTTCGAGTAGTTTTTGAAACAACGATTATTAATGAAATATTCAAACAGTAGGTTTCAAATATATACCAATAAATTCCAATAGCCCCGTTCTAGGTAGTAACATCAATAATATGTTAAGAAACATGTTTGATCACAGAGAAAAAAATCTAAAACAATCAAAGGATAAGGAGCCTTGAAGGACCTGTAGTACTTAAGCCTAGAAGTCTGAAGGTATGATACTATTTAGGTATAAACTTGTCATCTCACGTACGATAAAGTGAAATTTATAATGATAGAGTTTAATTTCACAGCCATATATTACTTATATGCCATCTTCAGGAAACCTAAATAGCCTTATGCTAGGGTGTCCACAATTCAACAATCATAAGAGACTGTCTCTTAAAATGTAAATTTAACCACTCAATTGCTTTTGGTTACTACGGCTACCTGTGACCGCTCTAATTATATAAATAGAGTCCAACTCAAAATTCGAAGCAATTTAGTGGATTTTGGTATATTCAACAAAAAACTAAATATATACTTACCCATTTTGCTCAATGAATTCAGTAAATTTTTGTTAAAAAGTGATAATCCTGTAAATTATTTTCAGCGTACAGACATTTCTTTTATATTTTTCAAACATTTTTATATATAAAATAAGTGTTTCAAATGGTTCAAATATGACTTTTTACGTTTTCAACCCCATATCTCCAGTATTTATGAAAAAATGACTGACTGTTGAGTTTCTTTCGGCGTTTCTTCTCAACAGTGGTCTCCTCTTGTGAAATTCCGGTAGACTCAGACATGTAAAAGTGCCCTTGTGGCCTACTTGCAGAATAAAGTTCATTATTATTTCATTATTATTTCATTATTAAAAAAAAAAAACATAAATTTTCAGGAGAATCAGTTGAGAAATTCAATCTGTAGATGAAAACACCAGGCATCCGGCCGGACATATGAAAGCATTTTTGTTCAAGCTGACACAGAATCATCGCTCGCTCGATCGATTAAAGGAGGATGTGCCCAGCAGTTAGTTTCAATATGATATTTAAAAGCAAATGTAAAATGAAATATAATTACTTTTCGCAAACTTTCTATGAAATGTCGTCATATCGTGCATTATAAAAGGCTTAGAAGGCCTACGCCGGGAGGTGATGTTTTTTAACATAACGTCTCCGTTCATGAACAGGCTAAACAACTGTTTCTTTTTTTGAGTGGTGTATTTTTTTATTTCATTGCATATGTTTGAGAAAAGCACTACACATGCCTGGCCGTGAAAAGGTCTATACCTACTGACCCGGCAAGCCTTTCTTTCTGCAGTAATGTACTATTCTCAGAAATGAGACCTGTCCTAACATATTAGACATCATATTCACCCTACTCGCAGCGATACCTCCAAACGCCACTAACTGTCAAAATAAATTACAACGTTAAAATAGATAACACCGTTTACACCTGAACGTCAAGCCAATATGCACCTTAATGTATCACCCATAAAGTTCCCCATTTTATTGGAAGCCTAAACAAATTATGACCATGATTTTGGCTTAAAGGTGATTTTCGACTTTTATAGGTTTCTAGTAGATTAAGTTTGTATAAACTAATATCAGTGCGTGGTACCGCGGTACTGAGCGTTCCTGGGTTCGAATCCCGGCCGGGGCCAATATTTGTGTGATGAACTCGAATATTTGTTACTGGGTCATGGATTTTATCTATATAATGTATTTATATATTATGTATATCGTCGTCTAGTGCCCCATAGTACAAGCTTTGCTTAGTTTGGGACTAGGTCGATTTGTGTAAGATTGTCCCTCAATTTTTTTTTAAATTCATTATTTATCTAGGTATTTGCTAATGAAATAATACTTATCCTATCTTCACTAGCCGGAATAAATTAAGTATTCCTGGTAGGTATGACGCCAGATATAAATGAGGTGCAAATTTAACGCAACCGGGCTCTCCAAATAATTATGATCTTTGAAACAGACTAATATTTTACTGAGATATATATTTCTTTCTGTTTTTATAATTTGTTGTTATACTTAGTGGCAACAGAAATACGTCATCTGTGAAAATTTCAACTGTCTTGCTATCACGGTTCATGAGATACAGCCTGGAGACAGACAGACGGATGGACGGATAGTGGAGTCTTAGTAATGAGTCCCGTTTTTACCTTTTGGGTACGGAACCCTAAAAATTAGAAATGTGTAGCTCGCGAGTGAGTGATTCAAAAGAGCTGAATCATTCAGTTTAGCTCACTAGCTCTTTCGCTCACTGAAGATTCAAGTAGCTCATTATCTCATTTATCATCTCAGTATTACTCGCTCTCGCGTTTTTCTCGTTTCGTTTCGTCTTTTAAATCTAGTTTGTCTCTAGTTCTCTACTCACTCGTGAACGATATAGTCTAAATATCTACTGAGCTAAATGAGCTAAATGAGTGATGCATATCTCGGTGACCTAAAGACACATATCATTCTTCACTTTAGTGACACATTCTGTGCATCTCTACTAAAAATGGACTCGGCTCACCTATGGATCCCTAAATGAGCATGTGCTAATGTTCGAGCTAATATTCATGGAACGGTGTTAGGTAATTAAAAGGCAGTTTGAACAGCGACTTAATTGCCAATTGTTTTGTCATAATTACCAAGTGTAATAGAGACTGAGGGCAGGGTGACGAGTGGAGCGGGAGCAGAAACGAAACCAGGAGCGTTATTGTTATTGTTTATTTAAGTTTTACTTTTATCGCACATAACAAAAGTAAGTAAGTACATAGATGTTTAATTTGTTATAAGGAGTCTCTCTCAATTGCCTGGTAGATGGCGCTGTTCTATAGAGCGAATTCTAAATCACGCGTGTTAGATACTTACCATTTTAAGACGTTTCCGAACGCAGCGACTACAGCAGCGCCTCTACCGGCGCCATACAGAACTACACTACCATGCACAGAAAATACGTACTTACTTTTGCCTTACTGTATTTAATGTTAAAAACAAGTGTCAATGTAATTCCGTTAATAAATAATTACAAGTTGTCGTACTTCCTTTATTACATACACAACAAATTGGCGACGAGTACTGTGGATTGCGGAAAAAGTGAAGTGAAAGAAAAAAATAACCTCGCTAGTGAAAGTCACACGTGTTCCTTGTACCCAAATTCCATGTTCCAAGGGTTCCTAAAAACCTGTGATGACCACCCGCCTCACAACATCCTTATCCCTCCAGCTACAATAATTTTACCACGCAAAAATGGAAGAACAATTGGGTCAAGTATTAACTCAAATGTTAGAAACCATGCGAGGGATGCAGTTACAACAAACACAATTACAACAAGCATTACAAAACAATGGACAATCGGTTAGTGGAATTTCTTTACAACCGTATGATGAAGTAAATGAGTAATTTTCATCGTATTTGCAAAGGTTATAAAACTACATTACATTAAACCTTTACCGCATACGAAGCCATATATGGCAGATATGAACTTGGACCTTATTGGCACAGGTCAAGGTCCAAATTCAAACAACTATTTTTTTTCTATATGCGGTAAAGGGTTAAAAGGTGTGAACAGTGCGCGATCAAAAGTACAGATCTTTCTAAATTGTATTGGGCCTAAGTATTACCAAGTACTAAAGAATATAACAGCGCCAGATTCGCTTGAGGCAAAATCATATGATGACCTGGTGAAATTACTACAGAACCATATAGCCCCAGAGCCCGGAGAAGTGGCACAACAGCACAAATTCTGTCTCAGACTGCAACATGAATACGAAAGTATTGCAAATTATGTAGCTGGTCTAAAGAAAATAGGCGGAAAATGTAATTTCAATTGTACAAATTGCAAGCAAAGCACATTTGATACCCATCTGCGTGTTCAGTTTATACGAGGGTTGCGCAACACTGAAATTAAAGAAAGATTGTTACAAGAATCTTCTTCTACGAAATTTGACGACTTAATCAAGATTGCATTGGCGATAGAGACATATAAATCTGAAACAAAAGAAATGGGTCATGAAGTACCATCAAATATAAATAAACATTCAGTGAATTCGAGGAATAAAAGTACAAATTACATACAAAATGAAAAGAGTATACATACAAATACATACAGGAAACCTACATATAATACAAATAGTACATACAAAGAGAAAAGTGAAAGGAAAAGAAAATCATACAGCGGCACAGTGTAGACTGAAAGATAAATTGTACTGTAAGAAATGCAAAACAAGAGAACATGTTCAATCAGTATGTTTCAAAGATCAAAAACAGTTAGACCTCTTCGAAGAGCTGTCCATGGACGAGAATGAAGAAGAAATATATGAAATTCATAAAATATTCCCAGAGAAAGATATACAGAATGATAAATTCAATATTACACTACAATTAAATGGAAAAACACGTACCTTAGAACTGGATACGGGAGCAGCAGTTACAACTTGCTCAGCTGATTACTACAAAAAATATTTTAATAACTTCGAACTGAAACATACATAAATAAAATTAAAAACCTACACAGGTGAAATCATAAAACCTGTTGGGACATGCGATACAAGAATTAAATACAAAAATCAGGAAATAATTGGGTGAATATTTATAATCAATGGAAAAGTGGACCCAGTGGTCGGACGTGAATGGCTAAGGAAATTAGACATACAATTTGAAATACATGCACTGAATAAAGAAGAGAAGGACATTACAGAGGAAGAATTTAAAGCGAAACTACAGAGCCTAATAGAAGAATACAAAGAATTATTTTCTGAAGAAGTAGGAAAAATAAAAGACTATCAAGCCACATTCAAATTGAAAGAAGGAGCAGTACCAGTATTTCTCAAACCACGTCCAGTACCTTTCGCGCTGAAGACCCAGGTGGAAGATGAAATCGACAGACTGGAAAAAGCAGGAATTTTGGAAAAAGTTACATACTCTCAATGGGGAATACCTGTGGTACCAGTGATGAAGCCAACGGGAAAGGTACGTCTGTGTGCAGACTACAGAACAACTTTAAATAAAAATCTAGAAAATGACAACTACCCGATACCTAGAGTTGAAGAAATATTTGCGAAGTTAAGTGGTGGTAAATACTTCTGTACGCTGGATATCAACCAAGCATACTTACATTTGTCAGCTGATGAGGATACAGCAGCTATGCAAGCAATCAGCACATGCAAGGGCACCTACAAGGTAAACAGATTAATGTTCGAAGTAAAAATTGCACCAAACATTTGGCAAAGATACATGGATCAAACCCTACAGGGTATGGAAGGCACTGCCTGTTTTTTTGATGATATCGCTTTACAAGGGCGCACATACATAGAGTTGTTACAACAAATAAAGACAGTATTCCAGAAATTACAAGCATGTGGACTACACCTAAATAAGAAAAAGTGCCAATTTTTCCAAAAATCTGTTACATATCTAGGACATACAATAAACGAAAAAGGACTACATCCAATGCAAGATAAAGTCAATGACATAAAGAATAGTCCACGCCCTACAGATGTATCATCTCTTCGTACATTCCTGGGAATGATAAACTATTATCAACAATTCATACCAAACCTGGCATCAAAGTTAAACCCTCTATACAGACTATTGCAGAAAGATACCAAATTTGAATGGTCAAAGGAATGTGAGAAGATATTTCAAGAACTAAAAGATGAAATCTGCGGAGAAAATTTCTAACACCATTCCATGAAGGTTACCCCGTGACACTCGCTACAGACGCTTCACCTACAGGATTCGGAGCAGTATTGTCACATATTATGCCAGACAAGACAGAGCGACCTATTGCATTCGCATCAAAATCTCTGTCCAAAGCAGAGAAGGGCTATATCCAGTTAGACAAAGAAGCAGCTGCACTAATATGGGGTCTGAAGAAGTTCTTTCAGTTTTGCTACGGGAGAAAAATTACACTAATAATTGACAACCAACCACTAGCAAGAATATTAAATCCTGAAAAAGCTACACCTGCAACTACAGCTATAAGACTAGTACACTATGCAAATTTTCTAGCAGGTTTTAAATATGATATAAAACTAAGAAAGACTACAGAGCATGCAAACGCTGACTACTTTTCAAGAATACATAATACTACAAATACAAAGAAGAAGACGCTTACAGATGATGATGTCTTTTACCTAAATCAAATTAAAGAAATGCCTATAACACTACAATAAATAAAAGAAGCTACTATGAAAGACCCGGATTTACAAAAACTATATCTTGACATCCAAGCAGGTAAAGAGGATACTAAGAGACTGCATGAATTTTCTTTACAGAACAACTGCATTTTCTATGGCATAAGAGTCGTAATACCGAAGGAACTACAACCTAAAATCTTAGAAGAACTACATACAGCACATACAGGAATTGTCAAAATGAAGGCGTTGGCTAGAAGCTATGTATGGTGGCATAATATTGACTCGGATATTGAGAACATGGTAAAACAATGCAAAAGTTGCTGCCTATTGCAGAAGAATCCTACCAAAGTGCCAGTACATAGCTGGGAATACCCTAAAGAGCCATGGAGCCGAATACATATCGACTATGCAGGACCATTCATGAACCATTACTTCTTGATTGTGGTGGACGCTTACACCAAGTGGTTAGAAGTCGTACCGACACCAACTATTACAGCTACAGCTACTATAAACATACTCAACAAGCTATATACTACATTTGGCCTACCCATAACACAAGTTTCAGATAATGGCAGACAATTTAGATCAGAAGAAATGATGCGATTCTTAAAAGAAAATGGAATTCAAGCGAAGTTTACAGCACCATTTCATCCATCTACAAACGGCCAAGCTGAGAGATATGTACAGACAGTAAAATACAAACTGAAAGCTATGGCAAATGAAGAAGGATCTATACAAACTAAATTAAATAAATTTCTGATGGTGTACAGAAAAACACCAAACAGCGCCACTGGATTGAGTCCTGCTGAAATGATGTTCAAAAGATTATATAGGACCAGACTGGACTTAGTGAAAAGAGAAAGAGAGAGAGGAGATAGTTACAAGAATGAAGAGAAGATTGTCTACAAAGAGTTTAAAAGAGGAGATAAAGTACAAATTAGAATGTATGACAGTAATAAATGGAAATTCGGAAATATTATAAACAGAACAGGAATACTGCATTATTAAGTAGAGATAGAAGGGAAATTACACAATAGACATGCTGACCAAATCAGAACGACTGCATACATAAGCAACTTACCATACATTTACCGGTTTCAGCCATGGCATCCTCGACATGAAACTATACCTATACAAGAACATCCTGAAAAAGAGGTAAATACACAAGCTAGTCCGGAAAAGGTTCATACAGCATCCCCTAGAAGAAGTCCAGTAACAAGAGAATCTAATACTCCTGAAAATGTAGTTACACAAATGGAAGACCTACAAGAACAACAACCAGCAGAACCTATAGAAGTGGAAAACTTACCTACAGAAGTGGTGACACGGCGCAGCACGAGGAACAGAAGACCTCCAAAGCGTCTGAACCTGTAACAAACTATATATAACGAGGGAGAGTGTTAGATACTTACCATTTTAAGACGTTTCCGAACGCAGCGACTACAGCAGCGCCTCTACCGGCGCCATACAGAACTACACTACCATGCACAGAAAATACGTACTTACTTTTGCCTTACTGTATTTAATGTTAAAAACAAGTGTGAATGTAATTCCGTTAATAAATAATTACAAGTTGTCGTACTTCCTTTATTACATACACAACAACGCGAACTTTTGTTTTTTGTAAAATAAATAAGTATTGCTAATGATTATTGTTATGTTGTCGACTTGTGTGGTTCATGGTTCAGAGAATAAAACATACGTTAAACTCGGTGTTTAATTCTAGATACCCTCGAGCCCATAGTGCATTTTGTACAGTACAGATGGCGAACTTCATACCCATGGCATTTTCTACCAGTGAACAATATGCCAAATAGAGATTTATGAGGACAGTTTTACTGCTGAACTCGATTCTAATTATTATGTCATAAGTACCTACCATATGTATAAAGGGTGACAAGCATAGGGCAGTTTTTCTAAGTTCCTTAGTCAAATCTAAGTGCAGTGGATAAGAGTGTAATAGCATATTTACATTAAAAAAATATGACGCATAAGTGTATACTGTACCTAGTATAGTTTGTAGAAATTGTTAGTTAAATTTACAAATGCATTTAAAGTATTCGCGTAGTCACGAGACACCTAGTCTGTTAAGTCGTTAGGCACATTTTAATAACTATATGTACATTGGCGAGAAGATAATTATATATACCTACTTAATTTTTTCATGTGATTAATAAACAAAAAAAGAGCTACTTATTACGGGTTTTTTAGCAATACAATCCGAAATTACATAATCTTGCACAATTTGTATCTCAGTAATTAATCTGTCGTTAGGGTATTCGTGGCGACGGAACTGACCCATACGTGAGTACTGCTACGACTGGCTTCTGGCTAGGAGGAACCAAGCACCATATTGCACGGCGCACCACGATGCGGCGGCTATTAACTCGACTCGTGGCGATAGTAAGCTCGCATTGCAAGTGAGTCTTTAGTTATTATTATGAACCCATGATATACCACGACTGGGCAAAGGCCCACTCTTCTTCTATTGTTACCGTTTTTGGGCTATTTCTGGCCATTATTTTATAAAGGAGTCTACTCCTCCCTCCATCACCGATAACGCCTGCCATGTCTCCATTTCAGGCTGCTAGGCTTCCACGATGTGTAAGTCATTCTTTAGGTGCTTTAGAGCCAGCGCATACTATGCGCGGCTTCCTAAGGCCGCGACAGTACATCTCTCTTTTTGTGGAGTTAATTTAATTAAGTAATTGAATTTTATTGCATGTTGTGACACCTAGAGACTATACATCTTTGGGTATATTTAATATTTTAAATTGATCGTTATGATTTTATTTTAACATTGATTTGGAGTATCTATACATCTCCTTTATGTGTACTCATGTAATTAGTTATCAATATAATATTCAAAACAATTACATTACTCACAAATAATGTAAGTAATCTAATTGTTTTGAATATTATTTCTTTCGGCTTTCTTTTCAACAGCGGTCTTCTCTTGCAAAATGCCGGTAGATTCATAATCTGACTTGTAAAAGTTCCCTTGTGGCCTACTTACTGAATAAATTATTTCATTTCATTTCTCACTTCGAGCGTGCAAAAGAGACATATATACCGTCGCGGCCACAAGAAGCCGTAGTGTTAGTGGTTTTGCAAAATCGCTCCCGCCCCGCTTATGCCTGAAGCCACAGCCTGGTTTGTTTTACATACTGGTCGCATTAGGCTCCCGTGCTCCAGGTGGTGGGTTCGAGTCCCGAGCGTGACACAATGTATGTAGGCTTGAGATATGACTGCCCCGGGTTTACGATGCATGAATGATTGCACCCAAATACCCGGGGTAAGGATATGGCTATCACAAATTCATCAGATGACGTCATTTAGGACATGGTGTGCTTCCTTCATATTTTCGCGTATATAAAAAGAAAATGCACATAATTATAGAGGATTTGTTATGTTTATAGATAATAACATAGGCATAGACAATTTTAATTTGAAATCGTAATATTACCTACCTTAAATAATTACAAAAAGGCTATTACGCATATTTTTAGGGTTACGTACCCAAAGGGTAAAAACAGGACGCTATTTAGCTATTTAGCGGAGTCTTAGTACACTCCGCTGTCCGTCCATCTGTCTGTCTGTCCGTCTGTCACCAGGGTGTATCTCATGAACCGTGATAGTTTGATAGTTAAAAATTTCAAACAGTAACACAGTCATTACCTGCAGTCTTTAAACTAATTCACTGTGAACTAGAAATAACATAAAATGTTACCTATGCGTAAAAATCGTTCGGCGAAGCGATTCGGCGTTAAAAAACTATGCTTAAAGACAATTATGCCAGTAATGATTATGCAATATATAAAATTATGTCATGAAAAAATATGCGTAAACAAAAGAACCAAATAAAAGATATTCGGTCAACGCCGTCTAAGCCTCCTAAAATTACACGAATAAAAAGGCTCTTAGCAAATTAAATTCCAAACTAATTTCCATAATATTGCCAGAGGCGATACGCGAATGACAATAAAAATATCACGATGGTGTTAATTTAATTTGCTTAAAGGAATTCCTTATGATTCACACTTTTATACGGTCAGTTAATAGCTGTATAAATAGGTACAGTCGCCATCAGATATATCGCAGCATAATTTCATAAATATCTGATTATGTACTGTAACGCCCAGTCAATACGAGTCGTGTTCCGATATTTATGAACGCCTTATATGCTCTGATATCTGATGGCGACTGTACCTATACTTTTATTCTTTCTAGAAGATGCAACTTCGTCCACGGAACCTTTTTTAGGGTTCCGTATCCAAAAGATAAAACGGGACCCTAATACTAAGACTCCGCAGTCCGTCCGTCTGTCACCAGACTGTATCTCAGTGATAGACGGTTGAAATTCTCACAGATGATCTATTTCTGTTGCCGCTATAACAACAAATACTAAAATCAGAACAAAATAAATATTTAAGTGGGGCTCTCATACAACAAACGTGATCAGTCGCGTTAACTTTGCACTTCATTTGTATGCGGTGCCAAACATTCCAGGAGCAAGCTTAACTTAACCCGGTACACGAGTCTGACTTGCACTTGGCCGGTTTTTTTCCTTATAACTGTTAGTTTTGGCTTTATTATGCCAAAATTACTTTAAATTTGCGGATTATTTAGTCCTGTTTCCTCTTGAACTAAGTACCTAAATATTTATTACATAGAATAAAGAGAAGTAAACCTATGGATACCAACTATAACACAAATATTTTTCTTATATTTCTATGTTGTACACTTCCTTATAATAATTATTTGTTTACCATAAAACGTAAAGTAATCAGTGACATTGAAAGTCTAGCCAGAGTATCATACCTTGTCTTCCTATACCATGAAGAACACAAATACAATTCCCGACATGATTCAAACACGAAAAAACGCCAATAACAAAGCGAGCCACACCTTAACACGCATTAAAAATGCCAAACCACATAAAAACGGCATTACAATTTAAGAGACACTCAATTAACCGACTCCAATCAGGACACGTCGTAAAATGGCGCCGTAAACTTGCCCGAAATAATAATGCGGCCATTTTTTGGCTGTTTAATCTTTAAATTTATTCGGCAATTTCGGCCATTTGGGCTTATTACGGTCAAATATTGCCTCTGGTGGTTGGAGCGCGTTTATTTAGGTAAAGTGGATATAATATCCTTCTAAATAATAATCTTATATCCTCTTCGGTTTCCGTGACTGTCACCCATTTAAATAAAACAGTTTGAGTCGATTATGAAACGTATATTAATTATTGGACCCTGACGTTTCGATAGCTTTACAGTTACCGTTGTCAAAGGTTGGCTGAGAAAAACACATTTGTGCAAACTACCCATTTTATAAATATGATGGGCCTAATTTGTACATGTGCCAAATGGGCTTTAATTATTTAAACTTAAAAAATAAGGATTACTGAGTAACAAAAACCGCCGAAATAAAACTCCTAGACTGCCTTATTTATTATTAAGATATATTTTTAAAATACTCTCCATGAGTATACTACTTTTAATACTATTTTGGTTTTAATATACGCAATATAATCCTTTAAAATTTAATTTTAAAACTAATAAGGTCTCTGTATTTGAACGACGATCGAATATTACGTCACAGTTCGATGACGTCATAATAGCCCCTCGAGTTAGCTAGCGCAAGAAGCCACGGCGGAAGCTATAAACCTCCCGCCCCGCTTTGTCCGAATTTTAGGGACCACTGCCATGCATGCTTAATGCTATAGTGCAAACGGCGAGGACTGGCCAACTCATCGCATCGAATTTTCATTGTTTTCTAAAAGGTGTTCGCAGTTGAGTTCAAGAAGTAGTTATAGGTAAGTCATAACCCTCTTTTTCTGCTTATCCCTGGTCTTTAAGTGTATCCTATAAAAAATATTGTGTATCTGGTAGAGAATGCCTCGTGGCATTAAGTTCGCCTTTTGTACGATAAGTTTTCTTTAGTGCAATAAAGATTAAATAAATCAAATCTTTGGATGTCCAGCTATGCCTGTACCTACCAAAATTGATTTTATGAATACCAATTTAATTTTTTCCAGTCGTTTCGGCGTGATGAGAAGTCAATGGAAAATATGCTCAACAGATGGCGCCAGACTGGCATGGCACCGCGCCCCATACGAAACAAAAGACGATCCCGCATCACGCTGTTAAGATTTTTTACTGAAATCATGTCCCCTCCCATAGAAAACTGATTTTGAATACAAATTTATAATTTTATAATAGTATAGATATAACATAGCAGCCAATTTTCTCCAGCTGCACTACACGACTATTACCCGGCATTCTGCTTTGCATATTAACATGCCAGCTTCCTACTGAGCAGTCGCATATCGGGGCTCCAACTAAATATACATATCTCTATCTACTGATAAACAAGAGACCCGCCCCGGCTTCGCACGGGTGCAATGCTGATACTAAATGAAAAGTGTTTCATGTATTATACCTATATATAAATCATTCTCTTGAATCACTATCTATTTAAAAAAATTAAAATCCGTTGCGTAGTTTTAAAGATCTAAGTATACCTACATAGGGACAGATAGACAGCAGGAAGCGACTTTGTTTTATATTATGTATCGATGCGAAAGTCTGTGAGTTTGTTTATGTGTATGTTTATTACTTCTTCACTTTGGACTAATTTTGGTAAGTATGAAGATTCTGGGCTACTTTTTATAATAAAATACAGCAGCCAATCTCCCCCAGCCGCACTACACGACTATTACCCCGCATTCTGCTTTGCATATTAACATGCCAGCTTCCTACTGAGCAGTCGCATATCGGGGCTCCGGCTAGGCATGCGCTATCTATATCCTCGACTACTACCTATTTATAATCCTGTTCAAATATACCTATTTCTATTTATTGATAAACTAGCGACCCGCCCCAGCTTCGCACGGATGCAATGCTGATACCTACTAAATGAAAAGTGTTTCTCTACTAATATTATGCATTGATTAATTATTCAAAAATGCTGATTGTTTAGACATTTTTCTCTATGATCAAACATTATCAATGTTACTACTTAGAACGATATGCGAATTATTGGTATGCATTTGAAACTTGCAGTCAAAAATTTTAATTGATAATTTGTTTCATAAGCTACTCAAAATTGATTTTTTTCATGGAAAAATATTATTTTCTACTTATTTTTCACTGCACGCAATAAAAGCATGAAATAGCCATGTCTAGAACTCAGGGGAAAATTATTATTCACTTCAAAAAGTTGGTCATAATATGCAAAAAAATGTTTTTAAGGGAATAAGGCCTCTTAAAAATATCGGTCCTATCTTTATATCTATTGATATATTTGCAAGTGACGAGGCGGCAAACGTGCAAGGCTTCGAAGAAATAACCTAAATTAAAAATTTAAATACCCCCGCTGGTCATCATGAGACCCTCATTCAATGAGTGATATAGTTCCCTAACAACTTTCATGGGAGTTGGTCGAGAAAATGCGACCACTAGGCGAGACTGCCGGAAAGAATGTATTAAGATTTACACTCACGTGAAATTGTCAGGAACGGCCCGACATGTTTCGAACCCGTATGGAGCTCTTCAGCAGGACAATGACAAAGTTACCTCGCCGCTATACGGGTCCCTGATGAAGAGCTCCTTACGGCTTCGAAACATGTCGGGCCGTTCCTGACAATTTCACGTGAGTGTAAATCTTAATACATTCTTTCCGGCAGTCTCGCCTAGTGGTCGCATTTTCTCGACCAACTCCCATGAAAGTTGTTAGGGAACTATATCACTCATTGAATGAGGGTCTCATGATGACCAGCGGGGGTATTTAAATTTTTAATTTAGGGTATATTAGGTTCACTCTTGGCAGAGTGGTCGTGGTCATGGTTAGGTCGATTCTTTCGCCACCGCTTCTCTCGTGATGCACCGCCATGTAGTCCTATGTTTGGCGGAGTGAAAATTCTCGTTTGACAATCGACTGACAATTTCACATAAGTGTAAACTGCTTAATATAATAATTAAATATGTCTCACGAAAGTTTTAATAACATTAAATAGACATGCCTATTAGAGAACCTGAAACCAACACAAAGAAATGAAAAATAACCCAACTTGTGCCCTCCTACGCTATGCAAATGCGACTTAACAATATAATTATAATATATAACTTATGCGGCATACGTGATAATGATATGATTGATCGGCGGAGGTGTGGGAGACATGGTACCGTCGCCGACAGAAGTGCATTTTTATTAGGGCTCTCAGTCGTGTCCGGGTTTCGTGTACCCGTTTCCGTGTACCCGTTTCTCTGTTACACGGAAACGGGTTTCTGGCCCGTTTGGAACGTGTAATAAAGACCCGTGTAATTAAGACCCGTGTACCCGTGTACCCGTGTACCCGTGTACACGGATCTCAATCACACGCGGGTCCGACCCGCCGTCGACGTGTTGTGGCCATCTTACGGTTATTCTTTTAAAAGCTATGGAGTGAGAAATGGAGTATAATAATCAGGGATCGTACTTTTTCTAGCATTTTTGGTGCAATAACGTCAAATGACACGACAGCGACTTTAGTTTGTCGACGTGTATAATAGAATTGACGTTTAAATTTATGTAATATGACGTTATCGTTAAAATTAAAACGATATTTTTTACTTTATCAGTTATTAAAATTGTGTAAATTCCTCAAATTTTTCGGAGGGTATAAATATGAACTATAATCTGATATAAGGATTTATTGCAACTGTGTTAGATATTTCCTCATATGTATAATAAATTAATCCTTCATTGCATTATGCATATTGGGTTGGGCTTAACATGTTCTGAGAATATTTTCTGTATTTGCGATTTGTTTAATACGCTAATTTATTTATTTTTTGTTGCTTAATTTTATTAAATGAAAGCGGCCTCTCTTTCAACTTTAACGAATAAAAGGTCTTCCAGGCCTAATGTCCAAACAACTTGTAAGTATTATCAGTAAAATTGTCGCGGTTAATTTATGACGATAAACAATGGGTATTGTCGTTATCTGCAAGTGCAGCTGCAGTGCAACCCTAATCCTATTCATATCTAATCTTAAAAAAGTCGCCATAGCAGGTAACGTAAGAAGGTAGGTAGGTATGCCAGCTTTTTGCACCTAACACCATAATGTTACATCCATTATGCAAGGTGTTAGGTATTAATCAGTACCAGAGATGGGCAAAATGTAATCGACTAACAACTAACGATTAAAATTAACAGAATTAATTGTGATTGACGATTGAAAACGACGACTGATCAATCTTAGTTGTATAGAGTGCAACTAATTTAGTTGCCGATTGATTTCGGACAACTAAACTTTGTGATCGACTAATTAGTTAGACTATTTTTACACGACTAATGTTAGAAGCAAATTGAACGAAAAACTTGGTATGTCTATGTTAATGTAATGTAATGTAGGTATGTCTATGTAAGCTATAAAATGGATTAGTAAAGTAGGTATATTTTTTTCCTCCTTCATAGGTACATCGTTCTCTTTCTTATTTTTTACCTAGGGTCCGTGCCCTTAAAGCTTTACCTATATTGGCTGTAATAATCGTAAGAGCATCGTAATAAGTAATAATCACCTAGAATCTAAAATTACAGAACCTAGAATCTAGAATATAATATAATATGACCTAGATACCTCAAAACATCTATGAGTATGAATTTATGAAGCATGAGCCTTACATGGAATAGCCTGATCGATCAATTCGCTGCCGCTCCAATATATATATTGGCAATAGCGCTAATAAATAAAATGTGTCATGTTGATATATTTAAATGTAGAATGACGCAAGGAAAATGTACAATAGTTAATGCTGAGATTTACAAAGAGGTTTAAATATTGTAAATGACCACACGGTGATAACAAAATAGACCGCAACAAAATAGATAATAAACAACATGCAGATGTTTAATTCAATAGAACGTGTTATTTTTAGAAGATTCGTCGGCACTTGCACCAAAATGCAACAAACAACTTACAGGTAAGTAGGATTATCCCATTGTTTTGTCGCCGCGTGACACTAAACAGAGTTGTACTAATGACACAGACAGCAAAATATTGATAATATCTATGTCTATAATTTACTCAGTATCGTATAGGACTTTACAATACTCGTTAGAACTAGTACTTTAAGTATCAAAATATTAATAGAGCACCAACTACTATATTGTTTGCGATTTGTAAACATTGCAGTTTTTAGTTATTTATCCTTATAATATTGTCAATATGGCCCATAATATTGCATTGTCATTCAAGCGTTACAAATTAAACTTGAATATATACATAATTTTAGCTCAATCGGTTGAAGATATCTGCTTCAAAATAAGTTGCAAGATTCTACCCAAACCAACATAGATACAAGTGCAAAGTGATACAACATACGAGTACCTACAATGTACATACCTACTCGTAGTTACATATTGCAAGTTAAATAAAAATGCAAAAACGAGAGACTGCGTAGTTTTAATATTGATTTAATCGTGAAATTTAGTCGATTGAAACTAAAACTAATTCAATTGTTAGTCGAAGATTCTCACAACTAATTTAATCGCAACTAAAATAATCGCGATAAAAAATTACGAATGATATTTTTAATCGATTGATTAGTTAACTAAAAAATTAATCAATTAATGCCCATCTCTGATCAGTACCCTAATAGTGATTATAAAAAAGCAGAAAAAAATATTTTATATGACGTTATTCGATCTTTTTTCCTCCGTACGTAATAATATAAAATCAGTTTTTCATTCAATAATGAACAAATTATCCGTTTCATTTCAACTTCAACTCAAATAATAACTGGTCCGGGCGGGTCGCTCAGACGTGTATTCAATACCCGAGTGAAGGCGCGAACCGCGGATCCGGATCCAAACTTAGAAACGTTTCCTAGAGGACACGTTTCCTAGCGGGTCCGTGTCGACCCGTTTCCGAAGGAAACGTTTCCTAGCCGGTTCGTGTAGATCGGGTTGTTAGTACCGCCGGTGTTAAGGACCCGTGTACACGTTTCCGCGTGTAACACGGATACCGAGAGCCCTAATTTTTATCATGGTATAAGAATACAAGGTATGGCACAAGACATGGGTACAAAAACGCTTTGTATGAAAATGTAGGAAGATACTTCCACAGTTGTGCACGAGCACGCTGCGCACGAAATGACGTACCAATATTATAACAATATGGACCCACGTGGACGGCGCGTATAGCATGTCCGTGCGTAGCGTGCGCAGCAGTGGCGCTCCGGCCTTATGGTAACAAAATAACTATAAGGAAAAAAATCTTAGCCGCCTGTCGTACAAAAAATAATAATAATTATGCATTTATGCATTACGATTATCATGTACTTTGACTTAGTTTTATGTTGTCGTAATAATTAATTTAAAACAGTCACGATTTTACGAGATTCATACAGATAATAAGGGAATCGGGGAGTATTATAATACACCACTGGCAACACAGAAACGGATTGGCAGAACTGACCAACCAATCATAGCGCGACGTCTAAAGTCTAACCTGTCATTCCGGAGTTTCATGATTTTCTTATAACATGATTTTTATTATCCGTCAACCGGAAAACCGTGTTTCATTTGTTGGACTCTAGACCGTCAACATCTCCTGATAGAGGGGAGGAGTTCGTTAGAGGAGCAAAACACGTGTCGAGTACGTTTTGTTATTTTGGTGGTAATTTGTATATATTTATGTGTAGTATATTTATTTGCGTATTTTCTTTCATATCTACCATTAAATACACGAATGCATGAAAAAATACGCAAATAAGTATAACGGGTGTGCACAAATTAACTGGCACGTTATTATATCGCGGATTAGCAAAGCAATAATAATTATTTTATTTAAAATGAACTTCATGTATGTCGCACCTGGTCACGAGACAATATAGTGTCCCGGACCTTTGGGAGGCATGCGCGGAGCCGAAGCCAACGCGTAGAGGCCCTTTCGACAATTTAATGGAATGTAAGGTGTACACCGAGCGGATGCTGTCTCTATCCGTGTCATGGGACGCACACAGAGACAGCGCCCGCTTGGTGCAAGAACTATTTATTGATGGATATGGAATCTAAATACAAATGAAATGGAGGACTGGCTAATTGGGCTATGGATTGAGACAATCGGACGTCTACCAGGCAAAAAGTCTCATGTGTAATGGTGAATATTATCGGTGAGACAAAGTCCCATAGACTTCGTTGGCTCGGTCACCTACAAAGAATGGAAGAGCATCGCGCGGCAAAAAGAGCATACTTGGGGCAACCAACCGGTCGACAACCAGTTGGTCATCCCAGATACCGCTGGAGAGACGTGGTGGAGGTGGATCTGCGTAAGCTTCAAGCGGAACATTGGCAAGAAACTGCGCAGGATCGGGATAAGTGGCGTACTCTCATTTCGGAGGCTAAGATCCTGTTTGGGTCACTGAGCCAAAATAGTTAGTGTAATGGCACTGGTAGACGATGACTAGCCTCCCGCAATATTATTAAATATTGTACACGCTTAAGGACACTTGCGTACACACCAGTACACGGTAAACATAAGATTCAGCAGTTGAACAATTTCTAACTACTTTTGTCTTCTTACGTTTGCATGTCCAATGTCTCATTTGAAAGTATAATGTTACATTAGTGTATGTCTTAATACCGTTCTCGATATTGTTGTGATAATGAATTGGTATGGTTTAAAAGCTTAGGTGGTTTTCATTGGAGCTTTACACAAATATCACTACTGAATTTCATGGGTATAACACAGCTTCATATGTATATTTGCACTAGATATAACTACATTTGATTTGATATAACAAGAATAAGCATAATTTCAATTAGTATAAGAGACATTTGATATAACTTTTCTAATCACAAGATGAACTAACTCCCTTCGTTCGTCGTCGTACCTAACCATGACTCCATTACAGTTTTACTAGATTTCTGCGTTTTACTCCCATAAAAAGTTTTAGATGCAAAAGTTACACAATTAGGTCTTAAAATTTCGTACCTCACTTTGGCCCTCAGCAAGCCTCGTGGCCTAAGCGCGGTACTCGATAAGAACCATCATTGTGCAACAATTACATAAAATACTATTACAATCGACTGTCACCTGGTAATAAAAATCTCAAATTTTAAAACAACACTAATGAAGACAAAATAAACGTCTAATTCGGCTAATGATTCAATGCTTCACAGTCAGTTATTAATACTAATAATCGGCGTGGGCGCAGTTTGATGCCCGCTGTCCACTGTCAACGTAATGAGTGTTAACTAATTATATACCCACAGTTTGGCTGTCTTTGTGTAATATCTTTTTCTCAAACATGCAATGAAATATCGTCATAACCTGCGTTATCACGTCTCGGGCGGAACAACTCGAGAACTGTAAAGGAATTTCATACAAAATTAAAGGCCTAGGCCGGGAAGACATTTTTAACATACAAAAAACAGCCGAATTGTATTTTAATTGAGTGGTCTACCTACTCTTTTATTTCTTTGCATATGTTTGAGAAAAGCATGTATTTTCCTTAGCAGTGAAAAAGGCTTGCCGGCTTCGTATCACTATCCGTCTATCGTCTATACATACTCACTCGGCAAGCCCTTCTTTGGGAAGTGTTTGTACGGAACCCTCGGTGCGCGAGTTCGACTCACATTTGACCGGTTTTTAGGTATATCCCAATTGAATTAGTTACGCAACCAATATTTTGGTGGCTATAACCCCTCCTAAACTGCGCTGAACGCAGTAGGAATGTATACGAATAGATTAACGCACAAACTGATTTATTATTAGTAGATAGCGACCGGTTATGGACGCGAAAATATATTAGCATAAGACACGGCTGACTTATCGTTGGTTATAATGAAGCTGTATTAAGGAACTGTCAGGTTAGGGTTCCGTTATATACCTTGATAATTTATATAGATAACTGGTTTCAGACGATCAGCTCTATAATATCTGTGCTTGGAGTTTCCGGGATCGAATCCGAAATGATGAGATACGCAAGAGATCCAAGGTTGGATATAGCTCAGACAGTCGCCAAACTTAAGTGGCAGTGGGCGAGGCACATTGCTCGTAGAACCGATGGCCTTTAGGGCAGAAAGGTTCTTGAGTGACGACCACGTATTGAAAGTCGCAGCGTGGGAAACTAAGGTGAAAATTCGATATAATATTTCCACATATAGCTATGACGTCGCTGTAATATTACTAATTTGGATATATCTTCAAATTGAGACCTATTAGACGGAACCCATTAATCCCAAAGCCTGATTTATCTTGACCAGTGTCAAATGTTTTTTGCACTAATACCTATTCTCTTTTATGATGTCCAGCATAGATCAAGTTGAGGCGACAACTACAATGGGAGTTACAGTGACTTAAAGTTGTCAATTGTAATTAATTTAATACGTCATGTTTTTTTAAGGGTATAAATCATCCGTGTCAGTTGTTGAAGATGGAGTTTAAGCGAGGTTATTAAACTATGACGCAATGAATGTTGACATTGAAGTGAAAATAGTTATTTGTTATGCAAGGCTGCAAAGTTGTTATTTGTTATTCAAGGCTGCAAAATGGTTTTTTGACGCGAGTGTTGAGATTGAAAGCTGAGCGAGCGAATCTAAGATTGAAACATGAGCGAATCGAATTGAAGCAGAGTTCAAGCAAGCGTTTGAATTATAATTTAACAATATCTTCAAAATCGATTCCTAATTGACAAAAATCTGCAATAAAATACCAAAAAAAAAAATATGTGACACCTTGAGATCCTCCTTTTTCTATCGGTTATTACCTTATCTCAGCGGCACCACAAAGCTTCATTATTGAGTACAGTCGGCTGATAGTGCGCCGCGATCAGTCTTGTTTGTTTGACTGCACAGAGATGGATCGTTCCACGTGAGATAAGGATGTATAATGAAAACATTACATTGCTTTAGGATGGGTAGGCCTTTGTAAAGCCTAACAAGAGCCAGTCCTCCCAAGGGAGCTTTCATATGACAATAATGAGCATACGTCATATATTTGCATTATTAGCAGACTTTCAACGAAAGTAATGCGATCAAATAAATATACACATGCCTTCGGGGACCGATTGACATAAACCATCACACATTTTAAATCATTAATCGTAGAAGTCGAATAACGCTCGACTTGTTTCGAATCGGTACGCGATTCATCATCAGGAGAGACGATCAGTCACCATGAAATTAATAATGTATTAAAATTCGATTACTTTAAAGAAAAACAATAAATAATCTTATTGACTACGAGTAAATTAAGAAAAAACAAACACCGGCCAAGTGCAAGTCAGACTCGCGCATCGAGGGTTCCTTACAAACACTTAGGTATCCCATCTCAACTGGCCGGACTAAGTTAAGATCGCACCAGCCCGTCTAGCACAACTATGCTTCGCGACTCTTGTCGCGCGACTTAGTGTCACCCGTCTCTATCTTACACTACTGTATAGAAAGAGATAGGTAGGTGTCACAGTTATGCTAAAGGTGCTGGTATGTATATTGCCGGATATAAATGAAGTGCAAAGTTAACGCAACCGATCACGTTTGTTGTATGGAAGCCCCTTAAATAATATTTTTGGAGTTTACTCCTTAAGAATCGATTTTCATATATAAGCCCGGGGTATGAAAAATATGGGGTGTAAAATCGAACGTATCTGCCGTGCTAATTTAAAAAGTCGTATCTCAGTATACGATCGGGGTAAAAATACGACTTCGTAATTTAGCAGGTTATGCGTTACGCGTTATAGACTAAGATCCCGATATAAAATAACCTTCACCGAGATGTTTATTTGATGAAGTGTATTTTATATTTAATTTAATATTTCAATAATTATATTGCATATGGGTTGCCTAACTAATTTTAGTCCAGGGTATGTTTAATTAATAATAAAAAAAAAATGTTTTAAACATTTCACCGGTTTGATTAATACTAGATAAATTCTATACCAATCGAAAGTATGAAGCCCATAGAATATGCAAACGTTAGGTTGCCTATTCTTCTCCCGTCACAACTATTGGTTAGCCAGGTATAAACAGGTAAATCTATACCTACTAGCATTTTGCAAAGGTCTGATTGTTGAATTGAAATTAAATAAAATTAAAGATTATTTAATTATGAATTTATCTAATAATCAAATCGGTGAAATGTAAAAAAAAAAAAAAATAATTTTAAACTAAACATACCCCGGACTAAAATTTGTTATGCAACCCATATGCAATATATTTATTGTCATTTTAAACTAAATATAAAATACATTTCATCAAATAAACATCTCTGTAAAGGTCATTTTATATCGGGAGCTTAGTCTATAACGCTTAACGCATGACCTGCTAAATTAAGAAGTCGTATTTTTACCCCGATCGTATACTGAGATACGACTTTTTAAATTAGCACGGCAAATACGTTCCGAAAATATAAGTATTGCGAGGATTGACGTTTGGTTGTCAAAGGCGACGGTTGAAAATTTTATCAAATTTTATTTTATTTATAAGTTAATTCAGTTTTAGAGTCCTTTTCGCTGTTTTTGCGATGAGTGAGTCAAGTCGAGGTGTCGTGAGTGATACGTCACTTTTAGAATGTGGGCAGCGGGCAGCTCCGTCGTGGCTATCTGAAGTGGAGTTTGATAGTAAGGCAGGGCCGAGTCAATCGGATATTGTATCGGACGCTGAGTCCATGTCGGATGTGCGGCATATAGCGGTGAAGCGTGCTTGTGGTCTGAGCGACGAAAGCTGTGGTTGTAGTGATAGTTTTATCACAATAGGCAGGAAACCTAAACGCTTGCGGGTTTTAGCAACCGCCAAAACGCAGCTGGAGCCGGACGGTGTGCCTGTGCCTGACAAGCTATTTGAAGTTTATATAGTGTCAAAAGAAGATTTACCGAAACAGATTGGTTTGGCAAAGTTGCTGCAATTTAAGGGTATAAAAGGAATTTTATCCGTCAAGTTTATGGGTCCACGTAAAGTTCGCATACAGTTTAACTCTAAGGATGATGCGGAGAAGCTTCTGGCTTCTCAGGAGTTTAACAATGAGACGAGACGTTCTTATTGGTCTAATATGGCATGCTGCACTTATGGAATTATAAGGCAAGTTGAGTTGGAGGTTGAGGAAGACGAATTTTTAAAGAATATTGAAGGGTCTGAAGACATTTTGTCAATATGTAGACTAAACCGTTTGGATCATGATGGGCGTTGGGTTAAGGCTGAAGCTATTCGTCTGTGTTTTAAGGGAACTTCTTTACCGCCATATGTTTATGCCTACGGTTGCCGATTTAAGGTAAATCAGTACACTTTCCCGGTTACCCAATGTTCAATATGTTGGAAGTTCGGTCATCTGAGCAGGTTTTGTCCTACTACTAAAGTTACTTGTCCGAAATGCGGCGGGGAGCATGCCAATTGCGAAACGACTATTTTTAGATGCATTAATTGTAAAGGCAGCCATATGGCCTTAGATAAGTCGTGCCCGGTTTTTGTGAAGGAGTAAGAAATTCGCAGGATTATGTCTGCTGAGGGATGTATATATAAACGGGCTTTTTGGTTGTATATGCAAAATAAGGAAAAAAAGGATACGGATGTTTGTAGTCAGGATGCGCCATCTGTTTTTGAGAATGACTTAAGTTTTGGAAAGTCATATAGAGATGCTGTTTTGTCGAAGCCGTTACAATCTAAAGAGTCTGAAGATTCTGTCTGTCAGGCTGAGGGCCAGCGATCAGTAAGTCAGTACAGATTAGAGAGCGAGCCACAACAAGAGGTTCGTAAGCCGCGGAATTCAAAAAGAGTAACAGATGTGAAGAGGTCCGAGTGTCTATTGGTCAATCAGCCTACTATTGAGCGGGGGGCTGATATGGAAGATAAAAGATAAAATAAGGACAAGAAGAAGAGACGTATTACTTTTGAAAGGCTGGTTGCGAAGACGAAGGATATTTTGTTTTCTACCGAAAGTTGGGAGGAGAAGTTCAAAACGCTGTTTGGAGTTGTTGTTAAGGAGATTTTGGATTTATTTAAGGATTTTTTTAAGGAAGGTGATATTGTACGTTTGTTTTTGTCTAATGTAAATGGCTAGGTCTAATACCAGATCTTTCTTGAATGTAATGTTCAATTCAATATTGGCGGAACCCTTATCGGAATCGGCTAAATTTGTATACAGTTTTTTTTATGTAAATAGTGTATACAAATTTAGTTGTTTTCGTGTACATGTTATTTTTAAGTTTATACGGTTTATGTTTTTATTTATCTATGTCTTTTAGATGAATGATGTTGTGTATTAGGCCTGCTGGAGCTGGCATGTTCATAAAAATTATCAAAGCTCCTTAATTAATAGATAAAAAAAAAAGTATTGCTATACTACGGTAGAAAGGTCGTATCTTTGTATGGATTTCATAGTAAGATACGGTTTTTTTCCGTAGCACTGCAGACTGTAGTAACTAAACTAGCCGCTCGAGGGCGCTTTACATCACGCTTCCTTATTTAGTTACTACTCATGATCTCTCCAATTTCTTAAAAATCAATCGGAAGTAAATTTTCCTTGTAAAATATTGTAATTTTGCTGTATATTATACTCGTATATTAATATTATGTAAATGCCTACCTTCTCGTTCTTGTTTGCAGCACCCAACAGGGTACATAATGTGATACTTAAACTATTTACTAATCATTATGTGCAATAAACGTATTGAGTATTGAGTATATATTTTATAATCGTTCTTAAGGCCAGGCGCGCACCACGATTTTAATCGCGCGATAATTTTGTCGCATAAATGCAAGATATGGGTTTATATGAGAGTGCGCGCACCACGATTTTCATAAACCCAGAAGTACGCTTATTTCTGCGACAAAATTATCGCGCGACTAAAAAAAAATCGTGGTGCGCGCCTGGCCTGAAGAGTAAACTCCAGTCGTGCGTCGGAGCTGACACACACACTTTTTTTTTATTATTTGTTGATATGACATATAATATGTCGTATTCTATTTAATTCTACTCGAAATTTTAAAAATGTTGGTTCTCCTAAATAAATATATTTCCCACGTTAAATTGGCACGTGTCATGTCATGATATGACGAGCGACGTGTGACGGATTGATGTTGTACATAATTTAGTCGTAGAAAGTGTAGTCATTGCGAGTAATGAGCGCACTCGCTGTTATGGTGCCAAAGATGGAGACACGCTGGAAGTGACCACCTGGGGGGCCTATGATAGTTGCCTTCATCACGCAACAAACTAGTGACAAAACATCCGCATACGGATTTTAAATCCAATTTTGGTACAGAGATAGCTGGACATCCAAAAATGGGGTGTGTAATGATATAATAACTTTTTACATAATTTCACTAGATATAACAACATTTTATATAATGTTTTATTTGATATGACAGCAATAAACATAATTTCATTTGCTATAATTTCAATAATTGTAATGTATATCATCATAATTGGCCAGACTAAGTAAGTTTTGCACCTGATATGTATGACGCCGCATACAAATGAGGTGCAAAGTTAACGTAACCGATCACGTTAGTTTTATGGGAGGCCTACTTAAATATTTATTTTATTCTGTTTTTAGTATTTCTTGTTATAGCGGCAACAGAAATACATCGTCTCTGAAAATTTCAACTGTCTAGCTATCACGGTTCATGAGATACAGCCTGGTGACAGACGGACAGCGGAGGCTTAGTAATAGGGTCCCGTTTTTACCCTTTAGGTACGGAACCCTAAAAAGTTCGACGAGGACGTACTTCATTCTGAAACTCTACGACATATCCAGGGGCTGTATGGCATCGTGCAAACAGACCGTTTGCATGATCGTTATGCTTATGCGGGTTTTCACTTAGCGGCGCGGATTATGCGTTCCTACAAATTGGCGCGTAAAGTAAACCTTTTACACAAGTTTTTGGGCATTGATAATCAGGTATAATAATAGTACATTTCTGCAGACAGAGTAAGTATAGACGGCTGACCACGGGAAGGCCGGATAGTGATACGAAGCCGACAAGCCCTTTTCACGGCTAAGGCATGTATACCTAGTGCTTTTCTCAAACATACGCAATGAAATAAAAAAAATACATTACTCAAAAAAATAATATTCAGCTATTTAGCCTGCTTATGAACACAGACGTAATGCTTTTAAAAACTTTACTTTCTGGCTTAGGCCTTCAGTCGCCATGACGTGTGTTATAACAGGCTTCGAAGTATCACGTGTCGGGCGGAACAACTCGAGAGAACTGTAAAGGAATTTCATACAAAATTGAAGGCCTAAGCCTGGAGTAAGGAAGTAAAGTTTTTTAAGCATGGCGTCTGTGTTCCTGAACAGGCTAAACAGCTGTTTTTTTTCAGCGGTGTATTTATTTATTTCATTGCAAATGTTTGAGAAAAGCACTATTCATGCCTTAGCCGTGTAAAGGGCTTGCCGGCTTCGTATCACTATCCGTCTATACCTACTCACTCAGCAAGCCCTTTTTTCCTGGCGTGTACAGTAATCCATACTAATATTATAAATGCGAAAGTGTGTCTGTCTGTCTGTTACCTCTTCACGCTTAAACCGCTGAACCGATTTTGATGAAATTTGGCATAGAGACAGTTTAGGATCCGAGGAAGGACATAGGATAGATTTCATCCTGGAAATTATCCCTAAAAAGATTGAAAAGTGAGTAAGTAATTCATGATGACATTGATGACCCTGTTGGAAATGTAATGATTAGACCAAAAGCACAATTGCTCTTACATTTGCTTAGGCGCTTTAAATGATCCCTTTTATTAATTAAGGTGATTAGGTGGATATCTATCGTGTTGTACGAGGTTGCTTCCATACTTCCAAGTTCCACGCGGACGTAGTCGCGGGCAAAAGCTAGTACTTACTAATATTATAAATGCGAAAGTGTGTCTGTCTGTCTGTTACCTCTTCACGCTTAAACCGCTGAACCGATTTTGATGAAATTTGGCATAGAGACAGTTTAGGATCCGAGGAAGGACATAGGATAGTTTTCATCCTGGAAATTATCCCTAAAAAGATTGAAAAGTGAGTAAGTAATTCATGATGACATTGATGACCCTGTCGGAAATGTAATGATTAGACCAAAAGCACAATTGCTCTTACATTTGCTTAGGCGCTTTAAATGATCCCTTTTATTAATTAAGGTGATTAGGTGGATATCTATCGTGTTGTACGAGGTTGCTTCCATACTTCCAAGTTCCACGCGGACGTAGTCGCGGGCAAAAGCTAGTACTTACTAATATTATAAATGCGAAAGTGTGTCTGTCTGTCTGTTACCTCTTCACGCTTAAACCGCTGAACCGATTTTGATGAAATTTGGCATAGAGACAGTTTAGGATCCGAGGAAGGACATAGGATACTTTTCATCCCGAAAAAAAATAGTGTTCCCGTGGGATGAGCGGGTAACACCGCGGGGCACAGCTAGTGTTATAAATGCGAAAGTGTGTCTGTCTGTCTGTCTGTTACCTCTTCACGCTTAAACCGCTGAACCGATTTTGATGAAATTTGGCATGGAGATAGTTAAAGGTCCGAGGAAGGACATAGGATAGTTTTCATCCTGGAAATTATACCTAAAAAGATTGAAAAGTGAGTGAACATTTCTGTTGGGGTGCGGTGACCCTGTAGGAAATGTAATTATTAGACCAAAAGCACAATTGCTCTTACATTTGCTTTAGGCGCTTTTAATAATCCCTTTTATCAAGTTCCCCGCGTACGTAGCCGCGGGCAAAAGCTAATAGTGTACTATAAATACATTTGTATACTAAAAGTAACGTTAAACATCACTTTAGGGACATTCCAGTTTAAAAAAGTCATATACGCCTAACATTCCCATAGGTTATACTACATTTTGGCAGTATTCTTATGCTAAACGTAGCATTTTACAACGCGTTGCATAACATTGTTGTCAAATGGAAGTTCAGTTCTCACGCGTCATTGTAAAGGCTGTAAAAGCTACATTCCTGATATTTTCAATGCACAAGGGCGTAAAGCGTTGGATTACTTTGTCGTTTACTTTTATTCGCATCTGGATAAAGTTATGTCTTATTATTTTATTTATATAAAACGTCTAGCAAAATTTGGACACGTAACTCTTTGTCGGGACCGGGACAAAATACTTCCTGTCACTTTCTTTTCAATACGGTCCCCGAGTCACGCGACAAACGAAGTCGCGGCAAGATATGCTAGCCCTGCTGGTCTACGCCTATTTTTAAGGGTTCCATACCCAAAGGGTAAAAAACGGGGCCCTATTACTAAGACTCCACTGTCCGTCTGTCTGTCTATTCGCCTGTCACCAGGCTGTATCTTATGAACCGTGATAGCTAGACCGTTGAAATTTTCACAGATGATGTATTTCAGTTGCCGCTATAACAAGATACACTAAAAAAGGAATAAAATAAATATTTAGGTAGGGCTCCCGTACAACAAACGTGATCGGTTGCGTTAACTTTGCACCTCATTTAACCTCAAACTTAACTTACCCCGGCCAGTTAAGATGAGAAGTGTTTCTACGGAACCCTCGGTGCGCGAGTTCGACTCGCACTTGACCAGTTTTTTATAGAGCAACCAAATACCTTATTCATACCAAAATACCATTCCAAAAACCATATTTGCCCTACTGGGTGGTCCGTCACGCCGTTGACACCTTCAAGTGTTCAAACGTACTAATTTTCTGTCACTAAATACTGTCATAAAATGTAGTAACTGCCATACAAAGTACTAGGACATAGGTCGTTCTTAATTTATTATTGTGGCACAAAAAGGACGTAATTGCCATATAAAATACTAACACATAAGATGTTTTTACTAAGCTACTGTGTTAAAAGCGTTTGCCTACTGCGTTACGCATTCTTGTTTTTAGGATTGAGTAAATAAGTACCATAGAGTAGGGAATTTATGATATTTCTATCAGCCGACTTTAAGGAGGAGATTCTCATTTCGTCGTTTAATACAATGCATTTTAGAATAGAAAAAAAAAAATCATAGCTTCCGTAACGTCATTTTTACGACACGTTTGGCGTAGTTTTTAAGCACTTGCCTACTGAGCCGGCGGTCCCGGGTTCGAATACCGGCCAGAGCAAATATTTGTGTGATGAACTCGAATATTTGTGATGTGTGATGTGTCATGGTTGTTCTATGTATTTAAGTACCTATATATTTCTCTATATAAGTATGTATATCGTCGTCTAGTACCCATAACACAAGCCTTCTTGAGCTTAATTTGGGACTAGATCGATTTGTGTGAGGTTGTCTGATTTATTATTTTTAACTCCGATGAAGAAAGAGAGCTGTTATAAGTTTAACATGTGTATATGTGAATCGGTGTATCCGTGTGTCTGTCCGTGGCCCAATTTGAATGCGTTTTGTTTAATAGAAATACTTATACTTACATCGAGATAGTTCTTAGCTATGTTTAGTGGAAATAGGATTTTGACGACGCGGTTGGCACAGTGGTTAAGCAACCGCCTACTGAGCCGACGGTCCTGGGTTTGAATCCCGGCCAGGGCAAATATTTGTGTGATGAACTCGAATATTTGTGATTGGGTCATGGTTGTTCTATGTATTTAAGTACCTATATAAGTATGTATATCGTCGTCTAGTACCCATAACACAAGCCTTCTTTTGCTTAATTTGGGACTAGATCGATTTGTGTAAGGTTGTCTGATATTTATTTATTTATTTATTATTTTTAACCCCGATGAAAAAAGAGAGGTGTTATAAGTTTAACATGTGTATAATATGTGAATCGGTGTTATCTATGTGTCTGTCCGTGGCTCAATTTCAATGCGTTTTTGTTTTACAGAAAGACTTATACTTACATCGAGATGGTTCTTAGCTATGTTTAGTGTAAATAGGACCAGTTGTTTTCAACATATTTAGCTTTAATAAAAACATGCCTTCATTGCCTTCAAAAGGTTACCTACATCAACTTATCTCATTTTTATGTGCAGTAAAATGTTTACATACAGCATATTTTTACCGGAACATTAGCTTTAACGACCATTTGTACAACTACTTTAGTATGTCACCGTTAGGGAGGGGGAGGGGGGGTCGTTTTTTGCCAACACCATGTCGAGTTACCGTGGCCACGGATGCTTTAAGAAGCCATAACTGCGTAGACACGCGATGTAGGCGCTGAATAAGTATGGAAGGGGCTTTTCAAACATACACTACCTATACTCAATTCAAACACTTATATGAACTACTCCGCTACCCGGAGGTTCTCTACAGCAATACGACCGCCTGATATTTTAATGTATCTCATGGTTTTCCCATAATGATCGAGGTGCGCAATAAAGAGTATTTTTAAGGTTCCGTCGTCAACTAGGAACCCTTATAGTTTCGCCATGTCCGTCTGTCCGTCCGCGGCTTAGCTCCGTAATCATTAGTATACTAGAAAGCTGAAATTTGGTATGAGTATGTGTATGTATCACGCCGACAAAACGGTAAAATAAAAAGTAAAAAATATATTTATAGTACCTCTCGAACACCTAAAGTGGGGGTGATTTTTTTTTTGTTTCATCACTTGTGTGTGGGGAGTCGTTGAATAGGTCTTTTGAAAATAATACGGGTCTTCAAACATAATTTTTTGATAAAGTCAGCAGTTTTGTAAATATTCATTCCGAAAATAAAAAAATAGCGTCCCCCCCCTAACTTTCAACCACGAGTCAAAAAATTATGGAAAAATTCATGAAAATGAGGCCTTAATACGTACCTTTCAATGAAAACTATATTAAATAAAATCGGTCGAACCATTTTTGAGTTATCGTAAGATTTCATAATTTTCTTAAAATGAAGTAAGTTGACTTCCAGAAGGTCGTAAGTAACTACAGTCACTTTGGTGTTTACGACCTTTTTATAGAGCTTGAAATCTTTCTCGTAACTTAAGTCTATTGTGAAGGATGAGCAACTACGGAACCCTACACTGAGCGTGGCCCGACATGCTCTTGACCGGTTTTTATTTTAGGTATTGTAAAGTACTTATTAAACGGGTTTATTTTATACACGTCATTTAGTTTGAATATTGCTTGACACGTTCGTGACAGAGCGTTGGCACGCAGTGTTCGATTGACCGACGCCGCCGCGGCTGATCTCCTGATAATGAATTGCGGACCGATTCGACAAATGTCGAGTTATTTTATTTAGTTATTTATAGAGGGTTTTATATACATACCTACCTATATGCCAACCTTATAGTGGCTCTCTTATTGTAATCATTCCTTATACTTACTGATAAATAAGTAAACCCGTAAAGAAAAAATAATAAAATTAGTTTCTTTTGTTAAATAGGTAAAAGCCGTCTCCATACTCGGCGCACGCTGGCGTCTTGGCCTTTCGCCGCAACCCCAGGATATGCGTGGTGCCACATTCTATGTACAGGATGATGCCAAATGATCAGCATTCAGAAATAAGTGAACAATAAAGTATGTAAGCACCTATGTTATTGCATCATGGTTGCTAAGTGAGAGTGTTTTAGGAAGTTGGTGCGTTTTGATTACTTATTCATTTAGCTGTGGCAAGGGCAGTAGCATTCAATTTTCCCATAGATTAGGAATGATGTTGAATTCTACAGCATACTGTAGTTATGTGCATGAAAGTAGCTCAATATGTCACAAAATAAAACAAAAAATAGGCTTTTAAAATATAAGAATTCAACGGCAGCAAAAATGTTTTATTTTTCAGAAGTCTCCTAATTCTATTAAATAATCATCGTGACAACCATGAACTAAAACGCATTTTTTATGGCTAAAATAGCAAATTAGTTGTTTTCGCTTACAGATATTGGTACCATTACCTACTCGACGATGACGTCACGATTTCGTGTCCATTTGTATGGAGCGTTTTCAAAGCTCCGTAGGAAAGTCGAAGGTCTAGGTAATGCTTTGTAAGTGCCTAAGTTCTTAATGCTGATGATAACGTACAGTCAGCTCCATTACCCGCGTGTGTGCTTTATTAGACAGCAGAATAAAATCATGCTAACTATCTACTTTAGATAATTAGAACAAGAGGTCTTTAGGTCTTTGTCAGATGATCTGATAAATATTGTAGAAAAACAGTATGAACTGGTTTAAATGATCACATGAATATTATAGTGTCGTTACATTTTGGTGCCGTAACCAAGATTTTTCAATTAGAATATTTTTACCTAATAAGTAATTGTCACAGACATATAGAGCAATAATTAAATAATTAACTTTATTCTGCAACTACTTGCAGAATAATTGCTTGCCACAAGGGCAGTTTTACGTGTATGAATCTACCGGCATATCACAATTGGAGAACACGTTAGCTTCTCGTCATTTGTCAGTGTGACCTGGGCTCCCCTTTTTGCTTACCATCAGGCGAAGTGAAGCCACTATGTTGTGCCGTTATAAAAAAAAAAAACACTTGATTATTTCATAATTTAATAATAAAGTTGTGTCTTATGTATCTATCTCTGTTTGTTCTCCAACTAAATAAAATAAATACAGATATAGGACCAGCCTGTATGTAACACTATCGAATTACCCGCGTGTTTTGACAGGCGTTTAGTGAAGCCTTAGTGCTCATTAGTGCGTGATCGGTCTACAGTAGAACAAATCACGCTAACTATCCACTTTAGACAAAAAAAAAACACGAGACAGGAATGGTGCTTAGCCGCTTTCGTTAAAATATTTACCGGATACTTGCTGGCTTATTTACTGTAGATTTATCACTCTGTAATCAGAAACTATTTTAACATCACTGCATATTTTGACTTTCATTACCGTCCAATGAAGTATGTTTATGTGTTATTTAGTATCACTATCATAATTTTACCCCAGATTACAAAAGTTCAAAACAAGTCCATGGACCTCATTAGAATGGTAGTTGTCAGAATATACCATAGAATTCATTTTTCGCAAATTACTATCGTCCATCTCACTTGATATATCCTCAATAGAAAGAGATACACAGTTAAACAAGGTAGACCGCCTATTGCCTACTATTGTTTTCATAAGATTTCTCAAGTAATAATTTTCTTAAATTTATGAAACATGTAATGTCTCATTTTTTAATGTGGGTACACCACAATTTTTATTTAAACTATGAATACAAAGATCAAAGCTTAAAGAAAAATTGAAAAAGGAGCTACCTGGTGGAAGGGACCGGGAATCGAACCCGGTACCTCTGGATTACCGGTCCAGCGCGTTAGCCACTTCGCTACCCTCGCTCCACAGCGCGAGCGAGCTTTGATCTTTGTATTCATAGTTTAAATAATTTTCTTGTTGGCGTGCAATAAAGTATTGTTGTTTCGTAGTTAAGAGTTGATTTTTTAGGGTTCCGACACCCGATGTCAAACTGTTTACTAAGGTTCTACTGTTCGTCTGTCTGTCTGTCGATTTATCTCTGATTACTTTTAAACCGACGACGCGGTTAGCACAGTTTGTAGTGCACCTAACTACTGAGCCGGCGGTCCTAGGTTCGAATCCCGGCCAGGGCAAATATTTGTGTTATGTACTCGAATACCGACTTACCTGCGGCTACACTCTTTAAAGACCCTGTGGGCGTTTTCGCCCCAGGGCCACAGTCTCAACCCCAAACAGCTCAAATATGCATCCGCTATTTATCCATACTATTATTATAAATACGAAAGTGTGTCTGTCTGTCTGTTACCTCTTCACGCTTAAACCGCTGAACCGACTTAGATGAAATTTGCTATAGAGATAGTTTGAGACCCGGGAAAGGACATAGGAATAGGATACTTTCATCCCGAATAAATTTAGTGTTCCTGTGGGATGAGCGGGTAACACCGCAGGGCACAGCTAGTGTTTGTATAAGTAGTTCGGCTGAATTAGCAACTGTATCATAACTGCTATTTTGGAGCTGGACTGCATTTCAATCGCTGACCTTCTGTATCTTCCTTAGTATTTTAAGAAAACGAACAAAATTACTTACTGTTGACTTTCTTTTTGCTTTCTTCTCAAGAGCGGTCTCCTGCGAAATGCTGGTAGATTCATATTCAGACACGTGAGAGTACCCTCGTGGCCTGCTTACAGAATCAACGTTTTGATTATGAGTATATAATACTGACTCACGCTTGACGCCGGTTTTTAATCACAGGTCTAATTATTAAGTCCAAGATACTCATAAACCTATCCCCGGTAATGACTTGAAAATGTTTACTGGAGAATTAACGAAGAATTCGTAAACGCAAGAATTTCGCATTTTGGTGAGAATCTGAGGAACCAAACGAATTAAGTAGGTAAAGTATTTTTAAACTTGTTTAAAATAGGGAATTCTATCTTGACATATTTGAAATTAACTTAATGTAATGCAATTAAATTTTATTATTTAAGTGTATTCTGTATAATGTAGATCCATACTATCCATACTAATACTTAATATTATAAATGCGAAAGTGTGTCCGTCTGTCTGTTACCTCTTCACGCTTAAGCCGCTGAATCGATTTTGATGAAATTTGGCATATAGATAGTTTAACATCCGAGAAAGGACATATGATAGTTTTCATCCTGGAAATTATACCTAAAAAGATTGAAAAGTGAGTGAACATTTCTGTTGGGGTGCGGTGACCCTGTAGGAAATGTAATTATTAGACCAAAAGCACAATTGCTCTTACATTTGCTTAGGCGCTTTTAATAATCCATTTTATCAAGTTCCACGCGTACGTAGTTGCGGGCAAAAGCTAGTATTTTATATAGGCATTTTTCCTGATTATTATTATTTTTTTAACTCATTTACTCATTCTAATATGTAGTAAATTCACTATGACACGATGGAAAGGTGACTTCATTCTGGTGTTTAATATAAAATAGCGAATGGTTGAGCTTGTCATTGACAGCTTTTTTTTTTTCGCGGATAAGACGAGGAGACTACAACTCTATGCCGGCATAGTTGTCCTAGACTTCCGTAATTTTATGTATTTAAATTCAAATATTATTTTAGTGTGACACGACGCAAAGCTCTCTCGATATCTATATTAATTTCCACCTGTTTAGTAATATGAAACGTTGTCAATTGCACAGACGATGTCTCCATCTAGTAATTTAAGATCTTTTCCTTTATTAAACATATATATAATAGTAATAAATATCGGAGAAAGTCGCACAAACGATCTAGTCCCAAATTAATCTGAAGGCTTGTGCTATGGGTACTAGACAACGATATACATTATTATTGTTATATAGTTAAAAATATACTTAAATACATAGAAGAACCATGACCCAAGCACAAATATTTGCCTCGGCCGGGATTCAAACCTGGGACCGAACGTAGGCAGGTTCTCTAAAAACTGCGCCAAACGCGTCGTCAAGTTTCCATTGTAATCGTCCGCCACAATCAAAGCCTCAACGACAGTAACAACATAGTCGAGGCTTCGACCCGTGCTCTAGTGGGTGGAGCGGTGTGATGTATATATAATTGTGCCGCCCTGCGCACGCCCATACGAATTTGGTGCACCTTTAGAACAGAGGCAGAGGAGACGATGTCGTATAATTATTTTTATATCACCAACTAATGTCCATTGTAATGTGACATCTGTATCTGTATTTCTTTCTTCTTAAGGTGTGCAATAAAGAGTATTCTATTCTATTCTAAATGCTTTACTTTCCGTCTAGCTCACGTAATTTGTGAAAATGTCTAATAGGATCATTATGGCAACTAGTTTGGGACTAGGTCGATTTGTGTATTTATTCATTTATTATTATATTAATTCCTTAATATTTATTTACTTATTTTTCTAAAGCAAAACAGGCTCTGTTGGTATAGACACGTGCAAACAACATCTGCGGATAGTCCATAATCTTCAAAAAATGTGTCGAACATCCTATAGGGTTGAGAACTTTGGCAAATCAAATAATTGATGGACAGTTTTTTATAAAAAACACGATCTCAATTAAAACGTTACTGGATAGTAGGAGGAAATTTTAGTTGAAATATTTCAAGCTATCCGTTTTCCATTTGAGAGCTTATATTGTAAACGAGCAAACATTGCTAGACTAATTATTTAAATTATTGCCATTATTTAAGTCGCGTAAAGAAACAGATGTAAAAAAAAAATCAACATTAGAAATGTAGATTTCTTTGTCCGCTCAATAGATGACGCTGTACCCTGGCCGCACCGCATCGTGCTGTTAAGATTCCTGAAATAATGACCCGATTCGACAGAAAACTGATTTTCAATACATTTTTGTTTTTTTTTTCTTTTCGACTCCACGCATGCGTAGTCTGCGGTTCCCGCGCCATTCCCACGGAGCTCCACTAATTATTGACTTATTCTTTACAACTTAAACGGAACGTATCTGTTTTAATTGTCTCTGCATAGTTTCTATGGCTGTTACGAAAACACATTGTCTATCCGTTTAAAGGCGATTTTTCAACGGACTTCAAAAAGGGACTCAAAGTTGACGCGTTAGAACGAAATACGTCATTTATGGACCCATTTTTCTATCTGAAGGCTTATGTTGTGGCTTGTTGATTTATCCTTGATCCCTCCTGAATGGTGGTACGGTTGTGTAGTCCGACCAGCCAGACTATGGAAAAAAAAGACTATGGAAGATACTGTTTGGTTGGTTATACATCTGTACACTGTACCTTGGTCCGGTCGTATCGCCACCCAAAAATCGAAAAATACAAAGGCCGGACTATACAACCGTACCACGGTTAAAAAGGGATTCTTGTCAATACCTATCTTCTTATCACTTGTTCCAATTAAAGCTGAATATCTTGGAAACTAGTGGTCCTATTTCCACTAAACATAGCCAAGAACTATTTTGACGAACAAATCTTTCGATAAAAAAACACAATTAAATTGGTTCGTCTGTTTCGGAGCTACGATGCCACAGACACACAGATACACATGTTACTTATAACAAATGAAGGGTCTTTTTTCTTTAGGATATAAATGGATTTTAATATTTTACACAGGAAATGAAACTTAGCAAACTATCGATTTACACATTTTGTATTTAGGTATCTCATAAATTATATAATTTGCAATTTAACAACAACCGTTCCCGTCATTTATAGATAATAGTTTTAAATAAAAAGCGCAAATAACAACATACTGAACGAACTTTATCTGAATGACGTTCAGTAATTGAGTTGGTTATAAAGTTTGCGTAGTTATTTAAATTAAGTACTATTATTAAATTGACGGGAACCTGGTATAAATGACACATTCTATTTTATTGTTATAATTTTATATTGTATACATCCAATTTAATTATGTATTAGGAATTATTTGCATTAAATTAATTTGACAGGAATCAAATTTTAATGGTAATTATTGTTGTATTCGATGGAAGTGGGCAGGTCATATCGCTAGGTATGAAGATAACCGATGGACTCGGAGATCAGTAGAATGGTCTGGACCTTCGGGAAAAAGAGCGAGAGGCCGCCCACACGCCAGATGGGCGGATGAAATTGCGGCAATAGCAGGCCGAAACTGGCTAACTACCGCCAAAGACAGAGCGAAGTGGTATACCTTGGAGGAGGCTTTTACCCAGAAGGGGTCCATACAAAAATAATATTTTAAGTAAATATTTATTTAGTCAACTCGAATGAAATTTATGTGAATTATTTTAAATCAATTGTTTTATAATTATATTAATATTGTAAATTGTTTTTTGCATGGAAAAATAAAGCTTTATTATTATTATTATTATTGTTGTATTCTTCTTTTTATTTCTTTATGTTGTCATAGTTTAGTATGGTAATTATATTTGACATCGGGTAATTCTAATTAAACAATATGTAAGAATAATAATCGTAATTGTGTATAACATCATATTCATTATTTAAATTTGACAACAATGAAATTGTATACTTATGTATGGAATCGAATATGTAATTGTAAAATTGTAACTGTGCCTTACCCTACTTAATCATTTCAAACACAATGTATATTGTTCAATGAATAAATGACTTATGACTTATGACTTATGACTTATGACTTATGACTTATGACTTATTAAAACTAATTACTTAACTATAATGTGTGTATGTATGTTGTTATTTAATTATTTAATACGTCAAAGTAGCTGTTGCCAACAACCTCGTTGTCAACTGTACCTATTTTTTTTCAAGATGGGTGCGTAAATTCACGCCGCGTCCAGTTATGCCATTTACTGTCATCCTGTCATTCCTGGGCCCGTCAGCAATTAGCCATTATCAAAATTCAGGTTTGTCAGCTTTGTCATTGTCCAAGTTAAGGTTCCGTAGCATAAAGAGAACCGTGGGGCCTAGTATACTGCCCTGAGGAACTTCATATTGTATTTGTTGTTTACTATTTACACGTCCTTATATTTTGACAACAATTTGTGAGCCATTGCGGTAATTTTAGCTGATTTCCACATATTTGTCTATTTTTTGATTCTCAAAATATAGACACACTTTATACGACATGATGCTTTTAAAAATAACATCATAGAAGGAAAGCGAGGAATAGGAAGGCCAGGAATAAGTTACATTAAACAAATTAAAGAGAAGATAGACATCATGTCGTATAGGGAAGTCAAGGAAGTGGCTATGGATAGAGTTAGATGGAGAAAACTACATACTTCATCATCTACCCCGACAAGAGTTTGACTGTTACATTTTTAATGATAGATACAGTATCGAATGCTTTTGTAAATTCAATAAATATGATAATACTACTAAACCATCATTAGCAACACTTTAAATCACTCCTGTGGCACCAGGCATTCCTGTTAGTGAGTTTGGACTCCTAAACTAAGTCCGACTCATTTCAAGGGTCTGATACAATTCATGTCTAAAAAAATAAAATAAAATAAAATAGTAACATTGTTGTACACATAGCGTATTCAATAAATCTGAATAAAATAAATCGTTTATCCATAAAGAACTTGTAATGTGTCGTTAGTATTCGAGCTTGGCCAATTTTTTACAACACAACCGGCGGCAGCTACAAGGCGGTGGCTTCTCCGCGCGACTCGAACAACATTTTTGAGAATTATAGTTTTTGTGTGGTCCCTTATAATGTCTAGGTCAGAACATAATGTAAGCGTGAGATGTTTCAAGCAAAAACATTATTCGGTATCAAATTATTATTCTCGTAGAGTGCCCAATGGTTTTAAGTCCACCTTTTGGACAATTTGATAAGGATTGATCAAAGAAATGAATTCATTTTAGTAAATCAATTTACTTAAACGGATCATTAATATTGCAAATGCTCATTGATTCAACTGTCTTCAAAATAGAGGAGGTTCTCAATTCGGTTGGTTTTTTTTTGTAGTTTTGGATATTTCTTATCTGAGAACTCCAACATTCATGAACCGATTTCGAAAAAAAATGTGTTGAATTTCTTTTATGAATTGGCCAATATTGCAGGCAGAGGAGACTTATATTGTTTTAGCTAAAGGTGATTATTTGAGTGTTTTCAACGCCCCCTCTTTCTAGAGATTTCTCGAATTTGTTTTGTCTTAGGAAAAAAAACAACATATTTTTTATAAAAAGTAAAATACAATGAAGTATTTACGATGCTCCTGACGATACACATCGTGTCCAGGAGTATACTACCTTCTGAATCTGAACATCTAGCCAGTCTCTTAAGTTTTGTAAGGTTTGTTTGTTTGCTCTTCGCTATAAGACCGTTCGCCGAAACGACTATCGTGACAATGATCGTCGAGTCAACATCCCACATGGCGGTCACTGCGTGAGCCAAGTCAAGGTACTTGCTGAGTTTGCACGTCTCAGCCTTCAGAGCTTCTCGTCATGCAATATGGTGATGTCAACGAAACCAATAGGAGTTACCCAAATTTTGTTTCTGACCTGCAACGTTTCGCCAAATTTCCGTTTGTCTAAAAGTCATTTTATTCCAAAACTAACTAATCACTACATAGTATAAGACAAAGTCGCTTCATCCTGTCTGTCTGTCCCTATGTATGCTTAGATATTTAAAACTACGCAACAGATTTTGATGCGATTTCTTTTTTAAATAGATAGAGTAATTCAAGAGTTTTATGGTTTTTGTGTGGTTTCAGACTAATGAAAATTAGGCGAAACGTTACAGCCACGTACGTTTTTCGGAATTCAGAATTAAATTTTTCGGAATTGTGATAGGATATCAGCAATTCGATATCAGCCTTATTGGCTACAATAGTCTTCTCTGCCTTCACGAGTTTCTCGTCATGTTCACTTTTATTTTTATTCGGTTTTGGTCCAAACAGTTCAGGAGCTGTGCCACAACACAAGTACATACATGTGTCAGTATTGACAAGGGTCGGTGAGATACTAGATAAAGATGTGACGGGACGGTGCAGACGGGCGGGTCTCATTTTATCAGTTTATCAGTTTATTTATTCTCCAGCGGTTTTAAAGTGAGAATATGACAGCATCCTCCCTCATAATGCAGTTTGGCAATTCAGTCAATAGTAGCTCACTACCCATAACACATACAGTCTGACAACGGGGACGACACTATACTATTTCCACTCTTTAATTTCTACTCTTATGCGATGCACCATGGTGCGCTCCTCTGCCTTTAAATTTTGTGTTTCGTCTGTTTTACTACAATATAATAAGTATTTGTGGCGTGTAGCTTGTAAAATATTGTCATTTTTATGAATAAATTGAGTATGAGTATTATGTTACCTAAAACCATAAATTTTTATTTAGCTTATTTTAGACGATTATTCCACTGCATCGTGAGCTCTCATTGATCGAGCGAGCAAAGCATCTTCATTTTAGCATTAATGGCCCAAAATTCTTTCGTATAATACCGTCCGAATGTTTGGATGTCCGTTTGTCCGGATTTCCCGCTATTTTCGCTTAGAGGTCACATTTCTAAGCCGATAAATTTTTTAACCGTTAATTTTTTTTGTCTATACAACTTTTGTAATTTTTCAAAATAGAAAATTACAAATGTCAACCATTTGGAAACTAGCTTGCGAGGTCTATATAGTTCACAAAGTCACTAATCTAATCAAATCATCATTACTCAGAGTCAAACGTTAAGAAAAATTTAATAATTATAAATACAGGGACAGGTTAAACTAAATTGTAAAAAATTAAGGGCAGTCCAAACGCCCGTTTGCACTGCCGCTGTCAAAACACCGGTGAAAAAATGTGTCGTTTTCCGTGACGGCAATTCGGTGGCTACTTAAGCCTGTTTTTTTAATATATCGACTGTCACTTGACCGCGTTTCTCATCACTAATGAGCTGTTGGACATTGCTGGCATTCAAATGTTTGAATGAACGTTTGAATCTTTATCTAAGTATCTAGGGTAAGTCTGGGATGGATATTTATGGTCATAAGGAGATGACGAATGAGAATATATTTTTTATATTTTCGCGGGCCAAGTGAAAAGACACAAAATTATTATTTGAATGAGTGAGCGAAGCGAGAGAGGACAAATATATTCTGCGTGATTTTTTGAGGCCGTTGTCAAACGATTATTATAAATGTTTTACCCGGCTGCGCGACGGAAAGAACGGGTAACTGTTATAAGGAAATTACAACACACACATCATAAGAAACTTAACCTTTAATGACGTTTTTAGATGACGCGGTTGATGCAGTAGTAAATAATGCAACCGTCTACTAAACAAAAAATTTAAGATGTTAAATCAAAAAGACTAAATATATTTTCATGTTTAAATCCGTTTAAAATCGTCGCCAATTTACACATTCTAATATAAAAAAAAAAACAAAAATCTAACCTACCAAAAATAAAAACTATAGCTTCAAAATAAAACTACCAGACAGTCCACTCGGTAGGCTTTTAAGCAAAAAGCATAACGCATTGTCGACTGGCAAATAAAAAGTAAAAATAAAAGCGCCCGGCGGAAAAAGTAAAAAAGTCGACTTAGACGACTGCGCCGCGGCCGAAACCTGTCCCGGTTTTTATTTTATTGACTTATGGGTTTGTTGGGAGGTGTGAGATATTAAAATAGTCGTGGTAAGTTGTTTTTATGAGTGTTTAACTAACCTAGGTATAATAATGGGATGGCTTTGTGCTCCGACAAAGCCAGACTTACTTGAAGGATACGACGGAAAACACGTCTAAATTTATAATTATAAAAACGGTTTAAACTCACGTAAAAATTGTCAAGAACGGCCCGATATGTTTCGAACTTATATGGAGCTCTTCATCCGTGCTGCTACAATTGCAATTTTTATGTGAGTTTAAATCGTTTTTATAATTACTAAAGATGTTTCACGATAATTTTAATAATTTAAGATCAAAATTATGTCAGATTCTATTTTGTTATGGTTTGATTCTAACTGGGTTTTTACAAAAAAATCGCGAGTTAAGCCTCAATACGCCGTAATAAAAAAAACATAATAATTACGTGGTAAGCATCCTTGACAGAAACAGACCTAGGGTTGATTTTGTTTTCAGGTACCAATTCGAAGTTTTTCTAGAATAATATAAAGAATATATTATAATATAATATAAAGGTTTAGTTGTTGGAATACTTATGTTTAGTCCAGTATCATGTCGAAACATGTTGACATGCAAAATTAAATCAAAATCACGAACTAATGCATGCAATAATAATAATAAATTCTTTAGTTATACTGGGCTATTCGACATGACCTGCAATGATATTTTCTTTAAAATGACATTTAACTTAATGCTTAATAG